>OW121743.1:101302287-102609933 GCA_933228675.1 Stomorhina lunata | reverse complement strand
CGTTGTCTAAGTGAGTTTAAAACGTTTAAAAGTTAAATTTTTTAGAAATAGCGACGCGAATCAAAGAAACCACCAATAGTTCCGATTAGAACTATTATCTTTAACTTCGATATCCCAAAGCATTGCAATAAATTGAAAACATTCATACATTCATTGTTGAAAATTTTGAAATTTCATAAATATTTTATTTTTTCAAAGTCAAAACAGAAGTCCAAAAATAAAACTATTAATAAAATATTTTTCTGTTCGGATATTTATCGTTATAGATATTTAAAATTTTCATCATAAGGGATATTTATATTTCAAATATAAATACCTCTTTTTTTATTTTTCGATCGAAATGAAAATTAATTTTCATCGGCAATGATATTTATACTTGATGGATTTAAAAAATAAAACGATCTCCGGTCTCTGGTTTTTTTTTCAATAGTTTGTTAAACGAATTCGAAAAAACTAAACAAAAATTTACAAAGTATTAGTAAAAACACCCTACAAATTAGTACAAAGAAAGAATTAAATCGATATCACTAACAGCTTAGCCGTACCTGCGACTTAAAGTCAAAGGATTTGGACAAAAATCATTTTTCACCAAAGTTATAAAAAAGCACGTGAATTGTTATATATTAGTAGTCTTTATAACCAGAACTGTAATTATTATTGTTTCGATGAGTAGAAATATATATGTGGACCTTGGTTGAAATCGGGTGTCATTAACCCTATTGTTACCAGGATCAAAAGTAAAATTTTTAAAATATTACATTTTTTCAAAAAAAGGTACTAATAACTACAAGTTTTTATTATTATATTTGAATAAAAATTCAACAAATAGTTCAAAGAAGTCTTTAATTAAATTTTTATACAAATTAACCCTTGCGTACCCATAGGCTCAAAATGGTTCTAGTTGTAAACTGACAAATCACAACTTATATATGTAAAATATGCGTGCTAATATATTTACTTCCCATAAAAAGTAATTTTTTCAAAAATTTACTTTTTATAGGAAATTTTTCAAAAATTTACTTTTTATAGGAAATTTTTCAAAAATTTACTTTTTATAGGAAATTTTTCAAAAATTTACTTTTTATAGGAAATTTTTCAAAAATTTACTTTTTATAGGAAATTTTTCAAAAATTTACTTTTTATAGGAAATTTTTCAAAAATTTACTTTTTATAGGAAATTTTTCAAAAATTTACTTTTAATAGGAATTTTTTCAAAAATTTACTTTTAAAAGGAAATTTTTCAAAAATTTACTTTTAAAAGAAAATTTTTCAAAAATTTACTTTTAAAAGGAAATTTTTCAAAAATTTACTTTTTATAGGAAATTTTTTAAAAATTTACTTTTTATAGGAAATTTTTTTAAAACTTTACTTTTTATAGGAAATTTTTTAAAAATTTACTTTTTATGGGAAATTTTTCTAAAATTTACTTTTTATAAGAAATTTTTCTAAAATTTACTTTTTATAGGAAATTTTTCAAAAATTTACTTTTTATAGGAAATTTTTCAAAAATTTACTTTTGATAGGAAATTTATCAAAAATTTACTTTTTATAGGAAATTTTCTAAAAATTTACTTTTTATAGGAAATTTTCTAAAAATTTACTTTTCATAGCAAATTTTTCAAAAATTTACTTTTATAAGAAATTTTTCAAAAATTTACTTTTTATAGGAAATTTTTCAAAAATTTACTTTTTATAGGAAATTTTTCAAAAATTTACATTTTATAGGAAATTTTTCAAAAATTTACTTTTTATAGGAAATTTTTTAAAAATTTACTTTTTATAGGAAATTTTTTAAAAATTTACTCTTTATTGGAAATTTTTCAAAAATTTACTCTTTATTGGAAATTTTTCAAAAATTTACTTTTCATAGGAAATTTTTTAAAAATTTACTTTTTATAGGAAATTTTTCAAAAATTTACTTTTTATAGGAAATTTTTCAAAAATTTACTTTTTATAGGAAATTTTTTAAAAATTTACTCTTTATTGGAAATTTTTCAAAAATTTACTCTTTATTGGAAATTTTTCAAAAATTTACTCTTTATTGGAAATTTTTCAAAAATTTACTTTTCATAGGAAATTTTTTAAAAATTTACTTTTTATAGGAAATTTTTCAAAAATTTACTTTTTATAGGAAATTTTTCAAAAATTTACTTTTTATAGGAAATTTTTTAAAAATTTACTTTTTATAGGAAATTTTTCAAAAATTTACTTTTTATAGGAAATTTTTCAAAAATTTACTTTTTATAGGAAATTTTTCAAAAATTTACTTTTTATAGGAAATTTTTCAAAAATTTACTTTTAATAGGAAATTTTTCAAAAATTTACTTTTAAAAGGAAATTTTTCAAAAATTAACTTTTAAAAGAAAATTTTTCAAAAATTTACTTTTAAAAGGAAATTTTTCAAAAATTTACTTTTTATAGGAAATTTTTTAAAAATTTACTTTTTATAGGAAATTTTTTTAAAACTTTACTTTTTATAGGAAATTTTTTAAAAATTTACTTTTTATGGGAAATTTTTCTAAAATTTACTTTTTATAAGAAATTTTTCTAAAATTTACTTTTTATAGGAAATTTTTCAAAAATTTACTTTTTATAGGAAATTTTTCAAAAATTTACTTTTGATAGGAAATTTATCAAAAATTTACTTTTTATAGGAAATTTTCTAAAAATTTACTTTTTATAGGAAATTTTTCAAAAATTTACTTTTTATAGGAAATTTTTTAAAAATTTACTTTTTATAAGAAATTTTTTAAAAATTTACTCTTTATTGGAAATTTTTCAAAAATTTACTTTTTATAGGAAATTTTTTAAAAATTTACTTTTTATAGGAAATTTTTCAAAAATTTACTTTTTATAGGAAATTTTTCAAAAATTTACTTTTTATAGGAAATTTTTCAAAAATTTACTTTTTATAGGAAATTTTTCAAAAATTTACTTTTTATAGGAAATTTTTCAAAAATTTCCTTTTATAGGAAATTTTTCAAAAATTTACTTTTTATAGGAAATTTTTCAAAAATTTACTTTTTATAGGAAATTTTTCAAAAATTTACTTTTTATAGGAAATTTTTCAAAAATTTACTTTTTATAGGAAATTTTTCAAAAATTTACTTTTTATAGGAAATTTTTCAAAAATTCACTTTTTATAGGAAATTTTTCAAAAATTTACTTTTTATAGGAAATTTTTCAAAAATTTACTTTTTATAGTAAAGACATTATTCGAAAATTTACTTTTTATAAGAAATTGACTGTTCATAGGAAATTTTTTAAAAATTTCCTGCAAAAAGTAATTCTTGAAAAATTTTCTATAAATAGTAAATTTTAAAAAAATTTCTTACAAAAAGTAAATTTTTGAAAATTTTCTTATAAAAAGCAAATTTTTGAAAATTTTCTTATAAAAAGCAAATTTTTGAAAAATGTCCTATAAAAAGTAAATTTTTCTGTAAATAGTAAACTTTTTTTTTTTAATATTCTATATTCTATATTTTTGATAAATACTACTCCCTCTGTCCTCCGTCCTAGAACTTTTCTTCCCAGAACCATCATAATTCAATAAATAAGTAGAGTCATCCCATTAGTGCCGGTTCAATCGCACAAAAATCTGTTGAAATTAACAAAACACTTAAAGTATGCATCGTTTCTATACATAAACCAAAGTCTATTACATCGATTTATGAGTTGATAACTCAATCATTTTCATTGTAGGTAAATTACAAAATGTTACAAAAGGAAATTACTGAAATTCTGTCAAAGAAATATAGACCCAATACATGAGAAAATAATAAAAAATTAACTAATCTAAGGTCATAAAGGTAAAATTTGTCTCAAATTAGATTGTTTCCAAAATAAAGACTATTGGACCCACTGTGCGTTTCAATCCATAAATGTGTGTATGTGTGTTTTTTCAAAAATTTACAACTACACTAATTAAATTTGTAATTATTTGTCTTAAAGCAAAAAAAAAACTACAGACATATTAACAAGTTTAATACGTTAAACTATTTATCATTTAACTGTATGTTGATAATTTATATTACTAAAGTTGTTATAACAATCTTTTAATTCTATGTATGTATGTAATTTTAATATTAAACAACGTGTATATGAATATGATTCTGAATGAATTTCAAAAAATATTTCGTTTTTTTTTAGTTCAAAATGCTATGAAAATATGTGAGTTTTTGCTTAATTTTAATTATTTTTCTATATTTAAATGTAAGTTATTATTAATCTTTTCTAAGTTACTAAACATTTATTTGTATTTAGGTTTAATTAAACTAAAGCTTTCAATCATTCACATTTATTGCCAAACCCCCGTTTACTAAAGACTATGAACTTAATTATTTATAATAGTTGGTATAAGAGATATTTAGTTAATAGTTAAGAAAGTAAATTTTGAAACTTACATACACTCCAGCTGCTTTTCTCAAAGAGTCCGCCTTCGCTTTAGAAAGTAACAAAATTATTTTAATTTAAATAAAGAATTCCCCGGTAATTATTTAACAAACAAATCCTTTAAAGTTGAACATAAAGAAGCATCACAGGTATCCTTGGAATCATCCTCATCGCCCTTACCAAACCAATTAAGGGTAGAACGAACAGCATTGGCTGCCTGGGCTTGGGGTGTGCGTGTTCGTTTTGAGGAACCATAATCCTTGGGAACAGCACCTTTAGTTGGCTTGGTGCGAGAACTAGAGGGCATTGCGTCAGCGCCTGAGGGTCCAGAGCCAGAACTTTTACGCAAAAATCCCTCTATGGCTGAACCAATGACAGTAGCATCTACAATGGTCCCTTTGGTGTGATCTGTCCAGCTTTTCTGTTTGCTGCGTGGTTTTAGCTTTGGCTTACTCTCACGCAAAGGATCCTTGGATTGTAATTTTTCCAGCACATCCTTGGAGAGAGCCATGGCTGTACTCTTACTTCTTATGCTCTTCTTGCGTGCCATGGGTTCATGACGCTGGGCAAACCATCCTGAAATAGCAGCTGAACTATTATCCTGAGCATCACTTACCATTTGTTTAGCGTTGTTGAGTATGGAGACATCAAAACTATTCGAACGTGTTGAGCGTCCAGCATTGGGATCTAAAAGATTCGAACTACTTACTGCTGTTAGATTAGCGGTTAAATTGGTTTTCGTTTTCGCTCCTCCTGAAGTCGACGAGGGAGGCGTGTCATCACACTTGTGTATCTCAATGGCCGATGAGGTTAGGGTGCTGAAAATAGAAGTAATATCTGTTCTGCTGCCCAATAGGCCGGTAGCCTTCTTGCGTTTAGTAGATGAACGATTACTGGTAGGCTGGGTAACACAGGGCGACATGCTGGCGGGTGGAAGTTCTGAGGCTCTACGGTAATTGGGCGAAGGTGTAGCTTGAGCTGAGACGCATTCAGAATAACGCCGATTGGTGTAACGCTGCGGAGTTGTGCCACCCTCAGTTAATGTCTCCACTTCACAGACCTTCTCATTGCTCGTTGTCCACAGTTTCATGCGTGCTTTACGAGATTGTACAATATCATCCATGATGTCCAATTGTAAATTATGTATACTACCTATTGGATCCGTGGATGGTGGACCTGTTGAGGTGTTGCTCTCCCTCCTTGAGCTAAGAACGCGACTGGTGAGATGGAAAAAAGGTTGAGATATATGAAAATTGGTAATAAAGCCAAAATAAAAACCAACCAACCCCCTTCCCCAACTCACTTGTTTGAAGGAAATGCTGCCACCGATTCACGTCTCGAACGTCCGAATATTGTGGCTGGTACCTTTGAGATGGTTACCACGGAGTGACGTCTGCCTGATGGTGCTGGCGCCTGTGAGAGAGTAGCCAAGAAGGCGGCCTCCTTAGGTGATGGTCCCGAACCCTCGCCGCCACGTTCCGAGAGTCGTCTTACTTGACTGGCTGTTATACCTTCGGTCACCTGTTGTGATGGCAGAGAATGTTTACGGGATTCACGTGGGTCACGCCATGGCGATAGCAGATATGGATTGACCGGAGAGTCTATATCCAAGCTGGCTTTATGTGATGGTGTTTCGGAACTTTCTTGATCATCTTCTTCGACTATCTGGGATTCATCAACTACAATTAAAGGCTCGTTTTTACTCATGGACCCAAAGCGGGAAATCGATGAGCGTCTAAAGCGAAAAGTATCTGTAAAAAAGAAAAAAGTGCATATTAAGAGATTGTTAGATAGAAAATTGTAATATCGAAATTTTTTGATAGAACATTTTAATATTGAACATTTTCTATAGAAAATTTTAATATCGAAAATTTTCTATAGAAAATTTTAATATCGAAAATTTTAATATCGAAAATTTTCTATAGAAAATTTTAATATCGAAAATTTTCTATAGAAAATTTTAATATCGAAAATTTTCTATAGAAAATTTTAATATCGAAAATTTTCTTTAGAAAATTTTAATATCGAAAATTTTCTATAGAAAATTTTAATATCGAAAATTTTCTATAGAAAATTTTAATATCGAATATTTTCTAAAGAAAATTTTAATGTCGAAAATTTTCTATAGAAAATTTTAATATCGAAAACTTTCTATAGAAAATTTTAATATCGAAAACTTTCTATAGAAAATTTTAATATCGAAAATTTTCTATAGAAAATTTTAATATCGAAAATTTTCTATAGAAAATTTTAATATCGAAAATTTTCTATAGAAAATTTTAACATCGAAAATTTTCTATAGAAAATTTTAACATCGAAAATTTTCTATAGAAAATTTTAACATCGAAAATTTTCTATAGAAAATTTTAACATCGAAAATTTTCTATAGAAAATTTTAACATCGAAAATTTTCTATAGAAAATTTTAACATCGAAAATTTTCTATAGAAAATTTTAACATCGAAAATTTTCTATAGAAAATTTTAACATCGAAAATTTTCTATAGAAAATTTTAACATCGAAAATTTTTGATAGAAAATTTTAACATCGAAAATTTTCTATAGAAAATTTTAACATCGAAAATTTTTGATAGAAAATTTTAACATCGAAAATTTTCTATAGAAAATTTTAACATCGAAAATTTTCTATAGAAAATTTTAACATCGAAAATTTTCTATAGAAAATTTTAACATCGAAAATTTTCTATAGAAAATTTTAACATCGAAAATTTTCTATAGAAAATTTTAACATCGAAAATTTTCTATAGAAAATTTTAACATCGAAAATTTTCTATAGAAAATTTTAATATCGAAAATTTTCTATAGAAAATTTTCTATAGAAAATTTTAATATCGAAAATTTTCTATAGAAAATTTTAATATCGAAAATTTTCTATAGAAAATTTTAATATCGAAAATTTTCTATAGAAAATTTTAATATCGAAAATTTTCTATAGAAAATTTTAATATCGAAAATTTTCTATAGAAAATTTTAATATCGAAAATTTTCTATAGAAAATTTTAATATCGAAAATTTTCTATAGAAAATTTTAATATCGAATATTTTCTAAAGAAAATTTTAATATCGAAAACTTTCTATAGAAAATTTTAATATCGAAAACTTTCTATAGAAAATTTTAATATCGAAAATTTTCTATAGAAAATTTTAATATCGAAAATTTTCTATAGAAAATTTTAATATCGAAAATTTTCTATAGAAAATTTTAACATCGAAAATTTTCTATAGAAAATTTTAACATCGAAAATTTTCTATAGAAAATTTTAACATCGAAAATTTTCTATAGAAAATTTTAACATCGAAAATTTTCTATAGAAAATTTTAACATCGAAAATTTTCTATAGAAAATTTTAACATCGAAAATTTTTGATAGAAAATTTTAACATCGAAAATTTTTGATAGAAAATTTTAACATCGAAAATTTTCTATAGAAAATTTTAACATCGAAAATTTTCTATAGAAAATTTTAACATCGAAAATTTTCTATAGAAAATTTTAACATCGAAAATTTTCTATAGAAAATTTTAACATCGAAAATTTTCTATAGAAAATTTTAACATCGAAAATTTTCTATAGAAAATTTTAACATCGAAAATTTTCTATAGAAAATTTTAACATCGAAAATTTTCTATAGAAAATTTTAACATCGAAAATTTTCTATAGAAAATTTTAACATCGAAAATTTTCTATAGAAAATTTTAACATCGAAAATTTTCTATAGAAAATTTTAACATCGAAAATTTTCTATAGAAAATTTTAACATCGAAAATTTTCTATAGAAAATTTTAACATCGAAAATTTTCTATAGAAAATTTTAACATCGAAAATTTTCTATAGAAAATTTTAACATCGAAAATTTTCTATAGAAAATTTTAACATCGAAAATTTTCTATAGAAAATTTTAACATCGAAAATTTTCTGTAGAAAACTTTAATATCTAATATTTTCTATAAAAACTTTCATTAATATCAAATATTTTTTTTAGAAAACTTTATCACATCCAGGACAAAATTATATATTATTAAAAAGGAACATTGTTGCGTAAAAATTTATTCGACATTACTGTTCCTGTACATAATTTTGTTTTTGTATTGTACATGTTAAAGGGTTTCTTTTTAACAAAAAAAAAATAATTTTTTTTTTTCTGTAGGAAACTTTAATATAGAAAATTTTTTGAAGAACATTTTTAGTAGAAAACTTTATATTTTGTAGAAAACTTTAAAATCGAAAGTTTTCTGTAGAAATTTTTTATATCGAAAATTTTCTATAGAAATTTTTAATATCAAAAATTTTCTAAAGATATTTTTAATATCGAAAATATTCTATAGAAAGTTTTAATATCGAAATTTTCTAAAGAAATTTTTAATATCGAAATTTTCTAAAGAAATTTTTAATATCGAAAATTTTCCATAGAAAATTTTAACATCGAAAATTTTCTATAGAAAATTTTAACATCGAAAATTTTCTATAGAAAATTTTAACATCGAAAATTTTCTATAGAAAATTTTAACATCGAAAATTTTCTATAGAAAATTTTAACATCGAAAATTTTCTATAGAAAATTTTAACATCGAAAATTTTCTATAGAAAATTTTAACATCGAAAATTTTCTATAGAAAATTTTAACATCGAAAATTTTCTATAGAAAATTTTAACATCGAAAATTTTCTATAGAAAATTTTAACATCGAAAATTTTCTATAGAAAATTTTAACATCGAAAATTTTCTATAGAAAATTTTAACATCGAAAATTTTCTATAGAAAATTTTAACATCGAAAATTTTCTATAGAAAATTTTAACATCGAAAATTTTCTATAGAAAATTTTAACATCGAAAATTTTCTATAGAAAATTTTAACATCGAAAATTTTCTGTAGAAAACTTTAATATCTAATATTTTCTATAAAAACTTTCATTAATATCAAATATTTTTTTTAGAAAACTTTATCACATCCAGGACAAAATTATATATTATTAAAAAGGAACATTGTTGCGTAAAAATTTATTCGACATTACTGTTCCTGTACATAATTTTGTTTTTGTATTGTACATGTTAAAGGGTTTCTTTTTAACAAAAAAAAAATAATTTTTTGTTTAAAAAATTTTTTGAAAGAAGTTCTTTGCAATTTTCTGTTATCTTTTGACATAAATGACGAGAATAAATATCCAAAAAAAAAATTAGTTACATAAATTCCCTTCACTGCAAACCCTAAACATATAAATACAAATTTACACAAACTTTTACATCATATGTTTACATATACATATATAAACAAGGACATAAGAATAAATGTAAAGACGTCTGGATAATAAGCATACAAATGATGTATTATCAATATCTCAGAAAAGGTACTTATCATCTTAAATAATGCAAAAATTTCGAAATTTATGTAATGTTACATAAATGTTATGTTATGTATGTACATTTTACATAAGATTGTATTTATGTTAATGTACATGTACTCATAAATGTATAAGTGTGTATGCTTTTGGAGAATCTTGCAATGACAGGATATTTTTATAAACGAGAATTTTATTTTAATATATTTTTTTTTCTAAAAATCAAACACAAAATAATAACGAAGTTCGTAATAAATTATGACTGACGGAAATCATCATCACCCATTTAAATTTGCTTAAGCTTAAGTTCAGTCGTTGGTAGGAGGGTTTTTTTATATTTTCCAAATTTCCTAAAAATATGTAAATTGTATTTAAATGTGTCTGGAGATTTCCGCAACCGACTACTGTGTCAGAGCTTAAAAATCATAATCATAATAAATGCGTTTAATTTTTGAAAATAAAAATAAAAAGTCATTGTTAGGGGAATATGAGAATTGTATGTGTTAGTGAGAAATTATGGGCTTTTGATAATATAAATAAATTATAAGTCCCACGTGTGAAAAACATTTAAGTATTTTGAAGTTATATGTATGTGTGTTAAATTCGCTATATGAATTTATGGTAAGATGACAATTGTAAGAAAATCTGAAATTCTATTCAATTTTCTTTTAAATATAATACTTTCCACAAAAGCTTTTAAAAATTTGACATTAAAATTTTATAAACAAATGTTAAATTTATGGCGTTAAACATATTTTTGTAGTACTCAAATTAAATTGCCTTGATGTATATATGTTTATGACCCTGACTGTAGTTCATCTGCATATGTTTTGTATTGACAAAATAACATGCCTAAATTATTATAATGAAATTATAAATCGACATTTCCATAAATTATTGTTAACTCAAGTTAAACTGCATATGTAACAAAAATTTATAAATTTAAAAGAATTTATTCTTTTAAAGCTAAAAATTTATAATTACGAGAGTTTTTTATTATCTAAATTCTGTATAAGAAAATTTGATATCGAAAATTTTCTATAGAAAAATGTAATATAGAAAATTTTTTGTAAGAGTTTTTTATTATCTAAATTCTGTATAAGAAAATTTGATATCGAAAATTTTCTATAGAAAAATGTAATATAGAAAATTTTTTGTAGGAAACTTTAATATAGAAAATTTTTTGAAGAACATTTTTAGTAGAAAACTTTATATTTTGTAGAAAACTTTAAAATCGAAAGTTTTCTGTAGAAATTTTTTATATCGAAAATTTTCTATAGAAATTTTTAATATCAAAAATTTTCTAAAGATATTTTTAATATCGAAAATATTCTATAGAAAGTTTTAATATCGAAATTTTCTAAAGAAATTTTTAATATCGAAATTTTCTAAAGAAATTTTTAATATCGAAAATTTTCCATAGAAATTTTGAAAATCGAAAATTTTGTACAAGCATTTTTAATATCGAAAATTTTTTATAGAAATTTTGAAAATCGAAAATTTTCTATATAACTTTTTAATATCAAAACAAGATGAATTTCTTTTGGTAAATTTTTCTGGAAAATTTTGACAAATTTTTCTATTAAAAAATTTAAAAGTGTATAGAAAAATTTACGAAATTTAAATTTTTCTATAGAAAATAAAAATTTACGATATTGAAATTTTTTTTAGAAAAATTTACGATATTGAAATTTTACGGTATAGAAATTCTTCTTAAGAAAAATTTACGTTAACGAAATTTTTCTATATAAAAATTTACGATATTGAAATTGCTCTATAAAAAAATTTACGAAATTGAAATTTTTCGATAGAAAAACTTACGATATTGAAAATTTTCGATAGAAAAATTTACGATATTGAAATTTTTCAATCGAAAAATTTACGAAAGTTAAATTTTTCTAAAGAAAAATTTACAATATTAAATTTTTCTATTAAAAAAATTAACGATATTAAAATTTTTCTCTAAAATAATTTAGGATATTGAAAGTTTTCTCTAAAAAAATTTACGATATTGAAATTTTTCTATAGAAAAATTTATGATATTGATTTTTTTAACAACATTTTGTATAAAAATTTAAGATGTTGAATTTTTTTATAGGAACATTTAACATATTTAAATTTTTTATAGAACAATTTTAGATATTCAAATTTGTTTATAGAAAAACTTCCTATTTTACCATAGAAAAATTTACGATACCGAAATTTTTCTATAGGAAAATTTACGATATTGAAATTTTTTCATAGAAAAATTGACGATATTGACATTCTTCTATAGAAGACTTTACAACATTGAAGTTCTGTAATAGAAAAATTTTCGATATTAAAATTTTTCTTAAGAAAAAATTAAGATATTGAAATTTTTCTGATGTAAAATTTACGATATTAAAATGTTTCTTAAAAAAAAAACATTGGATATTGAAATTTTCTATAGAAAAATTTATGATATTGAAAGTTTTTCTATAGAAAAAATTACGATATTGAATTTTTTCTATAGAAAAATTTTCGATATTGAAATTTTTCTATAAAAAAATTTACGATATTGAAATTTTCTATTGAAAAATTTACGATATTGACATTCTTCTATAAAAAATTTACGATATTGAAGTTCTTCAATAGAAGAATTTACGATTTTGAAATTTTTCTATGGAAAAATTTACGACATTGAAATTTTTCTTAAGAAAAAAAAACTATCGTAAATTTTTCTGTAGTAAATTTACGATATTAAAATTTTTCGTAAGAAAACTTTAAATATTGAAATTTTCTTTAGAAAAATTTACGATATTGAACTTCTTCTATAAAAAATCTACGATATTGAAATTTTTTTATAGAAAAATTTACGATATTAAAATTTTTCTATACAAAAATTTACGACATTGAAATTTTTCTTAAGAAAACATTGAATATTGAAATTTTCTATAGAAAAATTTACGATATTGAAATTTTTCTATAGAAAAATTTACGATATTGAAATTTTTCTATAGAAAAATTTACGATATTGAAATTTTTCTATAAAAAAATCTACGATATTGAATTTTTTTTATAGAAAAATTTACGATATTAAAATTTTTAAATGGAAAAATTTACGATATTAAAATTTTTCTATAGAAAAATTTACGGTATTAAAATTTTTCTATAGAAAAATTTACGATATTAAAATTTTTCTATAGAAAAATTTACGATATTAAAATTTTTCTATGGAAAAATTTACGATATTAAAATTTTTCTATAGAAAAAATAACGATATTGAAATTTTTCTATAGAAAAATTTACGATATTGAAATTTTTCTATAGAAAAATTTACGATATTGAAATTTTTCTACAGAAAAACTTACGATATTGAAATTTTTCTATAGAAAAACTTACGATATTGAAATTTTTCTATAGAAAAAATTACGATATCATAAATTTTCTAAAGTAAATTTTTTATAGAAAAATTTCAACATCGTAAACTTTTCAATTAAAAAATTTCACTATCTCATATTTTTTATATTATAGAAAAATTTTAATGTGTAAAAATTTTCAAGAAAAAATTTTTCTTTAAAAAAAAAAACTTAGGATTTTTTTTATAGAAAAATTTAAGATATTCAATGTTTTTATAGAAAAACTTTCGATATTAAAATTTTTCTATAGAAACTTTTACGGAAGTGAAATTTTTCTATAGAAAAATTTACAATAAAATTTTTACTATGTTACAAAAAATTCCTTTAAACTTCTGTTAATTTTTGCATATTTAAATATAATAAATAAAATTTTCAAATAAAATTCTAATTTCTATACTGTCACGTTTTGTAAATGCAAGTGTTAAAAATTCAAAAAACAATTTATATTTTTAATTAAAAAAAATGACAAAATAAATAAAATATGCATATTTAAACTATTACAGACAAATGAAAATAAAAATAATTTAAATATGCAGAATTTATTAAAAAAAAACTATATTTTTTGCGGTAAAAATTGAAAATTCAATGCAAATTAGAAATGGGTAAAATAAGATGGCAAAAATAATGGTTTAAGTCTTCTTTCTTTGACTTCCCTTTGTTTCGTTGGGTTTATTTGGTTTATTTGCATTTGTTATTGCATTAGGATCTTTCTTTAGCTATATTTTTCAATGCTTTTAGGTATTTCTTGATGGGATGAGATTATGCATTACAGCTGGTTTGGTATACATCTAAATTGTTGAGCACACGATACTTTCATTCAAATATGAATTTCCACCATTGTATAAATGTAGTCTTAGGACATTCGCTCTACATTATTTTGTGTTATATTTTGAGTTGTACTTAAAGGGATTAAAATAAAGAAAGAACTTTAAAGTGTGATTAAATTAGCTTTCAAACACCCTAAAGTTATATCTAAAGCGATTGTAGAGCAAAAATAATAATGCAAGTGCAATTTTAACCGCTTTTAACACCTTATGATCAAAATCTATCTAACAAGGGCGTATGAGTAATAATTTGTTCAAATAGTAATTTCAAAACTCATAACTATGTATGTATGTATGTATGTGTGTAAAACTTAAGACCCACAAATCTCTTAAGTTTTTGCTTATTAAAGACAAAAACTCCTTAGCAAATATTTTTCTTTTAAATTTTCTAATCCATTTTTTTGATTCTTTTCTTTTTGAGGCTTGTATATTATAAAACATTTTCTTGTTATTCATATTTGTCACAAAATTATCAATATAAATGCAAGTAAAATATATTTATAATTTAAGTATTTATTTAATTTGAGGTCAAGTTATAAAATAGTTATTGGTTTAATTTTTGCTTAAATAAATCCTGATTGTTTTAATTTAATTACACGGTGCAACATGAAAAAAAATAACCACATACGGACACCACCACGAGATAGAGGATCAAAAAAAAGAAGACACGTGTCTTTCAGTTTTGTCAAATGTCCTCCCCTTTTTTGTGGGCGGGGCCTTAAAAATTTGGGCCTCTTTGTCATTTTTGCAATAAAGTGGTCATCTTCTCAGGCTCATATCTTCCAAACCGTTGAGAATTTTGATTTACTTTTTGAAACAAAGTTGTAGCTATTGTCATGAGGAATAAAAATAGTGAACACAAAAAATCAAAAAAACGCCATCTTGAATATCAAAATCGCAAAAAAACTAAAAAAAATCGATTTTTTTAAGGCTTTTTTCACATGTTCAGGTTCCTACGTAGCAAACCGTTCAAAATTTAAGAAAACAATATACAACAAAAATAAAGCTAAGACCTCACTAAAAAACTTTGTAGAACATACAAACATCCTAGGAATGATCCTTAACACAGTAAAGGTAGCGCTAAGGTAACCATAAAAATTAAAAATTTCCCGAAAAAATGTTATTTTTAATGTTTTTTTTTACTTCAACAAGAAAAAATATAACCATATATAGTACAAATACCGCTACGTGATGAAAGACAAGAAAGCCCATATCTTCCAGTTTTGGCCCAATTCACCACCATTTAACAGCATTTAGGTAGCGCTTAAGTAACGACAAAAGTGAAAAATTCAAAAATTAGCTCTTGTCATAAAAAAGAAAAATTCTCAACATATAAAAAATTAATCTTCAAGATCACAAAATTTTTAAAAATTGATTTTTTACCTGGTTATGGACAGGTTAAAAATTCAAGAAACAGTCACCTAGAAAAGATACATTTTTATTGGACAACTTTTTTGAATCATTCATACGAACATTATATGAATGAGGATCATATCGTTTAGGTAGCGCCTTGGTAACCGCAAAAGTGAACTACTTTTTAGGCTAGGTAGCGCTTAGGAAAAATTAAAAAAGTAAAAAAATCAGCTCTTGCCATAAAAAACCAAAAATCGATTTTTTACCTAACCAGGTCCATAGGTAGCAAACCGTTCATTCAAGAAACAATCATGAAACCCTGGACGCAATATATAAGTGATATGATGTTCGCACCGAGGCATTACAAAACACGACGTAAACGAGAGCTCAGCGGTGAAAGTTATACGATTTCAATATGCAGTGTGAAAAAATTAATTTATTTTGCTACGTTTCACAGTGGTTTACGGACGCTTTTTTTTGGAAATAATTCTGTAACTTTTGAACGACTGGAGATATTTGAATGAAATTTGACATGGTGGTAGTCAAGGAGTATTTGAGTTGGTTTTTAAAAGCACTGGTCCATGAGGGGTCGGGAGAGTGATTGATGGACCTTCAAAGTTGGTCACCTCGGGTGTTCGATTTTTTTAAAAATTCGCCAAAAATCCATTTATGTATGGATTGAAAAGAAATTTTAAACTTAAGTTGTCCTTGAGAAGATCTACAAAAAATATGCTTAAATGTGTAGGTTATCTCCTTTGGATTTCGAGATATTTGGGTAAAAAGGAATTTTTAGGTTGATTTTTTACCTCTTTTTTTAAGCTTTTTTTGATCTGGTGGACGCATCTGAGGACCAAAAATTTTTTAAGAATATTCTTTAAATTTGTAATAAAATTCTGAATAATTTTTGTGCAAGTTAGTTATAGAAATCTTCTTTTGTTTAAAAGTTAAAAATATTCAAAGTTGAAACTTACAAAAAATTTCGCTTTTTTTTAGTTTTTCCCCAAAAGATAGCTATATTTTTTCACTAATAAAAAAGTATTTTCTTAAGAAACATAAAAAGATTTTTAAAGTTTTTAAAAGAAAACATAATGAGAATGCGTATAAAACAAATTTCTTGCTAATTGGACTTTTGGTCCTCGCACATGTCTTCTCCAAAAAATGGCAATTTGTAAAAAAAAAAATTAGTTTAAACAAAAATTTCTCAAAAGGCAAAGCACCGATTTGAAAAAAATTATAATGTTCATATTTTCCAATATATCTGTTATTGATTAGAAAAGTTTTTTCTGAAACGCGCTGCAAATAGAGACAGTGTTGCCATATTTGTAAAAAAACTCATTTTTTGAAACACCTTTTTCCCCAGTTGGGAATTGGGGAATTTTTAAGTTAAAATTGGGAATTTTTTTTAGTCTATTGCTTTTACATCTTATTGGTCTACATTACTACAAAATTTCATTGTAATATCTTTATCCATGTCATTTCCACAGAATATCAAAGATTAAAAATATTTTCCTTAAAAAAGCAGAAAAACAATTTTTTTTTGTTTTACGATACAAAGTGTAAAAAAAGTAACGCACTTAAAAAAAACTTTTACTTAGTGCTAATCTCCTAGTCTTTCCCGATCTAATGATACTAAACATGTATATAAAGCATTAATACCGAGTCTTAAAAAACTCTGAAAAGTTTGGCCCCCGTAGCATTTTTACACTGTTTATTTAAATATAAGTGATGAATTTGTGCATATAAAGTTAATTATCATACTCAAATATTTCACTATTTTTAAGATGACAATGATCCTTCGCTAATAAACAAATATTTTCTTCAAAAAGATATAAATAGTTTTTTATTTTTTTAAAGAAAACATTATAAGAATGACTTAAAAAAATTTTATTCGATTTTGCCTTTTGTTCCAAGCTAAAAAATAAAATTTTAGTAAAAGATTCTAAATAAGTAAGTACGAGTAAGGCACCGATTTTGATAACAGTGTAAAGGTAATATATCCATAATTTGTAGCAAAAGTTTAATTAGAAGAGTACTTTTATAGTAACAGTGTGACAATTTATTTAAAATAAGATTTAAAGGCATTTTTCCGGTATTTAAAATTGGTGTATTTGAAAAAATTGCAAAATTATGTTAAGGTTATAAAATGTTTTTTAATGTGAAAGTTAATGCAATAGGTAAAAATTGTTACAACTTGGGTTTTTCATAATGGTCAGAAAGGATATGGTTACTCACCTCCATACAGGTAGGTTTTACGAGACGCACATATTGGTTGAGTTATATATGCACCTATTTTTAGAGGTAAAAAATACATTAATTCATTGATTTCTTTATTATTCTTTGGATACAGGTATATATAAAAAATGTTTTTTTTTAATATAAAAAAGAAAGTTTTAAATGTAACTGCTATTAACAGTTAAAACATCATGGCTATAACATTGGAATTTAAAGTGTTGTGCGATATTCTTTTTGAACAACCAAGCAGTTCGAGAGCAGAAAAAATTAAAATAATCATGCGATATGCTAAAAGTCAAACTAACTCCATGATTCTCAATAGTGAGGAAGACAAAGTCGTAAAATTTGTAAAGTTATTTGAACTTAAAATTAAGTCGGTTAATTACTGTTTAAAAAGATTTGAATCTAAATTTAAAGACTGGCTGAAGGACTCAATTGAGCTTAAAACTTCTGGTGCTGGAGCCCCTCTAAAAAACTATGATGATCTCGGAGAAAGATCTAAAAAGATGCGATTATCCGAAGTTCTTTCTACTCATTCGGATACTGAAATCAAAGATTCCTTTAAGGAAGTGCTCAAACGAAATAATCAACCAGCTGAAGCTAAACAAATAGCAGATATTCTCCCAGAGGCTTCTCCTAAACGTCTTAAGCGAATTATTAAGAGTATACCAACTCCTTCTTCTCAATCAGAATTTTCGGAGGAAGAAGCACTTGCTCTTATGCTCGAGTTGAAATTGAGTAAAAATAAATATATTAAACTCTGTAAGGCATTACGAGACAAAGGACACTCAATTTTACCAGGATATAATGCGTTATTAAAAACCAAAAAAAACTTAATACCAACAAACGTGATAGGAGACGAAAGTGCATCTGTGGATTTATCAAAATTATTGGAAAATACGGCATCAAGGCTGATATCTACTACATTGTCTGAAGAAGAAGCCAAGAAACTTGACAACAAGGACTTAACTTTAATATGTAAATGGGGATGTGACGGTTTATCTGGATTACCGGAATACAAACAATCAACATCTCATCAGAACACAAATGACTACAGAAGCGTTTTTATGGCATCCCTAGTACCACTAAGATTAAGAAAGAATCGTTCTGAACCATCCACATCAAAAGAGCGTACTGAATATGTGTGGGTTAACACATCTCCAGGATCAAAGGCATTTTGCAGACCGATCAGATTCGAATATTTAAAAGAAAATGCAGCAAGCACAAAAAATTGGGTTGATGATATCAAATATTCAATAGACAATTTGAGTCCAGTCTGCATAGACATACATGGATATTTGATTAATGTAAATTTTGAGCTTCAATTGACAATGATAGATGGAAAAGTAAGCAACGCTATAACGGAAACCCATTCAACTTGGAAATGCTCATTATGCGGAAAGAAGAAATCGGAATTTCTACAAACTTCAGAAGATGCATCAGCTAGTACTGCAATTAATCAAGAGGTTCTGGAATTTGGTATATCGCCCCTACATGCACGTATCCGATTTTTAGAATTTATGCTACATATAGCATATGATCTGAAATATAGGAATATACCTGATAATCAGCTAAAATCCGTGAGAAATAATAAGGAACTGATTGAAATGAGATCCAGTGAAAAAAAAAGGATTCAGGAAGAATTCAAAACTATGACGGGTCTAAACATAGACAAACCACTTGTAGGATATGGCAGTACAAACGATGGTAATACGGCCAGGCGATTCTTTGAAAATTATGAAACAACTTCAAAGATTACTGGAATTGATGAGGAAGTTCTTCGTAAATGTTACGTAATATTATCGGCAATAAATAGCAAATATCAAATAAATGCTGAAAATTTTCATTGCTATGCCCTCAACGCGTTAACTCGTATACGACATTTGTATCACTGGAAAGAAATTACACCAACAGTTCATAAAGTCCTTCAACATGGTCGTGAAATAATTGAATCAAATCTTCTCCCACTTGGTGAACTGACAGAAGAGGCCCAGGAAGCGCGGAATTCAGATTTCAAGTATATCCAACTATTTAATACCAGAAAATGCTCAAGAAAATCGCAAAATCAGGATCTAATAAATTATCTCTTGTTGTCTTCTGATCCTGCTCTATCAACGATAAGAAAGAAATGGTGGAGCAGTTATACAAAAACTTCTGAAAACGAACACCTGGAAGAGGTTCTTGATATAATAGATTGTACTGATTATTTTACTGAAAATAAAAATTAAGTAAATAACTACTTTTATATAAATATGTAATAAAAACTGTAAGTTTAAACTTTAACTACAAATACTTCAATAAAATGTATTTCACCTTTTAATATAAGTACAAATTATTTACATTTTGATATTTCATAAATCCTCATGATATTTTCTTTAAAAAAATAAAAAAATATTTGTTTGTTATCGAAGGATCATTGTCATCTTATAGTGAAATATTTGAGTATGATTATTAATTTTATATGCACAAATTCATCACTTATATTTAAATAAACAGTGTAAAAATGCTACGGGGGCCAAAGTTTTCAGAGTTTTTTAAGACTCGGTATTAATGCTTTATATACATGTTTAGTATCATTAGATCGGGAAAGACTAGGAGATTAGCACTAAGTAAAAGTTTTTTTTAAGTGCGTTACTTTTTTTACACTTTGTATCGTAAAACAAAAAAAAATTGTTTTTCTGCTTTTTTAAGGAAAATATTTTTAATCTTTGATATTCTGTGGAAATGACATGGATAAAGATATTACAATGAAATTTTGTAGTAATGTAGACCAATAAGATGTAAAAGCAATAGACTAAAAAAAATTCCCAATTTTAACTTAAAAATTCCCCAATTCCCAACTGGGGAAAAAGGTGTTTCAAAAAATGAGTTTTTTTACAAATATGGCAACACTGTCTCTATTTGCAGCGCGTTTCAGAAAAAACTTTTCTAATCAATAAAAGATATATTGGAAAATATGAACATTCTAATTTTTTTCAAATCGGTGCTTTGCCTTTTGAGAAATTTTTGTTTAAACTAATTTTTTTTTTACAAATTGCCATTTTTTGGAGAGGACATGTGTGAGGACCAAAAGTCCAATTAGCAAGAAATTTGTTTTATACGCATTCTCATTATGTTTTCTTTTAAAAACTTTAAAAATCTTTTTATGTTTCTTAAGAAAATATTTTTTTATTAGTGAAAAAATATAGCTATCTTTTGGGGAAAAACTAAAAAAAAAGCGAAATTTTTTGTAAGTTTCAACTTTGAATATTTTTAACTTTTAAACAAAAGAAGATTTCTATAACTAACTTGCACAAAAATTATTCAGAATTTTATTACAAATTTAAAGAATATTCTTAAAAAATTTTTGGTCCTCAGATGCGTCCACCAGATCAAAAAAAGCTTAAAAAAAAGAGGTAAAAAATCAACCTAAAAATTCCTTTTTACCCAAATATCTCGAAATCCAAAGGAGATAACCTACACATTTAAGCATATTTTTTGTAGATCTTCTCAAGGACAACTTAAGTTTAAAATTTCTTTTCAATCCATACATAAATGGATTTTTGGCGAATTTTTAAAAAAATCGAACACCCGAGGTGACCAACTTTGCAGGTCCATCAATCACTCTCCCGACCCCTCATGGACCAGTGCTTTTAAAAACCAACTCAAATACTCCTTCACTACCACCATGTCAAATTTCATTCAAATATCTCCAGTCGTTCAAAAGTTACAGAATTATTTCCAAAAAAAAGCGTCCGTAAACCACTGTGCGTTTGCGGTCATCAAATTAGAAAAAACAAATATGGAAAAGAAAAGAATCTTCTAACTAGCGAATTCAGAAGAGCATATACGTTGTTTTTCGACGAAGTAGACTTGACCAGTGAAAATTACACACCTAATATAGTGTGTCGCCAATGCTATAACAATCTCATGGCATTTTTGAGTGGAGCAAAATTTAGTATGAAGTATTGTAAACCGGTAAACTGGATTTATCGCCCAGGTGCTCATGATGTAAACATTTGCTATGCATGCGTAAATTACACACGTGGAATGAATCGACATGGTGAGAAGAATAAAATTTATAAAGCAACTGCAACAGCTACACTACCAGTGCTTGCACCTGAAAATTTTGTACCGCCAAGGCCACCAAGTACAGATCTCAGGACAGAATTTACAGGAATGAATACTGAAGGTGGTGTTACTTATGAAGATCCGTTTGACGCCGATTATGAGCCTCAACAAGGAAGAGATGGACCACAACTAATAACACAAATGGAAATGGATTTCATTGTGGCCATATTGGGATTATCGCAGCGGCTTGCCATATTTTTGACAGCGTTTTTAAAGCAAAGAAAATTAACACTTGCTAACGTTAACTCTTCGGCATACCGGAAACGGCAAGCTGAATTTCAGAACTTCTACACTCTACATAATGACAATTCGTTCGCTTACTGCAACGATATAAAAGCTTTGGTGGTAAAAATGGGAATAAACTACATCGCTAGTGAGTGGAGATTATTTATTGATAGTTCTGTTTCAAGCTTGAAGGCAGTGTTATTGCATATGTCGAACCGAAAACCTTGCATTCCGCTAGCAATCGGTGTCAACATGGAAGAAAACTACGAAACATTGAAAAATATTATGGAAAAAATCAAATACTACGAAAATAAATGGAAGATTTGCTGTGATTTGAAGGTCATCAACATTATGCAAGGGATCATTGATAAAGGCGGCTTTCCCAAATTCTTTTGTTTTCGTTGTAATTGGGATTCGCGATCTCTGAATCAATTCGAATGTAATTCGTGGACACCAAGAGGAAATGTGGAGGAACAAATGAAAGAACATAGACTGAAAAATGCACCTTTGATTGACAATACTCATGATATCTTGCTGCCACCGCTCCACATTAAATTGGGAATTGTTAAAAAATTCATCGAAGTGGCTGTTATAAATTGTCCAAATGCATTTGACTATTTGAAAAGTGTTTTCCCTAAGCGTAGCGATGACAAAATTAAGAAAGGTATGTATTGTAGTAAACTAAATCCTATATTTTCCACCTTATTGTATATTTACTTTTCTTTTCTGTTTCTTTTTTTATCGTTTGATAGGAGTACTTAATGGCCCAGACATTAGAAAGCTTTTCAAGACAAATTTTGAGTCAGCGCTTGATGAAAATCATTCAATGGCATGGATTTATCTTCAACGTGTATGCACCAGAGTCTTGGGAGGGGATCGAGACGCTGAGCCGGAAGCAAGAGAATGGGTGAAAGAAATGCTGTATTATTTTGAGAAAATCGGCGCATCGATGACATTAAAGCTGCACTTTCTTCATTTTCATTTTGACGATTTTATTAAGCAACTGTCTACTGAATCCGATGAGCAAGGAGAACGGTTTCATCAAACCACAATGCCCATGGAAAAACGGTACAAAGGCAAAAAACTAGACGCATTGCTTGGAGAGGTAATATCAAATATATTGATGCATTGCTTTGTATTCCTTTTTTGATTTTTGTTTTTATTTCAGGTATGTTGGTGGAGCCACAAGATTACCCTGTATGATGTCAATGAAGTATTTCAAGAAGAAAAAGCTTATGATGGAGGGCAGTCTGGAAGCAACGTACCCGTGCGCACCCTAAGTTCTGAATCAGAGTCAGATTCGGATGATTCGGACGACGAATTGGATCCACAACTTAAGAGAGTGCTATTTACAAGTCCAGGGCCATCAACTTTATAAACATGACACAAATATTTATTTATTTTATTTATTTCCATATTTATTTATCTTATTTTTGTGATATATGCCATTGTATATTAATGTTGAAATAACAACAAAAAAAAATTAAAATAAAAAAATTTTACACATACGAAATGAAATTAAATCAAATGAAATTAAATTATTTTTGTATTACAAATTGAATGTTCTAAAAAGTTGTTTAATTAGATTTTATGTACATTTTTGTAGCTTATTGTTTTCTTGAATTTCGAACGGTTTGCTACGTATGGACTTAAACATGGGAAAAAAGGTAAAAAAATTGATTTTTTTAAATGACGTTTTTTTCATTTTATGTGTTCACAATTTTTGTTCTTTACAAGGGTTATACAATATCTTTGCCTTAAAGAGAAAATGAAAATTCCACTCGGTTTGCAAAATATGCGCCTGAGAAAATGATTACTTTTTTAATGACACCAAGACCTCAAATCTTTGGGGGCCTCTGAAAAAACTCCATGACTTGGGGCAAAACTAGAATATAAGGTCTTTTTTGTCTTTTATCACGTAGTTGTATTTGTATATGGTTATATTTTTAATTGTTGAAGTAAAAAAAAATAAGCATTGAAAATATCATTTTTTTGGGAAATTTTTAATTTTTATGGTTTCCTTAGCGCTACCCTTACTGTGTTAAGGATCATTCCTAGGATGTTTGTATGTTCTACAAAGTTGTTAAGTGAGGTCTTAGCTACATTTTTGTAGTATATTATTTTCTTAAATTTTGAACGGTTTGCTACGTATGAACCTGAACATGTAAAAAAAGCCTAAAAAAAATCGTTTTTTTTTTAGTTTTTTGCGATTTTGAATTCTAAGATGGCGTTTTTTGATTTAATGCGTTCACAATTTTTATTCCATGACAATGGCTACAACTTTGCCTCAAACAGTAAATCGAAATTCCTAACGGTTTGGAAGATATGAGCCTGAGAAGATGACCACTTTTTTGCAAAAAAGGCAAAGAGGCCCAAAATCTTTAGGGCCCCGCCCACAAAAAAGGGGAGGACATTTGACAAAACTGAAAGACACGTGTCTTCTTTTTTTTGATCCTCTATCTCGTGGTGGTGTCCGTATGTGGTTATTTTTCCATGACCTAAAAAATTACACACAGTGTTATAAAATAAAATTATATAAACATATGCAATTAAAATGATTTGTTATTTTAATTCTTAAAAAAGACAATTAGCTTTTTGATTTATTATTGGAAAAATAAATAAATTAAAAATATTGAATTATTTATTATTAAAATTTTCTCTAACAATTAATACTAAAAAAACTTGAGCTGCAAATTGAATTTTTATGTCAAATAAATAAGAGCTAATTAATTGTTGTAAATTCACTTGAGCATAAGAGATTATGTGAATGAACAAATAGATTTTGAAATATGAAAAAAATTTATGAAATATTCTAATAAATTTCTTAAATTCTTCTGAAACCGCAATTTTGACTATAGAAAATTTTTCGAAAATTGACTATTTATAGAAAAATTTTCGAAAATTTACTATTTATGGGAAATTTTTCAAAAAATGACTATTTATAGGAAATTTTTCTAAAATTTACTATTTATAGGAAATTTTTCGAAAATTGACTATTTATAGGAAATTTTTCTAAAATTTACTATTTATAGGAAATTTTTCGAAAATTGACTATTTATAGGAAATTTTTCGAAAATTGACTATTTATGGGAAATTTTTCGAAAATTGACTATTTATAGGAAATTTTTCGAAAATTGACTATTTATAGGAAATTTTTCAAAAATTGACTATTTATATGAAATTTTTCAAAAATTACTATTTAAAGGAGTTTTCTAAAAATTTACTATTAATAAGAATTTAATATTTATGGCATATTTTTCGAAAATTTATATATAAAACTTTTCTAAAGAAAATTGTTAAAATCGCAAAATTTTCTATAGAAAATTTTTAATATTGTAAAATTTTCCATAGAAAATGTTTAATCGATTAAAATTTTCCATAGACAATTTTATATATCTTAAAATTTTCTATAGAAAATTTTATATATCTTAAAATTTTCTATAGAAAATTTTCAATATCGTAAAATTTTCCTTGGAAAATTTTTTGTATAGTAAAATTTTCTATAGAAAATTTTAATATCGTAAAAGTTTGTATAGAAAATTTTTAATATCGTAAAATTTCCTATAGGCAATTTTTAATATCGTAAAATTTTCTGTATAAAATTGTTAATATCGTGAAATTTTCTATAGGAGAATTTTTTTATTGCAATATATTTTAGAGAAAAAATAATCCATTAAAATGTTGTTAAGTTTATCTTCATGCTAAAATTTTCACGTGGAGTCCTTTGGGAATTAATTAAGTTCAAAAAATGCAATTAATTATGGTTTAATTATTTTTCTTATTACGCTGTAACTAGCCAACATCATAATAAATTCATTGTTGCTAACCTAGCAACTGTTAAGAAGAAAAGTGACGTAACTCGGAAATGTCCAAAAATTAAAAAAAAAAACTCAAAAGTAAAATAAATTTTCATTTAACACAATTTATTAAGTTAAATCACTCTTCTAGTAAATGATCAGTTTTTATATAGACAAATCCTTTACTTACCCATTTTGAATGTTTTAAGATTTTATCGTTTTACTTTTTGTCTCTCCTCCAATTTGACCTCGAAAACAAAAAATTGAAATCTGCAAAAAGAAAACAAAAATATTTGTTACTTTTTATCCTTAAGGCTTAAATGTTTACTCTTGATAAATGTCTGTTAAAGGGAAAAATCATCATCATCATCATCTATTGAAAGAAAGTTTCTTTCCGATTTACATCAGAAATATAAACCACACAATCAACAAATATTGACAATAAGTATAAAAGAAGATTTTCGAAATGAAATTCGAATTGAAAACTCTTAACATTATTTGGTTTTTTGGAAAAGTTTATTTGTTTATCTTAAGCTGGATGTGAAAAAAGGGGAGAAGTGAAATCAATTTAATAGAATGTGGTTGCGATTTCTGTTGAGGATTAGTGGTGGGATTGTGGAAAGTTAAGTAAATATTTGTTTTGTTTTTAGGTAAATAAAAAAACGTTAGTTTTAATAGTTCAAAATGAGATAAGTTATATACACAAAAATATAAATGGCTTTTTATATGCTAACATACATACAAATGTATTTTGTTAAGTAAATAAAAATTACGTTTAGTTGTAATATTTGACATGCAAATATACTTTCTTTTAGAATATGTACAATTTTCATAATTTGGCTACTCAGATGAAAATCTTTACTATTCTTTGCCAATTTCGAGACTAAAAACACGGGTTTCCTTTTAAAATTAAAGTTTAATTAAAAACCATCGAACTATAAATTTTTCATTCTTTTTTTTTTTGTTATTTATAAAAAAATTCTTATTTTAAGATTTCTCTGCTTTAAAAATATGTACATTTCCTTTATGTGAATTGTTTGCCCTTTTTCCTAATATCCTCTTGTAAAAACTTCATTGTTTGTTTTACATTTTTCTTAAAGAACCCCCTTCATTAATTCATCGAGTGAATTCTTGACTCTTAAAGTAGAAAAATAAACAAAATTACAATTTCTATGAAAAATTTGTAGACATTCATTAGCAAATCAACAAGTGTTAGAATACATAAATAAGCAAAAGATATATATACATACAATGTATATAATGGGTGTTTTTTTTAGAGGTATAGAACTTCGAATTGAAATAAAACACAAGAAAATCGTTTTAATGTCCATCAATTTGGCTTTATTGGAAGGATAATTTTATGCCATTAATGTTTAAATATGATTTCGGGCATGTGGCCGCCGCGGCTGGCTCGAATAAAGCCAATTCTACAGGTCCAATTTTCAACTACTTTTTCGAGCATATGGGGCCGTATGTTGGCAATAACGCCACGAATGTTGGCTTCCAAGTCCCCTAACGTTTCTGGTTTGTTGGCGTAGACGAGCGACTTCACTTATCCCCAAAGAAAATAATCCAGTGGTGTCAAATCGCACGATCTTGGTGGCCAATTGACAGGTCCATTCCGCGAAATAATGCGCTCATCGAATGTTTCCTTCAATAAATCAATTGTGACGTGAGCTGTGTGACATGTAGCGCCGTCTTGTTGGAACCACAACTCATCCACATTCGGTTATCGTGGCTCTATACCGGTCTCCATTTATGGTAACTGACTCTCCAGCATTATTTCGGAAGAAGTATGGCCCAATGACTCCACCAGCCCATAGAGCACACTAAACAGTCAGTTTTTGTGGATGTAATGGCGTCTCAAGGGTCTCATGTGGATTCTCTTCACTCCAAATGCGGCAATTTTGCTTGTTGACGTAGCCATTCAACCAAAAATGAGGCTCATCACTGAACAAAATTTTGCGATGAAAATCAGCATCGAGATCAATCTCATTTTCGGCTCATACACCAAAATCACGACGCATTGCATGGTCTCGCGGCTTTAATTCTTGCACAAGCTGGATCTTGTAAGGTCGCAAGATCCCAAGATCGCCAAGATCTTTGCGCAAAATCTTCCATAAAGTTAATGGACAAAGCTCCAATTGCTGTGCACGGTGGCGAATCGATTCATTCGGGTCCTCTTCAACACTTTGCTCTACAGCGGCAATTGTTTCTTCGGTGCGCACTGTTCGACGTCGCTGCGGATGCGTATTATCACATAGAGTAAACGTAGTGCGAAAACGATCCATGGTTAACCGAATTAATTGCTCTGATGGACGATTATGTCGACCATAAAATGGACGGAGCTTGCGGTAAACTTCGCGAACTGAACCATTATTTTCGAAATAAATTTGCACGATTTGCAAGCGTTGTTCTTTTGTCAACCTGTTCATGATGAAATGGCAAACCAAACTAAATATTAATCACTTGACAGCTGACAAAATGGCCGCCAGTTAAAAAAGTGATGCCAACTTAAAGTTCTATACCTCAATAAAAAACACCCGATATAATAAAAATATATACAATACATACGAAGTTAAATAAAATGTAAAGACTTTTCTCAATGCTACTGCAATTTTCCCATTTCTTAGAAAGTCGGTTCAAACACCCTACATATGTTTGTATGTTAGTTTGATTGTTGTGTTGATCCAAAAATCACTATTAAGTTTTAATGGCAACAAACTAACTCTAATATCGATATAGTCTGACAATAGAGGGGGGATAATGTGGTATAGGGTAATGTGGTATATTAACTTTTCTACTAAACTGACAATATAACAGATAGATTTTTTTAATTAAATCAAGGTGTCCGAAACAATGATCCGATTTGGTACAAATAGTATATACAGATTATGCTTGTGTCACTCTCAAAATGATATTAAGTTAAACTATTTTTTTCGAGTTTTGGTCCCCTAGAACAAAAATACCCGAAACTATTTGAAGGTTTTATAAGTGAAAAAGTGAATATCGCAGGCTGTAATGTAAAATAAGTAAAAGTTGAGTTGCATATACTTGCCCAAACTAATCATACTTGACTATTTATGAAGAAATTCCTTTAATATTGTATTTGAAATTTAAATTTTAGTACTTGTATTTTGTTGCTAATTCTAAAAGCAACAATGTTTAAACCTTAAGTGAAAAATCTTACTAAATTGTAGATACAATTTTAGTTCTTTCTTAAAAAAAATATATACTCATAATATCATGTTCATAATGAAATGGAAAATATGACAGAAAAGAAAATGACTATCTTATAAAATTTTGAATTTTTTATAAATTCTTTTGATGTATAGATAAAAATTTTATGGATTGTAGATACAAATTGTTGACTTTTAAAAACAACCATTTACTTAAGAGATTACTTTGTTTTCTGTAAAAGAAAACACTTCAAGATAAATATTTTTGAAGCTAAAAAAATAAATATAATATAATATTAGATGTTATCCTGTAGACAACTATGATTTGAAAATTAAAAAAAAAATTCTTCGAAAATTGACAACTTATAGAAAATTTTTCGCAAATTGACTATTTATAGAAAAGTTTTCGAAAATTAACTATTTATAGGAAATTTTTCGAAAATTGACTAATTTAAGAAAATTTTTTGAAAATTTACTATTTATAGGAAATTTTTACAAAATTTAATATTTATAGGAAATTTTTCCATAATTTAATATTTATATGACAATTTCGAAAAGTGACTATTTTTAGGAAATTTTTCAAAAATTTACTATTTATTAGAAATTTTTTGAAAATTGACCATTTATAGGAAATTTTTCGAAAATTGACTTTTTATAGAAAAATTTTCGAAAATTTCATATTTATAGAAAATTTGTCGAAAATTTACTATTAATTGGAAATTTTTAGAAAATTTATAATTATAGGAAATTTTTCGAAAATATACTATTTAAAGAAAATTTTCCGAAAATTTAATATTTATGGAAAATTTTTCGAAAATTGACTATTTATAGGAAATTTTTTGAAAATTGTATATTTATAGGAAATTTTTCGAATATTAACTATTTTTAGGAAATTTTTTGAAAATGGGCTATTCATAACATTTTTTTTTTTGAAAATTTACTATTTATAGGCAATTTTTAAAAAATTTACTATTTATAGAAATTTTTTCGAAAATTTAAATTTATAAAAAAACACCCTATTTATAGGAAATTTTTCGAAAGTTGACGACTTATAAGAAATTTTTCGAAAATTGACTATTTATAGGAAATTTTTCGAAAATTGTCTATATATAGGAAATTTTTCGAAAATTGACTATTTATAGGAAATTTTTCAAAAATTGACTATTTATATGAAATTTTTCAAAAATTGACTATTTATAGGAAATTTTTCAAAAATTGACTATTTATAGGAAATTTTTCAAAAATTGACTATTTATAGGAAATTTTTCAAAAAATGATTATTTATAGGAAATTTTTCAAAAATTGACTATTTATAGGAAATTTTTCATAAACTGACTATTTATAGGAAATTTTTCAAAAATTGACTGTTTATAGGAAATTTTTCAAAAATTGACTGTTTATAGAAAATTTTCCAAAAATTGACTATTTATAGGAAATTTTTAAAAATTGACTATTTATATATAATTTTTCAAAAATTGACTATTTATAGGAAATTTTTCAAAAATTGACTATTTATAGGAAATTTTTCAAAAATTGACTATAGGAAATTTTTCAAAAATTTACTATAGGAAATTTTTCAAAAATTGACAGTTTATAGGAAATTTTTCAAAAATTGACTATTTATAGGAAATTTTTCAAAAATTGACTATTTATAGGATATTTTTCAAAAATTTACTATTTATAGGAAATTTTTCAAAAATTGACTATTTATAGGAAATTTTTCAAAAATTGACTATTTATAAGAATTTTTTTGAAATATTCTATATTTAAGAAATTTTTCGAAAATTGACTATTTATAAGAAGTTTTTCGAAAATCGACTTTTTATACTATTTATAGGAAATTTTTGGAAAATTGACTATTTATAGGAAATTTTTCAAAAGTTGACTATTCATAGGAAATTTTTCAAAAATTGACTATTTATAGGAAATTTTTGGAAAATTGACAATTTATAGGAAATTTTTGGAAAATAAACTATTTATAGGAAATTTTTTAAAACTTGACTATTCATAGGAAATTTTTAAAAAATTGACTATTTATAGGAATTTTTTCGAAAATTGACTATTTATAGAAAATTTTTCGAAAATTTACTTTTTATAAAAAAATTTTTAAAAATTTTATTTATAGGAAATTTTCTAAAATCTACTGTTAATAGGAAATTTCTCGAAAATTTAATATTTGTAGGAAATTTTCCGAAAATTGACTATTTATAGGAAATTTTTCTAAAACTTACTATTTTTAGGAAATTTTTCGAAAATTGACTATTTAGAGGGAATCTTTCGAAAACTGATTAATTTTTTGGGATATTTTTAAAAATTTAAAAATTTACTCTTGATACTTTTAGATTGGTAGATGTAATAAGTTAATGTTACAGGAGAAATCGTGTTCAAAAAATGTATAACAAATAATATTTTAATATTTTCAACATCTCTTATACAACACAAAATCTTAGAATATCTTAACAATATTTCCAAAAACATGTTTAAAAATAGAAATTTCATAAACAGTCATTTAACGTTGCAGACAATTTTTTTTTTTTGTTAAAGTTATGCTTATTTAACACAAAAAATTTCTTGGTATATTAAACATTTCTTTTAAGAAAATTTTAGTCTCAATGTTAATGTACCTTTAAATTTCTTTAACCTCTCAAGGTTTATCAAATCTGCCAATCATTTGTAAACAAAATGTAGCCAATCCTAAAAAGTTAAAGTTAAATTTAGAAAGAATATTTTTAATGGTTGTTTGCATAAATAAATCCACTTATGTTACGAAAAATAAAAATAAAACGTTTTTTTGAAGAAGTCCATTATTTAATTTATTCATTTTATACATTATATTCAAGGTATTCCCTATGAGACTAATAATATGTTTAAGGGATATATAAAGTTAATTTTACTTAAAGATACGATTTCACAAGAAATTTATCAAAAAAATGAATAGTCTTTTAAAAGGCTACTAAAAAAATGTTGGCATAAGGGTTGACTTTCATTATTCGAGATTAGGGGAAAACATATTTGTCCTATTAAAGTCAATACTCTTTTGCTTACATGTGAGCTGATAAACGAATTACTTTTTCCTTAACGATTGAAGTGCTTCTAAAACGTGTAGTATAAAAAAAACTGTGGCCGAAAAACTGTGACCTCGAAATATTTTTTTATAAAAAAAATAAAAAGATAAAACCAATAAAGTACTACTTAATTGAATTTTAAAGTTCCTATTTCAAGACACTATAATTCGTATTTAGTTTGTCTAGATAAAATACATGGTTTTTGATCTGTCTAGAATCACGTATAATCCTGATAATGATGACCTAACCAAAGATTGTCCCCACTAATATTTTGATAATGATAATGATGAGAAACCTCAAAAAATGATGGAGGTCATCATTATCAGGATTATCCGTGATTCTAGACAGATCAAAAACCATGTATTTTATCTAGACAAACTAAATACGAATTATAGTGTCTATGCTATAAATTAAAATAAAGCGAAGACCTAAACAAAACTAAACATGCAAGATTTTTCAGTTTTATCCGTGTCAATTTGGCACTAAATGGTGGATGACACAATAACTTGAAATAGGGACTTTAATATTCAATTAAATAGTACTTTTTTGGTTTTACATTTCTATTACTGATGCTTTTATGACAATAACAAATAATTATAAAATAATTGGGCCCCTAGTGCAATAAACATAGTGTAAACTCTTAAATAACACTAGGCTTGTTAAAAAAACGCAAAAAGGAAAAAATAGTGGGGAATGATAATTCGAGTCCCCTGAATTCAATGGTGCTAACCTTTTTTTGGTAAGCTCTACCTTTTGAGCTATAGCGTTATAAAAAATGGAGGAGGTTCTGCTATAAATATCGAAAACTGTTTATTTTCCTGAGCTAAATATAAAAATCGAAACTCGGTAACAAAATTATCTTTCAGAAACACTAATTATTTTTTTTAATCCGAGTCATTTTGGAAATAAATTGTTTTGTTTTAAAAAAAATATATTTTTTTTTTTTTTGGAAATCACAAAAAAAATTCCATATTCAAATTTACTATTTGTGGAAAATTTTCAAAAATTTTCTTTTAATAGGAATTTTTTTTAAAATTTACTATTTATAGGAAATTTTTCGAAAATTGACTATTTATAGGAAATTTTTCGAAAATTGACTATTTATAAGGAAATTTTTCGAAAATTGACTATTTATAGGAAATTTTTCGAAAATTGACTATTTATAGGAAATTTTTCGAAAATTGAAAGTTTTTCGAAAATTATCTATTTATAGGAAATTTTTCGAAAATTGACTATTTACAGGAAATTTTTCGAAAATTGACTATTTATAGGAAATTTTTCGAAAATTGACTATTTATAGGAAATTTTTCGAAAATTGACTATTTATAGGAAATTTTTCGAAAATTGACTATTTATAGGAAATTTTTCGAAAATTGACTATTTATAGGAAATTTTTCGAAAATTGACTATTTATAGGAAATTTTTCGAAAATTGACTATTTATAGGAAATTTTTCGAAAATTGACCGTTTATAGGAAATTTTTCGAAATTGACTATTTATAGGAAATTTTTCGAAAATTGATTATTTATAGGAAATTTTTCGAAAATTGATTATTTATAGGAAATTTTTCGAAAATTGACTATTTAAAGAAAATTTTTCGAAAATTGAATTATAGGATTTTTTTTTGTAAATTAACTATTTGTGGGAAATTTTTTGAAAACTGACTATTTATAGGAAATTTTTGGAAAATTGACTATTTATAGGATATTTTTAGAAAATTGACTATTTAAAGGAAATTTTTCGAAAATGGACTATTTATAGGAAATTTTTCGAAAATTGACTATTTATAGGAAATTTTTTGAAAATTGACTATTTATAGGAAATTTTTCGAAAATTGACTATATATAGGAAATTTTTCGAAAATTGACTATTTATAGGAAATTTTTCGAAAATTGACTATTTATAGGTAATTTTTCGAAAATTGACTATTTATAGGAAATTTTTCGAAAATTGACCGTTTATAGGAAATTTTTCGAAAATTGACTATTTATAGGAAATTTTTCGAAAATTGATTATTTATAGGAAATTTTTCGAAAATTGATTATTTATAGGAAATTTTTCGAAAATTGACTATTTATAGAAAATTTTTCGAAAATTGACTATTTATAGAAAATTTTTCGAAAATTGAATTATAGGATTTTTTTTTTTTGTAAATTAACTTTTTGTAGGAAATTTTTTGAAAACTGACTATTTATAGGAAATTTTTGGAAAATTGACTATTTATAGGATATTTTTAGAAAATTGACTATTTAAAGGAAATTTTTCGAAAATGGACTATTTATAGGAAATTTTTCGAAAATTGACTATTTATAGGAAATTTTTTGAAAATTGACAATTTATAGGAAATTTTTTGAAAATTGACTATTTATAGGAAATTTTTCGAAAATTGACTATTTATCGGAAATTTTTTGAAAATTGACTATTTATAGGAAATTTTTCGAAAATTTACTATTTATAGGAAATATTTAAAAAATTGACTATCTACAAGAAATGTTTTGAAAATTTAAAGGAAATTTTTCGAAAATTTACTATTTTAGGAAATTTTCGAAATTTTACTATATATAGGAAATTTTATTTCGAAAATTGACTATAGGAAATTTTCGAAATTTCACTATTTATAGAAAATTTTTCGAAAATTTACTGTTTATAGGAAATTTTTCGAAAATTGTCTAATTATAGGAAATATTTTAAAAATTTACTTTTTATAGGAAACTTTTTGAAAATTTATTATTTATAGGAAGTTTTTCAAAAATTTGCTATTTATAGGAAATTTTTCAAAAATTAACTATTGGTAGGAAATTTTGTGAAGGATTGTTTCGATAATTTTTTGAACTTTAGGGATAATATCTGTGGCTTGGTACTAAAAGGGCTATGTTGCTATGAGTTTATATAAGTATATTTTTTGACATTGGTCCTTTTATCCTTACCCATTAGCTCTGCCTTTTATCGGTGAAGAAAATTGTCGAAATCGAGCACAGTGTAGTTAATAAATGTTTACCAAATTTGTATAATAAATAATTTTGCGTTTGAGAACCTATTTAGTGGTTACTTATTGCCGCAAAATAATTAAAATTGCATTTATTACATGTCATACACATTCCTAATTATTTGACGTGTAAATGAATTACAAACAAGAAACATGAAGTCAAAAACGACTTTTCTTTAGACTACATCAGTAGCGGGAAAACATTTTATTCGCTATCACTAGTAATAGGACACAAACAAACATGCATTTCATGAGCATGTGTGTGTGCCTTAGCTTTCTTTCATTGGATGTCTTCTCCATTTCTTGTTTCCGAATTAGAGTAAAAGCGGTATACTCTTTTTTATGGGACTTGTCGAAATCAATGTATGGAATGTGCATAGCGTCTTTTTCAATTGTAATCGGTATAAGTAACGTAGGGTACATTCGTCATAAACTAGTATTAAGAGCGATGGAAAGAGAAGAAAAAAACAACTGCAGCATAAAAAGGGTATGTCAACAAGATGATTATATATAGAAAGTGTGTAAAAATTTACACATAGTCTTACAAGAACCTTTAGCTTCTGTGGTTTGTAATCTAATTATAAATTTAATGTCCACAGTTTTATATGATATTTTCGCTACTGTAACAAAAAATTAAAAATTGTAAACAATTATTTTATGTGTTTTTTTTTTTACTTCCACATTTACCATGTAGTTAATTAAATAATTAATGTGTGATGAGTGTGTAAAAAATTTACTACATAGTTAAGAAGCATAAATTATTTGTGATAGTAAATAAAAAATGTGTGCGAATAATAGCTCAACATACTTTAATATTCCACTTCGAATTTTATGTACCCTGCCTCTGTTATTAATGTATAGAGCTTCAATAACTCTTTTCTGGATCAGGTTTAGTTTTCGAGATAAACACTTTCTTAAAAAATTAAGTTGTTGTACGATTTGGACTAATATAACTGAAAAACAGTTTAACCTATTTAGTAAAAAGAAAAAATCAAAATTTAGGGTGTTATATTCGGCTATGGCGAATCTTATATACCCAATATGAATTGTGTTAAATTTAGAAACATATCTGACATATCTACGAGGGTGCAGCTAATTCAAAATAAGGACCAAATTCGAAAAAATTTGTTACGCTTGTTGGTATTGTTGGTAAAATCTTTGAACTAAATTCGTGCTGTAGCTTTATAGTTCAACATTTAAAAGTATATACCCGGTTATGAGACCAAGTTGTGTGTTAAGTAAATACCAGAGAAACCACTTACCCTGGTATTTACTTTACACACAACTTGGTCTCATAACCAGGTATAAGGGAAAATAAAATATTCTCACTCTAGCTCTTCTCTTTAAGGCGCTATCGCGCTTTCATTTGACAGACAGGCAGACAGAAACCCCCTATATTTTTGGTATTTTTGTGTTTCTGTAAGTTTTTATATGGGAGCTACGGTATTTTAGTCATAACGAATGTGGGGTTTTAAGTGCTCAAGAGTAAAAAGTTTATCTGCATAAACACAGTCATTTGCGTAGCCCCACAAAATAAAGTCTAATAGTGTTAAGTCGCATGATCTTGGTGGCCAGTTGATAGCGCCATGACGAGAAATTACGCTTCCAGGAAATGTCTCTTGCAATGAAGCCATATTCGCTCGAGTTGTGTGGCATGTGGCACTGTCTTGTTAAAACCACATATTCTCCAAGTCGTATTCTTCAGTAGCAGCAAAAAAAGTCGGTTAACATATGACCATAACGCTCCGAATTCACGGAATCGATACATTCGGGTCTTCGGAAACACTTCCACTTACAACAGCGATATTTTCAGCGAAACGATGATGCACAGGCCTTACAATATTTGTAACCGCTCCAGTTCAAATTTTTTCACAATTTTGCCAATTGCTTGCGTAGTTAAACGATTATGTAAACCATAATCTCCTCTTAAAGCACGATATATGGCTGTTGCAGAATCACCCTTTTTGTAGTATGTTTTGATAATTTTTATGCGTTGTGTGATACTTAAGCGATCCATTTTCGTCAATGTCAGACTTTCAACTGAAAAGGAAAAAAAATGGTTTAACAACATAGTTTGACAAATGTTGAATTGCAGCCCTATACTTTTGAAACCACGAAATGGATAACCCTTTATACTTTAAGTGGAATTTTGGCAATTTCTGTAAGTGTTTTGAATGGAAGCTAGGTGAAATGTGAACCCATTTCGATGAAACTTTATATGGTGCCTAAAATTCATATAAAACTTCTCTATACTATATTATACTATACCTATATATTGCTATATACCTGTTATAATTTGTTAGCTTTATTCAATTTAAAACCGATTTCTCCCAATTTCAATACCAAAATTGTCCAAGAAATAAAGAATATTTTTGCCAAGTTTCGGTGACTTAGTTCCTTTTGTTAAGGCCCTATCGAGCCTTCAACAGATAGGGAGACTGACAAACAAACATACGACAGGCAGACAGACAGACAAACAGACGACAGACAGACAGACTTTCATGGCTCAATCGTCATACAATACAAGGATTTAGAATATATATATATCGCTTTTGGGTTTTGACCAAATATTAAGGAAGCTACAAGCGGAAACCGCCGTGAACCACCGTGGTATAGCAGGTTAGTCATCCGCCTAGCATACCAGAGGCCCAAGTTCGATCCCTGGCCAGACCCACTTGAAAAAATAAATTTTCAAAAAAAGCGGCGGTTCACCTCATAACTCAGCTAGCCACTGGTTATTGAGTATTAGGCTATGTAAAACTTCTCTAACTTATGCATTTGCCGTTCGGAGCCGGCGTTAAAACGTAGGTCCCTTTCAATGAGTCTAAAAATAGAATCGGATGCAGCTCATTGTCTGAGAGAAGTACCCCTTGTTCCAATGAGAATGTTGTCGGGGAATTATATATATATAATTGTATATATATATATATGTATATATATATATATATACAAAAGGAATGACAATCTTAGTATACCTCCATTCATTTTGATGGTGGGTATACAAAAGTGAATTAGAGGCAATGAGGAAATCTAAGGCACCAAAAAAAGTTTTAATTTTCTCGGTCTATGTTATCTTAGGAATACATGAAAGGTATACTATAGCTTAATTATACCCTAAATTACCATAAGTGGGAAGGATGCTAAGTTATTCTTATTATTTTCATTGACCCAGAAAGTGCATTTTCAGTCCTTCAAATTGAAAAGCACTTCTTAAGATATAATAAAAAAAATTATATTGGAGATTAAAGTCCAATCGGAAGAATTAGTAAAACCTTACATAAAAATTTGCTCACATAAATATGTTATTAACTAAATAACTTCGTATTTGAAAAACACAGCACATATTTAACAACTGTCTTAAAAAAGTGTGCAAACAATTCGTCTTCTACCCACTCAAACGCAGCTTTATTCGCAAAAGCTTATCATAGTAGAGTTAAATAAATTAGTAAAAATAAAAACGCCCACATTTACTTTAAATATTACTCAGTATTTAACGCAAAATCACTCACAGCCAAAGCAGACAACAGTAAACAAGTATCGGATTATAGTAGAAGAATAGAACGTAAAAAACTGATAAAAAAAAAATGATTTTGAAAATATTTGCAATATTAATTATAACACTAGAAGGTAATTTAAAGTAAATAATATAAATAATTTCAATATACTAAAATTATCTTTATTTACCAGTAATTTATGCACAAAATTGCCAATTAAATGCCACTTTTATGGATAGAAAATGGATTTACGCAACTCAAACACCAAAATCTACATGGGATGTTTTACACACAGATTTTATACAAGATCAATCATCATTACATTTGATTTGCACTGACAAGAGCAATGGCAAAGAAATATTTTGTAATCGGGGTCATTTGCAAGACAGAGATCCATTTATGAATTGTTCGGGCCGCATTAAGGCAAATGTTGTCATGTTAACCAATGAGAACTCATGTCGTCGCATGGGTGGAGAAACCTATCAAGTGAGATATACTCTACCCGATAATAGTATAGTACCTTTGTATTCTGTGTGCTATAGCAAATTGAATGAACAGGCTTTGTATGCGAGACATAAATCATACGGTTTCAATTTGGCTGCCTCTACATACAAAAGACCTGCTTTCACCAGGGGTAATGTGGTGTCCAGGGAACGTGAACTTTCTTTTGAGGCTTCTCATATTTATAACTCATTTGTGCGTTTGTTGGGTTCCCAGCAAACCTATGTACCCAATAACAAAACCCTCATACTGGAACGAGGCCATTTAGTTAATTCTCAAGACTTTCTTTCCTACGATCAAATGGATGAAACCTTTAAATATCTCAATGTAATGCCACAATTTCGCGGTAGTAATCGCAGTAACTGGAAGCGTATTGAAAATTGGATACATCATCTACCCACGTGTGGAACCTATGCCGAAGTGGTTACCGGCTCCTTTGGTATCTTAAGCTTAAAGCATTCGGAGAGGAATGTTATGGTGCCCATGTACCTAATGGCCAATAATAAAAATCCCATACCGCTGTGGTCATATAAAGTGGTAAAATATGCAGGCAGATGTTATGCCTTTGTTACCTTAAATAATGATTTTAATGAAGATCCCAATATAAATACCCCAAATTGTCGTAGCACATCATGTCCAAATGATTTACAATTCACTGCGGGATCGAGTAGTGGCGTATCGTATTGTTGCAATTATAATCATTTTGTGCGTTCGATTGGAAGACATGCGGTTTTGTGTTAAGTATAAATTTAAATTTTTGCCATATTTGATTATTTTTAATAAAATTAACCATAATTGTAATTGTAGAATGTGATGTTTGTATATATAAATAAATATGCATGTATAATCAATTCATAAAACATTATTTGTTAAATAAATTAATATTAATAACATTATTCATTTGTTTAATAAGTTTATTAAGCATTATAAATGTTGTCGGTTTAATATGCAAACAAGATAACTCACTTTCAGAAAATTTTTACAAGATTTACCAAAAATATTTTAAATTTTAAAATTGTTTATAAATTTTTTTTATAATCGATTTAGCAGTTTTGATTATCAAATCTTTGAACACACTTCAAGGGTAAAATTGAATGATAAACTACCAACTGTTCGACAAAGCGTATCTTTCTATAACAACCGGCATCAAAATCTTAATATTCATACATATAAATATGAATTAGCTGGTTTGCATACATATTAAGCCGACGATATACATTAACCCAACTATTTCAATTATTAAAAAGTTTTACTGTAGTATATTGCACTAAGATTCTAATTTATTACAATTATTTATTATTGTAATAAATTTTCTTTAATAAAAAAAAATATATAAAATAAAAAAAACACTTATTTTCATATAAAAAAAAGAAATCGGAAAACGTTTTTTAACGGATCGGCAGAACTTTTTGTCTAGATCAAAACTGGAAAGAAATCATTTAGATCGGTTAATAAATCACCGAGATATGGACAATAAAGTTCAAAAAATTTTTAACCGAAAATATGGTACTTCATATACTGCGATAGTGTTTGGTGTCTTGGATAACAAATTAAAGTTTTTGCTTCGAATTTTATCAATGCTATAGTTTTTTATGCATTACGATCTTCTGATTATAAAAACGGTCGAAAATTAATGTTTTATAAATTGGTTGCATTTTTACATATTTTTGAGAAAAAATATCATTTTAAAAATAAATTTTTACGAAAAATTAAAATTAACATTTTTTTTTTTACTTCATAGGAATTTTTTTAATTTTTGTGAAACATCAAAAATCAAATAAAAAATAAAATAAAAATTTTGTGATGTTTGTGGTATAGGTATAAAAAAACGCTGCTATTTGGACAAATGAAGCTTGTATACCCCAACATAATGGAATGACCGAATTGCGGACTGAAAAAATTTAATCTACCTACACCAAGAAACAAACCACAGCCAATCAAAGGACGATTGTCACTTACATGAGATATGCGTTAAATTGATATGCATTTGCCTCGCCAGTACCTTTACACAAAGAATATTCTAGCCTTACAATTTTCCCCATTTTTGAAATTTTTTATGTTTGTCGATAAGGTTCATTGATTCCAAAGACACAAAAAGTACCAAAACTTGCTTTTATCTATTACATGATAAAAAATTCTATGTAAACCTTTCACCCATTTTTTTTTTATTTGAAAGTTAAAGCTAAAAAGTACCAAAAATAATTTTTCTCTTTTTCTCCCCTTTTTTTCGAAAATTACTTACCACTTGTATTGTTATTTTTGTAGCTCATCCAAACTCGATTTAAATTTTAGTTCTATTGTTTTTAGTTTGGGAATCATATCGTTACTGAATTTACCCTTTTTATCCCCCACAAGGCCGAATTATCAAAAATCTGTTCTTAGTGGATCTTTAAATCAAAAAAGGCACCAGTTGGCCAGTAACGCCTTTGATAAACCAATTTTGAAATTAAATCTGTTAACTGTAAGTTGCTTGGTTTATTTCCAATACTAAACCAATAATATTATTTTCTGTGACACATAAAACCAATAGAAAATGTAGTTCGAATATTAATATTGGAATTCATGACACCAATTTAATTTTTTTTTGTCGTTTTCAAAACCAATACCAATGAAATTGGTTTCTATCTTATTTTTTTAATGTTTGTAGTAATTCAATATTGGTTTTCAAGAAAACAAAAAATGACCACGCCTACTTTTTCGGTGTACTTAAAATCGAAAAACGCCTGCACGAATATGGGTAATTTGTTTTTAAATAATCGTAGTAATTCAATTTCTAAAATCGGAAAACGGTTGCACCGATATGTGTATTTTTTTTTATTGTTAAATGTCAATAGTAGATAACATTGGATGGGGCAAAATAGGCAAGTAGTACTGGAGACATTGTCAATAGCAAAACATTATTGTTTCTCTGACGACATTTACTACAGGGACCCTTTTCACCTATGCACAGTAGGAAATTACGGCCAAAACCCCCAAAGTTGTTTTAAATTTTACTTAATAAATTTTTATGTCAGATTAGAGATGACATTTCAAAAGATGTAATCCGAAAGTTTTACTACACTGCATTGTCTACTAGGGCTGTAATAATTCCTCAAAGTTTGAACATTTATTTATATGTTCTTAAAAAAATTATTTGTTTATTTGAACCTATATATAAAATTCGCTTAATTTTGGAATACGTGTAAAATTTTAACTTTTTCTTTTTTAGATTAAAAAGTAGATACCTTTTACTAATCAACCGCGTCAATTTCGATATTTTTTGACCTATGATTCAACTAGAATTCTAGCAGTTAAGCCAACTATAAAAAATTGTAAAAAAAAAACTGAAATACAAAGTTTGATAGCCCGCAAATTTTTTTTAGAGATTTATAGAGGTTGAAGCACAACACTCTCTAATAGCTGAATTCAATCATTAATAAGCTCTATGAATTTCATACCCCTTTGCATCCCATTTTAAGAATTATAACGTTTTTAGTAACACGCCTTTTCACAATTTTGTACAATTTATCGCTAAAAAATCAGTACTTGAAGTGAAATATAGGCGTGATGTAATATTTTTATGCCATTTTCTTTAGTTTTCTTTCCAATTCTGTGAAAAATGTATATATAAAGATAAAAAAACAACAAAATTTTTAATTTTGAATTACCTTTATATAATTTATTTAAGTATATAGGTAGTGGTCACATAATTGTGGACGCAATACAAATTGTAAAATCCACAAATTTTATATTATTCAAGGACTCGTAATTAATGAAAAACGACTTAGGGCCTTTCTATATTAAAGTAACAATATACTGAAAATTTCAAGAACAAAAGTGAAGAAATGACCAAGTTATTGAGTTTTGGCCATATTTTCCCACTGTGATATGGTGGTGAACTGTATAAAAACAATAACGGGTGCTTTTTAAAAAATTTTATAACAATAAAACAAGTTTGAAGGAGAAAAGGCAACCAACAAGATTTTATGAGCTAGTAATGTAATTTGTTCTGTGCATATGTTGTACCAGCATATTTTTATACCCTTCACCGCCATAGGTGGAAAGGGTATTATAAGTTTGTGCTAATGTATGTAACGCATGGAAATATTTGCCACGCACCCACCTTTTAGTATACCAATAGGCTTAGAATCACTTTCTGAGTCGATTTAGCGATGTCCGTCCGTTCGTCCGTTCGTCCGTCTGGCTGGCTGGACCCCCATGTAAACCTTGTAATCAAACTACAGGTCGCAATTCTAAAGATAATTTGATGAAATTTGGCACAGATCATTTCTTGAATAATGGGACCATGGCTATTGAAATTCTTCAAAATCGGTCCATTATTTATGGTACCACCCATAGGTCCCACTTCCCGGAATTGATATATTGGCCACAAATATCAATATTTTTTCATGAAATTTAAATTGAATACTGCTTATGTAAACTTACATCAGTCTACCAAATTTCGTTAAAATCGGTCCACATTTGACCATAGCTCCCATACAAACTTTTCTTTAAAAACGCACTAAATGAGACAAAAATCACTAAAACGCTCGTAAATCTGAAGATAATGGGAATTTTAAGTTCATTTTTTGCATACATCATTTTTGTAACAACTGTAATCAATTTGCCAAATTTATTATAATTTATAATAATAATCGGTCCATATTTGACCCTACTTCTCATATAAGTCCAAATGTCGGAAGCAGCAAATATTTGTCTTTATACAGGAAAAATAACACCTTTGACCTTAATGGTGAAGGGTATCGTATGGTCGGTCTGACGGACTATAGCACTTTCTTACTTGTTTAAAGTAATTTTTATAACGATTTCAAATATATTTTTTTTAATGTTTAGTAAATTGTGGCTTTATTTCTTTTCTCAAATTTAATCATGAATCAAGAACTAAAAATGTAACAACAAAAAAATAAATAGGTATACCATATTACCCATACTGAAATATTAGAATATTTTTGTTAATAAACCCAATATAAGGACAATGTCGTGAAGGCTATTTAAATAATTTGTTTATGACCTAAAAACAATCCATTACTTTCATTTTACTACTAAATATTCACCTTAAATTCTTTAATAGCTCTTCATTCGTTATTCTTTTCCAAATAACTCAATCACTTTTTAAATGAATTTTAGCTGTAAACAGTTAAATGTCTGATATTGTATTTAACACTGAACATTTTGCATTTGCTTATGACAGTTCAATTATATAGATACGAAAGTATTTTTAGACTGATATGAATTTCTGGGCATTTTACTTGGGGGCTTTAAGCAATATTGTAGTTTATTTGTCTATTAAATACGAGCATGAAAGTTAAAAGTTTTTTTAGGTTTAATTTAAAAGAAAAAGGTTCAAAATAATTAAAACTGTTTTTAGGTATGAAAAATTTGCATGTATTGAAAATTTGTTAAAAATAACTTGAGGCATACAGACAATTAAGTTGGATATTTAAGAAAAAAATGTATTGCTCAAAATAAAGTTTTAATGATCAAAAAATAGTGCAGATAAGTTGATTTATGAAAGATTTTTGTACATTTTTTTTTAAGCAGAAAGAAATGGGTTTTCAAAGTTTCAAATTGCCAAAACTTAGTTTTAATGGTAAAAATATTTCAGTTGAGTTTGTTCATAAACATTTTTAATGTGTTCAATAAGATAACAAAGATACAAAGAAAATTAAAAACTATTTTCAACTACATTTTATTTATTTGGTTGAAAACAAGTCATTGTAAAAACAAGTAAGAAAGCGCTATAGTCGGTCAAGACAGACCATACGATACCCTTCACCATTTAGGTCAGAGGTGTTCTTTTTCATGTATAAAGCCAAATATTCGCTAAATTTTTCCATCATACAAACATTTTCTCAAAACTTATATATTTAAACTGTTTCGTCATTTGGACTTACATGAGAGCTAGGGTCAAATGTGGGCCGATTATCTCGAAATTTCCCAAATTGATTACAGTTTTTACAAAAATTATTATATAATTATTATATTATAAACTTAAAATTCTAATTATCTTTAAAACGCTCGTATTTTAGTGATTTTTGTTCAATTTAGTGTGTTTTTGCATAGGAGTTTGTATGGGAGCTATGGTCAAATGTGTGCCGATTTCAACGAAATTTTGGTACAGTGATTTTGGTTTATATAAGCAGTATTTGTTTTAAATTTACCAAACAAGTAAGAAAGTGCTATAGTCGGTTAAGCCCGACCATACGATACCCTTCACCACTAAGGTCAAAGGTGTTATTTTTCCTGTATAAAGACAAATATTTGCTAAATTTTGCCATCATACAAACATTTTCTCAAAACTTATATATTTAAGCTGCTTCCGACATTTGGACTTATATTAGAGCTAGGGTCAAATGTGGGCGGTTATCTCGAAATTTGGCAAATTGATTACAGTTGTTACAAAAATTATGTATGCAAAAAATTCAGATTTACGAGCGTTTTAGTGATTTTTGTCTCATTTAGTGCGTTCTTAAAGAAAAGTTTGTATGGGAGCTATGGTCAAATGTGGACCTATTTTAACGAAATTTGGTACAGTAATTTAAGTTTACATAAGCAGTATTCAATTTAAATTTCATGAAAAAATATTGATATTTGTGGCAAATATATCAATTCCGGGATGTGGGACCTATGGGAGGTACCAAAAATAATGGACCGATTTTGACGAATTTCAATAGCCATGGTCCCATTATCCAAGAAATGATCTGTGGCAAATTTCATCAAATTATCTTTAGAATTGCGACCTGTACTTTGATTACATGATTTAAATGGGGGTCCAGCCAGCCGTCCAGACGGACGGACGGACTGACATCGCTAAATCGACTCAGAAGTGATTCTTAGCTTATTTGTATACTAAGATGTGGGTCCATGACATATATTTCTATGCGTTACATACATCAGCACAAACCTATAATACCCTTTAGACCTATGGTTTTGAAGGGTATAATTAGGATTGTACCTTTAAGGTTTCGCTTTCTGATGTAGGAAACAAATTTTTATTTCTGTCTTGCATTGAATTATTTTATTTTCGTACACTGAACACCAACATTTTTATAGTTATAGTTTTTGGAATAAAGTTATTTCTATGAAAATATTATGAAGAAAGGGGTTTATGTTTTAATTAACAAATTGATCTCGATGTTATCAAAATAACCACCTTCGATGTCAATTTGTTACTGCAGCTCCAATAATAATAATTGCATATAGAACAAAATATATGTATGTGTGCGTGTTGTCTGGTCATTTATCACAGTATGTGTTTTCTGTGTTTCTGACAACTTAAAATTTTCGTAAATTTCTTAAGTTTTCAATCAATATGGACGTCGTCGATACTTACAAACGAGTAGATATTGCTTTTCCTGGTATTCGAAAGTATTGATGTTTGTTTTGGTTGCTTTCAAACCATTTGTCCTGTTTGTATTCCAATTTTTGTTTGTTTCATTGATGAGATTTTCGATTTTATTTTTCATCTCCTTATACAACATTTTTTCATTTACTTGATTTGAATGATTTTTTTAGAAAAAGCAAAAAGTGTTTGCAAGAATAAAAACTCTTAAATTTTTCATGTATTCTAGTAGAAAAACTCATTAAATGGAAATTAAAATGTTATTGTGTGTAATCAAAGATGTATGTTAATGAGAATCAAAGAAAATGAAAGAGAAAGACTTATGGGAAATTTATGCATAGTAAAAGTGCCCATCAATTTTTTTACATTTGACCGTTATTTAAAAAATGGAGGAACTCGAAAACTGTTTATTTTCTTGAACTAAGTAAAAAAATCGAAATTCGGCAACAAAATTATCTTTTAGAAACACTAATTATTATACCATTCACAATAATAGGTGGAAAGGATATTATAAGATTGTGATATGTATGTAACGCATGAAAATATTTGTCTTAGACTCAAATTTTAGTACACCAATAGGCTTAGACCCACTTCTTGAGTCGATTTAGCGATGCCAATCCGTCCGTCTGGCTGGCTGACTGGTTGGACCCCCATATAAACCATGTAATCAAAGTAGAGGTCGGAATTCTAAAGATAATTTGGTGAAACTTGGCACAGATAATTTTTTTAATAGTAGGACCATGGCTATTAAATTCGTCAAAATCGGACTATTATTTATGGTACCTACCATAGGTCCCACTTCCCGGAAATGATAATTTGGCCACAAATATCAATATTTCATGAAATTTTAAACAAGACTGCTTATGTAGACCAAAATCACTGTACCAAATTTCGTTGAAATCGGTCCATATTTGACAAAGCTCCCATACAAACTCTTCTGTTAAAACGTACTAAATTAGACAAAATCTCTAAAACGCTCATAAATCTGAAGATAATAAGAATTTTGAGTATATGTTTTACATACATAATTTTTGTAAAAACTGTAATCAATTTAAATTTCGAGATAATCGGTCCACATTTAACCTAGCTCTCATATAAGTCCAAATGAATGAAACATCTTAAATATATAAGTTTTGAGAAAATATTTGCGTGATAGCAAAATTTAACAAATATTTGTCTTTATACAAGAAAAAAGAACACGTTTGACCTTAGTGATGAAGGGTATCGTATGGTCGGGCTTAACCGACTATAGCACTTACTCGTTTTTGTTATTATTGTATGCAAAGCAAAAAATATTTTTTAAAAACGGAAATTTTTGTTATTTTTTTATATATAATAATATGGGTAGAAATTTGGTTAAAATCAGATGTCGTTAACCCTTTTATTACCAGGGTCAAAAGAATTTTTTTTTTAATATTAACCCCATAATTCATATTTTCAAAAAAAAATTTTCAATACAAAATTCGTGCTATAAGACTTTAGATTACGAATTAAGGGTACATTTTTTCAAAAAATTATTCAGTATTAAAGTAATTCTCGAGCAGAGTTATATGGGAACTGTAATCAAATGTTAAACGATTTTGCTTATTTTCAATATTTCAATATTTCAATATTTTCAAGAAATCCATGCGCTATCGTGCATTCAACTTACCGAGAGATAAACAAAAACCAACTATTCTTTTAAAACTTATCATCAAAAATAATGGGGGTATATTCCTTTTCTATTCCTTTTTTTTTAATATTTTTACCAAAAATTTTTCTATAGACAATTTTTTATCAAAATTTTTTTTATGAAAAATTTATCTATAGAAAATATTTTTATCAAAAATTTTTCTTAAAAAAAATTTTTTACCAAAAATTTTTCTATCAAAAATTTTTCTATCAAAAATTTTTCTATCAAAAATTTTTCTATAGAAAATTTTTTGTATTAAAAATTTTTCTATAGAAATTTTTTTATTGAAAAATTTTTTAAAGAAAAATTTTTCTATAGAAAAATATTTTTATCGAAAATGTTTATATACGAAAAAAAAATTTTATCAAAAATCTTTCTACAGAAAAATATTTTTATCGAAAATTTTTTTGTAGAAAAATTTTTTTATCTAAGATTTTTCTATAGAAAAATATTTTTATCGAAAAATTTTCTTTAGAAAAATATTTTTATCAAAAATTTTTCTACAAATATAATTAATTTTTCTATAGGAAAAAATTTTTATCGAAAATGTTTTTATAGAAAAAAACTTTATCAAAAATTTTTCTACATAAAAATATTTTTAAGGAAAATTTTTTTGTAGAAAAATATTTTTATCGAAAATGTTTTTGTAGAAAAATATTTTTATCGAAAATTTTTCTATAGAAAAATTTTTTTATCAAAAATGTTTCTACAAATACGAAAAAAAGTTTTAATCGAAAAAAATATTTTTACAGAAAAATCTTAAAATGTTTGATATTTGTATATGTGACAGCGCATAGAGAAAGGAACCTAAGGGTTAAAAATAACGGTAAAAAAATAAGTTAAAAAAAATAATATTTAAATCCTTAAAATGGCTCTTCTGAACACATATATTTATTTGTGTTTCAAAAAATATTCCCAATTCTGTTACATATATTTCGAATAATGTTTACAAAAATAATAGTGTGGAGGCAATAATGTTCAATATTATATTTCTTTTTCCTCTCGAACCATGTATTTTGTTGATATAAATTGGATTTTGTTTTTGTTTCTTGATGATTTTGTTATCGTATTTTCTTTAACAAAGCATCACCAACCGACTTTGCTAACATCCAAAGCTCAGCTGAATGCTTTTAATACGCGTTTTTACGAGTTTAATGATCGTGATACATATTTACGAAAATTACAAAAAGTCTTCGGCTCCTGGTGGTATGGGCTGCCCACGTCTGTTTATGTGGTAACTATAGTCAATTGTAAACCGATCGCCCAATTTCAATACCATTACTGACCTTACTATTTCCATTCAAGAACTATCGTGCCTTTTACAGACAGGCCAGGACTGCCAATACTTAGAGCATATCTCCAAACTTTAAAGTTGGAATTTTTTTGTATTTATTGGAATTTTGTTGGAATTTTTTTGTATTGATTCTGCTGTGATCAAATAAAGTTTTAAATAACTTTTCTTTAGTATTATAAAATATGCATGAAAAAACAAGTAAGAAAGTGCTATAGTCGGTCAAGCCCGACCATACGATACCCTTCACCACTAATGTCAAAGGTGTTCTTTTTAATGTGTAAAGACAAAAATTTGCTAAATTTTGCCATCATACAAACATATTCTCAAAACTTATACATTTAATCTGTTTCCGTCATTTGGACTTATATGAGAGCTAGGGTCAAATGTGGACCGATTATCCCGAAATTTGGTTAATTGATTACAGTTATTACAAAAATTATGTATGCAAAAAATAAACTTAAAATTCTCATAGTCTTCGGATTTAGGAGCGTTTTAGTGAATTTTGTCTCATTTAGTGCGTTTTGAGAAAAGAGTTTGTATGGGAGCTATGGTCAAATGTGGACCGATTTCAACGAAATTTGGTACAGTAATATTACATAAGCAGTATTTGTTTAAAATTTCATGAAAAAATATTGATTTTTGTGGCCAGTATATCAATTCCGGGAAATGGGACCTATGGGAGGTACCACAAATAATAGACCGATTTTGACGAATTTCAATAGCCATGGTCCCATTATCACAAAAATGATCTGTGAAAAATTTCATCAAATTATCTTAAGAATTGCGACCTGTAGTTTGATTACAAGGTTTACATGGGGGTCCAGCCAGCCAGCCCGCCAGACGGACGGACGGACATCGCTAAATTGACTCAGAAAGTGATCTAAGCCTATTGGTATACTAACAGATGGGTCTAAGACAAATGTTTCTATGCGTTACATACATCAGCACAAACTTATAATACCCTTTCCACCTATGGTGGTGAAGGGTATTATAAAGCGAGATTTTATCTTTTTACGTATTTTCATTCATAAAATACATTTTACTGTAAATGTAAAATATTCCAGCTTTCAAATTAATTAGAGTAAAGTCGGAGAAAATGTTTATTTTAGAAAACACTTTATTTTGTTACTTTTAAAAGCTGAAGGCAAATGAACAGATTAGAAATATTTAAAGAAAATGAGAAAATAACTTAAAAATAAAGCTTACAAAAACATTAAAGAAATGAAAATTTAAAAAAGTTTTTTTTTTATTTTTTAATACCTAAATGTTTTGGAGAATTTTATTAAAAATCTTTATTATTGTGCAAAAAGTTCTTTTTGTTTTGAAGATTTTTGTTAAAAATTTTTATTATTCTGCAAAAAGTTATTTTCCTTAAGTATTACAAAATATACGTGATTTATGTCATTCAAATTCTAAATATAAGAATTTAAATAATCTTTAAAATATATTAAACAAACTCCGAAACTCTCTCTGCTGACTTCTTTCCAAAATCTCCCAAGTCGTCTTTAAAATAGAATGGAATACAAACTTTTGGAAAAAATTTTATAACAATATTTCATAATTTCTTAAAATGTTAAGTTAAATAAAATTGTTTCGAACTTTTGCATGAAATTAATTAAATAATTTATTTATTTATAAAACAAATAAGTTTAGGCATTTAACAACCTCAAAGATAATCTGATTTGAACTTTTGTTACAAAATTTCACTGTTTTCTCATGTATTTAACATATGCGAAGCTTTACAAAGTTTACAAAGACATACACACATACGTATATAAAATTTACATACATGCAACCAAAATTTTGACATGAACAAAATACATGACACTGATTTCCTTCTGATGAATGGATACGGCGTGGGCATGTGTTGTAATAGCCCAGCGAAAGAAATATTAAAGGTTTTAGCTAACTTCAGTTTTCTTTAAATTACCCTTAAAACTACTTATATTTATATTAAGATTATTTATAAAAAATTGAGTGGCCATATCTATCATAGTTTATAATTTTATAGCTTTTGACATACGTTTGGAGCATTTTAATGGTTTACTAATATTTTCCAAGAAATGAAGAATATTTTGACAAGCTTTAGTGACCTAGCTCCCTTTCATTTGTAACTAAAACTTAAATTTGTTTCAATTAGTGTTAAAAGAAAATTTAACTAAATACATACTCTCAAAAAAATTTTGTTCTATTCGAAAGTAATAGAAATTTCGATTAGTAAAAAATTGTCAAAAATGTTCATAACATTATGTTTAAAGTTTGCTGGGTTATATGAAATGTGTATGAATATATGTTTTCCGGAAAATTAAAGTATATTCTAGCTTTATTTTTGCCCATAGTATTTTACTTTATCAGATTAAATATCGAATTTCCAGAATTGTATTTGTTTAAATTTTTTGCATTGATGTAACAATAACAGAAATAGAAATTAATTTTATGGAAATGTTAAATTCAATTCTGTCTATAAGTAATTAGTTTTAAAATTTTGAGAATTTGATGAATTTCAAGCTGAATTGAATTTGACATTTTGAGGTTAATCCTGTATTGGAACCATGCTTTTCTTAAAGATATGAAAGTAACACCTTAAAATGTTAATATAGTACAATTACGAAAGTGCATAGGCTAGTTCGGATACTTCAATAATTCGGATGCTTCTACATTTTGAACAATTTAAAAATTTTACCTCTGCGATTTATTTATATTTATTTTATATTATTATTTCTTGTAATAATAAATTTTTATTGGTTGAAATTTCGCTAAAAGCAAAAATACCCCACTTTTCCAAAGAAAAAAAAAATAGGTTCAAAAACTTTAAAACTCATTAAGTTATTAAAATTCGAAAAATTTTTGATACAACAAAAATTTGAATACAATTTTTAATAAAAAGCCACAAATTTTATTTATCATTTAAAAATGTTTTTGTTGTATCTATATTCTACAATTTTCATTTATTCATTCAAATTTTTTCCTTCTCCTGTAAAGTTACAACAAAACGAGTTAGTCCTTTTTTAAAGTCATCGATATGTATATAAAAAGCTAGCGTAACTGGCTAATTGATACATCATTCCCAGTCCAAACGGAAAAGAAGTGATTTTTAGAAATTCTGCCCCTAAGGGGTAAAAAAGCGAAAAATTACTAACGCTATATCCCCAAAACCAAAAGTAAAACAAATTTTAAATTAGGATCAGGTATAAAAAATAAGAAGACGAGTTATTTAAGTATTTTGCCGAAAGTTGGATAAAAAGAGGGAATAAAAGGGGGCAAACAGGTACTTTTTAGAACCCATGTGTATCTTTTTAACCAAAAACGCAACCGATAAACAATGCGAAAAAGTACCAATGAATGTTTGGTACTTTTTCATTTAAAAGGGTAAAAAGTTGTTAGAATGGCAAAATAATTGTAAGAATAAGTTCTACTTTTCTTATATTTTTATATCATTTAAACCAATAAAACGCAATCTATAAACAATGCGAAAAAGTACCAACGAATGTTTGGTACTTTTTCATTTAAAAGGGTAAAAAGTTGTAAGAATGGCAAAATAATTTTAAGAGTAAGTTCTACGTTTCTTAGCTTTTTATATCATTTAAACCAATAAAACGCAACCGATAAACAATGCGAAAAAGTAACAATGAATGTTTGGTACTTTTTCATTTAAAAGGGTAAAAAGTTATTAGAATGGCAAAATTATATCATTTAAACCAATAAAACATGAAATAAAATTTATAGGGAGGCCGATTAAAAGACACAAAATATAAAACACGTTCTTGGAAATCTTTTAAAAGTGAAATAAGTCTGAGATAAGCAGTAAAAATTAATGGACTCACGCTCGGTACTTTTTGAAAGTTTGGCCGTTAGAACATAGAAACATAATTTATACTGCATTTGTTAAAAATTAAGAACCATTAAACACGTCTTTGGTGCTCTTTTAAGTTCAAAGCTAAAAAGAGGTAAACTCGGTAAAAAAAATTGTAATGTTCGGAAATATGTTTTTAAAATTTGAATATCTTTTGATGCAATATAGCCATTTAGAACTGAAATTTATAGAAAAATTTATTTTTTTTATTTATTTCAATTACATAAAAGTGGTACATTTCTTTTAATTTTGGGGATATAAAAAGTGAACTGTGTATTTTATTTACTTCAGCAAAGGGAATAGAAATAAAAATGCGCCCAGATGAAAATAAAATTTCATGTATTTGGTACTTTTTGCAAATTCATCCATTTAGGGGGTAAAAAGGGAAAATTAAGTAACGCTCTATCTCAGAAAGTGACAGTGATATAAAAAATTCAGCCGTTTAGGATGTAAAAAATTATACAAAAGGAAAAAAATAGTAACATTTATCGCCTAAGTCAAAAGGCATAGAAACAAACATGAAATTGTATTGAGTTCTTTTGCACTTTACGAAAATTTAGGCCGTAAAAAGTAGAAGTTAACACAAAATCTCCGAAATAAAAGTGATAAAAAAAAACAAAATTGAGATTGGGCTTGAATTAACTATAAAAATAAGGGGATTCGTGTTTAGTACTTTTTCCAAAAAAAATAAATCGGAGGAAAAAACTAAAATTTATACTACAGTCGATAAACATGCAACAAATATCAAACATTTATTTGGTACTTTTTCGTAGGGACTAAATGTGAAAAAACAGGTTGTTTATTTTCAATCTAATGGGGTTAAAGTACACGTTCTTGGTTGTCAATTAATTTTGCCCTTTCTGGAAATTATTTGAAGACTTTATTTTGAAAGTGGTATAAGTACATTATTTTTATAAAAATACTAAGCAAAAAGTAACATATTAGCAGACTTAAAAAACATTGATAAATATTTACCATTTAAGTAATTTACAAACAAATCTGGATAGTTTCTATCTTAGAAAAAACGATATTATTGATTTTTTATTAATCTTACTAGAAAAATATTTGGCAACATTTTTTGAAAGAAAATTTTATATTTCAATTTAAAAAAATGGACTTAATCTACTTTCAAAATAAGTGGTTCATTTGTCATCAGACGTTTCTTTGAGTAAATTAATTGGAGTACCCGCTGTGTGGCATGTGGCTTCGTTCTGTTGGAACCACATATCAGCAAGATTTAAAAGGGCAAATGACTCCCCCAGCCCATTAAGCGAGCCAAAAAGTTTTTTTTTCGACTAAATGCGACAATTCTGCTTATTTACATAGGTACACAATTAACAAGAAATGGGCTTCATCGAAAAATAAAATTTTGAATGGAAATTCAAAATCTATATCAATTTGTTTTTCAGTCCATTCGCCGAATTGGCTCTGGTATAAGTCGATTATAATGAAATTTTAAATAAAGCAGTTAACGTGTGACACTCAAAAAAATTCGTTATGTAATAACAATTTAATGGACAAATTTTTGTGAATGGTATATGTTAAAACTTTTTAATTTTTACAAACTTTATTTTTTGTTTTCTTAGTCCTTGTCTTAGTAAAAACATTTATAAATTTCAATTTATCATTCAATTAACTTGAAATACAAAAATTTTTCGATCTTAATATTTCTTAATTATTTCTTGTTTCAAAGTTTATTTTATGAAATTTTTCATTCCATTAATATCCCTAATTTGCCCACAAAACATGGGAATAATCTTTTTTAAAACTTTTACGACATTTTTGTACAACTTTAACTAAATCTTGTTAATTTAGTTAATCACGGTTTTTTTGTTTGTTTCTCGCCTTTAATAAAGTTTCTCATCAAGGAAAAAGGGTTAAGGGTATTTTTGTATATTCCCTTTTGGGTAAAATAAACTTTACGTATAATAATTATGTGTTAATTTATACAAAAAATGTAATAAAAAAATTTCTGATTATACTGTATAATAAGTTTTTGTTAGCCTTTACTTACATTTGGTTAGCAAAGAAAATCAAGGGGAAATGGAATTTTATTTGATTTTTAATATAATCAGCACTTAAGTCCCCAATTTTGTTAACAGGAAATATTTTTTTCGTTTTTAGCAAAGTTATTAAAAAATAAATATTTAATTACGGTTTAAGTATTAAGAAGGTGTGGCTGTATCTGTGGAAATTCTTAACAAAATGCTGTACACCTAATTAAAACGAATGAATAAATTATGAGTCTTTTTTTTTTGATAATACAATTATAAGATAATTATGGACGCTAATAGCCTAATGGTCATTAAACAAAATTTAGATAAGGTATGTAAGAGAGACTACGAAATTTTTTTTTTTTTTTTGCAAGTTATTGCGAACACAAATGTTATTGCGATCTTTTTTATGGAAATTTTTTGATACAAAAATTTTTTATGGAAAATTTTTGATACAAAAATTTTTTATGGAAAATTTTTGATACAATAATTTTTATAGAAAATTATTAATACATAAATTGGTCTGTTACATTAATAAATAAATGTAACAGATTTGGGATCAAATGCAAATACACTTCTTTTTGAATCAAAAATTTTCTATAAAAATGTTTGTATCAAAAATTTTCTATAAAAATGTTTGTATCAAAAATTTTCTATAAAAATGTTTGTATCAAAAATTTTCTATAAAAATTTTTGTATCAAAAATTTTCCATAAAAAGTGTTTGTATCAAAAATTTTCCATAAAAAGTGTTTGTATCAAAAATTTTCTATAAAAATTTTTTATCAAAAATTTTCTATAAAAATTTTTTATCAAAAATTTTCTATAAAAATTTTTTATCAAAAATTTTCTATAAAAATTTTTATAGAAAATTTTTGCTTAAAAAATGTTCTATAAAAATTTTTGCTTCAAAAATTTGCTATAAAAATTTTTGTATCAAAAATTTTCTATAAAAATTTTTGTATCAAAAATTTTCTATAAAAATTTTTGTATCAAAAATTTTCTATAAAAATTTTTGTATCAAAAATTTTCTATAAAAATTTTGTATCAAAAACTTTTCATAAAAAATTTTAGTATAAAAATTTTTCATACAAATTTTTGGAATCAAAAATTTTCCATGAAAAAAATTTCTATCAAAAATTTTCCATAAAAAATGTTTGATACAAAATGTTTGTATCACAAATTTTCTATCAAAAATTTCAATAAAAAATTTTATATAGAAATTTTTGTTTCATAAATTTTCCATAAAAAATTTTTGTATCATAAATTTTCTATTTAAAATTTTTCTTAAATATCTCTGAAATTGTTTTAATCGAAAAAACTAAATATTTGACTATTTAAAAAAAATAGGTATACTTTCTGACTTAAACTTCCTTATATTAAAGTAGTACAAGTAAAATCAAACTAAAAAATTTAGTCACTGATTTTGATTTCTATTAGCAATATTTCTTTTCAATTGTAGGCTTTGCATATTTATTATTAAAGTTATGCAAAAAAAATTTATAGCAAAACAAAAATCTATAAAAATAGAAAATAAAATCCTTTAATTAAACAATTTGTATTGCCATAGTAAACATTAAGCTTCAAGTCCATAGCAAACATCCATGAACAAAATGGACAAATCTGTAATGTAAATGTGTAACTAACTTTGTATCGATTGTACTACCAATATACAATACATATTTAGGTATAAACAAATTCTCATACTATCAGGATATACATAACCTGGCTCTATTGAGACATTGTGATTTAGTAGAGATGAAAGTGATGGTGTTTTTCCAGGCAAATATGGCTATGTATGTATGGCTTTATGCAAGTGTGGGTATATGGTATTTGGTGTGGGAATCTGAATACATCCATATTGATTTATAACCCACAGATTGTTGAATGTTTATTCAATGAGTAGATTCAAAATCAAATAACGTGACTTTGTTTTTATTGATGGACGATTTGTGGCAATAAAAATGAATGGAAAACTCAGTGTCCATAAAAGTTGGCAACAGCACAACACAACACCATTCACCACTAACACTAACATCGACACTGGGTCTGGGTATCCTTTTGGCAGCCAGCCAAACAGTCAATGGCGAAACAACAAGTGGCTCTTAGTCTATGACTCTATACATATTAATGTCAAGCAGAATAAATAAAGTCATTGAAAGCAAAAGTGGCAAATGGAAAACGGAAAACAAAAAAAATTACAAAAGTAAATTATGTTGTTTTTCTCATTGTTTAGGCAAAAAAAAGCTTTAAAGCTTCTTGTCTAGAATAATATTTACTTTGAAAGGAAATCATTAAAATAGAAATAGAGAATTGTTGAAAAAAGAAAATTTATTATTTAAATTGCAAATTTTTTGAAATTAGTTCTTTACCATTTTCTTTTTTGGTTTAAATAAAAATAAAATTTGTTTCAATTTTTACCATCCTGGCCATATAATTGTTAATAACATTTTAATGAAATTCTTTATGTTGCCACCTTTTTTTTCTTCATTATTAACTTTGTTTGCCCTAAGGCTTGAAAACAAATTTTTCATGTTAAAGTTAAATCAGTTTTATCATTGGTTCTTACTTACGACTCCCCCTTTAGTAGGAAAGTGAAAATGTAATTTTATTTTACATGCGAGAAATGTTTAAAACAAAATTTGCACATTTTTGCCTCAGGCGAAATGTAATGAAAAACAACAAAAAATAACAATATAATTTATAGCAACAATTTGTATAAATTTAACATAATTCAGTATTCAGTAAAAAAGGGATTTTGTTCTAAGTACCAAAAAATATCACGGTCTAAGACTAAGAGCTGATGAGCAGGACTTTAAAACTTCCACCAAAAATAAAAGAACAATGCGGCGTGTATTCAAATTAAAGCACCAAAAATATTTATTTAAACTTTTGTCTTAGCATATTTCGCTTAAGCCCCAAAGGCTATTGAAATCGACAAAGTTTTTTGGACATAACTTTAAATGAAAATAGAAGAAAGTGTCTTCTTTTCAAATCTATGCTTACAGCCATCACTTGTATCAAAATAATATTATAACGAAAGCTTTCTTAAAAAAAATAAAAAAAATTCAAAATTTTTGTATCAAAAATTATATATAATTTTTCTATAAAAAAATTTTTGTATGAAAAATTTTCTATGAAAAATTTTTGTATGAAAAATCTATCTTCTATATATATAAACGTGGATGTGTTTAAGTATGTAACGTGTGGACTCCAAAACGGCTGGTCCGAGTTTTCTAAAAAAAAAATTTATATCAAAAATCGTCTAAAAACATTTTTGTATCTAAAATTTTCTATAAAATATTTTCATATTTTTGGAAATTAATTATTCGAACTTCTATAGAAATGTTTTTAACACAAATTTTCTATACAAAATTTTTTTTTTTTAAATTTTCTATACAAAATTTCTGTATCAAAAATTTTCTATACAGAATTTATGTATCAAAAATATTCTATCAAAAATTATCTATGCAAAAATTTTTTTATCAAAAATGTGCATCAAAAATTGCTATAAAAATTTTTGTATCAATAATTTTCTAAAAAAAAATTTGTATCAAAAATTTTCTATCAAAATTTTTGTATCAAAATTTTGTATCAAAAATGTTCTATAAAAATTTTTATCAAAAACTTTCTATAAAAATTTTTGTATCAAAAATTTTCTATAGAAATTTTTGTATTAAAAATTTTCTATTAAAAATGTTTGTATCAAAAATTTTCTAATAAAAATTTTCTATAGAATTTTTTGTATCTAAAATTTTCTATAAAAATGTTCTATAGATATTTTTGTATCAAAAATTTTGTTTAAAAATTTTTGTATATAAAATTTCAAAAAAAAAAATGTTTGTATCAAAAATTAACTATAGAAATTTTTGTATCAAAAATTAACTATAGAAATTTTTGTATCAAAAATTTGCAAAACAAATTTTTGTATCAAAAATTTTCAAAAAAAATTTTTATATCAAAAATTTTCAAAACAAATTTTTGTATCAAAAATTTTCTATAAAAATTTTTGTACCAAAAATTTTCTATAAAAATTTTTCTATCAAAAATTTTTTTTAGAAATTTTGGTATCAAAAATTTTCTAAAGAAATTTTTGTATCAAAAGTTTTCTATAGAAATTTTTGTATCAAAAGTTTTCTATAGAAATTTTTGTATCAAAAATTTTCTATAGAAATTTTTGTATCAAAAATTTTCTATAGAAATTTTTGTATCAAAAATTTTCTATAGAAATTTTTGTATCAAAAATTTTCTATAGAAATTTTTGTATCAAAAATTTTCTATAGAAATTTTTGTATCAAAAATTTTCTATAGAAATTTTTGTATCAAAAATTTTCTATAGAAATTTTTGTATCAAAAATTTTCTATAGAAATTTTTGTATCAAAAATTTTCTATAGAAATTTTTGTATCAAAAATTTTCTATAGAAATTTTTGTATCAAAAATGTTCTATAGAAATTTTTGTATCAAAAATTTTCTATAGAAATTTTTGTATCAAAAATTTTCTATAGAAATTTTTGTATCAAAAATTTTCTATAGAAATTTTTGTATCAAAAATTTTCTATAGAAATTTTTGTATCGAAAATTTTCTATAGAAATTTTTGTATCAAAAATTTTTAGAAATTTTTGTATCAAAAATTTTCTATAGAAATTTTTGTATTAAAAATTTTCTATAGAAATTTTTGTATTAAAAATTTTCTATAGAAATTTTTGTATCGAAAATTTTCTATAGAAATTTTTGTATCAAAAATTTTCTATAGAAATTTTTGTATCAAAAATTTTCTATAGAAATTTTTGTATCAAAAATTTTCTATAGAAATTTTTGTATCAAAAATTTTCTATAGAAATTTTTGTATCAAAAATTTTCTATTGAAATTTTTGTATCAAAAATTTTCTATAGAAATTTTTGTATCAAAAATTTTCTATAGAAATTTTTGTATCAAAAATTTTCCATAGAAATTTTTGTATCAAAAATTTTCCATGGAAATTTTTGTATCAAAATTTTCTATAGAAATTTTTGTATCAAAAATTTTCTATAGAAATTTTTGTATCAAATATTTTCTATAGAAATTTTTGTATCAAATATTTTCTATAGAAATTTTTGTATCAAATACTTGCTATAGAATTATTGTATCGCAAATTTTCTAGAGAAATTTTTATATCAAAAATTTTATTTGTATCAAAAATTTTCGATACAAATTTAAGTATTAAAAACTTTCCATAAACTATTTTTATATCAAAAATTTTCTATAAAAAATTTTAATATTTAACAATAAAGTGCACTTTATTTCAAAGATTTTTGTAAAATTAAATATTTAACATATATTCACTTAATCTTTTACTTACATCCTATTAATAGGCTTTAACAAATTAGGCTTTGTGCTTAAAGCACGTAAAGATTAGACCTGTTCAAATAAAAAATGGTATCTGGTTGCAATTTAAAAATCAAAAATTTTATCTAATTTGGATTATTTTGTGCAGTAGTACCACCTCGATTCTGTTCATTACACAAATACATATAAGCACTTTTAAACATTAATGTGCCACATCTTTCGTGAACCACGCTACTGAATATTTGCGTGAACAGTAACAAACCCTTTAAATTACTTATTTAAGAGAATTTAATAGCATTGCTCTTGACATGTCTATTTAACATAATATTAATTAAGTTCTTTTTCATTTCAAACCAAACGGTAGAAAATGTTTCATTACGCTCATTATCTTCTCATATTGTGCTGATATGTAAATAGTTGGATGCTTTACTTTAAAAGTGATGAATTTTCCTTTTTAAATATGTTTTTTTGTTGTTTTTTAATGATATCGTTTAATTTAAAATTTTTCCATGCGATGGGTTAATCATTGTAAACATTTAATTAACATTAAGTTTCGAGTAAAAGTTATAAATTATATGTCGGAGCAAATGAATATCGTATGTGTGTAACAAGTCGGAAGGTGTAGTCTATAAATCAGGTACGACCATTTTTCGAGATTTGACTATTTATAGGAAATTTTTCTAAAATTGACTATTTATAGGAAATTTTTCGAAAATTGACTATTTGTAGGAAATTTTTCGAAAATTGACTATTTATAGGAAATTTTTCGAAAATTTACTATTTATAGGAAATTTTTCGAAAATTGACTATTTATAGGTAATTTTTCGAAAATTGACTATTTATAGAAAATTTTTCGAAAATTGACTATTTAAGGAAATTTTTCGAAAATTTACTATTTATAGGAAATTTTTTGAAAATTAACTATTTATAGGAAAATTTTCTAAAATTTACTATTTAAAGGAAATTTTTCGAAAATTTACTTTTTATAAGAATTTTTTCAAAAATTAACTATTAATAAGAATTTTTTCAAAAATTAACTATTAATAAGAATTTTTTCAAATATGTACTATTTATTTAATTTAATTAATTTTTGAAAATTTACTTTTTAGAGGAAATTTTTTGCAAATTGACTATTTACTGGTATAGGATATTTTTCTAAAAATATTTATTAATAGGAAATTTTTCGAACTATTTATAAAAAGTTTTTTAAAAATTGCCTATTTATAGAAAATTTTTCGAAAGTTTATTATTTATAGGAAATTTTTTGAAAATTGACTATAGGAAATTTTTCGAAAATTGTCTATTTATGGGCAATTTTTCGAAAATTTAGTATTTATAGGAAATTTTTTAAAAATTTACTATTTATAGGAAATTTTTCGAAAATTGACTATTTATAGGAAATTTTTCAAAAATTGACTATTTATGGGAAAATTTTCGAAAATTTGCTATTTATAGGAAATTTTTCAACAAATGAATATATAAAGGGAATTTTTTAAAAATTTACTATTGACTATTTACAGGAAATTTTTCGAAAATTGACTACTTATAGGAAAATTTTTGAAAATTTACTACTTATAGGAAATTTTTCGAAAATTGACTATTTATAGGAAATTTTTCGAAAATTGACTATTTATAGGAAATTTTTCGAAAATTAACTATTTATAGGAAATTTTTTGAAAATTCACTATTTATAGGAAATTTTTCGAAAATTAATAGGAAATTTTTCAAAAATTTACTCTTATAGGAAAATTTTCGAAAATTTACTATTTATAAGAAATTTTTCAAAAATTTACCATTTATAAGAAATTTTTCTCAAATTGACTATTTATGGGAAATTTTTGGAAAATTTACTATTTATAGGAAATTTCTCGAAAATTTACTGTTTATAAGAAATTTTTCAAAAATTGACAATTTATAGGAAATTTTTCAAAAATTGACTATTTATAGGAAATTTTTAGAAAATTCACTATTAATAGGAAATTTTTCAAAAATTGACTATTTAAAGAAAATTCTTCCAAAATTGACTATTTTTAGAAAATTTTGTAAAAATTGACTCTTCATATGAAATTTTTCTAAAATTAACTATTCATAGGAAATTTTTTGAAAATTTACTATTTATAGGAAATTTTTCGGGAACTAGTTTTTTCTAGAAAATTTTTCGAGATTGACCAATTATATGTAATTTCCTTAAAATCTACTTTTTATAAAAAAAAATAAAAATTGATATTTATACCAATATTTTTTTGGGTTACAAAAATTACCTCGAGCCTTATTGACCTTTCGGCATTATGTACTTGTAGGTTATAAATGTAAAAATTAAAAAAAATGCATGTTTTCAACATAACAACATCAATTATTATTTAATGGCAACAATTTTTATTTATGTATAAATTAAGAGTTAAATACCAAAAAAGGGAAATTCATTTTAAAAAATTCTGAAAAAAAACATGATTGATTAATAAATACTTTAAATTTATGTTAAATAACTGTTTATTATATCATTAATAAAATACAAATAAATGAAAATATTATATGTGATATAAGTGTTAAAGGAAGTATAAGGAAGGCAAGTAAAAATTGTATATGAACTTTTATAATTTAGTTTACATTTTTATTTATACGACCAATTTTTGCTACTTTTATTACACCATCACTTCCTTGTTCTCATAAATTGAAATATCTAGAACAATATTTCACTTCTAAAACATTAATTTCTTAACGCTTAGACTATATAAATAGTCTACAAAAATTTAGTGTTTTCGATTTTTATAACTTCATATACTTTTTTTTGCTCGTTTCTTGCCTTTATCAATCAGCTCAATTTTTAATTAAAACATGTCCTTGAATATTTTGTTTCCGTTAACATAAAAGCCTAGTTATTTAATGTAAACGATTTTTGCCCCCGCCTTCAACTGTAACTAACAAGTAACATAACTCTTGTAGAAACTGCGACTAACGATGACTATGAAATTGGAATATGAACTTAAGCAATCATCCATGCGGAATAAATCCAATGTTTCGAAGGAAAAAACAAACTTCCTACATATACTAGTACAAGTGCTTTCATTACTATGTATTAACTAGTACTTGGGTACTGGTATCAGTAACTTAATCTCTCATCATTTCCCATGTGGGGATTTTTTGTTCCCTTTGAAATTAGTAAAGAATATGCAGAGAAATATAAGGAAAATAATAAGAATTTTAAATTTAAACAAAATTTGTAAGTGCTTTTTAATATTCACATTGAATGTAAAGGAGAAAAATAAAATGTTGATACCTAAATGTGTAGGAACACAAAAGACCAAAATTTAAGTCTGAGTACATTTGTATAAAAGGGGAAAGAAACTACTCTCACAATTTAGCAAAGACTCAAACCGATATTGTGTACGGGAACGCAATTGTGCTAGTTTTGGGTTACTTTGGACTGGTTTGGTCAGTTTCTTTATGGTACGAGAAAGTAACTATAATGTTATAAATTAATTTATTTGTTTAATGTTTAATTTATTTAAAATGTTCCGTAAGTTTATATCCTTTCGCATTTGTATGTGTTTAATTGCAAACATTTCACAAAAAAAGTTAATAAGCTTTTAAAGCAAATGTTATTTTATTTGACTATTTTAGTTTTATTAAATGTTCAAAAAAATATAAAATAGGCGCATTTTTTTATTGTTTAATAAATAAATCGATTGAAAAATGTTAATATTAATCCATTAGCAATATAATAAATACACGGAAATACATAAACGATTTTTTGTTTAAATTTTTTCAACATTCATGTATCATAACTGAAGGCTTCATTTTTAAAACGTGTTGAACAACATTTCCATAGTTTTGAGTAAATCAAAGAAAACTTCATAGCAAACTAGAAATTCATTATAAAAATGTTATATTTTTTCCCTTAAAAGTTATTAATATTTAAATTTTTTGGTATGTATAAAAAATGTTGTCAAAAAAATAATATAGGAAATTTTTTGAAAATTGACTATTTATAGGAAATTTTTTGAAAATTGACTATTTATAGGAATTTTTTCGAAAATTGTCTATTTATAGGAAATTTTTCGAAAATTGACTATTTATAGGAAATTTTTCGAAAATAGACTATTTAAAGGAAATTTTTCGAAAATTGACTAAATATTTATAGGATATTTTTCGAAAATTTATTATTTATAGGAAATTTTTCGAAAAATTTATACTTAAAGGATATTTTTCGAAAATTGACTATTTATAGGAAGTTTTTCGAAAATTTACTATTTATAGGAAATTTTTCGAAAATTGACTTTTTATAGGAGATTTTTCGAAAATTGACTATTTATATGAAATTTTTCGAAAATTGACTACTTATAGGAAATTTTTCGAAAATTGACTATTTATAGGAAAATTTTCGAAAATTGACTATTTATAGGAAATTTTTCGAAAATTGACTATTTATAGGAAATTTTTTAACAATTGACTATTTATAGGATATTTTTCGAAAATTGACTATTCATAGGAAATTTTTCGAAAATTGACTATTTATAGGAAATTTTTCGAAAAATTTATATTTAAAGGACATTTTTCGAAAATTGACTATTTAAATATAGGAAGTTTTACCAAAATTTACTATTTATAGGAAATTTTTCGAAAATTGACTCTTTATAGGAGATTTTTCGAAAATTGACTATTTATAGGAAATTTTTCGAAAATTGACTGCTTATAGGAAATTTTTCGAAAATTGACTATTTATTGGAAAATTTTCGAAAATTGACTATTTATAGGAAATTTTTCGAAAATTGACTATTTATAGGAAATTTTTCGAAAATTGACTATTTATAGGAAATTTTTCGAAAATTGACTATTTATAGGAAATTTTGTGAAAATTGACTACTCATAGGTAATTTTTCGAAAATTTACTATTTATAGGAAATTTTTCAAAAATTGACTATTTCTCGGAAATTTTTCGAAAATTTATTATTTAGGAAATTTTTCAAAAATATACTATTTAAAGGATGTTCAAAGTTGCTTTGAACAAAATCATCCTTAAAATCTTTCTATTAATACATAAATTTTATATTTTTATATTTTTATTTTTTACTTAAAATTTCAATTATGTACCTCAAATTTATAATTACATTGAATTTACTTTACATAAGTGCATGAATTTTTACATGTAAAATGAATTATTTACATTTGAAATCTATCTGTACAGTACAAATTCATGCCATCTCTGTAACCATTGGTAAATCTACTGCAAACAGTAGCTGTCAAGTTTTTCACTCAATTTATATACACAAACCGAAGTATCGTTTTAATAAAATTGTGCAAAGAACAGACACTTACCAATCGTCACTTTGATCCTCAAGTATAAACTCCTAACTTCTAAGCCTTACATCTAAAAAAACTTGCATTAATCTCTGAACCTTGGAACCAGCAAAAAGTTAAATAAAATTGTATATTTGAATTGAAACTTACAGTTCTCATTATTTATAATTGGACAAATTCATAGGTGAGCTAGCTTTCTCTAAAACTCTAACATTTAAAAGGAAACATACTAATTCCATTCCTTTTGATTTTTTTTTCTCCCACGATTATAATTGAGTATCAGTTATAATCACGTCTCACATAAAGGGCTTGATATATAAAATCAAATCTTGTTATATGAGACTTAGAAATAATAGTTCCCCTATTATTATTCATGGTCCTTCAGAGCACTACTCCTGGTAAAATTGTCTCTTAAACTCTACAACAACTGCGTTGGAAAATTTGGTAAATCATCTTTACTCATCGCATATTTCTTGCACATCAAATAGAATGAGGTAAATGCAAAAAATCAAGTTCAACAGTCATAACGCGATCGTGGAAGCCGTAAGTAAACGCATTATTATCCCATATACATACGGAACAAAAATAAAAACAAAAATTATACAACAAAGTTAAAAATACATAAGTAAAAATTAAAAGTGAAAATATAGAAATATTAATTATTTGAAAATATTCACACGTAAAAAAAATTAACAAGATCTATGTTAGAAATGTATTAAAATATAAAACAAATAGTGAAAAAAAAAATCAAGTAAAAAAAGCATAAAGTGTTAGGCTACCCTCAAAATTGTAAAAAAATCAAACGTAATCTAATTGGTGAAAAATTGAAGCAACAAAAAAGAAATTGGTTTGAAAAAGTTCATATAAAAAATCACCGCCATTTGTACAGAATTTAAGAATCTGATTGTCCGTGATAAAAAAAAAAAAACAACAACAAAAAGTTTCTATATATAATTATGCCATTTTGTCAAAAAATTAAATAGCGAAAAAGTTGTGTGGTCTCAAATATGTATACATATATGCATAATTAAATCCCGCTATGTATAAAAAGAAAGTTTTGTTTTTCTACCAGTAATACCGCCATATTGAAAATAAAGTTAAAAATTTCTGATACCTACACAAAATTCCAAAAAGTTCTACCTAATTTTTATTACATACATACATCCATTTCAAAAAAACCGTTAGCAGACATCAAATATATCAAAAGGAATAAACGTAGAAAAGAAAAATTGTTGTATAATTTTTTTCGAAATATGCATTGAAAGAAAGGTAAAAAAAAAAAAAAAAAACGTCACCAAAAATGATAAAAAATTAGTTCTAAATTTCTGTTTTCTGTAAAAAAATCTCTTGTTTACTCATTATTGCAAAAAATTTTCTCTTTGTGGTGAAGTAAATTTAGAAGCAAAAAATAAAGCTTTTCTAAAAAGAAAATTTAATCAAAAAGCAATATTTATATGAAAAGCCTAATTAAGTTGGAGTGAGATTTTATTAACAAATGAAATTGAAATTTCGTTTTTCAGTTGCAAAAAAAAAAAAAAAATTGTGTTTTCATAAAAAAGTTAGAGTAAATTATTTACAAATTGTGTATTGCAATCAGAACAAAATCAAAAGTTTAAAGTAACAGTATTAAAACTAAAATTCCCTTTCACTCTTCCTTTTCATTTTTTCGAAACGATTTTTTCTCTCCAAAAAAGAAGATAAAGAGTACATTATTATAAAGTGTTAATTCAATCAAGAGATAAATAAATGCAAAGAGATAAAGGTGCTCGCAGTGCTAAAACTAAAAGATATCTTTCATTCTCTTCTCATGGAATAGTGCTATAAAATTTAGTACTAATAAAGAGTACAGCTAGAGTAAAAATCAACACTCTTACTATTAACGTGGGCTCCTTCAAAGATTTTATAATTTTGTTGCACTGTTTACAAAAGAAATTTCAAAATCTCTTAAAATTTAAAATCAATAAAAAAGTGAAATATTAGCTGCTTTAAGGTCGTTTAAATGAAAGCACAATAAAATATTCAAGGCACTACTAAAAATTAAAATAATAATTAGTTTATTTAAATAAAAAAAAAATCTCACTTTAATAGAAAATTATCTCTTAACTCCTATCTAAAATTAAACAGTAATACTTTCTCTTTCGCTTTATACATAACACGCTGAAGGGTTGCCATCGTACATTTTGAACGGAAATTTCGGGTAAATTAATGCGAAATAAATTTCGTTAGTTAATAGAAATTATTACGATCTATTTATTCTGCACATGGTTAAGAAAATTTTTTGAAATCCACGTTTAGGAACTACAAGTTAAGTATTTTAGAAAATTGTTATTTTCACTCACCTACAAAATTTACAGTGGCATCTCTTTGGTTGTAAATATTTTATCATAACATATTTAACATTTTTTAATTGGAATTTTAAAAACTACTTTGTAAAGAAAATTTTAAACAAATAAATATTTCTGAAGATCTATATCGAAAACTACATTATTTTCTGAATTTAATTGGGTCAATCAACTATCAATAAAGTTTTCTCATCTCACTCAGACATTTACTCTTGTTTTTGTATCAACTAACTAACAGGTATTTACCCACCTAACCCTCTTGAAGAAAAATAATAAATATACAATATTTTACTAAACCTTTGATCAATAGGCTTTTATCATTTTACTAGATGAAAGGTATCTAGTGCTATTCTAATATAGAAGTCTATTAATTGAAACTGGATTAGAAACCAACTGCCTTTGGCTTTGTTTTTATTTCTCGATTAACTCTAATTAATATTGTAATTAATAAGCTTCTTTTAGTGTATCTAGATAACAGGTATCTAGTGCCCCCTCGCTCTGAAAGTTATTAATTTAATTGAAATTCACTATCTTCTAAATTTTTTTCAATTGGTCTTTTATTTACGTTGCTATTCGTCTTTAAGATTTTATTTGTATTCACTCCAAGTTATTCCCAGGAGCACATTTTTCTTCTCTCTATTAACATGAATCCCAATGCTAGCGTAGCTCCAAACGAGCGTTTCATATTTGACTGTGTCCAGCTAACAAATTTCTGTGAAAATTTTCAAAAAAGTCCAGTAGAAGAACAAACTGAGTCGATCATAGAGGTAAAAATGAAAGATTTAGACAGAAGATGGGCCAAAGTTGAGGATTCATATGAAAAAGTTATGCTAGCTCAAGACAATGTGGTCAAAACCGAAGTTAAAAACGAAGCCAAGTTAAAATTTGATAAATGTGTAGAGTCTTACTATGCTTGCACATCACAAATGCTGGATTTAATAAAAGTCATTAGGCTAGGTACCCCAGAAAGTTATAGTCCAGGAGCTCGGTATTCACTCCCACCCCAAGCTATGAATCAAAGTTATACTCATGATAACCTCATTAAATTACCACCCTGTGACACTGAAATTTTCCACGGCAGTTACGAACAATGGCCCTCATTTCGTGACATGTTCACTGCCGTATACATAAATCATACAAAGCTTACTCCCGTTACAAAATTGTATCATCTTCGCAATAAAACTAGGGGAGAAGCTGGTGCTATTGTCAAAAGGTATACCCTGTCAGATGACAATTTTGAAATGGCTTGGAGTGCACTCAAAACTCGTTACGAAAATAAACGAGTATTAGTAGACAATCAAATAAAAATTCTTTTTGACATCCCTTCAGCGCCCACAGAAGACAGTGAGTCGATAAGGAGGATACAATCCTCGGTAAATGACTGCTTAGCCACCCTCAGAACTCTAGAAGTTCAAGTGGAAAGCTGGGACCCTATCCTAATTCGCCTGATTTCAACCAAATTACCAGAAACGACACTTTCCCTTTGGGAACAATCACTTACGTCTCCACGAGATCTTCCTAAATGGTCCCAAATGTCACAGTTTCTGGTGGATAGATATGAGGCCGTGGAACGTCTATCAAGTATTAGAATCTCAAAAGATGGGTTTAATCTAACGAATAACGGAAAGACAACCAATATTCAGACATATATATCTCAAGATAATTTGAATACATCTTGCAAGCTATGTGACGAAAATCATAGTATCCGCACATGTCCCAAGTTTCGAGCCTTCAATGTACAGCAAAGAGCTGATTATGTGTTTAAGAATAAGTTTTGTAATAATTGCTTGTCGCCTTCTCACTTCAAGCCAAATTGTAAAAGTAAAAATACTTGTCTTCACTGCAAAAAAAGGCATCACTCGCTATTACACATGACAAAAAGATCTCAAAATTCACTTGAATCAAATCAAAGTTCTCAGCAAAACTCTACTCCAGCTACTTCAAATTCTGTCTCAAATGTTATACAAGCTTCGCAAAGTGAACCTCAAGTTGAACAGCCCTGTGTGAGTGAAGTACAAGCAAATTGCTCCACAAGCAATGAAAATATTCTTCTGCGAACTTGTCTAATGCAGATAGAATATAAAGGAGAACTTTATACCATTCGAGCTTTAATAGATCCTGGTTCTCAACGAACTTTTCTAACTGAAAGAGTAAGAAATCGCTTGCAATTGCCATTCCAAAGGTCACATTTCGAAATAGTTGGAATTGGTGGCCAAAGACAGTTGGCAAACAAAGAATGTGAATTCGTTTTATATGCAAAACGATACAATCTCAGAATTCCAATCAAGGCCATAGTTTTACCCAAAGTGACTAAACAACTTCCAGCCAGCTCATTTGCAATCCCACACTCGCCTGAACTTAAAGAGCTCGATCTCGCCGATCCTACATTCAACAAATCTTCTCAAATAGATTTGATTCTCGGCAATGATTATGAGCATTTCATAAATATAGATGGCATAAAGAAAAATATATGTGGCCGCACCTCGGCTTATAACACTGTATTCGGCTGGGTACTTAGCGGTCCTATGACTGCCCAAACTATCCAAACATTTACAACCTCAGTTCATACATCTGACATTTCCGAGCTTAATGATCTCTTAAAAAAGTTTTGGGAACAAGAAGAAGTATCTCTAGCGCGACCCAGTTCGGAAGAAGATGAAGTTTGTGAAACTTTCTATGCCCAAACTACAACTCGCCAAGAAAATGGCAGATATGTTGTGAGACTGCCTTTTAAGAAAAAATATCCCGAAGAAATGTTTCTTGGATCATCTCGATTCGTAGCTCTAGCCCAGTACTCCAGAATGGAAAAAACACTGTCGAAAGACTCAGAGCTTCAAGCACAATATAGGGCAGTGTTGAACGAATATATAACTCTAGACCACATGGAAGAAACGTCTTCTCAAGAAATAATACGTCAAGGTAAATACAGCTCTTTTTACTTACCACACCATGCGGTTGTTCGACCAGATCACAAATCAACAAAGGTGCGAGTTGTATTTAATGCCTCGCGAAAAACAAAGTCAAAATTTTCTCTTAATGATGTCCTTTACACTGGCCAAACTCTCCAGAATGATTTAACAACTATAATTCTGAACTGGAGGAAGTACAAGTTCGTTTTTAATGGCGACATCGAAAAGATGTATCGCCAGATTCTAGTTCATCCCGCAGATAGACCTTTTCAGAAAATTCTATTCCAAGAAGAGCAAGATGGTCCTGTGAAAGATTACCAATTGAAGACGGTAACCTTCGGAGTGAATTGCGCCCCATATCTCGCAATACGAACTCTTCTCCAACTTGCTTCAGACTCTGAGACTCAATATCCGAAAGCCGCTTCAATACTACGTAATGAAACGTATGTTGATGATATTTTGTCTGGTGGCTTTACCATTGAAGAAGCACTGTCTGCTCAAAATCAAATCATTAATGCACTCAAATCTGCTGGATTTCCTCTCAAGAAGATAACAGCAAACAATACCAAACTTCTTTCTAACATACCTAAAGATGATTTGTATGACTCGGATTTTCTCCGCTTCCATGAGGCAAGTTCCACTAAAACCCTTGGTATTAAGTGGAATGCTCTCACAGACTCTTTTACTTACAGTTTCGTTCCAATGAATCAATCTGTGAAGATTACTAAGCGCCAAATTCTGTCGTCAGTGGCAAAACTCTTCGATCCAGCAGGCTGGCTAGCACCCATCGTTATCAGAGCAAAAATTCTTATGCAGCAGCTATGGTTGGAAGGGCTTGAATGGGATGAAGATATTTCATCAGAATCTTTACAAAAATGGAATTCACTTGTTGCAGACTTGACTCATATTGAAACTATTTCTATTCCCCGATGGCTACAGTATACTCCCTCTAACACTATTCAAATACATGGTTTCGCTGATGCGTCTAAGGCAGCTTTTTGTGCAACAGTGTATATTCGATGCCAAGACGAATCCCATAACATTTTCGTAAATTTGTTGTTAGCCAAGTCGAAAGTAGCTCCCATACAAACTGTATGCCTTCCACGTTTGGAACTTAATGGAGCAGTCCTTTTAGCGAATCTTGTGAAATATGTCTTAGACTCCCTGAACTTCTCTAGTGCCGAGATATATTTATGGACTGATTCTTCTATAGTACTAGGCTGGTTATCAAAACCCCCGTCATCATGGGAAACCTATGTTGCAAACCGTATAGCACAAATACATAAACTCGTCCCAAATGCAACATGGCGTCATGTTGCATCTAATGACAACCCCGCAGATCTTGGAACCCGTGGCTGCAAACCACAAGATCTTGCTCATAATTCTTTATGGTGGCATGGGCCGTCATGGTTACATAAACCGTTATCTGAGTGGCCAAAGAAAAATCCTCTAAAAATAAATCAAACCTCTATAGAAACTCAAGTGCTACATACTGAAGTTGAAGATAATGATATTCTCAAAAGATTCTCTTCATACGACAGAGCTCTAAGAGTTGTTGGTTACATCTTCAGATTTTTCAACAATTGTTCAAGAAATGCAAATGCAAACTTTCAAAATGCTCTATCTCAAAATGAAATAAGATTTGTGAAGACAAGACTCATTATTCTGGCCCAAAAAACGTTCTACTCAGAAGAATATCTAAGTTTATCTAATAAACAGGAAATTTTACCTAAAAGCTCTCTCAAACCTCTAAATCCATTTCTTGATTCAAACTTACAACTTCGAGTAAATGGTCGATTATCCTTGGCATCTCTGCCATACAACGAGCGTTATCCCATTATATTACCAGGCAACTCCCGTTTTTGCCAATTATATCTGCACCACTTACACAATACTCTCATGCATGCGGAAAGTAGGTTAATGTGTAGAATGGTCCAAACAGAGTTTCATATCTCACGGCTCAAACCCAGAATTAAAAAGATAATACGACATTGTAAACCCTGTATCATACAAAGGCAGCAACCATGTTCACAAATAATGGCTCCATTACCGCCCGAAAGATGCAATTTATCACTTCCCTTCCAGATCACAGGCATTGATTTCGCCGGCCCCTTTGATCTTAAGACTTCAGCGCTAAGAAAATCTACCTCACTTAAAGCATATGTCAGCGTCTTCGTATGTTTCAGTACAAAAGCTGTCCATTTAGAACTCTGCTCAGATCTATCATCAGCAGCATTCCAAGCCGCATTCGCTCGATTCGTTGGGAGGCGGGGGCTCCCCCAAAGGGTAATCACAGATAATGGAAGAAACTTTCTCGGTGCCAGTAGAGTAATTGAACGAGAATTTGATTCATTCATAAAAAACACTGCCCAAGATATTTCTAAAAAATACATATCTCACGGCTTCGAGTGGAAGTTTATACCACCTCATGCTCCTCATATGGGCGGCTTATGGGAAGCAGCCGTAAAAAGTTTCAAGTTTCATTTGAAACGAGTAGCAGGTGCCCAAAAGTTTACCTTTGAAGAATTTACTACTCTTCTGGTTCGAATTGAGGGAGTTCTTAACTCTCGACCAATATCGGCTCTGTCTGAAGACCCATCAGATTTGTCCGCATTAACTCCCGGCCATTTTTTGCGTGGGGCTCCGTTAATGGCGTTACCAGAAATCAATTATCAGGATATGTCTCTAATAAACCGATGGGAAAAATTAAAAGCACTACACCATCAGTTCTCTATCCGATGGAAAGAAGATTATCTGAAAACGCTTCATAAGAGATATAAATGGAGAAACTCAGTTCCCAATGTGCAGGTCGGAGATTTAGTAGTTGTAATAGATGATCTTCAACCACCTTATGAGTGGCGTTTAGGAAGAATCGAGAGGACATATCCCGGCCCAGATAAGAATGTGCGCACAGCTGATATTCGCATTTCGTCAGGAATTATTACTCGTCCTATAGTAAAATTGTGTTATCTACCTCTTATGAATGATGAAAACTATAACAATTAACTATTCGTATGCTATTATATTTCTCAGTAGTTAGTCTGCTCTATCACTGCTTTTCTAAAAATTACTCTAATTTTATTTCTCATATTGCATATTCCTTCATTCATTACCTTCTCTTTTCCTTAGGCCCAATCGAAGGTTAATAGCAACACGTCCCAGCCATCCAAGAAGTGTCACCACTGTAAGGGATAACCGTCGTAGAAACCGTACCACTAGATCGTCTCGTCGTGATCCAGCAACTCGAGAAAATGACCGTCGTAGAAACCGTACCACTAGATCGTCTCGTCGTGATCCCGCAATCTACCAGTGCCTGTTGTGTAAGGGATTCCATGCCATACGGTTCTGCAGACGCTTCTTAAGGATGTCGGCAGATAAGAGGCAAGAAACCGTTGAAAAGTACCATTACTGTACCAACTGTTTGGCTCGTAGCCATGACATAAGAGGGTGTTCATCTGACGACACCTGTCGTATATGTGAAGAGTACCATCACACCCTTCTACATCCAAGATCGCAGCATAATAGACGCAGAGTACTCAGAACAACAAATCACCAACATCAAAGTCAACCAGAATCACAACCGATTACTGACCAACTTGTAACCAGATCAACACCATCTAATACTAAAATACTTGTTGAGGCTATAAAATCTTTAGCTACAGTGCTTTGTGTAAATGGGGAAGGGGCAGCAGTTGCTTAATTCAAAGTTGGCAGCATGTTCAAAGTTGCTTTGAACAAAATCATCCTTAAAATCTTTCTATTAATACATAAATTTTATATTTTTATATTTTTATTTTTTACTTAAAATTTCAATTATGTACCTCAAATTTATAATTACATTGAATTTACTTTACATAAGTGCATGAATTTTTACATGTAAAATGAATTATTTACATTTGAAATCTATCTGTACAGTACAAATTCATGCCATCTCTGTAACCATTGGTAAATCTACTGCAAACAGTAGCTGTCAAGTTTTTCACTCAATTTATATACACAAACCGAAGTATCGTTTTAATAAAATTGTGCAAAGAACAGACACTTACCAATCGTCACTTTGATCCTCAAGTATAAACTCCTAACTTCTAAGCCTTACATCTAAAAAAACTTGCATTAATCTCTGAACCTTGGAACCAGCAAAAAGTTAAATAAAATTGTATATTTGAATTGAAACTTACAGTTCTCATTATTTATAATTGGACAAATTCATAGGTGAGCTAGCTTTCTCTAAAACTCTAACATTTAAAAGGAAACATACTAATTCCATTCCTTTTGATTTTTTTTTCTCCCACGATTATAATTGAGTATCAGTTATAATCACGTCTCACATAAAGGGCTTGATATATAAAATCAAATCTTGTTATATGAGACTTAGAAATAATAGTTCCCCTATTATTATTCAAAGGACATTTTTCGAAAATTTACTATTTTAGGAAATTTTCGAAATTTGACTATCTATAAGAAATTTTATTTCGAAAATTGACTATTTATAGGAAATTTTTCGAAAATTTACTATTTATAGGAAATTTTTCGAAAATTTACTATTTATAGGAAATTTTTCGAAATTGTCTATTTATAGGAAATTTTTCGAAATTGACTATTTATTAGAAATTTTTCGAAAATAACTATTTATAGGAAATTTTTCGAAAATTGACTTTTTATAGGAAATTTTTCGAAAATTTACCATTTATAGCAAATTTTTCGAAAATTTACTATTTATAGGAAATTTTTCGAAAATATCCTATTTATGGGAAATTTTTCGAAAATTGACTATTTATAGGAATTTTTTTCGAAAATTGACTATTTATAGGAAATTTTTGGAAAATTGTATAAGAAATTTTTCGAGAATTGATTATTTTCCGAAAATTCTGGAATAAATTGTTATTTATATTTTTATTACCAATGAAGTAAATAAATGATAATCCAAAGTTTTGCTGGATAAAAAAATATTCTACAAAATTCCTCAAATACAACCTATTTCAATTTTAAACACCATAAAAATTGTTTTCTTGGAAAACTAAAGTAATAGTTGTTACTTGCAAAAAGAAGTTGAAATGTTTGGAAAATATCAAGAATTCTTGGTACTAACAACAATTTATAAAATTTTAAGAAAATATTTTATATTTAAATATTTTAGATTTACAAGACCAAAATAAATATCAAAGTAAAATTTACTTACATTTATTATCTTAAATTAAGATGAACATTAGAAGTAGTTATTTATAGATGCTGAAAAAAAATAAAAAGAATTTAATTTAATTAAAATCTTGTAAGAAGTTATTTCAAAATTATTTCAAATTTGTCTTTTATTAAAACGTTGTTATCATACTTTAAATGCTAAAAATATTTCAAAGAAATTTTGATTGACTTTGATATCAAAAGTAAGTTACTAATAAAGCTCTTCGATGAAATCTCTTTTATTAAATAAAATATAAACTATCTTCATAAATACATAATTAAATCAAAGTTATTAAGAAATTAACAAAAATATTCTCGATGTCGTTTCTTAATAAATATCAATTTCTACACAAAAAAAAAGTTTCTTATTATAACATAAATTACAAATTCTGTGAAATTTCTTATTTTTCCTTTTTAAATTATTACTAATCAAATAATAGTATCTAACATGATAATTTACTTAAAATGAGTATTGATTTGATTTTTAACAAACTGTTTTATATTCACATTCATCTTCAGTCCATTTGGTAGTAAATTAAATATTTAAAATAATCAAATTGTATGTTCGGATTTTTATTCAATCATTCACAATTCAATTGACATTTTACTTGAAAGAAAACTCAATTAAATCTTCATGGAATCAGAAAAACGTTTGAGGCTTTTTTTGCGTCAAGGAGTAAACCACACAAATTCAATTTCATTTGAGTATTTGGTAGAAACCAAAAGGGAATAACTACTTGTAGAAGATCAAAGGAAAGATGAAGAAATTGAAAAAAGCTTGAATGAGTATAAATAGAAATACAAGATGATAAACAACATCTGATGAATTTTTTAGAAATTTTAAATTAATAATAATTCAATATCCTTTTTAAAAATTTCCTACATTTGTATGAGTGACAAACGGAGATCTTATGTCTAAATAGGTTTCGTAAAAACTCTGCAGTAGAAGGTTATCAAATGAAATTGAAATATGAATAATTTTACGATACTAATGTAAGATTTTATTGATATTAATAGGAATTGTTTTTTAATTTTAAAAATAAATATTGTTTGAACATCAGCAGTTATTCATTAAAAGTGGAGATTTGTCTAAAAATTGATCTTGACCCCAGTAACGTAAGGGTCTCATATTTCCAATTCTGGTAAAACTAAGTATATCCACTGATTCTACACGGTGCAACGCATAATCAATGGTAAATTTTTTCCAAAAATTTCTACTTTTTTCCAAAAATTGCTACTTTTTTCTATAAAAATTTTATATTGAAAAATTTTTCTATAAATATTTTCTACAAAAACTTTTATATCGAAAAATTTAAAAAAAAAAAATGTTTATATCAAAAAATTTTCTATAAAAATTTTCACATCGAAAACTTTTTATCAAAAATTTTTCTATAAAAATTTTTATATCGAACAATTTTCTTTACAAATTTCTATATCGAAAATTTTTTTATAAAAATTTGTATGTTGAAAAACTTCTATAAAAATTTCGAAAATTTAAAAAAAAAATTCTATAACATATTAACAATTTGTTTTTTTGAAAAATTTCTATTTCGAATAAGTTTCTTTACAATTTTTCTATAAAAATTTTTATATCGAAAAATTTTTATATCGAAAAATTTTCTATAAAAATTTTATATCGAAAACTTTTATATAAAAATTTTTATATCGAAAAATTTTTTTATAAACATTTTTATATCGAAAAATTTTTCTACAAAATTTTTATACCGAAAAATTTGCTATAAAAAATTTTATACCGAAAAATTTGCTATAAAAAATTTTATATCGAAAAATTTTCTATAAAAAATTTTATATCAAAAAATTTTCTATAAAAAATTTTATATCAAAAAATTTTCTAAAAAAAATTTTATATCGAAAAATTTTCTATAAAAAATTTTATATCGAAAAATTTTCTATAAAAAATTTTATATCGAAAAATTTTCTATAAAAAATTTTATATCGAAAAATTTTCTATAAAAAATTTTATATCGAAAATTTTGCTATAAACATTTTTAAATTGAAAAATTTTATATAAACATTTTTAAATCGAAAAATTTTCTATAAAAAATTTTAAATCGAAAAATTTTCTATAAAAATTTTTATATCGAAAAATTTTCTGTAAAAATTTTTATATTGAAAAATTTTCTATAAAAATTTTTATATCGAAAAATTTTCTATAAAAATTTTTATATCGAAAAATTTTCTACAAACATTTTTATATCGAAAAATTTTATAATTAAAATTATTATATCAAAACTTTTTCTATAAAAATTTTCATATCAAAAAATTTTCTATAAAAATTTTTATATCGAAAAATTTTCTATAAAAATTTTTATGTCGAAAAATTTTATAATAAAAATTTTTATATCAAAAATTTTTCTATAAAAATGTTTATATCGAAAAATTTTCTATAAAAATGTTTATATCGAAAATTTTCTATAAAAATGTTTATATCGAAAAATTTTCTATAAAAATTTTTATATCGAAAAATTTTCTTTACAAATTTTTTTATCAAAAAATTTTTTAGAAATTTGTATATCGAAAAATTTTTTTAAAAAAATTTATATCGAAAAATTTTTAATAAAAATTTTTATATCGACAAATTTCCTATAAATATGTTTATATCAAAAAATTTTCTATAAAAACTTTTATATCGAAAAATTTTTATACTGAAAATTTTTTTGTAAAAATTTTTATATCGAAAAATTTTCCTAACAATAAAAAATTTGTGTATCGAAAAATTTTCTATAAAAAATTTGAATATCGAAAAATTTTCTATAAAAAAAATTTGTATATCGAAAAATGTTCAATAAAAATTTTTGTGTCAGAAAATTTTCTATGAAAATTTTTATAGCGAAAAATTTTTTTATACAAATTTTTATATCGAAAAATTTTTAATAAAAATGTTTCTATTGAAAAATTTTCTATCAAAATTTATGTATCGAAAAATTTCTGTTTCGAAAAATTTTCTTTACAAATTTTTGTATCTAAAAAATTTTTATATTGAAAATTTTTCTATAAAAATCGAAAATATTTTCTATATAAAAATCTTGTAAAGAAAAATTTTCTATGAAAATTTTTTTATCAAAAAATTTTCTATGAAAATTTTTTTATCAAAAAATTTTCTATCGAAAAATTTTTATATCAAAAACTTTTCTATAAAAAAAGTTTTTATATGAAAAAAAAATTATGTTCAAATTTTTATTTGGATCGAATTTTTTTTTTTTTAATTTTAATATCGAAAAATTTTCTTTTAAAATTATTATATCGAAAAATTTTCTATAAAAATTTTTATATCGAAAAATTTTCTACAAAAATTTTTATATCAAAAAATTTTTGTACCGAAAAAATTTCTATCAAAATTTTTACAAGTTTTTTTTTTATCAAAAATAAAATTTATATCGAAAAACTTTCGATAAACATTTTTATATCGAAAAATTTTCGATAAACATTTTTATATCGAAAAAATTTCTATAAAAGTTTTTATATCAAACAATTTTCTATAAAAACTTTTACATTCAAAAATTTTTTATAAAAATTTTTATATTGAAAATTTTTTTATTGAAAAATTTTTCTTAAAAATTTTTTTATAGAAAAACTTTTTTAAAACTGTTTTATAAATATTTTTATAAAAATTTCAAAATTGAAAAATTTTTATTAGAATTTTGATAACAAAAAATTTTCTGAAAAAAAATTTATATATCGAAAAATTTTCTATAAATATTTTTATATCAAAAAATTTTCAATAAAAATTTGTATGTCAAAAAATTTTCTATAAAATGTTTTTATAGCGAAAAATTTTTTATACAAATTTTTATATCAAAAAACTTAAAAAAAAAAAAAATTTATCGAAAATTTTCAAAAAAAAAAATTTGATCGAAAATTTTCCAAAAAAAATTTTTTTTATCGAAAAATTTTTCTATAAAAATTTTTTTTATCGAAAAATTGTGAAAATTTTAAAATTTTTCTATAAAAATTTTTATATCGAAAAATTTTTGATAAAAATTTGTATATCGAAAAATTTTCTGTTAATTTTTATATCGCAAAAATTTTGTATCGAAAAATTTTCTATAAATGTTTTTAGTCGAAAATTTTCCAAAAAAATAATTTTATCGAAAATTTTCTAAAAAAAAAATTTTATCGAAAATTTTCCAAAAAAAATTTTTTTTATCGAAAAATTTTTCTATAAAAATTTTTTTTATCGAAAAATTGTCTATAAAATTTTTTTATCGAAAAATGTTTATATCAAAAAATTTGAATACGAAAAATTTTCTTTAAAAATGTTTGTATCGAAAAATGATCTCTAAAAATTTGTGTATCGAAAAATGTTCTATAAAAACATTAAAAGGCCTCATTTTAAAAAGTGAGGCCCTTGAATGCTTCTTTCGATACTTAATAGATATACTTAGTCCAACGAACAGAAAAAATGACAATCTAAAAACAAACAAGTATACCATATTACCCGCACTTCCTCTATGATTGTGAATTATTTTTATTTGGACTTTTTTTGGGAATTTTGCTATTAAATTTAATATAACTAAAATCTGATCATAATATTAATGTCTTACAAGCCTGAATGTTTTTGGCACAAAACCACCAAATTTTGAATACCTAAAATGTTCATCTGCAGGGTTTCGTTGCTTTACAAACATTTTTTTTCTACAAAAATTGATTTTGTACAAGCAACAACAACAATTGTGAAACAAGTATCCTTTATCGAGATATTTGTTGCAAGCCATAGTGTTACATTTTGAACATTGAGAATGTACCTCAACTATGCTTGAAAAGTACTTTTGCAATGACTAAACGTCAATAGTTTTCCAGAAAAAAATCTACACTTCAACATATGAGCCCTTGATTATGAAAGTGGTATAAGTCAGTCATTTAAAAAAATTGACTTTATCAGCTATTTCGTATCAAATCCTTATAAAATTACATAATCTGAAGAGATTAGCAGTTTACCACTAAAATGAACTCGATATAATATGTTTATTTTTTGGTTGATAAACAAAATTAAATTACTGTTCATTTTGATAGTGGTATTAGTCAGTCTATTTATAATTATAATAATTAAAATTTTGTTTTTCTTACTTCTTAGGTGCATGGTGTGTTTAGCAACTTTATATAAAATAACACGGCAGATATTTTCGCAGAACCTATTAACCCTCTAACTCCCCTCCGTAACTGAGTTTTGTGGTCTTATTCTAACAAAATGTAAAAAACACCCCGAAAAAGGGGAAGAGTGGGGATGAAATGTTCTACAAAAATGTTGGCCATAAAATTTTACTATATGTGTCAGAAGACATCAAAACCCAAAACTTAACCATTACACAAGATCACATCACACTTAAGTTCGAAAGTATCTAATTGCTAACTTAGATATTCAAAAAATATATGAGCCCTTGGTTTTGAAAATGGTTTAAGTCAGTCATTTATAAAAATCTAGTTTATCAGCTATTTTGTATAAAATCCTAATATAATTATATAATCTTAAAATATTAACACTTTATTTCCCTAAATACTAATAAATAATTTACTTTGTTACAATAAAATGAGTTTAAATAAAATTTTTATTACTAATAAAAATAATTTGTTATTGGTGTAAGTCATTCATAAAGTCATCACGTTCATTTTGAAAGTGGTATAAGTCATTTCAACCTTTCAAAAACACATTTCCTCTTAAAAATCGTTATAAATTTTACAATCATAATAAATACTTGTATGTTGGCACTGCTTTACTGTAAAAAATCACATTCTATAATATAGAAATATTTTTTAATACTTTAAAATGCAAAACTCTAAATATCTCGAAACTAAAAAAACATGACTTATACCACTTTCAAAATCAAGGGCTCATATAACAAAAATGTACTTAAGTTCTCAATTAAGCTGAAAATCAATGTTACATAAAAAATCCTTCAAGTTTTTGAGATGGTAAAGTAAAGGGGGGAAATACTGGCTTTGACTTTATTTATTTATATGTTAACAGTAGACACAAAGTGAATGATATCTTTAAAACAGTACAAGTTTCAAATTTACGAACCAAAAGAAGTTATAGCATTGTTTCATATACAATCTATTTTAAAAGCGTTGACTATTTTATATGATAGTAGACATAAAATTGGTGAAAAGATTTCAATATATTTTTGAAATTATACTCAGTAGCTTCAAAACTGCGAACACTTTTAAAAGGTAGTAATTTCACTAGTTTGGAGAAAGGTAACTCAATTTGAAACTACAGGGTAACTGTAGGTTTTACAGATTTTCCTTTCAAAATAACATGTTGTTTTATATTTTTTCACTTGTGTTTGTCTTTTCTGTTTTTTTTTTTTTTTCTTTTTTGTATCTAAATGTGATTGACATCTGACAAGCAGAATACAATACTTTTAAAGGAAGGGGAAAGGCAGAAATTCTAAAGAAAATACAAGTATAAGAAGCTTAAAAATAGTTCTCAAAACAGAATTTTGAAGTGGGTGTGAGTATATAAGGAGAGATGTGAGATTGTTTAAGTAGAAGTGTAAAGTTGTATCGATATGTCAAATCGATATGTACTCATATGTTAAGCATTGTATGTGTGTGTTTATAATCAATGAAGCTAAAAACATGAACTTGAAATTAAATCACATACATAAACAATAGAAAACTTTATCCTTGTGGAAAATCCTTGATTATGGTCAAACGATGAAATAATTAAAAAATGTTATTTTTTCCATTTTTTTCTCTATGCCCCTTAAGATGGATTTATAACAGCAAGGACACAATGTGTATAAATATAAGATTAAGAACATGTTTAATATTGTATTAAACTTTGAAGGAACTTTAAAGATAAATGGAGAAATTGTAAAAATTGACGATGAAAATATTTAATGGAAACTAATTTTCATTTAATAAAAAGATTTCTGAAATATTTTACACTCTTAAAAAAAATTTATAAAAATTTTTTTTTAAAATGTAAAATTTTTCATATTTCAAAATTTTATTATTTATAGAAAAATGTCCTAAAATTTTTTGATATGAAATTTGCATAATATTTTCTCTATATAAAAATTTTTTTTCGAACTTTATCGAAATAAAGAATTTTGATATAAAATTTTTTTCTATGGAAAATTTTTTCTATTGAAAATTTTTTCTATAGAAAATTTTTTCTATAGAAAATTTTTTCTATAGAAAATTTTTTCTATAGAAAATTTTTTCTATAGAAAATTTTTTCTATAAAAAATTTTTTCTAGGGAAAATTTTTTCTATAGAAAATTTTTCTAGAGAAAATTTTTCTATAGAAAATTTTTTCTAGAGAAAATTTTTCTATAGAAAATTTTTTCTAGAGAAAATTTTTTCTGTAGAAAATTTTTTCTATAGAAAATTCTTTCTATAGAAAATTTTTTCTATAGAAAATTTTTTGTATAGAAAATTTTTTCTATAGAAAATTTTTTCTAGAGAAAATTTTTTCTATAGAAAATTTTTTCTGGAGAAAATTTTTTCTGTAGAAAATTTTTTCTATAGAAAATTCTTTCTATAGAAAATTTTTTCTATAGAAAATTTTTTGTATAGAAAATTTTTTCTATAGAAAATTTTTTCTATAGAAAATTTTTTCTAAAGAAAATTTTATCTAAAGAAAATTTTTCTATAGAAAATTTTTTCTATAGAAAATTTTTTCTGTAGAAAATTTTTTCTATAGAAAATTTTTTTATAGAAAAAATATTCTATAGAAAAAATTCTCTATAGAAAAAATTTTCTATACAAAAAATTTTCTATACAAAAAATTTTCTATAGAAAAAATTTTCTATACCAAAAATTTTCTATTTTCTATTTTTTCTATAGAAAAATTTTTCTATAGAAAATTTTTTCTATAGAAAATTTTTTCTATAGAAAAAATAGAAAATAGAAAATTTTTTCTATAGAAAAGTTTTTCTATAGAAAATTTTTTCTATAGAAAATTTTTTCTATAGAAAATTTTTTCTATAGAAAATTTTTTCTATAGAAAATTTTTTCTTTAGAAATTTTTTTTCTATAGAATATTATTAATACAGAAAATCTTTAATATAGAAATTTTTTTTATAGAAAATTTTTTCGATAGAAAAAAAATAGATAACCAAAATGTTAATTATTAACATTATTATTATAAAAAAATGTTTGTGATTAAAGTTTTCCTATTAATATCGTTATAAATTTTTTTTTGTTGAAACATTTTTGTTAGAGAAATTTTCGTTAATAAAATTTTGCTGATAAAAGAATTTTTGTCAAATATTTTTTATACACGTTTTTCCATTTTTTTAGGAAAATATTTAAAATTATTTAAAGTAAAATTTTATTTTTTAAGTTTGAAGTATTCCTATTATAAACGTATGGCATAAAAGCAAAGTCTGTCTAATACCTTGACAATAAAACCTATTTACATTGAAAAATAAAAATCCATTTAAAATAAATTTATTAACTGTCTATTATATGTCATATTTACTCAATTAAAGAACCGCCAGAAGCATTAAATCCCTAAAATATTCTTTAACCTAAAATGTTACGTTTTACAATATAAATTTTACCTTTTTCAATGTTAAGTTATCGATTGTTGTGTCAATAAACAAAATTATTGTAAGACGAAGCCAAGAAAAAAGATTTCATATAATTACACAGAAAATATTCTACAAAGTGTAAAAGAAACCAAAAATTCTTCTTAAAGATATCCCGAGGTAAGGACGCAGATCGTAAAGAAAATGTAAACAAATTGATACATGTGTATAAGTGTATCTATGTATGTATGGATACACGTGCGGTTTTTTATAGACAAGAAGATATTGTCAAATTGAAAACCTCAGAAACTCTTAACCACGAGTAGAGTAAAGAAAAAGCTTTTGTAAGTACTACTCAAGGCAAACTCGATCTGAGACACACTCCCATAATGGCCATCAATTCCCAAACACTTACTTTGTACTATACACAGGATATGTTACTTCAGTCAAAATGTCAATATTGACACTTTACACACGTATTAACTTACATAAACATATATATATTTGTATACATAAGTTTGTTCCTATATAAAGGTATATATTTTGTTAGTTTATGAAAGCCATGAAATTGTTGGCATCTTACAAAATGCTTGAGTACAAAGATTTCCACAAGCCAATTCTTAAAGTGACTACTTTTCCTTTCTCTGAGTTTATGGTCAAATGGTTTCAAAAGTAAATATTTTTTTGGTTCATTAGTTTCAGTTACATCTTAGTTATTGGTTATTAGTCCTTGTTACATCAACAACCTCATATGCCACAAATAATCAATGTTGTATGCTACTTTTGTGCATGCAACATTGATGATTTGTGGCATATCCTTAAAGTACAAGTACAATTGCACTGTGCTACAAAAGTGAAGAAAAAATAAAAAAATTTAATATTATATAATATTTTTAGATTTTGTTACAAATTCATGTTCTGCGTAAAATTAAGAAAGAAAGTTAATCCAGATTGCAAAGAACATGTTTCTCTAATTCTTTGTGTTGCCATATGGCAATATTGATATTTTCTCCTACGATTTTTTTTTTGTGGAATAAATCACTTATTATGGTTGAAATTTGCATTTTTTGTAATGATGGAAAGTGTTTCCCAAAAGGTACATTCTAAAAACACAATTTTAATTCAAAATTAGGAAAATTTTTGCCATATGGCACATTCCGAAGAACCCATTTCATTTGCCAAATGTATAAAACAAATTCTTTAATGAACTATGGACTCCAACTAAATAGAATACCTATATAAAAATTTCTTGAAACTTTTCTTGTAGCACAGTGTTACTTTTATTATATGTATATTAAGCTAGAATCTTTAGAAAATGCTAAAATCTTAAAGTCTCTATTTAGAAGGATTTTAGTCTTAAAGTAAAACAAATTTCTAGATATCTTGTTTATATACTTTTAGTTGGTAATTCTTCAAAAATGTTATCTTAATTTTACACATGTTAAAAGAAACAAAGACGTAGATACAAAATAATGGGGAGGGTAAGACCATAAAAAATCTCCTATTTAAGATTTTCCCTGCAATTTTTTTTTACAGAAAAAAAAAATGGTTATATAATAAAAAATTTTCCATATAAAAATTTGTTATAAAAAATTTTACGATATAAAAAATTTCTACAGAAAATTTTACCAAATAAAAAAAATTTTCTATATAATATTTTACGATATAAACAAATTTTCTGCAGAAAATTTTACTATATAAAAAAATTTTTTATAGAAAATTTTATGATATAAAACATTTCTCAAAAAATATTAAAATTTCTTTTTTTTATATTTTACGATATAAAAAATTTTCTATAGAAAAATTTAGGATATAAAAAATTTTAGGATACAAAAAATTTTCTATAGAAAATTCTTTTTAGAAAATTATTCTAAAATTTTCTAAAAAGAAAACAAAAACAAAAAATTCTATAGATACAAACAAATTTTCTACAGGAAGACATAAGATAAAGAAAATTTAACCATATAAAAAATTTCAATAGAAAATTTTACAATAAAAAAAAAAAACTTTTTATAAAAAATTTTACGATATAGAAATTTTTCTTTTAGAAATGTTAACGATACAAAAAAATTTTCTATAGAAAATTTTACGGTATAAAAAAATTTTATGGAAAAATTGTCGATATGAAAATTATAATATTTTTTTCTTTTAAATCTTACTATATAAAAAAGTTTCCATAGAAAATTTTACGATACAAAAATTATTCTATAGAAAATTTTAGGACATATAAACATTTTCAAAAGAACATTTCAAGATATAAAAAAATTTCTAAAGAAAATTAACGATTTAAAATTTTACGATATAAAATTTTTTTTAGAGAAAATTTTACGATTTAAAAAAATTTTCTATAGAAAATTTTATGATACAAAAAAAATTCTATTGAAAATTTTACGATATAACAAAATTTTTTTTTTAGAAAATTTTAATATATAAATTTCTTTAAATTTCTATAGAAAATTTTACGATACAAAAAAAAATTATAGAAAATTTAACGATACGCAACAATTTCTATAGAAAATTTTACGATATAAAAAATTTTTCTATAGAAAATTTTAAGATATAAAAAAATTTACTATAGAAAATTTTAAGATATAAAAAATTTCCTTTAGAAAACTTTAAGGTATAATAAAATTTTCTTTAATTTTTTTTTTATATAAAATTTTACGATACAAAAATATTTTCTATACAAAATTTTACGATATAAAAAAATTTTGTATACAAATATTTTACGATATAAAATTTTTTTTTATAGAAAATTTTACGATATAAAAAATTTTCTGAAGAAAATTTTACGATAAAAAAATCTCTAAATAAAATTTCAGGATATAAAAAAATTTTCTTAAGAAAATTTTACGATTTAAAAACTTATTTTTATGGAAATATTTAGGATATCTTGTAGATTATTTTACGATATAAAAAATTTTCTATAGAAAATTTTACTTTTCTATGGAAAACTTTTCTATAGAAAATTTTAGGATATAAAACAAAATTTCTATAAAAAATTTTACAATAAAAAAAAATCTATAGAAAATTTTATGATATACAAAAAAAATTTTACGATATAAGAAAATTTTATGATATAAAAAAATTTTATGATATAAAAAAATTTTCTATACAAAAAAGTTTACGACATAAAAATTTTTTTAAGAAAATTTAATGACATAAAAAATTTTAATAGAAAAGTTTACGATATGAAAACATATTCTATGGTAAATTTTATGATATAATTTTTTTTTTAAATTTTACGATATAAAAATTTTTTTTACATAAAATTTCAAGATATCAAAAATATTGCTCAATTTTTTATTGTCAAAAACATTTTAATAAAAAAATTTTCAGTTTAAAATTTTTTGATAAAAAAATTTTTCGCATTTTTTTTTTAATAGAAAAGTATATAAATTTTTTTATAGAGAATTTCGTTGTTTATTTTCTTTTAGAAATTTCGATACAAGTTTTTTTCCATAAACATTAAAAAAAAATTTTAGATAAAAAATTACAATAAAAATGTAGTTTTTAAAAAGAGTTGAAATATTTGATATCTCTGCAATTTTGGGGCTAGTTATTTCTCAAATTTATATTATTGGATGCATACGTAGATCGTGGCTAGTTAAATCATATTAAAATCAGGCAAATAAACACATATAACCCGCACCTTCTCTATACATTTTAAAAAAATAGTTAAAAAATGTATTAATAAAAACTTTGTGATATACAGTTTTTATCACCAAAATTTAAGCAATAAATTATAATTGACTTAGTCTTTACTACAAAATGTTCCTTGATCCGCCTTTGTTAAGTATCCATGTATCTCTCTTAATACTTGTACTTACATACTGTACATACATTCACATATACAATACATTTTCATCTTTGCGTATGTAAATCAATGGATTTTCCACTTCGTATGTGTTTAATAAAAGATTTTGGTAATATTCACTTTATTATCATCATTTTACAGATGAGGACTATAAACTCATTCTATATGTGTAGACAATGGCAAACATTTACAACATCATAAATTTATAAACTTGAGGAAACAGTCTAAGAAAATTTTGTTAATAAAATTTTCCTTAACATTATAGAGGAGCTTCTTAAACAACCAAAAATGTCTAAAAATTTTGGTTTGATTTAAGATCCACTCAATTAAGCAACAATTTCCCCTCGAGTGTAAGAAATGTTCAAACAAAAATTCCATCCATCCATCCATTACTAACTCATGCACGAAAAGTTTATGACATAAAACTTTTTAATAAAATAAATGAAATAAAACATTTTACAAGTATGTGTCAAACATTTAGATTGTAGTTACGACTAGAACTCTTGAACTATCATATAGTCAGTACTTACTTATATTGTTGCCTCATTAACTTAGGAAAAGTGACAATAATAAAAATAAGGAAAACAAATACTTAAAAACTCCAAGGACAAGAAAAACCATGACTTAATAAAACTTAAATTAAAGATAAACGAACAAAGTTTTTTTTTATATTTTATTAATCGCCAGTGGGAATGTGACCGTAAAAAAAATGCTAAATTCATAAAATTGTTAGTCAAAGAAAAAATTATACTCTGAACTTTAATAAGAAATATAACTAAAGTTTGTAATAAAATGATAAAGAAAAAGAGGAAATAAGAAAAATTAAGTGTCATAACACCTGAATAGTCGAAAGGAAACTTTTTCATTTTTAAATGTTTACTAAGTAACTATATTTTTTTTTTTGTTCGTCGTAAAATTGTAATTACTTTATATTGTCTAAGGAAATGTTTTACAGAAAAAAATTCATAAATAAAAATTTAGTTTTTTGTAGCCTTAACCTTAATCTTTTGTAATATATTTACACTAATAGTGAACATTTACTAGCATTGAGTGTATTCATCGTAGTGTAAGTGATGGTAATGTCGTATAGGTTAAAAATGTGTTAAAGTAACTTTTTTCTTAAACTAACAATATAAGAATATAAGCAGTATATATGTAGCAGTTTTTTAAATATATAAATTATTTGGTAAACACAAGTGCAGCTATTGTGGTTTACATTAAATTTTTAACTGAAAAAAGGACATCTGCAACCGAGCCAGTTTTTAAAGAGAATATGATTTCAATTTGTCTTATATTTACGATATCAAAACAGAAATAAGCAATTTTATGTTTTATGAAAAAATATTGATATTTGTGGCCAAAATATCAATTCCGGGAAGTGGGACCTATGGGAGGTACCATAAATAATGGACCGACTTTGATAGCCATGATCGTACTATCAAAAAAACTATCTATTCAAAACAAAATTGTGTATCTAGCAGTTTGTTTCTCATATTTGATGTTGTTGTTTCTTAAATTTGATGTTGTTGTTTCTCAAATTTGATGTTGTTGTTTCTCATATATGTAGGTTTTTAATTAAATACTATTAAATTTATTTAGTTATAAATTATTTATAAATATTTTATTTAATTATTAATATCTTATATATTCTTAAACGAGCAATAATTGTATGTATATATATATATATCTATATATCTATATATATATATAGAATGGCTATCGAACGGCTCTAACGATTTTGATAAAATTTGGACAGTGGGTATCTTTTTTGATGTTTGGGTCGAAGAAGAAGGGACTTTTGGAACCTTTGCCTCTAAGAGGTAAACGGGAAAAATCGAAAACGCTATATCTCCTAAAGTAATAGGTATAGAAACAAAATTAAAATTACGTTTTAAACAGCTATGAAAATAAGCGGACAGGTGTTTGGTACTTTTTTGAAACTATGTCCGATATTACCCCCTATCGGGCAAAAATAGTTCTTTTGGTATTTTTTTAACCCAGTCTTATTTTTTAAACCAAAGAATATAGAAAGGAACTTTGTACTGCAGTCAATAGATGTGAAAGAAATATTGAACACGTACTTGGTACGTTTTTGATTTTGGGGCCAAAATGGATAAAAAAGGGATAGATGATAACTTAACATCTCAAACGTAATATGAATAGGAATTATGTAAACTGTGTTTTAATAAAATGTACCGAATTCAATTGGTACCAAAGAAGTACCAAATAAGCATATGGAACTTTTTGAAAGTAGTGCATAAAAAGGGGAAAAATGAGTATTGTTATAACTTTTAAACAAATGAATGTTTGTATGTATGTTCTTTATAGAATAGTAAACTGTGAATTTGATTATATTATGCTCTTTAGCGAAGATGTTGCGGATAAGCCGGCGAAGGTTTTTAAGTTGGTAAAACTAATTTCCGTTAGGTGGCACCACTGAAAATTACTAAAAATTAATTAAATCGGAAACTGTATATTTGATCATGCTATGATCTTTAGCAAAGTTGTAGCACATGAGCCGGCAAAGGTTTTTTAGTTGGTGCTAATAATTTCCGACGGGTGGCGCTACTGAAAATTACTCAAAGTCAATTTTATCGTAAGCTGTATATATCATGCTATAATCTTTAGCAAAGTTGTAGCACATGAGCCGACGAAACTTTCTTAATTGGTATGAAGAAATTTCGACAGGTGGCGCCACTGAAATTTACTCAAAGTCAATTTAATCGTAAGCTGTACAATTAATCATGCTATAATCTTTAGCAAAGTTGTTGCGGATAAGCCGACGAAGGTTTATTAATGGGAATGACCAAAGTCCTACAGGTGGCGCCACTGAAATTTGCTCAAAATGAATTAAATCGTAAACTGTGCATTTGATCATGTTATAATCATTAGAAAAGTTGTTACGCATAAGCAGACGAAGGTTTCTTAGTTGGTATGAACAACTTCAGGTGGCGCCACTGAAAATTACTCAAATTGAAATAAATCGTAAACTGTGCATTTGATCAGGCTATAATATTTAGCAAAGTTGTTGCGCATGAGTCGACGGAGGTTTCTGTTGGTATGACCAATTTAGAAAATTTTTCAAAATGAGTTAATCTGTAAACTATGCAAACTATGTGTTGATCGGACAAAATAAATAAAATAATTCGAAATTTACTCAATATTTGCACAAAATGCTTATCACAAAGCTCCGAGCAAGCCTCGGTCAACCAGGTACTAATGATTTACGGCTTATGTGCTACGGATTAAAAATAACTTTCTTCGTCGGTGGTCAAAACTCAACTCCTCTCAATGCAATAGTCTTCTGTAATAATTTAAGTCACAACTCGTTAGAATCTGTAACGATCTTAAGTTACAAGGTTGCAAACACCAGCAGAGTTGTATTTGCCTACATAGTTGATCGTTCAATAAGTGTTACCACTTCTAGTGGTTCTAATATTACCGTCGGTTCCCACATATATGATGTTGTTGTTTCTGTTTGAATAGTAAACAATACACATGCTCAGCTGTTATTTGCCCCTGTTTGATGTTACAAAAATTTTGTAAGATTAAATAATTATTTGATCAAAATTGATTAAAATATTTGCTCTTGCGTGGTCACATTAGGAAAATTTTTATTTGTTTCTTGTTTCAACCTCAAAAATATTTTGTGGTCAGACTACGAGGATCAAATATTTGATAATTTCGATTAAATGTTAAATCAATGTGACCGTACCTTAAGATATAAAATTTTTTAATTAAACATTTTTCCATAGAAATATAAAAAAGTCTATGATACTAAAACTTTTTTTAGAATTGCGATATATAATTTTAATATTTTTTTACAAAAAATTGTTCAATAGAAAATTGTATAATATCATCTACAATCTGGCGCGGGAATTAAAACCTGATTTGAATCGAAAGCCTAGATCCAAAATATTTTATCATGAAAGAGCTTTCTAAAAAAAAAGTTCAATACTAAAGCTTTTGATGCTCCCCGTGATAGTAAAACTTTCTGGTCATTTGTAAAAAGAATAAGGGTTAATGCTAGCTTATCAATTCCATTTCTCTTAAAGAATGGCCAAATTTTTACCGACTCAATGGATAAAGCTAACATTCTGGCCAAAAAATATTTGCACAAAATTTAAACTTACCAGAGATCAATCAGCCATTACCCGAATTTGAAAGAGTATCGGTATCTATGCCAAAAAATATTCTTTTAAGTTCGCGCCGTGAAAAGGATTTAACCGAACCTCAACACTAACAAGTCCCCTATGCCAGAAGGAATTCCAGCACTGGCCCTGAAGCAGTGTGCTTTGACATTAGCGCGTCCGTTAGCTAAACTTTAAACTTAACTTCCAATGCGCTAGAAGGTTGCTCTCTCTTAAAAGGGAGAGGTTAACAATGCCGAAAATAGCTATTTGTTCCACACTTTCCAAGATAATGGAAAGTATGGTTAACTACCATTTGGTAAAATATTTGAAGTTTAACAACCTGCTAATCGACCTCCAGTATGAGTTTCGTAGTGGACGCTCAACGGGAGACTTGCTTGCTTTTCTATCAGAAAAATTATGCCGTTTAATTCACCGTTTTGACGAAAGTAAAGTTGTAGCTTTAGTTATTTCCAAGGCGTTCGATACAGTATGGCATAGCGCTCTTTTATCAAAACTCATTGCTTTAGGCTTCGGTTATATCGAGCTTTCTTGAAGATCGATCTATAAGACTTGTTATCATATCATCCAACGAGTACAAGATTAACTCTAAATGACATTCTATGTCAAACTTCAAATCCTATCTACTCCTTTGCCGATGATAGAAACAATTGTCATTCATACTCATTCAGTTATAGACCAAGTTTCTTAGAAGTCAACAGACAAAACATGAATGAAACGATAAACCCGCACCTTATTTCAATATCTGAATGAGGACGTCTAAACACGGTGGATTACATATAAACATAGAAGCTCTTGATGTTCTGGGCATGAAAATACAGTGCGATGTCCGCTGGACTGAACACATCTTTCATGTGTCGAAAGAAGCATTCAAGTGCATCAGTTTTTTGAAACGGTGTAAGATACACTTCACTGCATCTGATCTTCTTAGTATTTTTATAACTTACATTCGGCCAATAATGGATTAAAACTATCAAGTCTATTTAGAGCTAGTAAAAAGGCATTTTTTGACGATGACTTTTCAAAAATCGATTAACTCGATTGAAGTCAGCTGAATGTTGAGAAATGAAAATTTGCGGTAATATTTAATAGATATTTCGACTGGCAAAAAGAATGTGTCAAATTTATTTAAATCTGAGATCTTGTTTTTGTTTTGAAGAAACATAGTTTGGGAAATATCAGCTCATTAAAATTGTCCTATAAAATTCAGCATTGGCTGTTTTGGCTGTTGGAGAACAAGTCAATGCTCTCAGTATAATAAAATAAAAGGCAAAAGGCTTTTTTATCGATTAAGCTAAAAAAATTCACCAACTTTTGTCAATCTTTTGAAAAAAATCTAAATTTAGTGAAAAAAGTCAAGAATATTGCTTATAATAAAAAAGTATTGCATACCTTCAGGCTTAACTTTTTGATCAAATTGCAGTTATTAATCCACACACTGACATTGACAGCTATTTCGAAAAAGTGCATAAAAAACACAAATCCATGTTTTAATTATAAATTGAGAATAAAAATATATGAAAAAAATGGGGGTTGAAGGCAGGTCGACGGATTTCAATAAAAATTAGTACAGTTCTTTCTTCGGTCAACTAATAAACGTGTGCTCAATTTCATAAAATTTTGTTGAAAATTACGCTTATAGATTGAGTATAAAAATACATAAAAAATAAGGGTCCAAGGTAGTTACAGTTCCTTCTTTTATCAACTAATAAAAGTGTGCCGAATTTCATAAAATTTTGTTGAAAATTACGCTTATAGATTGAGTATAAAAATACATGAAAAATTGGGGTCCAAGGCAGTTACCCCAAGAAGTCGACGGATTTCAATACAAACTAGTACAGCTTTAGTAGAGCCCTTTCTGGAATCAACTAATAGACATTTGCCTACTTTAATTAAATTTTGTTGAAAATTACGGCTTTTAGATTGAGAATAAAATAGAAGATAAAATGGGGTTCCATAAAAAAATCGAATATCCACAAATACTACTCCCTCTGTACTACTTTCCATAACCTTTTTTCCTAGTTCCAACACAATACGTTGCATATGTGGGTCAACATTTTCTTTATTGAAAATTTAAAGGTATTCAATTATTTTGTGTAGAAAGTTCTACAACATCAATATTTTTTTTTTAGAAAAGTTAACGATATTGCTATTTGTTTATAGTATATTAAAATTATTCTATACCAATTTTATGATATTTAAAATTGTTGCAAAACAAAAGTTTTTATAGAAAATTTAACGACATTATTTTTTTTAAAAAATTTAAAGTTTTAACGATTTGAAAAAATTGAAAATTTAAATGTTAAGGTAAGTCACAGCAATAACTATTTTTATTGCTCTACATTTTATCTACTTTCATAATGGTATAAAACTTTCATACTAATTTTTATAAAAACTTTTTGTATTCCTATCTTATAATTTCTTGCTAATTGTTTTATTTTAAATTCTATTCATAAAAAGCCGTAAAAGCCTTTTCAAAAAAACTACTCAATTCAACGCTTCTTTAACAAAAAAAGTATAATTTTTATTATATTTTTAATTCTTTTGTTAATTTCATTTAATTTCATTGTCTTTAGTCAACAATAGCAAAACAATTAAGTTTAATCACTATTATTAAAAATTGTGTTTTTTTTTTTTTGTTCTTTATTTTTTCTATTTTAATTTTTAGTGCCACCAAAGCAAAATACTTAGCTATTGTTATAGAATAAAATGAACAAAAAAAATCTGAAATGAGAGCTTCTTTTGAATCTATTTACACTATATGTAGTAGTAATATGGGATAACAGATCTTTCTACATCAAAATATAGGAAAATAAAATTTTTAAATTTGGTTTGAGCTCTATATGAATACCCATACCAAAGACCAGAGCTGTAATTGAATGATTCAATTTCGCTTTTAAATTCATTGTGAATTATAAAAATTGAATTCATTCATTTTCATAAAAATTTGAATTGAATTGAACTTTGAATGAATTCGTAAACGGATTAAAAAAAATTTGAATTCATTCATTTTCCAAAGTAAAGATTGAATTAAAATATGAATGAATTCATTATGAACAAAACATTTTGAATGCATTCAATTCGATACAAAAATGAATTGAATTAAAATTTAACTGAATTCTTTTACGGCTTTGAAGAAGAATTATAATTCTTTGTATTCATTCTTATTATTTTTAGAATGTTTAATAATTAATATTTCATTATTTTTAACTACCTTTTTTGAATTATGAAAAATGGAAACGACCGATAAATTGCAATTCTATAAAAGAAACACATTAAATACCACTTGTTTAATCATTAATATTTTATCTTTATTGAAAAATACATATGTATATAGATAAGTACATATAGATAACAAAATTAAAAGAAAACTGGGTATCGGGGCTAACAACAAAATAATTTAAGAATTTATTCTCTGCTTAAAACTTAAAAGAAGAAGAAAATAAATCATTTACTTTAAGCAGCAGCAATTTTTCAAAGTTTTCATCTGAGAGTGTGCCACGCTTAGGCGCATTTAACATTGTGGCGTACGAGAATAATCTTTCAACAGCAGCGGACGTTGTCAATGGGGCATTTTACCTAAGAAACGCTCTTTTAACTAACGGATATTTATTCAGCATACTTAGAGATTTTGAGGTATCAGCTAAGTATGCTAAGAATTCTGCTTCCGAGTGCGATCCCGTTCCACTTAACTGTTTGGGCGATTATAAAACGTAACAAAAATTACAATTCTTTGTAAAGTTACACGTTCTTATATACTCGTATATGTATTTAAACAACAATGAGTATACAAAATTCAAAAATGTCTTACCGATGATAGAAAAATTAAAAAAGGTGGAAAAATTTTTTTCAGGGGTATTTTCCTCTTCTATTCTATCAGCCATTGAAGCAACCGCATCTTTAGCTTTGTTTATAACTTACCGCGTTATACAAATGTATACTTAACAAAGATTATTTTTTACTTTATTTTTTTTAGAAATTTTAACTACAATTTTTTGCAATCGATATTGCGTTAAAAAATTATGATTGCATAAATTTCTTTTTTGGTTTTTTAATGAACAGGTTTTTGGGTCAAAAAATGTCGATATGAATGAAAAAATGAATTGCAATTCACTCTATAAACCTTTAATGAATTCATTCAAATTTCAATTCAATTAATTATTTTGATAAAATGAATGCATTCAAAAATTTTTATATCGTAATGAATTAATTTATTTTTAAATTCAATTCATATTTATGGGAAAGGAATGGATTTAAAAATGTTTACTTGTGTTTTGAATTCAATCACATATTAATTCAATTTATAATTTTGGTAAAATGAATTAATTCAAATCATCATAAAAATTCCTTGAATGATTCACAGAATCATTCAAAAAAGAATCATTCGTTTACAGCTCTGCCAAATCTATTACTCTATACATGTTTTTCTGTCAAATGTAAAATTAAAGTGGATAAAGAACAATGAAAACGCACAAATAAACATACATTTCAAGAGCACTTGTGTGTGTCTTAGCTTTCTCTCATTGGATAACCGCCTCCTTTAGTAGTTCCCGAATAAGCGCAGTGGGACTTTTCAAAACGACCATACGGCAAATCAATATATGGAAGTACAACATCTTTATATTATAGATAGAGTATTTGCCCATACAAACAAATTTCTTTCATTCTTATGGTAGTGTTTGTAATAAACATCTAGTGTAAACCCCCTTTAATTAATGAAGGAGTAATATGACTAAAATTATGTAGAGTAAGTTAAATAGAGAATATATAAAAAGCTATTTAATTTGTAATAAAAATTAAGATTAAAAAGGAAAAGTTTTGACAAACATTTGAAGAAAAGAAGCACAACGCTTCATATATGTAATGGAACATGTACGAAACGCTGGGTAAGCGCACACATGTTTGAAAAAAACCGTTAGGGAAATTAATTTTCACTCAAAGGCAAACTTATAATACACTTGTCTGTGCTTAGGCATAAATTTAGCTAATGTAATCTAATTATCTTCAAAGTAAATAATGAAATATAACCCTAAAGGGAACATGAAAAACTTTTCATGTTTCCTTGGATTTTTGAAGAGAAATGTTTTAGTGAAACATAATTCGAACTATTGGAATATTAATGTAAAACAAACATTTTTTATAAGTTTTAACTAACAGATATTGAATTATTTGGGAAAAATCTAATCTAGTAAATAAATTTGCTTAACTATGTTAATTTGCTGGATAACAATAAAGCAATAAAAATAACACTAGTTCGCAAAGTTCGACTTTTGGAGAAAAATTTTGTTTCAAAAAATTTTTCCAAATATTTTTCAAAGCAAAATTCCTATAAAATGTAAACTTTTGAAAAATTTCCTATAAAAAGTAAATTTTTGAAAAATTTTCTATAAAAATTAAATTTTTGAAAAATTTCCTATAAAAAGTAAATTTTTGAAAAATTTCCTATAAAAAGTAAATTTCTGAAAAATTTCCTATAAAAAGTAAATTTTTGAAAAATTTCCTATAAAAAGTAAATTTTTGAAAAATTTCCTATAAAAAGTAAATTTTTGAAAAATTTCCTATAAAAAGTAAATTTTTGAAAAATTTCCTATAAAAAGTAAATTTTTGAAAAATTTCCTATAAAAAGTAAATTTTTGAAAAATTTCCTATAAAAAGTAAATTTTGGAAAAATTTCCTATAAAAAGTAAATTTTTGAAAAATTTTTTGAAAGTAAATTTTTGAAAAATTTCCTTTAAAAAGTAAATTTTTGAAAAATTTCCTATAAAAAGTAAATTTTTGAAAAATTTCCTATAAAAAGTAAATTTTTAAAAAATTTCCTATAAAAATTAAATTTTTGAAAAATTTCCTATAAAAAGAAAATTTTTGAAAAATTTCCTATAAAAAGTAAATTTTTGAAAAATTTCCTATAAAAAGTAAATTTTTGAAAAATTTCCTATAAAAAGTAAATTTTTGAAAAATTTCCTATAAAAAGTAAATTTTTGAAAAATCTCCTATAAAAAGTAAATTTTTGAAAAATTTCCTATAAAAAGTAAATTTTTGAAAAATTTCCTATAAAAAGTAAATTTTTGAAAAATTTCCTATAAAAAGTAAATTTTTGAAAAATTTCCTATAAAAAGTAAATTTTTGAAAAATTTACCATAAAAAGTAAATTTTTGAAAAATTTCCTATAAAAAGTAAATTTTTAAAAAATTTCCTATAAAAAGTAAATTTTTGAAAAATTTCCTATAAAAAGTAAATTTTTGAAAAATTTCCTATAAAAAGAATTTTTTAAAAATTTCCTATAAAAAGTAAATTTTTAAAAAATTTCCTATAAAAAGTAAATTTTTGAAAAATTTTCTACAAAAAGTAAATTTTTGAAAAATTTCCTATAAAAAGTAAATTTTTGAAAAATTTCCTTAAAAAATAAATTTTTGAAAAATTTCCTATAAAAAGCAAATTTTTAAGAAATTTAAAATCATTCCGCCAAATTGTCAGTATTTTTTTTTTTCAATTGTAGGAAATTGCAAATATTTTTAAATAACAATAAAAACAATCTTAGAATCGAAAATAAATTTAATTTTTACTTTAAAAAATTTTAGTGTAAAATTTTAAAGAAAAATATTTGAAAAAAATCTATAAAAAAAAGGTTTGAGTTTAAGATGTTTTTGTATTTAGGGTCCCATACTTTAACTTTAATGTAATTTTCGCTGTTAACTAGTGTAATTAAGAAAGAACTACAATATTTTTACTTTTATACCATTTATTATATTTTAAAAGGAGTTTAATAAATCAGTAATTTTTCTATCTTTCTAGTTTTCATGTAGCACAGTGTAATAAATTTAGTATCTTATAAAAATATACAATTCAAATAATTTCTGCTTTTAAATCCTAAGTTTTCTGAATTTGAGTTGTTCACAAAAGAGAAACACAAATTAAATTCTTTATCAGCCCTAAATTTATTCGATTAGGATAAATAGAAGATTGGTTTACAAAAAAATTTAGTTCAAAAATTTATAAACAAATAAATTTTCTTTTGATCTCTGATACGTATGCAAATTTTAAACACATGTTTTTCCGCATTATTGAAATACTAGAGCAAAACAAACCTTTTTTATAAATTCCAGGAAAAGAATCAATCCTTTTTCTTGAAACTATTTCAAAAATATTCCTTTAATATGTAAAAAGTGAATAAATGGAAGGCGATAAAGTGTTGTTATCGGAAGGTCATATCTATCATATTTTCTTTTCTTTTGCTACTATTCACTTTATTTTTCGATTTTTTATATTTTTCCCAAAATTTATTCTCAATGATATTTGAGCTGCATTAAAGCTGGTAAATGGAAAATCTAAGTACAGAACTATTCAAAAAGGTTTGTTAATAAATACATAACATTTAGGAAAAGTTTTTTGGGATTTATCTTAAAGTACCTAAATATAAAAGGGAAAAGCAATGTATTTTATTACAAAAGTTATATATGAATTTTAAAAGGACTTTAAATTCTAGAATTACTTAAGTTATGGTATAAAGGATAATAGGTTTTGGGTAACACTTAATCTTTGAACCATCTCACTTGTTTAAACAAATTATCGCTTTAATTAAATTTTTAAAAATTTGCATAGTAGAAAAGTTGTTTATGGAAAATTATATTTTTTTATAATTTTTTATATCGAAAATATTTCAATAAATATTCTTCATCAGAAATTTACTATAAAAATTTAGACATCGAAAATTTTTTTAACAAAAATTTTGACATTGAAAATTTTTTTTAATAAAAAATTTGTTTTCAATCTTTCGAGAATTAGGAATACTCCTATTAATGATGATTGATTTCAGCAAAAAAAATATTTATTGCTATAATGAAAAATTGTAATAACTTAGGATTCTAGTGCAATACAGTAATGTAAAACTTTTTTATTATTAAAAAAAAACACTAACAAAAATTTTCGAAAATTTTTAAATTTAAATTTTTATGTAAAAATTTTTTACTATCAAATTTCATACGATGGAATAAGAACATTGTTGGTTATTTTATTTTAACCCAGCTCCAGGGCCCAAATACAAAAATACTACTTTTTTCTTTTGTTTAAATTTTTTTTTTTTCTAAAATTTGAGATTAAGAAAGAGGTTGAAAATGACTTGTCCAAGTTTATTGAAAAATACATCAATAGATGACAACTGTAATTGCCCTTATGACGCTCCACAACAAGTTTTTTGTATGATCAACGGTTTTGGAGCTATTTAAATTGCAATGTCATAACATTTATCGTAATTTCAACAGACAGACAGACAGACAGACAAGCAGACAAACAGACAGACAGACAGACAGGCAGACAGACAGACAGACAGACAGACAGACAGACAGACAGACAGACAGACAGACAGACAGACAGACAGACAGACAGACAGACAGACAGACAGACAGATAAACAGATAAACAGACAAACAGACAAACAGACAGACAGACAGACAGACAGACAGACAGACAGATAAACAGACAAACAGACAAACACACAGACAAACAAACAAACAAACAGACAGACTGGCAGACGGACATCGCTCAATCGTCTTAAAATTTCATAAGGATTCAGAATATATATCGCTTTGGTTTTTGAGCCAATATTAAGGAAACTACGAACGGAATGATAATCTCAATATACCCCCATTCTTTTTTAATTGTGGGTATACAAATATAAATGATTTTTTTAGTGGGTTGAATGGACTAATACCACTTTTAAAACAAACATTTTAAAATTTTTTCAAATCTTTTCTATAAAAAGTAAATTTTTGAAAAATTTCCTATAAAAGTCAATTTTTGAAAAATTTCCTATAAAAGTAAATTTTTTAAAAATTTCCTATAAAAATAAAATTTTTGTAAAATTTCCTATAAAAAGTAGATTCTTGTAAAATTTCCTATAAAAAGTAGATTCTTGTAAAATTTCCTATAAAAAGTAGATTCTTGTAAAATTTCCTATAAAGTAAATTTTTGAAAAATTTCCTAAAAAAAGGTAAATTTTTAAAAAGTTTCCTATAAAAAGTAAATTTTTGAGAAATTTCCTATAAAAAGTAAATTTTTGAAAAATTTCCTAAAAAAAAGTAAATTTTTAAAAAATTTCCTATAAAAAGTAAATTTTTGAAAAATTTCCTATAAAAAGTAAATTTTTGAAAAATTTCCTATATAAAGTAAATTTTTGAAAAATTTCCTATAAAAAGTAAATTTTTGAAAAATTTCCTATAAAAAGTAAATTTTTGAAAAATATCCTATAAAAAATAAATTTTTGAAAAATTTCCTAAGAAAAAGTAAATTTTTGAAAAATTTCCTATAAAAATTAAATTTTTGAAAAATTTCCTATAAAAAGTATATTTTTGAAAAATTTCCTATATAAAGTAAATTTTTGAAAAATTTTCTATAAAATGTAAATTTTTTTAAAAAAAATTCCTATAAAAAGAAAAATTTTGAAAATTTTCCTATAAAAAATAAATTTTTGAAAAACTTCATATACAAATAAATTTTTGAAAAATTTCCTATAAAAAGTAAATTTTTGAAAAATTTCCTATAAAAAGTAAATTTGTGAAAAATTTCCTATAAAAAGTAAATTTTTGAAAAATTTCCTTTAAAAAGTCAATTTTTAAAAAACTTCATATAAAAAGTAAATTTTTGAAAAATTTCCTATAAAAAGTAAATTTTTAAAAAATTTCCTATAAAAAGTAAATTTTTGAAAAACTTCATATACAAATAAATTTTTGAAAAATTTCGTATAAAAAGTAAATTTTTGAAAAATTTCCTATAAAAAGTTAATTTTTGAAAAAAAAAAGTAGAGCCTTATAAACTTTATCTCGTTAAAAGCTCTGTTTTTCAACTCTTTTGATGCGTTATGCATAGAAACTGACAATTGGAATATAGTGCCTCTTATATTAACCCAGCTGATGTAGCTAATTGTAATATATTAGCTAAGGGTCTTGCTAGTTCCGATTCTTCTGTTATCCTTGACTTCCAGTGGAGCATAGGCCCTCAAGTTCCGATATTTATTATACCCTTCACCACCATAGGTGGAAAGGGTATTATAAGTTTGTGCTGATGTTTGTAACGCATAGAAATATTTTTTCTTTTAGTATACCAAACGGCTTAAAATCACTTTCTGAGTCGATTTAGCGATGTCCGTCCGTCCGTCCGTCCGTCTGGCTGGCTGGACCCCCATGTAAACCTTGTAATCAAACTACAGGTCGCAATTCTAAAGATAATTTGATGAAATATGGCACAGATCATTTTTTTGATAATGGGACCATGGCTATTGAATTTGGTCAAAATCGGTCCATTATTTATGGTACCTCCCATAGGTCCCACTTCCCGGAATTGCTATATTGGCCACAAGTATTGATATTTTTTCATGAAATTTAAAACAAATACTGCTTATGTCAACTAAAATCACTGTACCTAATTTCGTTGAAATCGGTCCACATTTGACCATAGCTCCCATACAAATTCTTCTTTAAAAACGCACTAAATGAGATGTAATCAATCTGCCAAATTTCGAGATAATCGGTCCACATTTGACCCTAGCTCTCATATAAGTCCAAATGAGGGAAACAGGTTGAATATATAAGTTTTGAGAAAATGTTTGTATGATGGCAAAATTTAGCAAATATTTGTCTTTACACAGGAAGAATAACACCTTCGACCTTAGCGGTGAAGGTTATCGTATGGTCGGCTTGACCGACTATAGCGCTTTCTTACTTGTTACTTTATTATTTTTTGGTATTATTTTATTTCAGATTGAAGGAGTATAAAATTGTTAGAGATCCTTATTGAAATCTAGCTGGTCACCAAAATTTTAAGTACTGTAAATTTAAATCCCTATCTTTATATGATTAAATATTTCAATATAAAAAAAAATCAAAATTTCACTTTTTTCTTAACACATTCCTTAATTCCAGCTTTCTGAAGAAATTCTTTTCGTGTTCTTTTTTAATTTGTTTTAAATATCTAAATGTTTATCTTTAGCCAACAATATATTATTATATTCATATGCGTAAGTACTTAAATATAAAACTTGCAGGAAATTAAAAACAATGAAATTTATTATAACATCTGCAAAAATCCCAACATGATAAAAAAGTATAAAAGAAACAATTTAAAAAAGGCGGATCTAAAAAAAATTCTGATACTGATAAAATGATGGTAAATATTTAAGTTGAAATCCAGAGAAGTAAAAACATATATAAAATAATAATGTTTTTAAATAGAACATTTCATCTCGAATTATATATTTATATAATTTTACTGTTGCGTTTGATTGATACTTTCAATTAAATAAAGTATAGAAGTATTTGTAGTGATAATTCTCCCACTCATATGTATCTTGAGCACAATATTGTTTTCATAAAATGGAAAATGTATCAATTGTTACAATATCTCCTTGTAAATACTTTTGATAATGTACAACGATATAAACTTATGTTCTTATATATAGAGTGCAAGAGCACTTCTAATGATACACATAAGTAAAAATGTATTTCACTAAATATAGAACATTCTATGTTGTATGTATTGTATGCATTGTCTGCTACTATCATACACAAAATAACCGGGAGAATTATAATTAAATCGCATTTGTAATGCAGAAACACGATTTAATAATTCAGTTAATGGAAATATTAGGTGGATGCATAAGTTCTAAGTGAGAACAGTTGGTTTTACCAAAATTACTTACTGCAACTAGTAGTCTTATGTTCAGGAGTAGGCAGCCCATACCACCAGATGCCGATACATTTTTTTAATATTCGTAAATACCACGATCATCAATAAAAATCGTGAAAATGAGTATTAATATCATTCAGTTGGAATTTGGATGTTAACAGAGTTGGTTGGTGCCGTTTTGTTCAAGAAACAAATCATAATCATATTAAAAGCAACAAAATGCATGGTTCGAGAGAACAAAGAAATATAATCTCGAACATTGTTGCCACGACACTATTATTTTTAAAAACATTGGCAATATTTTTTTGAATATTGGTTAATATTTTTCAAAACAGAAATAAATTCTAATATTAAAAAATTTTAGATTTTTATAGTTTTTAGATATTTTAGATCAAAAAATTTTTTTATAGAAACATTTTTAATAAAAATATTTTTCTTTGGAAAATTGTTCGATAAAAATTATATTTTATAGAAAATCTACAAAAAATTTTTCTGTAAAAATTTTCGATAAAAATATTTTTATATCAAAAAATGTTCAAATCTTCTAAAGAAAAATTTTTGATGAAAAAATTTTCTATGAAAAAAATTCTATAGAAAATTTTTGATAAAATAATTTTTTTTGTTATTTTTTGAAAAACTTTTGATAAAAAAATTTTCTATAGAAAAACTTTTGATAAAAAAATTTTCTATAGAAAAACTTTTGATAAAAAAATTTTCTACAGAAAAATGTTTGATAAAAAAATTTTCTATAGAAAAGTTTTTAATAAAAAGTTTTCCATAGAAAAGTTTTTGATAAAAAAAATTTTCTATATATTTTTGATAAAAATTTTCCATAAAAAAATTTTCGATAAAAAAAATTTTTTCTTACAAAAATTTTTGAAAAAAAAATTTTCTATAGACAAATTTTTGTAAGAAAATTTTCTATAGAAAAATTTTTGATAAAAAAATTTTCTATAGAAAAATTTTTATAAGAAAATTTTCTACAGAAATATATTTGATAAAAAATTTTTCTATAGAAAAATGTTTGAAAAAAACATTTTTTTATAGACAAATATAGTAAAATTTTTGAAAAAAAAACTTTCTGTAGAAAAATTTTTGTAAAAAAATTTTCTTTAGTAAAATTTTTGATAAAAAAAATCATCTATAGAAAAATTTTTGATAGCAAAATAGTAAAATTTTTGGTAATAAATTTTTTTATAGAAAAATATAGTAAAATTTTTGATAAATTTTTAATACAAAAAATTTTCTATAGAAAAATTTTTTATAGAAAAATTAAAAAAAAAAGTTTTTGTAGAAAAATTTTTGATAAAAAGATATTCTATAGAAAAATTTTTGATAAAAAAATTTTTGATAAAATAATTTTCTATAGAAAAATATAGTAAAATTTTTAATAAAAAATATTTCTATATAAAAGTTTAGAAATAAAAAAATTTTTGATGAAAAAATTTTCTATAGAAAAATTAAAAAAAAAAAAGTTTTTCATAGAAAACTTTTTGATAAAAAAATTTTCTATATAACCATTTTTGAGAAAAATTTAAAAAAAAAAGTTTTTCATAGAAAACTTTTTAATAAAAAAATTTTCTATAGAAACATTTTTTATAAAAAATTTTCTATAAAAAAAGTTTTGTAAGAAAAATTTCTACAGAAAAATTTTTGATAAAACAATTTTCTATAGAAAAATGTTTAAAAAAAATATTTTTTATAGATAAATATATTAAAATTTTTGAAAAAAGTTTTCTATAGAAAAATTTTTTCAGAAAATTTTTTACAGAAAAATTTTTGATAAAAAAATCTTCTATAGAAAAATTTTTGATGAAAAAATTTTCTATACAAAAATTTTTGATGAAAAAATTTCTGATAAAAAAATTTTCTATAAAAAAATTTCTGATAAAAAAATTTTCTTTAGAAAAATTTTTGACAAAATAATTTTCTATAGAAAAGTATAGTAAAATTTTTGATAAAAAAAAATTCTATAGAAAAATTTTAGATAAAAAAAATTTCTATAGAAAAATTTTTAACAAAAAAATTTAAATAAACAAATTTTTGATAAAAATATTAAAAAAAAAATGGAGTATATTTTTTTTTCTTTTTAAAAGTTAGAACTACAAATTGAAAAAAATACCTATTTTAGTTAAAAGTATAAAAAACGGCAACTCTGCCGATTATTTTTATTCAAAATATTCATAAATTGTTATAGATTGGATATTATCCAACTAGTTTAAGATTCACTTAGGGTACCACAAAGTTCCTATATATCTCCCTCTTTTTCTTATATATCTAAAATTGTAGTGCGGGCAGGCCTGCCAGATTTGCCGATTTATAGGCATTTTGGCGATTTTTGACCTAAAAACAGTAAAGTTCGGATATGCAAGTTAAGTTAAACAGTAAAGTTCGGATATGCAGATAATACCGTAAACCAACCTAACTTCAAAGTTTTAACAGTTTTTTTTAAATATATATAGCAAACACATTCAAAACGATATAAGTTTTCAATGACTCCGATACATTGGAATATGGACAGTCAAAATTTAGGAACGAAAAAATTAATTTTAATAAAAAATTGTGCTATATAAAATTTTTTCTACAGAAAAATTTTCCATTTACAATTTTAAAATTAAAATTGCTTACGCCGAAAAGTTCGAAAACCTCGCATTATTACTAATTTTACAAACACAATCATTACGAATTATGTTTATAAACCATAAGTAAAAACTCAGATTATCAAGTGAACACATTCTGCAACGGCTGCAGCAAGAATGTGGGAAGTGAAGAAAGAGGAAACTGAAAAATGTTGGTTTTTGCTTTGGTTCAGTTAATAATCTTAGCTTTTACTTATGGTTTGCAAACATAATTCCTAATGATTGTATTTGTAAAATAAGTAATAATGCGAGGTTTTCGATCTTAAGTAGGGATACTTCTCCTGAAGAAATGGCCTAACTAACCATCACAACGCGTCGAGAAAATAATCTTTCTTTTTCAAAAATTTTTCATATAAAATTTTATTCTATATTTAAATTCAAATTTTCCATTAACATTTTAAGTATAGAAAAATTTTCAATATAAGATTTTTTCTATGGAAGAATTTTTAATATAAAATTTTTTATATAGAGAAATTTTCAGTATGATTTTTTTTCTTTTAGAAAAATTTTGAAAATGGAATTTGCTCTATAGAAAAATTTTCAACAAAAAATTGTGATATAGGAAAATTTTCAATAAACATTTTTTAATATTTGGCTAAATTTGTGATATATTTTGACTATTCCGATTTTTTACCGATTTCGCAAAATTTACTGGCAATAGTGTCGATTTTTTGGAAAAATATGCCGGTCATAAAAAAATAAAAATTTATTTAAATATAATTTAAAATTTCTGTTGTTCTCGTTGCATGTTATTGTAAAATAAAAAAATAAGCAAAATTATATTCTCCCAGACACGTAGCTAAGCCATTAGCCAAGTAATAAAGACTTTTCAAAGAAAAAACCATAGGATTTTATGTCTACAATTAAGCACACCTTTTATTTGTACAAGCTAATATGTTTAACGCTAACACTGACCTTGACCCTTAGATTGCAAAAAGTTTTGATTTAATTTCTTTTATTTAAGCAATTGAGGTCGCAGACCTTTAAGACCAATAAAAAAGAAACGGTCGGTCACTCGTTAACACCTAGTCGCAACAAGTGATACCCAGTAGTACCCAAGGGAAGTTACATTTACAAAACTACCTTTTCTCATATACATCTGTGGCAATATATGATAATGGCTTAAGTTGACATAAGTGGCTTTTTCATTTTTATACCCTTCACCACCATAGGTGGAAAGGGTATTATAAGTTTGTGCTGATGTTTGTAACGCATAGAAATATTTGTCTTAGACCCACCTTTTAGTATACCAATAGGCTTAGAATCACTTTCTGAGTCGATTTAGCGATGTCCGTCCGTCCGTCTGGCTGGCTGGACCCCCATGTAAACCTTGTAATCAAACTACAGGTCGCAATTCTAAAGATAATTTGATGAAATTTGGCACAGATCATTTTTTTCATAATGGGACCATGGCTATTGAAATTGGTCAAAATCGGTTCATTATTTATGGTACCTCCCATAGGTCCCACTTCCCGGAATTGCTATATTGGCCACGAATATCAATATTTTTTCATGAAATTTAAAACAAATACTGCTTATGTCAACTAAAATCACTGTACCAAATTTTGTTGAAATCGGTCCACATTTGACCATAGCTCCCATACAAACTCTTCTTTAAAAACGCCCTAAATGAGACAAAAAATCACTAAAACGCTCGTAAATCTAAAGATAATGGAAATTTTGAGTCTATTTTTTGCATACATAATTTTTGTAACAACTGTAATCAATCTGCCAAATTTCGAGATAATCGGTCCACATTTGACCCTAGCTCTCATATAAGTCCAAATGACGGAAACAGGTTGAATATATAAGTTTTGAGAAAATGTTTGTATGATGACAAAATTTAGCAAATATTTGTCTTTACACAGGAAAAATAACACCTTTGACCTTAGTGGTGAAGGGTATCGTATGGTCGGCTTGACCGACTATAGCGCTTTCTTACTTGTTTTACATGTTCTTATTCTCTAGATCAAGATCAATAACTTAGCTAAATTTTAAGTATAAAATGTCATTATGTTTTAACTTTTTTATACAAAAACCCTCATATCTTTTAGACAAAATACCTAATATCTCAAAACACGAAATTTTGACTTAAGCCATTATTATTTATTGCCACAGATATACATATATCAGGTGTTTTTTGTTGAGGTATAGAACTTTAAGTTGGCATCACTTTTTAACTGGCGGCCATTTTGTCAGCTGTCAAGTGATTAATATTTAGTTTGGTTTGCCATTTCATCATGAACAGGTTGACAAAAGAACAACGCTTGCAAATCGTGCAAATTTATTTCGAAAATAATGGTTCAGTTCGCGAAGTTTACCGCAAGCTCCGTCCATTTTATGGTCGACATAATCGTCCATCAGAGCAATTAATTCGGTTAACCATGGATCGTTTTCGCACTACGTTTACTCTATGTGATAATACGCATCCGCGTCAAACAGTGCGCACCAAAGAAACAATTGCCGCTGTAAAGCAAAGTGTTGAAGAGGACCCGAATGAATCGATTCGCCACCGTGCACAGCAATTGGATCTTGGCTTGCGACCTTACAAGATCCAGCTTGTGCAAGAATTAAAGCCGCGAGACCATGCAATGCGTCGTGATTTTGGTGTATGGGCCGAAAATGAGATTGATCTCGATGCTGATTTTCATTTTGTTCAGTGATGAGGCTCATTTTTGGTTGAATGGCTACGTTAACAAGCAAAATTGCCGCATTTGGAGTGAAGAGAATCCACATGAGACCCTTGAGACGCCATTACATCCACAAAAACTGACTGTTTGGTGTGCTCTCCAGCATTATTTCTTCCGAAATAATGCTTGAGAGTCAGTTACCATAAATGGAGACCGGTATAGAGCCATGATAACCGACTATTTTGTTCCCTAATTGGATGGCATGAATGTGGATGAGTTGTGGTTCCAACAAGACGGCGCTACATGCCACACAGCGCACGTCACAATTGATTTATTGAAGGAAACATTCGATGAGCGCATAATTTCGCGGAATGGACCTGTCAATTGGCCACCAAGATCGTGCGATTTGACACCACTGGATTATTTTCTTTGGGGATATGTGAAGTCGCTCGTCTACGCCAACAAACCAGAAACGTTAGGGGACTTGGAAGCCAACATTCGTGGCGTTATTGCCAACATACGGCCCCATATGCTCGAAAAAGTAGTTGAAAATTGGACATGTAGAATTGGCTTTATTCGAGCCAGCCGCGGCGGCCACATGCCCGAAATCATATTTAAACATTAATGGCATAAAATTATCCTTCCAATAAAGCCAAATTGATGGACATTAAAACGATTTTCTTGTGTTTTATTTCAATTCGAAGTTCTATACCTCTAAAAAAAACACCCATTACTAGTATGTCTATATTATAGGAGTAAAAAAGTGCTTAGTCTCTACCCACGGCTTTTGGGTGAAAATCAAACATATGTAACTGACCGTTCGGTCATAAAACTCATAAAAAATAATATCAACAAATGTTAATACAAAATTGTAAAAAATAGTTTATTGGCTATATTTGGCCACATTCAAAGGCGTTGATTTGATTTGTGTTTTCTTTTTTTAGGTTAAGGAATACTCAGTTTTAAGCTTATTTTTGCTTAAACTTCAAGAGTATTTACATATTTTATTACTAAAACATCGTGTTCTTGGCAGAAATAGAAATAATTGGAAAATATCACAGAAATATAATTGCAATAAAAATGAACTTTTTTATGAGTTTATTTCTTAATTTCTTTAGAAAATCTAATTGACGTAAATCTGGTCTTTGTCGTCATCATCATCCATATCAATAACAAAAACTCATTCATATTTAACAATGGCTAGACATAGTCGGGGGACAAAAATCGCACAAAACAATAGAAAATATTTTGAAAAAAAAAAACCTATGAATGAATGTCAAATGGAGAAAGAACATGAATATCTAGATTTTAGAATGATTTCATCTTAACCTTCGAGAAAATTGTTATGAAGAAAATTTATGATTATTTGGTTTTTAATAAGATTTTTTTTTTACAAATATGGAAATAAATAACTATGGAATAGACGTGCTTATATTTAGAATGAAGCTGTTGAGAAAAAATGTGAGACATGAAATATTGTTTGAATAATTTGTCTGGATGCAGAATTTGTAAATGAAATAATTTGTAAGGATTCTTAGTCAAGGTCACAATATTTTAGTACATTTTTAGAAATATATGAGAGCATTTAAGGAATAAAGAAAAATGCCAATTAAAAAAATGACAAGCAAGTAAATGCTTAAGCCGGTCAAGCCTGACTAGATGATACCCTTCCCAACTGAGCTCAAGTGTGCACCACTTGTCAATAAATTTAATAATAATAAAATCCATCTAGAATGAGTAGGTAAAACTGATTCGTCTGCAGACGGCTTTTTTTCAGTTGAAAATTCAAAGTATACCACAATTGGTGCACTTGGGTTTAAGGTAAATATTTATATATTTCAAAAACTGCTGCCTGTATGGGTCGATTGCTCATATCGTTACTTTAATATAGAAAGGACCTAAGTCGTTTTTCATTCAAATCGCTTTTTAAATATAATTTTATAAAAATATAATTATAATATATAATATAATTTTATAAAAATCTTTTAATTTTTAAAAAAGTTATTAATTTCTGTCGAGAATTTTGTAATAAACTGCTTTTAAAAATTTTCTGTATCTACAAAACTTAAGATTTTGTTTAGTTTTTTTCCCCTCTCCTGTAGAGTAAGATTATTAGTTAGGGCTTTTCTATATTAAAGTAACGAAATGCTTTCCAATTTAGTACTTAAATCCAACCCAAAATAGTCAATCAGACACAAAAACTAACTCACAGAATGACACAGAACAAAACAGGGGCCAAATCGCCACATTCTATATCGATTGAAAACTTAGACTTTTAAGCAAATATTGCGTAGCATACCTTAGGGATTTTCAAAATGATTTATTTTGCAAAAAGTTTAATAAAATTTAAAATCTTAACATATTCGCTTATTTGTCAAAACATGTACTTTGAATAAAATTTTGTTTAACTATCAGGTAACTTTAGACAAATTAGTTACAATGTAGTAAACCTTTCATGTAATATATTATTTTGATTATCCTAAAAGTATGCTACATAAAAGTTTCTAAAGATATCTTACATTTCATTCGATATCGAATGCGGCGATTTGCCCGTAGAGCTTTTCTCTCTTATTTATCTTAAAATACAAAACTATTACAAACGTTTCCACTATTCTTATATTGTCAGTTAGGAAAAAAGTTACTATACCATATTACAAATACATACCACATTACCACATACACATTACCTAGGATAGGTGACATTAATTAATTCCAATTAATTCTTTCGATGAGAGGTTTATTCAAGCCTGTAGCATCGATAAATGGGATACATATATCATTCAGAAAAGGCGGGCCCAGATTAAGAGCCCTCGAATTTGAAAGAGCGGGGCAGTGGCAGAGAAGATAAGTAGATGACTCCTCCTCTTTAATGTTGTGACTGCTGCGACAGTAGTCATAATGTTGAAGGTTAAGTCTTCTGGCATGCAACCCAAAAGGTTGAGTTTAAGTTGCGGAGTCGGTGGCGAGGTAAAGAAACGAAGCATTTTGAATGTTTGTTGTTGTAAATTATAAGGCCATATTTGCCTGGAGATTAAACAAGTGGTTTCAGTGTACCAAGTATTCTGGGCTCATCCATAAAGAGATTGGTTAATTAATGATTTACATGCGGATAGCGGTAAACCCATAAATTGGTCTATTGTTTCCTGACTAAGGAAAGCACCGGAAGTATGTCACAGTGGAGTTACCAGATATTTTGTTATGCCCGGGTACCCAGAAAAGTTCAATGTTACAATGTCTTGCCATCTCGTTAAGAAATGCCCGGCATTCGCGAGTAAGAACAGATGTCATATGGACATCAAAAAGGGATTTTATGGCAGCCTGACTATCAATACAGAAACGAATATCGCTATCGAATATTGTGTGGAATCTTTTCCAATTAATTGCTTTGTAAATGGCCAATATCTCGGCTTGAAAACTACTACATAGATCAGGAAGCCTAAAACAAATTTTCCTTCCTAATAGCGAGATGAAGAAGAAAATCACAAGTTCCGTTTTAGTGTGATTTTCTCCCAGACGGTTAGAAACACTCCAATTATAAAGTATGTCAAAAGCTGTTTTATGGCGTTGAGAAATTTCCCTTACACTGCTATAGCGATATCATATGCGTATGCGAGGGGGTTGAGCCTCAGAAAATCTAATTCAGCGAGCAATTTGTTTATAGAAAGGTTCCACAAGAGAGAGATAGAACACCTCCATATAGAATACCTCGCTAGTGGACTGTAGCAGTGTCCATGGTGAGCTGATGACTCTGTAGGTGAGCAGCTCATTTACAAAAGAAATAGTAAATTTGTCGAACCCTAAGTCCTCCATTTCCGACATAATCCACTCTGGCTTTATATTACTAAAAGTGGCCTATGTCTAAGAATTCGATAAGTGCAAATTGGTCAAACTCCAGAGATTTTTCAATGTGACTTACTTATGAGTAAAGTGCAGTCTTAACAGATTTGCCTTTGTTGTAGGCAAACTCTGAATTGGAAAGGAGGTTTGCATCAACTGAAGCGCGTATCAATGATTAGCTCCAAAGTTTTTAGAAGGAAGAAGCAAACGACTTATAGATCTGAAGTCCTTCGGTTTTGTATGTGTAACTTTACCTGCTTTGGGAATAAAGACAACGTTGCACCTGGTCCAGGCTTCTGGTATATAAAATAGCTTACGGCAACCGGTATATATTAGAATTGGCCAGGGTATTAAGAGAACGGCATTATGTTGCAGATCGGCTGGAAAAATACCATCAGAACCAGCAGCTTTATATGAGTCGCAACTGTCTAGAGCCCATTGCAGTCATTCCCTGTTAAGAGGGATCGTCGGAGTAGACTCCAGGAAGGAGTGATTAGTTTATGTGCACGTATTGAAAGGCTTGTAGCCAGGAAAGTGTTTTTCTAAAAGACCCTTAAGAACTTCAAATCCGCTCATCGTCCAGTGGCCGCTATCCTTATGAATTTAGGCAGCGACCGAGGACGACGTCAGGATTTTGCGAAGTCGGATAAACCTTCGACGTCGCTGCAAAAGTTCTTTTAACAGAGGCTTTGTAGTGTTCCAGTTAGTGGTCCTTTTGGCCTGGTTAAACATGCGGCGACATTCCTTTCAGGAGGGTTTCTTTTTAAATCTCCTGATGGTAGGTTCGTGTCTTGGTCTAAGGCACAACGTTTACCGCTTGGTCGTCATTCCTAGTATTCATAGTCGGTAAAGGGGAAAGAGACAGTCCAGGCGGGCAGCGTGGATGTTCCAGTTCGCCTTCCTCCTATTACGATTAGGAGTGGCCTTCTCCAGTTGTGTTTGGATTTTAAACTCAATACCTCCCGGTTCTCCATCAAGACTGAATACATGGTGCTAACTATTGTGATGTCGAGCATCTCCTGTCTATTAGCAACTACAAACATGGGTTTTGCCCAGAGTTAATTACCTTTATATAACTCTGTGTTTGAGTCAGAGCTTCCCCAAATGACGTGATCAGCTCCAATAATCAATGGTAGGTTTCGCTGATGTGCCATCTCCGCTGTTTTCCAAACCAGGACAACTGGTGTTGTCATGTTGCATGTAGCATGAGAAGACCAGTGGAGAACCAACCACCACTTACTTAAACATGTTCGATGAAATTTGATGTGCACATTCTTCAAGTTCATATAATTTTTAAAGTTATCCAAAAATTTCTAAATTTTACTTTTCTTTTTTTTAAATATTCTCCAGTTTTGTTAAAATCTTAACCTAAACAAAAGTATATATCGTCGTCTTAAAGAACTAATAACCTATCTGCAAAATTTTCAAAATTAAGTTATTTATGGATTATTATTTCCTATATCATAACGTATATCTGTGCAAAATTTTGAACACCTAATATCATAAATGACTAAATTATTACAGTTTTTGTACGTACTAAAAAAAGATGAATCAAAAATAGCGACAAAAGTTTAATTTTATTGCATGGTGTATTTTAAACAATCATTTAGTACATTCATTTGCTTAAAACAGTAAAAGAAGCTATAACTGTTATTATTTAATGTATATAATACTCATATGTATAAACAAATTTTATTTATTCAAACTTATTTGGTTTATTTTTGCAATTCCGAATAACCTAAGTGACATAACATAAGCTGTGTTTAGAAAAACAACATTTTCTAAGCCGATTTAATTTTAATCAAAATACGTAATTTTCGTTTCAATATAGCAAATACTTCCAATTTTATAACGTTTTTTCCCTCTCCTGTAAACTTTTGAAAATTACAGATAGGTTATATTTCGGTTATTTTAAATTTCATAAGGTCACATTTTTTTAACTTGTTCGATATGCAATTTAGCTTAACTACATCATGCATATAAGTAAATGCATTTTCCCCTCTCTCTCTATATAATATTCACTATTTAGGAAAATTATTTACTTTAAAACACAATTTTATTTATTTAGATTCATTCTATTTAATCCGAAACCCATTAAAACAGATTACAACAGTATATTTACTATCGTTAATAAAGCTATTTGGATCTGTATGTGTGAGTGTGTGTGCTTATTAAATCCACACAAACAAAGTGAACCAACTGCTATATAATAAGCTCTCACTCTTTCACGGATCAGTCATTTAAGGAGGGATGTGTTAGAGGAAGTGGTGTTATAATAAAACACGAGTTTATATTGTTCATCCTTATATTTATGTAGAACAAACCAACCAAACGCACAAGGATATTATGTCCTCTTATTTAAAATAATGAACTACGCATATGTATTAGGGTAGTCTTTAAATAAATGTGTAAAATACCATTTCCATGTATTCAATACCGTACGATAAATATGATAAACGTGAACCTATTGTCAAACGAATTTGGATATATTTTGAATGGTAATAATTTTAAAAAAGATGTAACGCGTTTTCGACAATGGGTCTAACATGCGAATTAAGAACAAGTATGTACTGAAGGTCCCGAAACCTTGTATGTCTTTTTATCATATTAAGAATTTATTCTTACAAAGTTTAATCATAAAATTTAAAGTATGAATTAAGGGTAGCCCTTGTAGAATAACAGAAGGGAACTGATACTGTAGCATTCACTCAATATTCACATGAATACAGTGCACACACACATACAAAGATATAATATTTAAACATTATCCGCTGAAAATGCATGAAAATAAATTAATGAAAATGAGGTAGTGTGTAAATAAAACCGCTTTAAGGGCAAATAACTGAAAAACACACATAGATACACTTGCCAACTGATACTAACATAAAATGAGACTCAAAAATCAGCTGAAACTCAAAATGATTACAAAAAGACCAAAAAAGGAAGTGGAAAAATTAATAGACAGAACTTGTAAGTGATATATGGTTATAATTTTTTTTATTATAAAATGTTAAATTTGTTTTAAACTTACGTGATGTAAGTTGTTGAAAGTAGCATAAGTTTGTTATATTTGCAAAAAAGATAGACAGACGAATCTTTTTATTAATGAAGTAATTTTATTTAAGATTATTTTTCCCAAAAGTCGTAGGGGAAACTGAAAATTAAAATTAATTGGCAAGGCTTTAAAAACAAGCAGAAATGAATGATACTTTCAATGAAATTGGTTTTATTGAAAAATTATCGGAATTGTGTAAGAAAATATTATGGGATTTCATTACAAAGATAAAAAAGAAGAAAAAATTATGCAGAATAAAAATGTTGTCAGTTTAATTAATGTTTGTTTGATTTATCATATGACAGAAATGTGTCACTTAATCTTTAATTGGACAATAACAGAAGAAAATTCTTTAAAAAATCTGCTATAGAAATAAGAAATTTTTGAAAAATTTCCTATAAAAATTACGTCAAATTTCCTTAAAAAAAATTCATATAAAAATAAGACATTTTTGAAAAAATTTCTATAAACATAATACAAAATAATAAAAAAAAGGAAACTTTTTATAAAAATAGGAATTTCCTATAAAAGAAGGAAATTTTTGAAAAATTTCCTATAAAAGTAGGAAATTTTTGAAAAATTTCCTATAAAAGTAGGAAATTTTTGAAAAATTTCCTATAAAAGTAGGAAATTTTTGAAAAATTTCCTATAAAAGTAGGAAATTTTTGAAAAATTTCCTATAAAAGTAGGAAATTTTTGAAAAATTTCCTATAAAAGTAGGAAATTTTTGAAAAATTTCCTATAAAAGTAGGAAATTTTTGAAAAATTTCCTATAAAAGTAGGAAATTTTTGAAAAATTTCCTATAAAAGTAGGAAATTTTTGAAAAATTTCCTATAAAAGTAGGAAATTTTTGAAAAATTTCTTATAAGAGTAGGAAATTTTTGAAAAATTTCCTATAAAAGTAAGAAATTTTTGAAAAATTTCCTATAAAAGTAGGAAATTTTTGAAAAATTTCATATAAAAGTAGGAAATTTTTGAAAAATTTCCTATAAAAGTAGGAAATTTTTGAAAAATTTCCTATAAAAGTAGGAAATTTTTGAAAAATTTCCTATAAAAGTAGGAAATTTTTGAAAAATTTCCTATAAAAGTAGAAAATTTTTGAAAAAATTCCTATAAAAGTAGGAAATTTTTGAAAAATTTCCTATAAAAGAAGGAAATTTTTGAAAAATTTCCTATAAAAGTAGGAAATTTTTGAAAAATTTCCTATAAAAGTAAGAAATTTTTGAAAAATTTCCTATAAAAGTAGGAAATTTTTGAAAAATTTCATATAAAAGTAGGAAATTTTTGAAAAATTTTTTATAAAAGTATGAAATTTTTGAAAAATTTCCTATAAAAGTAGGAAATTTTTGAAAAATTTCCTATAAAAGTAGGAAATTTTTGAAAAATTTCCTATAAAAGTAGAAATTTTTTTTTCCTATAAATGTAGGAAATTTTTCAAAAATTAAAAAAAAATTTATAAAAATAACAAATTTTTAAAAAATTGTTATAAAAATAAGAATATTTTGAAAAATTTTCTCTAAAAATTTATTTTAAAAATATGAAATTTTTAAAGAATTTCCTATAAAAATAAGAAATTTCAAATTTTAAAAATTTATAATTTAAAAATGGGAATTTCATATAAAAGTAGGAAATTTTTGAAAAATTTCCTATAAAAGTAGGAAATTTTTGAAAAATTTCCTATAAAAATAGAAAATTTTTGAAAAATTTAATACAAAAAGAGACATTTTTTGAAAAATTATATGAAATATGAAATTTTTGAAAAAATTCCTATAAAAATAAGAAATTTTTGAAAAATTTCCTGTAAAATATGAAAATTTTCAAAAATGTCCTATAAAAATAGATTTTTTTTTTAATTTCCTATAAAAATAGGTAATTTTTGAAAAATTTTATATATAATTATAAACTTAACTGAAAAAATTTATGTTTTGCTTTCAGGTAAATTTAAAATTTCTCATTTTACTTTTTAAGTTATAACAGTATTTTAAAATAAGTTTTGGTTTTAAATTTTATATAAATGCTTTAATGTCTTTGATTTCCCCCTTTTTCGAAAATATTCGCATCAACAGCCAAAAACTTTTTCCTTTAGATTGCAATTGTCCTAAACATTCCAGTTTAATGCTGCGGTTCTTCTTTCATATTAAAAGTTATTAAATATTTGTGGTTTTGATTGTCTTTTGTTTTTGTACTTTCGAAATTAGGGATTTAACAAAAAAAGTTTCATATTTATGTATTTGTACATAAAGTAATGTTTATAGAAATATTTTAGTTTTATCTTCAAGAAAATGCATTAGGGTTAATGCGGTTTTGTTTTTGTTACAAATATCCCTCAGGAAAGTTATTAATAACAACTAAAAACTTTCGTTATTTTTTTGTGTGATCTTTTTTTGCAATGAAAAATGACAAGAGAACAAGTTTCGAATAAAAGTTTTTGAAGCAAAATGTTTGTTGTATAAAATGCAAGAGGTTGAATGTAGTTGAATTGTCAAAACAGTTGGTTCAAAAATGAAAGGACGCAAGTAAGATTTGTTTTGAAATTTTTAATAAATTATAACTTTGGAATTATTGTGTCAAAACATTGAGATTTTTTTTTTAATATAAAATTAAAACTTATTTTCATTAAGTTCGAAAATTGTCATTAAGTTCAAAAATTGTCATATTCAAAAGTGGTTTTCGGGGAGCAGATTCGTATGGGAGCTATGTTTAAATGTGAACCGTAAAATGTTATATTTAACTTTATTGTTATAGCCATTATAATTGGATATGTTAAATCATTAACAGAAGTACAGACAAACAGGGTTTCGGTTTTTTATACATATTTTAGATTTACTATAAATATAAGAAATTTTTAAAAATTTTTCTATAAAAATAAGAATGTTTTTAAAATTTCCTATAAAAAAAGAAAGAAGTTCTTAAAAATTTCCTATAAAATCAAAAATTTTTAAAAATTTCCTATAAAATTTTTTTTATAAAAATAGAAAATTTTTGAAAAATTTCCTATAAAAATAATAATTTTTTGAAAAATTTAGTATAAAAATAAGAAAATTTCCTATAAAAATAATAATTTATAGAAAAATTTTGTATAAAAATATGAACTTTTTTAAAAATTTCCTATAAAAATAAGAACTTTTTGAAAAATTACCTATAAAAATAAGAAATTTTTCAAAAATATCCTATAAAAATGAGAAATTTTTGAAAAATTTCATATAAGAATAAGAAAGTTTTGAAAAATTTCCTATAAAAATAAGAAATTTTTGTAAAATTTCCTATAAAATTGAGTAATTTTTGAAAAATTTTCTATAAAAATAAAAATTTTTGAAAATATTCCTATAAAAATAAGAAATTTTTGAAAAATTTCTTTTAAAAACTTTTTGAAAAACTTCCATTAAAAAAATTTCTGAAAAATTTTCTATAAGAAAAAATTTTTAAAAATTTCCTATAAAAATTTTTCTATTAAAATAACAAATTTTTTAAAAATATCCTATAAAAATAAGATTTGTTTCCTATAAAAATAAGAAAATTTGTAAAATGTTCTTATTAAAATAAGAATTTAAAAATTTTTTTTTTTTTTAATAAGAATTTTTTGAAAAAATATTTATAAATATAAGAAATTTTTGAAAAATTTCCTATTAAAACATGAAATTTTTGAAAAATTTCCTATAAAAATAGGAAATTTTTGAAAAAATTCCTATAAAAATAGGAAATTTTTAAAAAATTTCCTAGAAATATAATAAGTTTTTGAAAAATTTTTTTACAAAAAAGGAAACTTTTTCAAAAATTTCCTATAAAAATAGGAAATCTAAAAAAAATCCTACAAGTATAAGAAATTTTTGAAAAATTTGCTAAAAAAATATAAAATTTTTTAAAAATTTCTTATAAAAATAGGAAATTTTTTACAAAATTTTCTATAAAGATAAGACATTTTTTTAAAAATTTTCTATTCCTATATTAAACTTTTTAAAAAATTTCCTATAAAAATAGGAGATTTTTAAAAAATTTGCTATAAAAATACGAATTTTTTTAAATTTTCTTATATAAATAAGAATTTTTTAAAAAATTTGCTGTAAAAGTAAGAATTTTTTGAAAATTTTTAATAAAAATAAGAAATTTTTGAAAAATATTAGAAATTTTTGAAAAAATTCCTATAAAAATAGGAAATTTTTGAAAAATTTTGCATAAAAGCAATAAATTTTCAAAAATTTTCTATAAAAACAGGAAATTTTTAAAAAAATGTATACAAATATAAGAAATTTTTAAAAAAATTTCCTATAAAAAAAGGAAATTTTTAAACTATTTCTTATAAAAAAAAATCCTATAAAAATAAGAAAATTTTTAAAAATTTCCTATAAAAATATGAAATTTGTTCAAAAATTTCTTTTTAAAAAAGTTACTATAAAAATATGAAAATTTTGAAAAACTTACTACAAAAGTAAGAAATTTTTGAAAAATTTTCTACAAAAATAAGAAATTTTTGAAAAATTTCCTACAAAAATAAGACATTTTTTAAAAATTTTCTACAAAAATAAGAAATTTTTGAAAATTTTCATATAAAAATAAGCAATTATTAAAAAATATCTTATAAAAATAAGAAATTAAAAAAAAATTTCCTATAAAACTAAGAAATTAAAAAAAAATTTCCTATAAAACTAAAAAATTTTTGAAAAATTTCCTATAAAAATAAGAAATTTTTGAAAAATTTCCTATAAAAAATAAGAAATTTTTAAAGAATTTTCTATAAAAACAAGACATTTTTGAAAATTTTCTAATAATAATAAAAAATCTCTTGCTGAAAAAAGCAACGAAATTACCTTCCAAACAACTCAATTTTAATCATTAACCAAGTATTTTTTTAAATTTCAATTTATCAAAAAAAAAAAAAAAAAACATTTTACAAGTTTTAACTTTTGAAATACGAATCATCGTGATTCTACTGTTTGCATTGTTTTAAAGTTTTACTTTTCAAAAGCTAAACACTTCAATTTCAATTTCTTACACAATAAAAAGTTAGAATCCTTTAGAGTTTACACAAGAAAACATATTGATGCCTTCAAGTGTTGGGTACTCTATAAAAAATAATTCAAATTTGCATATGAGTTAAATAAAAAGATTCTTTTATATGGAAAAATATCAAAGAAGAACACTATGTATAAGGTTATTTTTAGATTTTTTGAAATAAAAATAAAATTGTTACAATATTATTACAGCCTTAGGACTTTTATATTTTTAAATTTTTAATTAAATTTTAGCAAACATTCCTGGATTAAGAACTAATAATAAAAAAAATATTGAAAAAATCTAAGTAAAAGATTAAAAAGCTAAAAGCAATATAAATAACTAAAGTTTTGTGATACCTTTTAAAATCTTCCCTTTAATTATAAAGTCAACATTATACCGACCCTGACCTAAAATACTTTAACTTTTTACGATGAAAAACAAAAAAAAAAACTTTTATTTGTTTCACTTAACTTTTTATATTTAAAACAAAATGCAAAAAAATATTATAAAATTCTAAAGTAAAAAAGTGCTTCAAAGATGTTGTTTGCATAAAATTTTGATACAAAATTTTTTACTTTAAAAGCGCAATAGAAAGAGTAAAACTGCCAGAATGTTATCAAAACAAATTCTATAACAAACAAGGTGTTAAAATATCAAGAGCCAATAAGAATTTTTGAAAGTGATAAAAATAAAAATCCATTTAAATTCCAATTTGCAAAAGAAAATATCGAATTTCTTAAAATCTTCTCAAACTTATATTTACATGCTTTCATTCACTTCTGAGTGTCAAAAACATTAAAAAATAACATATTTTTTTGCCAGAGTATGCAAAATAAGTATGTGGCAAAAATCATTAGAAACACCTTACAAATATCTAATTTATCGCTTTCATAAGCACAAATATGCACATTTATATACTCATTAAAATCTATTTACATTTAGATTAATCTAAAGATTCATCTACGCTTGAGGTTTACATGCGACTTTTCTGAGTGTGTAAATGTACAAAACAGTGTAAAAATACATAAATCATTATTTCGTGTTTAACTGCTGTTTACTTTAAATTATTTATATTTTTTACTAATTCGCAAAATGAAAAAACCTAAGAATGAACAAGTGAACATTTCATGAAAGTTAACTTCCATCCACATATGTATGTACACTCAAAGAAAAATCTTCGTACCACAATAATTCAATCAAATCTAAAACTTTTTATAAGGTTTTTTTTTCTAAAACTTACTAAGAAAGATTTCATAAATGTATGTTTTTTTACAATGAAAAATTTTCTATAGAAAATTTTTTTAATATAAAAACTTTTCTATAGAAAATTTTTCATTATAAAAATTTTTCTTTAGAAAATTTTTCATGATAAAAATTTTTCTATAGAAAATTTTTCATTATAAAAATGTTTCTATAGAAAATTTTCCACTATAAAAATTTTTCTATAGAAAATTTTTCATTATAAAAATTTTTCTATAGAAAATTTTTCATTATAAACATTTTTCTATAGCAAATTTTTCATTATAAAAATTTTTCTATAGAAAATTTTTCATTATAAAAGTTTTTCTATAGAAAATTTTTCATTATAAAAGTTTTTCTATAGAAAATTTTTCATTATAAAAGTTATTCTATAGAAAATTTTTCATTATAAAAGTTTTTCTATAAAAAATTTTCCATAGAAAATTTTTTTATTATAAACAATTTTCTATAGAAAATTTTTCATTATAAAAATTTTTCTATAAAAACTTTTCCATTATAAAATTTTTTCTATAGAAAATTTTTCATTATAAAAATTTTTCTATAAAAAATTTTCCATTATAAAATTTTTTCTATAGAAAAATTTTCATTTTAAAAATTTTTCTACAGAAAATTTTTCTTTATAAAAATTTTCCTATAAAATTTTTCATTATGAAAATTTTTCTAAAGAAAATTCTTCATTTTAAAAATGTTTCTATAGAAAATTTTTTATTATAAAAATTTTTCTACAGAAAATTTTTTGTTATAAAAATTTTTCTACAGAAAATTTTTTATTATAAAAATTTTGCATACAAAATTTTTCTTTAAAAAAAATTTTCTACAGAAAATTTTTCACTATAAATTCATTATAAAAATTTTCGATAGAAAATTTTTCATTATAAAAATTTTCTATAGAAAATTTTTCATTATAAAAATTTTCTATAGAAAATTTTTCGTTATAAAAAATTTCTATAGAAAATTTTCATTTTAAAAATTTTTCGATAGAAATTTTTTCATTCAAAAAATATTTCTATACAAATAATAAAAAATTTTCTATAGAAAATTTTTCATTATAAAAATTTTCTATAGAAAATTTTTCATTACAAAAATTTTCTATAGAAAATTTTTCATTATAAAAATTTTCTATAGAAAATTTTTCATTATAAAAATTTTCTATAGAAAATTTTTCATTATAAAAATTTTCTATATATAGAAAATTATAGAAAATTTTTCATTATAAAAATTTTATATAGAAAATTTTTCATTATAAAAATTTTCTATAGAAAATTTTTCATTATAAAAATTTTCTATAGAAAATTTTTCATTATAAAATCTATATATAGAAAATTTTTCATTATAAAAATTTTCTATAGAAAATTTTTCATTATAAAAATTTTCTATAGAAAATTTTTCATTATAAAAATTTTCTATAGAAAATTTTTCATTATAAAAATTTTCTATAGAAAATTTTTCATTATAAAAATTTTCTATAGAAAATTTTTCATTATAAAAATTTTCTATAGAAAATTTTTCATTATAAAAATTTTCTATAGAAAATTTTTCATTATAAAAGTTTTCTATAGAAAATTTTTCATTATAAAAGTTTTCTATAGAAAATTTTTCATTATAAAAGTTTTCTATAGAAAATTTTTCATTATAAAAGTTTTCTATAGAAAATTTTTCATTATAAAAGTTTTCTATAGAAAATTTTTCATTATAAAAATTTTCTATAGAAAATTTTTCATTATAAAAATTTTCTATAGAAAATTTTTCATTATAAAAATTTTCTATAGAAAATTTTTCATTATAAAAATTTTCTATAGAAAATTTTTCATTATAAAAATTTTCTATAGAAAATTTTTCATTATAAAAATTTTCTATAGAAAATTTTTCATTATAAAAATTTTCTATAGAAAATTTTTCATTATAAAAATTTTCTATAGAAAATTTTTCATTATAAAAATTTTCTATAGAAAATTTTTCATTATAAAAATTTTCTATAGAAAATTTTTCATTATAAAAATTTTCTATAGAAAATTTTTCATTATAAAAATTTTCTATAGAAAATTTTTCATTATAAAAATTTTCTATAGAAAATTTTTCATTATAAAAATTTTCTATAGAAAATTTTTCATTATAAAAATTTTCTATAGAAAATTTTTCATTATAAAAATTTTCTATAGAAAATTTTTCATTATAAAAATTTTCTATAGAAAATTTTTCATTATAAAAATTTTCTATAGAAAATTTTTCATTATAAAAATTTTCTATAGAAAATTTTTCATTGTAAAAATTTTCTATAGAAAATTTTTCATTGTAAAAATTTTCTATAGAAAATTTTTCATTGTAAAAATTTTCTATAGAAAATTTTTCATTGTAAAAATTTTCTATAGAAAATTTTTCATTGTAAAAATTTTCTATAGAAAATTTTTCATTGTAAAAATTTTCTATAGAAAATTTTTCATTGTAAAAATTTTCTATAGAAAATTTTTCATTATAAATATTTTTCTATAGAAAATTTTCATTTTAAAAATTTTTCGATAGAAATTTTTTCATTCAAAAAATATTTCTATACAAAATTTCTTGCTATAAAAATTTGTCTATAGAAAATTTTTCTTTATAAATTTTTTTATAGAAAATTTTTCATTATAAGATTTTTCTATAAAAAAATCTTTCACTATAAATATTTTTCTATAGAAAATTTTTCATTATAAATATTTTTTTATAGAATTTTTTTTTTGTCTTAGTCTATGTCTTAGTCTATGTCTTAGTCTATGTCTTAGTCTATGTCTTAGTCTATGTCTTAGTCTATGTCTTAGTCTATGTCTTAGTCTATGTCTTAGTCTATGTCTTAGTCTATGTCTTAGTCTATGTCTTTGTCTATGTCTTATTCTATGTCTTAGTCTATGTCTTAGTCTATGTCTTAGTCTATGTCTTAGTCTATGTCTTAGTCTATGTCTTAGTCTATGTCTTAGTCTATGTCTTAGTCTATGTCTTAGTCTATGTCTTAGTCTATGTCTTAGTCTATGTCTTAGTCTATGTCTTAGCCTATGTCTTAGTCTATGTCTTAGTCTATGTCTTAGTCTATGTCTTAGTCTATGTCTTAGTCTATGTCTTAGTCTATGTCTTAGTCTATGTCTTAGTCTATGTCTTAGTCTATGTCTTAGTCTATGTCTTAGTCTATGTCTTAGTCTATGTCTTAGTCTATGTCTTAGTCTATGTCTTAGTCTATGTCTTAGTCTATGTCTTAGTCTATGTCTTAGTCTATGTCTTAGTCTATGTCTTAGTCTATGTCTTAGTCTATGTCTTAGTCTATGTCTTAGTCTATGTCTTAGTCTATGTCTTAGTCTATGTCTTAGTCTATGGCTTAGTTTTTGTCTTAGTCTATGTCTTAGTCTATGTCTTAGTCTATGTCTTAGTCTATGTCTTAGTCTATGTCTTAGTCTTAGTCTATGTCTTAGTCTATGTCTTAGTCTATGTCTTAGTCTATGTCTTAGTCTATGTCTTAGTCTATGTCTTAGTCTATGTCTTAGTCTATGTCTTAGTCTATGTCTTAGTCTATGTCTTAGTCTATGTCTTAGTCTATGTCTTAGTCTATGTCTTAGTCTATGTCTTAGTCTATGTCTTAGTCTATGTCTTAGTCTATGTCTTAGTCTATGTCTTAGTCTATGTCTTAGTCTATGTCTTAGTCTATGTCTTAGTCTATGTCTTAGTCTATGTCTTAGTCTATGTCTTAGTCTATGTCTTAGTCTATGTCTTAGTCTATGTCTTAGTCTATGTCTTAGTCTATGTCTTAGTCTATGTCTTAGTCTATGTCTTAGTCTATGTCTTAGTCTATGTCTTAGTCTATGTCTTAGTCTATGTCTTAGTCTATGTCTTAGTCTATGTCTTAGTCTATGTCTTAGTCTATGTCTTAGTCTATGTCTTAGTCTATGTCTTAGTCTATGTCTTAGCCTATGTCTTAGTCTATGTCTTAGTCTATATCTTAGTCTATGTCTTAGTCTATGGCTAAGTTTATTTCCATGTTTTCGTTCCAAAAAATTTTGTATGGAAAACATTTTTTGGCTTTTATCAATAAATTGTCTATTACATTAATGAATAATTGTAATGGATTGCGATCAAATGCGAATAGTTTTTCTTTTTCAAGAAAATATTTAATACAACAATTTTTGTAACAAAATTTTGTGTGTAAGAAACAATATAACACAACGACACATTAAATAAATGTTTGTATGGCTTGCAAACATTTCTGTTTGCTTGTCTATCTGTCATGTTAACTGACATCAGAAATCGAATGTCAATTTTATTTGCTCGTACCGCATGATACAAATATTTCTGTTTTTCTTTGGTATTTTCTCTTTCCTATTTGTATTCCTGTTTAATATTTGTTATTTATAATTTTAATCAAAAAAAAAAAGGAAACCTGCCTTAGACAGATAATGATGAGGATGCAAAAGAGATACATATGGCTTTTTATTTTTTCCCCTATTTTTTTTGGCAAACAGACAACCAACATTTATATGATATTAAGTACTTTTTTGGCAAAGCCATAATAAATCAACTTTTACCAAATAAAAAAAAATAAAAATAAATGAATTGTAAGTGCGTAATCATCATTATTTGCTTCTGGCTTTTTTTTTTTGGTGTTTAAGGAAGTCAATAAAATAAGCCAAATCTTAGTTTCATTGATTTTTGTTAATAAACAGAACAAATTGGTTGGTTGCTTGGATGGATGGATCTATTAATGGATGATGTCTGCTTCTATGGTAATTTTCCACAAGGTTAAATGTTTATTATGTAGTGTTTTAAGCTTTTCCAGAGTCTATTTAATATTCCTTAGGAAATGTTAAATCATTTTTCTTTACACTTTTTTTTTGGGTGTGTAAAGGTTGTGAAAAATTATTTTAAGGCGCTAAATTTCAAATGTGTATTAAAAATTAAAATGAGGATAAAAGAAAATCAATTTTTATATTTTTTTCTTTCGCGAAAATCGAATGTGAGGGTGAAGATTGAAAAATGTAGTATCTTCATATATTTAATATACAAATTTTGGTAACTTTTCATTGGAAATCTAAAGGATTTTATATTGTCATTTTTGTCGAATTACACTGTGACATTTTAAATAATAAACAAAAACTTCTAGTTTCTCTTAGAAAACCTTTCTAAACACTTAAATCGTCTGCTTTTCAATAACAAAAACAAAGAATAAGACATAGACTAAGACATAGACTAAGATATAGACTAAGGCATAGACTAAGACATAGACTAAGACATAGACTAAGACATGGACTAAGACATAGACTAAGACATAGACTAAGACATAGACTGAGACATAGACTGAGACATAGACTAAGACATAGACTAAGACATAGACTAAGACATAGACTAAGACATAGACTAAGACATAGACTAAGACATAGACTAAGACATAGACTAAGACATAGACTAAGACATAGACTAAGACATAGACTAAGACATTGACTAAGACATAGTCTAAGACATAGACTAAGACATAGACTTAGACATAGACTAAGACATAGACTAAGACATAGACTAAGACATAGACTAAGACATAGACTAAGACATAGACTAAGACATAGACTAAGACATAGACTAAGACATAGACTAAGACATAGACTAAGACATAGAATAAGGCATAGACTAGAACATAGACTAAGATACGTTTTTTTTTGTAATAAAAATTATTTATAGCAATTTTTAGAGAAAAGTCTTTAACCCTATTACAGTTATTAAATTATATAGAAAATTATTACAATTCAACTCTAATATCTTAAATATTTTCAAAGTATTATTGTAATGTGTTACAAAAGTAATGACTTACTTCATTTGTTAACCCTATTAATTGTTGAAGACGGCTAAATGAATATTGAATACTACTCCTTACCCATCCATAAAAAAATTCCCAGCACCTGTTAGTGCACTCACATTCATCACTCCCCTCAAGATTTTAAAGCCATTAGTTACCCATAAAATTATTGCACAGAATTATAACCCAAAGAATCAGAGATAAAGGAATGAACAATAAACAAAATCTTTCTAATAAATTGATTTTTTATTATTTTCCATTTCTTTATTTTGCATAAAATTCATTGAATTTGTGCTTTCGAACGTAAAATACTTTTTAGAACTCCCTCCTTTTTCTTCATATTCTTTTATTTGAATTTATAGACATTTTTTCTGATTTCTGTACTTTCCCTTTTTCTTTTGCCTTTATTATTTTGTGATTATAGGGAAAGACTATCCATCAGAAAATGTAAGTCCTGAAATCAATAAGGATATTATTGATTAAAAGGAATTGTGAAAATAACTTAGAATTTGTGAATTTGAATGAAAATAGGTTCTGATTTTTTTATATGGTTATCTCTGTTTTAAGCTTTCTGTAAGCTAGGATCCAGATAAATATGAAAAAAGGTATTGAAGTGAAAAGGGATTAGAATAGAAAATAGCTAAAATTTACATTGAAGAAAATTTAAAAAAAAACTATAATCTGGAAAAGTTAAGTCAAATTTGATTGGTGGTTTTCACAACTTCCTGGCTAAGGTTTTACTATTGCTAATGAAACGAGGTAATATTCAGGAAGACCACAAAACAATTCTCAATAAAATTGCTTCTATTGCACAAGAAGACAAGCATTTTTAGTATCAGGTGAGAAAAAACAGAAATTTCAAAAACGGAGTGATTTAAATAACTGATTGATTATTTCCATCTTTTTTGTCTTTAGTCACTAAAACAGTAACAACAAAATTTAAGGAAATAAATAAAAGATAAAATTGAAAAATGTTGTATTTTTCTATTCAGATAATTATAATCTTCGCCTTATGTCGATATTTGTATAGACACTATAATTCGTATTTATTCTGTTTCGCAAACTAGATGTAATGGGTTTTCGATCTTCCTACAATTGAACAACAAGTACTAAAAATTTGGCGTAATGATTTTTAATTTTTCAAAAATTTACTCTTTATAGGAAATTTTTCAAAAATTTACTTTTTATAGGAAATTTTAAAAAATGTACTTTTTATAGCAAATTTTTCAAAAATTTACCTTTTACTATTTTTGTAGGAAATTTTTCAAGAACTTACTATTTTAATAGGAAATTTATCAAAAATTTACTATTTTAATAGGAAATTTTTTCAATAACTTTCTATTTTTATAGGAAATTTTTCAAAAATTTCCTATTTTTATAGGATTTTTTTCAAAAATTTCCTATTTTTATAGGAATTATTTCAAAAATTTCCTATTTTTATAGGTTATTTTTAAAAAATTTCCTATTTTTATAGGAAATTTTTCAAAAATTTCCTATTTTTATAGGGAATTTTTCAAAAATTTCCTATTTTTATAGGGAATTTTTCAAAAATTTCCTATTTTTATAGGGAATTTTTCAAAAATTTCCTATTTTTATAGGGAATTTTTCAAAAATTTCCTATTTTTATAGGGAATATTTCAAAAATTTCCTTTTTTTATAGGAAATTTTTCAAAAATTTCCTTTTTTTATAGGAAAATTTTCAAAAATTTCCTATTTTTATAGGAAATTTTTCAAAAATTTCCTATTTTTATAGGAAATTTTTCAAAAATTTCCTATTTTTGTAGGAAATTTTTCAAAAATTTCCTATTTTTGTAGGAAATTTTTCAAAAATTTCCTATTTTTATAGGAAATTTTTCAAAAATGTTCTATTTTTATAGGAAATTTTTCAAAAATTTTCTATTTTTATAGGAAATTTTTCAAAAATTTTCTATTTTTATAGGAAATTTTTCAAAAATTTTCTATTTTTATAGGAAATTTTTCAAAAATTTCCTATTTTTATAGGAAATTTTTCAAAAATTTCCTATTTTTATAGGAAATTTTTCAAAAATTTCCTATTTTTATAGGAAATTTTTCAAAAATTTCCTATTTTTATAGGAAATTTTTCAAAAATTTCCTATTTTTATAGGAAATTTTTCAAAAATTTCCTATTTTTATAGGAAATTTTTCAAAAATTTCCTATTTTTATAGGAAATTTTTCAAAAATTTCCTATTTTTATAGGAAATTTTTCAAAAATTTCCTATTTTTATAGGAAATTTTTCAAAAATTTCCTATTTTTATAGGAAATTTTTCAAAAATTTCCTATTTTTATAGGAAATTTTTCAAAAATTTCCTATTTTTATAGGAAATTTTTCAAAAATTTCCTATTTTTATAGGAAATTTTTCAAAAATTTCCTATTTTTATAGGAAATTTTTCAAAAATTTCCTATTTTTATAGGAAATTTTTCAAAAATTTACTATTTTTATAGGAAATTTTTCAAAAATTTACTATTTTTATAGGAAATTTTTAAAAAATTTACTATTTTTATAGGGAATTTTTCAAAAATTCACTATTTTTATAGGAAATTTTTCAAAAATTTCCTATTTTTATAGGAAATTTTTCAAAAATTTCCTATTTTTATAGGAAATTTTTCAAAAATTTCCTATTTTTATAGGAAATTTTTCAAAAATTTCCTATTTTTATAGGAAATTTTTCAAAAATTTCCTATTTTTATAGGAAATTTTTCAAAAATTTCCTATTTTTATAGGAAATTTTTCAAAAATTTCCTATTTTTATAGGAAATTTTTCAAAAATTTCCTATTTTTATAGGAAATTTTTCAAAAATTTCCTATTTTTATAGGAAATTTTTCAAAAATTTCCTATTTTTATAGGAAATTTTTCAAAAATTTCCTATTTTTATAGGAAATTTTTCAAAAATTTCCTATTTTTATAGGAAATTTTTCAAAAATTTCCTATTTTTATAGGAAATTTTTCAAAAATTTCCTATTTTTATAGGAAATTTTTCAAAAATTTCCTATTTTTATAGGAAATTTTTCAAAAATTTCCTATTTTTATAGGAAATTTTTCAAAAATTTCCTATTTTTATAGGAAATTTTTCAAAAATTTCCTATTTTTATAGGAAATTTTTCAAAAATTTCCTATTTTTATAGGAAATTTTTCAAAAATTTCCCATTTTTATAGGAAATTTTTCAAAAATTTCCTATTTTTATAGGAAATTTTTCAAAAATTTCCTATTTTTATAGGAAATTTTTCAAAAATTTCCTATTTTTATAGGAAATTTTTCAAAAATTTCCTATTTTTATAGGAAATTTTTCAAAAATTTCCTATTTTTATAGGAAATTTTTCAAAAATTTCCTATTTTTATAGGAAATTTTTCAAAAATTTCCTATTTTTATAGGAAATTTTTCAAAAATTTCCTATTTTTATAGGAAATTTTTCAAAAATTTCCTATTTTTATAGGAAATTTTTCAAAAATTTCCTATTTTTATAGGAAATTTTTCAAAAATTTCCTATTTTTATAGGAAATTTTTCAAAAATTTCCTATTTTTATAGGAAATTTTTCAAAAATTTCCTATTTTTATAGGAAATTTTTCAAAAATTTCCTATTTTTATAGGAAATTTTTCAAAAATTTCCTATTTTTATAGGAAATTTTTCAAAAATTTCCTATTTTTATAGGAAATTTTTCAAAAATTTCCTATTTTTATAGGAAATTTTTCAAAAATTTCCTATTTTTATAGGAAATTTTTCAAAAATTTCCTATTTTTATAGGAAATTTTTCAAAAATTTCCTATTTTTATAGGAAATTTTTCAAAAATTTCCTATTTTTATAGGAAATTTTTCAAAAATTTCCTATTTTTATAGGAAATTTTTCAAAAATTTCCTATTTTTATAGGAAATTTTTCAAAAATTTCCTATTTTTATAGGAAATTTTTCAAAAATTTCCTATTTTTATAGGAAATTTTTCAAAAATTTCCTATTTTTATAGGAAATTTTTCAAAAATTTCCTATTTTTATAGGAAATTTTTCAAAAATTTCCTATTTTTATAGGAAATTTTTCAAAAATTTCCTATTTTTATAGGAAATTTTTCAAAAATTTCCTATTTTTATAGGAAATTTTTCAAAAATTTCCTATTTTTATAGGAAATTTTTCAAAAATTTCCTATTTTTATAGGAAATTTTTCAAAAATTTCCTATTTTTATAGGAAATTTTTCAAAAATTTCCTATTTTTATAGGAAATTTTTCAAAAATTTCCTATTTTTATAGGATATTTTTCAAAAATTTCCTATTTTTGTAGGAAATTTTTCAAAAATTTCCTATTTTTATAGGAAATTTTTCAAAAATTTCCTATTTTTATAGGAAATTTTTCAAAAATTTCCTATTTTTATAGGAAATTTTTCAAAAATTTCCTTTTTTTATAGGAAATTTTTCAAAAATTTCCTATTTTTATAGGAAATTTTTCAAAAATTTCCTATTTTTATAGGAAATTTTTCAAAAATTTCCTATTTTTATAGGAAATTTTTCAAAAATTTCCTATTTTTATAGGAAATTTTTCAAAAATTTCCTATTTTTATAGGAAATTTTTCAAAAATTTCCTATTTTTATAGGAAATTTTTCAAAAATTTCCTATTTTTATAGGAAATTTTTCAAAAATTTCCTATTTTTATAGGAAATTTTTCAAAAATTTCCTATTTTTATAGGAAAATTTTCAAAAATTTCCTATTTTTATAGGAAATTTTTCAAAAATTTCCTATTTTTATAGGAAATTTTTCAAAAATTTCCTATTTTTATAGGAAATTTTTCAAAAATTTCCTATTTTTATAGGAAATTTTTCAAAAATTTCCTATTTTTATAGGAAATTTTTCAAAAATTTCCTATTTTTATAGGAAATTTTTCAAAAATTTCCTATTTTTATAGGAAATTTTTCAAAAATTTCCTATTTTTATAGGAAATTTTTCAAAAATTTCCTATTTTTATAGGAAATTTTTCAAAAATTTCCTATTTTTATAGGAAATTTTTCAAAAATTTCCTATTTTTATAGGAAATTTTTCAAAAATTTCCTATTTTTATAAAAAATTTTTCAAAAATTTCCTATTTTTATAGGAAATTTTTCAAAAATTTCCTATTTTTATAGGAAATTTTTCAAAAATTTCCTATTTTTATGGGAAATTTTTCAAAAATTTCCTATTTTTATAGGAAATTTTTCAAAAATTTCCTATTTTTATAGGAAATTTTTCAAAAATTTCCTATTTTTATGGGAAATTTTTCAAAAATTTCCTATTTTTATAGGAAATTTTTCAAAAATTTCCTATTTTTATAGGAAATTTTTCAAAAATTTCCTATTTTTATAGGAAATTTTTCAAAAATTTCCTATTTTTATAGGAAATTTTTCAAAAATTTCCTATATTTATAGGAAATTTTTCAAAAATTTCCTATATTTATAGGAAATTTTTCAAAAATTTCCTATTTTTATAAGAAAATTTTTCATTCTTCACTAAATTTACCATAAACTTTATTTTACAAAGAAATTCTTACACTACCACAAAAAAAAATAGTTTTTTAATTACACTCAACAGAATTATAAATACATAGAACAAAACATATTAAATCTTGTTCATAGTAAATAACATTTCACATTTTCCAATACCACTATTAAACATTTTAATACTCCAAATAAAAAGAAAGAACTACCAAAATAGTGGATTACACTTGAAGATTATATGCTTTACGTTTTTCAAACCCGCATGAAATAAATTCCATTAAATTTATAGTTACCCGATTTATAAAATATAACACAAATTCCTTATAAATCAGTAATAAAATTCCATTGGTAGTACAAAATAACATACATATAACATACACATAAGTAACATACAACAACAAATCAACTATAAATTTTTGGTATTACATATTCTCTCTCTCATTGAGGCATTAAGTGCCAAATAGTATTTATTACTATTTTAACAAATACATGTAATAAAATAAAATTTTATATTTTACTCTTGTTTCCGGTTGTTTACTTACATTATAATATACTAATACATATGTAATACCTGAGTAAACTACAAATGTTTCATTTGTGTGAATGTATGAATGTACTTGTGAGGAAACATGTGTAAAAACACCTCAGAGTTGTAAAATATTTATAAAGCTCTGGAGAAAGATTAAATTGAAATTGTTGTTGTATGATGAGGAAAACTTTTCTAATGTTGGAGTAATGCAACAAAAGAATATAAACATACATATGAAGGTAATAATTCCATTTTGCCGGATTTTAAATGTCATTTGTATTAGCAGTAGTTAGATTTCTTTTAATTACAAAAATTTGTTAAATCCTTAAATATTTTCAATTTAAAGTAATGAAAGTAAAAATTGTACAATGGGGAAGAAAATCAAAGATTACTCTTTAAAATTCCCCAAAAAAAATATATGCCTTTATTAAAAATAAAGAAATTTATATGTTGAACATATAAGATTCTACGTAATATCTGTCTGTACAAATGAAAACTTTAATATCTAACATTTTTACTGACTTTATTCTTTCATATACAAAAAACTCATAAATGAATAAAGAAATGCAAGTGAAACCAATCGGAAATCATTGATGAAATCATTCAAATGTTTTCTATTTTTGATTTTTCATTTATAGATTTTTTTAATTTTTATATTTCATTTTTAGTTTAGTTTTGAAAAACAAATCTTTTAAAAAAAAACTAAAGCAAATTTTTTGCTTCAGTAACAAATTAAATAAAAAATTATATTTTTAATAAATATTGCCAAAATATTATTGATGAAATTGAACTTTAAGTTTGATTTTTTTTTTTCATTTGTATCCTTTTTTTTTTTTTTTGATAATAAAAATCATTTTAAAACTTATGAGTAAAAATCAAATATCTACAGTCTCAATAAAAAATTAAATTCATTTATTTTTGCTTAAAATCCAACAAATCAAATTCTAAAAGAAAAGTTACAAAGAATAGTTAATTCGATTGTAAAAAGAAACATCTGTGTTAACACATACTCGTACAAATGTTGTTTGTTTGTTGTGCCTCTATAATCGCATACACACGTTTCCAAGAGTTTTGTGTTTTTGAAAGTTTAAAAAGAAAGATACATATTGTTCATTTTCAAGAAAAGTGTCATAAATCAAAAAATTAAATATGTATTTCTTCTATTTTGATCTGTTTTCAAAACAAAATTTTGAGTTATTACATTATTTATACAAATCAGCAATATCTAAACTCAAATATATAAAAAAATCACTTTCAGTGCGATTATATATATACATGAGTACAGACGTGAACATACAAAATTTTGGCGAGAGATGAGATGAACAGCGTCCAAAGTATTATTGACAAATTTCCTATGCAAATAAGAATTTTTTAAAATTTTCCTATAAAAATAAGAAATTTTTGAAAAATTTCCTATAAAAATAAGAAAGTTTTAAAATATTTCCTTTAAAAAAAAAGATCCTTTTTTAAAAATTATTATTAAAATAAGAAATTTTTTTAACAATTATCTATAAAAATATGAAATTCTTGAAAAATTTCTTGGAGAAAAATTTTCTATAACAATAGCAAATTTTTGAAAATTTTCTATAAAAATAGAAAATTAAAATAATTTTTGAAAATTTTTTTACAAAAAAAAATTAAAAAAAAAATGTCTATAAAAATAAACATTTTTAAAAGATTTCCTATAAAAACAAGATTTTTTTTTTAAATTCTGATTTGCAAGAAATTTATTAAAAATTTACCTATGAAAGTAAGATCTTTTTCAAAAATTTCTTATAAAAATAAGAATTTTTTGAAAAATTTACAATTAAAAAAAAGTTAATTTTTGAAAGGCTTCCTATAAATATAACAAATTTTTGACAAATTTCATATAAATATAAGAAATTTTGAAAAATTTCCTTTAAAAATATGAAAAGTTTGAAAAATTTTCTGATTTCCTATAAAACTAATTTTTTTTTTTTTAATTTTTATATGCAAGTTAGAAATTTTTAAGAATGTTCCAATAAAGTCAGAACTTTTTGAAAAATTATTTATAAAAATAAGAAATTTTTGAAAAATTTTCTATAATTTTTTTAAAAACTTCGAATTTTTATAAGAAATTTTTCAAAAATTTCGTGTTTTTGTAGGAAATTTTTGAAAAATGCCCTATAAAAGTAAGAAATTTTTGAAAAATTTCCTATAAAAATAAGAAATTTTTGAAAATTTTCCTATAAAAATGAGAAATTTTTGAAAAATTTCCTATAAAAATAAGAAATTTTTGAAAAATTTCCTATAAAAATAAGAAATTTTTGAAAAAATTTCCTATAAAAATAAGAATTTTTTAAAAAATTTCCTATAAAAATAAGAAATTTTGGGAAAGTTTCCTATAAATAGAGAAAATTTCTCCTATAAAAAAAGGAAAGTTGTGAAAGATTTCCTATAAATATAGGAAATTGTTCCCATAAAAAAAGCAAATTTTTGAAAAATTTCCTATAAAAATAAGAAATTTTTGAAAAATTTCCTATAAAAATAAGAAACTTTTCAAAATTTTTCTATAAAAATAAGAGCATTTTGAAAAATTTCCTTTTAAAATAAGAAATTTAAAAACAAATTTCAAATGTCCTATAAAATTAAAAAATTCTTAAAAAATATACTACAAAAATAATAAATTTTTTTAAATTTTCCTATCAAAAAAAATTTATTTTTGAAAAATTTCATATAAAAATAAAAAAATTTCCTATAAAAATAAGAAACTTTTAAAATATTTCCTTTTGAAATAAGAATTTTTTAAAAAATTTTCTCCATTTTTTAAAAAGTTAGTAATAGTAATAGTAAATTTCTTAAAAAAATTTCTTTAAAAATTTTTAAAAAATTTCGTAAATATATAAGAAATTTTTCAAAAATTTCCTAAAACAATTTTTGAAAAATTTCCTATAAAAAAAAAATTTTGAAAAATTAGCTATAAGAATAAGAAATATTTGAAAATTTTCTTTTGAAATAAGAAATTTTTGAAAATTTTTATTTAAAAATAAAGAAATTTAAAAACATTTCCTATAAAAATAAGAAATTTTTTAAATATTTCTTATAAAAATAAGAAATTTTTGAAAAAATTTCTATAAAAATTAGAAATTTTTGAAAAATTTTCTAAAAAAATAAGAAATTTTTGAAAATTTTTATATAAAAATAAAGAAATTTAAAAACATTTCCTATAATAATAGTAAATTTTTAAAAAAAATTTTCTATAGTAACAGTAATTTTTTGAAAAAATTCCTATAAAAATAGTAATTTTTTTGAAAAAATTTCTATAAAAATAGGAAATTTTTGAAAAATTTCCTATAAAATTAGTAATATTTGCAAAGATTTCCTTTAAAAATAGAAAATTTTTGGTTTGATATATTTTTTAAATCATTTGTAAATTCGATTATTTACTGTTTAATACATATTAAAAATCATGACCCACAAATGGAATGCAAAATACAAATAAACGCACACGTGTATGTATTTCAAAAACACCAGCTATACTTTTGAGCCAGTGAGAATGACAACATCCGTTTCCGTTAAAAGCTTATTACACATATAAACAACAAAACAATTACATTCATAGGAAAATTACTATTCATACGTGGATACTTATGCACGTAAGTACAAGTAAAACAAACAAATGCACCTGAGCAAATTGATTTTATTCAACTGATACACGCTCTCTTAAACAAACGCTCAACCATAATTATAAGTAGTAAATCCTCACGGATATTGCAAAAAGAAAAAAGAAAAGACTGAAGTCGAATAAGTTCAAGCACGTAATATTACGTGATTTTTACTATTTCCTTTCTGTATTGTTTGTCGAAAGTGCAAAATTTTTATGTATTTAGATCAGAGATGGGCAATTTTTTTCAATATTGGCTAATTTGAAATATTGTTCATATTAGTAAAAATGAATTGAAGTTATCTTATGGTATAGAAAAAATATAAATAAATAGTATAATGAAATACATTAGTTATTTTTTAAATGTGTACCCACTATCAAAATGATTGTATGTACCTTGCCTATCACTGGTTTAGATCAGTGATGGGCATCACACAAACAAATTATACGTATGACAAATTATATGTATGTTTCGCTATCAACAATGTGGTGGTGGTGGCAACAAAAATGTTGCCCTTCGAAATAAAAAAGTTGCCCTTCGAAATAAAAATGTTGCCCTTCGCTGGTTTAGATATTGTGATAGCATGACTCATACCTATTACTGCCAAAACATGAGAGTAGGTGTTTACTTATCTAAGGAGACCCCTTTAGAATTCTAGACAAAATATTTTTCTTTCAGCTTTTATGAACAAAGAATGTTTGTAATTAGTTTCGGCATAATTAATAAGGCTAATAAAAATTATTATATGAATATTAGTTAGGCAACATTTGTGAATGATGTTATTAATTCCTACAGCTCCAGTTAAGATGCCCTGAGATGTTTTAAGATGCTCAAATTTATTTTTCAATTTTACAAAAAAAAAATCTCTATATTCATGTAAATTTAATATTTTATTGGTATTTTATTTAGATTTGTATGTATATCTATCTAAGCTCAGTAATTAATATTAATGTAGGTAGTTTTTTTGCAAACTTCTTAGACCTAAATATTATTGTGGTCACAAGTAAGAACAACTTAAGTCAACTTACTAAGAAAATGAGTTACGTTTTCTCTACAAAATTCTTAGCCAAAAATCTCAACTGTAAGTGGTGGTAATGTAGTATAGATACTTTTTACAGTCAAACCAGTTTTACTCATTCTAGATGGATATTACAGTCGCACCCGCTATATAAAAGTACTCAATCTAGCTCGAAAACATAAGCATGTGGATGGTTGAAACTTATTTGAATCGAACAAAAACAAATAGGTTATGCCACATTATATACATCCTTTATTCAGGGGTGTCATAGAAACCAATTTCATTGGTATTGGTTTTGAAAACGACAAAAAAATTAAATTGGTGTCATGAATTCCAATATTAATGTTCGAGCTACATTTTCTATTGGTTTTATGTGTCACAGAAAATAATATTATTGGTTTAGTATTGGAAATAAACCAAGCAACTTACAGTTAACAGATTTAATTTCAAAATTGGTCTATGAATTTAAAATAAAGGCTTACTGGCCAACTGGTGCCTTTTTCGATTTAAAGATCCACTATTTTTGAAAATTTGGCCTTGTGAGGGATAAAAAGGGAAAATTCAATAACGCTATAATTCCCAAACTAAAAACAATAGAACCAAAATTGAAATCGAGTTTGGATCAGTTACAAAAATAACAGTACAAGTGGTAAGTACTTTTCGAAAAAGGGGAGAAAAAGAGCAAAAATATTTTTGGTACTTTTAAGCTTCTTTAACTTTTAAATAAAAAGAGATGGATGAAAAGTTTACATATCATTTTTTATCATGTAATAAGATAAAAACAAGTTTTGGTACTTTTTTGTGTCTTTGGAACCAATGAACCGTATCGACAAATATAAAAAATATCAAAAATGGGGAAAATTGTAAGGCTAGAAAAAATGGGGAAATTGTAAGGCGAAGCAAATTCATATCAACATATTTGTTTGCAGTTTAATGAATATCATGTATGTGACAATCGTCCTTTGATTGGCTGTGGTTTGTTTCTTAGTGTAGGTAGATTACATTTTTTCCAGTCAGCAATTCGGTCATTTCTATACCTATACCACAAACATTGCAAAAAACTGAAAATTTTTCATCAAATAATTTTTGTTTTATTTTTTTATTTCATTTTTGATGTTTCAAAAAAATTTCAAATTAAATAATAAAAAAATTGATTCAAACATTTTGTTTGATTTAAAATCAATAATAACAAAACCGACTTGGTTTCATGACACCAAATATAACCAGTATTGGTTTTCAAAACCGAGAAATTTAAAAACTGACTTGGTTTCTATGACACCCTTGATTATAACATCCCTAAAGCTCTTATGTAAAAAGTTATTATTAAACAGATACAAAGAAGAACTTTTGGAATTTCACAATTTTAAAAGAAAACTTTACTTTCGACTTAGGCTACTAAAGCCTGTCCTCAAGGCTTAACATTCTAAACTGCCAAATGTTACCCAAATATTAACATAACCCTTTTATCGCATTTTTTATTTAACATTTTATTTTCAATCCAGAATATCATGTCATTTAAATTGACAGACCAGAAACCCTTATAAAAGTCAATTTTAATTTAGATTCCAAAAAAAACAAATTTATATTTTTATTCCTTGTATACGAAATTTTGTCCATTGATTGATATTTTAAACAAAAAAATTCAATTATTGCACAATCAAACAGGTTAATCGCTTAATACTTTTCATCATGAAAAAGGTATAAATATAAACCTAAGATAAAAAAAAAACGTTTTGATGTAAAAATCCAAGATAACTATGACAAATTTTATTTAAAAACAAGTAAGAAAGTGCTATAGTCGGTCATGCCCGACCATACGATACCCTTCACCACTAAGGTCAAAGATATTCTGTTTCCTGTATAAAGACAAATATTAGCTAAATTTTGTCATCATACAAACATATTCTCAAAACTTATACATTTAAGCTGTTTCCGTCATTTGGACTTATATGAGAGCTAGGGTCAAATAAGGACCGATTATCTCGAAATTTGGCAAATTGATTACAGTTGTTATGTATGCAAAAAATAAACTACAAATTCTCATTATCTTCGGATTTACGAGCCTTTTAGTGAATTTTGTCCCATTTAGTGCGTTTTGAGAAAAGAGTTTGTATGGGAGCTATGGTCAAATGTGGACCAATTTCAACGAAATTTGGTACAGTGATTTAAGTTTACATCAACAGTATTTCTTTTAAATTTCATGAAAAAATATTTGTAGCCAATATATCAATTCCGGGAATTGGGACCTATGGGAGATACCATTAATAATGGACTGATTTTAACGAATTTCAATAGCCTTGGTCCCATTATCAGAAATGATATGTGCCAAATTTCATCAAATTATCTTTAGAATTGCGACCAGTAGTTTGATTACAAGGTTTACATGGGGTTCCAGCCAGCCAGACGTACGGACGGACGGACATCGCTAAATCGACTCAGAAAGTGATTCTAAGTTTATTGGTATACTAAAAGATGGGTCTAAGACAAATATTTCTATGCGTTACATACATCAGCACAAACTTTCCACCTATGGTGGTGAAAGGTACAAAAATATATAAAAACATTATGGAAAAGTAGTGGTAATGTGGTGTGGGCTGGTAATGTGGTATAGTAATTCGTATACATATGTATAATTTCTTTCGCCATAATTATTTACATATAAACCTTTTGTGATATGGGATTCGAACCCAGTAAGTAATAAAATCATACACAAACAAGCTACAAGCACTTATGAATTTTGGGGCTCAGAAAAATAAGAGTCTATAGGAAAATTTTAAACATTCATGAAGCGTAAACATACACAAATATGTTGACGAAAATATCGATATTCACCACGTATTCTGACGAAGGAAACTGACAATCTTATTTGAGTTGAGTTCTAAAGGAGCCCACAAGTTGTGAGAAAAAAAGAGGACAAAAAATAGTGGTACAGAATCAATATAAAACCCACAAATCACACTCGAGAGACCATGGATTACTGATTCAAATCCGGTTTGAAGGACCAAAATTTTGGGGGAGGTGACGAAGGTTATAAAACATTTTAATCCGAAGAATAAAAAAACAAGGGATAAGTGTTCAAGAGCTAATTAATATATTTTTGAAGATTAACGTAACAGTTTCGCAAGTACTCATTATTCAGCACCAACGGTTAGTATACGCATTTTGTAGAGCACTATTTTAGTTCTTAAAGAGACTGCCTGCTTAGCCCCACCTATTATCTATTGGCAAGTAGATTCTTCATCTGATTTCGAAACATATGTTGTTATTTATGTTCACGGCGGTAGTATGGATACAGTTGTTACCGATCACATGTAGTCTATTTATACCCTTCACCACCATAGTCTTAGACCCATCTTTTAATATACCAATAGGCTTAAAATCACATTCTGAGTCGATTTAGCGATGTCCGTCCGTCTGGCTGGCTGGCTGGACCCACATCAATTGAATGTTTCTCATTTTTAATTGAAAATTCTCAATTTCAATTGAAAATTTCTCAATTTCAAATGAAAATTCTCAATTTCATTTGAAAATTTCTCATTTTCAATTGGAAATTTCTCATTTCAAATTGAAAATTTCTCATTTTCAATTGAAAATTTCTCAATTTCAATTAAAAAAATCAACCTCATTTTCAATTGGGCTTTTCTCAATTTCAATTGAAAAATTCTCAATTTAAATTGGGATTTTCGCAATTTCAATTTACAAATTCTCAATTTCAATTGAATATTTCTCAATTTCAATTGAAAATTTCTCATTTTCAACTGAAAATTCTCAATTTCAATTGAATATTTTTCAATTTCAATTAAAAAGTCTCAATTTCAATTGAAAATTTCTCAATTTCAATTAAAAATTCTCAATTCCAATTGAATATTTCTCAATTTCAATTGAAAATTCTCAATTTCAATTGAAAATTTCTCAATTCAATTTGAAAATTTCTCAATTAAAATTGAAAATGGTGTAGTCGATTGTTATTGTAAGCAAATTAAAGTGTTATCTTATATCTTATTAAATAACACAGTACAACAGGAAAAATCAGCCTCAACAATTCCAATGACAAATGAAAGTAGACCAATAGAATTGCCAAAGAGTTCTTAAAAATTAGCTCGAATTTAATTTGTATGGCCTCTTGAAGTTGGTCCTTTTTTGACAAAAATTTTTAATGAGTCAAATTAAAAATTTTCGAGCACACACTAAACCATACATCTCCAAATTGGATGAAATATGGTATATACATTCTCCTAACTCATACAATTTTTAGAATTTTAAAAAATTTTAAATTTCCCTTTGGTTAAGATAAAATAACAACAAATTGCGGAACTTTACTATTCCAGAAATAGACGCTTTGATCCTTCTTTTATCTCCTTTTTAAAGAAAGAAACCCAATTCGTATATATCATACATACAATTGTATAGACAGTCTTTTTTGAACCGCTGTGGTACAGCTGCTTAGTCATCTGCCTAGCATACCAGAGGTTTCCAGTTACAGACCCACTTGAAAAAATAAAATTTTTCTAACTAATGCATTTGCCGTTCGGAACCGGAGTTAAAACGTAGGTCCCTTTCAATAAGTCTAAAAATAGAATCAGATGTAGATCATTATATAAAATAAAATTTTTCTAACTAATGCATTTGGCGTTCGGAACCGGAGTTAAAACGTAGGTCCCTTTCAATAAGTCTAAAAATAGAATCAGATGTAGATCATTATATATCTCTTGTTTCAATTGGAATGTCGTGGAAATCATGTATGTATGAATGTATGTATCATTTCAAACAACTTAATCGTAACTTTCTTAGTTTTAATTTAAATTATTTAAATTTTTAACTAAATAATTTGAAAGTAGCCGTTAGATATCTCCGCCACAAGTAATAAAGAATATTTTTACAAATGTATGCAAAAAAAATACTAACCTGAGTTTTAAACCCTCAAAGCAATAGTCGTTTTATTTATAAATATTCATTTTCGTTGAATAAACTGAAATTATACAGAATAAATATTTTTAAATTAGTACTAACTACAGGTAACACCAGAAAATTTAAAGATTAATAATTGAAAAAGATTAAAAAATATTTAAAAAATATCGTAATAAAAAATTATACTCTCAAGACATGCATCATCCTTATTTGTCAAAATTGTGTAGAGGATTCAAAGCTTATGCAAAGAACATTACAAAGTTCTTATCAGTATTCAATTTTCAATTCAATTTTCTTAAAGTTCAAATATTTTCTTAAAAAATAAACTCTTATTACATTTCAATATAGTTAGTTATTTTCCATGAACCCCCAAACCCCAAAGTCTAAATGCAATTTCTGATTAACTACATTTTCTTATAACTTTGATATGTAAATAACTGAATTCTCTGAACATTACGAAAAGTGATTGATTGAAATGGTTTTGCTTCATAAACACAAATCTGCTCTACTCTGAAAGTAATAAAATTAAATATTTATTTTAATTTAAATAAATAATAAGAAAATGTAAGAAATGCAATAAAAATTATAATGATTCTTTAAAATGACAAATGCATAAACACGTGTACATTATTATATGACGTTAAAGGAAATGAAATAAACAGGAAACACATACAGAGAAAGGATCGATATAAACTTTCATATGTTTTTAAAATACAAATAAATAAATTTAATGCATTAATGCACAAACACACAGACACTTTCAAGGAAAATCTTAACCTTTGAATGTACAATATATTAAATATTTTACACGTTTATTGGATTCATGAAGCAAAAAGGAAACAAAATTACTGCTTTCTTATAGAAAATTTTTCCTTAGAAAAAATTTTCTTATAGATAATTTTTCGTTAGAAAAAATTTTCTTATAGAAAATTTTTCGTTAGAAAAAATTTTCTTATAGAAAATTTTTCGTTAGAAAAAATTTTCTTATAGAAAATTTTTCGTTAGAAAAAATTTTCTTATAGAAAATTTTTCGTTAGAAAAAATTTTCTTTTAGAAAATTTTTCGTTAGAAAAAATTTTTTTATAGAAAATTTTTCCTTAAAAAAAATTTTCTTATGAGAAAATTTTTTAATGTTTTTCCAACGAAAAATTTTCTATAAGAAAATATTTTCTAACGAAAAATTTTCTATGAGAAAATATTTTCTAACGAAAAATTTTCTATAAGAAAATATTTTCTAACGAAAAATTTTCTATAAGAAAATATTTTCTAACGAAAAATTTTCTATAAGAAAATATTTTCTAACGAAAAATTTTCTATAAGAAAATATTTTCTAACGAAAAATTTTCTATAAGAAAATATTTTCTAACGAAAAATTTTCTATAAGAAAATATTTTCTAACGAAAAATTTTCTATAAGAAAATATTTTCTAACGAAAAATTTTCTATAAGAAAATATTTTCTAACGAAAAATTTTCTATAAGAAAATATTTTCTAACGAAAAATTTTCTCTAAGAAATTTTTTTCTTTTTCCAATGAAAATATTCTATAAGAAATATTTTTCTAAGGAAAAATTTTCTATAAGAAAATTTTCTTATAGAAAATTGTTTGTTATCAAAAATTTTCTTTTAGAAAATTTTTCCTTATGAAAAATTTTCTTAAAAAAAATTTTTCGCTATAAAAATATATAAAATTTTTCGTCATAAAAGTGTTCTTTTAATTTTATTTACTTTAAACATAAACATTTAAAAAAAACATTACTAAATGTTTCTGTTCATTAGTATACCACAAAACTATAAAATAGTTTTAAATTGAATTTAACTTCAATTTTTTTATATTTTAGTTAATATTCTTTTATATAAACCAAAAAACTTACTAAAAATTTCTCCACCTTTTAACTTGTCACCTTTAGGAGTCAAACTTGCATATTTAACCCTGCAGACAAATTCATGTTAAAACCAAAAAAGTCAGAATTCTAATATCATTTCCATTTTCTCCAAAAATATTATTTGTTGTTTTAGCACAAACTGAAAAGCACTTTTCCCAAACATATGTAAATTTAAATAAATCAAATAAATATATCCAGCAGTTCCAGATTGAAGAATCTGCTAATCAATGAAAAAAGTTCAAAGTGCTATGTAGACTTAAGACCAAGTTGCATCTTTTTTATGTGAGAAAAGGCTTATAAGTTTATACAGTAGCAAGTTTATGTTTAAATTTGATAGTTTCTTCGGTTTAATTAGAACTGTTGGGTATAAAATCACACAGAAGCATTTTTGAAACATTTGACTTTAGACTTGCTGGTAAATTGTAGAAAAACTAAGGAACATATTTTTTTATAGAATTTCAAGCAATAACAAGAAAAAATATATAGGATTTTATATAATTTTATCATGCCTTTTGGCAGTTAAAAGATTTGAAAAATAGTTTTATTTTAACTCTGTATAAACTGGTTTATTTTGTATTTTAAACTCATATCTTAGTATATCTTAGTTTTTGCTAGATTTTATATAAAATAAAAATTATTATATTTTAAAACATTTTATATTTTCTAGTAATAGAGATAAGATGGATGCTAACAACATTTACTAAATCCAAAAATAAAAAATTTGTTTAAAATATTCCAACTAAATTTTCCACTAAGCTACAAAAGCACAAGAATTAAACGCCTAGACTTAACTTGTTTAAAATTTTAATATTTTATATTTGATAGTTAAATATGAAAGATTACTTTTTTCATTTTAATTATCTCCATTTAGTAACGTACTCCTGATTTTTTAATTAAAAAATTATTTTTAATTTTCTTTATTCCAGCAAAGGCCATAACTAAACCATAAAACTGTCCGTAGATGACTCTAGTGCGTATGATGAATGATGGTCAGGAAATAGAAATAATATTTCACATCCGTCACAGAGGCAGACAGTTTTATGAGAAATGCTCAGCGTTTCGAAATTATTGTTTAAACTAAATGAAGTACGAGTATAATAAGAAAATGAACAATAGTTAGTAAAAATCAAAGTTTGAAATTAAATGTTTGAATAAATACTTAATCATGATGATTTTGAGTAATTTTAAATATGTTCATCCGTCCGTCCGACCACTAGCTAATCCGTCCATCTATTCGAGTTTTCATAAGCTAACTACGACTATTCCATTTTGCAATTGCATATTAAGGTAACTGTGATTTTATCCATTACCTAACTCAACTTCCTCTGTCAAAATTCGAAAACTTTTCCGAAACACTGCTAATATTATAATATAATATTACATTATGTCAACAGTAATTTCATTAAATATCTCACAAATCTCGATTTAATTAAAATTAAAAGCATTTTGCTTTGTCTCGTTGCAAATGATAGCAACATTCTTAAAACAAAGAAATTTTGTATTCAAAATGCAACAACGGAATTGTATTGATTGCACAAAATGCGATGTTATACTTCAAATGGAATTGTTTGATAATAAAACAAGAAATATATTCTTAAAATACTCGAAATCTGAGCCAAATGTTGTAACAAACTCAGTAATGTATATAACTATAATTACCTATAAAAATGAGCAATTTAAAAAATCCTATATAAATAATAAAAAAAATATATTTTTGAATCGAAAAATTTTTGAAAAAGTTTCTTTAAAAATAAGAAATTTTAAAAAATTTTCTATAAAAAAACAAATTTTTAAAAAATTTCATATAAAAATAAGAAATCTTTGAAAAATTTCCTATAAAATTAAGAAATTTTTGAAAATTTTCCCAAAAAAAAAAAAAGAAATTTTTGATAAATTTCTTATAAAAATAGGAAATTTTTGAAAAATTTCCTATAAAAATAAGAAATTTTTGAAAAATTTCCTATAAAAATAAGAATTTTTTAAAAAATTTTCAATAAAAATAAGAAATTTTTGAAAAATTTCCTATAAAAATAATAAATTTTTGAAAAATTTCCTATAAAATAATAAATTTTTGAAAAATTTCCTATAAAAATATGAAATTTTTGAAAAATTTCCTATAGAAATAAGAAATTTTTGAAAAATTTCCTATAAAAATAAGAAATTTTAGAAAAATTTCCTATAAAAATAAGAAATTTTTAAAAAATTTCCTTTAAAAATAAGAAATTTTTAAAAAATTTCCTTTAAAAATAAGAAATTTTTGAAAAATTTCCTATAAAAATAAGAAATTTTTGAAAAATTTCCAATAAAAATAAGAAATTTTTGAAAAATTTCCTATAAAAATAAGAAATTTTTGAAAAATTTCCTATAAAAATAGGAAATTTTTGAAAAATTTCCTATAAAGATAGGAAATTTTTGAATAATTTCATATAAAAATAGGAAAATTTTGAAAAAATTCCTATAAAAATAGAAAATTTTTGAAAAATTTCCTAGAAAAAAAGAAATTTTTGAAAAACTTCTTTTAAAAATATAAATTTTTGATAAATTCCTATAAATTTTTGAAAAATTTCGTATAAAAGTAGAAAATATTAAAAAAAAAATCATATAAAAATAAGAAATTTTTGAAACATTTCCTATAAAAATAAGAGATTTAAAAAAATTCCTATAAAAATAAAATATTTTTTAAAAATTTCCTAAAACAAAAACAAAAAAAAATTTAAAAAGTTGTTATAAAAATAAGGAATTTTTTAAAAATTTCCTATAAAAATAAGAAGTTTTAAAAAAAATTACATTTTTAAAAACATTTTTGAAAAATTTCCTATAAAAATAAGAAATTTTTAAAAAATTTCGTTTAAAAATAAGAAATTTTTAAAAAATTTCCTATAAAAAAAAGAAAATTAAAAAAAATTTCCTATAAAAATAATAAATTTTCAAAAACAATTTCAAAAATTTACTATTTTTTAGGAAATTTTTCAAAAATTTCTTAAGTTTTTAGAAAACTTTTTCAAAATTTCTTATTTTAATAGGGAATTTTTAAAAAATTTATAATTTTTATAGGAAGTTCTTCAAAAATTCCTTATTTTTTATAGGAAATTTTTCAACCTTATTTAAAAATTGCTTATTTTTATAAAAATCCACAAATGAATTTTTAAAATGTTAATAAAGCTCTTTAACCAGGCTTTACATTTAATTTGCACTTAATTTGATCAAAAGTTTAAATATTTCAATTAAATCACTGCAACTAATATTAAAGCCAGTGCATAAATGTAAAATCGGCATTAGCTAGAGTTTATTATGGAAAATGCGTGGGAAAATAGTTCTCAAAAATAATGTAAAATTTAATATACAAATTCGTTGGCATAAATTTAACTCAGCTTAAAGAGACTTAACTATATTTACACAAAACCTACATCTGATTCCAAAACAGACAACATTTTTGATTTTTTTGTTTGAACTAATTTACATAAAACACTACCAAACATAAATGTTTTGTAATAATGAAATGACGTAAAAGCTAAATTTTCTATAGACCATAACTATATAATACCCAGGCTTACGAAGGTGGGCTGAAAAGTAATTAAAATATGAGTTATTTAAAAATTTTAAAAATTTAAGACAACTATAATTTTTTGTTTTTTATATCCTTAATAATTATTATCTTCCTTTAAATGTACAAACTTTTTTCGTTTTTTATCAAAGGTTTTTCTAATCACTTCTCCTCCTCGTCCCTTGTTTCATTAGAAATGTTTATTTATAAATATTTTTTTGAATTCTCAGAATAAAGCATCAGCTGTTATATTAGCAAAAACACTTCGTTAAAGAGTGAAAGGAAGTAAAACTGAATATTAAATTTAAATGTGTTTTGTTGTGTTGTTTTTAAAAAGTGGCTGCTTCTGCTGAACATGGACGGAAATAAAATTAGATTTAATGATAATGATGCCATAGATAAAGAAGTGTTAATTGAAATTAAAATAGCAGCAACAGTTGTTGCTGCATAAATTATTCAAAAGTCTGATACATTTATAAATATTCGCTCATCGGCAAAAATACTGAGCACAGGTGTAGTGGCACAGTAAAATATTCGATGATTTAAAGAAATTTGTTTGATAAAAAGCTGCGATTTGACACAGTATTTCTATGTCTAGTTGTGCAACATATGTTTTTTTTTTATAGAAAAAGTGCAACATATGTTTTTCTATAGAAAAGGTTGTGCAACATATGGTTTTCAATGAAAAATGTTCTGCAACGTACGGTTTTCTATAGAAAAAATAGTAAACATATGTTTTTCTATAGAAAAAGTAGTGCAACATATGCTTTTATATAGAAAATGTTGTGCAATATATTTAATTTTTATATTTTTTTATATTTTTTAACAATACATGTTTTTCTTTAGAACAAATTTTGCAATATATAGCTTTCTGCACAAAAAGTTGTGCAAAATATGTTCTTTTATAGAAAAAGTTGTGCAACATATGTTTTTCTATGAAAAAAATCTTGCAACATATGTTTTTCTATAGAAAAAGTTGTGCAACATAAGTTTTTCTATAGAAAAAGTCGTGCAACATAAGTTTTTCTATAGAAAAATTTGTGCGACATAAGTTTTTCTATAGAAAAATTTGTGCGACATAATTTTTTCTATAGAAAAAGTTGTGCGACATAAGTTTTTCTATATAAAAATTTGTGCAACATAAGTTTTTCTATAGAAAAAGTTGTGCAACATAAGTTTTTCTATAGAAAAACTTAAGTTGCACAACATAAGTTTTTCTATAGAAAAATTTGTGCAACATAAGTTTTTCTATAGAAAAAGTTGTGCTACATAAGTTTTTTATAGAAAAAGTTGTTTAACATAAGTTTTTCTATAGAAAAAGTTGTGCAACATAAGTTTTTCTATAGAAAAAGTTGTGCAACATAAGTTTTTCTATAGAAAAAGTTGTGCGACATCAGTTTTTCTATAGAAAAAGTTGTGCGACATAAGTTTTTCTATAGAAAAAGTTGTGCGACATAAGTTTTTCTATAGAAAAAGTTGTGCAACAAAAGTTTTTCTATAGAAAAAGTTGTGCAACAAAAGTTTTTCTATAGAAAAGTTGTGCAACAAAAGTTTTTCTATAGAAAAGTTGTGCAACATAAGTTTTTCTATAGAAAAAGTTGTACAACATAAGTTTTTCTATAGAAAAAATTGTGCAACATAAGTTTTTCTATAGAAAAAGTAGTGCAGCACAAGTTTTTTTGTAGAAAAAGTTGTGCAACATAAGTTTTTCTATAGAAAAAAGTTGTGCAACATAAGTTTTTCTATAGAAAAAGTTGTGCAACATAAGTTTTTCTATAGAAAAAGTTTTTCTATAGAAAAAGTTGTGCAACATATGTTTTCCTACAGAAAAAGTTGTGAAACATATGCTTTTCTATATAAAGAATCGTACAACATATGTTTTTCTATATAAAAAATTTTGCAACATATGGATTTCCATACAAAAAGTTTTGCAACTTATGTTAATCTATAGAAAAAGTTGTGCAACATATGTTTTTCTATAGAAAAAGTATTGCAACATATGGTTTTCTTTGTTTATCTATAGAAAAACTATGCTTATCTATAGAAAAGTTGTGTTTTTTCAGAGCAGGAGTTGTGCAACATATATTCTGTACTACAACATTAACATTCTGGTATTGATGTTTTGAATTGTTGTCAGTCAACACTTTATATATTTTACCACAGTGCATTGTATTAGCTAGTGATCAATTTTTCATCAATTTATCCACAAAAGTTAATAATACAAAAATAATTTATAAATCTCACTGCTTTAAAATTATATTGAAACCATTTTTAAATTGTATAATAAAAATGTTTAAATTTTTAATTACAAGTGATTAAAAACAGATTATTTTTAAAACACTTTAAGCCTGAATAATCATTTCTAAAGCCAACACGCATCAATGCAAATATACAAGAACATTTAAACGTAATCCCTCTTCAACTTAAAAAAAAAACGAAATACAAATAAAACCATCATCAAATATCAAGATATGCCACAGAGTCAGTAATAAATTACTCTAGGCTGAAGGTATGTATTTATATTTATAAAAGATATATGAATGGGTAAAAATATATAAAATTCCAGAAAATCTTTTCTTTCTTATTCAAACATCTTAAACCCAAAAAATAAGAGAAAGTCATAATAAGCAATGGACACTTAATGGTTATATATTAAGGATTTTCCAAAATATACCTGTATGTTTTTTTTTTATTTAAATAAATATCCAAAATCCTGAATATATTTTAATAAATGGTCTTGACTATTATAATTTGCCTGAGAAATTATTATAAATGTCTCGATGAGGGGAAAAACTCATTTCTTATGATATATACCTTATACTTAAACTTAATTATTAAATAAAGTATTTTTCTTTTTTATAAAAGGCAAAAAGGAATACGCAAATGTTATGCAAAATTACTCTTATAAATAAGAATTTAAGAAAAGGAAAGAGGAGACGACAAAAAGAGGATTAAGTAAACAAAAGAAGAAAAGGTAAGAGAAGAGCTAACAGTTGGGGGTAAATGAAAGTTCTTTTTAAGCAACAGAAGGAGAAACCCTGCGAAGACTTATTTAAATAATTTATAAATATATGAAAAATAATAAATTAGAATTTAAAGCACATTCATTTAGCATCTCATTTTCCTCCTTAAAGTATGCTTTATTTATATTTAGGTCATATTCAAAAATAATCATACGCACCAGTGGTATTTTACTGAATATTTTTATAACTCGTTACTCATACGCTAAGGTTTTGGAAGCATAAATATGAAAAATTCAAATATACATTTGATTTTTTAAATAAATATATTAGTAATTTTAGTTTGTATTTTTATCAAATAAACATTTTCAATACTTTTAAAATATCTTGGAGTTAGTTTTATGAATCTCAAATTATTTATAATAACAAAATTGGTTAAACTGATCTATAATAATATATAATCTGTCACTTATAATTGAAACCAAAAAGTTTAAGCTTAAAGCACAACTTTATTTTATTCTTCAAAAATGCTGAATATGTAATACTAATACGTTTTTATTAATTTTGATGTCAAAAAAGTTTTAAAGTAATTATATGAATATACATGTACATATACATATACATGTTTGGGTGTATCTATAGAAATGAATACACGAGTTTGAATTTTTTTCAGATTTTTCCCTATCATTAAAATTGTTAAGCGAATAAATGAGAGGATAAAGATTTCTTAATAGCCTTCCTTGGTTACATATAATAAATAAAACAATGCAATTTTCCTAAAAAACAATTTGTAACATAATTTTTGTATTAAAACGTTGTTTTTTTTAAGTTAAGCAATATATGTTTTTTTATAGAAAAAGTTGTGCAACATATGTTTTTCTGTGGAAAAAGTTATACAACATATGTTTCTCTGTCAAATAACTTGAGCAATATATGTTTTTCAATAGACAAACTGAGCAACATATGTTTATTTATAGAAAAATTTGTACAAAAAAAAAAGTTGTACAACATATGTTTTTCTATAGAAAAACTTTTCAGAATAAGTTTTTCACTACGAAAAGTTTTGCAATAAATATTATTTTATAGAAAAAGTTACAACAAATGTTTTTTATAAAAAAAAAGTTGGACAACGTATCTTTTTCTATAGCAAAAGTTGTGCAACATATGTTTTTCTAAAGAAAAAGTTGTGCAACATATCTTTTACTATAAGAAAAAGTTGTCCAACATATATTATTTCATATAACAAGTTGTGCCATATAAGTTTTTCTATATAAAAAGGTGTGCAACATAAGTCTTTCTATAGAAAAAGTTCTGCAATATAAGTTTTTCTATAGAAAAAGTACTGCAACATAAGATTTTCTACAGAAAAAGTTTTGCAACATAAGTTTTTTTATAGAAAAATTTGTGCAACATATGTTTTTCTGTAGAAAAAGTTGTGCAACATAAGTTTTTTCATAGAAAAAATTGTGCAACATAAGTTTTTCTATAGAAAAATGTATACAACATAAGTTTTTCTATAGAAAAGTTTAGCAACATAAGTTTTTCTAAAGAAAAAGTTGTGCAACATAAGTTTTTCTATAGAAAAAGTTGTGCAACATAAGTTTTTCTATAGAAAAAGTTATGCAACATAAGTTTTTGTATGAAAAAAGTTGTGCAACATAAGTTTTTCTATAGAAAAAGTTATGCAACTTAAGTTTTTCTAAGAAAAAAGTTACGCAACATAAGTTTTTCTAAAGAAAAAGTTGTGCAACATAAGTTTTTCTATAGAAAAAGTTGTGCAACATAAGTTTTTCTATAGAAAAAGTTATGCAACATAAGTTTTTTTATGAAAAAAGTTGTGCAACATTAGTTTTACTATATCAAGAGTTATGCAACATAAATTTTTCTATAGAAAAAGTTATTAAGCATAAGTTTTTCAATAGAAAAAGTTTCGCAACATAAGTTTGTCTATAGAAATGGTTGAGCAACATAAGTTTTCCTGTAGAAAAAGTTGGGCAACATAACTTTTTTTATAGAAAAGGATTTGTAACATAAGTTTTTTTATAGAAAAAAATATGCAATATAAGCTTTTCTATAGAAAAAGTTGTGCAACATATGTTTCTCCACAGAGAAAGTAGTGCACCATATGCTTTTTTATAGAAAAAGATGTACAACATATGTTTTTCTATAAAAAAATTAGTGCAACATATGTTTTTCTATAAAAAATAAAATTTGTGCAACATATGATTTTCTATGGAAAAAGTTCTGCAACATATGTTTTCTATAGAAAAAGTTGTGCAACATATGTTTCTCTACAGAAAAAGTTGTGCAACATATGTTTTTCCGTAGAAAAATTTGTGCAACATGTGTTTTTCTATTTGCAGAAAAATACAAAACAATCTATTTGCGAAATGCCTCTAATCGCCTGACACTTGACATACATTTTTAGTCACATGAAACAATTGTTCAAATATAACATTCCTTTTGATAAAAATGCGCGAAAAACACATAAAATCGCTTTAAACAAATCTATACTAGAAATAGATGTCAATTTTGAACAAAACCTTACTCAGATCCGATGAATGTCAATTAAAATATTCATTTAATCGCTTAGCTTGTACCAGCAACGACAGAAAATTCCACTAAAGTATCAACAATGATAAAACAAGGCAAACAATTATTTTCTTTTTGCAATTTTCTTAAATAAGATTTTCCCCTTTTTTAAATTTAATTGGCAATTTTAATGATACCAAGTCATTTGTTTTAATCTTCTCAAAATTTGACATTTTGCTATTGGATAACAAATGAAAATTCTATCAAATTATTGGTTTTATATAAAAAATTTTGCAGAGACAGCAAAAAAAATATGTAATACGAAATTAGCAACCAGTTAAAAATATAAATTGTCAGGCTTACAAATATATAAAAAATAAATAAAAATAAAAAGTTTTTTCCAATTTCTTTTTCGCAAAAATTTAAATATAAACATATTATAGAAAATTTTTATTTTATTAAATTTGAGCTTCTGTTTTATATCTTTTTAATGTTTAAAAGAACGATTCAATTGTTCATGTTTGAGAGCGAAAATAAATATTTACAGAGAAAAATGTAAATGTCTTTGCATTGGTAGACACTTACACAGAAAAATGTTATGTTTTACCGCAATAAAGTATGTTAATTAAGAGTTAATTAAACTACTCACAGGCCAAAACTACTCAACTAAATTATGTATACGAAACTATTTTTGAAAACATAAGGATGCAAATATTTTTTCAAAAGGTTCATCATTTAACGTTCATCAAATTATTGTGCAATATATGTTTTTCTATAGAAAATGTTGTGAAACGTATGTTTTTCCATAGAAAAAGTTGCACAACATATGATTTTATATAGAAAAAGTTGTGCAACATATGTTTTTGTATAGAAAAATTATGAAACATATATTTTTGTATAGAAAAAGTTGAGCAACATAAGTTTTTCAATAGAAAAGGTTGTGGAATATAAGTTTTTCTAAAGAAAAAGTTGTGCAACATAAGTTTTTTATAGAAAAAATTGTGCAACATAAGTTTTTCGGTAGAAAAAGCTGTTCAACACAAGTTGTTCTATAGAAAAGGTTGTGCAACATAAGTTTGTCTATAGAAAAAGTTGTGCAACATAAGATTGTCTATAAAAAAGTTGTGCACCATAACTTTTCTATAGAAAAAGTTGTGCAACATAAGTTTTTCTATAGAAAAAGTTGTGCACTATAAGTTTTTTTATAGAGAAAGTTGTGCATCATAAGTTTTTCTATAGAAAAATTTGTGCAACATAAGTTTTTCTATAGAAAAAGTTGTGCAACATAAATTTTTCAATATAGAAAGTTGTGAAACATAAGTTTTTCTATAGAAAATGTTGTGCACCATAAGTTTGTCTATAGAAAAAGTTGTGCAACATAAGTTTTTCTATAGAAAAAGTTGTGCAACATAAGTTTTTCTATAGAAAAAGTTGTGCAACATAAGTTTTTCTACAGAAAAAGTTGTGCAACATTAGTTTTTCTATAGAAAAAGTTGTTCAACATAAGTTTTTCTATAGAAAAAGTTGCGCAACATAAGTTTTTCTATAGAAAAAGTTGTGCAACATAAGTTTTTCTATAGAAAAAGTTGTGCAACATAAGTTTTTCTACAGAAAAAATTGTGCACCATAAGTTTTTCTATAGAGAAAGTTGTGCACCATAAGTTTTGCTATAGAAAAACTTGTGCAACATAAATTTTTTTTAGAGAAAAAGTTTTGCAACATAAGTTTTTCAATATAGAAAATTGTGAAACATAAGTTTTTCTATAGAAAAAGTTGTGCACCATAAGTTTTTATACAGAAAAACTTGTGCAACATTAGTTTTTCTATAGAAAAATGTGCGCAACATAAATTTTTATAGAAAAAGTCGTGCAACAAATCTTTTTTAATAAAAAAAAATGTATAAACTTTTTTTATTGTCATTACGAATAAAATAATAAAACTTTCACAAAGTAAATAATTCAATAAGGAAACATCTTCCAAATGATTTTATTTAAACAAAATTATTTCCTGATTGTTTTCACACAACAAAAAATTTCAATTACTTAATTAAAGTTGAGAAGAAATAACCTCTTTATCAAATAAAATAATTAACTGCCCAAACCCTTAGCAAAGTCACGCATCATATATCATAAATACTTAAGTAAAAGTATATCCACTTCCGTTTCAAACGTTTAGCTTAACAATTCAACACTTTATATGTTGGACTGAAGGAGTGAAGTGTTAAGTAGGTATGATTACATACATACACACAGATATATGTATATACATGTTATGTATAATACATGGTATGTCCACTTATGATACAATGATGAGTCTGGTTTTATTGTTGCTTTCACTTAGTTTTATTTTTCGGCTGAAAAAAAAGGAAAAAGCTTTAAACATTATGAGAACGAAGGATGGAAGAAGGTTGCTTTAATGTAATTGCTTTATAAATGGTCGAGTTATTTTTATGATTTTATTTATGCCCAGATGAGCATTTATTTAACTTTTCAATCTTAATATCCAACACATTCGAAGCCATGCTGATGTATCCTTTTTATATGGCCAAACACAAGAGGATAAATGGAAAGGATATTTATCTTTTTTATTTAAAATATATTTTTACGTATAAGTTCTCATAGCACATGAATCTATGAGATGTTTACTTATAATAAGTTATAGATTGTTGTGCAATATATTTAAAATGCTTTGACTTAATTATAAAAAAAATTTATATCATGACCTTTCATCCCAACCACGTATTTTGCACATGAATGTGTTAAATATATACCTAATAATAATATTCCTTGCTTGCTTGAGTAGTAATGAATCTGTTAGTGGGTGTTTGTTAAAGCAAGTTTATTATCATCTGGTGTTGTATTTTAAGAATTTTCCTACATGCTACAATAATACAAATACATTTTCCAGAACAAAATTTTTTAAATGATAGACATAAGTTGTTTTTATTAAAGAAGTTGTGAAAAATATATTTTTTTTAAATAAAATTATTTCTTTAGAAAAAGTGGATCGTTAATTTTTCTATACAAAAAGTTGTGGAACATAAATTAAAAAATATACACGATAAGTTTTTCTATAGAAAAATATATGCAACAAAAGTCATTATTAAAAAAAAAAAAGCTGTGCAACATAAGTTTTTCTTCACAAAACAAAAATTGTAAAACTAAGTTTTCAACCTAATACTTTCACAGTAATACTTTCGCAAGCGTTATATTCATTTTAACACCATTATGACGCGATATTGTTGATTGTTTTTAAAAAGAATTGTTTTAAATTATATGTGATTGTGTTCTGAATATTACCAGAAATAAAACAAGCTACAATATTTCCTGTTTCCGCTAAAAGCATCAAACTAATTCATATATATATAAAACTCATGATATTACAAGAAAATAAAAATAAAAACAGTCTTTTAACAAATGGGATTTCAATTATTTTATATACAATATAAGAAAAATAATGTAGGAGTGTTATTTTGTCATTTCTTTTTGTGATTCATAGAAAAATCAGCTCTGCAAACAAATGCCTTTTTTGTAGAAAAATCTGTGCTACACAAAATTTTCTATAAAATTTTGTAAAAAAAAGTGGTTTACGAACTTTTCTACCAAGAAATATATTTTGTGAATGAAGAAGTTATATTGCAAAACTTATCTTTAGAAAAATGTACGTTGAAGAACATTTCTAAAAGAAAGTTAAGCAATTTCTATAATTAGAAAAACTAAAAAATAGAAAAACTTAAGTAAAGTTATGTTGCACAATTTTTTCTATAGAAAAACCTTCGTTGCGCAACTTTTTCTATAGAAACCCTTATGTTGCACAACTTTTTCTATAGAAAAACTTATGTTGCACAACTTTTTCTATAGAAAAACTTATATTGCACAACTTTTTCTATAGAAAAACTTATGTTGCACAAGTTTTTCTATAGAAAAACTTATGTTGCACAACTTTTTCTATAGAAAAACTTATGTTGGACAACTTTTTCTATAGAAAAACTTATGTTGGACAACTTTTTCTATAGAAAAACTTATGTTGTACAACTTTTTCTATAGAAAAACTTATGTTATACAACTTTTTCTATAGAAAAACTTATGTTGCACAACTTTTTCTATAGAAAAACTTATGTTGCACAACTTTTTCTATAGAAAAACTTATGTTATACAACTTTTTCTATAGAAAAACTTATGTTGCACAACTTTTTCTATAGAAAACCTTATGTTGCACAACTTTTTCTATAGAAAACCTAATGTTGCACAACTTTTTCTATAGAAAAACTTATGTTGCACAACTTTTTCTATGGAAAAGCTTATATTGCACAACTTTTTCTATAGAAAAACTTATGTTGCACAACTTTTTCTATAGAAAAACTTATGTTGCACAACTTTTTCTATAGAAAAACTTATGTTGCACAACTTTTTCTATAGAAAAACTTATGTTGCACAACTTTTTCTATAGAAAAACTTTTGGTGCATAACTTTTTCTATAGAAAAACTTATGTTGCACAACTTTTTCTATAGAAAAACTTATGTTGCACAACTTTTTCTATAGAAAAACTTTTGGTGCATAACTTTTTCTATAGAAAAACTTATGTTGCACAACTTTTTCTATAGAAAAACTTTTGGTGCATAACTTTTTCTATAGAAAAACTTATGTTGCACAACTTTTTCTATAGAAAAACTTATGTTGCACAACTTTTTCTATAGAAAAACTTTTGGTGCATAACTTTTTCTATAGAAAAACTTATGTTGCACAACTTTTTCTATAGAAAAACTTATGTTGCACAACTTTTTCTATAGAAAAACTTATGTTGCACAACTTTTTCTATAGAAAAATTTATCTTGCACAACTTTTTCTACTTATGTTGCACAACTTTTTCTTTAGAAAAACTTATCTTGCACAACATTTTCTATAGAAAAACTTGCACAACTTTTTCTATAGAAAAACTTATGTTGCACAACTTTTTCTATAGAAAAACTTATGTTGCACAACTTTTTCTATAGAAAAACTTATGTTGCACAACTTTTTCTATAGAAAAACTTATGTTGCACAACTTTTTCTATAGAAAAACTTATGTTGCACAACTTTTTCTATGGAAAAACTTTTGGTGCATAACTTTATCTATAGAAAAACTTATGTTGCAGAACTTTTTTTATAGAAAAACTTATGTTGCACAACTTTTTCTATAGAAAAACTTATGTTACACAACTTTTTCTATAAAAAAAATTATGTTGCAAAACTTTTTCTATAGAAAACCATATGTTGCAAAACTTTTTCTATAGAAAAACTTATGTTGCAGAACTTTTTTTATAGAAAAACTTATGTTGCACAACTTTTTCTATAGAAAAACTTATGTTGCACAACTTTTTCTATAGAAAAACTTATGTTGCACAACTTTTTCTATAGAAAAGCTTATGTTGCAAAACTATTTCTATAGATAAACTTATATTGCACAACTTTTTCTATAGAAAAACTTACGTTGCACAACTTTTTCTATAGAAGAGCTTATGTTGCAAAACTTTTTCTATAGAAAAACTTATGTTGCACAACATTTTCTATAGAAAAGCTTATGTTGCAAAACTATTTCTATAGAAAAACTTATGTTGCACAACATTTTCAATAGAAAAACTTATGTTACACAACTTTTTCTATAGAAAAACTTATGCTGCACAACTTTTTCTGTAGAAAAACTTATGTTGCACAAATTTTTCTATAGATAAACTTATGTTGCACAACTTTTTCTATAGACAAACTTATGTTGCAACTTTGTCCGTAGAAAAACGTATGTTGCACAACTTTCTCTATAAAAAAATGTATGCTGCCCAAATTTTCCTATAGAAAACTCTTATGTGACATAACTTTTTTATAAAAATATCTATGTTGCATTACTTTTTCTACAGAAAAACTTATATTGCACAAGTTTTTCTATACGAATTAAAAAAAAAATAAAAAAACTTTAAAATTATTAAAAAAAAGGAATTAAACAAAAAACTTTAGTCGTTTTTCATTTAATTATGATGTTTTTTTTTAATATTTAAGCAATAAGAAAAACCACAAATAAATTTATAAATGTATATTTAATGCTATTAGTAAGACCCAACAGTTTTATAAAATCGTCTCACTACCTTTTATCTAGAGCACTATTTTTTAATTAATTTTGGAGAATTTATCTTAATTTATAACTGCTGATTATTTGTGTTTTTATAAAGTTGAAACATGTATGTTTGTCTTTCCCACTTCAGGACATGGTTTGTTTAAAAGTACGACCGACAACTTCATAAATTTTTTCATTTTATTTGTTTTTGTATTATATTTTTTGCATGTCTTTGAAATATTTTTAATTAAATTTTGTTTAACATGTGCATAAGCATCGTTCTTATCTAGTTATTTGTGCGAGTCCTTGAATCGAAATGAATGAATGTGTGAACGAGAATTGTTTGCATTTGTATTTCAATGAAATTAGCAGTAAAATATAATGATTTATAAATATGTGAGTATGTACTTTCACATTCATAACTAATGGACACATTTTTTATATTTTGTTTTCGCTACATTTGTCTATTAAGAATGTGAAAATTTTGTTAATGTTTAATACATTTTTTCAAAAGTTTAGGAACAATGAAATGAATATTTTTATAAGGTAAATATTTTTATTGCTTTATCTTTTCAAACAATTTGTATTTATGTTCATACCTTTGATAGTGATTCATTCAAGGAGAAAATGAGGTGTCTATTAAAATTTTCTTTATTTATGTTTATGCTTAAGTAGACAGACACACCTGAAAATAAAAAAGAACACAAATTTATAGATTACAAATAAAAACATAAATAATTATGTGTTTAATTTCAAAGAAGAGATTTTATGCCTCATTAACCACAGTCAAAATGTATACCATAATTATAGTAGGAAGAACAATACTGTGATAACATAAATAATAATTTAGTGGTTTTGCAAGCGAATAAATATTTTTGTTTATTTCAGAGATAAAAGAATTAACAGAGCTTGAATACAATTTTCCTGTTCATATAATAAATAATAATATTGTATAATAAATAAAAAAGAGTTGTTGTTTTAAATATGAAAATAAAACAATATAAATTCTTCTGCAGAAAAAGTTTTTCTAAAGAAAAAATTGTAAAACATAAGTTTTACAATAAAAAATGTTGTCCAGCATAAGTTTTTCTTCAGCAAAATTTGTGCAACATATGTTATTCAGCAGGAAAAATTCGGAAACATAAGTTTTTCTTTCGATAAGCTATGCAACATAAGTTTTTCTATAGAAAAAGTTGTGCAACATAAGTTTTTATATGAAAAAAGTTGTGCAACATATATTTTTAATAGAACAAATTGTGCAACATAAGTTTTTTATAGAAAAAGTTGTGCAAAATAAGGTTTTCTATAGAAAAAGTTGTGCAACATAAGTTTTTCAATAGAAAAAGATGTGCAACATAAGTTTTTCTATAGAAAAAGTTGTGCAATATAAGTTTTTCTATAGAAAAAGTTGTGCAACATAAGTTTTTATATGAAAAAAGTTGTGCAACATATATTTTTAATAGAACAAATTGTGCAACATAAGTTTTTTATAGAAAAAGTTGTGCAACATAAGTTTTTCTATAGAAAAAGTTGTGCAACATAAGTTTTTTTATAGAAAAAGTTGTGCAACATAAGTTTTTCTACCGAAAAAGTTGTGCAACATAAGTTTTTCTATCAAAAAAGTTGTGCAACATACGTTTTTATATAGAAAAAGTTGTGCAACATAAGCTTTTATATAGAAAAGCTTGTGCAACATAAGTTTTTTTTATGTTTTTCTATAGGAAAGATATAGAATAGAAAAACATATGTCTTTCTACAGAAAGTGTGCAATATTAGTTGCACAACTGTACAATATAAATTTGTTTATAGGAAAAGTTGTTAAGGATAAAACCTTGGTTATGTTCGACTGCACTAATTTAGGACTCTGCAATGCAAATGTCCTTATATACCATTAATTATTAATATTTAAATTCTGAGAAAATGTAATAGTTCTTGGTAAATAAATATCTAATAGTTAAAAACATTGAGTATTTTTTTTCTATTCACAAATTCTTTCACATTTTTACTTGGGACTTTTAAAGTTTTTTTAAATACTATTTAAAATTTCTTTTTACATTTATCAACTGGTTGTCAACGTTTTTTATTTCGATTTATTTCTTTTTTCGAAATTCTTGTTAATCTATAGATCCTGGTATGTCAAATCATTAGTCTTTCTTAAAGGGTTGAAACATTTAAATTATCCTTTTGCTTCCAGTTAAATGAAGCTTAAGCCAAGGATTCTTATTGTCATTGATTGAATAAGAAAGTCACAGTGGGTGTTTTTTAAGTCTCAGATGTATGTGGTTTAATTAAAATTTCTGTTTGAAGACGAAATGGAAGAGGTTTTTCTTGAGTATATGATGAATGTATTTAAAATTTGGAGAATTTAAAGGTATATCATTTAAAGACTAAACGGCAAAAAATTTGTTTTCAAACTGATTTGTTTGTTCAACATATGCCGCTGCTCTTTTTATGTTGCACAAATTTATCTATAGAAAAACTTATGTTGCACAACTTTTTCTATAGAAAAACTTATGTTTCACAACTTTTTCTATAGAAAAACTTATGTTTCACAACTTTTTCTATAGAAAAACGTATGTTGCACAACTTTTTCTATAGAAAAACTTATGTTGCACAACTTTTTCTATAGAAAAACTTATGTTGCACAACTTTTTCTATAGAAAAACTTATGTTGCACAACTTTTTCTATAGAAAAACTTATGTTGCACAACTTTTTCTATAGAAAAACTTATGTTGCACAACTTTTTCTATAGAAAAACTTATGTTGCACAACTTTTTCTATAGAAAAACTTATGTTGCACAACTTTTTCTATAGAAAACCTTATGTTGCACAACTTTTTCTATAGAAAAAGTTATGTTGAACAACTTTTTCTATAGAAAAACTTATGTTGCACAACTTTTTCTATAGAAAAACTTATGTTGCACAACTTTTTCTATAGAAAAACTTACGTTGCACAACTTTTTCTATAGAAAAACTTATGTTGCACAACTTTTTCTATAGAAAAACTTATGTTGCACAACTTTTTCTATAGAAAAACTTATGTTGCACAACTTTTTCTATAGAAAAACTTATGTTGCACAACTTTTTCTATAGAAAAACTTATGTTGCACAACTTTTTCTATAGAAAAACTTATGCTTCACAACTTTTTCTATAGAAAAACTTATGCTGCACAACTTTTCTATAGAAAAACTTATGTTGCACAACTTTTTCTGTAAAAATACTTATGTTGCACAACTTTTTCTATAGAAAAACTTATGATGCACAACTTTTTCTATAGAAAAACTTATGCTGCACAACCTTTTCTTAAAAAAAAACTTATGTTTTCTATAGAAAAACTTATGTTGTATAGCTTTTTCAATAAAAAAATTTATGTTACACAGCCTTTTTTTAAAAAACAATTTATGTTGCATAACTTTTTTGATAGAAAATCTTATTCTTCACAAGTTCTTTGCTCTTTCACACATTCCAAAATTGAAAATAAAACTACATTTTTCATTTGTAAATTGTATTTAACTAGTTAGAGATAAAAACCAAAAATTCAATATTGAATTCCATGCATTTGTGTTCTAATAAATAGTAAAATACTAAACTAGAGTAGAGATGATGATATTTTGGGTTTATATTGGTTTTTCTTAATGTAATGAAAAATAGTTGGGCAAAAACACATTTATCAAAATCTCATATATGCTATTAAATAACTGCATGCGAAAAAAGCAAATAATTAAATTCCAAAATGCCTACATATTTGATCATAACACTGTGCTACACGAAAAATATTTAGTCATTATTTTAAAGGCATTCGCATAAAATGAAGTGCCTACATTTTTTTAAACTTTAGCAATACAAAAAAAGTTTTCATTTTGCCCAGTGTATTTACGTAAACAGACAAATGGAATAGAATTCAATAGTAACGATTTGAAAAATATGGAATTACTGCAATACCAAAAAATTTACTGAATTTATTCAAATCCAGGTTTTTATTTCATAGAAAAACGCATTCATGTATAAAAGAACAATAAGCAGATGGTGAAAAATAAATAATAGAATTAATTCAAATATAACGAACACAAATATATAAATTCTGGTATCGAAGAAGAAAATATTGATTTTTGAATATTAAAACATAAAATGGAGTTAAATTGAATTAAAGTAATAACATTGTGTTTTAAGCAACAAAAATTGTTCCTTGTAACAAAAATAATTTCAAAACAAAAATTTTTATCACGAAAAATTTTTTATTGAAAAATGTTTATAACAAAAAATTTTAAAAACGAAGAATTTTTCTACATAAAAAATTCAATATCAAAAACTTTTCTATAGAAAAAATTTCAGTATCAAAAATGTTTAAATAGAAAAAAATTCAACATTAAAAATGTTTCTACAGAAAAAAATTCAATATCAAAAACTTTCGTATAGAAAAGATTTTAATAACAAAAATTTTTCTATAGAAAATTTTCAATTTCAAAAATTTTTCTATAGAAAAATTTCAATTTAAAAAATTTTTCTATAGAAAAATTTCAATATCAAAAATGTTTTTAAAAAAAATTCAATATCAAAAATTTTTCCATAGAAAAAATTTCAATATCAAACATTTTTCTATAGAAAAAATTTCAATATCAAAAATTTTTCTATAGAAAAAATTTCAATATCAAAAATATTTTTATAGAAAAAATTTCAATTTTAAAAAATTTTCTATAGAAAAAATTTCAATATAAAAAATTTTCTACAGAAAAAATTTCAACATCAAAAATTTTTCTATAGGCAGAATTTTAATATCAAAAATTTTTCGATAGAAAAAAATTTCTATCCAAAAAATTTTAATATCAAAAATCTTTCTATCGAAAAAATTTCAATATCAACAATTTTTTCTATAGAAAAATTTCAATATCAAAAATGTTTTTACAGAAAAAATTTCATTATCAAAAATTTTTCTATAGAAAAAATTTCAATATCAAACATTTTTCTATATAAAAAATTTCAATATCAAAAATATTTCTATAGAAAAACTTCAACATCAAAAATTTTCTATAGAAAAAATTTCAATATCAAAAATTTTTCTATCGAAAAAATTTCAATATCAAAAATTTTTCTATCGAAAAAATTTCTATATCAAAAATTTTTCTATCGAAAAAATTTTAATATCAAAAATTTTTCTATCGAAAAAATTTTAATATCAAAAATTTTTCTATCGAAAAAATTTTAATATCAAAAATTTTTCTATCGAAAAAATTTTAATATCAAAAATTTTTCTATCGAAAAAATTTTAATATCAAAAATTTTTCTATCGAAAAAATTTTAATATCAAAAATTTTTCTATCGAAAAAATTTCAATATCAAAAATTTTTCTATCGAAAAAATTTCAATATCAAAAATTTTTCTATCGAAAAAATTTCAATATCAAAAATTTTCTATCGAAAAAATTTCAATATCAAAAATTTTTCTATCGAAAAAATTTCAATATCAAAAATTTTTCTATCGAAAAAATTTCTATATCAAAAATTTTTCTATCGAAAAAATTTCAATATCAAAAATTTTTCTATCGAAAAAATTTCAATATCAAAAATTTTTCTATCGAAAAAATTTCAATATCAAAAATTTTTCTATCGAAAAAATTTCAATATCAAAAATTTTTCTATCGAAAAAATTTCAATATCAAAAATTTTTCTATCGAAAAAATTTCAATATCAAAAATTTTTCTATCGAAAAAATTTCAATATCAAAAATTTTTCTATCGAAAAAATTTCAATATCAAAAATTTTTCTATCGAAAAAATTTCAATATCAAAAATTTTTCTATCGAAAAAATTTCAATATCAAAAATGTTTCTATCGAAAAAATTCAAGATCAAAAATTTTTCTATCGAAAAAATTTCAATATCAAAAATTTTTCTATCGAAAAAATTTCAATATCAAAAATTTTTCTTTCGAAAAATTTCAATATCAAAAATTTTTCTATCGAAAAAATTTCAATATCAAAAATTTTTCTATCGAAAAAATTTCAATATCAAAAAAATTTCAATATCAAAAAAATTTCAATATCAAAAATTTTTCTATAGAAAAAATTTCAATATCAAACATTTTTCTATATAAAAAATTTCAATATCAAAAATTTTTCTATAGAAAAAATTTCAATGTCAAAAATTTTTCTATAGACAGAATTTTAATATCAAACATTTTTCGATAGAAAAAATTTCAATATCAAAAATGTTTCTATTGAAAACATTTCAATATCAAAAATTTTTCTATCGAAAAAATTTCAATATCAAAAATTTTTCTATAGAAAAAATTTTCTATCGAAAAAATTTTAATATCAAAAATTTTTTTCCAGAAAAAATTTCAATATCAAAGAATTTTCCATAGAAAAAAATTTCAATATCAAAAAAATTTCAGTATCAAAAATTTTTGTATAGAAAAAATTTCAATATCAAAAATGTTTCTACAGAATAAATTTCGTTATCAAAAAATTTGCTATAGAAAAAAATTCAATATCAAAAATGTTTCTATAGAAAAAAAATTATCAAAAGTTTTTCTATAGAAAAAAATTTAATGTAAAAATTTATTTAAAAAATTTTTATGAATTAAGTTTTAAACTTTCGTGTTTGTTTTCATATCCTTAATACTTTTTAATTTGCTCTAATTAAATGCTATTTTTATTTTCATTAACGCAAAATGTGTGTTGAAACATAAAGTTAAAACTTTTTCTTAATAAAACGAAATTTAAGACCAGTTAATTTAAAATAACTGACTCATATACAAAATTACAGTCATAAAGTAAAGTTTTTATACTCTACAACATTTTACACTAATTAGTAAACTTTTAGCAAAAGGGGTAGAAAATCTTATGGAACTTATATGGATAGTTTTTGGTACTAGGGGTGAAAATGTGGATGGTCTCATTAATCATGAACAATTTGAGTTGTTAAATTTTGCTTAAAGAAATACAATTTATGGTAAAGGGGAAAAATCTTCATCTTCAGTCTTTACACTTCATCTATTTACGTTTGAGTTTTTTGCTTAAAATATTAGTAAAGTTTTCAATAACTAGAAGATAAACTTTATATATGATTTGAACTTATAAAAGTCAAAATCTAAAGGAAAACTATATACTAAATTTATATTGGAGTAACTACCAAGTGCAGTTTTAGTTAGAGATTATAAAGTTTCATTAGCACGTGTGTATTATTGTCGGTAAATAGGTAGAATAGAAAGGAAACGGAAATACACACATACTAGTGAAGACGGAAATTAACCAGCTTCTTCTGCATCCATTAGTCCCTACAGTAGCGAAGTTATTGAAAATAATATAAATTAAAGTATGATAACAAAAATTTAACATAGTTCATTTAGTAGTTCCCAACTTGCTTTAAATCAATACCATCCTAATACGCATACTTGCATATAATAGATGATGTATGATCTTTCACACATATATAAGTACTTACACAAGTGTGCATGCATGTATACATGCAAATACGTTTTGTATGTAAAACAAGTGGCTTGGTTAAAGTATATGTTTAAATTTCCTGTTGCATGTGGAGGGAAATTAGTTAACTTCCTGCTTTCAACTATATTCAACAAATACTTTAACATATTTACACTTCACATACAATAACAAAACGTGCAACAGCATGATTTTTAATGCAAGTAAACAAAAGAGTACTGCGAGGCAATGTAAACAGTGAGTGACACTTCAATAGAACTTCAGAAATGTAAATGTCAGTAGAATCTATAAATTCTCAAACATAATTAATATGAAAGCGGTAACATTGAGTTGAGCATTCAAAATAAACACCAGATGGACAGACGGCAATTGAAACGGTCAAAGCTGACAGTTTTATTTTAATTAAAATTAGCACTTAATAGGCAAACAGAACAACTAAGTTATCAACAAAATTTTTTCAATAAAAATTTTCTTATTTTTATAGCAAATTTAAAAAAAAATATTAGAAATTTTTGAAAAATTTCGTTTAAAAATATGAAATTTTAAAAAATTTCTAAAAAAACAATAAAAAAATTTTGAAAAATTTTCTATAAGAATAGTAATTTTTTTAAGAAATTTCCTATAAAACAAAAAATTTTTGGAAAATTTCCAATAAAAACACAAAATTTTTAAAAAAGTTCCTATAAAAACAAAAAATTTTTGAAAAATTTCCTATTAATATAAGAAATTTTTGAAAAACTTCCTATAAAAACAAGAAATTTTTGAAAAATTTCCAATAAAAACAAAAAATTTTGAAAAAATTTTCTATCCAAATGAAAAAAATTGGAAAAATTTTTTATGAAAACAAGAAATTTTTGAAAAATTTCCTATAAAAATAAGACATTTTTTAAAAATTTCCTATTTCCTATTTTTAAAAATTTCCTATAAATATAAGAATTTTTTTTTTTTTAATTTTTTTAAATTTTCTATATAAATAAGAAATGTTTGAAAAATTTCCTATTAAAATAACAAATTTTTGAAAAATTTATAATAAATATAAGATTTTTTTTTAATTTCAATAAAAATAAAAAATGTTTGAAAAATTTTCTATAAAAATAAGAAAATTATGTATCAAAATAAGAAATTTTTGAAAATTGTTCCATTAAAATAAGAAATTTTTGAAAAAATTCTAATAAAAAATAACAAATATTTAAAAAATTTCTTATCAAAATGAGAAATTTTTGAAAAATTTCTTATAAAAATAAGAAAATTTTGAAAAATTTCCTCTTAAAATAAAAAAATTTTGAAAACTTGCTATAAAAATAAAAAAATTTTGAAAAATTTCCTATCAAATAAAGAAATTTTTGAAAAGTTTCCTATAAAAGTAAGAAAGTATTAAAAAATTTCTGTAAAAATAAGATATTTCAAAAAAATTTTAAATTTAAATTTCTTATAAAAATAGTAACGTTTTGAAACTTTTCAAAATTCTTTCATAGGAAATTTTTCAAAAACTTCCTATTTTTATAGGAAATTTTTCAAAAATTTTCTTATTTTGATAGGAAATTTTTCAAAAATTTCCTAAAAAAAAAAAATTTTTTTGATATTTTTTTTATGAAATTTTTCAAAAATTTTCTATTTTTATAGGAAATTTTTCAAAAATTTTCTATTTTTATAGGAAATTTTTCAAAAATTTTCTATTTTTATAGGAAATTTTTCAAAAATTTTCTATTTTTATAGGAAATTTTTCAAAAAATTTCTATTTTTATAGGAAATTTTTCAAAAAATTTCTATTTTTATAGGAAATTTTTCAAAAATTTTCTATTTTTATAGGAAATTTTTCAAAAATTTTCTATTTTTATAGGAAATTTTTAAAAAATTTTCGATTTTTATAGGAAATTTTTCAAAAATTTTCTATTTTTATAGGAAATTTTTCAAAAATTTTCTATTTTTATAGGAAATTTTTCAAAAATTTTCTATTTTTATAGGAAATTTTTCAAAAATTTTCTATTTTTATAGGAAATTTTTCAAAAATTTTCTATTTTTATGAGAAATTTTTCAAAAATTTTCTATTTTTATAAGAAATTTTTCAAAAATTTTCTATTTTTATAGGAAATTTTTCAAAAATTTCCTATTTTTATAGGAAATTTTTCAAAAATTTCCTATTTTTATAGGAAATTTTTCAAAAATTTCCTATTTTTATAGGAAATTTTTCAAAAATTTTCTATTTTTATAGGAAATTTTTCAAAAATTTCCTATTTTTATAGGAAATTTTTCAAAAATTTCCTATTTTTATAGGAAATTTTTCAAAATTTTCCTATTTTTATAGGAAATTTTTCAAAAATTTCCTATTTTTATAGGAAATTTTTTAAAAATTTCCTATTTTTATAGGAAATTTTTCAAAAGTTTTCTATTTTTATAGGAAATTTTTCAAAAATTCTTATTTTTATGGGAAATTTTTCAAAAATTTTTCTATTTTAGTAATAAATTTTTAAAAAATTTCTTATTTTTATAGGACATTTTTTAAAAATTTCTTATTTATAAAATTCCAAGTAATCAATTATTTTCATGTAAAATCACCATGAATACATATTTCTGAAAATGTTTTTTCTCTTGTTGCCCACTGTAGAATTTACAGGAATAAGTTTGTCTATGTAAAGTTAAAGTTTTTAAATATAAAGAGAATAAAGAATCCATACAATCTCTTATGCGTACGTACAATGTATAAGTAAAAGTAAGTGTAGCATTTTTGTTTGCATGTTAACGTAATTGTGTGGTAGTTGTGTAAATTTACTCGTGTATTTCTGTAAATATGTTTCCGTTTCCTCCACTTAGTTACAGTCTTTTTTTATATTAACACTTTTATTATTCAATATATCTACAAGCAAGTTTATAAAATATTTTATATTCTCTCAATTTTATATTCTTTAGTTTGCTTTAAAAAGGGAATATAAAAAGATTTTTTTTCACAAAAACGTTGATATTTTCTACAGTCTTGTATAACACATACCTACCGTATATTGTATTGTGATTTTCTAAATCCTTTTCCCTTCTCTAAATGCAAACATTACGAGTACAGACATAAAACTTACATACTTGCTACGCATATGAATAAACTTACATGTAATTCTATCCTGCTCTACATATTTATATAAGATATTTTTTCATTTTCAATTTTTTTAATACTTCTGGGATGAAACTAATCCGTATATTGTATAGTTGTTCCTGCTTTTTCTGTAAGTTGGAAATATAAATCAGCACCCTTTGGTAGATTATTGCGTATATTTTTGTAAAATATATGAATATTTAATGCGGCATGAGATGTTTAAACTAAGTTTAAAAATAAAATTTATTTCAAATTTAATTGAAATAACGAAGTGCCAGTAAGGTTTTTTAAGGATAAACAAAAATATTTAGATATTCAGCTTATAAAGAGGAATTAAAAGTTAATACAAGGTTGATTACTAAAATTAAGTTTGAAGTTTTTACACAAATCTAGTGGTTCACTAAATTTTTAGTATAGAAAAATATAAAAAATTTTAGTATCAAACATTTTTCTATAAAATAAATTTTAATATAGAAAATTTGTCTATAGAAAAAATTCTAATATCGAAAATTTTTTGTAAAAAAAATTTATTTAGAAAATTTTTTGCCATAGAAAAAAATATTTTCAAAAATTTTGAATACTAAATATTTTTCTAAAGAAAAAATTATAATTGAAACTAATTTTAATATCAAGAATTTTTTTATAGAAAAATTTTTACTGTCAAAAATTTTTGCTATAGAAAAACGAAAAAATTTTAATATCGAAAATTTTTCTATAGAAATATTTTTAGTATAGAAAATTTTTCTATAAAAAAGTTTTTCAATATCGAAATTTTTTGCTATATAAAAATTTTTTGTATCGAAAATATTTCTATAGACAAATTTTTTGTTTCGAAAATTTTTCTATAGGAACATTTTTTGTATCGAAAATTTTTCTATAGACAAATTTTTTGTTTCGAAAATTTTTCTATAGGAACATTTTTTGTATCGAAAATTTTTCTATAGAAAAATTTTTTGTATCGAAGATTTTTCTATGGCAAAATTTTTCTATAGAAAATTAAAAAAATTTTTCTATAGGCAAATTTTTTGTATCGAAAATTTTCCTATAGAAAAATTTTTTGTATCGAAACTTTTTCTATAGAAAAATTTTTTATATCGAAAATTTTTCTATAGAAAAATTTTTTGTATCGACAATTTTTCTATAGAAAAATTTTTTGTATCGACAATTTTTCTATAGAAAAATTTTTTGTATCGAAAATTTTTCTATGGAAAAATTTTTTGTATCGAAAATTTTTCTATGGAAAAATTTTTTGTATCGAAAATTTTTCTATGGAAACATTTTTTGTATCGAAAATTTTTCTATAGAAAAATTTTTTGTATCGACAATTTTTCTATAGAAAAATTTTTTGTATCGACAATTTTTCTATAGAAAAATTTTTTGTATCGACAATTTTTTTATGGAAAAATATTTTGTATCGAAAATTTTTCTATTTAAACATTTTTTGTATCGAAAATTTTTCTGTAGAAAAATTTTTTTGTGTCGAAATTTTTTCTATAGAAAAATTTTTTGTGTCGAAATTTTTTCTATAGAAAAATTTTTTGTATCGAAAATTTTTCTTTAGAAAAATTTTTTGTATTGAAAATTTTTCTATAGAAAAATTTTTTGTGTCAAAATTTTTTCTATAGAAAAGTTTTTTGTGTCGAAATTTTTTCTATAGAAAAATTTTTTGTATCGAAAATTTTTCTTTAGAAAAATTTTTTGTATTGAAAATTTTTCTATAGAAAAACTTTTTGTATCAAAAATTTTCTATAGAAAAATTTTTTGTACCGAAAATTTTTCTATAGAAAAATTTTTTCAACGAAAATTTTTCTATAGAAAAATTTTTTTAATCGAAAATTTTTCTATAGAAAAATTTTTTCAATACAAAATTTTTCTATAGAAAAATTTTTTCATTCGAAAATTTTTCTATAGAAAAATTTTTTCAATCGAAAATTTTTCTATAGAAAAATTTTTTCATTCGAAAATTTTTCTATAGAAAAATTTTTTCAATCGAAAATTTTTCTATGGAAAAATTTTTTCAATCGAAAATTTTTCTATGGAAAAATTTTTTCAATCGAAAATTTTTCTATAGAAAAATTTTTTCAATCGAAAATTTTTCTATAGAAAAATTTTTTCAATCGAAAATTTTTCTATAGAAAAATTTTTTCAATCGAAAATTTTTCTATAGAAAAATTTTTTCAATCGAAAATTTTTCTATAGAAAAATTTTTTCAATCGAAAATTTTTCTTTAAAAAAATTTTTTCAATCGAAAATTTTTCTATAGAAAAATTTTTTCAATCGAAAATTTTTCTTTAAAAAAATTTTTTCAATCGAAAATTTTTCTTTAAAAAAATTTTTTTAATCGAAAATTTTTCCATAAAAAAAATTTTTGTAGCGAAAATTTTTCTTTAGAAAAATTTTTTGTATCGAAAATTTTTCCTTAGAAAAAGTTTTTGTATCGAAAATTTTTCTATAGAAAAATTTTTCACTATCGAAAAATTTTTTATATCGAAAATTTTTCTATAGAAAAATTTTTTATATCGAAGAATTTTCTATAGAAAAATTTTTTGTATCGAAAATTTTTCTATAGAAAATTTTTTATATCAAAAATTTTTCTATAGAAAAATTTTTTATATCGAAAATTTTTTAAAACGAAAATTTTTCTATAGAAAAATTTTTGATAGTAAAAATTTTGCTATAGAAAAATTTTTACTATAGAAAATTTTTACTATAGAAAATTTTTACTATAAAATTAAATGAACAATATTTGATGTTTGGTGTTTTTAATTGAAAATAAAATACTTTTTTAAGTTTTTCTGGAAATAATTGCTCATTTTAACTTTAAAGCCATTTTCTAAATTCTATTAAACTTAACGAAAAGCCTTAACAAGGTTCTTCTTAACCCTTTAGCTAAATATTTTGTATTTTTCCTTCATCCCTCGTAAATTTGATTGTTTTCTAATGAAGTTAATTAGATGCCGTTGAAAAACGTAACAAATTGTTGAGCGATAATAAATTAAGCGTTAACTGAAATAACCAAAAGAAAATACAAAAACAAATTAAGGATTGATAGGATTTTTAACAGTGGGATAAAATTAGTTTATTGAAAAAATTCTTCCAAGTTCTATACAATTAGAAAAAAAAATTGTCATTTAAAAAAAAGGCCTAATGGTTATTTTATCGAGCAAAACCAGACTGATTGATATCATTGTCTCTTTAGTAAAATCTTGGAAGTTTCTAATTTAATTAGTAATTCCCCAGAAAAACAAAAAGTTTTCCACTGTTTTTTCCCCGTTTCACGCCTGTCTTTCTTTATGTCTAAAAAGCATTTGAAAAATTTTAAATTTGAACATTTAACAACGTGGAAAAACAGACATTTTAAGGGCCCATTTCTTGTTAACTTCTATTGTTGATATTTTGCATTTCAGACTAAAACTGTTATCTACCCAAAAGATGGAAAAGGAAAAGTAACTCAAAGGTTGTTAAAAGGTCATACTTTTTATTGAATTTGCTGCTGTTATTGTTGTTTTTGTTTATTATTTGTATTTTTGGTTTAAATTAAAGCCTTCAGCAAATAAGTTTCAAATAGAATCTCAGCATTCCAAAGAATAAAAAAGAAAAAGTTAGAAAAAAAGACCTTCATAACCCTTAATTAGCTTGACGAAATGGGTTTTTAAAAGTTATTCATCATAATTGGCTAATCAAGAAGAATAGACAAGGGACATGCTCGTGTCGAGTCAAGGTTTTGAAATAGTTGAAATAGTTAAATTTTAAAGAAAATTTGTTCAAATTTCCTTAATAAAATCAATTTAAACCATTTATTGATTCTGTTTAAAATTTTGATTTATTTTAGATTTTTATAACTTTTTTTGTATACATTTTTTAACAATTTTGCTAAACTGTCGTAAAAGTTATTTAGCACGTTCACAAAATATTTCTTTTTTATTTGATTTGTTTAGTTTTAGCTTTTTGTGGAATTTCTATTAGTTTTCAGGTTTTTCGTTTTGTTGGTTTGAACTTTTTTATTTGTTTTTCTGTTTTTTTGTAAAATGAAATAAATTTAAAACTTTTTCGTTACAAACTATTTCACACTTTATCATAAGTACCAAGGTTATTTTTTAAATTATGATTTATCCATATAAAGTGTCAATTAAAATTTCTTTTTTACATTTTTTCAAACCTTTTATATAGTATTTTTACGCTTAATTGAATCCAAAGAAATTTTGAAAATATGATTAATTTAAAAATTTATTTCGCAGTAAATTTTATATATTTTTAGTGAAAAAATTGATTATTAAATTTCAACAACGTATTCCTTGTTAGTAGAGAGAGAGACGTAGTAAAGAGACTCAGTTGTCTTTAGTAGTCTTCTATAGAAAAAAAATTTCTATAGAAAATTTTTCTTTAAACAAATTTTTCGTAAAAAAAATTTTTCTATAGAAATTTTTCGTTAAAAAAATTTTTCTATAGAAAATTTTTAGTTAAAAAAGTTTTTCTATAGAAAATTTTTCGTTAAAAAAATTTTTCTATAGAAAATTTTTCGTTAAAAAAATTTTTCTATAGAAAATTTTTCGTTAAAAAAATTTTTCTATAAAAAATTTTTCGTTAAAAAAATTTTTCTATAGAAAATTTTTCGTTAAAAAAATTTTTCTATAGAAAATTTTTCGTTAAAAAAATTTTTCTATAGAAAATTTTTCGTTAAAAAAATTTTTCTATAGAAAATTTTTCGTTAAAAAAATTTTTCTATAGAAAATTTTTCGTTAAAAAAATTTTTCTATAGAAAATTTTTCGTTAAAAAAATTTTTCTATAGAAAATTTTTCGTTAAAAAAATTTTTCTATAGAAAATATTTCGTTAAAAAAATTTTTCTATAGAAAATTTTTCGTTAAAAAAATTTTTCTATAGAAAATTTTTCGTCAAAAAAATTTTTCTGTAGAAAATTTTTCGTTAAGAAAATTTTTCGTTAAAAAAATTTTTCTATAGAAAATTTTTCGTTAAAAAAATTTTTTTATGGAAAATTTTCCGTAAAAAAAATTTTTCTATAGAAAATTTTTCGTTAAAAAAATTTTTCTATAGAAAATTTTTCGTTAAAAAAATTTTTCTATAGAAAATTTTTCGTTAAAAAAATTTTTCTATACAAAATTTTTCGTTAAAAAAGTTTTTCTATAGAAAATTTTTCATTAAAAAAATTTTTCTATAGAAAATTTTTCATTAAAAAAATTTTTCTATAGAAAATTTTTCGTTAAAAAAATTTCTATAAAAAATTTTTCGTTAAAAAAATTTTTCTATAGAAAATTTTTCGTTAACAAATTTTTCTATAGAAAATTTTTCGTTAAAAAAAATTTTCTATAGAAAATTTTTCGTTAAAAAAATTTTTCTATAGAAAATTTTTCGTTAAAAAAATTTTTCTATAGAAAATTTTTCGTTAAAAAAATTTTTCTATAGAAAATTTTTAGTTAAAAAAGTTTTTCTATAGAAAATTTTTCGCTAAAAAAATTTTTCTATAGAAAATTTTTCGTAAAAAAAATTTCTCGTTAAGAAAATGTTTCTATAGTAAAAATTTTCCTTACGAAAAATTTCTAAATGAAAAATTTTAGGTCGAAAAAATTTCTTAACAAAAAATTTTGTCGATAGAATAATTCCAGGCACCGAAAATAACTGTTATTTTAAAATTTTTGATTAAAAAAATCAACCAGAAGGAGTTATCGTAGAACAAAACCAAAAATACCGTTTGGATGGTCTTGGTCAAAATATTTATAAGCTGAGATACTTTTTATTTTTTAACTTTTATTTTAAAAATCAAAAATAAAACTTATTTTTTAACTTTTATTTTAAAAATGAAAAATAACAATTATTTTATAACTTTTATTTTAAAAATCAAAAATAAAAGTTATTTTTTAACTTTTATTTTAAAAATCAAAAATAAAAGTTATTTTTTGACTTTTAATTTTAAAATTGGAAATAAAAGTTACTTTTTAACTTTTATTTTAAAAATCAAAAATAAAAGTTATTTTTTAACTTTTATTTTTTGAATCAGAAATAAAAGTTATTTCTTCCCTTTTTTAACGGTAATAAAGTTATTTTTATATATTTTTTTAATTTTCGAAAAACTATTTGCCTTTTGACTGAAATATTTAAAATTTTTACGTAATTATTGAAAAATGTTGGTATGATGACGGTGGCAAAGGGATCATATGGTCAAGCTTAACCGACGTTATAATTTTCTACTTATTAAGAGTAAAGTGTCTAAACAATTTATATGGACATTTTCATACAAAATATTTAGACACTGGTTGTTCAGAGTTTAAAAAATATTATTATACCGACCTTAGTCTCACAAGTCATAATTATATACTAAAAACTTAATTTAAAAAACAATTCGGTTCTATTCATTTTATAATATTCATTTCTATAACAAATATATACTTATGTATATAAAATTTCTATAACAAATATATACTTATGTATATAAAATTTTAAAATGGGTCGCAAACGAAACTTTTTTTTACGCGAGTTTTATGTTGAAAGTTATGGCGAAGCGGTTTGCAAATCGTGCGGAAAAAAAATTAGTAATTTTTCCACAAATTTAAAACGCCATTTAGAACAAACACATAGTGAAGTTTTTCAAGATTTGGCGATTTTTTTCTTCAAGGATATTTTGCAGAAACCAATACAAATGATAAACTTACGATGATATGCTAGTGCAAATAAAAGTATCTATTGGAAAAAATCGAAAGATACTTTTTAGATAAACCAATATTATAATATCCAAAAAATTACAAAAATTTGTAACTAAATATCTAGCTTTAAATAACATTTTCATTAAAATACTTACATGTTACTAATTATAAATAAAATATTGAAATAAATAATGAATTCGCTTTATACTGCATACAAACTTTAATATAGAGAAATAAATATATATGTAGCACTTACTAACATACCCAAACAGTTTATTTTATTAAGCATGTTAATTTTAAAAAAATAACTTTTATTTTTGATTTTTAAAATAAAAGTTAAAAAATAATTGTTATTTTTGATTTTTAAAATATAAGTTAAAAAATAATTGTTATTTTTGATTTTTAAAATATAAGTTAAAAAATAACTTTTATTTTTGTTTTTTAAAATAAAAGTTAAAAAATAACTTTTATTTTTGATTTTTAGAATAAAAGTTAAGAAATAACTTTTACTTTTGATTTTTAAAATAAAAGTTAAAAAATAACTTTTATTTTCGATTTTTAAAATAAAAATTAAAAAATAATTGTTATTTTTTGACTTTTTCGATAAAAGTCATAACTGTTACGGTCCTGAATAATTCTTATATTGCAAAATTTTCTGTAGAAAAATTTTCGAAACAAAAATTTGTATATTGAAAAATTTTCTATGGAAAAATTTGTATATTGAAAAAGTTTATATAAAAAATTTTTTATATTGAAAAATTTTTTATATACAAATTTTTATATTGAAAAATTTTCTATACAAAAATTTTTATATTGAAAAATTTTCCATATACAATTTTTTATATTGAAAATTTTTTTATAGAAAAATTTTTATATTGAAAAATTTTCTATAGAAATATTTTTATATTGAAAAATTTTCTATAGAGAAATTTTTATATTAAAAAATTTTCTATAGAAAAATTTTTAAATTGAAAAATTTTCTATAGAAAAATTTTTATATTGAAAATTTTTTATATCGAAAAATTTTTATATTGAAACAATTTCTATAAAAAAAATTTTATATTGAAAAATTTTCTATAGAAAAATTTTTATATTGAAAAATTTTGTATAGAAAAATTTTTATATTGAAAAATTTTCTATACAAACATTTTTATATTGAAAAATTTTCTATATACAAATTTATCTATAGAAAATTTTTCAATATAAAAATTTTTATATTGAAAAATTTTCTGTAGAAAAATTTTTTATTGCAAAATTTTTTATAGAAAAATTTTCTATAGAAAAATGTGTAAATCGATAAATTTATTATAGAAGGGTTTTTTTCTAAAAAAATATTTACATCGAAAAATTTTTCTGTTAGTTATTTTTTTAGAATTAAGTTGCATTCTTATTAAATGCATATATTTATAAAAACATTACACAAAACTCTAAAATACTTGTAAAAGAAAATGTCTAACTTTAATTTAAATATCAAAGTCTCGTGAATGAATTTCCATTCATTTTAATCGCTGCCTCATTTCCTTTTATGCTGCCAGCACTTTTACATTTTTGCCAACATAATCTACTTTGTGATGTGTCAGTTAAGCAATTTGTTAATGACAGCTCTAGAAACACATAAAACTGAAAGCAAAAAAAAATATTAAATAAAAAATAGCTACTTTCGCACACACACACACATACACAGACATGTAAACCAATACCACTACCAGCTAAACTATTAAATATATTACTTTAATATTAAACTTAAGCAGTAAAAGGGAGGAACTCCATTAACTAGTGATAAAAGTAAAAAATAAAGCGAGGGGAGCATGAAACCAGAGCAATTCAATGACAATATATAATACACATTCTAAGAGCTCGTAGTGTTCAAATGATATATAGCAAAAAGGGATTTTTATTTTTCTCCACTTTTACAACTTGTAAGCAATAATATTTTACGAAAACATTCGCAGTAGTAAAATCATGAAAATTAACAAAACTATGTACAATAAAGGGCGTGTATATAGAAAGATGACCATGATAAAAGTGATGTAGCCACCGTCTAAACCATCAATGTAGTAACCAACACTACCCACCCAGACAGAAACGCATTTTACCGAAAGCAATGTCAGCAGCAAAAATTGTGTAAAACTGTACAAAAAGAACAACAGCATCCCTAGACAATAGCAACAAATAGTCATGTTTCTGCATTGAGGAAAAGCAAAAATTATGTGAGCGGATCTTTAAAGGATATAAAAAAAACGCACAAAAATATGCAGTGGTTTGCAGATTTTTATATTTATAGTTTTTGTTCGTGTATCAACAAGTTATAAAAACAATGCAATGCCATGATGTACCAGGAATTTTTAAATTTTATATCACTTTGAATTCTCGAGCAGTTACAAGGCAATAGAGACAGAGACAGTTTCAATGAAAAATAAAAGCCTTTTTGACCTTCCTTTGCAGTGAAGTTCAGTGATTCATATTAAAGTATTTTTAATTTAAGTTTTTTATTTAAAATATATGTATCTGTGGTTTGGTGCTAAAGTTCCAATATCAAAAAAAATAGTTTTGGGAAAATTTGATTTAAAATTTTTAAATTTAATATAGCCCAGAAAAATCCTTATAAATCTGTTCAGAGTTAAGTAAGAGATTAGCAGTTGGGGCCAAAAAAAGGAAGGTTAAAAAGGGAATATAATGAAATATACTCAGAACAGCAAAAAAAAATTGACATTGGCCCTTTTAGCATCAAGCTACAGACATTTACCCTTTTAAATGTAAGAATAGAGCCCTTGTACTTCTGAAAACTAGCATCTAGTGGTATTTAAGATTGGAGAAGGAATTTCCTTTAAGTTTTCTGACCCTTTAATGTATTCTACAGATCGAAACAGCAGCCAAATACAGGTTGAACTAATGCCTAAAATACTATATAATGAAAGGCACACAATTTTCTCATTGAATGCCAGGCCTTGATCTTGGAGAAATTTTCGAAATTGTAAAAATCTTTCGGATCAGACAAAATTGGCGAATTTCAATGCAAAGTGGGCAAATTTGATCCACTATATAGCCCACTGTGCTATCGACAGATACGTCCATAAGCATTGCTCTAAAGCTGCGATCGGCAAAAGCTAGCTCGAGGGCATTTACCCACACAAACACAAGATGCAATAGTATTTGCATTACACTGCCCTAAAGGCCTAGATCCTCTTCCAAATTTCGTCAAAAGCCGTCTAATAATTTGAAATAGATTTATCTTTTAAGACAAAATTTTGTTGAAATAGCCACACTCATTGTATCATAATAAACAAGTAAGAGTGTTATATTCGGTTGTGCCGAATCTTATATACCCACCATCAAGTTGTGTTAAATTTAGAAACATATCTCATATATCTACAAGGGTGCAGCTAATTCAAAATCTGGACCAAAACTGGAAAAATCGCTAAGCTATTTGGTATTGTTGGTAAAACCTTTGGACTAAATTAGGTTTCCGTAGCTTTATAGTTCAACATTCAAAAATATTTTAGTGGTTTCCCCAGTATTTACTTTGATCAAAATTCGGTCTCATAACCAGGTATAGTTTTACATTAATAAGTTGTTAAATACTTTTCGTTGTGATTAATATGTAGTTAGGCTAAACACGTTAATAGTAATACGACAGGTCCATATATTTCGTTATGAGTTCCTAATGCATTCATCATATATAAAGTCTGAGCTGAACATTGATTGATGCCTATATAATTTCATAGGTGCAATCTTAATATAATGAATGTACCTCCAAATCTTTTTGATTGTAGATATAAAAAGGGGATGTTATATATATAAGAATTATAGCCAAATGTTGGCCGATTATAACAAAATTTTACACACTGGCTGGTATATATAGAGAGCTTATTCTTGCAAAATTTAGTGACCATAGCTATCATAGTTTCTAATTTAATAGCTTTTAACTGGCCTTTGCTAAAATTTTTGGTTTCCGTGAGTGTTTTTCACATGAAAGCTAAAGTCAAATATGGACTGATTCCTATAAAATTTGATAAACTGATCAAAAATTGCATAAAATTTCCCTATTTTAAATTTAATCGTCATAGCTATTACAATTGTATTCAATTATCAGCATTAATGTGTTTCCCGAGGCGGGGTTATATGGGAGCTCTAACTAAATTTGAACCGATTTTGTCCATTTTCAACACACATCTTTTTCAAGATATTCAAAATACTTTTGTAAAATTTTGTCCCTCTAGCTCTTTTCGTTAAGGCGCTATCGTGCTTTTATCTGACGGACAGATGGACATAAACAACCTTTTCTTTATGTATTTTTGTGTTTCCATAAGTTTTTTATATGGGAGCTAGGTCAAATAGTGACCGATTGTGACAAAATTTTGCACACTGGCTGGCATTGATATAAGACTTTCTTGTGCCAAATTTAGTGGTTATATCTGTTATACTTTTAGATTTATTGGCATTTAAGTGTATTTTAGGTGAAATTTAGCCTGTTTTCGTAAGTTTTTTGTATGGGAGCTATGGCTAAATGTCAAGCGATTTCGATGAAATTTTATATGCTGCCTAGTGCTTATCTAAAACTTCTAGATACTAAATTTTGTCATCATAACTGTCATAATTTGTCATTTATTAGCAAATAAGCGATTAGCCTAGACGAGGTTATACGGGAGCTATGGCCAAATGCTAACCGATTTTGCCCAATTTCAATACCAAAATTTTCTCATAGATAAAGAATGTTTTTGCTAAGTTTCAGTTAGCTAGCTCTTTTCGTTTAGACGTTATCGTGATTTCAACAGACAGACAGACAGACAGACGGACAGACAGACGGACATAGCTCAATCGTCTTAGAATTTCATAAGGATTCAGAATATATATCGTTTTTGATTTTTGAACCAATATTAAGGAAATTACAAACGGAATGACAATCTCAATATACCCCCCATTCTTTTTGATGGTGGGTATAAAAATGGTCTAGCTTATATTGCATACTTTGAGGCGAAGTGAATAACATTACGTATGATGAATATTTTGCTTTCAAAAAAATATTCAAAATCACTCATACGCAGCGTTGCTCTACAATCATGAGTATAAAATCATTAATGTAATTCTTACAAAAAAATCTATGTATTTACAAACGTAATGTAATATGTATGTAATTCCTGATGCTAAAAACTAATTACTTTAATTGCATACCCAAAAGATTCTGTCATGTACTAAATTTACATTAAACTTAATTAATTTAGTTTTTCTGACATATTATATGTATAGAAAATCTTCCTGAATTTTTATATATATCTTTATTCTTAGAAGTAACAAAATATAAAATATTCTTAATTCAATAATATACCACAAATGTCCGTAAGTACTTAATTAACTTACATGTGTCAACGACAAAGTCAATGTAATGTTAAAAATATAACATCCAAATACCAGAAAGCATAAAGTTTTCTAATAAATAATACAAATAAATTGCTGTAACTAAATATTTAAATACATATAAAAGTTATGCATGTAAAGCTATTTTTAGGACATGTTCACAGGATTTTAAGCAAAATTTTGTTAAAGCAGTCATTGGATTCATACACGTAAGATTAATGTTTTGTTGCTTGGATCGAATAGACATTTAATATTATTTATTCATGTAAGGAATATTAAATTTATAGAAGGTAGCAAGTGGCAAATTCTTAGGTACCAGTGTTGCCAAGCTACTACATATCTTCACTACATGTCTACTAAAATACGTCTCTTTACAAAGACTATGTCTCTATACTAAAGACTACTTCTCTTTACAAAGACGATGTTTCTATACTAAGCACTACGTCGCTATTCTAAAGACTACGTCTCTATACTGAAGAAAATTACGTCTTTATACTAAAGTCTTCGTCTCTATACTAAAGACTACGTCTCTTTACTAAAGACTACATCTCTATACTAATGACTACGTCTCTATACTTATCTCTGTACTAAAGACAACGTCTCTATACTTATCTCTGTACTAAAGACTACGTCTCTATACTAATGACTACGTCTCTATACTAAACTCTGTACTAAAGACTACGTCTCTATACTAAAGACCACGTCTCTATATTAAAGACTACGTCTCTATACTAAAGACTACGTCTATATACTAATGACTAAGTCTCTATACTAAAGACTACGTCTCTATACTAAAGACTACGTCTCTGTACTAAAGACTAAATATTCGTTATTAAAATTTTTTCTATAGAAAAATGTTCGTTATTAAAATTTTTTCTATAGAAAAATTTTCATTATTACAATTTTTTCTATAGAAAAATTTTCGTTATTAAAATATTTTCTATAGAAAAATTTTCGTTATTAAAATTTTTTCTATAGAAAAATTTTCGTTATTAAAATTTTTTCTATAGAAAAATTTTCGTTATTAAAATTTTTTCTATAGAAAAATTTTCGTTATTAAAATTTTTTCTATAGAAAAATTTTCGTTATTAAAATTTTTTCTATAGAAAAATTTTCGTTATTAAAATTTTTTCTATAGAAAAATTTTCGTTATTAAAATTTTTTCTATAGAAAAATTTTCGTTATTAAAATTTTTTCTATAGAAAAATTTTCGTTATTAAAATTTTTTCTATTGAAAAATTTTCGTTATTAAAATTTTTTCTATAGAAAAATTTTCGTTATTAAAATTTTTTCTATAGAAAAATTTTCGTTATTAAAATTTTTTCTATAGAAAAATTTTCGTTATTAAAATTTTTTCTATAGAAAAATTTTCGTTATTAAAATTTTTTCTATAGAAAAATTTTCGTTATTAAAATTTTTTCTATAGAAAAATTTTCGTCATTAAAATTTTTTCCATAGAAAAATTTTCGTTATTATAATTTTTTCTATAGAAAAACTTTCGTTATTAAAATTTTTCTATAGAAAAATTTTCGTTATTAAAATTTTTTCTATAGAAAAACTTTCGTTATTAAAATTTTTTCTATAGAAAATTTTTCGTTATTAAAATTATTTCTATAGAAAAATTTTCGTTATTGAAATTTTTTCTATAGAAAAATTTTCGTTATTAAAATTTATTTTATTTATTAACATTTTTTCTGTAGAAAAATTTTCGTTATTAAAATTTTTTCTATAGAAAAATATTCGTTATTAAAATTTTTTCTATAGAAAAATATTCGTTATTAAAATTTTTTTTATAGACAAATTTTCGTAATTAAAATTTTTTCTATAGAAAAATTTTCGTAATTAAAATTTTTCTTTAAGAAAAATTTTCCTTATTAAAATTTTTCTCTAAGAAAAATGTTCGTTATTAAAATTTTTCTCTAAAAAAAATTTTCCTTATTAAAATATTTCTCTAAGAAAAATGTTCCTTATTAAAATATTTCTCCAAGAAAAATTTTCCTTATTAAAATTTTTCTCTATAGAAAAATTTTTGTTATTAAAATTTTTCTCTATAGAAAAATTTTTGTTATTAAAGTTTTTCCTTTCAGAAAAATTTTCGTTATTAAAATTTTTTCTATAGAAAAATTTTCTTTATTAAATTTTTCTCTATAAAAAAAATCGCATTTGAATTTTTGTCTAAAGAAAAGTTTTCGTTTTTAAAATTTATCTCTATAGAAAATTTTTCGTTATAGAAATTTTAATTTTTCTGTAGAGGAAAATTTTCTTTATTAAAATTTTTCTATATAGAAAAATTAAAATTTTTCTCTATAGAAACATTTTCGTAATTAAAATTTTTCTTTACACAAAAATTTTCATTATTAAAATTTTTCTCTATGGAAAAATTTTCGCTATTAAAATTTTTCTCTAGAAATTTTTTTTCTTTAGAAAAATTTTGTTATTAAAATTTTTCTCTATAGAAAAATTTTCATTTCCTTTTTAATTTTTGGAAAGATGTAATAAAATCTTAAACTAAAGTGTAAGTTTTCTAGCTAAGGGACAACGCTTTATACAAAATTACTGATCCCTTATCAATATTCTATGAATTTTTAGTTATTACTAGTATTTATATGATTCGATCTAACCACAAAACCATATTGCTATCAAGATATTTTAGTATCAAGATATTTTAGTTTCAGACCCCACATACAACTACATCATCCTTAAATTCTACTATTAATATGCTGTCATCATTACTTACGGACATCACTTTGTATAGAATTTGCAATTGTGTGTGTGTCGGTCGATTCTATTTAGTCATTCAGTCTCATGCAAATTGCAAGTAACAAGTATTTCCAGCTACAAACAGGTACTTAATTAAAGATGTACTAAATGTAAGACGATTAAATTAATTAAAATTGTATTATTCTGGATTCAGTATGAGGTGATGTTGCTGGTGTTGTTGTTGCTACTGCTATTGTTGTCTTTGATATTATTTTGCAAAAGCAAATTATAACCAAAAACTTTATTAATTTAATGAAGACTTTAAGCATAAAATGATATTGCGATTAAAAAGAACGTGATTTGAGAGGGGGTTTGAGCCCCTCTTTGTTGCCAATGAATATTTATTTAATGATATTTTTATAGAATAGCCAACGGAAGGAAATTGGTGTTCTTTTTTTTTGGTAACTTGTCGTTTACTCAATTAAAATTTCCCCTTCTACAAGTTTGGTTTGTTAAATTTAATAATGTTGACAAATTGCTTTTGTTTGTTAATGACGCGATAAATATTTTTAAGTATTTAGGGGATTGTTTAGTTTTTGGTTATAGAAAATAGTGAAAAGTTGAAAAGCTTTTTGTTTGTAAGGAAATCGTTTAATGGCATTAATGACAAATTTTAATTAGTTCTAGGAAAATATTTGTAGTATTATTTAAAAGTTAGGAATTGTTTTAATCACCAAATGTTAGCTTAGGCGAATAACTTGCCTTATCCTTCTAGATTTCAGGCTTTTCTTAATAGCCAAAAGTTTTTATATCAATTATAATTTCTATGAATCTTCATCTTTCAAAATTGTACAATATAATAAATAAAGAAAGTTTAATTGTAAATTTGTTAAAGAAAACTAATAAGTCAAATTTTTAACGATCCACATGATCCAAGAGCCCCCAATGCATTGCGAAAAAGTTACTGTTTGGGGACGTTTTTTAAGAACACGGTTGTCTAAACCATCATTGTCAATTGGGTCAAAATTTTTCCAAAAAATCAAAGTTGCAATTAGGTATTTCGATTTCTTTGAAACTTGGTAAAAATTTGGTTTTAGATATGAGTAATTTTTGTGCCAAATGATTTTTGAAAATTTTCAAAATTCTGGGAACCACAGGGCACTAAATTTTGAAATAACTTAATTTTTAAAATTTAATATCTCTGAGACATTTTAATCAATTTTGCTCAAATTTACAGGACTATTAGATAATTTGTGTGTGTTTTAAACTAAATTAAGTCCAAAAATTTATTTTCAAAATTTGACCAAAAAAAAAGTTAAAAAGTTTTTTATTTCATTTTTTCACTCATAAGCACTACGATTTTTTTCTAATAATAATTTTATAATTCCTTGTCTTTTTACGAAAAAACTATGCTTTTATGTATTATATATATTAATATGAATAATATGTATTAATGAATAATATGTATTAATATGAATACCATGAAAGTATTTTTTACCAAAATATTTTACATTAAAATGTATGTACTTTCAAATTTATTACGAAAAAAAATTATTTTTTAAATTTTCTTTCAAAAAAATGTTACCTTAAAATTTTATTTAAAAAAAAAATTAACTTACAAATTTTTTCTTGAAATTTTTTTATGTAAAAATTTTTGTAGAGAAAATTTTTTATGGACAAATTTTTATCAATTAAAAAAAAAATACTAAAATTATGCAAAAAAATTGTCTATACAAAAATTTCCTGTATAAAATTTTAAAAATAAAAAAAAATACAGAAAATTTTTCTTAAAAATTTTTAAACAAAAATTTTATCAAAACTTTAAAAAAAATGTTTAAATTAAAATTCCAAAGTTTTTAGTTTAAAAACAGAAGAAATTAAAAACTTTATCAACATTTTCTTAAAAAAAAATTAACTCAAAATTTAAACCAAAAAAAAATGTTACCGAAAACTCTATGAAACATTTTTTACCCAAAAATTTTTTATGACTATTTTTCCTTCAAAGTTTTCATTGAAAAAATGAGTTCTCTATAAAAAATTTTTATCTTAACATTTTCTACTAAAAAGTCTTGCCGGAAAATGTTCTATAAAAATGTTTACTCAAAATTTTTTAGAAAAAAAAAAATCTCAATGAAAATTTTTCTTAAAAAAAAATTGTTAATACAAATTTTATCAAAACTTTAAAAATGTTTAAATTAAATTTTTTGTAACTCAAAAAAAAATTTATTAAAAGTATATAAAAATTTGCTTTAAATTTTTTAAAATTTTAAACGAAAAAAATTTAACCGAAAATTTTTGTATAAACCTTTTTTACGCAAAAAGTTTTTATTGAAAAAATGATGGTTGGTTAGGCCATCTCATCATTAGGAGTATTCCTACCTTTAGACAAATCGAAAACCTCGCATTATTACTTATTTTACAAACACAATCATTACGAATTATGTTTGTAAATCATAAGTAGAAACTCAGATTAGCAAAAGCAAACCAAAGCATTTTTCAGTTTCATCTTTCTTCACATATACAAACATAATTCGTAATGATTTTGTTTGTAAAATAAGTAATAATGCGAGGTTTTCGATCTGTCTCCTTCTGAAGAATGGCCATCAGTTTTTCAATTAAAACTTTTTGGGTAAAAAAGGTTTATATAAAAATCTCCGGTTACATTTTTTTTTTGTTTAAAATTTTGAGTTTAATTTGTTTAAAGCGAATTTTTATAACAGATCGAGATCAAATGCAAATAATCTTTTTTTTTTTAATTTTCTAGAAAAAATTATAATTTCTGTTAAAAAATTTTTTAATAAAAATTTTATCAAAAATTAAAAAATGCTTAAATTTAAAAGTTTTTAGCTCAAAAAAATTAAAAGGTAATTTTATCGAAATTTGCTTAAACAAAATTTTAAGCTCAAAATTTTCAACAAAAAAATGTTTACCAAAAAATTTTCTATGACAAATTTTTATCAAAAAGTTTTCTATGAAACAATATTTTCTTTAAAGTTTTCTTTGAAAAAATTAGTTTTCTATAAAAAAAGTCTTACCTTAACATTTTCTATGAAATAAAGATTTATTGAAAAAGCAAAAAAAAAAAAACAGCAAAGACTCCATAATATAAATCCATACATTGATTTGCCGTATGGTCGTTTTGAAAAGTCCCATAAAAAAGAGAGTATACCGCTCTTACTCTAATTTTATCTTGAGAAAAAGCTAAGGCAAGCATACGTGCTCTTGTAATGTATGTTTGTTTGTGCGATTATGTGTTTTTCATTGTTTTTTATCTACTCTGTTTTGCAAAGACATATAATTCGTATTTGGTTTGTCTCCCACATTAGATATAATGCGTGATTTTCCATTTGTCTAAGATAAGATTTCCATCACAGATAGATCATAGCTGTTATAATTTGATATTTATGGAAATTAAAATGTTTCCCGGACAGGGTTATATGTTAGCTATTATACCGTTTAGACGCTATCGTTATGTCAACTGACGGACAGAATTGCATATAGATCCAGGATATATAGCCAAAATTGTGGATATTAGAAACGGAATGACAATCAATGGTGGTATAAAAAACTGTTTATTACAATAATAAATAATTGTAATAAATTGGGATCCTATTGCAATACAGTTATATAAAACTTTTCAGCTAAATGTATTTTGAAAACCAAAAAAATGTGTATTAAAAATTTTGAGAAAATTCTTATACAAAAACAAGTAAGAAAGCGCTATAGTCGGTCAAGCCCGACCATACGATACCCTTCACCACTAAGGTCAAAGGTGTTATTTTTCCTGTATAAAGACAAATATTTGCTAAATTTTGACATCATACAAAAATTTACTGAAAACTTACATATTTAACCTGTTTCCGTCATTTGGACTTATATGAGAACTAGGGTCAAATGTGGACCGATTATCTCGAAATTTGGCAAATTGATTACAGTTGTTATAAAAATTATGTATGCAAAAAATAAACTCAAAATTTTTATTATCTTTAGATTTACGAGCGTTTTAGCGATTTTTTGTCTCAATTAGTGGTTTTTTAAAGAAGAGTTTGTATGGGTCATATGTGGACCGATTTCAAAGAAATTTGGATAAGCAGTATTTAATTTTTATAAGCAGTATTTGTTTTAAATTTCATGAAAAAATATTGATATTTGTGGCCAATATGTCAATTCCGAAAAGTGGGACCTATGGGAGGTACCATAAATAATGGACCGATTTTGACCAACTTCAATAGCCATGGTCCCATTATCAAAAAAATGATCTGTTCATTAAATTATCTTTAGAATTGCGACCTGTAGTTTGATTAAAAGGTTTACATGGGGGTCAAGCCGGCCAGAAGGGCGGACGGACGGACGGATATAGCTAAATCGACTCAGAAAGTGATTCTAAGCCTATTGGTATACTAAAAGGTGGGTCTAAGACAAATATTTCTATGCGTTACATACATCAGCACAAACTTATAATACCCTTTCCACCTATGGTGGTGAAGGGTATAAAAATGTAAACAAGCCTTATTGGGACCCCGCAAAAGGTCTAAGGATTTTATTAAACAAAAATCTGAACAAACAATTTTGGATTGATATAATTCTAGTATTTTCTAGAAAGTAAAATTTTATTTCGCAAACAAATTTATTTTATTTCAGATGCGTTAACAATTTTCAACGTTAAAATTTTGCGAAATTTCTTCTTCAAATCACTCACTGTGAATTGGTTATGTAAATAATTTTAAAACTTTCTTATCTACTCGCCGATTACATTTAATTTAATTTCTTCAAATCTATAATAGCATAATCATAATTGCCCTTTCATTAAAATCCCCCGGATACAAATAATTTCGAATGGAGGCAAAAACTTTATTTATTCTTAAGTACTCAAAGCAGCAGCAGAAGAAAAAGTAAAATAAAACTTTTCTAATTAATGTTAAAGAATGGTTCGTAATTAATGTTGAATTTTCTATTTGATAAATATTTAAATGTTGGTGACAGTTTCAGGGACCATCAGCAAAAAAAAATAGGAAAAACAAAATACCAAGAGTAAAATCACAAAAAGTATGACAGTTATTGAAATGGACGGAAATAGCAAACGCTTATAGTCATCAGTCACACATACATATAAAGGCACTTTAGCAAACTTGCGTGGGAGAGATAAGAGTTGAAAAAAGATTTAGTTAATAATTAAGGCTGAAACCCACTCATTTTCCTGTTGATTTTCCAATCGAAGAGTAAATAATTGTTATGTAGAATTAACAATTGGTGTTTTATTTGTCCAAGACGCAATTGAGTTTAAAGTCTGTAAATCAAGTTATATTGGATTTATTTATCTTGACTAAGATAAATAGAAATTGTCCATAATTTATCAACTTTTGCAGAAACTTCTATAAATTCAAATTTCCATATAATTCAAAATTCCAGAAATTTCACAATTTAATATTAAAATTGTTACTTGAGTTTGTTTAATACCAAAACAAATATTAACTTTCCACTTTTAGTTTTGCATATTTGCTTTTCCTTTTAGTCTTAAAACCACAAACAAAATATTTGAACTAAAACATTAAATTGTGGTAAGAAGAATAATCGGGCCGAGTTGCTTTGACATATACATTTTTACACAAACAAACTCAACACGTTTTGAGGATTTGAAGAAAAGTTTGTCTAAAACCATAATAAACTGAGTAATTTTAACGTGTGTCACTCAAACTAATTTTATTTCTTGTCACAAAATATTTAGGAAATAAACCAATAAATTGGGTTAAATTCTAACCATAAATGTTTCGAGATTTTTTACTACTTACATGAAAGCCGAGATATGTAAGTCTTTTTGCCTAAATTGCTTAATTCAAAAGCAAATAAATCTGAGAATAAAAGTATTTACCGAGAAGTTGTTTGTCGGTTTCAATTTGTAAGACAGGAATATCAGGATTAACATAGTCATAGGTTTTAGGAAATGACTTAAATCGAAAAATGTATGTGTATATTTTTCCCATATTTTTTGTTAAGCTAAATTTTACATACAAAGAAAAAAGTTTTTGAAAGAAAATGTTTCTATACAAAAAAATTTTATAGCTAAATTTTTTTAAATCAAATTTTTTAAACGAGAATTTTTTTATAACAAATTTTTAATCCAAAAATTTGTAATAGAAATTTTTACTTAAAAATTGCTTACAAATACATTTTGATGAAAAGTTTTCTTCAAAAAGAATGACTATTCGCATTTGATGCCAAATCTGTTACATTTATTTATTAATGTAACAGACCAATTTATTGATAAAAAGCCAAAAATTGTTTGCAGAGAAACCAAAATTCTTCGACGCATTTCGATGGTTGGTTAGGCCATCTCTTCACGAGGATTATAGACAGATCGAAAACCTCGCATTTTACAAACAAAACCTTTCAGAATTATGTTCATAAACAATAAGTAAAAGCGTAGATCATCGACTAAACAAAACACAAACAATTTTCAGTTTTCATCTTTCTTCACTTCCCACATCCTTGCTGCAGCCGTCGGCTGCTATATGCAGAATGCTGTGAAGATTTTTGGCTTTTTATCAATAAATTGGTCTGTTACATTAATAAATAAATGTAACAGATTTGGGATCAAATGCGAATAGTCATTCTTTTTGAATAATATTTACATCCCGACAATTTTTTTTTTTTTTGAGAAAAATTTTCTTAAAAAAATTTTTGCTAACAATTTTCTGGCAAAAAAAAAATTTTGTCAAAAAATATTAAAACGACAAATTTTCTATCAAAAATTTCTACGGCAAAATTTGTACAACAAAATTTATAATGCAGAATTTTCTATAGAAAGTTTTAACCGCCAGTTTTGTTTAAGAAAAATGTGATTGCTAAATTTTCTATGAACAAATTTTAAAAGCAAAAGTTTTTATATAAAATCTTAACCACAAATATTTCTATACCAACTTTTAAATTTTACTTCAAAAATGTTTAATAAAAATTTTTTCTTAAAAACTTTCTTACAAAAAAATGTTGACGCAAAATCTTTACAAAAATTTTTTCTCAAATTTTCTATGAAAATATTTTTTATCGAGAAAAAAAATTTAAACAACAAATTTTTGTGTACAAAGCAAAATGTTCGCAAAATTTTTTATCATCACATAAATTGACATCTTTTAAAATTTTATTATTTTGTTAAAAATTTGCCACCTCTAAAAATGTCTTTTCGCACTGCCTGAATTTTTTAATAATAATTTTACAAGATGGAAGGAATAAATGACTACTAATTTGACAAATGTATGATTCAAAAAAAGGAGTGTCTTTAGAAAAAAAATCCATCTTAAAAACTCTTTTTTCGATATTGAAATACCATTAAAATTTTCTTCACATTTCCAAAAACATGAAATTAAAAAAAAAATAACTTCTAAATATTTTTCAATCAATCTCAACTTGTGTCTATGGGTAATTAATTGTTTTTAGAAATTTCGAATTTATATGTAAATTCTTAATTCAGCAAATTTACCTGAGTAATTATATTTTATCAATATATTTCATTATAAATGAGCCAGTTTTCCTCAGAATTACTATTTACCTGGAAATAAAAAAAATATTTAAATTTAATTTAATTACTTTCATAAGCAAAAATAATAAAAATTAATTTTTTATTTTGTTTTAAAAACTAGAAAATATTTGTATATCAACAATAATTTGAATTTGATTAAATTTAAATTGTTGTCAAGTTTAACAAATAACACATTTAAGTAAACATGTTTTTTTTTTAATAAAAACAAATAAAATACAAGAGATTTAATTTATTTTTTTTTTTAGTTGTTAATAAAATATAAAAAGTGTTCCGAGTCAAATTTTTTAAATTTTTTAAAATAAAAGAATCCAAGTCGGTTTAAAAATTTATAGGTTTTGAAAGACAATATTGGTTTTATTTGGTTTCATGAAACCAAGTCGGTTTTGAAACGAAACCTACGTTTAAATTAAATAAATACTAAATTTTCGAAAAATTTCCTATAAATACTAAATTTTCGAAAAATTTCCTATAAATAGTCAATTTTCGAAAAATTTCCTATAAATAGTCAATTTTCGAAAAATTTCCTATAAATAGACAATTTTTGAAAATTTTCCAATAAATAGTCAATTTCACAAAAATTTCTTAAAAATAGTCAATTTTCGAAAAATTCTCTATAAAAGTTTAGTTTCTAAAAATTTCCTATAAAAAGTCAATTTTCGAAAAATTTTCCATGAAAGTCAATTTTCGAAAAATTTCCCATAAAAGTCAATTTTAGAAAAATTTCCTATAAATAGTAAATTTTCGAAAAATTTCCTATAAATAGTCAATTTTCGAAAAATTTTCTATAAATAGTCAATTTTCGAAAAATTTCCTATAAATAGTCAATTTTCGAAAAATTTCCTATAAATAGTCAATTTTCGAAAAATTTCCTATAAACAGTAAATTTTCTAAAAAAAATTCCTTTACTAAAATTTCGAAAAATTTCCTATAAATAGTCAATTTTCGAAAAATTTTCTATAAATAGTCAATTTTCGAAAAATGTTCTATAAATAGTCAATTTTCGAAAAATTTCCTATAAATAGTCAATTTTCGAAAAATTTCCTATAAATAGTCAATTTTCGAAAAATTTCCTGTAATAGTAAATTTTTGAAAAATTTCCAATAAATAGTCAATTTTTGAAAAATTTCCTATAAATAGTCAATTTTCGAAAAATTTCCTATAAACAGTAAATTTTCTAAAAAAAATTCCTTTACTAAAATTTCGAAAAATTTCCTATAAATAGTCTATTTTCGAAAAATTTCTTATAATAGTAAATTTTTGAAAAATTTCCAATAAATAGTCAATTTTTGAAAAATTTCCTATAAATAGTCAATTTTCGAAAAATTTCCTATAAATAGTCAATTTTCGAAAAATTTCCTATAAATAGTCAATTTTCGAAAAATTTCCTATAAATAGTCAATTTTCGAACAATTTCCTATAAATAGTCAATTTTCGAAAAATTTCCTATAAATAGTCAATTTTCGAAAAATTTCCTATAAACAGTAAATTTTCTAAAAAAATTCCTTTACTAAAATTTCGAAAAATTTCCTATAAATAGTCAATTTTCGAAAAATTTCCTATAATAGTAAATTTTTGAAAAATTTCCAATAAATAGTCAATTTTTGAAAAATTTTCTATAAATAGTCAATTTTCGAAAAATTTCCTATAGTCAATTTTCGAAAAATTTCCTATAGTCAATTTTCGAAAAGTTTCCTATAAATAGTCAATTTTTGAAAATGTTCCTATAAATAGTCAATTTTCTTAAAATGTTCCTATAAATAGTCAATTTTCTTAAAATTTCCTATAAATAGTCAATTTTCTTAAAATTTCCTATAAATAGTCAATTTTCGAAAAATTTCCTATAAATAGTCAATTTTTGAAAAGTTTCCTATAAATAGTCAATTTTCTTAAAATTTCCTATAAATAGTCAATTTTCTTAAAATTTCCTATAAATAGTCAATTTTCTTAAAATTTCCTATAAAAAGTCAATTTTCGAAAAATTTTCTATAAATAGTCAATTTTCGAAAAATTTCCTATAAATAGTAAATTTTCGAAAAATTTTCTATAGTCAATTTTCGAAAAATTTCCTATAAATAGTCAGTTTTCGAAAAATTTCCAATAGTTAATTTTCGAAAAATTTCCTATAAATAGTCAATTTTCGAAAAATTTCCTATAAATAGTCAATTTTCGAAAAATTTCCTATAAATAGTCAATTTTCTAAAAATTTCCTATTAAAAGTCAATTTTCGAAAATTTCCTATTAATATATAATTTTCTTAATATTTCATAAAAATAGTCAATTTTCTTAAAATTTCCTATAAATAGTCAATTTTCGAAAAATTTCCTATTAATAGTCAATTTTCGAAAAATTTCCTAAAAATAGTCAATTTTCGAAAAATTTCCTAAAAATAGTCAATTTTCGAAAAATTTCCTAAAAATAGTCAATTTTCGAAAAATTTCCTAAAAATAGTCAATTTTCGAAAAATTTCCTAAAAATAGTCAATTTTCGAAAAATTTTCTATAAATAGTCAATTTTCGAAAAATTTTATATAAATATATAAAAACGTACCCAAAAACGCTTCAATAACAAATTCTTAATGAAATTCGTGAGGTGGTTGGTTTCTGTAAATACAAATTCCGGCTCGAACGTAAGTTCTGCCTAAAATAAACAATTTATAAGTTATTCGGAACACTCCTTAGTAGTTTAATAAATTGGTTATTACGATATAAATGAAAATTAAATAATTTGTGTATACATAACTATTTATATTATAATACAAATATTAATCAAATTCTTTTGAAAATTATGAAACAAAACAAGTCAACAACAAGAACAATTTAATTTAATTAATAAAATACATAACAGAGTAGAACAGAGCACCCATCCAACCATCTATTATCATATTTCCACTGAAAATGTGCTACCATAGAAATAACATACAATAGAAAGATACTACAAAAAGTAATTAATAGATAATATGTATGGGCATGGGCAAAAATAATTTAATGAAAATTACTCGATTACTGATTTAAGTAGAACATACAAATATATATTTAATCAAAATGGCATCTCTACAAAACATATTAACAAAATATTTTCCAATGAAATATCTATTTTCTAATAAATATTCGATTTTGTTAAGGCAACATCCGATTGATATACGAATACTTATATAATTTTACCAGCTTGAATAATCTTTAAAAATTCCTTTAAAAGATTTTAATTTAAAAAGTTAACATATATTTACGTATTATATTTCATTTGCAAATATTTCTCGATATCAAAATTGCAATAAACAAAAACGTATATTTATTAAACATGTTTGGTAATTAATTATATTTCATGAATATTGATTATTATGATACTTTATTTACATATGAGTATATTAAAACTTCACTGAAGTTCATTATGTTTTATTTAATTTAAATCTTATGTTAACACGATTATTCAATTACCTCAAAAAATATAAAATATATTTAAAATATATATTATTCGTTTAATTGTTTCCGCAAAGTGAAACTAAGTAAAATCAAAAAATTCGTTATGATGGAAAAATTGTTGTATAGATATTTGTTTATATAAAACTCTAGTGTTACAGATTGACTGTTTTTACCTCGCCCTGTCCACGAGGAAATTTTCAAAAAGCTAGGTCTAAGCTAGGTCGCTTAGGTAATATAAACCACTTCCAAAACAAACATTTTAAAGTATTCATTTTTGGAATTGAAAAATGTATGGAACTTTATCCACTTTCAAAACAAGGTAAATGGAAAGATTTCAAAAACTGTTGCTAAAAAATGTAGAAAATTTCCTATAAAAAGTAAATTTTTGAAAAATTTCTTATAAAAAGTAAATTTTTGAAAAATTTCCTATAAAAAGTAAATTTTTGAAAAATTTCTTATAAAAAGAAAATTTTTCAAAAATTTCCTATAAAAAGAAAATTTTTCAAAAATTTCCTATAAAAAGAAAATTTTTCAAAAATTTCCTATAAAAAGTAAATTTTTGAAAAATTTCCTATAAAAAGTAAATTTTTGAAAAATTTCCTATAAAAATAGGAAATTTTTGAAAAATTTCCTATAAAAATAGGAAATTTTTGAAAAATTTCCTATAAAAATAGGAAATTTTTGAAAAATTTTCTATAAAAATACGAAATTTTTGAAAAATTTTCTATTTATTTTTTAAAAATTTCCTATAAAAATAAGAAATTTTAGAAAAATTTCCTACAAAATTTTTTGAAAAATTTCCTATAAAAATAAGAATTTTTTTAAAAAAATTTCCTATAAAAATAAGAAATTTTTGAAAAATTTCCTATAAAAATAAGAAATTTTTGAAAAATTTCCTATAAAAATAAGAAATTTTTGAAAAATTTCCTATAAAAATAAGAAATTTTTGAAAAATTTCCCATAAAAATAAGAAAATTTTGAAAAATTGAGAAATTTTTGAAAAATTTCCTATAAAAATAAGAAGTTTTTGAAAAATTTCCTATAAAAATAAGAAATTTTTGAAAAATTTCCTATAAAAATAAGAAATTTTTGAAAATTTTCCTATAAAAATAAGAAATTTTTGAAAAATTTCCTATGAAAATATGAAATTTTTGAAAAATTTCCTATAAAAATAAGAAATTTTTTACAAATTTCCTATAAAAATAAGAAATTTTTGAAAAATTTCCTATAAAAAGTAAATTTTTGAAAAATTTCCTATAAAAAGTAAATTTATGAAAAATTTCCTATAAAAATAAGAAATTTTTGAAAAATTTCCTATAAAAATAAGAAATTTTTGAAAAATTTCCTATAAAAATAAGAAATTTTTTAAAAATTTTCTATAAAAATAAGAAATTTTTTAAAAATTTCCTATAAAAATAAGAAATTTTTTAAAAATTTTATATAAAAATAAGAAATTTTTTAAAAATTTCCTATAAAAATAAGAAATTTTTTAAAAATTTCCTATAAAAATAAGAAATTTTTTAAAAATTTCCTATAAAAATAAGAAATTTTTTAAAAATTTCCTATAAAAATAAGAAATTTTTTAAAAATTTCCTATAAAAATAAGAAATTTTTGAAATATTTCCTATAAAAAGCAAATTTTTGAAAAATTTACTATAAAAAGCAAATTTTTGAAAAATTTACTATAAAAAGTAAATTTTTGAAAAATTTCCTATAAAAAGTAAATTTTTGAGAAATTTCCTATTAAAAGTAAATTTTTAAGAAATTTCCTATTAAAAGTAAATTTTTGAGAAATTTCTTTTTAAAAGTAAATTTTTGAGAAATTTCCTATAAAAAGTAAATTTTTGGAAAATTTTCCTATAAAAACTAAATTTTTGAAAAATTTCCTATAAAAAGTAAATTTTTGAAAAATTTCCTATAAAAAGTAAATTTTTGAAAAAATTCCTATAAAAAGTAAATTTTTGAAAAATCTCCTATAAAAAGTAAATTTTTTAGAAATTTCCTATTAAAAGTAAATTTTTGAAAAATTTGCTATTAAAAGTAAATTTTTGAAAAATTTGCTATTAAAAGTAAATTTTTGAAAAATTTCCTATAAAAAGTAAATTTTTGAAAAATTTCCTATAAAAATATGAAATTTTTGAAAAATTTCCTATAAAAATTTTAAAAAATTTCCTATAAAAATTTCAAAAAATTTCCTTCAATAAGTATATATTTGAAAAATTTCCTATAAAAAGTAAAGTTTTGAAAAATTTCCTATAAAAAGTAAATTTTAAAAAATTTCCTATAAAAAGTAAGTTTTTGAAAAATTTCCTATTAAGAGTAAATTTTTGAAAAATAAATAATTATTCAGCCAATTTTTCAGTTTGTTTTTTTTTTCAAATGCATTAGACTCAACCCACTTTAAAACAAAAATAAATTATTATTTTGTTTGAAGGAACATTTACTTTTGAAATTAAAAATGTATTGGACTTTATCCACTTTCAAAACAAATAAAATTAAAATTTTTATTTTGTTTTGTAATGTATTTTGTATATGTAATTCGTATTGTAGTGATAATTTAATGTCTTAAGGCCATCTATTATTTATATTAATATCATATTTAGTTTCTATAAGTTAGCCCCATCTATTAAATATAATTTTAAATACTAGAATGCCATCTAGTTGTCAAAACATAAATTATAATACTTTCTGATCAACTCTGTTTAGAGACATACCTTTTAAGCGCCTCTGAATTGAGGACATTTTGTAAAACTAAAAGACATTCTAGAACAAATAAACGTGGCGAACAGACGTATTTAATTAAATCGAGCCATTACATCCTCAGAAGTGGGATCCGAATATAACCTACAAATTTTTTCGAACAAACAAAGATGGAACGGCAGTCAACATTGAAATCTGCCTCAGGTGTGTCCCCTCCGTCCACCGCTGCCACTACTTGCTCAAACCCTCCGACCACCGCTGCCACTACTTGCTCAAACCCTCCGTCCACCGATGTCTCTGTTTGCATAAACACTCCGTCCACAGCTGCCTCTATTTGCACAAACCCTCCAACAACATCCTCAGGAACTTCGATTGCACGTACTCCGAAGAAAATATGTGATGATTTTTTTCTGCAAACAACCTCCGCTGCTTTTAACATGCCATTTTCTGCGTCGGTAGAAGCAATTTTAAAAGCGTCAGTATTTAATTAAATCGAGCCATTACAGTTTGAATAATTTTTTCTTCTAAATTGAAAAATATATGGGACTTAAACCACTTTAAAAATATAAATTTGTATCAAATCGTTAACTACAAAATGTTTGACTGTCAACATTTTAGTAGGTTTTGTAAATTTAACAATAATTATTTTTCGCAAAGTAAGACCCACAATTGGGGAACCTTTCCCCATCATTAACTAAATTTTTTTGGAATGTAGACTTATTCCACTTTCAAAATAAAGTCTTCAATTATAGAAATATCCTAGCGGCTGTAACATTAAAAAAAATGGAAGCCCATACTAATATACTAAACGTGTGTATCTTGAAGCTAATGTTTATAAAATTAACTTAAGTTCAAATTAAAATTTGTTTGTGTTTAAAAGTAACTGAGCAAACACGTCGTAATTACTTCAAATACTTTCCTTTTTTATTCTAAGCAAACTTGAGAAAAGTCTACATAAATTTTACAACAATTTGACACAATAACGTTACTCTAAATGTCTAAAGTTAATGGATAATGTTCATTAAAGATGCCTTAGCTCAAAGGGTGTTAACTCAAGCAACAGTTATCCTTAAAAAGGCATTAAAAGGGTTTTAGGTTCTGAGTTGAAAGTTTAATGACATCGGTACGTGTTCATCTCCGATAAGTGAATAATTTATGTCGAGTATATGTTACTAATGTACTTAAGGTATATAAATACCTACGTATATATTTCACCTTTAAAAAAGTGTATGTGATATAAAAAAAATGATTTTTATATAGGGAAACTTTTAGCTTCAGAACAAAAAAAAAATAATAATGTTAATGTATTTATTTAAAGCAAAAAATTGTACGTTTCAAAATCACTTAAAGCTTAAGGTCGCTGTGAACAAAGGAACCCCTTGAGAGGTTTGAGTTAAAATATCATAATATTTTTTCGATATCAGTTATTTTTGTTGTTTTTAATTATTTCTCAATAACTTTTTGTTATTATTTCTAGAAATATCTAAAGGGTGGAATAGAATTTATTAAAATTTGTTTTTTTTATAATTTCCATAGAAAATTATCAAATACGACATTGATTTATCAAACAAAGGTTTTACAGTTTTCATTGAAAATCATTGTTTTGAGATTGTAGTAGCATCTGTTATGGGGTAGATATATAATACAAATTTGATATTGATTTTCTCATAGAAATGAAAAATTAGAAAAAGTTAGGAAGTGAAAAATTGTCATTAATAAAAAATTCAATTGTTATAAAAGAAAAAAAAAAAAGAAAAATATATTAAATTTTTCTATAGAAAAATTTTCTTTATTCAAAATGTTTCTATAGAAAAATTTTCGTTATTTAAAATTTTACTGTAGAAAAATTTTTGTTAATCAAAATTTTACTGTAGAAAAATTTTGAATAAAGAAAATTTTTCTATAGAAAAATTTTCGTTATTCAAAATTTTTCTATAGAAAAATTTTCGTTATTCAAAATTTTTCTATAAAAAAATTTTCGTTATTCAAAATTTTTCTATAGAAAAATTTTCGTTATTCAAAATTTTTCTATAGAAAAATTTTCGTTATTCAAAATTTTTCTATAGAAAAATTTTCGTTATTCAAAATTTTTCTATAGAAAAATTTTCGTTATTCAAAATTTTTTCTTTAGAAAAATTTTCGTTATTCAAAATTTTTCTATAGAAAAATTTTCGTTATTCAAAATTTTTCTGTAGAAAAATTTTCGTTATTCAAAATTTTTCTATAGAAAAATTTTCGTTATTCAAAATTTTTCTATAGAAAAATTTTCGTTATTCAAAATTTTTCTATAGAAAAATTTTCGTTATTCAAAATTTTTCTATAGAAAAATTTTCGTTATTCAAAATTTTTCTATAGAAAAATTTTCGTTATTCAAAATTTTTCTATAGAAAAATTTTCGTTATTCAAAATTTTTCTATAGAAAAATTTTCGTTATTCAAAATTTTTCTATAGAAAAATTTTCGTTATTCAAAATTTTTCTATAGAAAAATTTTCGTTATTCAAAATTTTTCTATAGAAAAATTTTCGTTATTCAAAATTTTTCTATAGAAAAATTTTCGTTATTCAAAATTTTTCTATAGAAAAATTTTCGTTATTCAAAATTTTTCTATAGAAAAATTTTCGTTATTCAAAATTTTTCTATAGAAAAATTTTCGTTATTCAAAATTTTTCTATAGAAAAATTTTCGTTATTCAAAATTTTTCTATAGAAAAATTTTCGTTATTCAAAATTTTTCTATAGAAAAATTTTCGTTATTCAAAATTTTTCTATAGAAAAATTTTCGTTATTCAAAATTTTTCTATAGAAAAATTTTCGTTATTCAAAATTTTTCTATAGAAAAATTTTCGTTATTCAAAATTTTTCTATAGAAAAATTTTCGTTATTCAAAATTTTTCTATAGAAAAATTTTCGTTATTCAAAATTTTTCTATAGAAAAATTTTCGTTATTCAAAATTTTTCTATAGAAAAATTTTCGTTATTCAAAATTTTTCTATAGAAAAATTTTCGTTATTCAAAATTTTTCTATAGAAAAATTTTCGTTATTCAAAATTTTTCTATAGAAAAATTTTCGTTATTCAAAATTTTTCTATAGAAAAATTTTCGTTATTCAAAATTTTTCTATAGAAAAATTTTCGTTATTCAAAATTTTTCTATAGAAAAATTTTCGCTATTCAAAATTTTTCTTTTCGTTAAAAAATTGTTTCTATAGAAAAATTTTCGTTAAAAAAATTTTTCTAAAGAAAAATTTTCGTTAAAAAATTTTTTCTAAAGAAAAATTTTCGTTAAAAAATTTTTTCTAAAGAAAAATTTTCCTTAAAAAATTTTTTCTAAAGAAAAATTTTCGTTAAAAAATTTTTTCTATAGAAACATTTTCGTTACAAAAATTTTTTCTATAGAAAAATTTAAGTTAAAAAATTTTTTCTCTAGAAAAATTTTCGTTGAAAAATCTTTTCTATAGAAAAATTTTCGTTAAAAAATTTTTTCTTTAAAAATTTTTCTTTGAAAAATGTTCTTAATAAAAAATTTTGATAAACCTTTTTAATAAAAATTTTTCTTTAGAAAAATTTTCGCTACAAAAAATTTTTTCTTTAGAAAAATTTTCATTATAATATTTTTTTCTTCAGGAAAATTTTCGTTATAAAAATGTTTTCTTTAGAAAATTTTCGTTAAAAATTTTTTCGATAGAAAAATTTGAGTTAAAAAAAAATTATATAAAAAAATTTGAGTTAAAAAAATTTTTCTATAGAAACCTTTTTGTTAAAAAATTTTTTCTTTAGAAAAATTATCGTTAAAAAATTTTTCTATAGAAAAATTTTCGTTAAAAAATTTTTTCTATAGAAAAATGTTCATAAAAAAATTTTTCTATAGAAAAATTTTCGTTAAAAAATTTTTTGTATACAAAAATTTTTTCTATAGAAAAATTTTTTCTATTTATTTATTTATTTATTTATTTATTTATTTCATATTTGATTAACACATACAACAAGATATACATCTTTTTAATTATAGTATGTGTTCATATAATGTAAACATAATAATATTTTAACATTTTTAAATTACAAAAAAGAAGAAAAATAAGAGCGAGCGTAAAAAAAAAATATAACATAAAAAATAAAAATTTTTTAAAAATTTTAAATTAAAATTTTTTCTATAGAAAAATTTTCGTTAAAAAATTTTTTCTATAGAAAAATTTTCGTTAAAAAATTTTTTCTATAGAAAAATTTTCGTTAAAAAATTTTTTCTATAGAAAAATTTTCGTTAAAAAATTTTTTCTATAGAAAAATTTTCGTTAAAAAATTTTTTCTATAGAAAAATTTTCGTTAAAAAATTTTTTCTATAGAAAAATTTTCGTTAAAAAATTTTTTCTATAGAAAAATTTTCGTTAAAAAATTTTTTCTATAGAAAAATTTTCGTTAAAAAATTTTTTCTATAGAAAAATTTTAGTTAAAAAATTTTTTCTATAGAAAAATTTTCGTTAAAAAATTTTTTCTATAGAAAAATTTTCGTTAAAAAATTTTTTCTATAGAAAAATTTTCATTAAAAAATTTTTTCTATGGAAAAATTTTCGTTAAAATTTTTTTTCTATAGAAAAATTTTCATTAAAAAATTTTTTCTATGGAAAAATTTTCGTTAAAATTTTTTTTCTATAGAAAAATTTTCGTTGAAATTTTTTTTCTATAGAAAAATTTTCGTTAAAAAAATTTTTTATAGAAAAATTTTCGTTAAAAAATTTCTTCTATAGAAAAATTTTCGTTATTCAAAATTTTTGTTATAGAAAAATTGTCGTTAAAAAATTTTTATAGAAAAATTTTAGTTAAAAAATTTTTGTTATAGAAAAATTTTCGTTAAAAATTTTTTTTATAGAAAAATTTTTGTTAAAAAATTTTTGTTATAGAAAAATTTTCGTTAAATTTTTGTTATAGAAAAATTTTCGTTAAATTTTTGTTATAGAAAAATTTTCGTTAAATTTTTGTTATAGAAAAATTTTCGTTAAATTTTTGTTATAGAAAAATTTTCGATAAATTTTTGTTATAGAAAAATTTTCGCTAAATTTTTGTTATAGAAAAATTTTTTATAAAAAAAAATTTAAAGAAAAATATTTAAATTTTATTTTTAATGTTCACTTTTTTAGATTTTTTTGATCATATATTTTCTTTTATTTCCCTGTCTTATTTGCCACAACATAAAATTTTCAAAAAAAAAATCCTCCTTTACAATTTAATTTTAATCCCTACCAACAACAAAAACATCAAGAGCCCTTTTTGGTGGTTACACTCGCTTTGTTCCTTTACAAATTTCATAAAACCTGACAATTTCCTTTTTTTGCTGCACATGAAAAATTAAATTTTTAAACTTACATTATTTTTCCCCGAGAATAAAGCTAAAGCTACATGATTCTATAAAATTTACGTTTGTCGCGAAATTGTAGGTCTACCCATGACTTCTGTACTGTATGATGTGTACAATCATGTTGTTGATGGTGATGATGATGATGACACTGATGTTGGTGGCTTTTGAAGAGGATTATCTTGATGATGTTTCAGAAGATGATAATAATAATGATGACGACGACGATAACTTGATTATCCTTAACAGTGTTTGTCAAATACAACACAATTTGATTATATGTCTTCAGTCGCTTATTTTATCTTGTTTATGTTCATTTTCTCGTCCTTTTTTTCCTTTTCCATTTCTAATTCTAATTCAATTTGACCACATTTAATGCTAAAACACTTCCCAGGTTATTTATTTGCTTCGTTTCAGGACTTCTGTTTGCGTTTCTTATATTTTTTATTTGGGTTTCAGTTTAAAGATGAAAAAGGAAAAGAGGAAGGTAAAAAAGATGTACACTGAAATTACAAAATTCTTTTATCTTTCCACACAACTTTTTAAATTTAGAAATTAAATTACTAACATTTATAAAAGTTTTTGTTGTAATTTTTTTCTCAGTGTAAATTTATAAGGTAAAATTTTTCGAAAAGTAAAATGATCAAATTTAATTTAATTTGGTTGATTAAATTTATTTTACTCTCATACCTGGTAAATGCTTGCAAACAAGTGTGTACTCGTTTGCACACTTGAAAATTTATTTTCGTCTAGGTAAACTAGATATCAGTTTTAAACTTACTCACAGACAGACAGATAGACAGACAGTCAGTTGTATATTTATACATTTAAGTTAAATCGAAATGATAGTACTACGTATTGAAGTCTTAAGTAATGATTATATTGATAATGGTTTAATTTTATTTAGGCCATCATTGTCTTATCATCATCATCGTGATATAAATTATTTAGAAAGATTTGATTTCCTAAGAATTTTCGATTAAACTCAAATTAGCAAATTGCTTTTTAGACTCATGGCGTATTTGAAAGTTTGTCACAATTTAATTTAAAGTTCAATCTTTTGTTGCTACCTTTTGCTTTTAAATTAATTCTGTCAATTTCTCTTGGGATAGCCAATTTCTATAAATGTGTCAATTATTGTCTAATAATTTATTTTAGGTTTTTTTTTGGGGTTGTTTTTTTTAATCCACAACCAAGTGTGATTAGGCTTTTTATGACTTTTGAAATTTTCTAAGGCAATCTTGAGTTAAATCTCTATTAATACTTCCACCCTGAACACTTAAAGGCAATTTATTGTTAATAATATTTTTTGACATTTCACCAAAGTCATAAATATCCTAGAGCTGCTGCCCAACAGGTGGTATGAGTAATAAATTTTAAGAAATTATTGTATATTTATATTACGTATACAACATGTTGGCCTGGGTAAAATTTTTTATCACGAGAAATACATTTTAATTTTCTTTTTATGCTCTTCACCAATAGGTGATGGGGTATTATAAGTTTGTGCTTTAGTTTGCAATTTTTTCATTAGTAATCGAAGACTCCGCCTACGAAATTGAAGAATATAAGCACAAGATCGAAGCGCATGGAATTCTAAAATATGCTCTGCATTTGACCTAAATAAGTTGTAAATGTAGGTCATGTAGGTCATGTAGGTCAAGTAAGTAAGTGAGTGATCGGAGACTCCACAAAAGTTATACCGATTGACTCAGAACCAGCAGTCTGTCTGTTGAAATCAAGTTACTAAAGCTCTTGGATGGAATCTTATAATGTAATAATTTCAAAAACGTAGGCTTAAAATGCTTAAAAAAATTAAAGGGCTTTAAATTTGAAAACAACACAAGAAACTCTAAAATGTTCCACAGTGGTTTACGGACGCTTTTTTTTGGAAATAATTCTGTAACTTTTGAACGACTAACGATATTTGAATGAAATTTTGTATGGTGGTAGTCAAGGAGTATTCGAGTGGTTTTCAAAAGCACTGGTCCATGAGGGGTCGGGAGCGTGATTGATGGACCTTCTAAGTTGGTCACCTCGGGTGTTCGACTTTTTGAAAGATTCGCCAAAAATCCATTTATGGATGGATTGAAAAGAAATTTGAAACTTAAGTTGTCCTTGAGAAGATCTACAAAAAATACGCTTACATGTGTATCTCCTTTGGGTTTCGAGATATTTGGTTGGTTGATTTTTTACCTATTTTTTTAAGTTTTTTTTTTAATCTGGTGGACGCATCTGAGGACGAAACATTTTTTAAGAATATTCGCTTAATTTTTAATAAAATTCCAAATAATTTTTGTGCAAGTCAGTTATAGATATCTTCTTTCGTTTAAAAGTTAAAAATATTCAAAGTTGAAACTTAAAAAAAAATTCATTTTTTTTTTTTTTTGAGTTTTTCCCTAAAAGATAGCTATATTTTTTCACTAATAAAAAAATATTTTCTTAAGAAACATAAAGAGCTTTTTAAAGTTTTTAAAAGAAAACATAATGAGAATGCGTATAAAACAAATTTCTTGCTGATTGGACTTTTGGTCCTCGCACATGCCCTCTCCAAAAAATGCTAATTTGTAAAAAAAAATTTAGTTTAAACAAAAATTTCTCAAAAGGCAAAGCACCGATTTGAAAAAAATTATAATGCTTATATTTTCTGACATATCTGTTATTGATTAGAAAAGTTTTTTCTGAAACGCGCTGCAAATAGAGTCAGTGTTGCCATATTTGTAAAAAAAACTCATTTTTTGAAACCCCTTTTTCCCGAGTTGGGAATTGGGCAATTTTTCAGTCAAAATTCGGATTTTTTTTAGTCTATTGCTTTTAGATCTTATTGGTCTACATAACTGCAAAATTTCATTGTGATATCTTTATCCATGTCATTTCTTTCTTGGTGTTCATCTCCTGGTCTTTCCCGATCCAATGATTCTAAACACGTTTATCAAGCTATAATACATATCCTTTAAAAGCTCTGAAAACTTTGCCTCTCATTGCATTTTTAAGCTAAATATGAAGAGTAATGTATGCAAATAAAGTTAATGGTGCACAGTGGTATTAACCCTGCAATTTCTAAACTACGAGACGGATTTTGACAATATTTGGAACGTCAATAGAAGAGGTGTGAGGCTTTTAGATCAGCCTTACTCAACCATTGCACTTAGGCTTTTAACATATATTCACAGACACAACACGAACTGTAATCAAATTTTAATAAGTGAGAAAGGAAAACAATAATATTTTACTTAGTCTCTTTTCTGCTTTCAACGAAGAGGGTTGATGTCGCACAGATTTCTTAAAAACAATAACAAACACACATGAAATTATTCAGCCTGCATTGCCAGTGCTGAAATTTATGTGTTATCACCTCATTATATTACTTTTAACGCATTTTTTGTTCGATTTACATTTCGTCGGTGTATAAGATTATCTTTACACTTACACATGTAAAACCACAAACACATATTTATTTTAGAATGTTCTCCCGTTGAGTGCCCCTGTTTTAGATCAATGTTTAAGAACGTATTTGTCGGTAGCACAGTGGGCTCTACAGTGGACCAAAGTTGCCTACCTCGGGTATATAGAACCTTTGGGTCCGTATAACTTTCGCCAATTGGGTCCGATCTAAAAGATTTTTACATTTTCGAAAACCTCTTAAAAAAATTAAGAAAAAACATGTTTACTGTACTACCTTATCTCTTATATTTTAGCTAAAATTTTTTTTTACAAATTAGCATTTTTTGGAGAGGGCATGTGCGAGGACCAAAAGTTCAATTAGCAAGAAATTTGTTTTATACGCATTCTCATTATGTTTTCTCTTAAAATAAAAAAAATATTTTTTATTAGTGAAAAAATATAGCTATCTTTTAGGGAAAAACTCAAAAAAAAGCTAAATTTTTTTTAAGTTTCAACTTTGAATATTTTTAACTTTTAAACGAAAGAAGATATCTATAACTGACTTGCACAAAAATTATTTGGAATTTTATTATCTCGAAACCCAAAGGAGATAACCTACACATGTAAGCGTATTTTTTGTAGATCTTCTCAAGGACAACTTAAGTTTAAAATTTCTTTTCAATCCATCCATAAATGGATTTTTGGCGAATTTTTAAAAAAGTCGAACACCCGAGGTGACCAACTTTGAAGGTCCATCAATCACGCTCCCGACCCCTCATCGACCAGTGCTTTTGAAAACCAACACTGTGTGTTCCTTTAAAAGAAAAACCTTAATATCTAATAATTAATATCTAATTAAGATAATTTTTTATCACTTGAAAAGTATTATGTGTACATTTATTACATATAATATATATAATGGAATCTAGAATGTTGGTTAAAAATGCTCAGGGGAATTCTAGGACTCGAAATTATGGAACAAAACAAGAAGCTAAGAAATTCTTTTACAATGCCCAAAATATCAGCAACATAACATTTTAGAAATATCGATCGAAAGATCGATTTGAAAATTGTATAAAACTTAAATTCATTTCCGACTTTTCTGGTCCTTCCAAAGAAAATGGATATCCTATTCATAAGACAATTTAAATGCATGTTAAAGGAAGCTAAAATTTTGATGAAGTATAAGGACTTATGAATTATATAAACGATGATAATCGAATAATAACGTATGTCTATCTTAGTTTACATGAGCTAAATTTTTTCCGACTTATATCGAAATGAGGTCTTCATAGATATGAATGGATTAAGTCCATTTTTTTTTTTTAATTGACATATAAAGGGTTTTGTGTTTTAGAGTTTTTAAAAATATAGATGTAGGTTTTTAATGAAACCAGTTAAAGTTTTTTAAAGAATATAAAAATTATAAAGTTTATTTAAAATTTTATTCTTAAGACTACGGCTTATGCGCTAATTAAAGTTAAGATGTTAATAGGTCAATGTCCAAACTCACTCTCCCTTTTGTCAGTTAAAGTTCGTTTCGTTTAAGTCCTCACTCGTTACATCAAGCTTTTTGCTCGTTAAAACCACACCCTAGATCTCGTTACTCGATGATCTTTCTTTCGTTAACTTACAGGGTTGTAATTTACATAAAGGATTACCAGACCTTGCATGGTAAATCCCACCAAATCCCACATTCGGCCTTCCTGCACGGTCTTCCGCCTCGGGAGACTTGTTCAAACTTTTCATACGTGCAAGAGTGTAAGATCTTTTACATTTACAATTCCTATCAACCCTTTTATGATAACTGGTGTTATCCTCTATTTTCCTGTTTAACACAACATCACTTCCGATATAATTAGGATCATCTGAAATTGTCTTGATAAACGTTCTAGGTTTTGGCTCATTTTCTATTATTCTTGACTTAACTATTTCCCGAATGCTGAAATTTTTCGTCTTTAATATTTCTACCGTTTCCTTTTTATGTTCCTGTTTTTGAAACATATTCCCTAATTCATGGTCCCTTTCATTATAAAACACTTTGCCAGTATTTAATGATATGTCAAAATATTTTTCTTCTTCTATAGTAACTGTAGCACAAATATTTTCAACTTGGTCACAGTAGATATTCTGAACAATATTTTTACCTATTGAATTCTTAACCAAAGTTGCACCACTGGCGGTCATTATAATGTTAGCTTGTTGCAAAATATCATTTCCTATGGCAGCCGGATACACAAAGTTTTCTACTACAAAGAACTTGATATAGAAATCGTTACCATCTATGTTAATTCTTTTTCCGAAAAATCCTAAACTGATTAATTTATATCCTCCAGCTGTGACAAAGGTTTGAAGATTTTTAATGAAATCAACATGTCCTAATTTGTCAAAAATTTCCTTTCTTATAATAGAAATGTCACTACCACTGTCAATTATCGCCTCTATTTTTATACCATTTATTACGATTTCTTTAAAATTTCTACGCGAAGAAGATTTATACCCATGATTTTTCAAATACGAAACCATACACGAATTTTCACTTTCAGTCTTTACAGTAGAAGCATTTGTCTGATCTCTACAATTGAAAGATTTATGGCCCTCCTTTCCACATTTGAAACACTTTATGTTAGGCGATTTGCAATTATTTGCGAGGTGATTCTCTTCACCACACTTATAACATTTCCTTTTTCCTTTCGTTTCCGGTTTTATTTGTTCTTCTCTGTCCGATCCTTGATCTGCCTTTGAGGTTGATGCCTGTTGTACAGATCCTCGAATCTTCTCGTATGTTTTCAATTTGTCTTTTAAGTCACTCACATTTTTGGCTTGATACAACATACTTTTCCCTAATTTTGAATCCGGTATCCCCTCTACAAAATATTGTATTAAACTCTCTTCATCTAAACTTATAGGTTTTCCCATTTCCATTAGCGTGTAAAGGTATTCCCTATAGGTTTCGTTTCCTTTCTTTTTCCGATCTTTTAACATTTTATGTACTTCTATAGCTGGTAATTTCGTTCCAAACTCCTCAATAAGTGATTCTTTTAATGAACCCCAACTTCTAATTCCACTTTGGCTACGAATATACAACCGAGCTGCACCCTTAAGCAACTGCTTTGCATATATAAATCTCTGAAGTTGTGTCCACCCTACTGCTTCTGCGTTATCCTCAAAATCTTCAATCCAAGTACCCACCTCTAAGCTATCAGTACCGTTAAATGTTGTTAGAGAATCTTCTATGTCTCTCAGTGTAAAATTATTTCTACTAACATTATTCCCAGCACCTAGCTGTGAACCAACATCTCCATATTCCGAGTCGGAAACCACTACATTCAGACCAAAATGTTCCATAAGCCTATCTCTTAGTTCATCTTTACGACCTCCGGTACTCAAACCTAACTCACTTAACTTTGCTTTTAAGCCCTCAACATTTAACTCTAAAATCTGTTGTCTGTCCATGTTACAATATTAAATGCTATAATATTTAAAATAAAGTATAAATTCACAAAATATAATTAAGTTTTAAAAAGTTAAGATATAATGTATTCTTACGTTAACAACAAAATATTATTATAGGTATTTATCAAAATTTGTTTAAATTCTACGTTACAAAATCTAATTAGTAAATATTTTACATTCAAGTTACTTTTCTTTTTTTCTTATTATTTAATCTAATTCAAAATCCAATTTAACTCAAACATTCACAATTTGACTTTTATCAAAACAATAAAAAACTCAATTCTTATATGAATATTTATCTGACAATATTATAAAAAACCAAAAAATGAAAAAAAACGCAAAAATATAACTTATCCTAAAACCTCAATTCCATGTAAAAAGCTCCGACTCTCTTCTTCTCTTGGCAACACAAATTATCTAGGCAAATTTCGTCAGCACTGCTCAATATCCACCCTTATTTTCGCATGTACATTTGATGATGTTTTTGCAAACACAAAGTTGAATCGTTCACTTGTTTCCGTATTCGATTTATTGTTTTGTTTCTTAAGAGTTTTTTTTTCTCTATTTAAATTATCTCTGATTATTTTATTATTTTTTATGATCGTTTTTTAGATACTCCCGTTTTTGAAGTTTGACGAGTTTCACAGTTCTCTTTTATTTCAATATACTCTCATTCGTTGTTTTTCAAGGAAAATCAGTTATTTAAATTTTAACGAACTTAAATCTCGTTTTCTTTATAGTTTTTATTTTAACGAATTTATTCTCACCAAATATTCCTCAATATATTATTTCTACTCTTTAACTGTTTTGTCGGTTATCAATTCTGTTTTTGCTTTACGTTTAGACAAACTGTTTCTCAGAAATAGGTTTCTTTTTTTTTCTCGATTGCTGTCTCTCTTTAAAAACACTCAATTTCTTTTATCTCATTTTAAAAATAACGAATTTTTTATTTCTCTCTTTTTCAGTTCTTTTTTTTATAGTTTTCGTTTTAACTCATTTATTGTTTTCCATTTTTTTCACTTTTTATGAATTTTAAAACGTTTTCTCTCTCGTTCACAGGCATTTACATTTTATTTAAACATAGAAAATGTTTTCTTATTAAATTTTAGTGGATTTAATTTGATTTGTTTTCTTTTCACTCAGATTTGTTCTTTAAAGCTCACTCAGAGCTTTCTTTTCTTTTAAAATTATAGTTTTTTGTTTAATTTTTCGTAGTTTCTCTTGGTTTTGTAAGAACGCTCAGTTCATATTTTTACGAAACAAAGTTTTACAGATCTCAATTTATATATATTTTTTTTTTAATTTCACCCAGAAATTTTTGTCCACTCAGAACTTTTTGATTTTCTCTAAATTTTAAACGAATATTACTAAGCACTCAGCATTTAAATATTTCACTTAGACATTTTTTTGTCCACTCAGGACTTTTTGATCCACTCAGAACTTTAAACAAATATAAGAAAGCACTCAGCATTTAAATACTTCACATCTTTTGAACATTGGCCAACTTTAAGGCGCTTCCCGGACGAGCCCCCAAAATGTAGGTTTTTAATGAAACCAGTTAAAGTTTTTTAAAGAATATAAAAATTATAAAGTTTATTTAAAATTTTATTCTTAAGACTACGGCTTATGCGCTAATTAAAGTTAAGATGTTAATAGGTCAATGTCCAAACTCACTCTCCCTTTTGTCAGTTAAAGTTCGTTTCGTTTAAGTCCTCACTCGTTACATCAAGCTTTTTGCTCGTTAAAACCACACCCTAGATCTCGTTACTCGATGATCTTTCTTTCGTTAACTTACAGGGTTGTAATTTACATAAAGGATTACCAGACCTTGCATGGTAAATCCCACCAAATCCCACATAGATGACCAATTTTAGTAAATTAAATGTAAAGTTTTAATCAGAACCTACCAAATGTATTCTTTTATAAAAATAAATTTATAAAAACCATTTGAAAATGTGCGGGTTAAATGGACTTATACCACTTTCAAAACAAACATTTAAAAATATTAATTATTTGAATTCAAAAATGTACGAATTGAAAAATGTAATCCACTTTCAAAACAAATAAAACGAAAAATTTTCTTTAAACAAATTTTGCCAAATATTTTTTATAGCAAAATTCCTAAAAAAAGTAAATTTTTGAAAAATTTCCTAAAAAAAGTAAATTTTTGAAAAATTTCCTATAAAAAGTAAATTTTTGAAAAATTTCCTATAAAAAGTAAATTTTTGAAAAATTTCCTATAAAAAGTAAATTTTTGAAAAATTTCCTATAAAAAGTAAATTTTTGAAAAATTTCCTATAAAAAGTAAATTTTTGAAAAATTTCCTATAAAAAGTAAATTTTTGAAAAATTTCCTATAAAAAGTAAATTTTTTTAAAATTTCCTATAAAAATTAAATTTTTGAAAAATTTCCTATAAAAAGTAAATTTTTGAAAAATTTCCTATAAAAAGCAAATTTTTGAAAAATTTCCTATAAAAAGTAAAGTTTTGAAAAATTTCCTATAAAAAGTAAATTTTTGAAAAATTTCCTATAAAAAGTAAATTTTTGAAAAATTTCTTATAGAAAGTAAAGTTTTGAAAAATTTCCTATTAAACATAAATTTTTGAAAAATTGCCTATAAGAAGTAAATTTTTGAAAAATTTCCTATAAAAAGAAAATTTTTGAAAAATTTCCTATAAAAATTAAATTTTTTGAAAAATTTCCTATAAAAATTAAATTTTTGAAAAATTTCCTATAAAAAGTAAATTTTTGAAAAGTTTCCTATAAAAAAGTAAATTTTTAAAAAATTTCCTATAAAAAGTAAATTTTTGAAAATTTTCCTACAAAAAGTAGATTTTTGAAAAATTTCCTATAAAAAGTAAATTTTTGAAAAATTTCCTATAAAAAGTAAATTTTTGAAAAATTTCCTATAAAAAGTAAATTTTTGAAAAATTTCCTATAAAAAGTAAATTTTTGAAAAATTTCCTATAAAAAGTAAATTTTTGAAAAATTTCCTATAAAAAGTAAATTTTTGAAAAATTTCCTATAAATATAAAATTTTTGAAAAATTTCCTATAAAAAGTAAATTTTTGAAAAATTTCCTATAAAAAGTAAATTTTTGAAAAATTTCCTATAAAAAGTAAATTTTTGAATAATTTACTATTAAAAGTAAATTTTTTAAAAATTTCCTATAAAAAGTAAATTTTTGAAAAATTTCCTATAAAAAGTAAAGTTTTGAAAAATTTCCTATTAAACATAAATTTTTGAAAAATTTCCTATAAAAGGTAAATTTTTGAAAAATTTCCTATAAAAAAAAATTTTTGAAAAATTTCCTATAAAAAGTTAATTTTTGGAAAATTTCCTATAAAAAGTAAATTTTTGGAAAATTTCCTATAAAAAGTAAATTTTTGAAAAATTTCCTATTAAGTGTAAATTTTAAAAATTTTTTTTTTCAATTGTAGAAAACTTGCCAATATTTTTAAATATCAATAAAAACAATCTTAGACTCGTACTAAATACTGTGTCAATAAGTTAAACTTTTACTCTGTTCGAGTAAATATTTTATTTAGATTTTAAAAACCCACATTCAAAAAAAATTTAATTCTAATTTGGTTTGAAGAAACATTTCCTTTTGATATCAAAAATGTATTGGACTTAATCCACTTTCAAAACAAATAAATTTAAAATTTTGATTTTAAATTTATTTGTTGGGTAAAAATGTATATTTGCTTTTACCCATCTTATTCACAAACGAAAAATAAAGTTTTGACACTTATAAATTAAATTTTCTATACAAAAAAGCTTTTGATAATTTTAAAATTTGTTTATAATTAAAAATTGAACATTTAGAAAACTTTTTCAATTTTTTTTCTTTAGAAAAACAAAACTGTTTCTTTGTAAAATTTTTCTAGAAAGGTTTTCGTTAGTTAATTTTAATTCATCAAATTTTTTCTTTAAAAATATAATAAATAATTAGTATCTTTAGAAAAGTTCATAACAAAATTTTTTTCTATAGAAAAAAAGTACATAAGTAAAATGTTTTCTTTACAGAAATTTTATAGAAAATTGAGTAATATTCCTTGAGATACCCCAAACCAAAATATTATCCATAAATATTTTACATTATTATGAAAAAATTTAAGGTTCTTAAAACCTCATAGAAATCCATTAAAAAGATTTTCTTCAAAAAGTTTCGTATAAAATCACAGGTGCACGAATTTCATGCAAAATTAATATAGTACAAGGTAAACCATAAAATGCAGGAGGAGCGTGTTTAGTTTCCAACACTTAACGTTAAAAGTTTTTGCTTTAGCTTATAAATATTTAATAATTCTTATAATAAACTTACAGGATAAAGCAAAATTTTGAAACTAAAGCCAAGAAAAACTTAAATTTCACGCCACAATTAACCAAAAAAAAACTGTTTTAGTGAAACCGGATACATTATTAGTATTTGTATAGAGGAGGCAGTGGCTTGAAATTCAGTTTGTGTAAAGATAATTTTTCAATTTGGCGTAAATCGTGCGAGACCTAGAGCTAAACGTGTAATAGAGAAACAAAGAAAGGGGTATCAGAAATGAATATAAAATATACATATATGAAGAAAAATGCATAACTTGTTGTAGATATTTAGGTTGCATATTTATAAGTTGCCAATAAATTTGCCAACAAAAAATTAAAAAAAACTCCTACTAGTCTTCACTACGTGTATGTGTACTTATAACCTATTCCCATTCATATTTTTTTATATCTTGATATTCAAACCTTGGCAACACCATCTAGTGACTGCAGGAGTTATTTACACCATCTTGAAACATCATTTCCTCCTGTTGCTTATTCTTTTTAAAAACAAAAGACCTGGAAAACAAAAGCACTCCATTTTACCTCTACATTCGCATCTTGGCAAACAAATGACAAAACCCTGAGAAAAATGACATTTTCACAAAACTATATTTATCCCCCCTTCACATACTGTGCAAAGTTGTTTGTATAGTCTAAGAATATAAGACAATTTCAAAAGATGGTGCCATGACAACCGTAAATGATTACGACTTCTGAAAGTACCAAACCTGGTGCTAGAGATGAATTCAAAGATGAATAAACTTCAGTTGAAAAATCAAATAGCGTATACAAATTTTAAAAAGCTAAACAATTTTTCATCTTTTTTTTTCCTGAGTTAAGTCATGTATGTAACCAGGACTACATGCATGAAAATTGTATAGAAAAGAGAAAAGTTTAACCATAATGGGAAAAATTTTGGTTTATGCTTAAAAAAAAACGATTTGTATTTTGTACATGTTTAACTTGGTTACCTGCAGTTGGCATTATTTTGGGATTTATGAGAATTATTGAAGACGATACCATAGCAGTAGAGGAATGAACCAAAAATTGACCTTTGCAACAACTCATCCGTAGCAAAGGTCAAATTTTCTATAGAAAAATTTTAAACAAAAATTTGTATACCAAAAGTTTTTTTAATTTTATATTAAAAAAATTTATATGAAAAAAAATATATACCCAAAATATTTATATAAAAAACTATTAAACTATTTTTATAGAACTTTTTTTAATAAAAAAAAATTCAAAAAGAAGAGTATTAGCATTTGATCCCAAATCTGTTACATTTATTTATTAATGTAACAGACCAATTTATTGATATAAAGCCAAAAAATGTTTGCGGAGAAACCAAATTCATCGACGCGTTTCGATGGTTGGTTAAGCCATCTCTTCAGGAGGATTATCCCCAATTTAGACAGATCGAAAACCTCGCATTATTGCTAAATTTACAAACAAAACTTTATCAATAAATTGGTCTGTTACATTAATAAATAAATGTAACAGATTTGGGATCAAATGCGATAACTCTTCTTTTTGAATAATATTTACATCCCGACTATTTTGTTATTTTTTGAAAAAAAATTTTCTTAGAAATTAGTTTAAAAAAATTGTCTTTAAAAATTTGTATACCAAAAAATTTTCTACAAAAATTTTTATACCGAAAAAATGTCTATAACTTTTTTATGCCAAAAAATTTTGTATACATAAAATAAATTTCTATAGAAATGTTTATATCGAAAATTTTTCCATAAAAATTGTGTTTTTCTAAAAAAATTTTTAGTGCGAAAAATTATCTAAAAAAATTTTATACCGAAAAATTTTGTAAACAAATTTATATACCAAAAAATTTTTTATAAAATTTTTATGCCAAAAAATTTTCTATGAAAATTTGTTTACCAAAGAAATTTTCTATGAAATCTTTTTACCAAAAATAACTTCTATAAAAACGTTAATATCGAAAATTTTTCTATAAAAATTATTATTATTTTACTGAAGAATTTTTATACCGAAAAATTTTTTTAATAAAAAATTTTAATAACGAAAAATTTCAAATACAGAAAAAATTTTATACCGAAAAATTTTCTATAAAAATTATTATACCGAAAAATTTTTTATAAAAATTTTTATACCTAAAAATTTTCTAAAAAAATTTTATAACGAAAAATTTTCTACAAAAATTTTTAAATCGAAAAATTTTCTATAAAAATTTTTATACCGAAAAATTGTTTATAAAAATGTTTATACCGAAAAATTTTCTTTAAAAATGTTTATACCGAAAAATTTCTATAAAAATTTTTATGCCGAAAAATTTTTTATAAAAATTTTTATACCGAAAAATTTTTTATAAAAATTTTTATACCGAAAAATATTCTATAAAAATGTTTATACCGACAAAATTTCTATAAAAACTTTTATACCGAAAAAAATTTCCATAAAAAATTTTTTACTGAAAACATTTTTAATTAGAAATTTTCAATAACAATTTTTATATCGAAAAATTTTCTATAAAAGTTTTTAACCGAAAAATGTTCTATTAAACTTTTTATAAACGAAAATTTTCTAAAAAAAATGTTTATACCGAAAAAGTTTCTATAAAAATTTTTATCGCGAGCAATTTTCCATAAAAATTTTAATCCGAAAATTTTTCTACAAAAAATTTTTAAACCGAAAAATATTCTATAAAAATTTCTATGGTGAAAACTTTCTAGAAAAATTTATACCCAAAAATTTTCTATCAAATTTTTCGATATAAATTTTCGGTATAAAAATTTTTATACCGAAAAACATACTATAAAGTTTTTAACCGAAAAATTTTCTATAAAAATTTCTATACTGAAATTATACAAAATTTTATAACGAAAATGTTTTATAAAAAATTTTATACCGAAAATTTTCTATAAAAATTTTATACCGAAAATTTTCTATAAAAATTTTATACCGAATAATTTTCTATAAAAATTTTTCTACCGAAAAATTTTCTATAAATATTTTTATACCGAAAAATTTTCTATAAAAATTTTTATACCGAAAAATTTTCTATAAAAATTTTTATACCGAAAAATTTTCTATAAAAATTTTTATGCCGAAAAAATTTCTATAAAAATTATTATACCGAATAATTTTCTATAAAAATTTGTATACCGAAAAATTTTCTAAAAAAAATGTTTATACAGAAAAATTTTCTATAAAAATTTTTATACAGAAAAATTTTCTATAAAAATTTTTATACAGAAAAATTTTCTATTAAAATTTTTATACCGAAAAATTTTCTAAAAAAAATGTTTATACAGAAAAATTTTCTATTAAAATTTTTATACCGAAAAATTTTCTAAAAAAAAAATGTTTATACAGAAAAATTTTCTATAAAAATTTTTATACAGAAAAATTTTCTATAAAAATTTTTATACAGAAAAATTTTCTATAAAAATTTTTATACCGAAAAATTTTCTATAAATATTTTTATACCGAAAAATTTTCTATAAAAATTTTTATACCGAAAAATTTTCTATAAAAATTTTTATACCGAAAAATTTTCTATAAAAATTTTTATACCGAAAAATTTTCTATAAAAATTTTTATACCAAAAAATTTCTCTATAAATTTTTTTTATTGAAAATTTTCTATAAAAATTTTGATACCGAAAACATTTCTATAAAAATTTTATACCGAAAAAATTTTCTATTCAAATTTTTATACCGAAAAATTTTTTATACAAACTTTTATACCGAAAAATTTTTATATCGAAAAAATTTCCTAAAAAAAAGTATGCCAAAAAATTTTGTTTAAAAATATTTATACCGAAAAAATTTTCTAAAAAGTTTTTATACCGAAAAATTTTTTATAAAAATTTTTATACCGAAAAAATTTCTATAAAAACTTTTATGCCGAAAAATTTGCTATAAAAATTTGTATACCAAAAAATTTTCTATAAAAATTTGAATACTAAAAAATTTTGTATAAAAATTTTAATACTAAAAAATTTTCTATAAAAATTTTAATACTAAAAAAATTTCTACTAAAATTTGTATATCGACAAATTTTTTGGCAACTAGAAATTTTCTATAAACATTTTTATAAAGAAAAATTTTCTATAAAAATTTTTATACAGAAAAATTTTCTATAAAAAATTTTATACCGAAAATTTTTTTCAAAAAATTTGTATACCAAAAAATTCTCAATAAAATGTTTTATACAGAAAAATTTTCTCAGCATTTTTAGGATAACTTAGCAGTTTTAGGATGAGTTAAGAGTTTAAGGATGCAGATTTAGGATCACTCCGCAGTTTTAGGATGCGTTAGCAGTTTAAGGATGATTCACAGATTTAGAATAACTCAACGGTTAATAGATGATATACAAATTTTTGGGAAGACTCAGCATTTTTAGGATAACTTATCAGTTTTAGGATAAGTTAACAGTTTAAGGATGCAGATTTAGGATGACTCAGCAGTTTTAGGATGCATTAGCAGTTTAAGGATGATTCGCAGATTTAGAATAACTATTAACTGATGAATGAATGTGAACCGCCGTGGTGCAGCAGGTTGGTCATCAGCCTAGCATACCAGAGGTCCCAAGTTCAATCCCTGTCAGACCCACTTGAAAAAAATTTATTTTCAAAAAAGCGGCAGTTCACCTCATAACTCAGCTAGCCACTGGTTATTGAGTATTAGGCTATGAAAAACTTCTCTAACTAATGCATTTGCCGTTCGGAGCCGGCGTTAAAACGTAGGTCCCTTTCAATGAGTCTAAAAATAGAATCGGATGCAGCTCATTGTCTGAGAGAAGTACCCCTTGTTCCAATTGGAATGTTGTCGGGGAATTATATATATATATTAACTGCTGAATAGACGATATAAAAATTGTTGGGATGACTCAGCAATTTTAGGATACCTTAGCAGTTTTAGGATAAGTTAATAGTTTAAGGATGCAGATTTAGGATGACTTAGCAGTTTTGGGATAGCACAGCAGTTAATGGATGAGTTAACAGTTTAATGATAACTCGCAGATTTAGAGTGACTCAGAAGTCTAAGGATGACACACAACTTTATGATGACTAAGCAGTTTTAGGATGACTCAGTAGTTTTAGGATGACTCAGCAGTTTTAGAATGAGTTACCTGTTTTAGGATGATTTAATTTATTCAGGAAGACTTAGCAATTCTACAATAAGTAAACAGGATAAGTCAGTAGTTTTAGCATGACTCAGAAGTTTAAGGGTAAGTCAGCAGTTTTAGGATTACTCCGCAGTTTTAGGATGTACCAGTAGTTTTAGGAGGTTTTTTAATATTGAAAAATGCACTTTATATGTAATTGACATTTGTCTCATATCAATCGATTTCTTTATTAAATTTATTTTTAGATTTTCTGATTTAGATATGAAAATTTAAAAAAATCTACATTTTCAAAAAGTACTAAATGTCGAATTAAATATTGTTTTTATCGCTATTGGTTTTGGATATATAACTTTACAAAATTTTCCATTTTTTTATAACATTTGTTTCCATTCCCTTCCGTTAAGGAGATATACTGAATACTTTTATAGGGGGTCACTATATTAAAAAAAAGTAACAAACAAGTGTGCGATATCTCTGGCTTCATTAATCAAAAAAGTACCAAATGTTTATCAATTGTGGTACACATTGAATCTCATTGTTTATTGATTTAAATGATACCAGTGGATTCAAAAAAGTACCAAAATGTACCATATTTGACCCATTTTCAAAAAAGTATTAAAGAAATGTTCTCTTGTTTTCTTATCTGATCCAAGCCCAAGTTAAAGTTAGTTTCTATTACTTTTGGTCTCAGACATATTGATTTTTTACCCCCTTAAAATTAAAAAAAAAACTTTATCGGATCTATACAAAGATGATTAATCAGTCAGTTAGTCAAAATGTTTGTCAAAAAAAAGAAGATTTCAATAGTCAATAAACTTTGTGTGGCCATGAAAGACAACATGACTTTAATATTGCAATGAAAACCCAATAATTTTTTTCATTAAACATATAAATACAATTTTTAATTCTGAAGGTAAATGGTATAGAAACCACAAATTTATTTCATTTTAAAAAGTAAAATCTTGCTTTGTAGCAAAATAAAGTATATTAATGTTACATTTAATATTCAATTTTAGTTTGTTTTAAAAAATTTATAACTTTTTCAACATTTTTCCATTTAAATCCATAATGGTCAGTCATTTCAAGTACATCCTCATGCATAAGTAAAGTTAGAATTTACAACATTTATAGCTTGATTCATTTCAGGGAAAGAGTATTTGTATGGTTTCTATGTTTAGTATTAGGGGTACAAAAAAACTCTGGGTGACATCATTAGATAAAAATAAAGAATACATCAGGTTTCCAGAAAGATGATATAGTAAAGCTTAATGAGTAAAACAAACTACTTCCAAGGACATCATTATAATTTTTATTATCTAAAAAACACCAAAACTTTCTTATATACCCACAATATTCTATTGAATTTGTTACCATAAAAATATTTTCAAGTGCAAGTGGTAAAGAGGAAAAAAGCAAAACTTACAAATAAACATGTTAAGGTTTATTTGTGTAAGTATGTAAATTTAATTGTTTTATAATTTTATTATATTTGTAATTTGATAACTTTCATTGTAAAGCTCTGTTGATAGTAACTTTTCTAGAAAATTTCATATTTAGAATTTTAAGTGCAAACAGACACTGACGTCTGGAGAATTGCAATGAAATTTATGGCATATGATGCAATTTTTGCCACTTATTTCTCTGCATCTTTTTAATGAAAACTAATTTTAAGCTGAAAATTTAGTTCTGTTATTTTCACTAATGCATTTTTGGGTTTTGTGAATTCATAGCAAAACTGAACTTGAATCTCAGTGGGAAGAATTAAAAATTATCTAATTGCATCTATTGTTTTAGTTTAAAAATACTTTCATATAACCCCAGGTTATTGTTTTGTGATTTGTAAAACTTTAGGTTTTACAAACCTTAAAGATTTCAATTTTTAAAGCTAATTTCATCATTTAAAAATTGCTTATCCAAAATTTTTCTTAAAGAAAATTTTTCGATACAAACATTTTTTTTATAGAAAAATTTTTTAATATAAAATTTTTCTATATAAAATATCCTGATATAAAATTTTTTCTTTGGAAAATTATTATATTTCTAAAAATTTTCTATAGGAAATTTTTCTAAAAATTTTTCTATTGAACATTTTTCAATAGAAAGTTTTTATATCGAAATATTTTCTATAAAACATTTTTTATATAATTGTTTGATATCATTTTTTTATATATATAAAAGGTTTTCTGCAGAAAATTTTCGATATTAAAATTTTTCTATAGAAAATTTTTCGATATAAAATATTTCTATAGAAAATTTTTAGGTATAAAATTTTTCTATAGAAAATTTTTCGGTATAAAATTTTTCTATAGAAAATTTTTCGGTATAAAATTTTTCTATAGAAAATTTTATACCGAAAATTTTTCGGTATAAAATTTTTCTATAGAAAATTTTTCGGTATAAAATTTTTCTATAGAAAATTTTTCGGTATAAAATTTTTCTATAGAAAATTTTTCGGTATAAAATTTTTCTATAGAAAATTTTTCGGTATAAAATTTTTCTATAGAAAATTTTTCGGTATAAAATTTTTCTATAGAAAATTTTTCGGTATAAAATTTTTCTATAGAAAATTTTTCGGTATAAAATTTTTCTATAGAAAATTTTTCGGTATAAAATTTTTCTATAGAAAATTTTTCGGTATAAAATTTTTCTATAGAAAATTTTTCGGTATAAAATTTTTCTATAGAAAATTTTTCGGTATAAAATTTTTCTATAGAAAATTTTTCGGTATAAAATTTTTCTATAGAAAATTTTTCGATATAAAATTTTTCTATAGAAAATTTTTCGGTATAAAATTTTTCTATAGAAAATTTTTCCGTATAAAATTTTTCTATGGAAAATTTTTCGGTATAAAATTTTTCTATAGAAAATTTTTCGGTATAAAATTTTTCTATAGAAAATTTTTCGGTATAAAATTTTTCTATAGAAAATTTTTCGGTATAAAATTTTTCTATAGAAAATTTTTCGGTATAAAATTTTTCTATAGAAAATTTTTCGGTATAAAATTTTTCTATAGAAAATTTTTCGGTATAAAAATGTTTCCATAGAAAATACAAAATTTTGTGATATAAAAGCTTTTCTATAGAAAATTTATTAATATTAAAATTTTTCGATATAAAAATTTTTCTATAGAAAATTTTCCGATATAAAAATTTTACTATTGAAAATTTTTCGTTATAAAATATTTTTATTGATAATATAAAAGTTTTTCTAAAGAACATTTTTGATATTAAAATTTTCTATGGAAAATTTTTCTAAAGAAAATTTTTGTTTTAAAAATTTTTCTAGAGAACATTTTTGATATACAAATTTTTCTATAGAAAATTTTTCGATATAAAAATTTTTCTATAGAAAATTTTTGTATAAAAATATGTAAATAGAAAATTTTTCTATAAAAAAATTTTTCTATAGAAAAATTTTTTAAAGAAAATTTTTCGTTATAAAAGTTGTTCTAAAGAAATTTTTCCATTATAAAAATTTTTCTATACAAAATTTTTTGAATAAGAATTTTTAGTTTTTCTAAAGAAAATTTTTGACAAACATTTTTTGGTATAAAAATTTGTATATGAAAAATTTTTTGATATAAAAAATGTTCCATACAAAATTTTTTGGTACACAAAGTTTTCAGTAGAAAATTTTTCGGCATAAAAATTTTTCAATAGAAAATTTTTCAATATAAAAATGTTTCTATAGAAAATTTTTCGTTAAAAAATTTTTCTGTAGAAAATTTTTCTATAGAAAATTTTTTATTATAAAAAATTTTCTATAGAAAATTTTTCGTTATAAAATTTTTTTCTAAAAAAAAAAAATTATATAAAAAATTTTTCGTTATAAAACTTTTGCTATCATTTGAAAAATTTTCTATAAAAAATTTTTCTACGGAAAATTTTTCTGTAGAAAATTTTTCTGTAGAAAATTTTTCGTTAAAAAAAATTTTCGATATAAAAATTTGTCTATAGAAAATGTTTCGTTATAAAAATGTTTCTATATAAAAGTTTTAGTAATAAAAATTTTGCTATAGAAAATTTTTCGTTAAAAATTTTTTCTATAGAACATTTTTCGTTATAAAAATTTTCTATAGAACATTTTTCGTTATAAAAATTTTCTATAGAAAATCTTTCGTTGTAAAAATTTTTCTATAGAAAATTTTTTGTTAAAAAATGTTTTTTCTATAGAACATTTTTCTTTATAAAAATTCTTGTATAGAAAATTTTTCGTTATAAAAATTTTGTATTGAAAATTTTTCGCTATAAAAATTTTTGTATGGAAAATTTTTCGTTATAAAAATTTTTGTATAGAAAATTTTTTGTTATAAAAATTTTTTTATAGAAAATTTTTAGTTATTAAAATTTTTTACAGAAAATTTTTCGTTATTAAAATTTTTCTATAAAAAATTTTTCGTAAAAAAAATTTTTCTATAGAAAATATTTTATAAAAATTTGTATATAGAAAATTTTCCGTTACAAAAAGTTTTCTTAGAAAATTTTTCCTAATAAAAAATTTTCTATAGAAAATTTTTCCTAATAAAAAAAAATTCTATAGAAAATTTTTCTTTATATAAATTTTTCTATATGAATTTTTTGTAGAAAATTCTTTGTCAGAACAATTTTTCTATAGAACATTTTTCGTTATAAATTTTTTTATAGAAAATTTTTTGATCTAAAATTGTTTCGATATACAAATTTTTATATAGAAAATTTTTAGATATAAACATTTTTCTATAGAAAATTTTTTGATATAAAAATTTTTCTATATAAAAAAATGTTTCTATAGAAAATTATTCAGAATAAGAATTTTTCCAATTTTTTCGATATAAACATTTTTTAATATAAAATTTTTTGATATAAAAATTTTTTTGTAGAAAATTTTTTCGATATAAAATTTTTCTATTGAAAATTTTTCTATATTAAAATTGTTCGATATAAATTTTTAATGATTTTTGAATACAAAAATTTTTAATAGAAAATCTTTTGATAAAAAATTTTTTTGATATTAAAATTGTGGTGTAGACAATTTTCTAACAATTTTCTATATAAAAATTTTTCGATGTAAAAATTTTCTACAGAAAATTTTTGAATGAAAAAAATGGTTCTAGATAAAATTTGTTGATATAAAAATAGTTTTAAAGAAAATTTTTCTATATATTTTTTCTAGGTCGGCCGGATTGCGGCATATCTTTTGATGTATTGTAGCTATTTCTGTAAGGGAAAAGTTTCTTACGACGCATTTCTTAAAAACTTTAACTAAATTTATTAAGGTTCAGTGACTTAGAATACATAAGGTATTCTGCCTGGGTTCGAGCCCCATTTACGACAAAACATCAACTTATGTAATTATTTATAAATTCCATTATAATTGTTAATTACCGCAGCATCTTTCATCGGCGGTAAGTCCAACAGCATGAACACGCCGTCGATGTAAGAGAAATGAAATTGACTCTAGAACCAAAAGCTTAAATAGACACATTGTTTAGCAACAGATGGCGCAATCAATATTTAACAATACAAAGATTTATTTATAGAAATTTGGGATACAAATTTTCTCATGTTAAATTTTGATAACAAATTTTCTATATTAAGATTATCTCCCAAAAAACTTCTATATAAGCTTATATCATCGAAAATTTAGGTATAAATTATTTTTCATAGACAATTTTTCTCATACATAACTTAACCCTTCCCATTTAAATTTTCATTCCCCGTCCATGCACATAATGTGATGAAAAACTATAACATTCACGTTAAAGCATAAAAAATAGTTAAGATACCCTCATGAGAACAAAAAAACTATGAAAATAATTTTAAATATGAAACAAAAGTTTAACAAATGAATAAATGGAATCACTTGAAAAAAAAATGATATGAAAAATGTTCAAGGAAAAATTAATTTGTGGCAATTTATGTGAAAAGTTTTGAGTATTTTTGACATTTAATACGATTAGATATATAATTTATTTGCAACAATAAAAAATATAAAACAAAATTAATGTCAGTTTTAAATTAAGTTTTATTCAAATGGAAATAAATAGAAAACAGGCTTTTGTTTGTAACTAATTTTCATAGAATTTTATTTGTTTAAAACTTCATTTAAAAAATAAAATTTTTAAATCTTTTCAAGGTTGGACTTATGAGTTAAATAAGCCGTACAAAGCCATTAGTTTGAGAAGTTTTTGAAGACTCTTAAAACTTTCAAATGCTTTAATTTGCGTAATGAAAAGATAAAAGCACTTATAGGTTTTTATTTACAAAATTGATTTTTCAATTATCTTTGTATTCTTTATGAAATGCAATAATTGTACTATTAAATACGACTTCAATTTTTATTTATCCTTTTGTAAATTACTTAAATACATATAATAACTACCACTTAAAAAACCTTTTTTATAATTATTTAAACAAATACAAAAAAGTGTATTTATATTTGTTTTCCATCGTTTTTATTAAAATTTGTTCATTTAGTTTTCTCACATATTTTCTATATAACTTTTTTACATTAATTCGCTTTCCCTTTTATATTTGTATATATGTATTTAAAAACCTCTAATTACCTTATTTGTTATTAATGGAAAGTTTAATATTTGTATGTAATATTAACACTATATTAATACCAATTAGATGTATGTATATATTTTTTCCACATGACCTAGAAACTTTCATACATGCATTAATACGTATAAAATAATATAAAAAGAAAATACCATCCAAAAAAAGATTACTATAATTTTTAAAACCACATCATGGGGAAAAATTTTGCAAAATAAACTCAGAGCATTCTAGAAATTCATGAGATGAAGCTCATGCAACAAGTTCAAAACAGGTGTCTTTCGTTATTTCTACGTGATGTTATGTTAGGGAGTCCCATGAAAGAATTTTAACGATTTCATAAACCATTTTGCTTCCATTGATTATAGAAATTTGACTTCGATTTGAAATTTTAACATTTGAATATCGGGACATTTTCACTAATACTAATTTTTATCCCCGATAAAGAAAGGGTTAACCTTTTCTTATATCAAAGAACATTTAAACATAGATTTTCGATAGCCTGGGTAATAATAATGAATATTATTTTTATTATTGAACCGTCGTGGTATAGCAGGTAAGTCATCCGACTAGCATACCAGAGGCCCAAGTTCAATCCACGTGAGTCTCACTTGAAAAAAAATAAATTTTCAACAAAAAAAGGCGGCGGTTCACCTCATAACTCAGCTAGCCACTGGTTATTGAGTATTAGGCTATGAAAAACTTCTCTAACTAATGCACTCGCCGTTCGGAGCCGGCGTTAAAACGTAGGTCCCTTTCAATGAATCTAAAAATAGAATCGGATGCAGCTCATTGTCTGAGAGAAGTACCCCTTGTTCCAATTGGAATGTTGTCGGGGAATTATATATATTATATATTATTTTTATTAAAGTTAAATACAAGAAAAATTTAAAAAGCATCTACTCAAAATATGACCAAAAATCTAAAAATCGCAGTTACGTCGAAATATTATAAGATATCTTCATCAAATTTTTCGAGCTTTGTTTGCTCTTTTGTCTGTTTTAATACACTGAGAGCGAATTCTTAATTTTTTTGTTAACTCTTTAATGTCATTTGTTGCTTATAAGCAACATGGTAAATTTTCGTTGATACTTTCTTAAGTTTTTATTGTGGTTTTCTAACTGTTTTTTCCCAAATGAAATTACGTTAATTTAAAAGTATTAATTTATGTGCTCGTTAAAGTGGTGTAAAAATATAAAAATGTATATGGGCAAAAATCAAACAGTTTTTATTCCTTTGAAACTAGAGTTTGCAAAAAACCGTGAAAATGAGAAACCGCGGTTTCGGTTTTACAACACCCAAAACCGGCCGGTTTCGGTTCGGTTTTCGGTTTTTTAAATAAAAGTAATTTGATTTAAATTTGTAGTAAAATTTAGATAATTTTATTAGAACAAAATATAAGGTATATTTATTAAAGCTCATATTTATAATCTAATACTAAAATTCAGGAAATTAATTCACGTTTCCTAAATATGAGGGATTTTTGAAATAAGTTCCTTTAGCTTGTAAAAGTCCCAGTTTACATTGTACAATCTTTATCGCTGCGATTTTGTCGTTCTTTCTTTAAAATTGCATTTGCGTTTAAATTGTACGATTTTTGTCGCCGATATTTTTTATTGACGTATGCATTGGTACATAATTTTTGACATTTTCTTTTTTAAGTATATTCGTGTGGTAAAAAAAAACAATACATTTGTGCACAAACAAGTATTTTTCGTGTAAAGGAAATTGTTTTTCGAAATGGATATTGATAAATACCAATTAATAAGTGAGTTTATTGAATGTATTAATTTTATATTTAATTCAATTGAAAATAAAGCCACTTGAACGTGAGCACTCATGAATAAGAAAATAAAACAAGTGTCAAAATATACTTGCAGCTAACTTCACGATTAAAATTACGAATTGGGGAATAAACGAATTGCAAGAGTACATGCATATGTGTACTACTTTTAGTTTCTCTCTTCCCCTAGTATTTTTACTCCCCCTATTTTCCCACAAACTAAGGATTGCAACGACAAAAGTTGTACAATGTAAACTGGGACTAATATTTTCATCCGAGCGACAAATTGCTTCAACAGTCATTTTTACGAACAGCAACGAATCTTTAAAAGAATTTATAATTTCAAAGTCGATAGAAGCAAATCTAAGGTCGACAGCTTTTCTAAACTTTCATGAAGACTTTCTTTTAGAAGCAGAAATCTAAGTGTAAACTTAATTAACGATTATGATGCTTTTTAACGCTTGTTTGTAAAATAGTATTACGAACTGACGAATTATTGAATGAATTATTAAATGATTCAAAGTTTCATCGTCGCCATCTTCAAAATTGTCTTAGCTTTCGTCGGTTTGAAATTCATCCACATCTGGATTTATAAGAAATTTTCATAAAAACATCAGTGACTGAAAGCTGAATTCCGTGTGCCAACCATAACTGAAGCAGTGTTTGATTTTCAGATCCAAATTTGATATCTATAGTACATGGCACGATGTTTGTATCTAGTGAAATATTAAACTCAATTAGCTTTTGTCTAATGGTTTCTTGCGTTTGCTTGGAATTACAAGTTCCAAAAATACTGCTGAGTCCCAGGTTATAAAATATACCGTCACATACCGTCCTCCCCTTGCACTTGTCCATTGTAAGGCACCTTTTGTTTTTTTCATTCTTCTGCTTTATTTCATAGACAAATTATGAGCAGATTTATGGTAAGATAATGTTTTTTCTAAATAATACCAACCAAAAAATAATAAAAAATAAATAGCTAAACCCGCGGTTTTTTCTACGGTTTTCGGTTTCGGTTTTAAGGCATAAAAAACCGAGGTTTCGGTTAAAACCGAACTGCAAACCCTATTTGAAACCGACTTTCAACTCGAATAATTTTTGTACCCTTAGGAGTTCGGAAAATCTAATTAAAGATCTTGAACTCGCAAAAACTTCTGTATACTGAACACTATATCTTAGTTGCTCAAATTTGCGCTTCTAAGCGTAATTGGCATGCAAATTAAAAAAAACGTTAAAAAATCGATTGAAGCATTCAAGTTTTTCTTCATATTTCGTCTTCTCCTGCATTTGTTTTAATATTTAAACCCAAGTCGTTGTTCTACGAAATAGACACCACACTTAGGGGATAAATTCAATTCTCTTTAAATTTTAATTTTGTCACTTCTAATACTATTTAATGGCCTGCAAAATTTGAAGCTCGTTTTTGCCACTTTTTAATTTTTTCCTCATATTTTTTGGCCGCCTCAAAGAAATTAAAAAAAATAGACAAAGATTTGTAGATCTTTCAATTTCGCATTGTTTGATATATATCTCGTTAATGTGCTCTATATATTTAGGTATAATATACGACAGGTGTAAATGAGGAGTTTTTGAGCGTAAATTTTTCAAAATGCCGGTTTTGCGTGGAGCACACTCGCAAATATGAATGAAAATTTCCAAACTACCGCGTACCATTAGATGCCATTTAGCACCTAAAAGTAAAAGCGCAACAAAAAATCATTGTTTTCTAAAATTTTATGAAGATTTTGAAAATCGTGCAAAAAAGTACATCTGGTCCCTGATTCTAAGTCTATTGGTATACTTAAAGGTCTAAGACCATAATTTCTATGCGTTACATACATCAGCACAAACTTATAAGACTCTTTCCACCTTTGGCGGTAAAGGGTATAAAAATCCTGTTTCGCTTAGGTTATATCAAAAACATTTAAATCTTTTCGACTGCTTTAGTTAGAGTTAGAAAAAAGTCACCCAAACGAATGGTTCGAAAACAAAGTAACTATTGCAGCATGAGATCTTAACAAACCAACAATTAAAGCACGTATGGTCAGTAGTAGAAAGCACTTCTTGTTTTTATCAATTAATTGTGTTTATTAAAATAATGACTTTGGGAATAAAGCAGAGAACTTTATACTTACTTGGAAAAAATTAAAAAAAATTATGAACAAATTTTTACTATGACAAAATTGTTTTTATAAAGTTGCTTTATGAAAGAATATTTTTTCAATATTTGTTTATAGCAAAAATAGTTTTTCTTGGAACTCCCTAATGTAGTTTATATAAAATTTAAATCTTATTTGTGCATACTTTTACGGAACAAGGTCTTAATGTTAAACATGAAATATAAAATAATATTATAAATATGTACTTACATGTATGACATTGTACGAATTCAGTTAAGGTATGAAGACATTATCTTCAATACGTTTTTTAAGGATTACAGTTGAAACCCAGTGAGTTTGAATTTTCATACATAAAAAGTTCATCAGGAATATAAAAATGTAATAACTTGAATTTTCTTTTTTTAAGTTATGTTCAAAATCTTAAAGTCCTTATATTTTTATATTTCTATAACCACAGAAATTTGTGACAAATAATATTTTGGCACATGTGAATTCTTAATCCTCTTATAAGAATTTACATGTGTCAAATTGATTCAAATTTAATAATAACTGCCACAAAGTCACCTCCCTTTTCTCATTTAAAAATTAAAATTTCTGCACGAGGAATTTTTATAATTTTCAATAAATTATTTACGCCTTAATTTAGGAGTATGTAAACCAGAGGTACATATTCAAATTTACAAACATACAAAAAATTGTGTTTTTCCTTATGAGGTAAAAAAAATACAAATAAAAGTAATAACTTATGATAAACCACACAAATTCTTTGGAATGATGTGGCAAACAAATTACATTAAACAAAAACAAATAAGAAAAAATAACACATCCAAAAAGCCACAAAGATTTCAAATGATTAAAAAAAACTCCTCAGGGGCTTTTAAAAGCGTTTAAATTTTAAAGGAAACAAAAACTATTAATGTTAATGTATGTATAATCAAAACATTTGCAGGTTAACTTTCTCATGAGTTTTAAAATCTCTTTCATTTCCGTTAAAAACAAATATGCCAACTTATTTTAGTTTAGTGTAACAAAAACCACTCACACATATGAATTTTATAAAAATCTTCTCATATTCACTCAAATGTAAAAATTGTATACCACAGAGCTCGCTTTAAAAGTATGAGTATGTGTTCGTAATAACAACAAGAGCTTTGCCTACAAGTATGAGTAGTAGTGTTAGTAATAACAACATCCGTATCCGTTTTTACTTCCAAATAAAAGTCTATGTAAATAACAAAAGGGAAATTTACAATCTCTAAGGAAAATATATCTTCGTTTATATAAACCAACCAACTTATTAAATAAATACAACTAAAATCTTCTGGAAAAAAAGAAAAACTGAACAAATTCTTTTGTATATTTTTGCGGGACAAACCGTCGGAAAAGCAGAAAAAAATATAAAATTAGATTATGCCAACAAATGTGTACCAATAGGGAGTTTTTGGATTGTGAGTGAGAATGTTTTCCATGAAATGTTTTCATGTCAAAATAAGGCAACAAGTTTTTCTTTGTTAAATAGGAATAATATGCAAACTTACACACACATACATACTTAAGCATTAATGTTATAGCAAATAATAGCGTTACTTTTGACTGACATTTATGTGGAGACTTACATTTATATGAACACATAAGGGGGACCCTTTTTTGCAAAGTTCGAAATATTTGAATGAAGTCTAGATTGAAATCAAAATGTTCCAAATGGTATAGAGATGAATTTTTAATCACTTCAGTTGCTTCAAATGCACTTAACATATGTGACCTTCTCCGAGAAAAGGGACCTAGTGAGTTAAAAAACGGGTTTGGACTTAAAAGCGGATCCTGGTGCCTAAAACTGTGTAGAATAAGAAAAATTAAAGAAAAAATTAAAATTTAATTGTTTGTTTTTTATTTTTCTCAAAACACTAGGTCCATTTTCCCGGAGGATGTCACATATTCAAATTTGAATCAAATCGTGTAAAAAAGTATCAGCTTGGGTGAACTGTTAACTACTTTTCCCCTAGATTCCTTATTTTTTGTCGAAGTTTTATCATCGACATCTCTTTTGAAAGTTTTTGATAGTATCTATTTTTGCGTTTCTAAAAATGTTGTAAAAAATTTCTGCAAGATGGCGTTACTGACATATTCCTTACAAATGTATTAATTAAATTTTATTTGGTTCTTCTTTTACGATATTGATTCATTCAGAAAAAAATTAGACCAAATACTCCTGAACAAAGTTGCGGAACATTGTCAAACCATATTTTTTTAATTTCAATTATTAAAAATGCGTTTTCCGTATGTAACCTAAAAATAGCGCCATCTTTTAACAGAAGTTAAAAGAAGTCGTGGGATGCAGTTGCTGCCTGGATTTCTTGCTAACAGGTAATAACTGTATTCAATTCCTACTCACACCTGCTCGTGGTACATCCTGGAAACCTGAGCAACATAGTTGAAGATGCGTGAAACAACCCAAGTGGGATTCTAGGTCAGGGCTTACTTAAGGTGGAGTTATGTTGAAGCCATTCCGATTTATTGGGTCTAAGAATTGTATTTGGTAAAGTTCAAAACTGTAGCGTCTGTTTAACGTGTTAGCTGCGGCTCCAAGCGGGCGTCTGTCACGGATCGTGCGGCTGGCTTTACAAACGTCTCACTTGTCTTTGGACTCATCATCCATCGACTTAGCATTATAATATTACAGAATACACTACTCTAAGAGGTAATCAAGTGAGAAATCCCTCCTGCTACGGCAGCTGGCACAAGGATTTTGGAGGTGCCTAATCTATGCAAGAACATCCTGATGAATGAAACCAATTCTATCCTAAGAAATCGGAATATAAACGCTACAAAACAAATCCCTGCTTCTACAGAGATATGTCAACGGAAATGGCGGTGGATACGCCACACACTTCGAAGGCCAAATACATTGTTCGACAATCGCTTCGTTGAGATCCACAAGGAAGCGACACGACGGCCGCTTCTAGAACGTGGAAAAGGTCAATTGATGCAGAGTTACAAGTAGCAAACTATTCATGGAATGATGTATGCCCAACACCTCGCAATAAAGTTCGATATAAATTCGTCATTGTACGAGGGTGAATGTGAAAGGTTTCGACTCACAACACTGAATTTTATATATATTTTTATAATAAGTAAATAAAGAACATTTTTAGGATTACAGATAATCATAGTGATTATTTGTCACTATAATTTTCTATTAAAATATATTCTTGTGTCATGTTATTAATTCCCAAGTCTCTGTTAATATAATCCCGCGCTCTGTAAAGTAAAGTTTTCCAAGCATTTTTTCACTGTTGTTCAGTGTAACTGTACTTCATGTCTACTTGTATGAAAGTAAAGTAAAAAGCGATTTTATGTTTTTTACATCAACAGCGTGTTATTGCTGTTGACCTACCGCCGATAAAGAATGCTTCGGTAATTAATAATTTTAATAAAAAAAATTACTACAGAAATTTATGTTGCCTTAAATGAGAATGAGATACTGAGGCCAGTCGGGGCAGCCATATAAACTAAATAATAATCCATTTTCATTCGAAACACTTGTAATTCAGAAGAAAGAAAAAAATTGAATAAAAAAGTCACATCAATAATGATTTAAGATTATATAAGATTTTCGCATGCTCGATATGTTCAACACTTCAATCTCTTAAGAGTCTCTGCTTGATCAAATTCAATTTTGTCGACATATTTGATTTCTTCGTCCGTAACAGCCCCTTTTTGACCTTCTCACTTCGTCTGGTTTAAAAACTTAGAAAACGCTTCTTAATGGATAATTTTCCTGGTACAAAATCCAAAGATTAAATCTTCCAAACACAGATTACCCTAAGGTACACAAATGTTGGAAATAAACACATATTCATACTAAGTACATATGTATGTATATACAACCATTCAAAGAAAACTAAATTGACAATGTCATGAAAAAACGTAAAGCTAAATCTCAGGAGACATTTGGCGAAAATAAAATAAAATGTTCAGTTTAAAATGAAATTTATTAAAATGAGTCTGAGGCTTTTAAGCTAAAACGAAACAAATTTTTTTAAACACATAAATTTTTTCGTTTTAATCTAAGTCTGCGACTTAGTCCAACATTAAGTCGGTGAATTATTCAATGCATATCTTGGTCTATGCCTTAGTCTTAGTCTATGTCTTAGTCTATGTCTCAGTCTATGTCTTAGGCTATGTCTTAGTCTATGTTTTAGTCTATGTCTCAGTCTATGTTTAGTCTATGTCTTAGTCTATGTCTTAGTCTATGTCTTAGTCTATGTCTTAGTCTATGTCTTAGTCTATGTCTTAGTCTATGTCTTAGTCTATGTCTTAGTCTATGTCTTAGTCTGCCTTAGTCTATGTCTTAGTCTATGTCTTAGTCTCTGTCTTAGTCTATGTCTTAGTCTATGTCTTAGTCTATGTCTTAGTCTATGTCTTAGTCTATGTCTTAGTCTATGTCTTAGTCTATGTCTTAGTCTATGTCTTAGTCTATGTCTTAGTCTATGTCTTAGTCTATGTCTTAGTCTATGTCTTAGTCTATGTCTTAGTCTATGTCTTAGTCTATGTCTTAGTCTATGTCTTAGTCTATGTCTTAGTCTATGTCTTAGTCTATGTCTTAGTCTATGTCTTAGTCTATGTCTTAGTTTATATCTTAGTCTATGTCTTAGTCTATGTCTTAGTCTATGTCTTAGTCTATGTCTTAGTCTATGTCTTAGTCTATGTCTTAGTCTATGTCTTAGTCTATGTCTTAGTCTATGTCTTAGTCTATGTCTTAGTCTATGTCTTAGTCTATGTCTTAGTCTATGTCTTAGTCTATGTCTTAGTCTATGTCTTAGTCTATGTCTTAGTCTATGTCTTAGTCTATGTCTTAGTCTATGTCTTAGTCTATGTCTTAGTCTATGTCTTAGTCTATGTCTTAGTCTATGTCTTAGTCTATGTCTTAGTCTATGTCTTAGTCTATGTCTTAGTCTATGTCTTAGTCTATGTCTTAGTCTATGTCTTAGTCTATGTCTTAATCTATGTCTTAGTCTATGTCTTAGTCTATGTCTTAGTCTATGTCTTAGTATATGTCTTAGTCTATGTCTTAGTCTATGTCTTAGTCTATGTCTTAGTCTATGTCTTAGTCTATGTCTTAGTCTATGTCTTAGTCTATGTCTTAGTCTATGTCTTAGTCTATGTCTTAGTCTATGTCTTAGTCTATGTCTTAGTCTATGTCTTAGTCTGTCTTAGTCTGTCTTAGTCTATGTCTTAGACTATGTCTTAGTCTATGTCTTAGTCTATGTCTTAGTCTATGTCTTAGTCTATGTCTTAGTCTGTCTTAGTCTATGTCTTAGACTATGTCTTAGTCTATGTCTTAGTCTATGTCTTAGTCTATGTCTTAGTCTATGTCTTAGTCTATGTCTTAGTCTATGTCTTAGTCTATGTCTTAGTCTATGTCTTAGTCTATGTCTTAGTCTATGTCTTAGTCTATGTCTTAGTCTATGTCTTAGTCTATGTCTTAGTCTATGTCTTAGTCTATGTCTTAGTCTATGTCTTAGTCTATGTCTTAGTCTATGTCTTAGTCTATGTCTTAGTCTATGTCTTAGTCTATGTCTTAGTCTATGTCTTAGTCTATGTCTTAGTCTATGTCTTAGTCTATGTCTTAGTCTATGTCTTAGTCTATGTCTTAGTCTAGGTCTTAGTCTATGTCTTAGTTTATATCTTAGTCTATGTCTTAGTCTATGTCTTAGTTTATATCTTAGTCTATGTCTTAGTCTATGTCTTAGTCTATGTCTTAGTTTATATCTTAGTCTATGTCTTAGTCTATGTCTTAGTCTATGTCTTAGTCTATGTCTTAGTCTATGTCTTAGTCTATGTCTTAGTCTATGTCTTAGTCTATGTCTTAGTCAATGTCTTAGTCTATGTCTTAGTCTATGTCTTAGTCTATGTCTTAGTCTATGTCTTAGTCTATGTCTTAGTCTATGTCTTAGTCTATGTCTTAGTCTATGTCTTAGTCTATGTCTTAGTCTATGTCTTAGTCTATGTCTTAGTCTATGTCTTAGTTTATTACTTAGTCTATGTCTTAGTCTATGTCTTAGTTTATATCTTAGTCTATGTCTTAGTCTATGTCTTAGTCTATGTCTTAGTTTATATCTTAGTCTATGTCTTAGTCTATGTCTTAGTCTATGTCTTAGTCTATGTCTTAGTCCATGTCTTAGTCTATGTCTTAGTCTATGTCTTAGTTTATATCTTAGTCTATGTCTTAGTCTATGTCTTAGTCTATGTCTTAGTCTATGTCTCAGTCTATGTCTTAGTCTATGTCTTAGCCTAAGTCTTAGTATATGTCTTAGCCGTTGTCTTAGTCTATGTCTTAGTCTATGTCAAACTTTATGTCTTAGTCTATGTCTTAGTCTATGTGTTGGTCTACGTCTTAGTCAACTGGATCTATTTGATTCGGACAAAAACTAAAAATTTAGCAATCTAAAATTAAACAGGTATACCATATTACCAGCCCTTCTTCTACTCATACGTTACTTTATATTCTAATGCAATTTTTTATTCATGCCTTAACCTACGTCCTAGTCTATAACTACAAAAGTAACAGGTGGCGGATTATCTGCTTTAAGATTTTAATTCTAAAAATAAAATTAAATAAAACTCCAATTTCTCCATCTCTCTAACCTCATCAACGTCCATCACCTGTCTTTATCTCGATATGAAATGAAACTATACTTAACCTTTAAATGAGATGAAACGGGGGGAAAAAATCAAACAAGAAAAAAGTGTCAAATAAAAATTGTACCTTTGAACTTACAGTAAGCCAGTAATGGCCATAACAGGGCATCAGTGACAGCAACTGAGACATGTTGTTTTATTTTCTATTTAATTTTTATTATATCAAAAATTTATGTTTCTTTTTCTCCTCCTGCCAAATGCTTGACAGTTGGATATTTGTTGAAGCTGTTAAGGAAAAGTACTAAAGAATATTAAAGGAAATTTTTTTTCTGAGACACAGAAAAAATTCCCAATGTTAAATCAACTAGAAAAAATGCATAATCAAAAATAGTAAATTTTTCAAAACAATTTTCACAAATATTTGAAAAATATTATTTAAAAAGTAAATTGTGTTTATAATTTTTTTAAGAAGTCAAAATCGAAAAATTGTTTATTAATAAAAATATTCTAATTTTTTAGAACTTTTGCAAACTAAAAATATATTTTCAAAACGACTGCTCGAATTAAAAAATAACTAATGGTCCTGAAAGATAATTTTGTTACCAAATTTAGTTAAAAAAAACTGTTTTGAGTTAAGCGAATACTCCAGAACGGGCTCTCCTTTCCAAACTAAATGTTTAGGTTTTGTTCGGACTATTTAGTAGAAGGTTTATGTGAAGTTTGCTCAAAATCGTTCGAGCGTTTCTTCATTTATCACATTTTTTGTAACAAATTAATTAGTATTTTTGTAAAGTTTATAAAATCCATGGAAATTTTTTATATTTACATATTGTATATAGTTTCTATATATTGTATAAACTCTAACCCTGTAATTTATAAACCAAAGGCTTATTGTACGAATTTTGTATGGGAAATTTGAATTATAAGCTAGTCATAGTCTTTTTATTTCGATTTTGAATTAGGGGTATAAATTTATATCAAGTTTATACAAAATATGGAAACTATATCATACAATATGTAAATATAAAAAATTTCCATGGATTTTATAAACTAAATAAGAGTTTGTCTGTATGTACTTTAAAGAATAGTAAACTATGCACTTGATCATGCTATCATCTTTAGAAAAGTACTTGCTATGATCAACTTCCGACAGGTGGCGCCACTGGAAATTACTCAAAATCAATTAAATCGTAAACAGTTCATTTGATCATGCTATGATCTTTAACAAAATTGTTGCACATGATTCGACGAAGGTTTATAAGTTAGTACGATTAATTTCCAATAGATGGCGTCACTGAAAATGATTTAAAATTAATTGAATCGTGCATTTGAGCTTGTGTTCATCGGACAAAATCAATAAAATGATTCAAAATTATTTAAATATTTGTGTAATGTCTGGCGCAGCAACGCGCGTTTGGTACATCTAGTTTTACATAAAGATTGGATATCAGTTTCGTTTGGTTAGAAAAACTGTTACGTAATGATATTAACTGGGCAACCTCATTCTTTTTTTTTTTGACGCTATATCTCGAATTGAATTCAGCGTACTAGAATTATTTTTACCCAATAGGTCTCCCTTTTGTCGGTTTTTCAACTAGCACAGTGTTATTAATAGCAAATTTTTTTTAATTTTATTTTTTATATTCGTTTTACAATGATTTTTTTCTGAGTGTACTTTTTCACTGGAACTAAAACAGCTGTAAGCCAATGTTATTACATTTATTTTTCTCGGATTCATTCAACAAATTTGAACTAAATACGTTTTACAATAATTCAACATTTAATGTTTTACTTTGCTTTTTACACAAAAGATTTTTCCTCTCTCTCTTCTCATGGTAGACTAAAACAATATAAAGGACATTTAAATTCTTAGCAGAAAACAAGGACGAAAATATATTTATCAAGAAAAATCATAGTTATTGCTTGGCCCATGATGATGATTTTATTTTATTGATAAAAAGTAATACAATCATTAAATGTAAAAGAGTGGGGGGAAGTTATTTGTATTAGTGTGCAAAGACCTGTAAGTGTGTTATACACACCTTGACACAATAATCCTGGAAAAACTTGTGCTCTCTTTGCTTTGATTGTATTTAATGCTTATTTTAAAGAAATTTTTATTATGTTTTTAACAATAATTGATTTGATTTTAATGGTATTCAAGATACCTTGGTTTTTGTTTAATAATATAATATAAAAGATACAATCTGAAAAGATTTAAAAAAGTTTTTATAAAGAATTTTAAATAAATACCTATAGATTTTACATGGCTATTAAATGGCTATTAAAACGTAAAAAATAACAAATGTGTAAATTACTTAAGTTCAATAAATCATGCCGTTGACCCCAGTTGAATGAGATCAAAAAACGTATGTACCTTTATTTATCGAAAAAAAATCCTTAACAATTATAATAAACTTTAGTTGGCAACAGTTTTTGTGGGAGAACTGTATTTACAAAAAGAATATATATTTTGTTGGTCTTAGAATTTTTGTTTTTTGTGGTAAATTAGTGAATAAACATCCTCTTAGTTGAATATAAATTATTTCTTATTTGTTAATAATTTATTTGTCTTGTAGTTTTTGTTACTTTTTCATGATGTTTAGTTCTTTAGTTAAGTATCAAAGTTTTTTGTTTTCAATTCTCTGTGGTTATTATTCTGCATGTGTTGGACTCAGAGGAGATAATTAGGTTTGTAACCTAAAACCTCTTTTGTAAGGTCGTCAAATAGGCAGTACGTTTTTTTCTACATGGGTTGCTTTACAGACAGAATACAAATTATAGCAAAAAAACTATGTATTTTTAATCTAATATTTATAGGAATTTTTCGAAGATTCACTATTTATAGCAAATTTTTCAAAAATTGACTATTTATAGCAAATTTTTCAAAAATTGACTATTTATAGGAAATTTTTTAAAAATTTACTATTTATAGGAAATTTTTCAAAAATTTTTTATTTATAGGAAATTTTTCGAAAATTGAATATTTAAAGGAAATTTTTCGGAAATTGAATATTTATAGGAAATTTTTTGAAAATTGAATATTTAAAGAAAATTTTTCGAAAATTGAATATTTAATGGAAATTTTTCGAAAATTGACTATTTATAGGAAATTTTTTGAAAAATGACTATTTATAGAAAATTTTTCGAAAATTTACTATTTTTAGGAAATTTTTCGAAAAATTACTATTTATAGGAAATTTTTAAAAAATTTACTATTTTTAGGAAATTTTTCGAAAATTGACTATTTTTAGGAAATTTTTTGAAAAATTACTATTTATAGAAAATTTTTCGAAAATTTACTATTTTTAGGAAATTTTTCGAAAAATTACTATTTATAGGAAATTTTTAAAAAATTTTAATATTTTTAGAAAATTTTTCGAAAATTGACTATTTTTAGGAAATTTTTCGAAAATTGACTATTTTTAGGAAATTTTTCGAAAATTGACTATTTTTAGGAAATTTTTCGAAAATTGACTTTTTATAGGAAATTTTTCGAAAATTTACTCTTTTTAGGAAATTTTTCGAAAATTTACTATTTATAGGAAATTTTTCGAAAATTGACTATTTATAGGAAATTTTTCGAATATTTACTATTTATAGAAAATTTTTCGAAAATTTACTATTTATAGGAAATTTTTCGAAAATTGATTATTTATAGGAAATTTTTCAAAAATTGCCTATTTATAGGAAATTTTTCGAAAATTGACAATTTATAGGAATTTTTTCAAAATTTGACTATATATAGGAAAATTTTTAAAAATTGACTATTTATAGAAAATTTTTCAAAAATTGACTACTTATAGGAAATTTTTCGAAAATTGACTATTTATAGGAAATTTTTCGAAAATTGGCTATTTATAGGAAATTTTTTAAAAATTCACTATTTATAGGAAATTTTTCAAAAATTAACTATTTATAGGAAATTTTTCGAAAATTCACTATTTTTAGGAAATTTTTCAAAAATTTACCATTTATAAAAATTGACTCTTTATAGGATATTTTTCGAAAATTGACTATTTATAGGAAATTTTTCGAAAATTGATTATTTATAAGAAATTTTTCGAAAATTGACTATTTATAGAAAATTTTTTAAAAATTGACTATTTATAGGAAATTTTTCGAAAATTGACTATTTATAGGAAATTTTTCGAAAATTGACTATTTATAGGAAATTTTCGAAAATTTACTATTAATAGGAAATTTTCGAAAATTTACTATTTATAGGAAATTTTCGAAAATTTACTATTTATATAATATTTTTCCAAAATTGACTATTTATAGGAAGTTTTTCAAAAATTTACTATTTATAGGAAATTTTTCAAAAATTGACGATTTATAGGAAATTTTTCAAAAATTGACTATTTATAGGAAATTTTTAGAAAATTTAATATTTAAAGGGAATTTTTCGAAAATTAACTATTTAAAAAAAAAATTTTAAATTTATTATTTATAGGATTATTTTTTTTTTTTCGAAAATTGATTACTTATGGGAATTTTGTCAAAAATTGACTTTTAATGGGAAGTTTTTAAAAAATTTACTTTTTGTAGGAAATTTTTCGAACATTGACTATTTATAGGAAAGTTCTCGAAAATTTACTATTTATAAAAAATATTTCGATATTTGACTATTTAAAGGAAATTTTTCGAAAATTGACTTTAATAGGAAATTTTTCGTAAATTAACTATTTATAAGAAAATTTTTTGAAAATTGAATATTTAAAGGAAATTTTTTGAAATTTCACTATTTATAGGAAATTTTTCGAAAATTGACTATTTATAGGAACTTCTGCAAAAATTGACTATTTACAGGAAATTCTTCGAAAATTAAATATTTAAAGGAAATTTTTTGAAAATTAATTATTCATAGGAAATTTTTCGAATGTTTTATAGTTTTTAAAGGAAATTTTTCAAAAATTGACTATTTATTGGAAAATTTTCGAAAATTGACTATTAATAGGAAATTTTTCGAAAATTGACTGTTTATATTAAATTTTTCGCAAATTAATTTTTAATAGGAAATTTTTTAAAAATTTACTATTTATATGAAGTCTTTCGAAAATTGACTATTTGCTTTTTAAAAAAAAGAGTAATGGCATTTGATCCCAAATCTGTTACATTTATTTTTTAATGTAACAGACCAATTTATTGATCAAAAGCCAAAAAATGTTTGCGGAGAAACCAAAATTCCTCCACGAGTTTAGACAGATCGAAAACCTCGCATTATTACTTATTTTACAAACAAAACCTTTAAGAATTATGTTCATAAACCATAAGTAAAAGCGTAGATCATCGACTGTTCAGTCCAAACGAGTCGAGGAATTTTGGTTTCTCCGCAAACATTTTTTGGGTTTTTATCAATAAATTGGTCTGTTACATTCATAAATAAATGTTACAGATTTGGGATCAAATGCGAATACTCTTCTTTTTGAAAAGCTCTAAATATAAATTTTTTCTATAGAAAAATTGTATATATAAAATTTTTACAAAGAAAAATGTTCAATACAAAATGTATTTCTTATAAAAATTTTCAATATAAAACACTTGCTAAGAAAAATATTTAATACAAATTTTTTTCTATTCAAACAATTTCGTTATAATTTTCTTTTTAAGAAAAATTTTCAATATAAAATTTTTGCTATAGAAAAAATTTCAGTTTATAATTTTTTCTTTGGAAAAATTTTTAATATTAAATTTTTACTATATAAATTTTTTTAATACAAAAATTTCCAATATAGAAAAATGTATAACATAAAATGTTTTCTATAGAAAAATGTTTAATATAAAATATTTTCTATAGAAAAATGTTTAATATAAATTTTTTTCTTTAGAAACATTTTCAATATAACAATGAAATATTCTATATAAAATTTGTTTGTCCAAATTTTACTCCCAACTGTTAACCCAACCACACTTTCAATTCTTTTTCTTTCCCATCTTAACTTTTATCATTGTTTGAAATTTATTTTCTTTTTTGATTTTGTACAAATAGTCGTCAGTTTATTTTTAGCTGATTTAATATTGTTTGGGTGTCCTTGTTCATCTTTAATGTCTCCTTCCCTGTAAGTGTTTGTGGAAATAAACGTGTAACTGTGTATATGTCTGTCTGCCTGCCTTACAGATGAAAGGACTCGTATTTTATACAAACAAAAGCAGTTTGTTGAATTTTTTGTTTTTCTTTTATTGTCGGTTTTAGTTTAAGTAGCTTAAATACTTCTAGGCGGTTTGTTATTTGGTTTTAACTTTTACTACAACTTACCCAAGTTGGCCTTTGTTATTATTGTAACCATTGGTTGTCACCCAACCACACACACACGCACACATTCACATACCGCACCGCATTTTTACAAAAGTGTCATTTATTTGGTGGCTTTGGGGTTATTTTGTTTTGTGATTCCTATTGTAGATTTATGGCGTATTTCAGTTGATGGTAGAGGTCTGTGGCTCTGTGGTCTATATAAGTCTAAGTTTTTATGTTTTATTAAGATAAAAAGATTTTATAATTGTGACAATAATTGGTATAACAACACAAAAAAGAAGTAGAAATAGAATAAAAAAAAATTCTAATGAACAAATTTTCTGTAGAAAATATTTCATATTAAAAATTTTTCTATAGAAAAAATTCCATATTGAAAATTTTTCTATAGAAAAAATTTCATATTGAAAATTTTTCTATAGAAAAAATTTCATATTGAAAATTTTTCTATAGAAAAAATTTCATATTGAAAATTTTTCTACAGAAAAAAATTTCATATTGAAAATTTTTCTATAGAAAAAATTTCATATTGAAAATTTTTCTATAGCAAAAATTTCATATTGAAAATTTTTCCATAGAAAAAATTTCATATTGAAAATCTTTCTATAGAAAAAATTTCATATTGAAAATTTTTCAAAAGAAAAATTTTATATTGAAAATTTTTCTATAGAAAAAATTTTATATTGAAAATTTTTCTATAGAAAAAATTTCATATTGCAAATTTTTCTATAGAAAAAATTTCATATTTAAAAGTTTTCTATAGAAAAAATTTCATATTGAAAAGTTTTCTATAGAAAAAATTTCATATTGAAAAATTTTCTATAGAAAAAATTTCATGTTGAAAAGTTTTCTATAGAAAAAATTTCATATTGAAAATTTTTCGATATAAAAAATTTCATATTGAAAATTTTTCGATATAAAAAATTTCATATTGAAAATTTGTCTGTAGAAAAAATTTCATATTGAAAATTTGTCAATAGAAAAAATTTGATATAGAAAATTTTTGTATAGAAAAATTTCATATTGAAAAAATTTTTTTTTTCTATTGAAAAAAAATTTTATATAAAAAATATTTTTTGAAAAATATTTCTATAAAAAAAATTATTTTGAAAATTTTTTATAGAAAATCTTTGCATTGATTTTCCTTTATCTAAATGAATTGATTATAATTGGCCATTACTTGCAAATAAATCTTCTGGAAAAATACAATAGAATTTAATTTAACTATATTTTGTCTTTTTATTTCTTTCGCAAAATAAAGAAAATTTTCAAGCCTAGACAATCAATTCGAAGGCACTTTCATTGACCACAATGAAAAAAGATTAAGGCATGATTGAAGTATTTAAGATTTCAACAAGGATTTCTTTTGTAAACTATTTTTATATTTTTTTCCTTATTACTTGAAAAAAAAAGTTGATTTTACTTTGATTTTCATCTTTTTATTTTGCAGTTGTTAAAGATTTTGCACAAAATAAAAGGAATACATAAACTACAGAACAAAAGTTAAGCGCATTTTAAGATTTTCTTGTTGTTGGGATGTAGTTGAGGGTAGAGTGTAAACTGAACATTTTACATGAATTGTAGTTTTACACAATAAAACATTTATCATTGAAGTACAGACAGTAAAAACAACGAGAGAGCCTTTTTTGTAAGCATGTATTTATACGTATGTATATGTGTGTAAATTTATACTTATATATATGTGTGTGTGTGTGTACAGCGCAAAGAAGACAACAGATTGAAGCAAGTACACATAAATATATATATATATATATATATATATGTGTGCACAATAACACGTGTACAAATTTCATATATTCCCAATAGATCCAAATTGTTGTTATCGAAATTGCAATAAAAGTTTTCATAGATTTAAAAATATTATTTTTTTAATACTGCATATCTCTGTTGCATATCTTAAGGGGTGTTGTTAAAATCCTTAATGAGTTAAACATTATAGGTCTTATTCAGCAGATAATTTTAATTACTTTTCTTAAGATAATAAAACGTATGTAGCTCAGTTTAATTTTGTAGAAAAAATTGCTCCTTTTCTTATATAACATAATATTTCTATACAAATCCTTTATTATCCATTTCCAATGACGATTACATTTTTCAATGACTCTTTTTATAATTTCAGAGACATTTTTTTCATTTGAAACTGCTGGACTTAAGGTCCAACAATCGCATATGTGGGATTTATATTGATAAAAATATGAACATTGTTGTTGTTTAGTTATGCTCAAGTATTGCATATGTTTGCAGGATATTCTAAAAACTATAAAAAGGGTAACTGAATAAAGACTTATTTAGAAAGTAAAGTGGTCCTTATGTGGAAATACAACAAAAGACTTCAAGCCATTTGATATAAATAAGCAGCAAGGATACGTTCTAATAATAATTACATATGGGATTTTCCACTACATATATAGAACGGCATTTAAAACAAAATAATTTTTTGAATAGTTTTCATTATAGAATTAATTGAAAATTTTTCTATAGAAAAAATTTTCTGATGAAAATGTTTCTATAGAAAAAATTTCATAATGAAAATTGCACCTTTTCTTATATAGAAAAAATTTTCTAATGAAAATGTTTTTATAGAAAAAATTTTATAATGAAAATTTTTCTATAGAAAAACTTCTATACTGAAAATTTTTCTATAGGAAACATTTAAAAAGAGATTTTTTCTATAGAAAAAAATCTATAATGAAAATTTTTATAATAAAAATTTTCTAAAGAAGAATTTTATAATGAAAATTTTTCTATAGAAAAAATGTTATAACGAAAATTTTTCTATTGAAAAAAAATTATAATGAACATTTTTCTACTGAAAAAAATTTGAAATGAAAATTTTTCTATAGAAAAAATTTTATAAAGAAAATTTTTCAATCAAAAAAATTTTATATTGAAAATTTTTCAATAGAAAAACATTTATAACAAAAATTTTTCTCTACAAAAACATAGTAAAAATTATTCTATAGAAAAACATTTAAAAAGAAATTTGTTTTTATAAAAAATTTTATAATGAAAATTTTTCTATAGAAAAAATTTTATAATGAAAATTTTTCTATTGAAAAAATTTTATAATGAAAATTTTTCTATAGAAAAAATTTTATAATGAAAATTTTTCTATAGAAAAAATTTTATAATGAACATTTTTTTATAGTAAAAATTTTATAATGAAAATTTTTCTATAGAAAAAATTTTATAATGAACATTTTTTTATAGTAAAAATTTTATAATAAAAATTTTTCTATAGAAAATCATTTATAAACAAAATTTTTTTTTTAATTTATAATAAAAATTTTTCTATAGCAAAAATTTTATAATGAAAACTTTTCTATAGAAAAAATTTTATAATGAAAATTTTTCTATAGAAAAAATTTTACAATGAATATTTTTCTTGATAAATTATAGAAAAAATTTTATAATGAAAATTTTTTATAGAAAAAATTTTATAATTAAAATTTTTCTATAAAAAAAATTTTATAATAAAAATTTTTCTATACAAAAAATTTTATAATGAAAAATTTTCTATAGAAAAAATTAAATAATGAAAATTTTTCTATTAAAAAATTTTATAACGAAAATTTTTCTATAGAAACAATTTTATAATGAAAATTTTTATATAGAAAAAATTTTATAAAGAAAACTTTTTATATAAAAAAAATTTACAAAGAAAAATTTTCTATACATACAATTTTACAAGGAAAATTTTTCATTATAAAATTTTTTCTTCATAAATATTTTCATTACACAATTTTTTTCTGTAGAAAAATTTTCATTGTAAAATTTTTTCTAGAGCAAAATTTTCATTATAAAATTCTGTCAAAAGAAAAATTTTCATTATAAATTCTTTTCGATGGAAATTTTTTCATTATAAAATTTTTTCTATAAAAAAATTTTTATTACAAAATTTTTTCTATAGAAAAATGTTTATAATAAAAATTATAGAAAAATTTGCATTATAAATTTTTTTCTATAGAAAAATCTTCTGACAAAAGAGTTTGATACTCTTTCTACAGAAAAGTTTTATAATCAAAATTTTTTTAATAGAAAAATTTTCATTATAAAATTTTTTCATAGAAAAATTTTCATTGTAAAATTTTTTCTATAGAAAAATTTTTTTTATTTAATTCTTTGTATACAAAAATTTTCATTATAAAATATTTTCTATAGAAAAATTTTCCTTTTACAATTTTTTCTATAAAAAAATTTTTATTATAATTTTTTTTTTATAGAAATATTTTAATTGTAAAATTTTTTCTATAGAAAAATTTTCATTATAAATTTTGGCTACAAAAATTTTCATTATAAAAATTTTTTCGATAGAAAAACTATTTTATAATGAAAATTTTTATACAAAATTTACTACAAAAAAGCATTAAAACGAAAATATTTCTACATATAAGAAATTACTACTTGATTATATATTTTTAATATTTCTCCTTGTATACAAAAGTATTTTAAATGTATTATGTATAAATACCCTGTAGTAAAACTGGGATCATGTGTCTCCACGTCAACACTTTGTGTAATATCAATTCAAATGTCCCCAATTTTAGTTCAGTACTGAAATAGTGAATATATAGAGACTACTATTCTAGTATATACCAGGTGACATTGTCAACGAATGTGTCAACATATATGTATATCAATAGGCCCCGATTTGATCAGAATGTCTCCATTTGGACCAAAAGAACTACAAAGTCAATACTAAGTAAATAGTTGTAATGTCTACTGGTAGATTTCGTAGGAACTCTAAATGTTAAATGTCGATAGTAGATAACATTGGATGGGGCAAAATAGGCAAGTAGTACTGGAGACATTGTCAATAGCAAAACAGTATTGTTTCTCTGACGGCATTTACTGCAGGGTACCTACACATTTTCTAATATTCCTTTACCATTGTATATTAAATTAATTTTATATTACTAACAATTTATGCAAGAATACTTTGCCTTTTTAAATCAAAGGCAAAATAGAAAATATGCAATTTCACAAAAAAAAAAATAAACGGATAAAGCAAAGGATGAAATTATCAGAAAATGAAAAGTATTAAGAAAACATAAGTATGCTATTGTTGTCCGTCTGTTCAATAAGTTTGAAAAAATTCCATAATTTTGCAAAACTGCACATGCATCTCCCTTGTTATCATCATCATCATTATCGACATCGTCCACATAGTAATAACCAGATCCAGCAATACCAACAATGAAATTTGATGGACAAGAGATATTCATGTTATCGATTGACTTGAAGCCAAGTAACAAAGGAAAGAATAAACTGATAGAACAGAGAATTGCAGCAAAAAAAAAAGGAAAATTATATGAAAAAAAATTCTGAGAAATAAAGGATTTAAAATTTTCCTTTGCATTTTTTGAAATTTTAATGCTATATTTATGTAAGTAAATTTATTTGCCTCATTAATTATTTATTTGTCAACGTTATGAAAAATTAAAGCAATTTTGTCAGTGGTAAATATGATTCATGATACTCTCAGGCGTATACGCAATATTTCTTTTTATGATAAAACCGAAATAATCATACGCCACAGTGGAAAAGTGGACAAAATTTTCTATAGAAAAGTTGTCAGTCAGATAAGTTTTCTATAGAAAAGTTGACAGTGGGACATGTTTTCTAAAGAAAAATTAACAGTGGAACAAGTTTTCTATAGAAAAGTTGACAGTGGGACAAGTTTTCTATAGAAAAGTTGACAGTGGGACAAGTTTTCTATAGAAAGTTGACAGTGGGACAATTTTTCTATAAAAAAGTTGACAGTGGGACAAGTTTTCTATAGAAAAGTTGACAGTGGGACAAGTTTTCTATAGAAAAATTGACAGTGGGACAAGTTTTCTATAGAAAAGTTGACAGTGGGACAAGTTTTCTATAGAAAAGTTGACAGTGGGACAAGTTTTCTATAGAAAAGTTGACAGTGGGACAAGTTTTATATAGAAAAGTTGACAGTGGGACAAGTTTTCTATAGAAAAGTTGACAGTGGGACAAGTTTTCTATAAAAAAGTTGACAGTGGGACAAGTTTTCTATAGAAAAGTTGACAGTGGGACAAGTTTTCTATAGAAAAGTTGACAGTGGGAGAAGTTTTCTGTAGAAAAGTTGACAGTGGGACAAGTTTTTTATAGAAAAGTTGACAGTGGGACAAGTTTTCTATAGAAAAGTTGACAGTGGGACAAGTTTTCTATAAAAAAAGTTGACAGTGGGACAAGTTTTCTATAGAAAAGTTGACAGTGGGACAAGTTTTCTATAGAAAAGTTGACAGTGGGACAAGTTTTCTATAGAAAAGTTGACAGTGGGACAAGTTTTCTATAGAAAAGTTGACAGTGGGACAAGTTTTCTATAGAAAAGTTGACAGTGGGACAAGTTTTCTATAGAAAAGTTGACAGTGGGACAAGTTTTCTATAGAAAAGTTGACAGTGGGACAAGTTTTCTATAGAAAAGTTGACAGTGGGACAAGTTTTCTATAGAAAAGTTGACAGTGGGACAAGTTTTCTATAGAAAAGTTGATAGTAGAACAAGTTTTCTATAGAAAAGTTGACAGTGGGACAAGTTTTTAGTAAAAAAAGTTGACAGTGGGACAAGTTTTCTATATAAAAGTTGATAGTAGAACAAGTTTTCTATAGAAAAGTTGACAGTGGGACAAGTTTTCTATAAAAAAGTTGACAGTAGGACAAGTTTTCTATAAAAAAGTTGACAGTGGGACAAGTTTTTATAGAAAAGTTGACAGTTGGACGAGTTTTCTATGAAAGGCATTGACATTAATAAATTATTTTGTTTCATATGTTTTGAAATTTATATAGTCGAATTTTAATTGTTTTACCAACTTTTTTATTAACAACTTTTTCAACAAATTTTTATTATGTGGAATTTTGCTAAATCATTTAAAATTGTCTAGCCTGAAGCAATAATTTTTTTATTGCTAAAATTAAATATTGAATATTTTGCACATGTTTTGTTTTTTGAGCAAATCGATTCTCAACTTTTTAGGAGTTTTATTAATTTTTGTGAACAAATAAATTGTTATCGCAACGCAATTTTGTAATATTTTATTTCGAAAAGTTTCTGGAAAAGCTTAATGAATTTTATATACAATAAAAAAAGTTAAACAAATTTTAATATAAACTAAAAATTACGATACCATTTGTTTTAAGGGTAGAAAAATATTAAAGCAACATTTAAATTAAAATTTTTCAGATTTTTGGGGAGAATTTTGACTCAAATTTATTATAAACAAAAACAAGAAGAATCAATTTTCTTTAAAATCAAAACAAAATCAACAAATTTCCCTGCCATCTATAATAAATGAAGCTTAATAAATTTAATTTTTTACTTTTGTATAAAAGATATTTTAAGCTAATAAAAAATTAATGAACCCAAATACTTCCGTTTTTTATTTAACAGCTTCAAGTATATGAATGATTAGGCATAAAAAATGGTCTAGAGCTTGAGCATAGAAAAAGTCATTATATATTTAAAAATGTTCATTCTTCCTACTTCGTTTCCGTTTCCTCAGTCTCACTCACTGATTCCATTAAACTCTTCATGCTTATTATTGTGTTATATCGTATAAATTTATGAAAGTAATTAAATATTCTTGATGTTATTCAACACTTATAGTGTGAGTAAATGGCATTTTCCAGCAAAATTTTGTTATATTTAAACACTAACAAATTTTTAATTGAAATATGGTTATCGAATAAATAATTAATACGAGTAGATATCGCTATCAAAAGATTTTGCAAATAATCAAAATAATTCCAAGAAATTCAAATATAAAATCAATAATTAAGACAAATGTCAAAATTGTATCTAAAAATAGATTAAGAATTTGGAGAGTGTAAAAAAACGAAAAAGATGATGATATGATAAGTTTTTTTGTAGAAAAGTTGACCATATTAAGAGTTTTTCTATAGAAAAGTTGACGATAGGAAGACTTTTCTATAGAAAAGTGGACGATAGGAAGATTTTTCTATAGAAAAGTTGACGATAGGAAGATTTTTCTATAGAAAAGTTGACGATAGGAAGATTTTTCTATAGAAAAGTTGACGATAGGAAGATTTTTCTATAGAAAAGTTGACGATAGGAAGATTTTTCTATAGAAAAGTTGACGATAAGAAGATTTTTCTATAGAAAAGTTGACGATAGGAAGATTTTTCTATAGAAAAGTTAACAATAGGAAGATTTTTCTATAGAAAAGTTGACGATAGGAAGATTTTTATATAGAAAAGTTGACGATAGGAAGATTTTTCTATAGAAAAGTTGACGATAGGAAGATTTTTTTATAGAAAAGTTGACAGTGGGACAAGTTTTCTATAGAAAAGTTGACAGTGGGACAAGTTTTCTATAGAAAAGTTGAAAGTGGGACAAGTTTTCTATAGAAAAGTTGAAAGTGGGACAAGTTTTCTATAGAAAAGTTGACAGTGGAACAAGTTTTCTAAAAAAAAGTTGACAGTGGGACAAGTTCTCTATAGAAAAGTTGACAGTGGGACAAGTTTTCTATAGAAAAGTTGACAGTGGGACAAGTTTTCTATAGAAAAGTTGAAAGTGGGACAAGTTTTCTATAGAAAAGTTGACAGTGGGACAAGTTTTATATAGAAAAGTTGACAGTGGGACAAGTTTTCTATAGAAAAGTTGACAGTGGGACAAGTTTTCTATAGAAAAGTTGACAGTGGGACAAGTTTTCTATAGAAAAGTTGACAGTGGGACAAGTTTTCTATAGAAAAGTTGACAGTGGGACAAGTTTTCTATAGAAAAGTTGACAGTGGGACAAGTTTTCTATAGAAAAATTGACAGTGGGACAAGTTTTCTATAGAAAAGTTGACAGTGGGACAAGTTTTCTATAGAAAAGTTGACAGTGGGACAAGTTTTCTATAGAGAATTTGACGGTGGGACAAGTTTTCTAAACAAAAGTGGGGCAAAAGTTATCCTAACAATTAAGAAGAGATTAAACAAAATGTTTAAATCAAATATGTATAAATATATTATAATATTATTTTTCTTCAGAATTATTTTACTTAATTATCGATAATAACTTATATAATAAGTTATTATTAATATTTTAAATTTTTCTTCCACTGAAATTTTCACTTCCAGGAATTTTATACATATGAGCAATTTAAATAATTAGCACTAATTCCTATTATTTGTGAAAATCTCTTCTATCTATTTCTCTAAAATTACTATAATAGGAGTTTAATTCCTAAAAAACAAATTTAAATTTTTGATTTAAAATTTATGTTTAGCTTAATATTCAATTCTATTGTTTTTCTGTCATAAATTTAAATTCAAATGAAATATTTGGTATGAAATAAATTAAATAAACCAAATGGAAAACAAATTGATTGAGACGATTATAAATAGAATAGATTTATAAATTAAATATAAAAACCAGATATTGTGTTTAAATACAAATGAATAAAAATTAAATGAATTTTTTTTTGAAAACAAATAAACACATTTACACTTTCAATAGATATGCAAATATGTATAGAAATGAATATGTGTATGTATGTCTGTAAGTGCATTGCATATAACATTGTTATTTATATTTGTATTTAGTTAAGAGTATTAGTTTTCGAATAAATATAAGCACAAAATTTTTGTCATATTTCAAAATATTTACTTTTTTTTGTTATGAATTTTCCTCAGGAAAATTTAAAGTGGACAGAATTTTGTTTTATAAAAAATTCAAAATACTGAAAATTTTACAGTGAAAACTTTTCTGTACAAAAGCTGACGATGGGAGGATTTTTCTATAGAAAAGTTGACGTTAGGAGGATTTTTCTATAGAAAAGTTGACGTTAGGAGGATTTTTCAAAGAAAAGTTGACGTTAGGAGGTTTTTTTTTATAGAAAAGTTGACGTTAGGAGGATTTTTCTATAGAAAAGTTGACGTTAGGAGGATTTTTCAAAGAAAAGTTGACGTTAGGAGGTTTTTTTTTATAGAAAAGTTGACGTTAGGAGGATTTTTCTATAGAAAAGTTGACGTTAGGAGGTTTTTTCTATAGAAAAGTTGACGTTAGGAGGATTTTTCTATAGAAAAGCTGTCGGTGTGAATAGTTTGGCATAGAAATATTGTAGCGAAATGTTCTTCATTAAAGTCCTTCAAAAATTGTATTTCAATTAAAAAAAATATTAAAATTCAAAATAAATAATTACCAAAAATAAATAGTAATAATCTAATATAAATATTTTTGCATATTTATTTATAAATAGATTTAGCATAATGAAATTTCTAAAATAAATAAAAATTTATTTAAAATATACACATTTTTAAATATTTGTAATTAGTTTCAATTATTGTTATTTTGGCATTTAAATAATGCAAGTAAATATATTTAATAATAGAAATCTAATTTCTATAAATTAAATTGAAAATTCTGACTTACCTGATCAAAAAGTCATATTTTAATACAAAGAAATCTGAAATGAGAAGGAAAGAAAATTTTATACTTCAATTCCAAATATTTATTATCTTTAAGAATTTAAAAACTAGTGATTTATTCGTATTAGATATACGTCATATTATATTGTTTATCGGTTCCTTTTAAAATAAACAAAAAAAATTATCATTTTCTGTTGACTTTCATTAAATTTCTGTATAAAAAACTTATAAAAAATAAAAATTAATAATCATTTAATGGCCATGACCAAAATATCTTCATTGTATTTCAATGATGACTTTAATTTTCTAATAATGCTCTAATAAGAAAATCATTAGCAAGAAAACAACAAAATCATAATTGCCATAACTTATACTTAAAGTACAAATGTTAATATTGGGTACAAAATTAATGGTCTGGGAAATATTTATAAGCTTATATGTAGTATAGAATACAAATTAAGGTACAAGAAATTTTGAAAAATTTCACAATTGTGTAAAGAAAATTATTCTAAATTGTCTATCAGACGAAAAAAGTCTTCCAGATGACAACTTTTTTATAGAAAAGTCTAAATATTTAAAAAAAAAATAGCAAAATTTTCGAACATATTCCTATTAGTCAATTTTCGAAAAATTTCCTATAAAAATAGTCAATTTTCGAAAAATTTTCTATAATAGTAAATTTTCGAAAAATTTTCTATAAATAGTCAATTTTAGAAAATTTACTATGAAAAGTCCATTTTTTCAAAATTACCTATTAAAAGAAAATTTCCTTTAAATAGTCAATTTTTAAAAAATTTCCTATAAATAGTCAATTTTTGAAAAATTTCCTATAATAGTCAATTTTCGAAAAATTTCCAATTAAAAATAGTCAGTTTCCGAAAAATTTCCAATAAAAATAGTCAATTTGCGAAAAATTTCCTATAAAAATAGTCAATTTTCAAAAAATTTTCTATGAAAATAGTAAATTTTCCAAAAATATCCTATGAAAATAGTCAATTTTCCAAAAGTTTCCTATAAATAGTCAATTTTCGAAAAATTTCCTATAAATAGTTAATGTTCGAAAAATTTCCTACAAATAAAAAAATTTCGAAAAATTTCTTATAAATAGTCAATTTTCGAAAAATTTCCTGTAAATAGTCAATTTTCGAAAAATTTCCTGAAAATAGTCAATTTTCGAAAAATTTTCTATAAATAGTCAATTTTCGAAAAATTTCCTATAAATAGTCAATTTTCGAAAAATTTCCTATAAATAGTCAATTTTCGAAAAATTTCCTATAAATAGTCAATTTTCGAAAAATTTCCTATAAATAGTCAATTTTCGAAAAATTTCCTATAAATAGTCAATTTTCGAAAAATTTCCTATAAATAGTCAATTTTCGAAAAATTTCCTATAAATAGTCAATTTTCGAAAAATTTCCTATAAATAGTCAATTTTCGAAAAATTTCCTATAAATAGTCAATTTTCGAAAAATTTCCTATAAATAGTCAATTTTCGAAAAATTTTCTATAAATAGTCAATTTTCGAAAAATTTCCTATAAATAGTCAATTTTCGAAAAATTTCCTATAAATAGTCAATTTTCGAAAAAATTTCCTAAAAATAGTCAATTTTCGAAAAATTTCCTATAAATAGTCAATTTTCGAAAAATTTATAAATAGTCAATTTTCCAAAAACTTCCTATAAATAGTCAATTTTCGAAAAATTTCCTATAAATAGTCAATTTTCGAAAAATTTCCTATAAATAGTCAATTTTCGAAAAATTGCCTATAAATAGTCAATTTGCGAAAAATTTCCTTTAAATAGTCAATTTTTGAAAAATTTCCTATAAATAGTCAATTTTCGAAAAATTGCCTATAAATAGTCAATTTTTGAAAAATTTCCTATAAATAGTCAATTTTTGAAAAATTTCCTATAAATATTCAATTTTCCAAAAATTTCCTATAAATAGTAAATTCTCCAAAAACTTCCTATAAATAGTAAATTTTCGAAAAATTTCCTATAAATAGTCAATTTTCCAAAAACTTCCTATAAATAGTCAATTTTCGAAAAAATTTCCTAAAGATAGTCAATTTTCGAAAAATTTCCTACATTTTTTTATATTAAACATGAATGAGAAAATTTTAAATCTTGGCTTTGGTTAACATTTATTTTATTGAAAATAATTTCTTATCAGACGTCTTTACTGTTTTGCCAATAACCCTTATTGACTAGGTTATGGGTAATAAAGCCATAACCATATGAAAAAAAGGTGTGAAAATATTGCGTTTACCTTTTACTTAAAATTTACTCAAGTGTAAAAATTAAATAATATGAGACATATGTATGTTGATGTTTGTGTACTTAGACATGTCTGCTTAGATATGTATATATTGTCGATATATGCGTATGTTCTAAACGTGTACATTAACTTTGAAGGTTTTTTTAATAAATGTTGAATTTACCCTGGTTAATGCCATATCATTTCTCATGACATCACCCATAATGTGGGTATAAATACACCCTTGAAATTGCATTTAAAAAAAATCACAACATTTTTAAATCATTTTTATTGTATAAAAACCACACAATAACTCAAATAGTTTTTAATATGAATTCGTGTTGAGCTTTTTAAAAAGGTTTATTTTTGCTTTCATTTTTACGACTTTCATCTCCTTCAATAACGTAATGCAATCAACAATTTATTATTTTTCCTTTTACGCAGTTGTTGAACACATTTTTCACTTCGAAATTGATATCAATTCTGTAACAGTAGAAATGCTGATGGCGTCGATGATGGTGATGATAAAATATTGCCGTGTGTTAGTAAAATGCAATTAATTGTTACACGTAAATACAGCCTCGAACACAAGCCATCAAACAATTTTGAAAAATAGTCCTGAAATGACAGACAGGATATTCCATCCTAGAATAAATACCGCAACAATATCCTAACGAAAAATTATATATAAGCTGTGATATACGACGCACTTATATAATGTTAATGCATTGAGGTAATTAAGGAGGAAGGATAGAAAATTTTGTACATGATACAACAATTTTTATTTTTTCTCGAACCGCCCTCGTATCTTCTACGTTCATTATAATTAGTGCACAAAAACACGCATTGCCAGTAATAATAAAACAACAAATAAAACCAAGTCTTTAAATAAACGTAACACAACGAAACGATTTGACCACAACATGACAATTGCATGGGGGATTTTCCAACAAAAAATTAAAACTCAACATTACAAAAATCATATTAAAATTTATACACACATGAATGAATTAAATGCAGGGCAACACTACACCGACTCACAGATCACCACTAAGCAAAACTGACAAGCAGACACACACACACACACACACAGGCACTTACATCTAACAACCACTAACACTATGAGAAATTTTCTAACACTAATTCTCAATTGTGTAACCACTCATGTATTTATGCAAGGACAGGAATCAGTTTCTAATTATTTGTTAGGGAAATTTTTCAAAAATTTATTATTTAAAGGAAATTTTGTTAAATTTTCAAAAAAATTAACTATTTATAGTAAATTTTTGGAAAAAGTAAAAACTTTTCGAAAATTTATAGGAAATTTTTCGAAAATTGACTATTTATAGGAAATTTTTCGAAAATTGACTATTTATAGGATATTTTTCAAAAATTGACTATGTATAGGAAATTTTTCAAAAATTGACTATTTATAGGAAATTTTTCAAAAATTGACTATTTATAGGAAATTTTTCGAAAAAGGAAATTTTTCGAAAATTGACTATTTATAGGAAATTTTTCGAAAATTGACTATTTATAGGAAATTTTTCCAAAATTTAGTATTTATAGGAAATTTTTCGAAAATTTACTATTTTTAGGAAACTTTTCGAAAATTGACTATTTATAGGAAATTTTTCGAAAATTGACTATTTATAGGAAATTTTTCGAAAATTGACTATTTATAGAAAATTTTTCGAAAATTGACTATTTATAGGAAATTTTTCGAAAATTGACTATTTATAGGAAATTTTTCGAAAATTGACTATTTATAGGAAATTTTTCGAAAATTGACTATTTATAGGAAATTTTTCAAAAATTGACTATGTAAAGGAAATTTTTCAAAAATTGACTATTTATAGGAAATTTTTCAAAAATTGACTATTTATAGGAATTTTTTGAAAATTGACTATTTATAGGAATTTTTTGAAAATTGACTATTTATAGGAAATTTTTCGAAAAAGGAAATTTTTCGAAAATTGACTATTTATAGGAAATTTGACTATTTATAGGAAATTTTTCGAAAATTGACTATTTATAGGAAATTTTTCCAAAATTTACTATTTATAGGAAATTTTTCGAAAATTTACTATTTTTAGGAAACTTTTCGAAAATTGACTATTTATAGGAAATTTTTCGAAAATTGACTATTTATAGGAAATTTTTCGAAAATTGACTATTTATAGGAAATTTTTCGAAAATTGACTATTTATAGGAAATTTTTCGAAAATTGACTATTTATAGAAAATTTTTCGAAAATTGACTATTTATAGGAAATTTTTCGAAAATTGACTATTTATAGGAAATTTTTCGAAAATTGACTATTTACAGGAAATTTTTCGAAAATTGACTATGCATAGGAAATTTTTCAAAAATTGACTATTTATAGGAAATTTTTCAAAAATTGACTATTTATAGGAATTTTTTGAAAATTGACTATTTATAGGAAATTTTTCGAAAAAGGAAATTTTTCGAAAATTGACTATTTATAGGAAATTTGACTATTTATAGGAAATTTTTCGAAAATTGACTATTTATAGGAAATTTTTCCAAAATTTACTATTTATAGGAAATTTTTCGAAAATTTACTATTTTTAGGAAACTTTTCGAAAATTGACTATAGGAAATTTTTCGAAAATTGACTATTTATAGGAAATTTTTCGAAAATTGACTATTTATAGGAAATTTTTCGAAAATTGACTATTTATAGGAAATTTTTCGAAAATTGACTATTTATAGGAAATTTTTCGAAAATTGACTATTTATAGGAAATTTTTCGAAAATTGACTATTTATAGGAAATTTTTCGAAAATTGACTATTTATAGGAAATTTCTCGAAAATTTACTATTTATAGGAAATTTTGCGAATAAAGACTACTCATAGGAAATTTTTCGACTATTTAAACTATTTAAAGGAAAATTTTCGAAAATTGACTATTTTTAGGAAATTTTTCGAAAATTGACTATTTATAGGAAATTTCTCGAAAATTTACTATTTATAGGAAATTTCTCGAAAATTTACTATTTATAGGAAATTTTTCGAATAAAGACTATCATAGGTAATTTTTCGAAAATCGACTATTTAAAGGAAAACTTTCGAAAATTGACTATTTTTAGGAAATTTTTCGAAAATTGACTATTTATAGGAAATTTCTCGAAAATTTACTATTTATAGGAAATTTTTCTAATAAAGACTATCATAGGAAATTTTTCGAAAATCGACTATTTAAAGGAAAATTTTCGAAAATTGACTATTTTTAGGAAATTTTTCGAAAATTGACTATTTATAGGAAATTTCTCGAAAATTTACTATTTATAGGAAATTTTTCGAATAAAGACTATCATAGGAAATTTTTCGAAAATCGACTATTTTAAGGAAAATTTTCGAAAATTGACTATTTTTAGGAAATTTTTCGAAAATTGACTATTTATAGGAAATTTCTCGAAAATTTACTATTTATAGGAAATTTTTCGAATAAAGACTATCATAGGAAATTTTTCGAAAATCGACTATTTTAAGGAAAATTTTCGAAAATTGACTATTTTTAGGAAATTTTTCGAAAATTGACTATTTATAGGAAATTTCTCGAAAATTTACTATTTATAGGAAATTTTTCGAATAAAGACTACTCATAGGAAATTTTTCGAAAATCGACTATTTAAAGGAAAATTTTCGAAAATTGACTATTTATAGGAAATTTTTGAAAAATTGACTTTTTATAGGAAATTTTTCAAAAATTGACTATTTATTGGAAATTTTTCGAAAATTGACTATTTATAGAAAATATTTCGAAAATTGACTTTTTATAAAAAATTTTTCGAAAATTGACTATTTATAGGAAATTTTTCGAAACTTGACTATTTTTCAAAAAATTGACCATTTATAGAAAATTCATTCCCTTCAGTCCTTTTGCATCCTTTTACATAAATCTACTTGTACATAACACCAATTTAATAGTATTTGCATTTTAGATTCAATTGTTGCAAAAAATAAAACCCATATAAGTTAAAATATGACCAGGAAAAAGTAACTAAAGCGAAAATGTGCTTTAGGGCAAAAAAAAAACGAATTTATGTGGTTGCACTTTGCACATGTTATTGGTGTCATAAGGACGAAAATGCATGTGTCGGTGTATTTGGATGGTCGTATAAGTGCTTATGGAATGACATCATAAGAGTAAAATGAATTATATAATACGGAAGACTAAATCTTCTAAAGTTACATACGATTTTCGTTTAGTTGAGAGAACAATTTTAAAGGCCATAACATTACATAAAATGTATAATATGATAAGTTTGTTTAAGATAGCAGTGAAAGACAAAATCGAGTTGAACCCTTTAATTCTTTAAGTCAGAGGGATTTCTCCTAATCAAAAATCTCCTAAACATAAATTATTTGAGGTTAAATCTAAATCAATGTATAATTATTTATGAGTTAACAGTCTAATATCTTTCGCCAAAATCCTCTTTCACTGTAATCTCTAGTTTTTCTCAAGTGTGTGTGTGTATTAATTGATGCATGTTCAAATTCACTTATATAAGCATATTTTCCAGTTAACTATTTTTTCTAGTACCTATAGCTTTTTCCTTTTCATAACTGAATAATCAATTATTTTAAAGTCATGTTCAGGGTTACTCTTCTCTTGACTTAACTCTTCTTTTTTCCGGAGAATATTTAAAAAAAAAACATTTTTTTTTTATTTTTGCAGGGACATGCCATCGTTGGCCGTCTTCTTGTAGAGAAGCTGCTTTAAATAGCGATGCCACAGATATTTTTGAATTATTTTATGTTTTAGCTGCTTGTTAAAGCGGATATTGGAAAAATGGTTACAGAAAGGAACAAAATTGAAAAAGTGTAAAACAATTTTATGTGAGGAATTTTCAAATATAAAAATGTTTTTATAGAGTTTGTAATATACTTCTTTCCGAAACATAAAAAATCTAGTCTGGGAAAAAAACGTGGGGTACATAATATTTTCTAGAAAAATTGTTGATATTAAAATGTTCATAGACAAATTTTCGCTATAAAATTCTTTTTAGAAAATTTTTCGAAATAAAATTTTTATTACAAAATGTTTAATATACATTTTTATAGATTATAAGTTATTATAGATTATAAAATATTATAAACAGTAAATTTTCTCAGAATTTCCCATTAATAGTAAGTTTTTGAAAAATTTCCTATAAATAGTCAATTTTCGAAAAATTTCCTATAAATAGTCAATTTTCGAAAAATTTCCAATAAATAGTCAATTTTCGAAAAATTTTCCTATAAATAGTCAATTTTCGAAAAATTTCCTATAAATAGTCAATTTTCGAAAAATTTCCTATAAATAGTCAATTTTCGAAAAATTTCCTATAAATAGTCAATTTTCGAAAAATTTCCTATAAATAGTCAATTTTCGAAAAATTTCCAATAAATAGTCAATTTTCGAAAAATTTTCCTATAAATAGTCAATTTTCGAAAAATTTCCTATAAATAGTCAATTTTCGAAAAATTTCCTATAGTCAGTTTCCTATAAATAGTCAATTTCTGAAAGATTTCCTATAAATGTCAATTTTTAAAAAATTTTCTATAAATAGTCAATTTTCGAAAAATTTCCTATAAATAGTCAATTTTCAAAAAATTTCCTATAAATAGTAAATTTTTAAAAAATTTCCTATAAATTTCAATTTTAGAAAAATTTCCTATAAATATTCAATTTTCGAAAAATTTCCTACAAATAGTCAATTTTTAAAAAATTTCCTATAAATAGTCAATTTTCGAAAAATTTCCTATAAATAGTCAATTTTCGAAAAATTTCCTATAAATAGTCAATTTTCGAAAAAATTTGCTATAAATAGTCAATTTTCGAAAAATTTCCTATAAATAGTCAATTTTCGAAAAATTTCCTATAAATAATCAATTTTTGAAAAAATTCCTATAAATAGTCAATCTTAGAAAAATTTCCTATAAATAGTCAATTTTCGAAAAATTTCCTATAAATAGTCAATTTTCGAAAAATTTCCTTTAAATAGTCAATTTTAGAAAAGTTTCCCATAAATAGTCAATTTTCGAAAAATTTCCTATAAATAGTAAATTTTCGAAAAATTTCGTAATTTCCTATAAACAGTCAATTTTTGAAAAATTTCCTATAAACAGTCAATTTTTGAAAATTTTCCTATAAACAGTCAATTTTCGAAAAATTTCCTATAAATAGTAAATTTTCGAAAAATTTCCTATAAATACTAAACTTTCGAAAAATTTCTTATAAATAGTAAATTTTCGAAAAATTTCCTATAAATAGTAAATTTTCGAAAAATTTCCTATAAATAGTAAATTTTCGAAAAATTTCGTAATTTCCTATAAACAGTCAATTTTTGAAAAATTTCCTATAAACAGTCAATTTTCGAAAAATTTCCTATAAATAGTAAATTTTCGAAAAATTTCTTATAAATAGTCAATTTTCGAAAAATTTCCTATAGATAATCAATTTTCGAAAAATTTCTTATAAATAGTCAATTTTCGAAAAATTTCCTAGAAGTAATCAATTTTCAAAAAAATTTCCTATTAACACTATAAACAGTAAATTTTCGAAAAATTTCCTGTAAATATCCGATTTTCGCAAAATTTTGTATAAATATTCAATTTTCGTAAAATTTTGGAAAAATTTCCTATAAATCGTAAATTTTGAAAAAAATTAAAAGGTGTTTAAGACAAATTTTCGCTATAAATTTTTTTAGTCAAATTTTTGATATAAAATTCAATATAAAAAATTTCGACATCAAATTTTTATAGAATAGATTTTGTTATAAAATTTTTATAGAAAAATTTTCGTTATAAAAGTTTTATAGAAAAATTTTCGTTATAAAATTTTTATAGAAAAATTTTCGTTATAAAATTTTTATAGAAAAATTTTCGTTATAAAATTTTTATAGAAAAATTTTCGTTATAAAATTTTTATAGAAAAATTTTCGTTATAAAATTTTTATAGAAAAATTTTCGTTATAAAATTTTTATAGAAAAATTTTCGTTATAAAATTTTTATAGAAAAATTTTCGTTATAAAATTTTTATAGAAAAATTTTCGTTATAAAATTTTTATAGAAAAATTTTCGTTATAAAATTTTTATAGAAAAATTTTCGTTATAAAATTTTTATAGAAAAATTTTCGTTATAAAATTTTTATAGAAAAATTTTCGTTATAAAATTTTTATAGAAAAATTTTCGTTATAAAATTTTTATAGAAAAATTTTCGTTATAAAATTTTTATAAAAAAATGTTCGTTATAAAATTTTTATAGAAAAATTTTCGTTATAAAATTTTTATAGAAAAATTTTCGTTATAAAATTTTTATAGAAAAATTTTCGTTATAAAATTTTTATAGAAAAATTTTCGTTATAACATTTTTATAGAAAAATATTCGTTAAAAAATTTTTATAGAAAAATTTTCGTTATTAGATTTTTATAAAAAATTTTCGTTTTAAAATAAAATATTTTCGTTTAAAATTTTTATAGAAAAATTTTTAATGTTAAATTTTTATCGAAAAATTTTCTTTATAAAATTTTTATTATAAACGTTTATAGACAAATTTTGTTTACAAAATTTTTATAGAAAAACCCACGACCATCGAAAAATTTTCGTTATAAAATTTTTATATAAAAATTTTTAACATAAAATTTTTATAGAAAAGTTTTAGTTATAATTTAAAAAAAAAAATTTTTAGTAATAAATTTTTTGAAGAATAATTTTCGATGTAAAATTTTTACAGAAAAATTTTCGATGTAAAATTTTTACAAAAAATTGTTTATAGAAAAATTTTGGATGTAAAATTTTTATAGAAAAATTTTCGATGTAAAATTAGTATAGAAAAATTTTCGATTTAAAATTATTATAACAAAATTTTTAATGTAAAATTTCTATAGAAAACTTTTTGATGCTAAATTTTTATAGAAAAATTTTCGATGTAAAATTTACAATGTAAAATTTTTCCAAAAAAATTTTTGATTTAAAATTTTTACAAAAAAATTTTTGATCTAAAATTTATATAGAAAAATTTTCGCTGTAAAATTTTTATAGAAAAATTTTCAATGCAAGATTTTTATAGAAAATTTTCGATGTAAAATTTTTATAGAAAAATTTTCGATGTAAAATTTTTATAGACAAAATTTTCGATGTACAATTTTTATAGAAAAATTTAGAGACAGAAAAGAGTAACGATCTGTTTTATTATTACAAGTCATTCCATTTGATGTATGATGGACTTTTTTTTTGGGTTGCAACCGTTTGGAATTAAAGCATAAATTTTTGTTTTAAAGATGTATTTCAAAATTTTATAGTAAAATATTAAAATAATTTGTAAGTACTAAATAGGCAATGAATAAATATAACGGAATTATTGAGAAAAAATATATATATTTTTTTTCAAAAAAGCCCCTTAACTCACTCATTGAGATTTCGTTTATTTCAAAAGGTAATTAAAATTAAATTCATGGAAGTACATAAAGGGATTCTTCATTGAAAAAAAATCATATCAGTATAAATTAAAACGAATTCTAAAATCAGATACATTTTTAAATGAAAGTTCAGTTCTATTATTATTTCCCTTCTCCTGAGTTGAAAGTTTTACTTAATAAAATCAAGTTCTTCTTTAAATTCCGATTTCCTGCTTATTTGACAAAATTAGATGGAAAATACAAACAATTTCGAAAAAAAAAATAAAACTAAATTGAGTGACTTTTAACGTCGTTTAGTGACAGTTTGTCTGTCTGTCTATAAATGTTCGTTTTGTTGTTTTCTTTGTGCTCAATTTAATGTTTTTGTCTTGTCGTAAAGTTACATCCAGTGTCAAATATTTGCTGAATTTCATGGTTAAATTTACTTTACTCCAAAGACTCACTGCCATCTCTCTCTAACACACATAATGTAAAAGGGTAACTGTGTGTGTGTGTGCTTATGTTTTATAATATTCGTTGGGATTTTATTGTAAGAAACCATTTAAAAGGTGTTTATCAGCATTAGCATATGTTGCCATCGTGTGTACTTAGTTTTGTATGCTTCCACTGTCATTTGAATACAAATACAAGTATTTTTATATACATACCAAGATAATCTTAAGAATTTCAAAAAATCTTTTCTTAGAAATTTATAAAAATTATAATAATTTTAAAGAACATTTGAGAAAATTTGTGATCACGTATCTTATTATTACAGTTACTTTAGTCTTAAAAATAATATTGAAATTATATTACTTTTATAAACCTTATTCAATTTAAATCACTTTTCAGTCTTATTTCGTATCACCCATTTTCATGACTTTCTTTCAACGTTTGACATTGTGCCACTACTGAGTCACTTTAATATTTAACTAGGGATTATTTTAAAGATTCAAAATTATTTTTCTTCGTTTGACTTGTGCTTTATTTAAAATATCCTTAAGTATATACATTTGTACATATGTATATGTTAAACGACACGTCACTCCCTTCAGCTCATACATACATATGTAAATACGTGTAATAAACACATACCATTTATTTTTTTTGCATTCGTATTTAACATTTAAAGCAAAAACTTCGTTTTCTTAACTTGATTTTAAATTAAAGACGTTGTGTCAGTGTATTTGTTGTTGCTTTGTCATCCTTTGGCTTATTCTTGTTGTTAACATTTATTGGCAATTTTAAGCTTTTAAAAGAATTTGATAACTTTAGTTAAGATTTTAAATCAAATGTTCTTAAATTGAAGCCAGTGAATTTTTTTGATTTTATTAAAAATAAAAAAGGGTTTGAAATGGAAATTTATATTATGTTGCTAAAAATTTAAAATAAAATAAGTTCCGGTAATGTGGTATAGGCTTGTAATGTGGTAAACTTTGCTTTTCCCTTGAACTGAAATGGATTCGTGAAAGAACAAAATATGTATCATGTAGATTTTACTTTAATCGGGCAAAAACTAAAAAGATATACCACATTACTTCCCCTCGCACTGAAAACCAGAAATTATAGAAGCAAATTATTCTTATCTTTAATTTCGCTATAACTAAATTTACGCCACATATTGTAGCCGTTTGGAGAAACCTTTGAAATATTAGTTTGTTTGGCGAAACATTAATTATTAATATTTTTTTTTGGAAAAATTTAAGAAAAAATTTTTTCTATAGATAAATTTTCGATAGCAATAAAAAATTTCGATAGAAATATTTTTCTATAAAAAAATTTTCGATAGAAATATTTTTCTATAGAAAAATTTTCGATAGAAATATTTTTCTAAAGAAAAATTTTTGATACAAATATTTTTCCAAAGAAAATTTTCTATAAAAATGTTTTTCTAAAGAAAAATTTTTGATACAAATATTTTTCCAAAGAAAAATTTTCTATAGAAATATTTTTTTAAAGAAAAATTTTCGATAGAAATATTTTTTCAAAAAAAAAAAAAATTTCGATAGAAATATTTTTCCAAAAAAAAAATTTTTGATAGAAATATTTTTTCAAGAAAAATTTTCGATAGAAATATTTTTCCAAAAAAAAAAATTTTGAATGATATATTTTTTCAAAAAAAAAATTCGATAGAAATATTTTTCAAAAAAAAAAAATTTTCGGTAGAAAAATATTTAAAAAAAAATTTTGATAAAATATTTTTTCAAAGAAAAATTTTCGATAGAAATATTTTTCCTAACTAAAATTTTCATTAGAAATATTTTTCTATAGAAAAATTTTCGATAGAAATATGTTTCTATAGAAAAATTTTCGATAGAAATATTTTTCTATAGAAAAAATTTCGATAGAAATATTTTTCTATAGAAAAAATTTCGATAGAAATATTTTTCTATAGAAAAAATTTCGATAGAAATATTTTTCTATAGAAAAAATTTCGATAGAAATATTTTTCTATAGAAAAAATTTCGATAGAAATATTTTCTATAGAAAAAATTTCGATAGAAATATTTTTCTATAGAAAAAATTTCGGTAGAAATATTTTTCTATAGAAAAAAATTCGATAAAAATATTTTTCTATAGAAAAAATTTCGATAGAAATATTTTTCTATACAAAAAATTTCGATAGAAATATTTTTCTATACAAAAAATTTCGATAGAAATATTTTTCTATACAAAAAATTTCGATAGAAATATTTTTCTATAGACAAAATTTCGATAGAAATATTTTCTATAGAAAAAATTTCGATAGAAATATTTTTCTATAGAAAAAATTTCGGTAGAAATATTTTTCTATAGAAAAAAATTCGATAAAAATATTTTTCTATAGAAAAAAATTCGATAGAAATATTTTTCTATAGAAAAAATGTCGATAGAAATATTTTTCGATAGAAATATTTTTCGATAGAAATATTTTTCGACAGAAATATTTTTCGACAGAAAACAAATCGATAGAAATATTTTTCTATAGAAAAAATTTCGATAGAAATATTTTTCTATAGAAAAAATTTCAATAGAAATATTTTTCTATAGAAAAAATTTTGATAGAAATATTTTTCTATAGAAAAAATTTCGATAGAAATATTTTTCTATAGAAAAAATTTCGATAGAAATATTTTTCTATAGAAAAAATTTCGATAGAAATATTTTTCTATAGAAAAAATTTCGATAGAAATATTTTTCTATAGAAAAAATTTCGATAGAAATATTTTTCTATAGAAAAAATTTCGATAGAAATATTTTTCTATAGAAAAAATTTCGATAGAAATATTTTCTATAGAAATATTTTTCTATAGAAAAAATTTCGATAGAAATATTTTTCTATAGAAAAAATTTCGATAGAAATATTTTTCTATAGAAAAAATTTCGATAGAAATATTTTTCTATAGAAAAAATGTCGATAGAAATATTTTTCTATAGAAAAAATTTCGATAGAAATATTTTTCGATAGAAAAAATTTCGATAGAAATATTTTTCGATAGAAAAAATTTCGATAGAAATATTTTTCGATAGAAAAAATTTCGATAGAAATATTTTTCGATAGAAAAAATTTCGATAGTAATATTTTTCGATAGAAAAAATTTCGATAGAAATATTTTTCTATAGAAAAAATTTCGATAGAAATATTTTTCTATAGAAAAAATTTCGATAGAAATATTTTTCTATAGAAAAAATTTCGATAGAAATATTTTTCTATAGAAAAAATTTCGATAGAAATATTTTTCTATAGAAAAAATCTCGATAGAAATATTTTTCTATAGAAAAAATCTCGATAGAAATATTTCAAAAATGCTCCAATTATTATGTTTCAAACAAAAAAAATTACTAAGCAAATATTTTGAGTATTTTGAGTTATGCAACTAAGTATACATTTGTGTACTAACGTTAAGTAAAATCTAAGAAATTTGGATTAAAATGAAAAAATAAATTAAACACCAAAAATGCCCCTCCAGACCTCATGCCTCTGCTCCAAACTACAGTTTTTCGATAATATAGACTCTAGCAACAAGTTTAGCAAAAAAAAACACATTTGCCATAAGTTTTTAAACAAATTTCTAGTAAAAGAAAAAAATGTTTGGTTTTCTTAAATTTGTTATGCTGAAAATCTTTGAGTTATTTTTTGTATTCTAAGTTGTTAAGAAACTTTAGCCAAAAATGATGAACACTAAATAACAATTTCGTATCACTAGAAAGATGACTATAAAGATGGTGGTAGCGATGATGATGATGATAAAAATAAAAATCTTGATGATGATGATGAAAATAATGTTGCCAATAACAATAATGATGTCTTAATGTTATTTGGGAAAAGTGCTTTCCACAAAAAACAACAACATTATTAAGACAAAAACAAAGAAAATGTTAGAACAAAAAAAACGGAGGAAAAATAATAAACCTTAAAGAACTTGCCTGAGAATTTATGATTATTATATTATTATATGTATTTATGAATATTAAACTAGAGTGGTAGATGGTTAGGGATAAGAAAACATATTTTTCAGAAAATCATGAAGAGTTAGGGTAAGAAATAACTTTTATAAATTTCTATAATCTTTAAGAAAAAAACAACATTTTTGCTTTTACAGGTGTAATTATTTAAACAAATATGTTTTTTTATACATAAATAACTATATTTGTTTATATTTACTCCATACATACATGTATGGAGAAAATATAAACAAATATAGTTATGTATGTATGTATCATATCTATAAATACACACACACACATAAATCTACCTAAGTATAGACACATTTATTTCTCTTAAGTACAAATTTACGCAAATGAAAATGGAAAAATAGTGACAGGTTTTCCTAGTCATATGTCAGTTCTGATTAGTTTAGCTTTTCGCAACATATACCCATTAATGTATTTTATTTAATATTTATCCAAATGTTTGCTGTCAAAGCATTTATCAAAATAAATTAGGAAAATGATAAATAAAATTCAGAATGCCTGTTTATTTATACGCAAAAAGGTCTAATCTAAAACAATAAAAAAAATTACATTGATAGTTTTATGTCAATCGACCACAAATAAAACAAAAGATTTAAAATAAATTTCTGGGTATATTAAGCCAATGTCAATCCTTATGTATTTTTGTCAGTCTGTCCACATTTTATTGTCATCAAATTCTAACCCTACGTATGAGTGATATCATAACACGCATACGCAACCAAATGTTATACATAATCATACGCTATTTCTATTCGTTAACTAGTCATTGTATTTATATTAAAGGTAGCAATATTAGAATCAATTTATAACTTATTCATAAACGAAAAAACAAGTTATGCCAAACTTATAAATCAAAATTTCCACACAAAATTATTACAATAAGTCTTTGAAAATTATATGTCTTAGTCTCTGTCTTAGTCTATGTCTTAGTCTATGTCTTAGTCTATGTCTTAGTCTATGTCTTAGTCTATGTCTTAGTCTATGTCTTAGTCTATGTCTTAGTCTATGTCTTAGTCTATGTCTTAGTCTATGTCTTAGTCTATGTCTTAGTCTATGTCTTAGTCTATGTCTTAGTCTATGTCTTAGTCTATGTCTTAGTCTATGTCTTAGTCTATGTCTTAGTCTATGTCTTAGTCTATGTCTTAGTCTATGTCTTAGTCTATGTCTTAGTCTATGTCTTAGTCTATGTCTTAGTCTATGTCTTAGTCTATGTCTTAGTCTATGTCTTAGTCTATGTCTTAGTCTATGTCTTAGTCTATGTCTTAGTCTATGTCTTAGTCTATGTCTTAGTCTATGTCTTAGTCTATGTCTTAGTCTATGTCTTAGTCTATGTCTTAGTCTATGTCTTAGTCTATGTCTTAGTCTATGTCTTAGTCTATGTCTTAGTCTATGTCTTAGTCTATGTCTTAGTCTATGTCTTAGTCTATGACTTAGTCTATGTCTTAGTCTATGTCTTAGTCTATGTCTTAGTCTATGTCTTAGTCTATGTCTTAGTCTATGTCTTAGTCTATGTCTTAGTCTATGTCTTAGTCTATGTCTTAGTCTATGTCTTAGTCTATGTCTTAGTCTATGTCTTAGTCTATGTCTTAGTCTATGTCTTAGTCTATGTCTCAGTCTATGTCTTAGTCTATGTCTTAGTCTATGCCTTAGTCTATGTCTTAGTCTATGTCTTAGTCTATGTCTTAGTCTATGTCTTAGTCTATGTCTTAGTCTATGTCTTAGTCTATGTCTTAGTCTATGTCTTAGTCTATGTCTTAGTCTATGTCTTAGTCTATGTCTTAGTCTATGTCTTAGTCTATGTCTTAGTCTATGTCTTAGTCTATGTCTTAGTCTATGTCTTAGTCTATGTCTTAGTCTATGTCTTAGTCTATGTCTTAGTCTATGTCTTAGTCTATGTCTTAGTCTATGTCTTAGTCTATGTCTTAGTCTATGTCTTAGTCTATGTCTTAGTCTATGTCTAAGTCTATGTCTTAGTCTATGTCTTAGTCTATGTTTAGTTTTTTGACTCTACTGAAAAGTTTTTGACTCTACTGAAAATTTTAAAATTTTAAGTTAATACCCTCTTGTTGATCAAGTGCGTATGTATTTAAGTGGAAAGGTCAGCACGAGTTCTGAAACTAAAGGTACCTATTTCAATACATTGTTTATCAAAATTCAAAAGAATTTTAATAAACAATCAATCAAGTTTTGCGAAATTCTATTAATATACAGGATAAAATATTAACTAATATTTTCTTACAAGGCGTAATTAATATAATTATACTCATATTTTCTTTGTGCTTATGCATATCATACTATTGAATGATATAATATTAGGGTTGACTATAAAATGTTATTCTAGATAATAGAACATGTAATGAACACTTTAAAATAACACTAAAAATTTTATTGCTATCTGTATTTTTTTAAATACATTTATTACTGTACATATTTTTTATCTAACCGAATACACAAACTTTTATTTGTGTATATTTTTAAGAAACCAAATCATGAATAATTTTACATATTTAAAATCACAATATCTACTAGCTTCGATTTAATACACTTTAAAAGTCTTAAGCCTCAAATAAAAATATCCAACTTAATTTGTATGCAAATAGACATTTTGGACATTTACCTTTGCTTCATGGAACTTTCTCAAGTGAAAGGAAAAGAAATCACAAAACCTTCTTAATAAAAGTCAATTTTAATTAAGAAAATAAAAAAGGAAAACATAAAATCTAAAACCCCTTTTTAATTAAAATCCAAATAGAAAAACAAATTTTAACCCAATTTCATACAAATTAAGAGCAACAAAAATCATAGAAAAAGGACAAAATTAAATTTTCGCACTTTATGTGTGAGGACTGAATCAGAGGGAGTGATAAACTCTTTTGTGGGGAAATTATAACCTAAAGAAATTATTGTCCATTTGGTAAGAGAAAGTAAGGGAATAAAGGAAAACAAATTCAAAAGAAAATCTGAAAATAAAAATCCAACACTCACACTCCAACTTATAGCAAAAAAGAAAATATAAAAGTATCTAGCCAAAATAAATAAAAGTCGGAAAAAAGGTTAAGCAGGACTTTTGAATTTAGTAAGTTTAGAAGCTGACTGTTTTAAATCATATATACCCTAAAACAAAAAGACATGGAAATATTAAGCATAGACAAAGACAAGAATTATTAAGCATAGACCAAGGCACAAACTAAGACATAAAATAAGACATAGACTAAGACATAGATTAAGATATAAACTAAGACATAGGCTAAGACATAGACTAAGACATAGACTAAGACATAGACTAAGACATAGACTAAGACATAGACTAAGACATAGACTAAGACATAGACTAAGACATAGACTAAGACATAGACTAAGACATAGACTAAGACATAGACTAAGACATAGACTAAGACATAGACTAAGACATAGACTAAGACATAGACTAAGACATAGACTAAGACATAGACTAAGACATAGACTAAGACATAGACTAAGACATAGACTAAGACATAGACTAAGACATAGACTAAGACATAGACTAAGACATAGACTAAGACATAGACTAAGACATAGACTAAGACATAGACTAAGACATAGACTAAGAGAAAGACAAAGACTAAGACATAGACTAAGACATAGACTAAGACATAGACTAAGACATAGACTAAGACATAGACATAGACTAAGACATAGACTAAGCCATAGACTAAGACACAGACTAAGACATAGACTAAGACATAGACTAAGACATAGACTAAGACATAGACTAAGACATAGACTAAGACATAGACTAAGACATAGACTAAGACATAGACTAAGATATAGACTAAGACATAGACTAAGACATAGACTCAGACATAGACCAAGACATAGACTAAGACATAGACTAAGACATAGACTAAGACATAGACATAGACTAAGACATAGACTAAGCCATAGACTAAGACACAGACTAAGACATAGACTAAGACATAGACTAAGACATAGACTAAGACATAGACTAAGACATAGACTAAGACATAGACTAAGACATAGACTAAGACATAGACTAAGACATAGACTAAGACATAGACTAAGATATAGACTAAGACATAGACTAAGACATAGACTAAGACATAGACTAAGACATTGACTAAGACATAGACTAAGACATAGACATAGACTAAGACATAGACATAGACTAAGACATAGACATAGACTAAGACATAGGCAAAGACATAAACTAAGACATAGACTAAGACATAGACTAAGACATATACTAAGACATAGACTAAGACTTAGACTAAGACATAGACTAAGACATAGACTAAGACATAGACTAAGGTATAGACTAAGACATAGACTAAGACATAGACTAAGACATAGACTAAGACATAGACTAAGACATAGACTAAGACATAGACTAAGACATAGACTAAGACATATACTAAGACATAGACTAAGACATAGACTAAGATATAGACTAAGACATAAACTAAGACATAGACTAAGACATAGACCAAGACATAGACTAAGACATAGACTAAGACATAGACTAAGACATAGACTAAGACATAGGCTAAGACATAGACTAAGACATAGACTAAGACATAGACTAAGACATAGACTAAGACATAGACTAAGACATAGACTAAGACATAGGCTAAGACATATACTAAGACATAGACTAAGACATAGACTAAGACATAGACATAGACTAAGACATAAACTAAGACATAGACATAGACATAGACATAGACAAAGACAAAGACATAGACTAAGACATAGACTAAGACATAGACTAAGACATAGACTAAGACATAGACTAAGACATAGACTAAGACATAGACTAAGACATAGACTAACACATTGATTAAGACATAGACTAAGACATAGACAAAGACATAGACAAAGACATAGACTAAGACATAGACAAAGACATAGACTAAGACATAGACTAAGACATAGACTAAGACATAGACTAAGACATAGACTCAGACATAGACCAAGACATAGACTAAGACATAGACTAAGACATAGACTGAGACATAGACTAAGACATAGACTAAGACATAGACTAAGACATAGACTAAGACATAGACTAAGACATAGACTAAGACATAGACTAAGACATAGACTAAGGCATAGACTAAGACATAGACTAAGACATAGACTAAGACATAGACTAAGACATAAACTAAGACATTGACTAAGACATAGACTTAGACATTGACATACCCTAAGACATACCCTAAGACATAGGCTAAGACATACACTTTTTATAGAGATACAAAGGCAAAATGATTTTTTCTTCTTGGTATGATAAAGGGTATTTTAATTTTTTGTAGAAAATTAGAATTTACTGGTTTTTGGATGGCAAATAACAAAAACAAAGTAATAACAAAAAATCCTTTAAGAACAAAGAAAAAACACATTTAAACCATAAGTTAAACGATCTATAAAGTAATGAAACGAGGGCAGAATAAAATAGAAAAGGAAAAAATAATGACTTGTTGCTCCATTCATTTTTCACTTAACTTAGAGGTAAAGAAGGTGTTAGAAAATAACAACAACCTTAAGCTCCCACATAAAAACATTCTGGCAAATACTTATACACATAAGTAACTTGCCAACCCACAAGCCTCCATCCATTTAAAGAACCAGTTGGTAACATTTGTAATTTAAGTTACAATTACACAGTTTTTTCAGGCTTTAACTGCAGGAGTTGTTGTAGCAACATGTTGTTCGTTGTTCGTCGTTCGCATTCATGTTGCTATTGGCATCCTGCTGTTTATTTGTTTTATTCCCGTTTTTGTTTTACTTTCGTCCTTTAATATCTTATGACTAAAACGATTAAATTGAAGTTTTTGCCTTTGGGTTTTACCTTCTTTTCACTTTTAATGTTTAATTGAGAAGTTTTCTTTAATTTTTTTGTTTGAAGGAAAATGCTAGGGGGTATATGTTATGTTGCGCCATCATGACGGATGCTATTTTTTGGCTACGTTTTGCATTTTATTTGGGTGTTGATACCTGGAAGTAATTTAACGATTTTTGTTTCATTTGTGAAATTAAAAGGATTTTTATAGGACTTTGAACATTAAAGCATTTATTTGCTTAATGCGATGCTTTTATAATAAAGCGAGAAAATTTCTGAAAATTATTTGTTCTTTTTATTTTATTCTTTGAAATTTTATATATTTAATTAATGTCGGTAATAATGCTAAGAAAAACATAAAAAGTATAGAAACGTAAGAAAAAAATTTAACGTGTAAACAAATAAACTAGAAATATAGCATGAGGCAAAGACTGAGATATAGACAAAGACTTCAACTAAGACGTAGTTTAAGACACATACTTAAACATAAATAAAGACAAAGACTAGAATATTGACTTAAAACAAAAAATCTTTTGTTATTATTTTACTGGTAACCATTTGAATAATAAGAAAAACTGAAAGATTTTCATTTGCAATTTTCAAATTTCTTTGAAGTGTTTTAAACATTTTTGTGAAATTTGTGCTTATTAGTACTGAGAATTTTAGAAAGTCATTTCATTTCCGCTTTTCATTATTCAAATGTAGTCAAACAATGTGAAAAAATGCGTTGTCGCCTTAAACTATTTCCTGAGTTTTAAAGAAAGGGTGAGTAAATTGAAAATGTTTTTGATAAATTCTAAGAAAGCTTTTGATGTTATTTATGAAGCAAATGTCGTTTATTAAGAAACATCTGCTACAGAGAATTGACACTTGACTCAAGAAAAGATAAAATCAATGATTTTGATCTTTTCCCGGTAAAGAAATACATTTTCAGGCAAAATTAAATATACATACAAATATCTAGATACTTAAACTTAATAGTAGTAGTGAAGTATTCGATATTTTCAAAATAATATTGAATGAGGATTACTTTTGAATTGTCAACTTTTTATTTTTAGTATTTTAAAAATTCAACGAAAATGGGTTTTTAAGAGAAAAAGACAATATCGGAAGTTTTTATATTCCCATTGATTATTTTTAGTTCATTTTCCAGAAAATGTAATATTGTTAGTATGTAAAGGCTCTGACTGCTTGTGGTTATTATTTTTTACTATATTGTTGAATATCTCAATTTATTTATAAATATTTTATAGTTTTTGGAGCTCTTATCGTTTTTTATAAAAAAGCAATTAATATGGCTATAAATGGAATCCAAAAAATAACGATTCAGGATTAATGTACATATTTACTTTTTCTGAATCTACAATTGATATTTTTTCACGAAAAATGGTAGGAAATGAAGTATTAAAAAGACAAAGAAGGATTTTTTAAATATTTATTATTTTAATGCTTTCATGTATATTAAGGCATAGACTAAGGTATAGACTAAGGCAAAGATTATGACATATACCAGTACAAAAATTTAAATAAATTTAAGTCGACACAGATATGCTGCGTATAAGTATTATAATATCACTCATAAGCATACGTTGACTTTGCAATGAATAACATAGACAAAGACACACACTAAGCAATATAAAAAGACATACCCTCAGACAAAATCTAAGACAGACTAAGACACAGATTAAGACACAGTATAAGAAATAGATTAGGACATAGACTAGGACGTAGACTAAGACAAAGTCTAAGACGTAGACTAAGACTAAGATAAAGTCTAAGACAGACTAAAACATTGAAGACATAGACTAAGACATAGACTAAGACATAGACTAAGACATAGACTAAGACATAGACTAAGACATAGACTAAGACATAGACTAAGACATAGACTAAGACATAGACTAAGACATAGACTGAGACATAGACTAAGACATAGACTAAGACATAGACTAAGACATAGACTAAGACATAGACTAAGACATAGACTAAGACATAGACTAAGACATAGACTAAGGCATAGACTAAGGCATAGACTAAGACATAGACTGAGACATAGATATAGATGTACCCTAATGGGATAAAGAACAATGAAAAACATTTAAACGCGCAAACTAACATATATTTCATGAGCACATGTGTGTGCCCTAGCTTTGTCTCATTGGATAATCGTCTCTATTAGTTGTTTTCGAATTAGAGTATAAGTTCTCATTTTATGGGATTTTTCAAAACGACCATACAGCAAATCAATGTATGGATGTGCTACATCTTTATATTATAGAGTCTTTGGTATTAATATCTTTTAAAAAAGGATTTAAAGGTACGAAAGGTGTGATTTTTAGCGTATTTCAAAATTTGAGATTAAAACTTTTATTGTGGTACTTTTCTCCTTTATGATATGTAAATTTGTTAATCTTTTTATTCTAATAAATTATTTGAATACCTTATTTCAAACTAAAAAGGAAATTATTCCATTTGTGTCAGCTGTATGTAAATGTAAATAAACTGTTGAAATTTGGGTGATGGACTTAAAAGCAAAAAATTTATTATAAAAGTTTTAAGGTTTTTGCAATAAATTCTATTTAAAATAGACAAAACAAAAATGAAAATAAATCAAAAAGTACAAAAATATTCATAGATATTTTGCTATTATAAACATTATATGACTATAATTGATCCTATAAAAACCCAAATGTTTCAAAATTTCATAAATAAATCTTGTTTAATATAAGAAAAAAAAATACCTAAGTTTTAATACTTAATATCCTCTTATTTAAATTTATAACTAAAAACAATTGCATTCATGTCCATAATTTAAAAAAAAATCTTTAAAAAGTTTAGATTATTTAAAAAATAATGAAAGAAACTTAACAAAAATTTGAATTTATTTCTTTTCTTTTTTTCTTTAAACATTATTTAAAAAATGTTAAAAACGCGTTTATTTTTTGTTATATTTCAAAACTTTCAAATCCTTATACAAAACAAAATATTGCAGTCAAATTCTTTTCAGAAACTTTTTTCATTTTTTTTTTTTTTTGTTATTTGTGGCTTTTGTTGTTTATTGCTTAAGTTTTGGGTAACGGACACATGAAAAAAAAACCAAAAACTTTTCAAAACATCATTTATTTTTTCATTCATTTCTTTTTGGAGAATTTTAAATAAAATTAATTAAATTTTCCTTTTATAAACTGAATATAATTTTTGAGAATAAAAAAAATGTTCTCAAGAAATAAACTACAATCTTTTTTTACTTTAGAGATTTAGTTTTAAGTCTGATTTCTTTTTTATTCTCCGCAAATTTTTTATTTAATCCTTGTGTCCTTTAGACATATAAAAGCTTTTAAGAGTGTCACAATTTATTGTGTACAAGTAAAATATTTACTTACTTTTTGTGCACGAGTACGAGGCACTGTGTCGCAAGTGCAGTTTGGAATTGAAAAAAAAAAAAATAGGAACTTACAAAATCAATAAAACCTTTCTAATTTCCTACATTTCAAAGACATGAATTTATATGCCGGATTAACTTTAACTTAATATCGAAAATTCTTCAATAAAAAGTTTATATCGATAATTTTTCTACAAAAATTTTATATCGAAAATTTTTCTATAAAAAATTTTCTATATAAAAATATATATTTTTCTATATAAAAATTTTGCATCGAAAATTTTTCCATATAAAAATTTTATTTCGAAAATTCTTCTATAAAAATTTTCTATCAAAAATTTTTCTATATAAAAATTTTATAACGAAAATTTTTCTATATTAAAATTTTATATCGAAAATTTTTCTATAAAAATTTTATATTGAAAATTTTTCTATATGAAAGATTATCGAAAATTTTGCTATGTAAAGCATTAATAAAGAAAATTTATCTATACAAATTTTATTTCGAAAATTTTTCTATAAAAATTTTATATCGAAAACTTTTCTCTAAAAGTTTTATATTGAAAATTTTTCTCTAAAAGTTTTATATCTTTGTATTTTTATATTTTTGTATTAAAATTTTATATCGAAAATTTTTCTATAAAAATTTTATATCGAACATTTTTCTATAAAAATTTTATATCGACATTTTTTTTATAAAAATTTTACATCGAAAAATTTTCTATAAAATTTTTTATCGTAAATTTGTCTATAAAAATTAGATATCAAAAATTTTTCTATATAAAAATTTTTTAACGAAAATTTTTCTGTACAAAAATTTTATATCGAAATTTTTTTTATATAAAAATTTTATTTCGAAAATTTTTCTATTTAAAAAGTTATATTGAAAATTTTTCTATATAAAAATTTTATAATAAAAATTTTTCTATAAAAATTTTAGGTCTTAAATTTTTCTACATAAAAATTTTATAGCTTTTTCTATAAAAAAATTTTATATCCAAAAATTTTTTTATATAAAAATTTTAAATTTTAAAATTTTTCTATATAAAAGTTTAATATCGAAAATTTTTCTATATCAAAATTTTATATCGAAAATATTTCTATATTAAAATTTAATATTGATTTTTTAATTTTGTTATTAGATAATAATAATTTTATATCGAAAATTTTTCTTTATAACAATTTTATCTCGAAAATTCTTCTATAACAATTTTTTATAGAAAATTTTTCTATATAAAAATTTTTATCGAAAATTTTTCTATAAAAATTTTATATCGAAAATTTGTCTATATAAAAATTTTATTTCGTTAATTTTGCTATAAATATTTTAGTAAAATTTTTCTATAAAAATTTTATATCTAAAATTGCATAATAAAAATTTTATATCGAAAATTTCTCTATATACAAATTTTACATGAAAAATTTTCTATATCAAAAATTTATATCAAAAATTTTTCTATATAAAAATTTTATATCGAAAATTTTTCTACATAAAAATTTTATAGCTTAAATTTTTCTATATAAAAATGTTTCTATAAAAATTTTATATCTAAAATTTTTCTATATAAAAATTTTATTTCGTAAATTTTAAAAATTTTATGTCTAAAATTGCTTAATAAAAATTCTATTTCGAAAATGAAAAATTTTTCTATATCAAAAATTTATATCGAAAATTTTTCTATATAAAAATTTTATATCGAAAATTTTTCTACATAAAAAATTTATATCGAAAATTTTTCTATGTTAAAATTTGATATCGAAAATATTTTTCATATAACATTTTATATCGAAAATTTTTCTATAAAAATTTTATAACTAAAATTTTCTCTAAAAATTTTATAACGAAAAATTTTTCTATAAAAATTTTATATCGAACATTTTTCTATACAAATTTTATATCCAACATTTTTTTATACAAATTCTACATCAAAGATTTTTCTTTATAAAAATTTTATATCGAAAATTTTTCTATATGAAAATTTTATATCAACATTTTTTCTATATAAAATTTTATTTATCAAAATTTTTTAAATAAAACTTTTATTTCAAAAATTTTTCTAAAAAATTTTATATCGAATGTTGTTTTTATTTAAAACTTTCATGTTGAAAATTTTTCTAGAAAAATTTCATGTTGAAAATTTTTCTAGAAAAATTTCATGTTGAAAATTTTTCTAGAAAAATTTCATGTCGAAAATTTTTCTTTTAAAATTTCATGTCGAACATTTTTTTAATAAAAATTTCATGTCGAAAATTTTTCTTTAAAAATTTCATGTCGAAAATTTAAAAAAAAAAAATTCATGTTGAAAATTTTTTTATAAAAATTTCGTGTCAAAAATTTTTCTAAAAAAAATTATATAGAAAATTTTTCATAAAAGATTTGAAATCGAAAATATTTCTCTAAAAAAATGTATATCAAAATTTTTTAACACTATATTTTAACAGTTTCCTTAACAAAATTCCCCACTGTGCTACACACATCACTATATTTTTGACATTTTCCTTAAGAAAATCCCCCACTGTGCTACACACATCCACACAAGAACCACAGCTCAATTTTATAAAAACCTCTTTTCTTCTTTGTTTGTGTGAAATAAACAAATACATACTAGCAAAAACTATTTTCCTACATATTTATCTATAAAAAGTAGGGTGTTCATTTTACTCGACTTTTAATTGTTTGAGTAATCAAATAACTTGAAAATGGGGTTTTTTAGTTACTCGGAAAATCGATTAATCGTTAAATATTACTCGAGTTAATCGAGTAAAAAATTCATCTTAAAATTACTCGAGTAAGATTTTTCTGTAAGCTTTTTATATATTTTTTTAATACAACAATTTTTTAACAAAATGATCGTGTTTTATTAACAAAAACGCAATAATTCGCAATAAAAAAAGAAACAAAAATATAAAAATTTATTTTTAATACAAATTAATATATGTAACACCCTTAATATTTTAAGTGAGTTTATTTACTTCCATATATAGAAAGCAATCTTTCGATTTCATAAATCCTGAGTTTGATCTAACAGATAAGTAGGCTCTACGACTACCTTTTACACGGCATTTACACATGCAAGTGCAAGTGAAAAAAGCTCAATACATTTATATTTTTTTTACTAACACAATCACACTTCTGCAAGTTGTAGGCTCACTTGCAAGCGATTTTGATTGCCAGTGATTTTTTTACTTGCATGTCAGAAGAATGCGTATACACAACTTGTAACAAGTCACCTACGTGTGTAAACGTACTGTTACTTATGTTTACAATGGGATCTTCAACTGGACTAAAGTAAGATCTACGATAACATTGCGTCCTTTAACTGAACTATAGTAGGTCGTACTGTTACTATAGTAGGACCTAGGATTACACAGGGATCTTTAACTAAACTATAGTAGTATCTACGAATACATCGGAGACTTCAACTGGACTATAGTAGGTTTTACGATTGCAAAGGTACCTTCAACTAATTTTTAACAGGAGCTACGATTACATTAGGATCTTTAAATATACAATAGTAAAAATTACGAATACATTGGATACCACAAGAGGTCTAGGTCTAGAGACTAGGCTATTTGTATCTGAAATATTGACTATATATATACTATGGACTGTATACATACAATGGACTATATACATATTACAAGTTGTAATTTACAAGTCACGATTATTGCTTAGAATTGACAATATTAAAATCCACAACTATTTTATAAATGGAAAATTAACTATATTGAAACCCTCGATTATTGCTTTAAATTAACTATAGTAGAACCATCAATTATTGCCTAAGATGGACCATAGAACGGTAGATGATTGATTTAAGTGGTCTTCATTTGAACCCTTGATTATTGCATAAAATGGAATATATCATTAGTAGCAGCAAATACTTTCAAGTCAAATTGGCCATTATTAAACAAGAAAACTTTTTCTTAACTCGTAATCAGAAATAATTTTACTCGAGTAACTCGATTACTCGTGGAAAATTACTCAAATAAATCTTTATTTGAAATTAACCATTTTATTATACTCGAGCGATTAATTGATTTTATTTTTCCGATTAATCGAGCAAACATAACTCGAGTAAACACCCTAATAAAAAGGCAACAACTGAAATTGTATCCGTTGGAAAACATGAAAAACTTTTAGTTTTATTTAGTTGAATTAAGTTGAGTTTGATAGAGGCAACAGGCGGTTGTTTGCTATCTATTTCCCTCTAAAACTAAATGCCAGGGAAAAGATAATGATGATGGAAATAGAAGAATAGGTAGAAAGTGTCTTTTTACTATAAAGTCTAAATACTAAATAAATAATGTTTGCAATGTGATTCCTTTAGTTAGGGAAGGTTATGCTAATGATGATTTGAAGGAATACTTTATTGTTTAATTCCATGTGGAGTTGGACTACAAATAGATGGATTTATTTGCACAATATTAAAAGTTAAATTATTATGTAAATTTTCGAAAGTTGATAAAATGTTGGTATAAGTATTGTTGTATGACAAGTTCTAATGTTACGTCATTAATGTGGGGTTTATATAACTCAAGAGGCTGACGATTATTGTAACAAAAACAAAATACATGAAAATTTCACTCAATCGTCAGCCGCTTGAGTTATATAAATCCCGCATAAATTTCATAGGCATTATAATATAATAATACAAAATTTATAAAAACCTATAAATTTCCTTCTGAACAAAGTCCATCTTTAAGAAAGTACCATTTCAGAAAGATATTTTCAACAAAGTACCTTTGGAGTACCATTTCAGAAAGATATTTCTAACAAAGTGCCTTTTGAGACCCGCTATGGTGGTAATTCAATATCAGTTCTAAGATAAACTTCTTTTACACACTTCTAAATATTTCGTGTTAGTTCAAATAACGTGCCACGTTTTATCCTACACATGCCTTCAGGAATTCAATAAAGTATCAAAAATCTCTGCAATTAGTATAATTATATATACAATTTCACCTAAAGGCATACCTTCCCCAAACATTAGGCACAACAATGTGATTTTTTTTTTTTTTTTTGTATTTTGTCTCCCAACCAGAAATGTTTCATGTCATGTGTAAATATTTTCCTTTGACGTCTTGTCTTCCTGTCTTTTCCACTGTATTTTACCATATTTACTTCTGCTATCTCATTGTCTGTCTATCTATTGTCTGCAATTGTTGGTGCTAATGTCTATGACTACAAATGAAATAAAAAAAGAAAGGAATTTAAATATTTACTTCTAATATCAAATGAGGCATGATGACAACTTTTTAAGTTTTACTCTATTTATTTATTTTGTTTAAGTTATTGTTCATTGCTCCGTGTCGAATTGTAAAGAATTTCAAAAGTTTGTCATAACGTTTTTAGTTCAAATGAAATGAAACAGACTAATAAAGTTTTTTTATGCAAAAGACATGTAAAATTTTATTAAGATTAAAAAAGGAATAAGTAAAATTTAATAAAAAAAATAGTTTTGTTATATAGATAAATTTGACCTTTTTCTAAAAAAACTGACCAGGTAAAAATCAATTTAATGTTAATATAAATTGAAAGTTTTACGCTTAAGTAGTTTTTGTCAAACAATTTTACACATAAGGATATCTTTTGACTTTAGAAAAAAGATGATCCATTTTTCCTTTTTTTCAAATACTTCATATATTTTCTAAGTAATCACTTGACTTTTAATATGAACTAAAGATTTATGCTTCAATTAATTTAATTCAGGATATTTTCTTTACTTTTGGTTATGGCAGAAATTTATTTATAGGGAATTTATTTTAATAAATTATACTAAGATATATACAATTTTAAAGGCAATAAAGCTTTTAAATAAAGTACCTTTTAAATACAGCACCTTTTTAAGATGGAAAACCTTTTCATATAAACAGCAAGTAAAGGGAGTACCATCTAAATATATTTCCTCTAAATTAAGTAACTTTTCAGATAACAAAACTTTTTGAATCAATAAACTAACGTATACCTTTTCAATTAAGTACATTTTAAATAGAGTACATTTCCTATAAAAATAATAAATTTTTGAAAAATTTCCTAAAAAAATAGTAAATTTTTGAAAAAATTCCTGTTAAAATAGGAAATTTTCGAAAAATTTCCTATAAAAATAGCAAATTTTTGGAAAATTTCCTATAAAAATAGTAAATTTTTGAAAAATTTCGTATAAAAATAGTAAATTTTTAAAAATTTAGTATAAAAATATAAAATTTTTAAAAAATTTCCTATGAAAACAAGAAACTTTTGAAAAATTTTCTAAAAAAATAAGAATTTTTTGAAAAATTTCATAAAAAAAATGAAAAAAAAATTGAAAAAATTCATAAAAAAAATTAAAAAATTTAGAAAAATTTCCTAAATAAAATAAGAAATTTTTGAAAATTTTCCTATAAAAATAAAAAATTTTTGAAAAATTTCCGATAAAAATAAGAAGCTTTTGAAAAATTTCCGACAATAATAAGAAATTTTTGAAAAATTTCCGATAAAAATAAGAAATTTTTAAAAAATTTCCTAAACTTTTGAAAAATTCCTATACAAATAGTAAACTTTTGAAAAATTTCCTATAAAAATAGTAAATTTTTGAAAAATTTCCTATAAAAATAGTAAATTTTTGAAAAATTTCCTATAAAAATAGTAAATTTTTGAAAAATTTCCTATAAAAATAGTAAATTTTTGAAAAATTTCCTATAAAAATAGTAAATTTTCGAAAACTTTCCTATAAAAATAGTAAATTTTCGAAAACTTTCCTATAAAAATAGTAAATTTTTGAAAAATTTCCTATAAAAATAGTAAATTTTTGAAAAATTTCCTATAAAAATAGTAAATTTTTGAAAAATTTCCTATAAAAATAGTAAATTTTTGAAAAATTTCCTATAAAAATAGTAAATTTTTGAAAAATTTCCTATCAAAATAGTAAATTTTTGAAAAATTTCCTATAAAAATAGTAAATTTTTGAAAAATTTCCTATAAAAATAGTAAATTTTTGAAAAATTACCTATAAAAATAGTAAATTTTTGAAAAATTTCCTATAAAAATAGTAAATTTTTGAAAAATTTCCTATAAAAATAGTAAATTTTTGAAAAATTTCCTATAAAAATAGTTAATTTTTGAAAAATTTCCTATAAAAATAGTAAATTTTTGAAAAATTTCCTATAAAAATAGTAAATTTTTGAAAAATTTCCTATAAAAATAGTAAATTTTTGAAAAATTTCCTATAAATATAAAAACATTTTAAAAAATTTCCTATAAAAATAATAAATTTTTAAAAAAATTTCCTATAGAAATAGTAAATTTTTGAAACATTTCCTATAAAAATAGTAAATTTTTAAAAAATTTCCTATAAAAATAGTAAGTTTTTGAAAAATTTCCTATAAAAATGGGAAATTTTTGAAAAATTTCCTATAAAAATAGTAAATTTTTGAAGAATTTCCTATAAAAATGGTAAATTTTTGAAGAATATTCGAAAATAGTAAATTTTCGAAAAATTTTCTATAAACAGTCAATTTTCGAAAAATTTCCTCTAATAGTCAATTTTCGAAAAATTGTCTATAAATAGTAAATTTTCCTATAAATAGTAGATTTTCCTATAAATATTAAATTTTCGAAAATTTTTCAATAAATAGTAAATTTTTGAAAAATTTCCCATAAATAGTCAATTTTGCAAAAATTTCAAATTTTCGAAAAATTTCCTATAATAGTCAATTTCGAAAAATTGTCTATAAATAGTAAATTTTCCTATAAATAGTAAATTTTCGAAAATTTTCCTATAAATAGTAAATTTTCGAAAAATTTCCCATAAATAGTCAATTTTCGAAAAATTTCCTATAAATAGTCAATTTTGGAAAAATTTCCTATAAATAGTCAATTTTAGAAAAATTTCTTATAAAAAGTCAATTTTCGGAAAATATCCTATAAATGTGAATTTCCGAAAAATTTCCTATTAATAGTCAATTTTCGAAAAATTTCCTATAAAAAGTCAATTTTAGAAAAATTTTCTTTAAATAGTCAATTTGCGAAAAAAATTTCCTATAACTAGTCAATTTTTGAAAAATTTCCTATAAATAGTCAATTTTTAAAAATTTTCTTATAAATAGTTAATTTTCGAAAAACTCCTATAAATAGTCTATTTTCGAAAAATTTTCTTATAAATAGTAAATTTTCGAAAAATTTTGTTTAAATAGTCAATTTTCGAAAAATTTTCTATAAATAGTCAATTTTCGTTGTTTTTGAATGAAGTACTTTTTGAACAATTCTTAAAATATTATTTTGGTAAATATTTATCTTGAGTATTATTCTGTTCGAAATTTCGTTTAAAGAACTCTTATCACTCCACAAATTCCATTACTTTATTTTATTGTTAATTTAGTCGTAATTAACAACGTAACAAAATAACGACAAATGCTCTTTATGACCATTGAAATTTCGCAACATAATAAAACTGGAATACACAAAACAATATCCTGCGGCATTTAACTCCCACACGTACATATACAAAAATTCCTTTTCCATCCTATAATGAGGAGGACATTTAGAGCATGTGTTAACTAGAAATGCCAAAAAATATTTAAGAAATTTCAAGTTGCCAAGATATTAAATACAATAAAATATTCTTTTTCTTTTTACTAAACAATTGTTGCTAATAAAAATTTCTCTTTCTTCGGATTGAAGAATTTGTAACAATAACTGACTGAATAATAAGCTAACGACTCAAGACGAATCGAAATTCTCGGAGGATTTTATTTAAAATAAAAGTAAAAAAAAGAAAGTTCTTTTTCTTAGGTTCAAACAAATGATACGTGTTGAATGAAGTATTTATTGGAGAAGTTGTTTTCAACTTTTAGTTTTTCTTATATTTTTATTTTATGTTTTTATCCCATAAGAATGAGCTACTAACTAATAATTTTCTTAACTGTCATGACAACCAACTTATTCTTCATTCATCAATCTTTCAATGTCAGTTGGAAACATGACTTTTTGTATGTTAAAGAAAAATTCAAGAAATTTAAATAAAATATATACAGAACTAAGAAATAGATGATGAAACACAGTTCCTGAAATAAGTTGAAATTTCCTTAGAAATTAAATGAAGAAGAAAGAAATTTTATTTCAAATCTTTTTCTTTTTCACCCCCAATCATCTGTTTCCTTTTGAGAAATTTAATAGAAATCGATTTGATATTGAATTTTACTTAAAACGAGAAGCTAAAGTGACATGTGGATAATTTCATTTTAAATCTATAATTAAATTAGTTGAAGTGAACTGATTAGATTAGATTAATTGAAGGAGAAATGCAAGAGTTTTATTTTTAAATTTAGAAAAGGATTTTTTTTTCTGTTGCGTTCTTAAGAAATTTTGGTAAAAAAAGATAATAACAGAATGTCTGAAAATTTCCTATTAATACTCAATTTTTGAAAAATTTCCTATAAATACTAAATTTTCAAAAAATTTCCATAAATAGTCAATTTTCGAAAAATTTCTTATAATAGTCAATTTTCGTAAAATTTCCTATAACTAGTAAATTTTTGAAAAATTTCCTATAAATAGTAAATTTTCGAAAAGTTTCCTACAAATATTCAATTTTCGAAAAATTTCCCATAAATACTCAATTTTCGAAAAATTTCCTCTAAAAAGTCAGTTTTCGAAAAATTTCCTCTAAAAAGTCAATTTTTGAAAGATTCCATATAAATAGTCAATTTTCGAAAAATTTCCTATAAATAGTCAATTTTCGAAAAATTTCCTATAAATAGTCAATTTTCGAAAAATTTCCTATAAATAGTCAATTTTCGAAAAATTTCCTATAAATAGTCAATTTTCGAAAAATTTCCTATAAATAGTCAATTTTCGAAAAATTTCCTATAAATAGTCAATTTTCGAAAAATTTCCTATAAATAGTCAATTTTCGAAAAATTTCCTATAAATAGTCAATTTTCGAAAAATTTCCTATAAATAGTCAATTTTCGAAAAATTTCCTCTAAAAAGTCAGTTTTCGAAAAATTTCCTCTAAAAAGTCAATTTTTGAAAGATTTCATATAAATAGTCAATTTTCGAAAAATTTCCTATAAATAGTCAATTTTCGAAAAATTTCCTATAAATAGTCAATTTTCGAAAAATTTCCTATAAATAGTCAATTTTCGAAAAATTTCCTATAAATAGTAAATTTTCGAAAAATTTCCTATAAATAGTCAATTTTCGAAAAATTTCCTATAAACAGTCAATTTTTGAAAAACTTCCTATAAATAGTAAATTTTCGAAAAGTTTCCTACAAATATTCAATTTTCGAAAAATTTTCCCATAAATAGTAAATTTTCGAAAAATTTCCTCTAAAAAGTCAGTTTTCGAAAAATTTCCTCTAAAAAGTCAATTTTTGAAAGATTTCATATAAATAGTCAATTTTCGAAAAATTTCCTATAAACAGTCAATTTTCGAAAAATTTCCTATAAATAGTCAATTTTCGAAAAATTTCCTATAAATAGTCAATTTTCGAAAAATTCCCTATATATAGTAAATTTTCGAAAAATTTCCTATAATTATTCAATTTTATAAAAATTTCCTATAAATAGTCAATTTTCGAAAAATTTCCTTTAAATGTCAAGCTTTCGAAAATTTTCCTTTAAATAGTCAATTTTTGAAAAAGTCCTTAAAATAGTCAATTTTCGAAAAATTTCCTATAAATAGTAAATTTTCGAAAAATGTCCTATAAATAGACAAATTTCGAAAAATTTCCTATAAATAGTCAATTTTCGAAAAATTTCCTCTAAAAAGTAAATTTTCGGAAAATTTCCTCTAAAAAGTCAATTTTCGAAAAATTTCCTCTAAAAAGTAAATTTTCGAAAAATTTCCTCTAAAAGTCAATTTTCGTAAAATTTCCTATAAATATGCAATTTTCAAAAAATTTCCTATAAATATGCAATTTTCAAAAAATTTCTTATAAATAGTAAATTTTCGAAAAACTTCCTATAAATAGTCAGTTTTCGAAAAATTTCCTATAAATAGTAAATTTTCGAAAAATATCCTATAAATAGTCAAATTTCCTATAAATACTCAATTATCGAAAAATTTCCTTTAAATATTTAATTTTCGAAAAATTTCCTATAAATAGTCAATTTTCGAAAAATTTCCTATAAATAGTAAATTTTCGAAAAATTTCCTATAAATACTCAATTTTCGAAAAATTTAAAATTTGAACTTATGGCTTCAATAATGGCTCTGCCAAAAGCTCAATAGGTTGTTATTTATAACCACAATTTTCTGCTATCTTCCCCCTATTCATTTCCATTTCAGTTTCCTTCATTATTTCTGTCACGATTAAAAACAGAAAAACTTAATATCTATTACACTTAATGTAATAAATTAAAACTTTTTCTTAGATTTCCGATAAAATTTTCAATAACTTTCTATTAAATCTAAACTCTGATATAAAGTACCTGTATTTATGTACCTTTACAAAAAAGCAAATTTTTAACTTAATAAAAAAATATCTAATACAAGTGCGTATGTAGCAATATATAGTAAATAATATGATTTTAAAAATTTTCTTTAAACTTACCTCCCTCCCATATAAAGTTTGAGAATGTGTTTTTGTTCTTGTTTTATTTAATTATCGTAAATTTTTGGAAAAAAGTTACTTTTTGTCGTTAGAGTTTTTCTTTTTTTTCTTATTTTGTTTTACAAATGTCCAACACAGATAAAATAGTTTTTGTTCTATTATTTCTTTGCTGATTATATTTTTTTATATCTACTTTAATTTAATTGAAAAATTCCTGGTAAATCTTTATGTAGAGTTTTTTTATGTGTTTTCTAAAGATTTATTTTAAACTAAATAAACAATTGGAGGTTATTTTTAGTATTTTTAGGAATTTAACGGAAAATCATCGAAAGATTTTTTAGGTTTAAAGTTTTTTTTGTTAAATTTTCACTTTTATATTTGTTTTAATAAAATAAGCTTTAATATTTTTTTTTTATTTTTTCACTGCACTTTAGTACTCAACAAAACAATGTAAAATGATTTTTTCTATTAAAACTTATTATTTTTCATACGTTTATATTAAAGCTTTCAGAGGATTAAACTTTGTATTGTTACTATTTTGTAGATTTTTGATCAATTTTTCATGGTTTTTTGCTGCAAATGCTTTACGTACCTGAAAGAGAAAGGAATGAATAATAAAAAATTAATATTGTGGATATATATTTTAAATCGAAAATTTAAAACAGAACCTTTTATCTACTCGAATTCGAAGAAAGTGCATAAAGACACTTTGCTGCCAAAATTTAATACATACAAGTTCTTGGAAATTTTGTTTTGAGTATTTTCTTAATATGCAGAAAAATTCTTCAGTCATAGATTAAAAAGGTTTCAAAATGATTTCCAATAAATAGAAAATTTTCGAGAAATGTCCTTTAAGTAGTAAATTTTCGAAAATTTCTTCTAAATAGTAAATTTTTGAAAAATTTCCTGTAAATAGTAAATATTTGAAAAATTTTCTATAAATCAATCAATTTTCAAAAAATTTCCTATAAAAAGTTTATTTTCGAAAAATTTCCTATAAATAGTCAATTTTCGAAAAATTTCGTATAATTTCGTATATTCGAAAAATTTCGTATAAATAGTTAATTTTAGAAATATTTCCTATAAATAGTCAATTTTCGAAAAATTTCCTATAAATAGTAAATTTTCGAAAAATTTCCTATAAATAGTCAATTTTCGAAAAATTTCCTATAAATAGTAAATTTTCGAAAAATTTCCTATAAATAGTAAATTTTCGAAAAATTTCCTATAAATAGTAAATTTTCGAAAAATTTCCTATAAATAGTAAATTTTCGAAAAATTTCCTATAAATAGTAAATTTTCGAAAAATTTCCTATAAATAGTCAATTTTCGAAAAATTTCCTATAAATAGTCAATTTTCGAAAAATTTTCTATAAATAGTCAATTTTCGAAAAATTTCCTATAAATAGTCAATTTTCGAAAAATTTCCTATAAAAAGTAAATTTTCGAAAAATTTCCTATAAATAGTCAATTTTCGAAAATTTTCATATAAATATTCAATTTTCGAAAAATTTTCTATAAATAGTCAATTTTCGAAAAATTTCCTATAAAGGTTCTGAAATTGTGGATCTTACTATGCGAAAAATAATTATAATTTAAAAAACCTACTAAAATATTGACAGACATTATGTTTTGATCCAATTTTTTATTTTGAAAGTGGTTTAAGTCCCATATATTTTTCAATTTATAAGAAAAAATTGTTCAAACAAAATAAAAATTCAAATTTATTTGTTTTGAAAATACCAATACATTTTTTATTTCAAAAGGAAATATTTCTTTAAACAAAATAATAATTAATTTTTTTTTGTTTTTTTTTTTTTTTTTTTTTTTAAAAATTCTAAAAAAAAAATTAAAAAATTTACATTTTAAGGAAATTTCTTAAAAATTTACTTATTATAGGAAATTTTTAAAAAATTTTCTTTTTATAGGAAATTTTCCAAAAATTTGCTTTTATAGGAAATTTTTCAAAAATTTACTTTTTATAGGAAACTTTTCAAAAATTTACTTTTTATAGGAAATTTTTCAAAAATTTACTTTTTATAGGAAATTTTTCAAAAATTTACTTTTTATAGGAAATTTTTCAAAAATTTACTTTTTATAGGAAATTTTTCAAAAATTTACTTTTTATAGGAAATTTTTCAAAAATTTACTTTTTATAGGAAATTTTTGAAAAATTTACTTTTTATAGGAAATTTGCTATGAAAAATATTTATGCAAAATTGTTTGAAACAAAATTTTTCGTTTTATTTGTTTTGAAAGTGGATTAAGTCCCATACATTTTTCAATTCAAAAAATGAATATTTTAAATTGTTTGTTTTGAAAGTGGTATAAGTCCATTCAACCCGCTAAAAAAAACGTATTTCCAAATTGTTTTTATAAATTTATTTTATGAAAGAAAAAATTTGATAGGTTCTGATCAAAACCTAAGATTTAGTTTGATAAAATTGGTTACCTATATTTTTAAAAACACTAAAACACAAAACCCCTTTATATCTCAATTTAAAAAATTCCTTTTTCAAAATAAGGTCTTCATATAGAGGAAATATTAAGGAAATCAGAACCTAACTTTTTTTGAAAATTTATAGGTTTTGAACAGCCGTGGTATAGCAGGTTAGTCATCCGCCTAGCATACCAGAGGACCAAGTTCGATCCCTGGCCAGACTGACTTGAAAAAAAAATAAATTTTCCAAAAAAAAATCGGATGCAGCTCATTGTCTGAGAGATATTAAAGATATTAAAGATAGAGGAAAATCAGGGGGATTACAAAGGAGCTTTCATAAAATATTTTAAGGTTTCCAGTTGCGCCAAAAATCCATAAATAAACTGTTGCGGACGCTACGTGACGGACGATACAGTTTTTACTTGAATGCATTTTATTAATAAAAAATTCATATTTCATATTATTTAAAAGGGTTCGTAAATCAGTGAAAATAATGGTGTTATTTGTTCCCGAATATCATTTACTTCCTCTTCACGTTCGCGGTTAAAAATGCAATTTTTAGGCACAATTTAATATTTCACAAAACGGCTAAATACATATATTTTTTTAGAGATTTTCTTCTTTATATACTTTTTACATCTTTTTTTTTCGTCCCAAGAATGCTGCGGCTAGCTGTTAGAGTGTCGCAAAAATCAAAAAAAAAAATTCAAAAGCATCAAATTTGCCCTATTGTATGGACATGTGTTCGTAAATTTTGTATTTAAAAAATATCATTTTGAAACAAATATATATAGCAATATATCAAAAACGGCTTTTTGCGAAAAAGAACTTTTTTATTGTAGAAAATGAATCTCTGGGATTATAAAAATAATGTTTATTTTACAACTTTTTTATTTCTAAATTCTGTTAAAAGATGGCGCTATTTTTAGGTTACATATGAAAATCGCATTTTTAATAATTAAAAGTTAAAAATTTGGTTTGACAATGTTCCGCTACTTTGTTCAGGAGTATTTGGTCTAACTTTTTTCTGAATGTACCAACATCGAAAAAGATCCAAATAATACGTATTTGATACATTTGTAAGAAACATGTCAATACTGCCGCCTTGCGGCAATCTTTTGTAGCATTTTTAAAAACACAAAAATAGATGCTTTCAAAAACTTTCAAAAGAGATATCTGCGATGAAATTCCGACAAAAAATAAGAATTCTAGGGGCAAAAGTAGTTAATAGTATACCAATTCTGATACTTTTTTGAACGATTGTTTTAAAATTTTGTGTAAAATTTAGTCACTGTTTTACAATATTAGAAGTACAAATAATGTTTTTGTAATAAGAAAGGGTATGGCTTAAATTCCATATAAAAGTGAAAGTTTTTAACTTTTCTTTAACTTCAGCATCCATATGCAAAAATCTTGTTAGCCAGATTTTTTATCGCGAAATTGGTTAGTTTTCTTAATATATTAATTTGTTTTTTAAGTCCATTTAATTTTCCATCTCTACTTTTATTATTAAATACATTTTTTTCGTCGGACTTTTTTTTGGTGGCAAGTTTCCATATTACTAAATATTTAATTTTTAGATTCCTAGAACACAAAACGCCACTGTTGTCTTGTTACATTTTACGCATTTAAGAGGTTCAAAGTAGGCTGTATACACACTTTAAGATGAAGAAGAAAATCAACGGTCGCGATTTAATCGCGTATTATTTTTGCTTCACTGTACGCCTCAGGATATTTGTTAGTGAATTTGAGCAATATACCTTTAAGTACCACATTGTTATTATACATCAATGTGTCTTTCGAAGGTGAACAAGTGAAAAATGACACAAATAGGCTTGCTTGTTTTTTAAATGGCACAAAAATGGCTAAATATTTTTCTCGCAAAATTTGCACACATTATAAGAACATGTTTATCTAAAATTTTGATATGGCGCTTCTTGATGCGTTTCTTAGTTAATGAGTTATAGGAAGAAAAATATTAAAAATGCAGAATTTTGACCCTTTTTTCATTTTTTTTGTTAGTTTTTCTCAATTTGTCGAATAACCAAACATTTAATCGGGAAGCGCCATATCAAATTTTTAGATATCGATAGTAGCTATCTGTACGTAAAACTTGGTCGAAAAATCTTTATTCGCTTTTGTGCCATTTTAAATACAAATTTTATACTTTTTTCACTCCTGCATTATCTGTTATACATATCCTTTCTCTAAGTGTACTGGTGTTGTTTTTTATGGTGATGAAATCTTTTACACTTATCTAACTATACAAATTTAAAAAAGTATAATATATGACCTATTAAGAAAGTTACAGCGCAAAATTTGCTTCTAGTTTAAAAGCCAAAATTATAGAAAACACCCTGTATTTCAGGAACCAAAATAGCTTGGGCCATTTTATGTAGCACCAAGGATAGCTGAATATGTGTCTGAAAAAATGTATATAAATTCATGTGATTATCTTCAAATTAAAAAACCTACTTTTTTTGATATATTGCTAAATATATATACTGTGACGGACGCTACACACTTCTCTATACATATTATTCTGTAAAATACTATATTAACATCTATATATTTTTAGTCTTATGTAAAGCATACTATAAGTTCTCTTTACGAACCAAGTTCAGCTGAAAAAAAAGAAAAACTGCACTACATCATTTTCAATTGTAATTGAGAAATTTTCAAATTGAATTGAGAAATTTTCAATTGAAATTGAGAGTTTTCAATTGAAATTGAGAAATATTCAATTGGAATTGAGAATTTTCAATTGAAATTGAGAAATTTTCAATTGAAATTGAGACTTTTCAATTGAAATTGAGAAATATTCAATTGAAATTGAGAATTTTCAGTTGAATATGAGAAATTTTCAATTTAAATTGAGAAAATTTCAATTGAAATTGAGAATTTTTCAATTAAAAATGAGAATTTGTAAATTGAAATTGAGAAAATCCCAATTGGAAATGAGAAATTTTCAATTGAAATTGAGAATTTGTAAATTTAAATTGAGAATTTTTCAATTGAAATTGAGAAAAGCCCAATTGAAAATGAGGTTGGTTTTTTTAATTGAAATTGAGAAATTTTCAATTGGAATTGAGAAATTTTCAAATGAAATTGAGAAATTTTCAATTGAAAATGAGAAATTTTCAATTTAAAATGAGAAATTTTCAATTGAAATTGAGAATTTTAGAATTGAAATTGAGAAAACCTAAATTGAAAATAAGGTTGAAATTCCACTTGGGGGTGTTCTCAATTTCAATTGAAAAATTCTCAATTTAAATTTAAAATTTCTCAATTTCAGTTGAAAATTTCTCAATTTCAATTGAAAATTTCTCATTTTCAATTGAAAATTCTCATTTTCAATTGAAAACTTCTCGATTTCAATTAAAAAATTCAACCTCATTTTCAATTGTGCTTTTCTCAATTTCAATTGAAAAATTCTCAATTTAAATTTAAAAATTCTCAATTTCAATTGAAAATTTCTCATTTTCAATTGGGCTTTTCTCAATTTCAATTCAAAAATTCCCAATTTCAATTGAAAATTTCTCAATTTGAACTGAATGTTTCTCATTTCCAATTAGGGTTTTCTCAATTTTAATTGAAAATTTCTCATTTTTAATTGAAAATTCTCAAATGCAATTGAAAATTTCTCAATTTCAAATGAAAATTCTCAATTTCAATTGAAAATTTCTCATTTTCAATTGAAAATTTTCAATTTCAATTAAACATTTCTCAATTTCAATTGAATATTCTCAATTTCAATTGAATATTTCTCAATTTCAATTGAAAATGGTGTAGTCAAATTAAAAAAAAAAAACCTTATTTCTGTGACGGACGCTACACACTGTGTGCCCTTTTTTACTTAAAGTTATTTATATCACTCCAATTACTTTTGATGGGGTCTTTTGCATCTGATTGTATAAAATTTGCATCTGATTGTATAAAATTATACCTAAATGGATATTTTTGCGATTTTTATGAACTTTTAAAAAATTTATTAAAATTCGAGATGGGGGCAAATAATGACCTGCTTTTCACGAAGAGAGCAATCAAAAATTGTATCTATTGTATATTCTAAAGGATTAATATATGATACATTTTTCCATAAACACAAATATATGATTTTGGCAGTTTTAAAATTTTGTCCTTGGTTTAATGTTTATCGGATTTGCCCACATTTTAAAGATTAATATAATTAGACTATCCGTTACAGTTTTATTAAGGACAAAAAAATCCATTTTGATATATGTGTGCAATTGGTGCCTAATTGACATTTAAAGTGGAAAATTCAATAGTTAGATTTGGATGAGTGAATGAATTATTAGTTGTTTTTTTTTTTTTAGACCAACACTCAGGGGATGACCCCTACTTATGCATTGCATTGTGACGGAACTCGGAAATAAGATTATGGGAAAGGGAATAGAGGGAAAAGAGTTAGTGGATTTTTAATTTTAACCTTTTTTATCATAAACATTAGATTTCTGCAGGAAAATTTTTCCACATTCGTACCGTGCAGCTAAAGAATGAATTTTCTACGAAATAATGTACGAGTTAAAGGAACAAGATCCCTAATTTCATTTTAGCACACAGCATTCCGTTGCTATAGAACAATGCTTAACCTTACTCATACAGATAGTAAACTTCTCCCACGTACTGTACAAGGTTGAAAAGTTAGTGAGGAGATCAGTTATTTTTTTAAATCGATTAACAAAAGTCGGATGTTTTTGTACTTCAAAACGAGAAAAAAAATAGTTACTGCGATTTTATTGGTAATATCGCGTTAGTGACAGTCCTTGGTCGAAATCCTAAGATCCCCGAGCTGTTTCGATACGGACAACCGACTGCCGTGGGAAAGTTAACTAAAATGTAATTTCGACTGTTGATCAGTGCAATAAAATCTAAAATTATTTTATTTATAAAACTTGAAATTTATTTTTCATGGTTTCATGCAAATTCGAGATATAAAATTATTGTATCCGATTTTATCTATTTAATTTTTGTTTACCATCTAAAATTTCAAATATTTAAATTACCTTGATGTTGAAAAAACAAATTTAATTTTTTTATGCTTAAAAATTTTACGCCTTCAATTTGAATTCGATCCAGTCAATTGAAATATAAAAATTGGTTCTAGAAGATTAATTTTTATGGCAATCAATTTAAATAAAATTGTTTTTTATTGCACATTAAACACAGCTTTGTCTTTTATTTCATTTTATTAAATTTTTTATTGAAGAACAACAATGATTTGTATATAATTTGTATTTTTTTTTTTTTTATTTGTTAATAAAAACAACAAGTTTTAGTTAATTTGTAGCTTAAAACTGTTTGAAATAAGATATATTTTTAATAATATTAAATTTCACTAGTTAATAACAATTTTATATTATTATTATTAAGTTAACAGTATTTTTTTAAATTAAGCAGATTTTTTTAGATTTTTTAAATTTTTCTTCAAATAGTTTTTAACTTCTAAATAATCTTATGAAGTTTTCTTAACAATTTTTAATATTTTTTTAAATAAAACTCTTTTACTTTTTCATATTTTTAAATTTTTTGAAATAACTTTTATTTTAACTGTTATTTTCTTGGGTTTTTCTTCAATTCAATTTCACTTTCTTTTAATTCAAATCCAACTGTTGCTTTTTTCTTTGTCAGCAATTTATTTATTTACTTTCACTGTTTCTCTCTTCAAATATTTCCTCTACAAAATTAGCTTTTAATTTTTGTTATATTGGCTTCCAAAAACGTTGTTGATTGTTCAAAGAATCTCTTTAGACTAAAAATATTTTCCAGATGTATCCCGTTAATAAAGGAAACAAAAACATAATTGCGTATGTTGATGTTGATTCTTCAACTGTTTCACAAGGATACAAAAATTTCGTTTCATTTTTTGATTACAAAATCTATGTAAGTATTAGTGTTACTGCTAAATTTGCCAGTATGTGTGACTTTATGTCTGTGTATGACTATTTGCCAAAAGGATAAACGAGAAGCAACAGTGTTAAATTTTTTTCCCAAAATAAACCAAAATTTCCCTGATAATAAAAGCTTTTGTAAAAAGTTTTATTCAAAAAGCTAAAAAGCTGATTGCTTTAGTAAGTATAACAACCACTTAACTAGTAAGTTTAAAGCTTAGAAAAACTTTAAGCTTTCATTTGAGAGAAAAGTTAATTGGAGATAAAAAGAACTAGATTTTGCGCTTTTTAATAACTAGTTCTCCTGTATTAGACCTCTTTTGTTTTATTTATATATTTCAAAAGTATATAGAAAACTAGTCGAAAGTTTTACTACAAAACTACTTTAATTGTCATAGCGACATACAAATTATCCTCACACTATTTTTGAGTTCAAATTTTAAAAAGCGAAATTTTAACTAAATCTTTTGAATAAAACCAAATTACTTAAATGCAAGTTTATACATCAGAATCAAAGTTTAAAGTTGAAGATTTCAATAATGCCTTACTCTACAAAAAACCATCAATATTTAAATGAGAGCAAAAAATAGTTCATAATTTAGGATTATTTAGCCGGTGTTTTAAGGATGGCAAAAACTCCTAAAAATACAAATAACGTCAATTAGGGTGACCAACAAAAACTAAGACTAGGTGACCAAAAATTAAAATTTTTCAGAGAATGTCAAAATTAAACTATTTTTATAGGAAATTTTTTCAAAAATTTCTTATTTTTATAGGAAATTTTTCAAAAATTTCTTATTTTTATAGGAAATTTTTCAAAAAATTCTTATTTTTATAGGAAATTTTTCAAAAATTTCTTATTTTTATAGGAAATTTTTCAAAAATTTCTTATTTTTATAGGAAATTTTTCAAAAATTTCTTATTTTTATAGGAAATTTTTCAAAAATTTCTTATTTTCATAGGAAATTTTTCAAAAATTTCTTATTTTCATAGGAAATTTTTCAAAAATTTCTTATTTTTATAGAAAATTTTTCAAAAATTTTTTATTTTCATAGGAAATTTTAAAAAAATTTCCTATTTTTATATGAAATTTTTCAATAATTTATTATTTTTATAGGAAATTTTTCAAAAATTTCTTATTTTTATATGAAAATTTTCAAAAAATTATTACTTTTAAAGGAAATTTTTCAATAATTTATTATTTTTATAGGACATTTTTCAAAATTTACTATTTTTATAGGAAATTTTTCAAAAATCTACTATTTTTAAAGAAAATTTTTCAAAAATTTACTATTTTTATAAAAAATTTAAAAAAAAATTTGCTATTATTATAGGATATTTATCAAAAATTTACTATTTTTATAGGATATTTATCAAATATTTACTATTTTTTTAGGAAATTTTTCAAAAATTTACTATTTTTATAGGAAATTTTTCAAAAAATGTACTATTTTTATAGGAAATTTTTTAAAAATTTACTATTTTTATAGAAAATTTTTCAAAAATTTCTTATTTTTATAGGAAATTTTTCAAAAATTTCTTATTTTTATAGGAAATTTTTCAAAAATTTCTTATTTTTATAGGTAATTTTTCAAAAATTTCTTATTTTTATAGGAAATTTTTCAAAAATTTCTTACTTTTATAAGAAATTTTTCAAAAATGTCTTATTTTTATAGGAAATTTTTCAAAAAATTCTTATTTTTAAACAGGAAATTTTTCAAAAATTTACTGTTTTTATAGGAAATTTTTCAAAAATTTCTTGTTTTTATAGGAAATTTTTAAAAAATTTCGTATTTTTATATGAAATTTTTCAAAAATTTCTTATTTTTATAGGAAATTTTTAAAAAAATTCTTATTTTTTATAGGAAATTTTTCAAAAAATTTTATTTTTATAGGAAATTTTACAAAAATTTATTATTTTTATAGAAAATTTTTCAAAAATTTCTTATTTTTATAGAAAATTTTTTCAAAAATTTCTCATTTTTATAGGAAATTTTTCAAAAAATTCTTATTTTTATAGGAAATTTTTCAAAAAATTCTTATTTTTATAGGAAATTTTTCAAAAAATTCTTATTTTTATAGGAAATTTTTCAAAAATTTCTTATTTTTATAGGAAATTTTTCAAAAATTTCTTTTTTTTTTTTGTAGGAAATTTTTCAAAAATTTCTCCTTTTTTGTAAGAAATTTTTCAAAAATTTCTTATTTTTATAAATTTTTCAATAATTTCCTATTTGTATAGGAAATTGTTCAAAAATTTATTATTTTTATAAAAAAAATTTTAAAAATTTTTAAAGAAAATTTTTTGAAAGTTTATTATTTTTATAGGAAAATTTTGATTTTTTTTTTTTTTTTTAATTTCATGGATATGGACAGCCGGACAAACGGGCATGATTAAATCGACTCAGATTTTTATGACTTAAAGGGAGGTCTTAGACCAATTGTAGTATATTTATATTTTATTGCTTTATTTTTTTTAGAAAAAGCTTTTTGCCCGTTCAAAACCAAGTAGGGATGAAAACATATTTCATTGATTAAACTTTTTGTGAAAATATTTACTGACTCTCAAGCTTTGTTTCTCACATATGTATTTATCTTTAAATGAAAGCTATTTCTCCTTTTAGGAAACCTGTAGGAATGAAATCTTTTCCACTATTTAAACTTTTGTCTATACAACTATTATTTATTTACTATCTCTTCCCCTGTTTTCCTTTTTCTCTTACTACTTCCATCATATGTTACAACGAAAAACATGTTGTTTATATCCTTGGCCTTCATTTTCTTTTTTGCAAAATATTGTAATTGTTGTATACTCCCTACTTCAATATTCCCTTTAAAATCACAACAATAATTGGAGTTATAATGCTCTTTACATATAAACATACAAACCAGCCTTTTAAATTTTCTTTCGGACATTCATTGAAGTTTTTGTACTATCCCATAAAGAAAAACGTCATCAGGACTTTAAAGCTGTTAACCATGAGAAAAGCTGTCAATGTCACAGGAATGTTAGTGACAGCAACAGTTACATAGTTTTTTATGTGTATGTTTATAAGGATGTAAGTATGCAGCAGAAGTGAAACAAAGTATCATTATAATGATTATTGTTGCCAATACAACTTTAGTAATAAATATTTTCGTAGTTTTTTTTTTTGTATATACTCTCGAAGTCGATTTCCGCTGAAATCAACGAAAGATTTGTCTTGTTGTATTTTGTCTTAAAATTTATTTATAAATGTGTCTTTTGTTTTTACTCGAATGTTGATTTTTTTGTTTTCTGTTATTGAAAGTCAATGCGACTATTTACTATATAAATTCACATGTAAAATCTTTTTTTGAGCTCTTTAATTTTATACCACAGACTTTTTTTGTTGCGTATGATTAAATTAAATTTTTTAAGATTTAAAAAAAACACCATCATACTACAGGGTGGCCCAGAAAGACCGAAGTGGTGTGAATTGCTTATAACTTTTTATTTAAGAGATATTTTTTTAATTTTTTTGTTTAAATACATTAAATTTATGGGGAATATTTTTGTATTAGTTATTAAAAATGATATCCCGCAAGTGGTGGCCATATTCTGCTTCGCACAAATGTGCTCTTTCCAACACATTTTCCATGACCTTTCGCAAAACTTCCGGTGGTATGTTGTTAATTTCTTCTCGAATATTGGTTTTTAACTCCTCAATAGTCCTAGGCTTATTAACATAAACTTTTCCTTTTAAATAGCCCCAAAGAAAACAGTCTGGAGCGGTTAAATCCGGGGACCGCGGAGGCCAATTAAAATTGCTGTTATGAATAAAATTTGGATTCTCTTGTGCTTTTTGCTGGAAATAAATTGCATAGTCAAGTCGTTGCTGGTAATCTGTTGGTTTCAATTCTTGGACAAGTTGAATTTTGTATGGAAACAATCCTATGGTGTGCAAAATTCGCTGCAGCGACGTTCTTGAGAGGCCCAGTTGTGACGAACGTCTCCTGGTTGATGTTTCTGGATCCTCCCGAATACTCTCCTGTACCACTTGAATATTGTCAGCCGTGTGGACAGTTCGGTGTCTGCCGGGACCAGGAAGGTTCCTTACTGCTCCTTGTTCTCGAAAATTTGCAACCAGACTGAGAGGGTGCAACCCGCACATTAAATTGACGACGGTATGCACGCTGAGTCAACACAATGGACCGTTGATTTGAAAAGTAAATTTCAACAATTTGGGCACGTTGTTCAATTGTGTATTGCTCCATTATAAATTATCCAAGTCTTCTTTACAAAATACTGAAAAGAAAAGAAAAAAAAAATTATAATAAAAAAGTTATAAGGAATTCACACCACTTCGGTCTTTCTGGGCCACCCTGTAGTATGTGAAAAGTTTTTAATATGTATGTGATTAATGGAACTCATAGAAATATTGATCCGAGATATTCTTTTATTTGTTCTGATCTATTATTTAAAATCTGTGGTTTTTTACTAAAAGGGCCAATGTAAAAAAAAATAGTTTTGAAGAAATTTGATTTAAAGTTTTTATTTTGCACACAAATTCATAGCAATATTGCCCAGAAAACCCCTTATAAATCTGTTCAGAGTTAAGTTAGAGACAAAGCTGTAGACAAAGGACATACGCTAAAATATGAGCCTAGTTTTATAAAAAAATTGATAACCGTATCAAAAGTTATAGGCATATCAAGTGGGTATGTTTTGAAAAAAAATCTTGAAAAAAAAACGAACTTTTGGACCGCCATAAAATCTACACCAAAGCGAAATTAAAAATTTAAAAAATCTCTAAAAATTATATGAGTTATGAGAATTATATACACCAAGATTCAACCAATTACGAGATGGTGTGGTTCAATACGTGTTAAAAAATTTTTGGTTTGACTCATGTGTATAAATAAACAATTTTTGATTTTTCACAATCAATTTTAATCGGTTAGTCAAATAATTTGTCATTATTCGACTATTAATCGATTAAGTTTGAACACCGAATAATTATTCGCACGATTAATCAAATAAACCAAAACCCCGAAGAATCAAACATGGTTTATTAATATACTTATTAAAGTACAAAATAATTAATAAAAAAAAAAAACAACAACAAATAAAAGTATAACGTTTTAAAGTTCATAAATAACAAAAAGTGAACAACAGTTCATTAACATTTCATCATTATTTTTGTAAACATTATTTGAAATAAATGTAACCGAATTGGAAATTTTTTCGAAACGGAAATAAATTCTAATATTTATCAAATTTAGATTTTTTAGTTAAAAAAATATTTTTAGATATTTTCTTTACAAACATTTTTTTATAAATTTTTTTTTTTTGAAAATTATTTCATAAATATTATTTTTTAAGTAACATTTTGCTGTGAAAATTAAAAAAAAAAAATTATAAAAAAAAAATTTATAAATAAATTTATATAAAGAAAAATTTTCTACAAAAATATTTTTCTATAGAAACATTTTTAATAGAAAATTTGTTTATCAAAAATTTTTCGAAAAATTAGGTTTAATCAGGCAAAAAAAATTGAAAAGTAATTGTGGAGAAAAACTGAAAAAATTATTTTTGAACGCGGCTCAGTGGATTGCAATTTTTGTCCCGCCACAGGACGTCATCAGCACTTAGCGCCCTCGACCACAGTCGAGTTGTCAAATTGCAGAGATAATCATCAATTTAACTCATTGAGTTTGATCGAACATCACTACGTTTAATTGATTGTGTATTCTCCTATTTTTTTCCTTAAAAATTTGTTTATCAAAAATGTTTCCTTAAAACAAATTTATATAAAGAAAAATTTTCTACAAAAATATTTTTCTATAGAAAAATTTTTAATAGAAAATTTGTTTATCAAAAATTTTTCCTTAAAAATTTGTTTATCAAAAATTTTTCCTTAAAAATTTTTTTACCAAAAATTATTCTATAAATTTTTGATCGAAAAATTTTCCATAAAAAAATTTTCTGTAGAAAAATTTTTGATAAAAAAAATTTATATAAAAAAATTTTTGTATAGAAAAATTTTTGATAAAAAAAAGTTCATAAAAAAATTTTGGATAAAAAATTTTCTATAGAAAAATTTTGGATAAAATAATTCTTTAGAAAAATTTGGATAACAAAAAATTTCTATAGAAAAATTTTGGATAAAAAAAATTTCTGAAGAAAAATTTTTGATAAAAATTAAAAAAAAAATGGAGTAGAGAACTTTTTCTTTAAAAAACATCAGGGTCCAAATTACGGCATTCGATATCGATCGAAATCTTAGATATTTTCAAAACATTTGTATAGCATACTTTAAGGATAATCAAAATTTTGTAAAATATGCACTGTTTACTACATATATTTTTTTGAAGTTGTTTGCCAAAAGATGAATAAAAACAAAAGAGTTTTAATTGAACTATGTATATGTTTTTAAAAACGAATCAAAATGGATACTAAATTTCAATAAACTTTTTGCATCGAAGTTACTTAAAAATCTGTGTTTTCGATCGATATCGAATGTGGTAATTTGGCCGCATTTTACCGCATTCGATATCGATCGAAAACTCAGACTTTTAAGCAAATATTGTGAAGTGTACTTTAGAGATGTTCAAAGTTACTTCGATGCAAAAAAATTATTAGGAAATTTGGTATCCATTTTGATTCGTTTTTAAAAACATATGTTTTCGTTATTGTTATATGACCAGTTTAGGAAAAGAGTTACTTTACCACATTTTTAACCGATACTACATTACCACCTATTACTCTACTATCGATGACAATATAGTTTGTATTGTAGGAAAATAGGATATTCACATACTACATATTTAAGTATTGCAATATTTTACATGAACAATTTTACTTAACTTCCAAAAATTTGTCTGTATGGAAAATTTGTCCAGCAATAAATTTAACTGAAATTTTTAAAGTATAAATACCATTAAAGCTTTTTGTATACAACTATTTTTGAACTTTTTAGAAATTTAAGATGAGCTTTATTTGGATGGTGTATGATTATGATAGCATGAATAATTTAGTTTATTGTATAATGATAAAAAATTCTTCCCATTTTTCTTATAGAGTATATTATGTGATGGTGAGTTACATACTTAGTTTTACTATAATTATATTTATAGTAAAAGGGTTTTATAGTAAATTTGTATAACATATAACAAATATTTTTATAAGGTAATGCAGTAATTGTAAATTATTGCAAAGGTAAATTCTACAAATAGCGTTAAAAAAATAAGTAATTTATAAATTTTTTTTTTTTTTTTTTATTTTATTTTGAACAAAGACCTCATATTTGTTTGAGGTAGAATTTAGAACATTTCATGAAAAAAAAAATCATATTTAAAAATTTATACTTATACTTTCGCGATCCCCTACATGAGCCCAATTCATGTTTTTATATTTTTTGTCAACACTTTTATCCATATTTGAGAGAAGAATGAAGAAAATGAATGATATGCTTTTCGAGATATTGTCAAGGACACTGTCATAGACTGTAATATGAATCTAGAGTCATAAAACTAGGGCAACTGATTCAAAAGATATAGGCATTTAAAATAATTATGTTTTAAACAATTCTTTAAAAAACTTTGAAATTCTGAAGAGCTTTGAGAATGCATAATATTCATATGAAATTTTATATACAAATGATGCATGTATATACAATTTCATCAAAATCGAAGACGGTGAGTTCTAAAAGTAGTATTTTTTATTCGAAAAAATTGATTTAAGTCTATACCGGATTGTAAATTGGGCTACTAAGTATAAAATACGATAAAAATTGATTAAAGATTTTAACTATAAATGTGCATCATACTAAGTGTTCAACCAATGAGGAACTTAGATGCTGTCACAAATTTCACTTTAGCATTTTGAAATCTACTCATTTTGAGTAAATTAATTTATGTATGATATCTAAATTATGATTCCTATGTCACCTTTTTTCTCATTTCAAATTCAATTCCAAAAATATTTGGAACTTTCCGACATTTTGCCCTTATTCTTTTCGGACTAAAAATCATCACAATTTTTCTTTTTACATTTTATTTTAAATTTAAACTATAGTCGTAGAAAAAGTTGAGGTGCTTTAAATTAGTTTGAACTTATAAAGAATAAATATCTATTGATAATACAATTCCAAATTCATGCCGTCATGGATTTCATCTGTAAACAGTAAAATAAGAAACTGGTTAATGAAATTATGATCATTTGGTGATTTAATACCTACAGTCAGAAAGTTTAATATTGTCCTTGTAGATGGTATACCATTTTTTCAAAACGATTTTATCATATTTTGTGCCGGTCTGTGCAGCAATCAGTTTCTTGAGATCTCCAATGGTGTCATCCGGATTACATTTCACACGAACCTTATATACAAATTGTACAGGTTTAAATAATATTAGTCATTTTAGCGAATATTAATATGTTTTATTTACCTTTTTACCCAAACGATCGTTGCAAGTTATTTCTATCATTTTGCCGGAACTTGATATAAAACAAAATAATATTTCTATCAAATTTTATTAAAATGCTAAACGTTTAATACACAAGTATTTTTTGACAGTCAGCTGTTATATATCGTACAGAGTTGTCAAAAAAGTAAATAGTATATGAGTATTGAGTACTCAATAACGAAAAACTTTTGAATACTCAAAACATAGTTTCCTAAAAATAACGGATAATTTATAATTTTTAGAAATTTACCCCTTATTCATAAACGAATTATAAAACTATCAAAGTGTTAAAATACAAATCTTCTATGGAAAATTTGAATTATAAGCTTATCATAGCTTTATTTTCCATTTATGAATTAGGGTTTATTTCGAAAACACTAGTCAATAAAAAAAAGGTGAATATTTATCATCCAAAATTTCTTCACTGAACGTAACGTATAATATTGCAGTTATAATAACCAACTAAATTCATCTGGACAAAAAAAGTAGATTGACGTCGAGATCAATGGTGTACAATTCCAAACCACCCGAAAGTCTGCCTGACAGCCTTTTTACTTCATCAGCACATGCAACAACTGTCGTGCATAAATTGTGATGTAGAAACAAGATCCTTAAAGCACTAACCGGCAGTACTTGGGGTTCCGTTGAGAATATAATCGGAGAAATCATCCAAACTTTAACATAACACACTTGGAGACTTCCCCAAGGCATGTTAGGAAAGATCTTCTTATGCATGAGGATTGTATACGAAGAAATGTACTTTATCCTTAAGTTAATTTTTCGTTCACATGAATGTTGTATTAGGAGAAGAAGAATAACATTCAGCGGAAAACAAGAGGCATTCTGGCTTAAATGAGAGCGGGATGGGATAGCAATTTAAACACCTTTGGTCCGGCATAGACCTTGGTCCTCATGATACCCCCACATTTTCCACTTCACTTAATCCTGAGGATTTGTTTGCTTGGCCTTGATCTCCAAACAGATCCCCGTAAACAACAAATTAATAAAATTGTAAATGTTAGAGCTGTTGCAAGAACAAAATATATCCCGTATATAAAATTATCTTTGTCACTTTAAAACAATTTTATATTTTTACCGGAATCTGAGCTATTTGCACCTTAAAAAATTTTAATTTTTTGAAAATTTATAAAAATAATCGGATTTAATACCCTATTTTGTATTTAAGCCATTTCAGAAATTTGCAGAAATATCCATTTTCGTTATTGGGTCTTATGACGGAAATGGCAAATAATCTTAAAATTGTCATTACCTTTTGTCAGAAAATCTTGTATGGAAGCTATGGACCGATTTCAACAAAATATGGTACGGTCATTGTTGTTTATATAAGCAATTTCATAAAAATATTCTAAAATTTGTAGCCAAAATCTAAAAAGAAAATGATATTAGCCAATTTTAATAGCAATAGTGCTACTGCCAAATAAAATGTCAAATTTCATAAAGATTAAAGCAAATTTGTCAATCTTAGAATTGTAGAACTAAATTCTGTAAACAAAGGTACTCCAAAATTTTGTGCAAAAAAATATTTAGTTATCTTGAAAATTTATTTATTAATTTGAAATATAATTTTGGCTGCTGACTAGTAAATAGGGAATTTTTAAAAATTCACTAGGCACCTGACAAGTATCCTTATATTAATTATGAAAACCTATGGTTGCGCACCGCTCAAGAACCGCTTCAAACAAGTATACGCACTAGAAAATATGTTTGGCTAGTACACACACTGAGAAAAGCAGCCACTGATATTACTCGGCAAGCTGTCGAATATAATCCTCAAGGTCCCAGGAGGTCTGGTAGACCAGCAAATACGTGGAGACGACAAATTGAGAACGAGTTGAGGGAGTTTTGTGTATCATGGAGCGAGATGAAAATGCTGACTACCGATAAGCCTTCATGAAAAACATTTGTTAATGCCCTATTTTCGACCAGGAATCAAAGGACTAAATATAATTATGAAAACAGACATTTCTTTCAATGCCCATGCATACATTTTGAAAACTCAAAAGAGTTAAGGAACCATGACTTACTAGCCATTAACAACATGGCCTCATCAAGAACGTGTTCAATCAAGTTGAGACAAAACAGATACCAGTACTCATGAGCAATCCTTGAAACCCAGGGGGATTATGGTAGAGACTCTTAAATATAAGACAATAAATCCTTACCTTAAATTGCATTACAATTGTTTCATGAACTTCCAAAAAGACTCACAATCCAACGTTCTTTCTATTCTCCTTACTGAACGTTCTTTTTTTTAATTCTTGTATTTTCCTGTGTGCCGGGCATTTGATAACATTTATTTGCAAGCATTTGCTTTTAATTTCACAATTTACAAAAATCTAATAAGAATTTAATTATTTGATTTTGATTATATAGAAGATTTAATAAAATGTTGACTCATATTTCCTTTTTGTCAAACTTTGGCGCCTTTTTTGTGCTTCCTGTCAATGTAATTTGATTTTTTGTTACAATTATTGTGAATAGTTTGTTTTGAAACAAAGATCATATACTCACATGCATACATACATGTAAATTAGAGTTGTAAAATATCGGTACTTTTTCGATGCTACGTGGGTATTCATAAACTATTAATACAGATAGAAAAGGCTTGTTACACGAATATTTTATAGCAATCTGCCTTATTAGCTTATTTTATTTTCGTTTATTAAATATTGGACCGCTTTGCAAGATTGGTATATAGCTTAAAGATACAACTCAGTATGAGTAACTGAAATTGTGAGCTAAATACCCGAAGTATGGTCGATACCAAGGTAGATTATATTATTATATTAATAATATATTATATTATATTAATAATATATTATTATATTAAGCAAGTGAAATTACCTTCAGTAAATATGCCTTGGTCGATACTAAGTACTCTGTATTTTAACATGTCTAATAAAAAATATTAATAAACAAAATAAACAAAAATGGATTCGCTTAAGGACAAAATTTGTCGTATTTGTTTAGATGAAGGTATAGTTTACGATTGGAATAATATTTTAGATCAACATCCAGACGTTACCTATAAGGATTGCTATTACACATACACCAAATTAAATTGTCCTGGTTTGTATATAAAGCTTCTAGATACAGTTATAAGCCAGCTCGGAATCTACTAAATCTAATTTTTGTTGTAATGTTTCTAGACAAATAAGTTGGAAAGTGGAACAATTTTAATCTAAGTTATGTCAGTAATCATTTGGGGATCATTTTGGGCTGCAGGACCAGGATCTTTACATGTTTATATCACAGATAAAAGTTATTCTAATGCTTATAACGCATACAAATATTGTTCAGAGAACCCACCTTTTGGTACACCGATCGGCTCATAATCAATCACTTTAACGACGTTCGTCCGGCTGGCTGGCTTACTTAATGACCATGTAAGCTTGTGTACTTTTTTGGTCCAAGTATGATCCCTGTACTTTTCTGGCAAAATCAAATTACTATTTCGGATACCTCTCATAGTGATGTCTTACCGGAATAAAGTTTTTGATCCTTTACAGCCACAAATTTTATTGTATATTCTGCATAAATAATGGCTATGAGAACTAAATTCAGTGTTTCTAATCTTGTAGGAATCGACATTATTTGACCATACCTCCCATAGGAGACAAAATCACAAAATCTTTTTGTATACCAAGGAAAAAGCGCTCAGATATGTCTAAGGCTTAAAGAAGCTTGTTAAATTGTTGTTCCATATATAACTTTAGTAGTTAAGGATATCAAATAGCTTTTTCGTACTTGTTTTGATTAAAATTTGACTCAAAATTTTCCGCCATTTAAATTGTGTTTTGGAGCTTTCTTAATTTTATATTACTATACCCTAGCATTATCTTTAGCTCTATGCACAAAAGTATTTGAGCATTTAGCCGTACCAATTTTCAACTTATTGAACATTACAATAAAATTGGTTTTTTATAACGCTGGAAAGACGTATAATCTTTGTAAATAAAATTCTTGTTTTGAATTTTTATAGATACTGATCATTTTTCATGCATGTTATGCCAAATCTGCAAAAAAGGTTTGCAAGACATGCATTCCTTAATCTTAAAAGCCATCGACTCATACAATTTCCTTTTGGAAGTTAACTTTACGGACTCTAAAGTGGATGATAACTTTTCAATGATTTCTGAAGATATTGAAACATATAGCCCAAATAAGTTTGAAACTGTAATTCTCGAAAAATCCGTCTCTGAAATCCAAAATCATGAAGAATTTTCTAAAACAAATTCTCCGAATGAAAGGGAAGATTTGCCGTGCGGAAGTTCTATAGAAATAGAAGTAGTTAGTGATGCGGAGGATTGCAAAAGCAATATATTATCTAAAGTTATCTATCCTATTTATTTGAGTGAAATAAATAAAGAAGTTCAAACACAAAATGCAATAAAAAGAAAATCTACACGTTCATTTTCCTCTAATATTTGTAAAAAGATTAGAGTGGAGACTAAAAGTGAGCGGTTGCAAGAGAACCCGGAGAAGGGTACAGATGTAGTAAAAAAGACAAATAGTCAAAATACACCGAGTATGTGTTCGTTTTGCTGTAAGTATATAAATTTTCATTACTAATAAAATCAAATTTATTCAAAATAACAACAAAATTAGAAGACCCTGGAGCCAAATTTCTGCCGACGTTTCATTTTCTTAGAAAATTGTATATTTATTCACAACATTTATTGTTCAGACTGTACAAATATTTTGTTAAATTAGCGTTCCCACCATTAGAATTTCCAAAAAACTTTAAATTGAAAAAAAATTGTTACGCTTAGGTGATTAAATATTTCATCAGTCTGCATTTAGCATAATAATTCAAAGTTTTAAAGCAATAATATTGCTGCAGCAAAAGTTCTAGCTAACAAATATGCCCTTCAAAAACACGAAAGAACACATATCGAAAATCGAGAACGTAAAGAGGCCTGCCCAATATGTGGAGTAAAGTTCTTTGAGAGAGCGAACGTTGTTAGTCATATGCATATTCATGACGAGAAGAGGGAAAAGAAGCATCAATGTGAGTTCTGTGATAAAAGTTTTTATCAGAAGGGCGTTCTTAATGTACATAGACGAATACATTTGGGCCAAATGATATCATGCACTTTATGTTCAAAAGAATTTTATCGTAAAATTGATTTAGAAATACATATGAATTCACATTCTGAAGCTCCTATAACCAGCAATAGAAAGAGAAGGGTATGTAAATGCAAATATCTGTTAATTTATTAACTCATTCATTTGTTGATTCCTAAATCTTTTTTATTTTAGTCCCGATATTTGGTTCATTGTAAGGAATGTGGCGAAGATGTTCTCAGCACAAATTATAGGGCGCATGAAGCAGCCCACTTAAATGAACCGTTATTAAGGTGTTTAGTTTGTAATAAAGGATTTTACAAACGTAAAAGGTAATATTTGTATATATGTATATACACATACATGTCGCACTTGTTCCCCTAAAGAAAGGTAGCTCAAAATTTTACAATTTTCTATTTGTACAAGAAACCCTCTTTAAAAATCTTACATCATTTACTATTTAACCAAAAAAAAATAAGTCTGGATATGAATGTATATAGTAGTAATAAAATTGATTTTTGTAAAATTTAAGTTGTCTCTGTTTAGAGAAACAAGTGCAATATATAGTTTTTTTATAAGGCTATTTTTTTATTGTATATCTAATTTCTTTGTAGCATTACTACACATGTCAGGGAAGTCCACAAAAAATCTAAGGAAGAATATAAAAATTTTATTGAGATACTTCACGACAATAGGCGATTATCGCATTTACTTTTAGCTCAAACGACAGATTTAAAGTCTGGCTATGAGAATTAACTTATAAATAATAAAATTATTTTATTATATACTTATTTTATAAGCAATAATGTACATAATTATTCTTTAATTTTTGCGGCACGAACCGAGCATAAATTGTATTTGTGTAAGCCTCATTTTATTAAATTTGATAATTGTTATAAAGTAAAATGTACAGAAAATTTTTATATCATAAGTTTTTTTATTGAAAATTTTGTATATCATAAAAATTTCTTTAAAAACCTTTTTTTATTTATTTCATTTATTTATGTTTGTAATATAAAGAAAAAAATTCTATTAATATTCTATTGAACATTTTTATAAAAATCTTATATTAAAAAAGAAAAATTTTCTATTTTTTATATAAAATATCTTTCTATTAAGAAATAAAATGTTCTTATAGCTCATTCACATTAAGCTCGAAAACTCATTCAAGTAGTTTTCGGCTTAAAACTTAAGTTTTCACATACAAAATGAAAACCATAGAGTACCGCATAGAGTGCGATCATATGTTTTACTAAGCACAAAAAAAATAGAAAAAATAGCAAAAAAAATGTATAATGACATTTCTTATATGAAGATGACGTCTTTTAAATGTACTTTTGACGTCTCTTAAATGTACTTGACAGTTTCGTCCTCAGTCTAGTTCTGGTTTATGATGAAAACTCCTTGTGTTTGAGTTTTCAACGAAAATTTATTTAAAAACGTTTAAAAAACGGATACAATAGAAAAATGGGAAAATAATAAAAATAAATGTCATTTTAAAATAAAAAAACAAAAATTTTCTTTAAAAAAAAAAAATGTAAAAACAAAACTTTAATTGTAATAAAAATTTTATTATTTTAATACAATAATAAATATTTAAGTGTTTGGTGTTCGTTTTTAATCTAAATCGCGAGTGAAAAATTAATAGCTTTAGAGATTTCGATAGTGTTTTCATTACCGAAAACTCAATCAAACTTATAATGTGAGTGGGCTATTATGTAAATTTTTTATCGAAAAAAATTTATAATCAAAAGTTAAGTAAAGAAAAAAATGAAAACCCCTTTTTGAAAAAAATTTCTATTAAAAATTTTTATATAATCTAGCGTACTAAACTCATCGAACGGCGTTTAGTAAGCTTGCTTTGACTTCGATATTTGTTAAAAATGACACGTGTGGACCCCTTTTTATCATTGTGAATTCAAAGTTTTCATTTTAAAAGTAAACAAAGTTATTTTTGTTTACATTTTTAATAAACAAATTTACAAAGCAAAAATGTGCTCTCAGGAATTAAAGAATGCTGTTTGTCGAGTTTGTTTGGATGGAGATGTAGTTTTGGATTGGAGCAACACATTAGATGTAAACCATGAAATTACCTTTGAGAATTGCTACTTCAAATATACCCAATTAAATTCCGATGGTAAGTATTTAATACAACGGTCCTCTGGGACATGCAACTTCAAGCTATTTAGCAAGATTTGGGACTATCTAATAAATTCCAAGTGAATTGATATCTGCTGACTATCTAACAAATTCCAAGTGAACTGGTATCTGTAGACTTACATGTGGTCACTTGAAAAAATATATCAGAAATTGAACGATTTAAAAATGCTCGATTTCCAGCACATACCGGATTAAGTTATATTTAAAGTTGCGGCCTTTGCTTAATTAACAAACTTATACAGTCAATAGTCCATTCAGACAGTATGACGGACATAGCTAAATCGACTCAGAAATTGTTTTCTTTCTCTTTCTGTCCGATCTTTTCATATTCATTTGATTAATACAAATTTCTTTATTTCTCCCTAATTTATTTATTTTTATCAATATGCATTGTATTTGGAATTCCACAGATGCTGATGTATTTTCATCTATGTTATGCCAAAACTGCATAAATGGTCTACAAAACATGCATTTATTAGTCTTAAAAGCCATTGACTCCTACAATTTCTTCAGGGAAATAATCTCAGGGGATGAAATACACAACTCAGAATATCAAACCTCTATAACAACACAATCTGAAATGGTATTGGCAGAAAGAAGAGATACAGTGTCGGAGTTGGATGAACTTTTTGATCTTTTTAATGATTCGGATGAAGAGTGGTTTGATCTTTCTAATGATCCTGATAAAGAGTGGTTTGCACATAAATCTGTGAAAGGTATGATTAAAGTGATTTATATTGCTAAGATAATAGATAGAAATTGTTTAAAGATAATCATCAAGTGGTTTATTTTTCAAACTCTTTGAATGTATCCAGTAAAGCATCAGAAAGAAAATACATATGACGGCGTTGAGGAAAAAATCAGTGAAAGTTTTAAACAATATCCAGAAGACAATCGTTTTGAACTAAAAGGAAAGCACTTACTGGGGAATAAAATTAATGATAGCAAACAAATACAAAAAACTAAATTAAATAAGAAAACTGATCCTTATATGTGTTCTATTTGTTGTAAGTAAAATGTTTAAAGAACTTTGCTTAATCTCTTTATCTTAAAAAAACATAAGAAATTATTTAATGGATTTTTTAACTCTAGCACGAGTTTTATCCAGTAAACTTGCCTTAAAAAGACACGAACAAACCCATTTGGAATATAGAGAACGAAAAGAAGAGTGTTCAATATGTGGACTTAAGTTCTTTGACAGGACCAGCCTTTTAGCTCACTTGCGTATTCACGATGAGAAAAGAAAAAAGAAACATAAATGCGAGTTTTGCGATAAAGAATTCTATGCAAAGGGTGGACTAAATGTACATCGTAGAATACATTTGGGCCAAATGTTACCTTGCACGTTATGTTCTAAAGAATATTGCCGTCAAATTGATTTGGACGTTCACATGCTTACCCACGAAGAAGTTCCTATAAGCAGTAATGCAAAGAAAAGGGTATGGTATATATATATTGCAAATATGCTATAAAAGTTTATAATAAATTTCTTTTTAGACTAAGTACTTTGTAACCTGCCTTAAGTGTGGTCAAGAGGTACGCAGCTCGAATTATAAGTCTCACATGGCCGTTCACTTAAATACGCCATTAATGAAGTGCTTGGTTTGTGGAAAAGGATTTTTCATTCGAGATAGGTAAATATTTATGTATTTTTTATCTTTATTGCTCTTAAATAAATGCAACGTAAGGATCATAAATATGGTTGGGATTAAACGTTTTACTGAATTTCTACTTTTAGCTGTACTACACATGTAAGAGAAGTCCACAAAAAATCGAGGGAAGAATATAATAAGTTTATTGAAATACTGAATAATACTCGATTATCTCACTTACTTTTGGCTCAAACGGCAGGAGTAAAGCCCAACAATGAGGTTTAAAAGGCTTACGCACAAGTACAGGACTACAAAACATTATAATTAAATTAAATTATAGTTCAATGGCAATACAAAGTCAAAACAAGGATGAGAGAGAAAAATAAAAAGTGCCATAGAGGATAAAATTAGTGAAATTTTTGAATTAAAAGTACATACTTCCGTTGTATTTAAGTCATGAAAAACTGATCTGTAAAAGATTCTAGCATCATATCTACTATAATTTGATCTTTATTAGCATTATCTGGCTTCCGCGGGTATATAGGAGCTATGGTCATTTGTGAACCAACTTCGACCAATTTCAATACCAAAACTTGAAATATTCTTGCTTAATTTTGTTGCCCTTGCTCTTTACGTTCGCGCCCTATCGTGCCTTCAAAATTCTTAGACAAACGGGCGTTGTCCCCTTTTGTCTAAGAAGTTTTCATCGCTCATTTGTCTAAGGATTAAAAATATATATCCTTTTAAGTTGTGGAGTCAATATTGTGGGAACCATAGTCTTAGCTTACCCCCATTCTTTTTTATGGTGGGTATAAAAAGCATTGGGAATCGGAGATCCTATAAAAATTTGGTGCTTTATTTTAAAATTTCTTAAATTAGTGATTTTGTCCAGCAATTTGACATCATTAGCAACAGCTGATAATTGTTTATCAAGGCGAATTGACTGTCAGTAGTTAATTCGCCTTAATATTTCCCATTTGCTGAAACATATACATAACTCTAAAAAGCATGTGTTGTTTTAAAACGGTATAATGAAAAAGTTCTTAATTCCTCTTAAAACAAAAATATTTAAAAATCAAAAATTATTTTTTTTACAGAAATTTAAATTTGTTTACAAAAACACTGTATTTCAACATCAGAAGTTATTTTGAGTTATTACAACTTTGCAGCAAATGGGCGTTTACCCACTCAGCCACGTTTAGTATGTTCGAATTACACCTTTGAAGTTAAATTTTAGATGAATTCTATCCGAAAGTTTGTTAATAAATTGAATAAAAAAGTTGACAAAAAGCGGTTTATAAATACATTCTCTTTAATGGCTTGCAGTCGATATGAATATGTTAAAGGATATGAAAAAGATGATAGTATATTGCCAAATGTCTGGATAGTGGTGCGAGTAGATGGTAAAGGATTTCACAAGTTTTCTAAAATCCACGATTTTGAAAAACCAAATGATAAAAATGGTAAGAATAAAAACAGAGTTATTAGTATAACCTATACTACTATATATGCGAAGGGTATATATTCTAAGTCGGAATCGGTTCATGTATGATCATACCTTTTCAAAAACAAACGCTTAAGAATCTGAATAAGATAAGTTGTATGGAAACACAAATTAATGTCCCTGGCTCTCATATCATAAATCTTATGGAAATGTTGGTATGATGACATAATGTATAATAGATACCTACACATGTCTCAAAATATTGAAAAGAAACTTGTAAATTTGTGATTAAATGAACAATAGATGACACAGTGGTGTAGGTTATCCTATATAAATTATCCTTGTCCGATTATATATCCTTTCTACTAATTTTATTTAAAAAAATTCTTGCTTTCTTTTAGCTTTAAATCTAATGAACAATGCAGCCCAAACAGTTATGGAAGAGTTTCGTGATATTATAATCTCCTATGGCCAAAGTGATGAATACTCATTTGTTTTTCGTAAAGACGCTAATGTATTTAACCGAAGACACTCCAAACTCTTGTCATATGTTACCAGCCTATTCACCTCATCGTATGTTATGAATTGGTCAAATTGGATGGGCGAGAAGAAATTACAGTATCCACCGTGCTTTGATGGCCGCATAGTTTTATATCCATCCGATCAAAATCTTAGAGACTACTTAAGTTGGCGTCAAGCTGACGTCCATATTAATAATTTGTACAATACCGCTTTTTGGAATCTTGTCCTAAAGAGTGGTCTTTCCAATCAAGAGGCTGAAGCTGAACTACGTGGAACATTCTCTGCAGATAAAAATGAAATATTATTTTCTAAGTTTGGTATAAATTATAATGGCCTACCAGCAATGTATAGAAAAGGTACAATATTACTAAGAAAAAAAGTAGCTTTTGGTGAAAATTCGTCCAATAAAAGACAATTTGTTGTGCCGTTACATGATGATATGATCAGAGATAAGTTTTGGAAACAGCATACGGAATTGTTGGATAAATATATTCCAGGTGACTACGAAAATAACAAAAATATTTTAGAATATCCCGAATTATTGGAAAGACAAATAAAAATGTTAACTTTGAAGGAAAGTTAAAAAAAGTGTATTTTTCTTATTTTAATAATATTATTTCAAACTGTGCCCTGGCAGTAAAGATTCGTTTTTTGCAGAGATATACGGGTTTCGGGAACAATCAATCTCTTTAGAAAAATGTCATTGTAGTAGCTAAAATGTGTTTTTACTTTCGAATTTGTTTTCGAAAAATATACAAAAATTCAGCACATGCTTAAATAAAACAGGCGATATTCAAATCACATGCGATTGAATAATCGTGTGATTTACAGCATATGCATGAATATAATAATGTTCGGTGGACTAAACACAATTTCGATATGTAATTAAAAAAAACAGTTTTCAATTTAATAAATTTTAACTTTTATTTACAGATTAAGAAATTAATATACTACTCCTCCTCACAACCTGGTTTTACTTCTGCCAGTTGTTTTAAAAGTAAATGTGATAACCGACCTTTGTCGAATACTTCAATAAAGTCGTTATATTCTTCCTTTGACTTTTTGTGGATTTCTCTTACATGTTGAACACAGCTAAAAGAACAACGTATACATATTAAATTAATAAAAATATTCCAACGTTTTAATAAATTATATAAGTTTTTAAAATATCATACCTATCACGAAGATAAAATCCTTTACAACAAATTAAACACTTCATCAAAGGTTCCTTGAAATGAGCGGCCATATGTGACTTATAATTCGTGGTGCGTATTTCTTTATCACATTCTGTACACCGAAAGAAATATCTAGTCTAAAAAATATATATGTTTAAAAGTTTATAACACAAATTTTAATAACCTTCATTTGCATACCCGTTTCTTTACGTTGGAGCTTATCCTCGCTTCAGAATGAGAAAGCATATGTCTGTCCAAATCGATTTGACGATAATACTCTTTTGAACATAAGGTGCAAGGTTTCATTTGGCCCAAATGTAGTCGTAGATGTATATTAAGTGGACCCTTTTCATAAAAGCCTTTACCACAATACTCACACTTATGTTTCTTTTCCCTTTTTTCATCGTGAATTCGCATGTGGTTTTTAAGTGTTGCTTTCGTATAGAATTTCGTTCCGCATACCGGACATGGGTCTTCGCGTTTTCGATTTTCAACGTGCGTTTCTTCATGCTTTTGTAGTGCATAAATACTGGATAAAATTCTTGCTGTTAAAAAAATAAATTGTACGTTTGTTATTGGAAAGCATATTTAAGGTATTTTTTTATGTGTTTTGATCCCGCCTAAGTGTAGAAGCACCCGATTTTTTTTCAAAAAAATTGTTATTTAAAATATTGCTGTTAAAATAGACCAAAATCCGTTCATTATTTTGAGTAGGGTAGAAGGGGGAGCATTTGCCACTTTCTTTTAAGTGCTCTAGGTTTCTTACCGTGAGAGTTATCACAATTTTTTTGTTCTTCATATTTACCTATATATGTTAGCTTTAAACTGTGTTGGTTCAGATTGCCTACGGCTTTTCTTTATGTATCAAATTTGAGAAATAGCAAATTAACTTAAAGTGGCCAATGTGCCCCATCCATGGGGAACATTTGCCAATAAGTTTGGTACAAAAAAGAAGTAAACAAAATGTTGTAATAAAGTAAATTTTTATTTCTATAAAGCTTTAATATACAAAACAAACAAGCCAAAAAAAATAATTCAAGTTCATTTCTAATGGATAAATTAAACAAAACAGTAAAAAATTCAGAGATCAAAATTTAAACTATTGGGCCTCTGTTAACATTGTTCTGTGACATATCAACATTAAAAAAAATGTTAAGATGGAAGATGAATTGGGCCTTGCAACCAAAATACGATATCCTTTTTAGGGATATTACAAATGTCGGGCTCAAAAAAATGTCGACGAGTTGCTTTGTTTTATGTATATGGCAAATGTGCCCCAGGTAGAGTCATTAGATGTAAAGAACTATTTTTCACATAAGAAATAGATTTATTGATAAAAGCTTAAAATATTTGTTCTCAATACTATATGGTTTATTAAACTAATGAATAATTTCTTTGGATAACAAAAAACTAAGGAAAATATTACAAAAATACTTGTAGCAAAATATTTTTTTAGGATCTGCTGAAACAATAAATCACGCCTGATGTTTTAAAATATGAAAGCTACAGCAGTCAAAATTTGAGATAGAGAATATCAATGATAAACGAATATAAAATCAATAACAGCATCAAAAAAGATAAGTTAGTTTTCAAGACAATTAGTGGTGGCAAATGCGCCCCTATGGCAACCCTACCTCTTATAGGTCTTATTTTCTGATTAGCCCTAAATTCTAGCATCATAGCTACTAAAACTTGATATTTATTATGGGAGCTATGGTCAAATGTGTACCGTTTCCCATATAATTTAATATATTGACAAATAGTTGCAAACAACGTTTATGTTCTAAATTAAGTTGTCATATCAAAAAAATTAAAAATTCCATCGTTTCGGAAACGGTTTATCTCCTAATTTAATAATTCATTACTTTAGAAAATTACTTTTAGAACAAATAGGGGGTATTGTAACAATTTAAATGTTACTACTAAATTTTTCTACTAAAGTAGTAAAGTGATGTACTTACGACAATATGAGCACATATGCGTTGTTTTCGCTTCCTTATGAGAATATTTATTTCTCTTTCGTTTCCTACTGTTTTTTTCAGTTTTATCTTTTTGTGATTCCAAAGCTTCTCCTTGCGATTTAACTTGTAAGCGGTCATTTTTTGAGACTAGTTCTAAGTTGTCCATTTCATAATCATCATTTTCACTTCTATCATCACTCTGGCTAGAAGTCGTGTTTCTGCTCTTCTCTTTACTTAGTTTTCTTCCGTTTAAGTTATTATTTGATGAGTTTTCAGATGGTGAGACATGCTTAAGGCCATTCAGCCTTTCATCACCTGCTTCACTACATATTTCTATATTAATTGAACTGTCATAATCCATATTCATATGGTCTTCATCTGGGTTTTCAAATTCAAAATAGTCATCCAAATCTGATTCTGTAACGAATCTCTCCTTTTCTTGATTATATATTTCTATAATAAAAGAACTATCAGTCGGTACTTCCATTTTAGATTGATCTTGTAAATTGGTTGTCTTGTCTAATTTTTCCACAATTACAGTTTCAAATTCATTTTCTTGTTCTTCTTCAAATTTGATAGAATCATCGTCTACTTTGGAATCAAAACAGTTTACCTCCATCAAGAAATTGTACGAATCTAAAGCCTTGAGAATTAATGCATGTGTACCATTTAAAGCATTTACACAACTTTGGCATAACATATATGAAAAAGGGTCCGGATCTATAAAAGATAATTTCTTATTAATGATTTTGGAATCTTCTGACTGAACAAAAGAAAGCCCATCGGTTTCATCTAATTGCAAGTGTATACAGCGTTTGGTCAGCACATTAGTGAATAAATTTCTATATTGAAAGTTCACAAATTTTGAATCTCAGTTCTTGGGGGCTTTAAATTGGAATACAAACCTTCACATTTAAGTTGAGTGTATTTGTAGTAACAATCCTTGTAGGTGACTTCCTCGTCTTCTTCCAATGTGTTGCTCCAGTCTAAAACCACAGCTTCATCCAAACAAATGCGACAAACAGTATCTTTAAATTCCGACGAATCCATTTCTATAATAGTACAAGTTTCTTAATTTATTTACATTTATTTGTTGAACTTCACACGATATATCTTTTTTTAAGATCTCTAAACAAAAAATGTAAAATCAAAATATTAAATTCACAATAATAATGATGAAGGCGAATTTACTTTACGCGTCACTGTCATTCAAAAGCCGAAGTCGACAGTTTACACACAGCAACGCCGATCAAATATAACAGCTGTAGTTAAAAAACAATTTTCAAGTTTTTTTTAATTTTCAAAGCGACGATTTTCCTTTTAAAATTTATCGTTACCTGAAGTGCAAAAAGGCGTAATTGACGTAAAAATTCGACAATGTTTTTTTTATGAATTAAGTATTACTTCGACAAGGAATAACAAAAGCAATATTTATATTTGTCACTTGCGCTCTTTTGCATTTCTGGTAACGATATAATACTATTAATTATAACAATATTTTTCTATAAATACGCAATTCTATTTAATGTAAATACCAAAAGATAAAAAGTAAAACCCACGTTTACTTTTTATCTAATTTTTCCCAGTTTATAAAAAAACTTGACCACTTATTTTAGGTAAACACCAAGTTTCAATTTGTTTTTCATTTCTATCTTTATTGGTTTAGGAAATACAATTTTACCACATTTACCTTTAAACAACAGAATTTAAAAAAAACATTCTTAGGTTATTGTTCTCCAGACTGGAGATCTCTGACTTTAGGCATTGATGAGCTAACAAAATGACTTTACTCCTGTCGTTTGAGCTAAAAGTAAATGAGATAGTCTACTCTTATCGTATACTTCAATATAGTCCTTGTACTCTTCCTTCGACTTTTTGTGAACTTCTCTAACGTGAAAAACACAGCTATATTAAAAATGAAAGCAATACATTATAAGTAATTAAAATATACAGGTTTAAAAATATTTATACCTATCACGAATGTAAAATCCTTTATCACAAATTAAACACTTCATTAATGGCTCATTAAAATGAGCGGCCATATGTGCCCTATAATTCGTGGTGCGTACTTCCTTATCACATTCTGTGCAGCGAGAAAAATATATTTTCTAAAAATGAGTGTACATTAATATCTGTATTAGGAATGGAAATTATTGTATTGTATTTCTTTTTAGTAGATTTTAGACCTTGTTGGTACCGTGCTATAACCGCATCTTAATTATACAATTTTGAAATCCTTTTGGAAAATCTGAATTATAAACTTGTGTTTACCTTTATTTCCGTTTACGAATAAGGGGTAAGTAAGTCTTTTTTTCTGTAAAATTTACTCAAAGTGAGTTAGCAGGTTTGCATTAATAGGGACAAGGCTTCTTTTCGTATCTTAGACAATAATAGATAGAATCGGGGCAGGGAAAGTTCCACATCATAAGAAGATAATATTTTTAATATTTATTTTCTAGTCTTCTGACATCTTATGGATAAGCAGTCTAGCTAGAAACACGATTTCTTGTACGACAATATTTTTGTATTGTCATATACATATAAGTTATAAAAATTTGTTCACAATAGGATCATTAAAAGAAAATCGTACCTACATGGTCTAAAATGTATGTACATATCCAATGCAAAAGTAAAATAACGCCTGATCTTTGTAATATAATAATATTAATGTATCCCTTATTTTGCTTAAAAAATTGTTCACTTCCATGATCATTAGAGTGGTTCGAAAAAAAAGTTGAGTCTGTCACCCCCTGGAATTAAAGACAATATAAAAATAATTCTGAAAAAATTTTGTTTATTTTTTTACCACGCCTAGAAATACCGCCCTTTTTGTATTTTGTTAACTGTTTCGCCATCTTTTGTCCGATCATAACAATTTATATATCGGTGTTCAGGGCTCTGTAAGGGCTACATTTCTCTCTTTGATAGTTTTTTACTACTGCGTCAATTTTTAGTCATAATTTTTTAAAATTCGAGTCGTACCCACTCTAATCGAATAGAGTAAAAATCTAGTTTTTAAAAGTTATGACTATAAATTAACTTGGTAGTAAAAAACTATCAAAGAGAAAGAAATGTAGCCCTTACAGAGCAGCGAACACCGATATATAAAATGTAATGATCGGACTTAAAATGGCGACACAGTGAACAAAATACTGAAAGGGCGGTATTTGTAGGCGTGGTAAAAAAAATAAAAAAATATTTTTTAGAATTGTTTTAACATTATCTTTAATCCTAGGGTGTGTCTGACATAACTTTTTTTTTGTATGGAAGGCGGACCGCTCTAATGATCATCTGGGATAAACCACTGAAACTTATATTTTTTCTGTATGGAGATTTTTAACTTTTGCAAAATATCTTAATTTTTTATCTTATTTTTTTCATTTGCATACCCTTTTTTTCGCCTTAGAGCTAATCGGCGCTTCAGCATGGGAATTTAGATGAATATCCAAATCGACTTGACGATAAAACTCTTTTGAACATAATGTACAAGGTATCATTTGGCCCAAATGTATGCGTCGATGTATATTAAGTGTGCCCTTCTCAAAGAAGTCTTTATCACAAAACTCACACTTATGCTTCCTTTCCCTTTTCTCATTATGAATATGCATGTGCGTTACAAGGTTGGCTCTCTCAAAGAACTTGAGTCCACATATGGGACAAGTTGCTTTGCGTTCTCGATTTTCAATATGGGTTTTTTCATGCTTTTCCAAAGCATATTTGTTGGCTAAAACTCTTGCTGTGGTTGGTAATTGTAAAAATGTTATGAATCATTTAACGATTTAATTGAAAGGTATTATTTACTTACAACAAATAGAGCACATGCGGGGAATTTTGTCTTCTCTAACTTTCTTTTTATGTCTTCCTTGTCTCTTTTTCTTGCCAGTGTCGTCGAGGTTTTCGATCTCTGATATATTTTCTAAGTCGTTTACTTGAGGTTTAGGCCTGTTGCTTTTACGATCTAATTTTAATTTTTTTCTATTAATGTATTCATAGTCATCGACGTTTTGTTTAACAAACCCATTTGTAGGCACTGGTTCTTTTGTATTACTAGAGTACATATCAGCGGGACGGTTAGCATCAGGTGATTTATCGCAATTTTCTAATTCATTTTTACACATTTCTTTTTTGTTAACAGAGTTTACTATTTCAATGGAGACTTCGTAGGACTTGTCATTGGAATACTCACATTCATAATGAACCTGCATTTCTGTTTCTGAGTCTGTTTTTTCAATATACATCGCTTCAAATGGAGTTGAGCTGTAGTTTTCTTCTTCAGATATGACTGGCTCAAATACTTTGGAATCGTTGCAGGTTATTTCCATAAAGAAATTATATGAATCGAGTGCTCTTGAAAGTAGTGCATGCATGCTTCGCAGTCCATCCATACAGCTGAAGCATAGCATTGAAGAAAAGTGGTCATCAGCATCTACAAGTATTCCAAGGATAAAATTGCAACGGATTTAATTAAAGATGGAATTTGATAAAAATAAACAATGTTTGAATAGTAACAAACCCTGGCAATTTATCTGAGTGTATTTGTAATAACAATCTTTGTAGGTTGTATCCGGGTAATCTTCCATTGCATTATTCCAATCAAAAAATGTACCTTCATCAAGACAAATGCGACAAATTTTGTTCTTAAGAGTATCCATTTTTACTTGTGTTTTGAAATTATTTTTTTTTTTCGTTTGTTTATAAATACAAACTTCAGAATATTTGGATTAGTGATATAAAAGCATGGAATATTTGAGTATTCATTTTCTTCAAGTACTCAAGTCTTAATAAATTTATTAAAAAAAAAAAAAAAACTTTATAATTGAAGTGATTTTAAATAAATTTTACTTCAAAGTGGAATTTAGAACATGCCTGAATATATAAATAAAAAAATATTAAAAAAGAATAATAAATTTTCCACAAGAATAACTTTGATTTGAAGTCGAGCATGCCGCTCTTAGGACAATTCTGTGGCTTGGTGCTAAAAGGGCCAATGTCAAAAAATATACTAATGAGAAAATTTGATTTTAAGTTTTTATTTTCTATATAAACAGATAGAAACGTAGCCCAGGAAAGCCCTTATAAATCTCTTCCAAGTTAGTTTAGAGATTAGGTGTTAAAGCCAAATTAAAAAGGGTAAAGAAGGGATTCTAATGCTATGATTAACTCAAAACAGCAGAAAATTGTCATTGGTCCTTTTTCCACCAAGCCACAGAATTCATGAAAAGAACTTTTAATACAAAAAAATTCTATCAAAAATTTGTCGACAAAAAAATTAAAAAAATCATGGACTCGTATGATGGTGTAGGCTATAAAAAAGTTATATTTTTTATTTTAATTGATATTTTTATAATTTTTTATTTAAATTAATTATACTAATCCTCACAAGTTTCTTTAACTTCAGTTGTTTGTTTTAAAAGTAAATGCGATAGCCGACCTTTCTCAAGTACTTCCATAAAGTCATTGTATTTATCCATTGGTTTCTTGTGGACTTTTCTCACATGTGTAACGCAGCTGGAAGAAATATTATTTATATTGTTATTATATTAAGAAAAAAAATAAAAATGTTAATACTACCTATCGCGAGCATAAAATCCTTTATCACAAATCAAACACTTCACCAATGGTTCCTTTAAATGAAATGCCATATGTGACCTATAACTAGTACTGCGTATTTCTTTATCACACTCCGTACAGCGAACAAAATATTTGGTCTTAAAATAAAAAAAGTTATAAATGGAAAAATTAGATTACGTATTTAAATCTTATATTAATTGTCATACCCTTCTTTTCTTGTTGCAATTTATTGGTACCTCAGGATGAGAAAGCATATGAGCATTTAAATCACATTGACGATAATATTCTTTTCCACATATACTGCAGGGTATCATTTGGCCCAAATGTATTCGCCGATGTACATTAAGTGCTCCCTTATCATAGAAATCTTTGTCACAATATTCACATTTATGTTTCTTTTCCCGTTTCTGATCGTGAATACGCATGTGCAGTCTGAGAGTTGGCTTATTAAAAAACTTGAGTCCACATATTTGACACTCTTCTGTACGTTCTCGATTTTCAGTATGAGTTTTTTCGTGATCTTCTAGCTTGTATTTATTCACCAAAATTTTTGCTAATATAAAATAAAGTGTTTATTTAAATATACATATAATTTGATTCAATTATTTTAAAACTATTGGAATAGTCTTAGCATCTCTATTATTTTTTACGATAAGGAATGTTCCAAATAAAATATCAATTTACTGCTTTCGGCAAAATTTAAAACAAATATATATTTTTTATGACTTTAGCTTTAATAGATATTGCGGATACTATTGTTTTTAAATCATTAATTTTTATTTGACTATATAATGGCACTTTTTAAGAAAAATAGCAAAAAAAAATTGAGGGTTGATTTTCGAACTGTTTAAAATATTATCAAACCGTATAAGAAAAAACTGGATCAGAAAGAAGAATAAAGGTCCAACAGATGTTGGTAAAGAAAAACAAGTCAGACATATCATCGAAAGACCGCTTAAAACTGCTATGCTCTCATAATTTTACAGGAAGATCCAAAGGTCCGAAAGTTTCAGATCGCGATTTGATTAAAAGTGCTCTTGATAAAGATTATATAACAAAGCGGAATGGGTTCTGTGATGTACTTACAGCAAAAAGAGCACATACGAGGAGTATTCCATTCGACTTGATTAGAATATATTGTTCTTTTTCGTCCTCCTTTCGTGCCACTTTCTTCAATTTCTTCTCTCCGTTTTTTATCGTCTAATTCTTTCTCTTCTGAATTCATTTGTACACAGATATTTTTATCGTCTAGTTCAAAGTTTTTACCAATAGTTTCGTTATCATTATTCTGACAAGAAATATTATTTGCAGGCTTTATTAGGTTTCTTCTTTTAGAGCTTCTACTTGATTTGTTTGCAGATGTTATATCAATTTCTTTAGAATTTATAGGTTTTTCTATCACTTCATTACACAATTCTATATTAACAAAAGTTTGACATTTAGCTTTATTCGAACATTCATCTTGAAGCTCTGATTTTACATCCGAATTTTCTACAAATACAGTTTCAAATTCATTTGTTGAACATGTTTCCTCTTCAGAAATATTTGTATCATAGTCAACATTAGAATAAAGGAAGTTTACATCCATGAAAAATTTGTACGAGTCTATAGCTTTTACAATGAATGAATGCACGTAGTTTAAGCCATTTATACAAGTTTTACACAACATAGATGAAAAATCATATGAATCTAGGGATAAAAAGTTTAATCAGAATTTGTATGGCTTGGAATCTTATTTTGTAGAACCTTCACATTTTAGCTGAGTGTATTTGTAGTAACAATCCTTGTAAGTCATATCCTCATCCTCTTCCAATGAATTTCTCCAATCCAAAACTATATTTTTATCTAAGCAAATGCGACAAACTGTATCCTTAAAATCCATTTTTAACATAAAGGTATTATTTTTGGCTAAATAATAATTTACATTCTGTTTGGAAAATAATATATTTCTGATGTAAATAACAATTAAAAATCAAAAAATTCACAATAACACGAAGGTCAGAGTCTTCTACACAAAAATAACGCCGATTTACTATGTGACCATTTCATATTTTTATACTTTAAACCACCAATGGTATAAAGGGTATTATTAGTTTATGCTAAAGCAAAATTGGTCCAATCGACTTAGCATCAATTCCAGATTTGAACTTAAAGATATTTCTAGAAAACTTTCTATAAATATTTTTTGTATCTAAAAATTATTTTTAAAAAAATTTGGTTTCGAAAATTTTCAACAAAAAATTTGGTTGTAAAAAAATATGGAAAATATTGTTATACACAATTTTTTATAAAAATGTTCTTAAAAACATTTTGGCATCGAAAATTTTCTATAAAATATCTTAATGTCATGATAAATATTTGTTCAATAAAAAATTTTAGTTTTGAAACTTTTCTTTAAAAAATTTTAGTATCGAAATTTTTTTTAAAAAATATTAGTATAGAAAATTTGGAAAAAATTTTATCGAAATATATATCGAAAATTTTCTTATTTTTTTTTTATATTTTTAACATCGAAAAAGTTTTATTAAACATTTTTTTAATATCGAAAATTAAAAAAAAAATTTGGATTCGAAAATTTTCTACAGCAAATTTCAGTATCAAAATTTTTTTATAAAAACTTTAAGTATCAACAATTTTAATATCGAAGTTTAATATATATATATTGTTTAAACATTTTAATATCGAAAGTGTTTTATTTCATATTTTTTCAGTAAAACAATTTAGTTCGAAAATTTTTTGGTACGAAAATTGTCTATTAAAAATTTTAGTGTTAAAAATCTAAATCAAAAATGTTGGTATAGAAAACTTCTATAAATATGTTTAATTACTATATTTTGGTATCAAAAAATAAAATATCGAAAATGATTTTTAAAATATTTTTCCATCAACAAATTTTAGTTTCAAAAATTTTCTATAAATAATCTGGTATAAAAAATGTCGAAAAAAAATTTTGCCATCAAAAATATTCTATAAATTCATATAAACATAAAATATTTTTTATAAAAAATTTAAGTATCGAAAATTTTTTATAAAAAATTTTAGTATCGAAAATTTTCTATAAAAAATGTTAGTATAGAAAATTTTCTATAAAAACTTTTAGTATCAAAACTGTTAAATAAAATATTTTTTCTATCAAAAATTTTAGCATCGAAAATTTTCTATAAAAATTTTGTTATCGAAAATTTTCTATAAAAATTTTGTCATCGAAAATTTTCTATAAAAATTTTTCATCAAAAATTTTCTATAAAAAATTTTGTCATCGAAAATTTATTATAAAAAATTTTAGTATCGAAAATTTTCTGTAAAAAAAATTAGTTTCAAAAGTATCGAAAATTTTCTATAAAATATTTGAGTGTCGAAAAATTTATATAAAAAAATGTTTTAAAAAATTTTAGCATTGAAAATATTCTACAAAAATGTTCAATGAAAAATTTTAGTATCGACAAATTTTTTTTAAAAAGTTTAGTATCTAAAAAAAATTTTCAGTATCGAAAAAATTTTATTATTTAAAATTTTCTATAAAAAATTTTGGTATCGAAAATTTTATATAAAAAAAATTTTATAAACAATGTAGAATTGAAAATTTTCTATAAAAAAGTAGTATTGACAATTTTTTTTTTTAATTTTGGTATCGAAAATTTTCTTTAAAGAATTTTAGTGTCGAAAATTTTTTATAAAAAATGTTGGTGTCGAAAATTTTCTATAAAAAAATTTTATAAATTATTTTTTATAAAAAATTTTAGCATCGAAAATTTTCTATAAAAGCTTTTATTTTGAAAATTTTTTTGTTAAAACATTGTGATATCAAAACTATTGAAAGCTGAACTTTTATATAACACTGCTGTAAAATTGACCGGCGTTTGACGTTTTGAGTTGTTTTTGCAAATTGTAATTTTAATATTTACGTTCTGGCAATACTGTTTATACACAATGGAAAATATTTTTCCAAGTAGAAAAGGACAAAGATTTTTCTTATAAAAAGTATTGACGATTTTATAGGTTTTATTAAATTTAAATAACAGAGTTTGAAATAATATATATAAAGTATATAAACTATTATGCCAGGCTATCATGATCCTATCCAGAATCATCGTCGGCTAAGATCTTTTTCCTTGGACGTCATTGAAGAGTATTTTGCTCAATTGAATCCAATTGCTAAGCGCATTGCCTATGACATTAATGACACCAAAGCCAACTATGGACAGCTGTGGGATACTTTAGGCTACCACGAACAGAATGATATAATTAATGATACTTTGATAAAGCCGGAAATTTCCTTACGGTACTTTGATAATTTCTTAACGCCCACACCAACTAATTCTTCAGGAAACAGCTACCAGTCATCTACGGATTCTTTGACTGCCATAGTACTGAAAGATGTTGGGGTATCTAGAAGCTCTGAAGCAAATCGAGGAGGAGAGGATGAAGATAAGAAAATGTCAACTTCCTTGAAACCATATGGTGAAAAGTTTAATGCTTCTGGCATTAGTAATTTTTATTCTTACGATGGTCGCAATCTTTATACATTTGGAATGCAAAAAGTTGCGTTAAAAGTAATACAGGATGAAGCTTTGGGATGCTTTCGCGATGAACATTCACATCCATTTTGTTATAGAACAAAATCTCAAATCAATTTATTTGTTTTACAACCATTTACCGAATCGATGGCAGCTAACAAGGCAACAGCACTCAATTATAAAATAGTAGCAGCTCAAACAAAGTCATTGGCTATAAAACCGCGAGAAGAAGTAAGCACACCCGCTGAGGATGAGGAATCAAAAAAGGCATTGGACAATTACCATCGTTTACAACATCAATTAAAAATGAATCTTAAGGAGAAAAAAACTCAAGACTTGCAAAAGTCATCATCTTCGTCTTATTGTATATCTATAAAACCGAGTAGTATTTCATCAAATCGTAAAATTGTAAAATCACCCGATACTTCCTATAAACAAGAAAATAACGATAACCATATTTCAACAAATACCAAAACTTCATTGCTACAAAATTATATAAATTCAACCCAAATTTGTGTAAAACCAAATATCGGCGTTAACTATGCAGTTTTCTCCGATTCATTTAACACTGCTGAAGAGAGCTCCAACTTATTGCAAAGTGATTTGACAACAGCATCCTGCTCTTCTGCAGCAACCTCAGATGATGATGAAAAAACTTTGGAAGCAGAGGATGTACATTTACTTGACAATGATTCAAATATTCGCAAAGGATTTGATTTTCTTAACAACTGGTAAAATTTTATTATCAATTGTCTTAATACGGCTGCTTAGAGTAACATTTAACATTGCTGCTTTATATACTAAAACTAGGCAAAATTTGTCTAATTTTTTTTTTTTCTTTTAACTTTTGATATTCATGTATTGCAAAAAGATGACCCAGCGAAATAATTCTATATATCTTTAATACATATATTTATATAATAGACTGAACTGATTTTTTTTTAATAAAGACAACAATATATAGTAATTATACCTATACCTTTTATTTCATTTATTTAAAAATTACTCTAGCCACAGAACATGTACGTATTAACTCTACTAAAAAAGGTATACATATGAATTTAAATTTTGAATTTATTCAATACCAATCTATAAGCCATTGACCAAAATATTGATTTAGTAGTTTCTGAAATTGTTTGCATTGCCAAGTTTTTTGGGGAACAACGGAAAATCCTGAATAGATTGATTCCAAACAAACTATTATTAAATTACAATACTTTTACTATACATAACAGTTTTATTTTCGAATCGAGTTACGGAGTAATCTCCCAGACCATCTTGTTTCTAACAGCATCATTCAATTTACAACTCAATAATTGTATCTGATAAACTCTCTTAGATTTTGTGAATTTTTATTTAATGAATACATAGTAAAGTTATATAAAATTTTTTGGTGATATATACAAAAGTTTTATTTTGTTTTTGGTAAATGAACTTTAGAAAATAAATTCAAAAAATACATATTCTGCTAAATATCTTAAAATTACTTATTATACTCCTATTAGTTACAATTATTATTATTAATAGTCATCATCATCCTCGTCATCTTCATCGCCGCCTGTAGCGCGCATTTGTTTGGCACTCTGTTGTATTGCAGAGGCTTGCATGCTAATCCACTGCTGCTGTTCCTCTTGGGCCTGCTCCTCACGTGCCTTTTCAAACAATTCTTGTTGCTGTCTCAGTAACTCCTCTTCTGGAATACCCAAATTTTCCAAGCGAGTACTTTGTCTGCGTCTTTTGGCAGCCACTTCCTTGCAATCATTTAACACAGCCTCAGCCTCTTGTTTATAGTCGCGAAAACCCAAACGTTCTAAGGCTTCTAAAACATGTTCTGCGTTTATGGTCTTTTTATTGCGCATATTACACACTTCATTTGCTTCCGAGCTTATCAAATGAATAAATTCGGAACAACAGTTCAATAGTAATTCACGACTTTCATTGGCCACCCGAACAGAGGGCACCAGTTCTTTGATGATTTTATTGATACTAGCACGAGGTAAAGTTAATTCATCATCTTCCGATGGGGGTGGACATAACTCATCCTGTGGATTACTCATTTTTAATTAACACTTTAATTTTAGAAATTTATCGAATTTATTTAGATAAGAGAATTAAATTTTTGTATCTTCAAATTATGTGAGATAAATAAAAACACCTCAAAAAATACAAACAAACAGTGACATATATCAGAGCCCTGTGTTGGCTTTTTTTGAACGGCGGTAAACAAAAAGGAAAATGTGGCGACTACTAAGCCGCAGAATGCATTATTTGAGAGAAAAGAGACCTAGTGTGTCAAAAAACGGGTTTGGAATTAAGAGAGGATTCTGGTACCTAAAAGGGTGAAGAATAAGATGAAATGTTAGATTTCTGATAAAAAATAATTTAACTTATAAAAACGTACAAAACAAACTCGAGAAATCGATAAAAATAAGAATTTTATTTATTCTCAAAACTTCATTTTCACATACTAGGTTCCTTTTATCGGAGAAATTCACATATGAAGATTACGATTTTAATTTTGTATTATTCTTGTATTTTTTATTATAGTTGCAAAGTTGTTAAAAATCAAGCAATTGTGTTATGTTCCCGCACGATATCGAACCAGTTTGAAGTTATCTAAAACTTAACCTATTAAATTTCCGTACTCTGTTTTCAAAAATTTTCTTCAAAAAAAGTTTGTGGATCAACCTTTAAAGTTTAGTATTTTTCCTTACTTCTGTGTAAGTTTTGTTGTTTGAGAGAGTAACCTCTTAATTACTCTAATTTGTCCGAACCCATCCAAAAATTAAAGAAACCCACCTAATATAATTTTATTAGACCAACTGACAAAATTTACATTAGTACGTAAAAAACTTCGGGATAAAACACTATGTTCTAAGTACTTATCTAAGCAACCATGAGGGAAAACTACCGCTAATCCATCTGTCATTTCAAAGGCTATTGCTGCCAACACAAAATAATCTATCTTTGCCATTAAAATTGCAATATCTTCGTGAAATAAAGGTAATATATATATATTTGGTATTTTATAAAAGCTTCATGTAATAATGTTGCTTTGCATGAAAAATATTTTAAGGGTTTTATATGAAAAGTTCATAAAAAATCTATAACTGACCGGCGCTTGACGTTTCGTGTTGTTTTTGCAAATTGTATTGTTTTTTTATAAATTTTACTCTGGCAATTCTGCATATACACTTACATAAGAGTGAACCTAGCCTCCGTCACTGTGTCAGTCGTGTCGTGAAAACTTCTGGTAAAATTTTTTCCTATCGGTTTTGCATAATCAATTTTTCCCTAAATTGCCTAAAAAAATAAACTGTATAATTTAACTTTGTTGCATTTTTAGAAAATACCACGGAACTCTTGAGCAATCAACCAATATGTTTATGCAACGTGCTTCATCTATCCTGGTCCCCATGGCCGTTGAGGCCACAGCACAGGCCCAACAACAGCGTGGTATGGCTACACTTAAGTCCATTTCCATTCGCCTGAAGTCCGTAAAGAACATTCAAAAAATTACGCAATCCATGAAGATGGTGTCAGCTGCCAAATACTCTCGTGCCGAACGTGACTTGAAAGCAGCTCGCCCCTATGGTGTTGGTGCCAAACAGTTCTTCGAAAAGACCGAAATCAAAGCCGACGAAAAGGTTGAACCCAAGAAGTTAATGATTGCCATAACTTCGGACCGTGGCTTGTGCGGTGCTGTTCACACTGGTGTTGCCCGTTACATTCGTAATGAATTAGCCAAGGATGAATCCAACATTAAAGTTATTTGTGTTGGTGATAAGTCCCGTGGTATCTTGTCTCGTTTGTACGGCAAGAACATCTTGTTGGTGGCCAATGAAGTAGGTCGTTTGCCTCCTACTTTCTTGGATGCCTCTCGCATTGCTCACGAAGTTCTCAAGTGCGGTTATGACTTCACCGAAGGTCAAATTGTCTTCAACCGTTTCAAGTCGGTTGTATCGTACGAATGCAGCCAATTGCCCATCTTCAGTTCACCTGTTGTAGAAAAGTCAGACAAATTGGCCGTCTACGACTCCTTGGACGCTGATGTTGTTCAAAGTTACTTGGAATACTCGTTGGCTTCACTCATCTTCTACACCATGAAGGAGGGTGCCTGCTCCGAACAATCTTCCCGTATGACTGCCATGGACAATGCTTCCAAGAATGCCGGTGAAATGATTGAAAAATTGACTTTGACATTCAACCGTACCAGACAGGCTGTCATTACCCGCGAGTTGATTGAAATCATCTCTGGTGCTGCCGCTTTGGATTAAACATTCTAACACCATCAACCACTGCTGCAGGCTTTGGGCTGCAAAACGACTAGAAAACGAATTAAAAATTCGAAAACATTCAAATCAACAGCAAATTGTCGTTGCATTCAAGTTAATGTCTAGATTTAATTATTATAAAACACATCTATAAGAAAATTCATAAGTGGAGAAGATCCAGTAAAGAGTTTTAAATTGAAATCTAATTATTGATTAAAGTTTAATAAAGATAACATGTAATGTATTCTAATAAAACAAGAACTTCTATAATATTAAACGAGTTAAAGTATTACTTTCAATTAAATACATTTTATTTATATCTCAGAGTTTTTACAAATTTTTATAGGTATTTATGTAGGAATAACAGGCTTTAGTTTTGGTTAAGTAGATTTTTTAACAATTATCTTAAATTTTAATACGATGGAAACACACACACGTAGACCATTGTTCCTATCATACAAATAGAATAAATTCAAAATTTTAGGGGAAGTTACTCCATATCTGGATTCAAAAATAAAATTTTCGAAATTTAAAGGTTAATTTTGACAACAAATGTAGACGTTCACACCAAAACGTAACAATTTTATCATAAACCATTTTAAGTAAATTCAGAAAACATTTTTCCGCTATAAATTACCTTGCCCTATTCTGCGTTTCGATTCGAATCGAGATTTTCTCCATTTGACAATTTTGGTGTTCTGTGTTTCGATTCATTTCAATTTCTTTCCATTGTATGTATTCCGCGTTACGATCGGAAAAAGACGGAAATTTTTTCCATTTTTATTTTATTAAGTCTTTTTCATTTTCTTTCGATTCCGTTTTTGTTAGAATACCAATTTTTTATCGAAAGGATCTGAATGCGGAGGCGTAATCGTAACGCAGAACTATTCTCTTTAAGCGATGTTATATATATATAAGAATTATAGAAAAATGTTAATCGATTCTAACAAAATTTTATACACCCGCTGGTATTTAAATAAAGCTTATTCTTGCAAATTTAGTGGACATATCTGGCATAGTTCCTAATTTAATAGCTTTTAACTGGCCTTTGGTACATTTTTTTTTTTGGTTTCCGGGAGTGTTTTTTCTATGAGAGCTATAGTCAAATATGGACCGATTCCTATAAAATTTGATATATTGACTAATTGAATTTAGTCGTCATAGCTATAACAATTGTATTCAATTAATCAGCATTAATGTGACTCCCGGGCAGGTTTATATGGGAGCTCTAACTAAATGTGAACTGATTTCGCCCATTTTCAGTACACAATTTTTATCACATATCAAAAATACTTTTTTAAAATGTTGCCCGTCTAGCTCTTGTAATTTAGGAGCTATCGCGCTTTTATCTGACGGACATAAAGCTAAATTTCTTTTTGTATTTTTGTGTTTCCGTAAGTTTTTTTTTTTATATGGGAGCTATGGTCAAATGGTGACCGATTGTGACAAAATTTTGCACACCGGCTGGCATAAGACTTCCTAGTGTTAAATTTAGTGGTACCTATTATAGTTTTAGATTTATTAACATTTAAGTGTATGTATTTTAGGTGAAATTTAGGCTGTTTCCGTAAGTTTTTTGTATAGGAGCTATAACTAAATGTGAACCGTTTTTGGTGAAATTTTATATGCTGCCTAGGGCTTATGTAAAACTCCTACATACCAAATTATCATCATAGCTCTTATAGTTTGTTATTTATTAGCTAATAAGCGATTAGCCTAGGCGAGGTTATACGGGAGCTTTGGTCAAATATAAACCGATTTAGCCCAATTTCAATACCAAAATTTTCTCAAAGATGAAGAATGTTTTTACTAAGTTTCGGTGAGCTAGTTTTTTTTGTTTACGCGTTATCGTGATTTCAACAGACAGACAGACGGACATTGCTGAGCCAATATTAAGGAAATATTAAGGAAATTACAAACGGAATGACAATCTCAACATACCCCGCATTCTTTTTGATGGTAGGTATAAATATATCACCAGCTATACAAATGTAGAGTAAAGTGAACATTTTTAATAAATATTTAAGTTTTTTTTTTAATTGTTGCGTTTTGGTGCGATCCGCCGTTTTTAAAACCTTCTTCTAAAAATTGATTGGCGTTTTGTGCGACTCCATTTAATATACTGCAGAGAAATGGCATTATTAACTCAGTTTTTTTTTTTTTAAAGGAATTGTTACGTTTTGGTGTAAACATCAAATATGATTAAATTTTGTTTGAATGTTAAGCGGAACATTACATTTCTTAGGCTGCATATTCCAAATCCCAATATTCATTGTGTTGGACAATTATTTACTTTTTATTTTCATTATAAAATTCTGTCTGTAGAAAACTTTTTGTAAAATTGCTCTAATTTTAAACACCAGAGCATGGTAATCAATTTTATTAAAACACATCTTATTTTGGAACCAGTCTATTAAATATTTTTCTTAAAAAAAATTATATTTGCATATATGTATTAAAAAATCTCATTTTATGTAATTCAAGTTCTGTGGGCATTACACACAATGTTTTGTATTTTCTTTTTTACTTAAAATTACGATAGGAATATACAACTAATTATTAAAAAAAACATAACACAAGAGAAGTTTAAATAAAATGTAGAAAAATAAAATAAGGGACAAAGGGACTGAATTTTGAAACAAAATTTGAAATCGCGTAAAGGCAATTACTTTAATTGAAGTACATACATATGTTCTTAAAAGGGAAAATTTTATATTAAAAAATGCGGACATCACCAAAAAGGTTAAATTTTTAAGTTTACTATTTTTTTATTATTATTTTTAAATTTTTTTGCCATTTTATGGTTAATTTTTTATTTTATAAAAAAGGTTTAATTAATATATTTCTTTCGACTAATTTAAAGACATAATGACGAAACAAAATTAAAATACAATTATTATAATAAAAATTAAAAGTGGAGTGATTTTTTGTTGTATGTATAAGAAATTTTTGTTTATATTTATATATATTTGTATGTTTTGCTGATGGAGTGAACTGTCTACCATTTCTTCTTGTGTTCATCCATTGAAACTCCACCTGGTCCCAAGGATACAATCATCAACAAACCACCAATAACAGAAAGAGTCTATAAAATAAAATATAATAAAATTAATAATGTTAATGTAGTAATCAAAAAGAAATAGAAAATTTGCGAGACAGAAAGAAAATACTTACTTGGAAAAAGTCATATTTGAGAAAATCTCTGAGAGGCTTGTAGGCAGGAATGGTCCACCACGCGTTATGATACAAATTCAAAACAGTCAAAAGAGCAACCAAAATTAAAGCAGACAATTTTGTTTTGTAACCAATTGTTACCAAAACCATCAAAATTGAACCAACAAGATCTTGAAGAACCTATTAAGAAAGATTTAATTAATTTGGAATAAAGAATAAGAAAGTAAATTTTGACCAACCTGCAAGAAGCTAAGTTCGAAACGAATCAAGGTAATAAACATGAATGCTAGCAAAATACGACCAGCGAGTTGCATAACATTTTTGGGTTTATTGTCTCCCAATGTGGGAACACCAGCAAATAAACTACGACCTTCAACTCGGGATTCTGCTAATACCAATAACAATGCACCGATAAGAGCCAAATTACGTAACAAAAATTGTATGTCCCACAAGATCGAATAGGCAACTGTCTAAAAAAAAATTCATATACATAAAAATAATTTTAACATTTAATAACAATAATAATATCAATTAATTTATTTGTTATTACCTGCAATACAACAATGGAGAAAAGAATACCAACGGCAATGTCAACCTTAAATCTAGCAATGACCATTCCACAGCCTCCAAGTTGTCCAATTAAATTAACTAAAACAAATACGGTAGCCAAAAATTTTCCACAACCCCAGCTCATATCCATGTATTCACGTTGTTCATTCCATTGGAAGTACATACGTAAGCCATCTTCAAAAAATGTGGCTATCAGACACAAACGTGCTACTGTTGGCAGGATATTTTTTCCACGACGAATGACCTGAAATATATAAAGAAAATATCATAAGCAAAGGTAAGTTTAAAAAAAATAACAAATATAATTTGCATTTACTATAATATTTTTTGAACATCGAAACGCGTTGAGGGACAACCTCCTCAACAACACAAACATTTTTTTGGCTTTTATCAATAAGTTGTCTATTATATTTATAAATAAATGTAATAGATTGGTATCAAGTGCAAATAATTTTTCTTTTTGAATATTTACAGCCTTTTTGAATTTCATGTGATTTCAAAATCATGTGGACGTGATTTGCAGAATATACCTGATAATATTTACTTTTAAAATAAACTTCTGCTTATTTTAAACATCTTACAGATTGGGATTACAATTTGCCAAATTTCGAGATAATCGGTCCACATTTGACCTTAGCTCTCATGTAAGTTCAAATGACGGAAACAGCTTAAATATACATAAAAGTTTTGAGAAAATATTTGCATTATGGCAAAATTTTGCAAAAATTTGTCTTTATACAGGAAAAAGAGCACCTTTGACCTTACTGGTGAAGGGTATCGTATGGTCGGTCTTGACCGACTATAGCACTTTCTTACTTGTTTAATTATTTTTTCGTTCAAGATAGACTGCATAAAAAAGTACGCGAAGATATAATAGTACTTCACAGTTAAAAAATGTACTTGATTGACATTTAAGAAATATTGTAATTGTTGTACTTGGAGAGGCAATTTATCCAATAGCCCAGAAATTCGGTCTGCGGAAAGGCAGACCGAAAAAAGATCAGATCAATTAGTACAAAGTTTCAATAAATTTCTAAGATTTTTTATTATACAAAATTTTATTCGGAACACTCCTTATAAATATTATTATCTTAAAAACGGATACTACCAATAATATTGCAGTTACAACAACAACGGATAGCGTTAAATCAAATCATAAACTGGGTTGAACTTCGATAGTCCAGAAATGTCAGACATGCCAGTCCGGACACTGACATGAATACTAAGAAGAACCGGAGCACTTAAATGGTTCTTTCGACACATTAAAGATGTGTTACAACATTGGGTTTTCCTAGCACTAAAATCCTGTTCAAACGGCCCCATTCAGAATTGTCTATTGGCTTCCACTTCCAATAGACATGGCCTATACTTGAATGAGTACGAATGACGAATGTTGCTATCCTTTGCTTAAATGTAGATAGGATTGGAGTTAGACATAGAAGGTCATTTAGAAATATAAGAAAAAGAGAAGGAGAAATAACGGAGCTTTGTGGTACCCCTGAGTAAATTTTAAACTCGTTGGAAGATATCCCATCTATAACGACTCTTATAGAGCGATTTCTTAGAAAGCTCGAGATAAGTTATTTCCGACATCAAAAGAAAAAACTTTTGATATAAGTGCATCATGCCACACTCTATCAAACGCCTTGGAAATATGTAGAGCCACAACCTTGTTTTCGCCAAAACGGTGAATTGAACGAAAAATTTTTGAACAATGGATATCGACATCGAGTTGACATTAGCTAAATGCTCACATCGAACATCAGCGGCAGCGTTGGCTAGGACATGTGCGAATAGATGAAAATATACTAGCAAGAAGTGTTTGAAAATGATCCCGAGGGTACTCGTAGAAATTGACGTTCGAAACTTCTTTGGAAAGACCAAGTAGAGACAAATCTTTTAAATAATGGCCTACGAAATCGAAGCGCATGGAATTCTAAAATATGATCGGCCTTTGACCTTAACAGGTTATAAATAAAGGTCATATAAATAAGTAATCAAAATCTTTTTCAGATTCAGTTGTCAAAGTTCATTTTAACATGTTCATGCCATTATATTAAGTGTATCTGTGAAACTGAAATTATTTTAACAAATAATCTTTCTATTTATTAAAAATCCAAATAAAAACGTTTCAATTAAAAAAGATAAATCAAACAGATCACAAAATATTGATAATGAAAAACAAAAAAAAAAAGAGTAGCTATGCTTAAAAATAATAAGAGAGAACTGAATATCTCTCAACAATATTTAAGATCTCTTAAGACCTACTTTATAAATTTCAAAAGTCATGATTTATATGCGAAACAATAACCCAATATCCCACTTATAATACAAAGGTAATGAAACATTTAAATGCCGGTAAAAAATTTAAAAGACTATGTAATAAACAATGAAATTAATTAAAAATTATTGTACTCTTTTTTATTTAAAAACAAAAGAGACAAGTTGATATTTCTTAAAGACAACGTGTTGAGGAGTAGTGACGTGTCTTTGTATTTGCCAAAGTTTTTTTTTTTTTTAAGTTAGAAAGTGAAACTAAGATTGTTTAATAATGGATTTTACATATTGAACATTTTTTATCTTAAAAAATAAATCATATTTATATGTATAGAGATTTTCATTTCTTTGTATAATTTTCTTTTCGTTTCTTATAAAACTGGTTTTAAGTGTTTATATCTGTATGTACATATAAGAGTTGCTGAACCAAATATTATTTCAACATAATGAAAAAAAGGCCTTTTTAAAACGTACATATACAATTTTTATCTTCCCCACCATAGGTGAAAAGGCTATGTTGGATTTTTGCTGATGGAAAGCATAGAATATTAAACCCTTAAATTTCAGAGTAACTCCCTAAGTCGATATTGAACAAAATCGGTTAATTTTTTTAGTACCTCAAAAGAACTGACTTCCCGAAATTTGTGTATCAAATTTTGTTGGAATTTAACCACAGCTTCCATGCAAGATCAGCTCTCACAAGTAACCCCAAAAATAAGGAAGACCTTATAAATCTCCTGACTATTGGTCCACATTTAGATTCTATTATCAAACCCGCTGCAGGAAATTAATCTCGAGAAATTGTTACTGTGATAAAAAATAAAAAAAATAACTACATATGTTTATGTTAAAAAATGGTTCATATTGGATCTTAGTGGTGAAGGGTATCAAATAGCATTTTCTTATTTATCCATCTTAGCTATAGTTTTCTAGATATAGTGTTATAAAAAATAGATGAAGTTGCGCAAAAAAATTTAAAAAAAATATTTTTCTCTATGAGTTACAATTTTTAAGTTTTGCTATGAAGGCTAAAAAATTGTACTAGACAATTTCTAATAGGTTATACTTGGTTATTATGAACAAGTGATGTTCAACCTATTACTAGGAATACATGTGTTTAATCTTTAGTTTTTGGAAAACGATCAACAAATTAAATTATTAATAACATGCCATTTAATCCACATTTTTTTGAAAATGGGCTATTCAAGTTAAACAAAATTTGTTATTTTGAGTATTTTTCTTTTTTAAGTTTTCGAACCCCTTTAAATCATTGATTTATTTTTACAAAGATATGTATAAAGGGATGAATTTCGATTTGAAACGAAACAAAGATTTTTACATAGAACCTAAAAAATGTCTTCATAAATTCATACAAAATGGTTTAATTGGCCAAATGTGGCTTTGAATATTACAAAAATGAAATAAATAAGTAAAAAAATTACAACCTGTTAACGTCAAAGGCCTAGCATGTTTTAGAATTCCATGCGCTTCGATGTTGTACGCATATTCTTCAATTTCGTAGGACAAGCTTTAAAAGATTTCCCTCTACTTGGTCTTTCCATCGAAGTTTTGGACGTCCCCTTCTAACATTAGGGATTTTATTTCTAAATTTATGTTTATTCTAAATTTATCTTTTTCATAGTAATTGTTTTTTCCAGTAGTGGGTTACTAGCCCGACGTCCTAATCCATATTTGTATAGTTCTTATGGGAGAACTCGCGGGTGTTAATGTAATTCCCCGGGTGATATTTCGAGGAGGTCAGTGTCCACAGTTGAGATGAAAGATAACAAAGATAAGTCTGAACTTACCAAGTTAAGAGCGATCAGAACCGTGCTTGGTATCCAACATCCCCTACTCTAGTTTTTCTTCCCTTTACCAATAAATGACATATTGATCAGTTTATAATCTAAATTTGATGTATAAATAATGAGCTTCGATTTTTATTGAACTCGTTTTAGAAAAATTCGTAACAACAGCATGATCTACAGTTACTTAATTGTGGATAAAAACAAAAGTTGTGATTAATTTGAAAAAAAAAAATGAATTTCTTTTATTTCTTAGAGATATTTTTGATCCATTTAGGAAAAAGTATTTTTTTTTTAATATACATATGTACGAATCTCGAAAGTTAGGTGCATTATAATTTTCAAATTCAACAGAAATTATTGTTTAACTAATCTTGCGTCACAAAATTTTGTTTCATTGTATTATTTGTTCCCTTAAATTTTATTATAATACAATAGTTCAAAAATGCATTGTATATAAAAATTTTGTCAAAACTTTGTCTACCTATAAAGCAATAAAATTAAACTGAAGTAAATTTCTTAAGTGAATATCAAACGAAAGTGTGTACCTACATAACATTCAATATAAAAAAGCATTAATAGCAAGTAAGAAATTAATATAGTCGATCTAGGCCGACCTATATGCTACTTTACAAAAATGCGTTCAATATTATTTTCGGCAACTGGTCTGAACAGACTATTGTCACGAAATTTTGCATACCGATTTATGTTTCCACAAAAATTAATTATTATCCAATAATACCATAGTTTCAGTCTTTACAAGCTACCCGGAATAATGGATTAATGTTGCCAAATTCTATAGACCCTTTACCAATGCATGTTTGTGCTGATGTTATAACGCATATTATTCACTTTTGAGTAAAGCGATCAACTCAGTTACCAACTCAGACCAACCCAGCAAAACTTTGGTAATGGCAAGTACTCTGATAACTGGTTACCTTGTAATGACTACAACATACCCTCCGAATAAATAATAAGTTATTACAGAAGTACTTATTTGTAATTAAGATGGTAATTTAAACTGAATGGCCCCGGTTCAAATCCCACCAAGGGCAACAATTTTTTTAGTTTTTTTTTTTAAAAGAGTCTTTTTAAATGATTTTTGAATTTTAAGAACTTAAATGTTATCTTCTGTAAAAAAAATTTGTTAATGAAAAAATACCATCATGAGTCAATTTTGATTATGTAGGGGATGTTGAATTCCAAACACGATTCTAATTGGCCTGGGTCATCCTTCATCTCAACTGTGGACACACACCTCCTCATGGTATCACCCGGGGAGCTAGTTTAACACCCATTAATATTGTGAGTTAACATGTTCCGAGAGTTGTCCCATAAGATCGATAAAAATGGGTTAGGATTACGGGCTAGTAACCCTCTCTTGAAAAAAAAAAATACAATGAAGAGGATAAAATTAGAATTGAAATGTCCCACTACCTAATATTAGAGGAGGATGTCCGAAACTTCGATAGAAAGACCAAGTAGAGGAACATTTTTCAAAGCTTGGCCTATAAAATTGGAGAATATTCGCACAAGATCGAAATCCATTGAATTCTAAAATATGCTCGGACTTTGACCTTAATAGGTTGTAACATTTAAGTAAGTAAGAGTCAATCTTATTTAAAAACTTATACAAAAAAGAAGATTTAAATTGTTTAAGTTTTAAAATAATCTTAAAAAAGTTTTAAAATAATTACAAAAAATCGTATAAAAATATTTTTCCAAAAATTACAACAAAGCAAAAAAAGCAGGGAAAAACAAAGTTATTTTCACATGATTTTGGATCTAAAAATAAAAATTGTTTATATTAATTATAAGCTGCTAAGTTTTCAACATTGAAGTAGCTCAGTGGAAGAGTCTCTGCCTAGCAGTCGGAGGGTCTGGGTTCGAGCCCCCATGGGATCATAAAAAAAATTTTGTATTTCGTTTAAAAATATATGTTTTTAATAAAACAACAACAAAAAAGTTGTTGTTGTTGCTTTCAAATTGCTTACCCGAGTCATTACTTTTCTGCAATTGGTAAGTACTTGCCTCCAATGACATTCCCATGTTAATGTAATGACATAAACAGCGAATGAGTAAGTAGTTCGTGTTCAATAGTTTAACTGTTTAACTCATTATTTGGTAATGAAAAGTTTTACTGGGAACTCTCAAAAATCATATAAATACTTATAAATCTTAAATAATTGAAGTTTAACTGATGAAACTTTGCACAGATAAATCTTTTGCAATAGGCGAAATTTGAAAACAATCGGTCAACATATGACCCTAGCTAAAATATAAGCCCCACTGCCGGAAAATATTAAGCACATGTCTCGAAGAATAAAGAAAAGCGGGTAAAGATGTTTCCTAAGTTAGACCATTTGTATAGAACTTCGAATTGAAATAAAACACAAGAAAATCGTTTTAATGTCCATCAATTTGGCTTTATTGGAAGGATAATTTTATGCCATTAATGTTTAAATATGATTTCGGGCATGTGGCCGCCGCGGCTGGCTCGAATAAAGCCAATTCTACAGGTCCAATTTTCAACTACTTTTTCGAGCATATGGGGCCGTATGTTGGCAATAACGCCACGAATGTTGGCTTCCAAGTCCCCTAACGTTTCTGGTTTGTTGGCGTAGACGAGCGACTTCACATATCCCCAAAGAAAATAATCCAGTGGTGTCAAATCGCACGATCTTGGTGGCCAATTGACAGGTCCATTCCGCGAAATTATGCGCTCATCGAATGTTTCCTTCAATAAATCAATTGTGACGTGCGCTGTGTGGCGTAGCGCCGTCTTGTTGGAACCACAACTCATCCACATTCATGCCATCCAATTGGGGAACAAAATAGTCGGTTATCATGGCTCTATACCGGTCTCCATTTATGGTAACTGACTCTCCAGCATTATTTCGGAAGAAGTATGGCCCAATGACTCCACCAGCCCATAGATCACACCAAACAGTCAGTTTTTGTGGATGTCATGGCGTCTTAAGGGTCTCATGTGGATTTTCTTCACTCCAAATGCGGCAATTTTGCTTGTTGACGTAGCCATTCAACCAAAAATGAGCCTCACCACTGAACAAAATTTTGCGATGAAAATCAGCATCGAGATCAATCTCATTTTCGGCCCATACACCAAAATCACGACGCATTGCATGGTCTCGCGGCTTTAATTCTTGCACAAGTTGGATCTTGTAAGGTCGCAAGATCCCAAGATCTTTGCGCAAAATCTTCCATAAAGTTGATGGACAAAGGTCCAATTGCTGTGCACGGTGGCGAATCGATTCATTCGGGTCCTCTTCACACTTTGCTCTACAGCGGCAATTGTTTCTTCGGTGCGCACTGTTCGACGTCGCTGCGGATGCGTATTATCACATAGAGTAAACGTAGTGCGAAAACGATCCATGGTTAACCGAATTAATTGCTCTGATGGACGATTATGTCGACCATAAAATGGACGGAGCTTGCGGTAAACTTCGCGAACTGAACCATTATTTTCGAAATAAATTTGCACGATTTGCAAGCGTTGTTCTTTTGTCAACCTGTTCATGATGAAATGGCAAACCAAACTAAATATTAATCACTTGACAGCTGACAAAATGGCCGCCAGTTAAAAAAGTGATGCCAACTTAAAGTTCTATACCTCAATAAAAAACACCCGATATGTGTTACAAACGTCAGCATTAACTTATGATACCCATGCCACATTTGGTAGTGTTGGGAATAACAAAGTACCGACTTAGCATATAATTGAGAGAAAGTGAAATGAAAAAAAAAATCTTTATATTAATTAATTTTTTAAAGTTATTTACTAAAGTTTCAACAACATTTCATATTTGCATATTTTCTAAATTATCAAACCCGTAGTATCAATTTCCGACTAGTAAACAATTCGTGCGCCAACGGATGACGTTGACAGTTTTTTCGTAATCCATACAAAACTATAACATTGCTCGCCAATACGAATACCACCAACATTTTCAATTTATTTAATTAGTTCTCCCAACTTTGTAATCATCATTGTGATTAGTTCTCTTAAGTGAGTGCTAATAAATTTTTAAGAGATTTTCTTTAAAGAAACGTCAAAAAATTTACAAGTGCCTAGCAAATGTTAAGACTAAATTTAGTCTTTTAAATTTAATTTTAAAATTGTCAACGTATGTTGCTGGTAAATCCTTAAAAACTTATTTTGGCTGTAGTTGCCATTTAAGCACTTACCTGATCCGCCACATCTTCTGTTTTTGAAATATATTCGTTTGGGATATTCATTTCTTTATCTAGTTTCTCTTAAGTTTTTTTTTCTTTATAATTTTCGTCTTCTTTTTGCTGGGGCTGGTGTCTTGCGGACTTTCGCCTGAATGTCAATGTCCTGTTTTTCTTAATTATTTTCCGTGTTTTAAAAGATTGTTGAGTTTTGTTATTTCTTAAATTCTAGCCACTTTAGTTTTTGTTAGATTTAAAAAATTTAAATTATTTGAATAAACTTATAAAAAAGAAAACGACAGAAAATCCACGTAAAACACGGAACACGGGAGAAAGAAGTAATGGCGAGAATCGTACTGAGCGACGTTGAGTGTTGCTAAGAAAATTAATTTTACATTGATTCCAGCGATAAAAGCTACTAAATTTTACACTTATAAAAATATAAAAGCAAATGTAGTGTAGACACGTTCAATTAAGAGCGGAATATGTATATCTTAAAAAAAATGCAGTTTAATTTTTTTTCAAAATCGAATGTAGCCTTACTCTATATTCCACTGATAATTCTTTAAGAGCCAACCTACCTTTAAGCTCACCCCGACTGTCAATATAGATTGTGGTATCACTATTCCTCCTCTTGCTCAAGTAGATATATACCCGAACCTGTGAGGATTTTCCAGTTACCATTCTTATTATGAAATATTCCAATTTGAGTATGTCAATAAAATAAAAATGTCAAAAAAAATAACATTGTTCACCACTTCCCACCATACTGGACAATCATTTGTAATAACTGCCTAATTTGTGGTAAAAACGGACTATAGTTGTGAAAAATCCAATACACGAAAATTGGTCTTAGTCCTCTAATGGTAGATAACTTCTAGTATGCCCGTTTTAAAATTCACAATAGCGACTACAAGGTTAACATGACCGAACGGATAGGCATCAAATCAGAATTGATTATGGACCGATAGGTATATCGATGAACCTTAAGTCTATACTTTACATATATCACCACTATCTTAAAATTGTCTACACATCTGGTGGTGTGGATAACAAAAACGAACATTGCGTTCTAAACTTTTAGCTTAAAAGTTTATATTGTCTCATAAACAAGAATAAAATTCGACTTACAGTACGTTTACACACGTAAGTGACTTGTTACAAGTTGTGTATACGTATTCTTCTGACATGCAAGTAAAAAAATCACTGGCAATCAAAATCGCTTGCAAGTGAGCCTACAACTTGCAGAAGTGTGATTGTGTTAGTAAAAATATATAAATGTATTGAGCTTTTTTTCACTTGCACTTGCATCTGTAAATGCCGTGTTATTGGGATGACTTTACAGTACGTTTACACACGTAGGTGACTTGTTACAAGTTGTGTATACGTATTCTTCTGACATGCAAGTAAAAAAATCACTGGCAATCAAAATCGCTTGCAAGTGAGCCTACAACTTGCAGAAGTGTGATTGTGTTAGTAAAAAAATATAAATGTATTGAGCTTTTTTTTCACTTGCACTTGCATCTGTAAATGCCGTGTTATTGGGATGACTTTACAGTACGTTTACACACGTAGGTGACTTGTTACAAGTTGTGTATACGTATTCTTCTGACATGCAAGTAAAAAAATCACTGGCAATCAAAATCGCTTGCAAGTGAGCCTACAACTTGCAGAAGTGTGATTGTGTAAGTAAAAAAATATAAATGTATTGAGCTTTTTTTCACTTGCACTTGCATGTGTAAATGCCGCATTACATCATGTTACGTGAAGACGTAGTATTAGTGCAACACTGTTTATTAATATTAATAAAAAATGTAAAGTGGCAATGCTATTAATCTGAAATCCGCCATTATTAAAAGTGACTTGCAAGTGAAAAGGTGTGTTTTTCTTGTTTTGCGTTAGAAAAAAAAAAGTAAAAAGTGCAAATAAAAAGTGAATTTTTATTGCCAAACTAGAAAAAATTTTATTCTACAAATTTTAATTAAAAAATTTCCATCATTTCGAAGTAAGTATTTGAACGTGAACTATAAAATTTTTTATGAAAAATGCCCTTTAAAATGTCCAGAAAATTATGCAAATGTTAAAAGAAAAAATCTGTACATCATGTCCGCCATTTTGTTTTGTGTAGTTGTAAGAAAAGAAAAATCAATAGTGGAACAAATTTTCATTTTATTCTTTGTATTTATTAAAGATCAAGAGATACAACACAAAAAATGCCACGCTATCGTGAATGGGACTTGGCGTGCAAAGTATATGTGGGTAATTTGGGATCATCTGCCTCAAAATATGAAATTGAAAATGCCTTCAGCAAATATGGACCCCTGCGTAATGTATGGGTTGCTCGTAATCCACCAGGTTTTGCCTTCGTTGAATTCGAAGATAGACGTGATGCTGAGGACGCAACCAGAGGCTTAGACGGAACGTGAGTTAAAGTTAAAAAAAAAGAAAGAACAAAATTGTGTATTAATTTTTTATTTATATTTTTCAATTCTAGACGCTGCTGCGGCACACGCATACGCGTTGAAATGTCCTCAGGTCGATCACGCCGTGATAACAGACGTCGTGGTGGCACTAGCAGTGGCAGTCGTGGAGGTGGTGGCGAAAGCAGCAGCGGAGGACGCGGCGGTGGTGGTCGTTACAGGTACGTTAAATTAATTTTTGATTAACTTTTGTTTTATATTTTTGTTAAACATCTTTGTTATTTATTTATTTATACTACGTCATGTAATTAATCGTAAAAAAATTAAGTACCTACATACAAGCGTTTTTCAAATAACACACCACTATAACATAATGACCATGAAGGCTATTTACTTCAGTGAAGAAAATATATACATACATACTTACTAATTTTTAGCACAAATTATATAACTTAACAAGCAAATAGATGTATACATAAAGAAAAATTTCAAAAACCACCATGGATGGGTTGACTTTAATACATTTTAAAACTACTTCAAAATGTTTTTTTGCTTGTTATTTAACTTATTAAAATTTTATACTTTTAAGCATGTCATTATTTTTAATTATTTTTTTATTAAATTTCATTATAATTGATCTTAATTATCCTGCCCTTAAGTGCCATCACCCACATAAATCATAACGTTACTTTTTTTGCTAATCATCTCGTACTTTTTTCTTGTTTATTCCTATGTGTCTAAAAAATTTCAAATAGAACAAACAAGTCCTTGTTAAATTATATGTACACATAATGTATTTGTATATTAAAAAAAATATGTTCTATATTGGTTAATTATTTTAAACGTGGTATACGCTCCTCATTTTTACAGGATAAAGACAACTTCTGCTTCTACTACTACCTCTACTCGTACTACAAGTACTTCTACTACTACCAACTCCTCTTCCTACTACTTCTACAACAAACCAATCAACAACTTCAACAACAACGACTACAACTCCTACTACTGCAACAATAATAGAAACATTTTCACCAGTACAATTATTCCCTCCATCAAAACTACTAATACTATCAACAAAAACAACACTAAACAATATACACCTCACAGCAACAACTACACGACATTAAGAAACTTCATAATCAACACCAATTACCATATTTTATACATTTCACTTCCAGCATTTCAGTCAAAAAGACCTTATTCATACTTAACAGTTCAGAACATTTTAGTTTTTTCCAATAACAAGATCATTTTTTGCAAAATTTTGCATTGTATTTACCACCTGTCGTATTGCGGCCATAGGATTATACAGACACTTTTTAATAAACTGATGACAATTGACATATATGTAGTTGTTGTTGTCGTCGTTTGTAAACAAAATCATCAAAATCTCAACTATCACCAAAACCACTACCAAAACCACAACCAACACCACCAAAAACATCTCTACAATTGTAGTAAATTCCTGCAACGTTACTGTTGTATTACTTCTTCCATAACCTCAACTTCAACGTTGACAGTTTTATATTCTCCTTCATCAGCAACTTCGACTTCAAATGCTTCTTCTACTTCAGTCGCCATTAAAAGCACCACCAAAAATATTACTACTAAAAACATCACAACATTCACCAAAACAACTACTACCTCTGCTATTATTGCCACCACCAATATCAATATTAACTCGCCCCCCTTTAACAGTAGTAAAAAAAATATTAACAACACCATCACTACCACCACTACCACTACAAGAATCACATCCACCACCACTTCTACTACAGTCAAAACCTTCTTAAATCAACTTGATTCTTCAAGACATCAAATTCTGCAATTCAACGCAGTTTATTATTGGTCGTCTACCGCTGCCACAGTTGGGTTTTTGGCTTGTTTATCATTACTGAACAACATCTCAACAACTCAATTAGCAGCCGTCTTCTTCCAACAACAACAACAAGAATTATTACCACCACAACTTCTACTACTACTACAATCAACCACCATCACCATTAATTGCCTTAAAAATTTCATCATATTCACAAATATTTTAGAAAAAAATATTACAACAATAACATTTCTTCAACAAGCCTTCCTTAAAAAAAAACAACCAATTCAGCAATGGATTATCATCATCATTTGACCATTCTAGACCGAAACAACTAAGACTGCTGCTGAGTACTTGAGTGGTTTGTGTCTTTTCTGTGGAATTTTAATTCCATACGATTGTAATTTCGTCTCAATAGTTCGTACAATCGTACTATACGAATCGTTCAAGTATTATAATTAAATCTATTACCTTGGGATTATTATCTCGTTTTTTCTAACAAAGGTTCTTGAGAATCATTTAAAAGGATATATTGGACATTAACGACGTATGTTGTGGCTTGTTTAGCTAAATGTGTTGTTACATGACATATTTGATTGTTAGTTTAAGAGAAACAGAAACGTCCCAATTTTCAACAGTTACAACTGCTACATTAGAATTCTTCCTCCCAGTCAGTCCCAGCTTTTGTTTTGTGCAACGTTCGGCCAACATTTCTTCATATCTTCAATTTTCACCACGACCTACCTCAATCAATCAACCTGTCATCAATAAACCAACGCGTGTTTTGTTCGGTCGTATTGAAAGAAGGGTATAGTATAAATTAGTTTTCTCATGTCTGAAGAAAATGTTATTTTTTCAAAATCTAGTATTTTCACGATTATTTTTATAAATCTTCTGCTCTTCTTTAAAAAAGAGTATTAAATTAATTCAGCTTTACTCTCTATTAAAGAATTGTAAAGTTTTTATGTAATTTGTTTTTTCACATTATTCGATATAATAACAATAACAAATTTTTATATTTTTATTTTTTTTTTTTGTTCTATTTTAACATTATAAATGAGTGTTATTAAACTAAACTGCAACACAAAATATAAATATCATGAGTGAAATTTGAAGTTATCATCTTGTCTAATCCATCACGTTACATCGTTTTGGGACACACCAATTAATCAACAATACATACACAATCAACAACACTTTTAAATAATGTCATCATTATTAACAACAGCGAAAAGTTTAAGGTTTCTCTTCCCAATTTTGTTTTCCACCACAACAAACATCATCTTCAAGTAGTCAGAAAAATTTTGATAAATTTTCAAGTCAAAACTTCAACATTTTTTTTTGTCAACTACCAGCTTTAAATTCAAATCTGCATTCTTCAAAACGGGAGTAGATACCAAAGCGAGATTGTGTTTATAATTCTTGTATTGCCATGGGTCGGTCGGTTGTCTTCACTACTCTACTATGTACATCCTTTTGCCCTTAATTCCTACAACAGCATTTAGCAAATCTTATAAGTGCAACAAAAAAAAAAAAAAAAAATCATCAAAACCAACCAAATCAATCAACACCAAATCCTCCAACCAATCAGCAATCGTTACAACAAGCAATTTAATTTAGAAAAATCAAAAAATCTATTGTTTGAAATATCAACCATCATTATATTTAATGAACTTATCTCTCCTCACTGCCACAAGTATAAAAAAATCAACAACCATTTACCACCATACAAGAAAAAATCGATCAACAATTAATCAACCAAAACAACAAAAATTGTGGTTTGTTTCCTTAAATAAAACAGTGACAGATTTTTATACTTTTCATTTAAAGTAATCAGAGAAGCTGTCACTGTTTTTGTTTCATTATTGTTACTATTATTATTATTAAAAAAACTATTTTTTTTTGTTATTTGCCAAATCGTTTGCTATTTAGCAAAATGTATACTATTTTATTTTTTTAAGCTTTTTAGTTTTGAATCTATCTCTAACCATTTTCAATAGATTATTAGTTTTTTTTATTTCACATATTTCAGAAATTATCATTGTATTTTTTGCCTTAATGATTATTTTTACAGATCCCGCTCACCCAGACGCAGTTCTCGATCCCGCTCACGCAGCTTTTCACGTGACAGACGTAGCCGATCAGATTCACGTGACCGCCATTGAAAATAATTATAAATTATTTGTTTGCTTTACTAAAAACATCTGAAATGTTTAACTTAATGAATGCTCCATCATCAGAAGTAATGAAATTCATTTAAAACTTGATGAGAAAAAAAAGAATATTTTATTTTTTTTATTCTTAAACGGGTTATAAAAATTTATTTTTTAATTCTCTATTTTTAATTGTATAAAAAACAAATTTTCGTTTATTTTCAGTATGAAAATATTCGCATACAAATATGTTATTTACATATTTTTTTCTCTTTTTAATTTTAAGTTAAGTATGTACATGTACCATATATTATTATGTAAGTAGTTTTCTTAGATATCTTTATGATTAAAAACTACACAGCAGCAATATTGAAATTTGCCAACTTTTCTTTTAAAAACCTTAACAATTATCATCATCATCAAAAGCAACAACAAACATACTATGAGTATTTTAACTTCTTCGAACTACAGAAAAATATACATCAAAACCCACTTTCAGTTTAAAAATTACAAAAGAGGTAAATTCTATTATTTTATTATTATTTTATTTTAATGTAGTATTTGAAACGTACATTTAATATATATTACTGATTTTTAGAAATAAAACTATAAGTAAAAAGTAAACTTATCGATTTTTTCTTTCTTATTGAGATAGTAAAAATTTAGGAAATATTTTTTTTTAATAGAAAATCAAAAATTGGTTTATTCAAAATTTTAATATGGAAACTAATAACTATATATGGCCTAAAAGGCTCAGTTAATTTAATTGAAGAGCTAATAAAAAAAAACAAAAAAGAACTAGCTTTTAACCCGCTACTTCGTAAGGAGCTGTTCACATATGTAAATTTTGTATGCGTATTTCTAATAAAATGTTTTATAAAGGGGGAGGTTGTTTAAAAATATAATATAATTTTCAATGCAGCAAATCCACAGGAATGGTTCTTCTAGATATTAGAGCTGCTTTTGACAGCGTTTGGCATAATGGCCTCATTTACAAACTGAAACAATTTAATTTTCCTATTGAAATAATAAAAATTATTCAAAGCTTCCTTTGTAACAGATCATTTAGTGTACACATTGGAACCGTTAAATCTAGTGAAACAAGTATTGAGGCTGGATGCCCTCAAGGTTCATGCTTATCACCCGTTTTGTACAACATTTTTACGGCGGATATTCCTACTTTTTCTAACTGCATAACATCGATTTTTGCGGATGACACTTCATTACTGTGTTCGGATGTATTGGCCACAAATATCCAAACCAAACTACAAACAGCATTGACTGAACTTAACGCCTATTTCAACAAATGGAACATTTTAGTAAACCCATAGAAAACTCAAGCAATTTATTTCACACGAAAACGCAAAGATTGCTTTATTCCATAAAATCCTCTCCAGTTTATGAGTAAGCATATTCCGTAGGAAAGTAAAGTAAAATACCTTGGAATTATTCTTGACACCAAACTTTGTTTTAACGAACACGTATCGTATGTGATAAACAAAGTCAATAAAATGATTGTAATTATGTATCCGTTAATAAACAGGAGATCTAAACTTAACATAAATAATAAAAACTTAATCGTTAAATCTATTTTTCATCCTTTAATGTTTTATGGCGCGCCAGTCTGGTCTACTTCTGCAAAATGTCATCTAAAAAAACTACAGATATCTCAAAACAAATTATTGAAGTTGATCTATAACTTGCCTTGGCATTTTTCCACGCAATGACTACACACTATCGCTGAATTTGAACTCGTTTATGATAAGATAAAAAGACTTATGTACGTCAAACTTTCTCACAAGATGTCAATTTTCGCAATACAGTCACATAATGATCTGATCTCATCTTAAATTTTTATCGCTAGTTTTTAAGTTTTTATTTTATACCCCTTTTCAAAAGGTTTTTGCTAAATTTTCTCCTTTCTTAAATATAATAACAAAGTGTAAATATGTAAATATAAAAAAATTGTAGTAATATTTAAGTAGAAAAGGGACGCAGTTCCTAAACTCTTTGCTGTAAATAAAAGACAAATGAATGAAATATTTATGTTACAAATAAAAAATAAAATTAAAATTAAAAATTGTATCACCAAAAATTGAATTGGTGTGGTCACAAATGAAGCTCCTTTTTTCGATTGGACGCTTATTTAAGAAAATATAAAGGATTTAAGTTTCTTAAAAATTTTTTACCAAAAATTGAACTTTAAGGTATGATCACAGAAGAAGCTCCTTTTCTCGATTAGATGCTTGTTTAAGAAAATATAAAGGACTAGCTGACCCGGTTTGCGTAGCTGGACCTAAGCAATCATTAGTTTTTTATGAAAATTGGATTTTGCCACGCCTCCGCCCTCTCACCGAAAATCAAAAACCAGACTTCAGTGTCATCCGCCTAGATATTTTGAAGTCTATACGTTACATACTTACACACATATAGATATAGAAGATAGATATAGGTTTTTAAATTTTTTTTTACCAAAAATTGATTTTTTAGGTGTGATCAAAAATTAAGCTCCTTTTTTCGATTGGAGGCTTATTTAAGAAAATATAACAGATTTAAGTTTTTTTAAAAATTTTTCACCAAAAATTTAATTTTTAGATGTGATCACAAATGAGGCTTCTTTTCCCGATTGCACGCTTATTTAAGGAAATATAAAGGATTTATGTTTTTTTGTGGTTGGAATCTCAATTCCGTTAAATATAACCTTTTGGAAGTACCGCAAATAACGTCTCCTCGATTTTGACTAATTTCAATAGCAGTGGTACTATTAACAAAAAATCATGTCTGTTTTGCGCTTTGAGGAGCATTAACCTATATTCCAGAAAGTTACCCCAAAATTTGAACGATTTTATTTTTAAATAGCTTTGTCCTTGTAGCAAAATATATTTCATGCAGTCTTATGAAAGCCTTTTTTTATTTTTTTAATACTTGTGAATATTTTTATTGATTTAAACTCATTATTCTTCTTCATCACCCGGAGAATATAAGCCTAGTGCCGAACGTTCTGGTAAACCAGGAATGGCGCGGTCATTAGTATCGTCATCCTCTTCATCATGGCTATCCGAATCGTCACTGTCATCATTGGCTGTAAGATGCAATAAAAGAATTAATTTTTTAAAATATACCCGTAAATTGGAAATTATTTTGCAGTATAAACTTACCATCTTCATCATCAGTTTCTAGGCCCGGCATTGTTAGGACTTTACCCAAAGGATGTAATTCGGCAGCGGCATTTTTCATGGCGTCTAACTTTAGAAAAATTATGAAATTTTTTTCAATGAATTTACAATTTTTTTTTGCAAAAAAAAAAAGTAAATAAAGTTGTAATCTTACCCAACTATGATGCTCCCGTTCATATTTAAGAACCTCAGCTTCCTCGTTTATGGGAGCACTATCAAACCATATTCGGTTCGCAATGGGAGGACGTAAGGACGGAAAGAATGGTAACATAGACATAGTTGAAATGTGGCCAAAATAATTAGTTTAATTTTTTAGCAAATATCCGGTTAAATTTTGTTTAAATAAATGTTTACTCCACAAAAACAACTTTTCACAAATAAACAAAATACTCATCAGCTGTTTCTTTATATTGCTTTAATAAAATGTCAAACTTGCTTGACTATCCATAAAAATGATACATATTTAAATGTTTGAGCTGATGCTTGAAAAGTTTACACTGAGAATCACTACTACATATCCTCTCAATGTTAGGCTAGGAATGCAAACAATAGAAAAAAATATACAGAAAATTTGGCGGAATGATTTTTAATTTTTTAAAAACTTTTTATATAAAATTTTTGAAAAATTTACTTTTATAGAAACTTTTTATATAAAATTTTTAAAAAATTTATTTTTTATATAAAATTTTTAAAAAATTTACTTTTTATATAAAATTTTTCAAAAATTTACTTTTTATAGGAAATTTTTCAAAAATTTACTTTTTAAGGAAATTTTTTCAAAAATTTACTTTATGGGAAATTTTTCAAAAATTCACTTTTTATAGGAAATTTTTCAAAAATTTACTTTTTATAGGAAATTTTTCAAAAATTTGCTTTTTATAGGAAATTTTTCAAAAATTTACTTTTTAAGGAAATTTTTTCAAAAATTTACTTTATAAGAAATTTTTCAAAAATTTACTTTTTATAGGAAAATTTTCAAAAATTTACTTTTTATAGGAAAATTTTCAAAAATTTACTTTTTATAGGAAATTTTTCAAAAATTACTTTTTATAGGAAAATTTTCAAAAAATTACTTTTTATAGGAAATTTTTCAAAAAATTACTTTTAATAGGAAATTTTTCAAAAATTATTTTTTATAGGAAATTTTTCAAAAATTACTTTTTATATAAAATTTTTTAAAAATTTGCAATATATATTTGGCAAAATTTTTTGAAATTAAATTTTTCGTTTAATTTGTTTTGAAAGTGGAATAAGTCCCATACATTTTTCAGTTCAAAAAAATGTTATTTTTTGAAATGTTTGTTTTGAAACTGGTGTAAGTCCATTCAACCCGCTAAAAACGCATTTCCAAATGGTTTTTATTAATTGATTTTTATGAAAGAAAAAATTTGATAGGTTCTGATCAAAACGTAAGATTTAATTTACTAAAATTAGGTGACCAATTTTAAAAACACTAAAACGCAAAACCCTTTATATCTCAATTTAAAAAAGCCACTTTCAAAATAAGGTCTTCAAATGTATATTTATTAAATAATAAAAGATACATAATAAAAATTATTTTATTTAATAAATATTTTTGAAATGCTCAGGTTAATCCTCGTAACCAGACTTTAATTCTGTTGTTTGCGCTAAAAGTAAATGTGATAGGCGCTTATTATCGTGAAGAGTTTCAATTAATTCATTGTATTCCTCCCTTGATCTTTTGTGGACTTCTTTTACGTGTGTAGTGATGCTAGATAATATTTATAAAAATCAAAAAAGTTATTAATAATGAAATAATGTTAATATTTTTATATTTAAAATTTTTAAGTTTAAATTTTAAATTATTTCTTAAAATATGAAAGTGCTTTTTTTAAATATCGTTTTTTAGAAACGACTTGAAAGTCTTAGAGCAACAGATTTAAAAATTTCTAAATCTAAAATTGCAGCAAATGAATAATTACCTTGTACGACTGAAAAATCCTTTCTCGCAAACTAAGCATTTGAATAGTGGTTTATTTAAATGGGCCGCCTCATGTGCCCTATAATTCGTGCTGAGTATATCTTCGCCACACTTTTTACAATGAACTATATAACGAGACTAAAAACAAAAACAACTTAAGAATGAATTTTAAAATATAATTTTCATTTACTTACCCTTCTTTTTCTATTGCCGTTTAAAGGAACTTCAGAATGAGAATTTATGTGAATGTCTAAATCAGTTTGGCGATAAAATTCCTTTGAACATACGGGGCAAGGTATCATTTGGCCCAAGTGTATTCGTCTATGTACATTAAGTGGACCCTTCTTATAAAAGCTTTTATCACAATATTCACATATATGCTTCTTTTTCCTCTTCTCGTCATGAATATGCATATGACTAACAACGTCTGCTCTCTCGTAGAACTTAACACCACATATTGGACAAGCTTCTTTGCGTTCTCGATTTGGGATATGCGTCCGTTCATGCTTTTGTAGCGCATATTTGTTGGCTAAAACTTTTGCTGCGACAATATTTTTGCTTTAAAAATTTGTAATTATTGATATTATTTTAGACTAGTAAAATATTTCACCACCTAAGCGTTAACACTATTTTCAATTACACTAGCCAACAAAATTCAACTTTTTGCGTTATATATTATTACCACTTTATTTTTATTATTCGTTATGGTCTTCTGATCTTCTGATTAGCACATAAGGGCAATTTTCTTCATTATAAATTAATGTCCTTTCAAATAAAATTGAATAAGTCGTTTTCAATATATGGGAAAATCTTAAAAATCCGAAATTTAAAAAAAATCGATGTTAAAAAAATTTTTGTATTTATGGAACCATGACACAAAAAAAAATTTATCTTAAATTAATTTGCAGCTGTTGTTAAGTGTTATATACGTTTTGGAAATCATTTCTATAGACAAAAAATATTATCAGTGTTTTTTAAGACAATGGTGGCAACGCTTATATAATCAAATATTTTTGTAGTCTGAACAAAAAAATATTACTACATTTTTCAAACCTTAACAACGTAATTAATGATCTAAACCAAAATTTCTTCTTAAGATATTTTTGAAAAGAAAGTTTCGTATCATAAAATTACTTTATTTTTTTTTTATTTAAAGAAGAGTTTCAAATTAAATCCTTTGTGCAACAAATAATATTTTTAACTATGAATTTTAGGGGTAATTTTTTGCTTATTAAAAGTCATGAGAAGTTAAAAACTTTTACAAAGAAATAAAATGCTTAACTTAGCTGAGTTATGAAATCTATACAAGTTATGGTTTTATTAGTTTTGGAAAAATACTTACAGCAAATAGAACACATGCTCGGTGTATTTTGACTATTTGTCTTTTTTGGCACTTCTCCTTTCTTCTCTGCTTTATTTTGCAACTGTTCACTTTTATGTTCTATTCTTATCTTTTTTGAAATATTTGCGGAAAGTGTACGAGTTGATCTTCTTTTTATAACATTTATTGTAGGACTTTTTTTATTTATTGATGGTGTAATGTCAGCTTTAGGCATTACATCCTCTTCCTCAATAAACTCCGTTACGCCAACAGATTTTTCACAAGGTTCTTTCGCCTTATCATTTAGATAATTTTCGTTAAAATCTTCTTCGTCGTCAGATTTTTTAAGAAGTACTGTTTCAAATTCATTTGGATAAATTTCAATTTCTTCATAAACGTTATCATCTATCTTAGAATCCGTAGAGTTTACTTCCAAAAAGAAATTGTACGAATCGACGGCTTTTACAATTAAGGCATGCATATCTTGTAAACCCGTTTTGCAGATTTTGCATAACATGCTAGAAAACTGGTCGTTATCTATAAAATTCCAAAAACAACAGTAACAAATTACAAGTAGAATTGTAATAATTTTATTGTAATGTTTAATAAGTTGGAAAAAGGGGTTCATGTAATAAAAATAAATCTATATATAATTCCCACGACAACATTCCAATTGGAACAAGGTCTACTTTTCTCAAACAATGAGCTGCATCCGATACTATTTTTAGACTCATAAAACCTACGTTTTAAAGCCGGCTTCGAACGGCAAATGCATTATTTAGAGAAGTGGCTAGCTGAACCGCTATATTTTTTTTCAAGTGCCTCTGGCCGGGGATCGAGTTTGGGACCTTTGGTATGTTAGGCGGATGACTATTCCACGGTGGTTCACAATAAAAATAAATAAGTTAAAAATTTACGCTATTTTAGTTCCAAACAAGACTTAGCGAAACCGTCGTGGTCATATATGGACCGATTATTAACAAATTTGAAGACATATCTGTCAACTGCCGTGGGAAAGAACATAATATGAGGAGCCGCGGAACAAAAGGTTGTTTTTGCATTATTGAAAATTTTTGGGAAATTAAATTTTTTATTATTTGGAATTTAAAAAAAATCAATGAATCGCAAAATATATATAAGTTATCTATTTATCTATTATAGCTTATCAATTGTTTTTGAAAGATTTCAACCTAAACATTACAAAAATAAAAGAAAACAAAAATGTATAAATTTGCAAAAATAAAATTTTGTTCCGCGCCTCCTCATACCTGTTGTTGTTGTAACAGCTCTAACATTTACAATTTAATAAATTTGTTGTTTGAAAATTAAAGCCAAGAAATTGTGCTACTTCCACTGGATGAGTCCACAAATGCTTAGGACTAAGATATGTAGGGTTGGCGGTACAGTTGAAAATGTGGGGTATTATAAGGACCCTGGACACTTGCTGGGGACGGCACCGTCTATGCGGGCCCAAAAGATATTTAATCTGTTGCTCTATACCGATCTAAGTTGATACAGAAGGACTCTTGTTTTCCGCGGCAACTTCTTTTCCTCTTCTGCTATGGGCCACCTCCTAATACAACATTATACCATAACCTGATATTGCAGAGTTGGTGGAGTCCCTATGAATGTAGCTTGCAAAGATCTTTCCTGGCATGTCTTGGGGAAGACTACAACTGTGTAATCTTAACACCAAGCTGTAGATTTACTTCTTTTGTCCAGTTGGTAATTAGGGTCGCTGGGGATTTAGTTGGTTGTATCTCTAGGTTACGTTCAGTGAAGAAATTCTAAATGATAAGTATTGAGATAACAATTAATCTTATCGTGCATTCGTTCGCATATACACTTCAACGAGTTGCGGTGTAGCTTGGAGTTTAGACAAATTCAGCCCTTAGGAACTTCTAGTTTCACTCTACAGTGTTTTGAAGGTTGGTCTTTAAAATCTACGAACGATTGACGACCACTCAGATAATTTACTATCTACCTCTTCAAATTTATTGGCATTGTGTTTGAAGGTTATTACTAACTGAAATAAAGCTAGTGTCATCAACACATAGCTTACCCGAAACTTTTTAGTCCATCTGTTATAACAGTCAGAATCGCACTTCATATACTTTTGCTTCGGAACTTTATCCTTGTTCAATTAGTAAAGGATTATTTGCGACAAATCAACCAAGTTTCTTCGACATATTTTTTAAAGTTTACCGTATTGGAATAACAAAAATATTTATAAGAATGAAGATAGACGAAGTAGTAGCAGCAGAATTCCTGATAGAATTAGAAACAAATAAACATAATTTTTTGATTTATTTCCTTTCAAAATTTCTACATTCAATGGCGGCATAACACCATCTTGTAAAAATCCTGCTACATAAAATAAACACCACCCGACTGTTAAATTAAGTTGAACTAAAATTGTTCAACTGAAGTCCCAGGTCACTTATACATCATATTGGAAGCTATTATTCCAGAAACTATAAAATAAAATGATATTTTTCAAGCTTGGTGCTACTGTGGACATTTTCAAAAGCTTTAATATACAAACCAGGACAATTTAAATTGGTGTATGTGTAATAACAATCCTTGTAGGTTACATCTGTATAATCATCTAAAAAATGATTCCAATCGGTAACTACTCCTTCATCTAAACAAACACGGCAAATTTTATCTTTAAGTGTATCCATTGTTTGATTTAAAAAGGATAAACTTTATTTTGTTTATTAAATGCAGTTCTCTACAAAAATTTTATTTGTTTTGTTAAAGTTTTGGGTAATCGGTATCTGTCATATGTTTGAGTACTCGATGGACAAATGTAGTTAGTTAATCGGATGTGTCTATTGGTCAGAAGAAAATTAATGTTATTTTAAAATTTTTAATTTCTAAATCTACCATAATTCATGGGGATTTTTTTTTATGTTTCTTTTTGTCTGGTAGTTTTCCTGAACATTGCTCATTCATCAGCGACATAAAAATAGGACTAAATTTGCGAAAAAATCTGCCAGTACGTACATAAGTTTAATTATACATCACACAATAGGTGTTTTTTTTTTTAAATTGAACTTCAGCTTTTTTTGTTCGCTTTTCTGTCTAAATTCTTTCTGAACTTCAGCCTAGAAATTAAAATATTTCACAAAATTAAAATTTTTGTGTTACAATCGGTCACCACTAAATTTATACCCTTCACCACCATGTGGAAAGGGTATTATAAGTTTGTGCTGATGTATATAACGCATAGAAATATTTGTGTTAGACCCACCTTTTAGTATACCAATAGGCTAAGAATCACTTTCTGAGTTGATTTAGCGATGTCCGTCCGTCCGTCTGGCTAGGCGGCTGGTTGGATGGCCGACTGGCTAGCTGGACCCCCATGTAAACCATGTAATCAAAGTACAGGTGGCAATTCTAAAGATAATTTGATGAAATTTGGCACAGATCATTTTTTTGATAGTAGGACCATGGCTATTGAAATTCGTTGAAATCGGTATATTATTTATGGTACCTTCCATAAGTCCCACTTCCCGGAATTGGTATATTGGCCACAAATATCAATATCATGAAATTTACAACAAATACTGCTTATGAAAACCTAAATAACTGTACCAAATTTTGTTGAATTCGGGCAACATCTGACCATAGCTCCCATACAAACTCTTGTGTCAAAACGCACTAAATGAGACAAAAATCACAAAAATCATATTTTTTTGTAAAAAACGCAATTTGCCAAATTTCGAGATAATCGGTCCACATTTGACCCTAGCTCATATAAGTCCAAATGGCAGAAACATCTTAAATATATAAGTTTTGAGAAAATGTTTGTATTATGGCAAAATTTAGCACATATTTGTCTTTATACAGGAAAAATAACACCTTTCCCTTAGTGGTGAAGGGTATCGTATGGCCGGGCTTGACAGACTATACCACTTTCTTACTTGTTTTTTATTTTATAGGCCACTTGACAATTTTGGATAAGCTTATCACCATCCTCAACAGTATTGACTATTGTATTCCCAACTAGTTTTACAGTGGTCATACCTGAAACTCCAATCGATTGTATAGATGGGCTCCTGGATAAATACACGGATAGATATAAATCAAAAAATAGACTGGGTTTTTTTATTCCTCTATTAAGGGCGAAAATTTCTTTTAATCTCAGAGAATTCAGCAGTTTTTAACAGGCTGAAATTACAGCTATTTATAGGGTACAAAATATACTATAGAGATATTCGTTTCTACATTCAAGTAGCCATTCATTCCATATCTACCATCTTTACGCCATCATTTCTCACTCGTGATTGCCGGGCATCCCTAAATAAGATGTCGGGACATTTTAATATAGAACTATTCTGGGTACGAAGTTACAACAATGCACCAGGTTACATTATTATAGTTTAACGATTGTCGAGTAACGTAAGTAAGTTTTCTATTTTTTTATGAATTTTTAAAAAAATATATTTTTTTTATTTTGCAAAAAAAAAAATTAAATTGTCATTTGATTAACTCCAAAACCGTTAAATTATTGATATAAAAATAAGGATAAGTTTTACCCGAAATAGTGAAAACATAGTTTTTATTAATCAGCGCTTATCTTCTGTTGTATTTTATATATAAAATATAAATTAAAAGGTCTTGTATTACTAATAATAAAATATACATGGTAGCAACTTATTTTATTTATTGATTAATTTTAATATTAAATGCTATTCTTAGACATATATAATTTTGATTACGTTAATCCTCATAGCCAGGTTTTAGTACTGTAGTTTGTGCTAAAAATAAATGTGATAATCGCTTATTATCGTAGAGAATTTCAATATAGTCATTGTATTCCTCCTTCGATTTTTTGTGGACTTCTTTTACGTGAGTAGTGCAGCTAAAAGATATTTATTGAAATAAGAAGAAAGTCATTATTAAGGAAATAAGTTAAAATCTTTATCTTAGGCAAAAATATTAAAAACATTGCATACAATGGGATTTAAGTTTTAGTTACATACCTTGTACGCTTGAAAAATCCTTTCTCGCAAACTAAACACTTAAATAGTGGTTCATTTAAATGGGCGGCTACATGTGATCTATAGTTCGTGCTAAGAACATCTTCATGACAATGTGGACAGCGAGCAAAATATCGAGACTAAAAAAAAACGATTAATGAAAGATTCCATTTATATATATACTTTCGATTTTCTTTACATACCCTTCTTTTTCTATTGCTGGATACGGGAATTTCTGAATGGGAATTCATGTGTATTTCCAAATCAACTTTACGGTAGAATTCTTTTGAACATAAGGTGCAGGGTATCATTTGACCCAAATGTACACGTCGATGTACATTGAGAGTACCTTTATTAAAGAAATCCTTATCACAAAATTCACATTTATGTTTCTTTTCTCTCTTTTCATCATGAATATGCATGTGATTTACGAGATTTGTTCTATCAAAGAACTTTACTCCACATATCGGACAAGTCTCTTTGCGTTCTCGATTTTCGATATGCGTTTTTTCGTGTTTTTGTAGGGAATATTTATTACGTAAAATTTTTGCTGCAGGAAATATAAAGTTTAAATTTATTAAAAAAATAAACGGAGATAGATTTGTCCGTGGTGGTAAGAAATTTAACCAGGTTTATTTGCACTTAGAAATATATACTTACAGCAAATAGAACACATGCTCGGTGTATTTTGACTATTACTCTTTTTTCCGTTTTCCGAATTATGAACTGAACGCCGATTTTTTGGTTTTACTTGAAATTTTTTAATAACATTTGAGGATAATAAACTTGTTGCTTTTCTTTTAGCGGTACTATTAGTTGGAGGTTCTGTTGTTACTACATTCTCAGATGATGAAGTGACATCGTCATCATAAGAATAATCAATTTCGGAGAAATCTTTGCTATTGTAATCCTCCTCTGTGAAGACTTCTATCTCAATAGAACTTTCACAGGGTACAAGTGTCTTCTCACTCTCTGTACTTTCATTGAGCAACTCTTCAATCGTATCTTGCAAATCTGATTCTTCTACCTTTTCCACAAGTACAGTTTCAAAATCGTTTTGGTTATTTTGAATGTCTTCTACTACTTCGGAAATCATTGAGAAGTCATCTTCCATCTTAGTATCGTTACAGTTTACCTCTATAAGAAAGTTATACGAGTCGATGGCTTTTATAATTAATGCATGCATCTTTTCCAAAGTGTTTTTACAGTCTTGACATAGCATACATGAAAACGGGTCATTATCTAGAATATTTAAAATGGGATTTATGTTAACTGCAACGTGTGAGAAATCATTGAATTTTTGTACATACCAGGACAATTCAATTTGGTATATGTGTAATAACAATCCTTGTAGGTTACATCCTGGTATTCATCTAATGAATCATTCCAGTCGGAAATTACATTTTCGTCTAAGCAAATGCGGCAAATTGAATCCTTTAATTCTAATGAAACCATTTTTTAGTTTCCCAATAATAATGAATTGTATTTGTTTCTTTTATTAATATTTTTTTTTTTCTTAAAATATAAACAACTGATTCACAATAATAAGTCGTGAGTAGAATTCGCCTTGATGTGATGTTGCCAGTTCGGCTTTTTCAACTTAAGCAGGGCTGCCAGATAAAATCGTCGTATTTAAAAAAATACATGGGTATCCTTATTTAACTTTTAGAAATCTGAAATACATATTTCGAAATAGTTACAAATGAAAAAGCGTTATTAAATCTGCTAAGAATAAACGAAAAATATACTTATGACAAATTTTGTTAATTAAAATTTTCATACAAAATTCCTACTATAAGCCTTTAATATTTTTTTCAACGTTTATTTATTCAATTTTTAATAATATCAAGCTACATAAACACTAGTTAATAATAAAAATTGAAGTTATACAATGTCCCATAAAAGTTCTCTCTAGTGTTAATACTATGTATAATAATTACTTTTTGGTATAAATTGTATTTTGTGCACTTCAAATGAAGAATATGTTATTTATTTACAATGAAAAATAAAAAAAAAACAATACAATTTGTGATATTTAGTTGATTTTATAAGCCTTTAATATTTTCTACTGAAATTCTATTGACCCACTGATCCACAACAATGTGGGTTGTGTTTAACTGCTTTTACTTTGTAATGTGCTCTAACGAAATCAGGGACCTTGTTCCTGAAACTCAGATTTTCTTACGAAATAATCTGTTAGAGCTTATCCCTTCATAGTCGATTGGCCGATAGACCAAACAAACACACTACAGAAAAGGTTTCTTTAGCCGTACAATTAGTATGTGAAATTCGCTACCCGCAGAAGTCTTTCCAGCCAGTTGCAATATAGGAAAGTTGAAATCAAATGCAAAATGTGGAATTTTACTTTCAGATGGAATAAAGTTTTCTTACATGACATTATATATTAAAATTAGACTTAAATGTTATTCTTTCTTAAAGTTATAGGTACAAGGCTTAGAAATATAATTTTAACACAAAATAAATCTTATTTAGAACTTATATCATGGTTTCACTAGTACCTTTTGATAAGTGTAACTTCTAAAGGACATTTGCAGTATAAAATGTTGTTATAAAGTTCGTTTTAGCATATTGAAACTTTTCGATATAAATTTTTTTTATGGAAAATTTTCGATATAAAATTTTTTTGATATAAAATTTTTTTCTAGAAAATTTTCGATATAAAATTTTTTTATAAAAAATTTTCGATACAAAAATTTTTTTTGAAATTTATTGATTTCATTTAGAAAGTTTTTATAAAAAATATTAAGTCCGTTTTCGCATTTTGAACTTTGGAATTTTTAAGGTAAAAAATCCGTAAAATGTCGTTAAATCGCTAAATCTGGCAGGGTTGAATATGATTCATGCGAATTAACAAATATACAAATTCATGTTGTGTGAGGCGAATTCATAGCATGTGGGGGATCAGATTATTGCTTGAAATTACCCTTAATGTGAATGTTCTCGAAGTTTATTTCGTTAAATGTCAAAATTACTACATTTGTTTACAAATTTTAATTTTCAAATTCATTGTTATTCTGTTACCTTGTAAATTCCACAGTTTGTTTTTTTATTATGTTTATTTTTACTGAAAATGGAATCAAATGAAGAACAGTGCCGAATTTGTTTAAAAAATGAAGTCTTTTTCGATTGGACTGAAGCAATATTTGAGTTTACTGGACCATCTTATAGAGAATGTTATTTCCAATACACTCATCTGCAAGAGGAAGGTAAGCATCAACAAAATAGGTAGGAAGAGCAAGTAAAATTGTAAAGCATAGAAATATTGGTCTGCCTAACACCCATTTTTAGAGGTACCGATCCACTTTATGAGTCTGTCTATGACTAATCAAGAACAATTTTTATATTTTAGATGAAGATGCTAACCTTTGTACACAGATGTTTTGTTTAGATTGCGGCAATGGCTTACGGAATACGTATAAATTAGTAGAACAGGCGTTAGCTTCATATAAAAAACTCCAGGAACTTCAATCTAAAGTAAACTCACAAGCCGATGAAACAAAGGAATATGTTATAGAAGAAATTAACTTAACCGACACAGAAGAATTTTTAAATACAAATTCTGAAGAGCAGGATCTACAAATGGATATTTCGGAAAATGTGGATAATATTGAAACAACGAGTTCATATATAAATTCTACAGAGATTGTAGAAGTCATTTCAGAGTGTGAATCCGAAAATTCTACCATTTCGATAGCACAGGATGGCAAAGAAAAGAAAACCAGGAAAAGAAAAAAAGAACCATTAATGTGTGTATACTGTTGTAAGTGTCAGGAAAACATTTCAATAAAAAAAAAAAAAAATTATAGAAAATTATCTATAAAAAATGTTTGATATAAAATTTTTTTATAGAAAATTTTCCACATAATAGAAAATGTTCGATATAAAAATTTTTTATAGAAAATTTTCGATATAAAATTTTTCATAGAAAATATTCGATATACAATTTTTTGTAGAAAATTTTCGATAGAAAATTTTCGATATAAAATTTTTTTATAGAAAATTTTCGATATAAAATGTTTTTTTATATAAAATTTTTGATATACATACAACTTTTTTATAGGAAGTTTTCGATAAAAATATTTTTTACAGAAAATTTTCAATATTAAATTTTTTTATAGAACATTTTTGATATAAAATTTTTTTATAGAAAATTTTTGATATAAAATTTTTTTATAGAAAATTTTCGATATAAAATTTTTTTATAGAAAATTTTCGATATAAAATTTTTCTATAGAAAATTTTCGATATAAAATTTTTCTATAGAAAATTTTCGATATAAAATTTTTAATGGAAAATTTTCGATATAAAATTTTTAATGGAAAATTTTCGATATAAAATTTTTAATGGAAAATTTTCGATACAAAAATTTTTGATATAACAAACAATTTTTATAGAAAATTTTCGATATAAAAATTTTTTATAGAAAATTTTCGATATAACATTTTTTTATAGAAAATTTGCGATATAAATTTTTTTATAGAAAATGTTCGATATAAATTTTTTTATAGAAAATTTTCGATATAAATTTTTTTTTTAAATATTTTCGATATAACATTATTTTTTTATAAAAAATTTTCGATATAAAAATTTTTTATAAAAAATTTTCGATATAAAATTTTTTTATAGAAAATTTTCGATATAAAATTTTTTTTTTAAAATTTTCAATATAAAATTTTTTTACAGAAAATTTTCGATATCATTTTTTTTTTTATAGAGATTTATTGATTTAAATTTTTTATAGAACATTTTCGATATAAAATTTTCGATATAAAATTTTATTAAAGAAAATTTTTGATATACAATTTTTTTATAGAAAATTTTCGATATAAAATTTTTTTATAGAAAATTTTCGATATAAAATTTTTTTGTTAAGAGGTTGTGGGTTCGAATCCGGGCTCAGGTTCATATCATAAATTTTTTATTTTTTTAATTTTAATAATTTTTATGATTTTTAAATTAGATTAATAATTTTTTTACGAATACTGAAAAAACTATGTGACACAGTACGTTTACACACGTAGGTGACTTGTTACAAGTTGTGTATACGTATTCTTCTGACATGCAAGTAAAAAAATCACTGGCAATCAAAATCGCTTGCCAGTGAGCCTACAACTTGCAGAAGTGTGATTGTGTTAGTAAAAAAATATAAATGTATTGAGCTTGCACTTGCATGTGTAAATGCCGTGTTAGCAGTGTGGAATGCTGCATTTTCTGTCCCGCTACGGACTTCATCAGCACTCTGTCACCAACTGTTAGATGCCAGTAGTTAAGATCATCTATTTAACTGAATTCTTAAGCGAAATTGAAAACGAGAACATAAATTCATGGTTCAACTAAAAATTAATTTCTTTTAATTAAATTGCATGGGCACAGAGATTTACATGTTTTCACTAACTCTTTCAAGTTGATACTAAATTCAAATTTGCATTAACGTAAAAGAATAAACAGAAACTTGTCAAAAACAAAAATCTTTGTCTTCATTACCAGCTGACAGTTGGTTAAAGTACAAAGTAAATGTAGATTAATAAAGGATAGGAATACAAAACATAAAGGAAAAAACTATGGTGGATAAGTTCGTCTAACTGAATCGATCATATGGTCATAGGTGAAATAGAAATAAGTGTTAATATAATTCTCGTTTTCAATTTCGCTTAAGAATTCAGTTAAATAGATGATCTTAACTACTGGCATCTAACAGTTGGTGACACAGTGTGCTGATGAAGTCCGTAGCGGGACAGAAAATGCAGCATTCGACACTGCTAAGTGTCACATAGTTTTTTCAGTATTCTTAAAAAAATTATTAATCTAATTTAAAAATCATAAAAATTATTAAAATTAAAAAAATAAAAAATTTATGATATGAACCTGAGCGCGGATTCGAACCCACAACCTCTTAACATAAATTCATGGTTCAACTAAAAATTAATTTCTTTCAATAAAATTTTTTTATTGAAAATTTTCGATATAAAATTTTTTTTAAGAAAATTTTTGATATACAATTTTTTTATAGAACATTTTCGATATAATATTTTATCAAGGAAAATTTTTGATATAAATTTTTTTTATAGAAAATTTTCGATATAAAATTTTTTTATAAAAAATGTTCGATATAAAATTTTTTTATCGAAAATTTTTAATAAAATTTTTTTTATTGAAAATTATCAGTATAAAATTTTTTTATAGAAAATTTCCAGCATAAAATTTTTTTATAGAAAATTTTATTTTTATTTTTTTTAATTTTTTTTTTTTGTGGAAAATTTTCGATATAAATTTTTTTGTAGAAAATTTCCAGTATAAAATTTTTTATAAAAAATTTTCGATATAATATATATAAATATATATATATTTTTTTATACAAAATTTTTTTAAAGTAAATTTTTTTATGGAAATTTTCGATACAAATTTTTTTTATAGAATTTTTTTTTTAAATTCGTTGATTTAATTTTTTTTTTAAAGTTTTTATAGAAAATTTTCGACATATTTTTTTTTTTTAGAAAATTGTCGATTTAAAATTTTTATATAGAAAATTTTTAATACAAATTTTTTTTATAGAAAATTTTCAATATAAAATTGTTTTATAAAAAATGTTCGATATAAAATTTTTTTATCGAAAATTTTTAATAAAATTTTTTTTATTGAAAATTATCAGTATAAAATTTTTTTATAGAAAATTTCCAGCATAAAATTTTTTTATAGAAAATTTTATTTTTATTTTTTTTAATTTTTTTTTGTGGAAAATTTTCGATATAAATTTTTTTGTAGAAAATTTCCAGTATAAAATTTTTTATAAAAAATTTTCGATACAAAATTTTTTTATAGAAAATTTTTTTGATCTTTAATTTTATTTTTTTTTAAGAAAGTTTTTATAGAAAATTTACAATATAATAAAAATTTCTATATAAAATTTATAGAAAAAAAGAATTTATATAAAAGTTTTTTTTATAGAAAATTTTTTATATAAAAATTTCGATATAAAATTTTTCATAGAGTTTTTTTTAGAATTTTTTTATAGAAAATTTTTGATATAAAATTTTTTTTGTAGAAAATTTTCGATGTAAAACATTTTTATAGAAAATTTTTCAGAACATTTTCGAAATTTCTAAATTTGTATACTACAGCCAGAATTTTTTATGCACGGGAACATTTGATTAAACATGAAAAAACCCATGATGAAAATCGCGAACGTAAGGAGGTTTGTTCGATCTGTGGCTTAAAATTTTACGATAAAGTGGCGTTAAGGGTTCACGAGCAAATACACGAAGAAAACAGAGTTCGTGAGAAAAAATGTGAATTTTGTCCGAAAGCTTTCTTCAATACTGGTGCTCTAAATGTTCATCGGCGTATACATTTGGGTCAAATGATAAAATGTAATTTTTGCCCCAAAGAATATTGCCGTCAAGTCGATTTGAATCGCCACATGAAAAGTCATAATCTTACATCGGTAGAAGGAGACAGAAATCTACAACGACGTGTAAGTTTATAGTTATAGCACAACAGAATTGGATTTTTATTCTAGCACGACACATATTATAACATTTTACTTTCAATAATAATTGCAGAACAAATTTTTTATGGATTGCAATATGTGCGGGAAAAAAATCGAGAGGTTGTCTTGGAATACCCATAAAGCAAGACATTTAAAACAACCAGTTGTGGAGTGTAATATTTGTAGCAAATCATATTACGGACGCAGTGGGTTAGTAGCTTTTCATTACTATTATATTCATATAATATTCATATAATATCCTAAAATGCAATTTAAAATTTCAGATTAGTGCGTCATTTAAAAAAAGAACATGGAATATCGGGACAATATGAGGAGCATATAACCAAATTAAATAAAAAATTTAAACCACGACTTTCGAGTTTAATGAAACAACAAAATGTAATAATTGATTAAAATAAAATAATGTTTTGAAATAAACTTAAAATGACCCAATTGTACAATTGAACCCAATACAATCAGAAGAGCATAAAGAATAATATAAATATAGTGGTGATAAAATGCAATGCAAAACGTTGAATTTTGTTGACTAGTGTAATTTAAAAATTTTAGAAAATGTGAAAAAAAAATTAAATAATTAAAAAAAATTGAAAAGTTATGAAAAAAAAACAAATGATCGAAGAAATTGTGCTACTTCAACTAAATGAGTCCACAAATCCTCAGGACTAAGTGAAGTAGAGTTGGCGGTACTTGTAGGCAGACTGTTATTGTTCTTTGGGCTGCATTTTGTAGCATTAAATATTTCTCCACTAAGTACCACTTAGCGACGCTGGCAGGAGCAGCATAATAATAAGCATAGGTATAAAATATAAAATTTTTCAAAAAAAAGATAATTTTTTTTAATTATTAAAAATAATTTATTTTCTGTTCTATAAATTTCTGTTGTATAAATTTGAAATTTAAAATTTGTTACTTAAATAATAGCTTTATAAATTACACAGGAATACTAAAATTGTCTTTTTGGCTGCGGCACATCTATCAAACGAATAAAAATTTACGATGACATCATATTGTTTTATTTAAATTGAAAGATAAGAAGCGCCTAATGATACCTCTTTCATATACGGCAGTAAGTATTTTAAAGTTATATGGAATTTGTTCAAAATTAGGGTGCAGCCTTTTTATAAACATATTTAAGATTTATTCAGCATTAAATTGAAGATCTGCAGTTTGCTCCAAAAATAAATGTGACATACGATTCTGTTGATATTGCACAATAAAATTTTTGTACTCCCCTTTATTGGTTTTTTGATGTATCTTTTTTATGTGGAAAACGCAGCTGTTAATTAAAAATGAGAATTAATTTCTAAAATATTTTAACTTTTATTAATTTATATCGTCGGCTTATGTAATATGCAAGCCTGCTAAGTCCACTTTATATGTACGTTAATTAAGATTTTGATGCTATGTGGTAGAGAAAGCTTTCTTCAATTTGATTCCGTAAGAAAAACTGCTAAATACACTCGGATAATTTTTGTGAAAAAACTGCTAATATAAGTTGCGTTCCCGTACGATAACTAAACTACCCAAACCAGTCCTAAGTTAACCAAAACTCACCCAATTGTGTTCCCGTACTCTGTTTTGGTTTGAGTCTTTACTAAATTGAGAGAGTAACTTCATTTACCCTCTTACTGAAAAGTACACCGATTTTTTATTTGAGTAAATTAAATTTACTCAAAAAACAGTATGTGTACTAAATTTGGGTAGAAAAATATTTTCATGGACATCAATTTAAAACAAAATAATCGTTTGAAAAATTGTGCATTTCGATTCGAATCAAAAATTTCTCCGTTTGACAAAATTTCGTCTGTTAAATTTGCTGAAAGTGTTTTAAGCCGACAATATACATATATATTGTTATACCTTCCTCGCCGGAAAAACTCTTTATTGCATATGGAACATTTCAGTAAAGGTTCATTTAAATGCGCCGCCGTATGAGATCTAAAACTTGTACTAAGAATAGATTTACCACATTGATTACAGCGTACAAGGTATCTTGACTAAAATATATAAAAAACAACTTTTTGATTGACTAAAATAAATTTATTGTTTTATTTTTTACTTACTTTTTTAACTGTATCAGAATTTATCGTTGCAGCCGAATGTGTAATCATGTGTCGGTCCAAATCTATTTGACGATAATATTTCTTTGAACATAAAGTGCAAGATATCATTAGACCCAAATGTACTCGACGATGTATATTGAGACCTCCTTTATTATAGAATTCTTTTTCACAAAATTCACATTTATGTTGTTTTTGGCGGTTCTTTTTATGTGTGTTCATGTGACAGTAGAGGCTACGGTTGTCATAGAACTTAAGTCCACAAATATTGCAGGTTTCTTTGCGTTCTCGATTTTCCTGGTGGGTTGACTCGTGCATTCTTAAGGCATATTGATTGTGTAATATTTTTGCTAAATGTTTTAAATGTTTATAAAAAAATATGTGCCGATTAATCTGAATATGATGTCTTAATTTGTTGTAAAATGTGTACAAAAAATATGATATATTAGTAAATTTTTCTTAAACTCGAAACTTTCTAAAATTAGTAAAATTTTTAAATTTGTTAAAAAGTTGTTGATTTCTAAAATTTGTAGATTTGAACTTGAATACTCAGGGGATGACCCCTACTAATGTTTTTCATTGTGATTGAACTAAAAAATGTTATGGAAAGGAGTAGAGGGGGAGTAGTGTTTATGGATATTCGATTTGAACCTTTTGATATAATAATAAGAAGGGGCACTCTTTAGAGAGTTTTTAGGATTGGAAGTTTGACATAGGGGGTCATTTAGATATATAAGAAAAAGAATAGAAAAAAAATTGGCCATTGGTGGCTTTGTATTACATGTATGAATAAATAAAACAAATAATCTTGAAGCCGTAGGATGATATCCCTTCTATAACAACTCTTATAGTGCGATATCTGAGAAATCTTGATATAAATCGAGAGAATGTATTACCGTCACCAAAAGCATAAGTGCATCATGCCACACTCTATCGAATGCCTTAGAAATAATGAGAGCTATAATTTTACTTTCGCCAAAACGGTAATAATTTTTCCGTTAGCAAGGCTAATACGTCGAAAATAAATACGAAATCCATATTGCCCGTCGTTAAGTATATTATTAGATTCCATTACTTTGGAAAGTGTCTAACAAATTGCTATTGGCCGGTAATTTTCGAGTTTGCTAGCCTCCACATGTGGCGTTTCATTAGCAACCTTCGAACTCATTGAAAATTCACCGGCATGGATAACGTGCTGAAAAGTTAGGCTAGTGAACGAGTTAACGTCAAGACCAGTACTGGTATGCCATTCGGCTCAAGAGACTTATTAACATTAATATCCGTTAAAGCCCTTTTAACAAATTAATCTGACATATTTATGAATATTTATAAATTTTATCGAAGTCCTTTCTAAAATACTTATTTTAAGTTCTGTGCGGTTGGATAGATTAATCTCTCGTAATACTAAAATAACATTATTGTGCCTTAATTTAATAAATATGAAATATACAAACTTTTAAAATCCATTTATTCTCAAAGACCAAACCAAATGATACAATGTATTTAAGAACCCGTTTTTAGACACTCCGTTATAAAAAATTCTGTGTTTATCGTGTCTGATGCCACAAATGCTTAGTTTCTTTTGCTGCAATTACAAATTGCTTACCACGCATGACATTTCTTAAGAAATGTTTTTTTTTTTATCCGATAGCCTTTTAGAAAAATACCTAGTTTATCAACAACATAAAAATCTTGGCCCGGAAGATGTGAAAAGGCTGATATCAACAAGTATATTTTTTCTAAAAACAATTTGATTTTTTTGAGTTAAAGTTCTTTGCAGAATTGAGATCTAAAACTTTCTGAACTTGAATTTCTAAGATCCAGCTTTGTAATGTATTTATGGCCTATGTTATATGAGTATTGATTAAAATAATTCAAAGTTGCCTTATTTTTGAGACAAAATGCATTTAAATAAAACGCTATAATTATTATTGCTTATCAAATAAATTTTGATTTATTTAAAGATATTTATACTATTATTATCTTAAATAATTATTATTTATAATTAAATTATGTTTCTTTTTGTAATTCTAATCATTGGTGAATTGTATATCCAACTTTTGCTCGAAAAACAAATTTGATAATCGCTCCTTTGGATACTTAATAATAAAGTCATTATAATCATTCAGTTTCAGATGAACTTTTTTCATATGACGAACGCAGCTAAAATAAAACATAATATAAATGTGTTAAAAATAAAATAGTTATCAAAAACAAATCTTAGTGAAATTAAGAACCAAAATTAAGATTTTAAATTGAATTCTTAAATTTGTGTGAATAAAAAAGTTTCTGTTAGACTTTGAATAAAAGTTCGATTTCAATTTCACTTGGATGAGACTTTCATATTATTTTCGTTACATATAGTTATACCCTACATAACCAAGCCAATTAAACAATCTTCTTAGTATTTCGGTTACCTCTCATAGGACCGGCCTATGAGAAGTGAGACTTTATGTTAATATATTAAATAACTGCACCAAATTTTAAATAACTCTGAAGAAAAATTTAGCTTCAATCTATCTGTGATAATTATGTAGGGTATCATAGAGTTGGTTTTGGCCGAATATAGTAGTACTTGATACCAATTTATTATTTACATACCTTTTGCGACTAAAAAATTTTTCATTACATATGTTACATCCCATAAGAGGATCATTTAAATGAGCTGCAACATGAGATTTGTACGTAGTACTGAGTAGAGTTTTGTCGCAGTGTGGACAACGTACAAAATATCTGGACTGGAAAAATAATATTTGAAAAAAATGTTAGAAATAGTTTGAATAATTTTAAACAAAATGTACTTACTCTCTTTTCCGTTTCGGAATTTATTGCTGTGGCTGAGTGTGTGTTCATGTGACGTTTTAAATCTATTTGACGAAAAAATTCTTTTGAACATAACGTACAGGGTACCATTTGGCCCAAGTGTATTCGCCGGTGAATATTGAGAGCTCCTTTATTATAAAATTCTTTTTCACAAAAATCACATTTGTGCTTTTCACGATTCTGATTGTGTGTTTTCTCGTGAGCTTTGAGATTCATTTTGTCAAAGAACTTAAGACCACAAATATTGCAAGTTTCATTGCGTTCCCGGTTTTCGATGTGTGTTTGTTCGTGCCTTCTTACTGCAGTTTTATCTTTTAATATTTTTGCTGAAGCGGCATATGGGTGTGCAATTAAGAAAGATTAAAAGATTAAATGTTGTAAAAGTATTATTAAACAGACTTCTTTTTTTTCTGATAGAATATGTACTTTGGTATATCATTCGACACAACTTCTTGCATTATTTGTAAGCTTAGGATTCAGGTAAAATCAAATTTTGTGCTTAGGCACAAATTTATAATTTCTAGTTCTTTTTTAAGATTCTAATTTAGAAATATAAGAAATATCATGTGCGACTAAATAATGTATATCGTCGCCTAAAAGACGAAATAACCTATCTACAGTTTTTTTAAAGTTTACAGGAGAGGGGAAAAACGTTATAAAATTGGAACTATTTGCAATATTTAAACGAAAATTATGTATTTAGTTTAAAATGAAACCAGAAATATATATCGGTTGAACAAATTTTGTTTTTCTAAACACAGCTTATGTTATGTCACTTAGGTTATTTGTAATTGCAAAAATCTGAAACCAAATAACCTATCTGCAGTACTAATTAGCATGAATAAATCAAATTTTTTAAACATATAAATATAAAATAAATTAAATAATAACAGTTATAGTTTATTTTACTGGTTTAAGCAAATGAAAGTACTTAATGATTGTTTAAATTATACTATGCAAAAAATTGAACTTTTATCGCTATTTTTATTGATTTAGTTTATTTTTTTAAGTGCGTAACGGTCGTCTAGATACAAAATCTGCAATAATTTAGTCATTTGTGATATTAAATGTTCAAAATTTTTCACACAAATATGTTATGATATAGGGAATAATAATCCATAAAAAAATAAATTTTGAAATTTTTGCAGATAGGTTATTTGGTCTTTAAGATCACATATTATGTGACCGTCTCCCTGAAAAGGGACCTAGTGTGTCAAAAAACGGATTAGGACCTAAGAGAGGATTCTGGTACCTACAAGTGTGAGGAATAAAATAAAATGAGTTAAATTTGTTTAGCCAACAAAAACGAACTTAGGATTAGGAGATCGACAAAAATGAGAAAAATATTAGAATTTTAATTTTTTAGATGGTAACATATGTTTTACTCCAAGTGTATTACACTAGGTTTTTAATTATCATGTTGTATACATTAAAGAGAAAATAAGACAAAATTATGATGTCGCTTATGAACGAGGAAATTTTTAGAAAGGCTACCAGATATAATAAAAAAACAGAAAACCCCCAAGAAATTTTTTGTTTGCGAGCAATTTACAGTTGTGGTAAAATAAGATAAGCATTTGTGGCATCAGGCACTATAAACACAAAAATGTACATAGCGAATAAGTCCAAGTATTTTAAAATTTCTTAATAACACTTGGTTTCCAATAATACTTATTATTGAAAAAATATAATATGATACGGTTTCTTGCAATAACTAGAAAATAACTTACAACAAATTGAACACATTCTGCGCCTTTCTGTGTACTTCGTCACCTTTTTAGGTTGTTGCTCTTGTTCCTCTTCCTCATGATCATTGTTGTCATCCAATGGACCAATAATCTCTTTCTCTTCTCCCTGTTTGCCAATATTTTTATCAATTACATTGACTTCATCGCTTAGATCTTCATCCTTTACTACAGTTTTTTTTGCTTTAACTTTCGCCGTAGGGTTTCTTTTAGATTTTGCACTTGAATCTTTCAGAGTTTGTGACAATTTGCGATTGACTTTATCTTTTTCTTCTTTGTTTTTACATATTCTTTGCTTTTTAGACCTTGAGGCAGCTGCTTTAGTAGAACGCCTGCTATATTTTCTAGTAGCCTTAGTTTTTAATGATTTAATATCTAAGTTCTCATCTGAATCGTCTTCTTCAATTTTAAACTCTCCATCGGAGTTTAAGGGTTCAATGAAGAATTTTTCTTGATCCGAGTTCTTAGGCGTTTCGCCAGCTCCTAAGACGGGCTCTATGTCATCTGTCTTCTCAACTAATACTGTTTCAAATTCTGTGGGCATATATTTAATATCGTCTTCCTGGGAGTTGGCATCATCAACCAATTGTGAACTGATGAGCTGTGTTTCTTGAAAATATTTGTATGACTGTAAAGCTTTCAATATTAAAGAATGTAAATTGTGCAAACTATTTGCACAAACTTGGCATAACATGGGAGAAAACGAATCAAATCCTGCAATGTATTTATGTTAAATAAAACATTAATATAATTGAGTTTTTGAATTAGGTGGCGGGGTAGCTTATTAGAGGAGTTTAATACAAACCAAAATCCTCCAATTGTGTATATTTGTAATAACATTCTCTATAGGTCATATATTCAAAGAACTTTGTATTCCAATTTAAGAAGACATTTTCATCTAAACAAATTCGACAAACGCTTTGTTTTAACTCATTCGAATTCATTTTTTTGTTTATAAAAAACTAAAACAAAAAAATATCTTTTCACAAAAATGTAAACAACTAAAAAGTGCTGTAAAACTAATGAGTACTTAGTACAGGTATTTTTCATGAAGCACTATCAATTCATATCATTCCTTGAGTTATGCCTGGCGAGTAGGTGTTTTTTTTTTTTTATTTTGTCTATTTTTTATATGATGCAGACCGAATTCAGAGCAGATGGAAGTGATTAATCTGCTGATTGAACTTTTCTGACCTTTAATCTAGGAAAATTTGCGTTAAAGCGAATTCAACTAGGTTCACCTTTTTTGAATGAGCCTTGATAGAAAAGAAATTCAATCAGCTGATTAATGGCTCCACCTGATTTGAATAAGCCTTGGCTTTGTTTACTAAATTTTGAATGTCAAACTCCCAGCTTATGAATCCTGCTTTGTACGAATATTTCGCTGGCTGATAAACATATTTATTTATTCTTATTTTCAAGATTTTGATACGAATAAATTTATCTTACAATGGAAACAAGTGAAGAGCAATGTCAAATTTGTTTAACAAACAACCCCTTTTTCAATTGGACTGAACAAATATTTGAGTTTTCGGGGCCATCATATAAAGAATGTTTCTTCCGATACACTCAACAGCAAGAGCAAGGTGAACTAATAAGTTTTAGTTATTTAGAGGACAGTGAAAGTTTTCAAAATGCTGTGGTTAAAAGTAAATTTATTTTTTGTAGAGGAGGATGTTTACACCCAGATGTTGTGTTTAGAGTGTGCCCATGGTTTACGGAGTACCTATCAATTAGTTGAAAAGGCTTTGGAGTCTATTAAGCAATTAAAAGAGCTTAAATCGAAACTAAATTCTCAAGACGATGTTCAACTTTTAGACGAATATAAAGTAGAGGAAGTGATATTAACAGATACAGAAGATACGTTTAAAACAAATTCTGAAGAGCAAGATCCACATCAAGACATACCGTCAAAAGAAACATGTAAAACGTCAGACAATTTGGAAACCGTTTCAGAGTATGAATCTGAAGATTCCACTAGCTCGACCTCAGAAAAACCCAAAAGAAGGAATGTAAGAAAAAAGGAACCCTTAATATGTATATATTGTTGTAAGTAAAAACAAGAAAAGCAAAACCTGTTAGAAAAGCAATATGATTTAAAAATTTCAGCAAAAATGTTTAAACGTCGATCCTATTTAGAAAGTCACGAAAAAAGTCATGAGGAAAAACGTGAACGTAAAGAGGTTTGTACGGTTTGTGGCTTAAAATTTTACAATAGAGATATATTACGAGCTCACCAACAAATACACAAAGAAGACAGGATTCGTGAGAAGAAATGTGAATTTTGTCCTAAAGCATTCTTTTATACAGGAGCTCTAAATATCCATCGACGCATACATTTGGGAAAAATGGTAAAATGTGAACTATGTCCCAAGGAATTTTATCGCAAAATCGATTTAAATCGACACTTGAAAAGTCACGGTCTTACGCCTATTGGAAGTGAAAAAACTTATCAAAAATCTGTTAATGTGAGTTAATTTACAGAAAAAATTTAACATTTATTAACATTAACAAAACTAATTTATACAAATAACAATTACAGGAAAAAATTTTTTTAGACTGTGATGTGTGTGGAAAAAAAGTTGAGAGGTTGTCTTGGAATACCCATAAAGCAAGGCATTTAAATGAACCAGTGGTGAAGTGCAGCATTTGTAGCAAGACTTATTACAATCGCTTATGGTTTGTTACTATTTTGCTATTTATTTTTAAATTATAGACTGAAATTAAAAACTCCTTACTGATAGAAATTTTCTTATATATATTTTAATTATGTCTATCAGGTTCTGCAAGTCATATGTATATATTTTTGGCATTTTAAGCTAATTTATTTAAATTTGGATGAAATTTAACAAAAATATTACTTAAATAACTTTTATTTATTTATTCAACATAACATAAAAATCCTTTCATAGACTTAATTCTGTGGCTTGGTGCTAGGGGCCTGTGTCAATTTTTGGCCGTTTTGAGTTAATCATTGCATTAGATTCGCTTCTTTACCCTCTTTTATTTGGATCGAACAGCTAATCTCTAACTTAGCTCAGAACAGATTTATTTATATGGAAAATAAGAACGTTAAATCAAATTTTCTCAAAACTTTTTTTTGACATTGGCCCTTTTAGCACCAAGCCACAGAATTAAATTTAGTTTTTAAAAAAGATAAATTAAAAAGAATTACTTAATGAGGTATGTGATGGAAATCTATCGTTTTGAAATCGATCGATTTCAGATATATTTTTTAGGTAATTTTCGGTTATTTCCCCAAAAAAAAAAATGAAATTTTGGACTATAACCCTTTTGACTCATATTTTATCTTCCATTTGTTTTGATTTTTTTGGGAAAACAACGGATAATTATCTCAAAAATATATCTGAAATCGATCGATTTGAAAACGATCGTTTTCCATCACATACCTGAATATCTTGATTTTTAATCGATAAATATTGAAAATTTTAGAAAACGGATTTACGAAATTATGCAAATATTTTATTTTTCAGTTTAACACGCCATTTGAGAAAGGTACATGCAATATGTGGTCAATATGAAGAATATGTAATTAGATTAAATAATAAGTTTCAACCACGACTTTCAAGCTTAATGAAACAGCAAAATATAATAATTAATCAAACATTTTAATTAGAACGTAACAAAAACCAAAATTGTTTCTATTCTTATGACAATGTTATCAAGGTAAATTCCTTTTGCAATAGCCAGCCTTAAAAGTTATTTAAAAAATTATTTTCCTTTAGCCCATAGCGTAACCTCTTTCACCGAAACACCTTATATTAGTACTGATATGTTCGGAGTATATGAATTTCTGCAAGCAATCCTATTGTATTATAAAAGTTTCGCCAAAGTTTGGATATAAGATTCATTGAAAAGGATTTAATTTTTGAGTCATAGTTTCCTGAAATGTTAACAAACCTACTTGATGGAATATGCTAACTCATCGATCTACTCGAGTTCCATTTGTGGAGTATTATAGCACCATTTGAACAAATAAAGAGATTTTGGAAATTAAACAGTTTTAAGAGGTAATTAAGAGTAATTTCAGTAATTTTATATCTCTTACACCAAGCTTAATAATATCTTAAGATAAATGGTTTTATTATTTAAAAAATTATTTAACAGAAATAAAACAATAAAATAAAAATTTCTTATAAAAGTGTTCCGAATATCTACTGTATTTTTAAATATAAATAGTAAGTTCTTCGTACCGGAACGAAATCCTAGGATTTCGATAACGTACTGCCACTTTTGCGATATTAACCAGGGGTTAATAGTTAGTTTTTTTCTTCCGAATTACCATATTCAAAGTAAATATGAATCATATTCATATTTTTATTTTCAACTAAGAAACAACACGAAACACTCCTTCAAGCCACCAAACGCTAAAATAACGGTATAAAATTATAATGCCCAAAAAATTTATAAAAAAATACATTAATTTTTATTTGTTTTTTTTTTTCTAATATAATACATGAGATGCGTTAAATCTCTTCATTTAATAAATTACATTTTGTTGCCTCATTAAGCTTGTAATTCGTGGTTGAAACTTTGTATTTAATTTAATTACATACTCCTCATATTGTCCCGATATTTCATGTTCCTTTTTCAAATGAACCACTAATCTGAAATTTAAAATTAGCATTTAATAAGTGCATTAAAATTTGTATGAATAAGTTACAACAAACCCTTGCCGTCGATAATAAGTTTTGTCACAGATTTTACATTGGACCACTGGTTGTTTCAAATGTTTCGCTTTATGACCTTCCCAACACAATCGCTCGACTTTTTGTCCACACTCATCACAGTCCATGTAAAATTTATTCTATATTTGTTACATTAAGTAGAATTTATTTATTAAATGAGGTTGTCAGAAATTACTCAAAAATAAATAAGCTCACACGTCGTTGCTGATATTTTTCACCATCTATGGAAGTAAGACCGTGACTATACATGTGACGATTTAAATCGACTTGCCTAAAGAATTCTTTGGGACATAATCTACATTTGATCATTTGTCCCAAATGTATACGCCTATGGATATTCAGAGCTCCTGTACCAAAGAAAGCTTTAGGACAAAATTCACATTTCTTTTCTCGAACTCTATTTTCCTCGTGTATACGCTGGTGGGCTCGTAACGCCGTTCTATTGAAAAACTTAAGACCACAAACCTTACAAACCTCGTTCCGTTCACGATGTTCGTCATGGGTTTTTTCGTGAGCAACCAAATGTTCCCGTGTGTACAAAATTCTTGCTGTAATTGATAAAGAACTTAAATTATAGTTCTATACTCGGGAGGGTACTTTTGGCACTTACAGCAATAGACACACATTAAAGGTATTTTTTTCTTTTTTTTAGGTTTCCTCCCCTCATTTTTATCTTTTAATGTTATACCAGTAACCGAGTCATCAGATTCATAGTCTGAAATGGTTTCCGGATTATCTGTCGAATTACTATACGATTTCTTTTCCATATTCCCCTTTCTCGAAATGTCCAGATGTATATTCTGCTCTTCAGAGTTTGCATTTAACTCTTCATACATGTCTGTTAAAGTATTTTGTTCCTCTATATCATCCGTGTCTATAAAAATAATTTCTTCCCCAACATCATCTGTGTCTAAAAAAACAATTTGTTCCTCTGCAATTGATTTAACAGTTTGAGAATTTATTGTTGATTGAAGCTCTTTTAGTTTTTTATCAGATGCCAAAGCTTTTTCAACTAATTGATAAGTGTCCCGTAAACCATTGCCGCAATCTAAACACAACATCTGTGTGTAAACTGTAACATCCTCTTCTGCGAGAATACAAATTTATTGTTAGTTTACACATCTTTCCAGAGAACTTACACTGTCCTTTAAAATATTAAAATACGTTACCTTGCTCCTGCAGATGAGTGTATCGGAAGAAACATTCTTTATAGGATGGTCCATAAAACTCAAATATCGCTTCAGTCCAATCAAAAAAGACTTCAGCTTTTAAACAAATTCGACATTGCCCTTCACTGGTTTCCATCGTAAGAAAAAAACTATACCCATGTAAAATATCTTAAAAAATATAAAAGGTAAACAAAAGCAAGATAGTTTCACAAGGCATAGAATAAATAAATACCTAGAAAGTCAACGAAACGTCAAAGTACACCTGGGACCTGTCAATAGTACGGATCAGTAATAGTGTATTGGTAAGCCTAAAAAGAGCTTTTACTTTTCTTAATGAATACAAACAGTTGCACAAAAAAGTATGATATGATGGGACGAAAATTTTCTTCAAGATTTTCTCCGTAATTTTAAGAAATTTTCTTGAGAAATCCATATTTTAAGGTATAGAATGAGTTTTACTTGATTTTAGGATAATTAAAATCTATAAACAATTTTTTATTCTAAATTTCATTATTTTTTTTAATACCAAAAATTGCAGCCCTACTTGTTCAATACAAATTAAACAAAAACAAAAAAAAGAATGTCGAAAGAAAACAAAATAAAAAATTTTCAGTTTGTAAAAAATAAAAAGTGTTTCGACATCAAAATAATGTTAAAATATTAAAAAAAAATAACATTTTATGTGTGCAATTTAGAACAGTGCGTTTCATTCAAAATAACGCGTAATTTTTCAAACAAAATTTTGAGTACAAAAAGCTTTTCTCTTTGTCAAAAAAGCTTTCATTTCGTGTACGTGTGATTTAGTAGAATAGTAAATTTTAGTGGATCAGCTGACGACCTTCTATATATTCTTCTATGTCACAAGGTGTCAGCGTGGAATTTAATAAACAAATTTAATTTTTTTTTTGGATTTTATTTAAGTGGCCCGATTTCGTAGAAAATAGCGGCCAGGGTATCAGGGTTTGGTTCACAAAAAACGACCTATATCTTCATACAGGAAGCCTGAATCCTTGAACCAATATATAGTTTGAGTTATATATGGTGCTCCACCAGTAATGTTGATAATGTAATAGTTTTTCAATAAAGTTGAGAACTTCTTGTATTCCAAATTGATGATTTTTGTTTTGTTTTGTTTATTTGTAAGTAAGTGGCAACCTAAGCACATATGCAAAGTTGCCGTGTGTGACAAAATATAAAGATGAGATGGGCATTGAAAAATGCCTACTTCTTGCACATAAAACGCTTTAACTAACGGTTGAATATTAATAATTTAGCTAAAAACGATCTAAAATGTTAGCCTCCTTAATAAAGTTGACTAACAGAGTATATATACCGACATCATGAGAATTAAGTAAATCAAATAAGTTTGTGAATTTATTAAATAACTGATGTTTGATTCTGATGTGATTAAATTCAGAACAATGGAAAATTAGATGTTCTGAAGAACAGTCCGACGTCATTTATATTGCTGCTCTGTAACGATTTCTTTTCATTTATCTGCATACCGACTTCTTCGACAATCTTGGATACTTCAGACATGACGATGTGTGATCGGGTGTAGACTACGGAGTCATCGCCGAACACCTTCACACCAATCTTCACTTCACCATGTGATTTGCGAATTGCATAATTCAATACAATCCAATTGACCACACTATCGACCAGTTGCGTAAAGTATGATCCACTGGGCACTCCACCTTTCTTGATGTAGCGATTCCCGTCGTGCATTCGGAGTGGTGTATTGATGAAGTAATCTTTGATGAATTCATAAACTCGGTTCTGTTCGGTTGAGTTTGGAATTCCGAAATTACGGTAGCGTGTGAAATCGAAATTAAATGACAGTACATCAAATGCGATTTCGATCAGCTGCGATGAAACGGTTTTATCAAAGGAGCTGAAATCGAAGCAAGAGAACTCTGTATAGCCTTGCATAGCTCCGCCTACAGCCATGTCATATCCGTATGCAATGGGGGTTACGCTGGATTTGTAACCCTCAATCAGAGGAAGGGCAAAACATGCTTCCATCATAGTGATAGTTGTGCCGTAGCCATACACGGCTCGCAGTTTCGGCGCAACTCCATCCTTATTCAGGTGCGCTCTGTATAAAACACGACAATCAGGGGGCGAGATGTTATCACCCTTCTTCACTCTTCTCCAGAATGTTAATATGGACTCACGGGCTTCGGGATCATCCATGACCTCACCATGGGTGCGAAAGGTCGGTTGCCATGGTATCCCTGCACTTGATGTTCGGCAGTCAAGCTCCATGTTCAATACGTCTGCGAGATGATATGGATTGACTCGCTTAATCTGGAAAGCAGTGAAGGCGTCTCTGACCACACGTTGGAAAACGGGGTCTTTAATCTGTTTCGTGTTCATGCCCGTTTGCATGACATCACTTCTGATCAAGTTGGATAAAAGACTTGTGCGTACGGTGGCACTAGCGGGCTCTCCAAATAGTTGGATTGCAAAAGGAGGTTTGACGGTTCTCAAACCAAAACCTCGAGTACGATTTTTGTAGTAAACTGGCATACTTGCACGTATAACACACACGTAAAAATAGGATAAACAAATTTAAACGAAACCAAGGCGAATTTAAATCCAGAGGGCGAAGCCGACTAAAAAAAATACATATTTTTCTTATTTTGGTTTCATCAATCCCATATTGTCATGCACAAACAATTGCTTTTTCATTGTGTTAGGATTTAGGGAACTTCTTTTTTGGTTTACACAGTTGTCAGCAATTGAAAAGGCTTGTTTTGACGATGCTGACGTAGCTGGTATCCTGAAACATAAATTTGCTAGTTTTGCAATATTGGGATAACTTCGCTATCAAGATATTTTTGAATTTCAAGTTCCATATTATTGTTCAGATTAGGCATTATTGTTCCCATGAATTCTAGCATTTGTTGTCTTCTGTTTGAAATTTTACAGTATATATATAAAATTATAAAAAAATCATGACATTATACTTTGACATTTTTGATGGTTGATTTGAACATTTGCTGGTAGATGGACGATTGATATCAATATGATCTAATTTTTTATTTCTTCTAAAATTAACTTTGATTTAGAAACTGAATTATAGGATACATCCAAGATTTGAAATAAATTTAACGCGTTTTGTAGAATCATTTTAAAATACTTCTCCAAAGCTGGCAAATTTTTTTGTCATGGATCCATTAAAGCTGCCACCACGTGTATTTTAAAAATCTTTAAACGTTTTTTTCTGTTCTGCTTTGCAAAACCGCACAATTGTATTGCGAGTACAAAATATGATTCAATTTCTGTCCTTTCTCATGAAGACATTATATTTTTATAAAAATATATAAAAGAGCTTAGAGTGGGATAACTTTGACTTTGGAAAATTTTTGTTGCGTTTCCAGTATTATACACTTTTTCACTTACCCTCATTTTCTCGCGTACAAAAAACGAGCTTTAAATGAAAGTTTAATTTGATAATACTTTTATGTATCTTCTTATTAAATATAAAAACCAAGTCTTATTAAAAATTTTAGGATTAAAAAATATCATTATCTAAAAATGAAAATACTTCGGCTTGAAATTTAAGCCGACATGAGCCGGTTCTTTCGGCGGCGGCTGTCTATCGAAAAATTCTCCCGGCGGCGACTCAGCGCCGGCTTCGAGCCGCTCGGCTTCGCCCTCTGTTCAAATCAGCTGTCTGTGTTTCAATTTGCTTTCAACACAAATGTCCCAGTAAATATTTGCTTTAGTATCTTTAATTGTATAATAAATTTTGATGCTAAATATTTTTGTAGAAAAATTTTAAATATTTGAAATTTATATTTATTAGTATAGATCATGATATAAGTATAAGGTAATTCCAATTGCCTTACTAAATTTTTAATAAGGATTTTTGTTGCCACATTTTTATAAACGGTTTTCCATATGGGCAGTTTTTTTTAAGTGTAATATTATAATTCAAAATTCTAGTATTTTATTTTGGTGAATTAAAATATAATGGTTTATATTTTTATATACTGTATTCTGTGATACTGTATCAGCAAATAAACTGAAACAAAGCTAGTCCATAATTATATGAATGTCCTATTTATTTTCTTTTTTTTTTATTTTTTTAGCTAGGAAATTTAAATAGTTTTTAATTAAAATATAAAATAAGTTTATTGGGCCAATGGGAAAGGAGTTTTCATTTCGCATATTTTTGTTAACTGGAGAAATCTGTATAAAGATCTTCAACTGCTAACGTATTTAGATTTTTGCTTTTATTTCCGCCTTAGCTTTACTTCTATTACTTTTCTTCTTCCATTCTAACCAAACGCTGGAGTCTTTGTAGAGCATTTTTATTTGGAACTGTGTGGCGTCATTAGGAAGTCTTTTTGGTAGCTTGCCAAACGCAAATGATACTCTGCCTACGATTCCTAAGCGTTGTCACATTTTTCACATTCTTGTAGCATTCAATTCTTTGTTGGCGAGCTGCTTTATTAACTCGTGTGAAGGATCTGCAATTACTGCTTTGAAAGTATTAACAGCTATCTGTTGTTGTGGCTTCTGGGCCTGGTGATGAAATGCATTTTCCAAATTTAAAGCTACCGCAGCAATGATCGATGTGTTCGTACCTACAACGGCAGCGTTGTTTTTAATGGCGGTTACAGCATTAGCTGTGTTCCAGAACTACCAATACTGTACAATATTGTACAATTTTTAACCAGAAATTACAATTAAGTCATTTTTTTTCAGTACAGGAACACTTTCCTGTAGTTTCTGATTAAAACTTGTACAATATTGTACAGTATTGGTAGTTCTGGAACACAGCTATTATTGAATGTGTAGGTGGCAGGAAATTATAGCATATTAATTTTAATAACATAAATTGGTATAGACATTTTAATATAAAAATGTTTGATATAAATTTATATGGTAAAGATGACATTTGGGGAGTAAATCTCAAAACTTCGATCAAGGACTGCCACTTCTGCGTTATTATAAAGAATATAACAATTACAACAACAACTACAGAAATGGCAATACAATACATCAGAAACGTATGCCATTTATAGTAAGGATAATACTACTTATTACAATAATAAATAATTGTAATAAATTGGGAGCCTAGCGCAATACACTTATATAAAACTTTTTATTTTTTTTTAATTTATTAATATACAATTTTAGCAAAAAAATTTTTGATGTTCTATTTTTTATGGAAAATTCTATCAATATCAACTTTTTTCATCTAAAATTTTTTCAAAACTTTTTGATATAAAATGTTTTCATGAAAATTAATAAAAATAAAATTTATTTATAGGAATTTTTCGATATAAAAGTTGTTTTTATACAATATTTTGATATACAATTTATTATAGGTAATTATGTGATATTTAAATGATTTTAAAGTAAAAATATTAAAATTTGAATTTTTTCAAAAATTGTTTTTTATTTTTTTAGTTTTAAAACTTAAATTTCTCTTGTTGTCATAAGTAGCATAGGGCCTCATACATATACAAAGTTGTTTAAACAAGTGAGAGTGTTATATTCTACTGTTCCGAATCTTATATACCCACCACCAAATTGTTAAATTTAGTAACCTATCTAAAAATTTAATACGTATACTGAGTGGTATTTAAGTAAAGCTTCTTCGTGCAAAATTAAGTGGCGATAGCTGTCATAGTCTATAATTTATTAGCGTTTCGTTGCATTTTGGTGGTTTTTGGTAGAGGTTTTATATGAAAACATTGGTTTAATGTAGATTAACGCAAAATTGTAATCAAGCCTGATAGCCATAAAAACTGATTAGTACTTAATTCTTGCATCATAGCTACTATAACTTGCAACATCGTCTTCGAATTTCAAAACAATTCAGAATATATATAATTTTTGGTTTTTGAGCCAATATTATGGGTGTTACAAACGGAATGACAATATCAAAAAAAAAATTTTGTGTATATTCAACATTTTTCAAATTAACATCTTTTTAAATACCATTTTACTGACATAAAAATTATACCATAAATTATGTTTTGAGTATTTTTTTGTTATTTATTCATTAATTTTTTTTGTTGGTTTTAAAATTAGGTTGTTGTTAAAACACCCAATTTGCCAGGTTGTCCCACAGTAGTGATAAAAAATTAATATCTGAAAAAAACGGACATTGAAAAATAAATAGTTATTCCGCTATGTTGTACAACATATGGCTTTACATAAGAAGCCAACTGTACGAATAAGATATATTGCCGGTATGTTGTTCGACTTATGCCTTCGCATAAGAAGCCAACCGTACCGGACGAAAATTAAGATAAGACTGTCATTAATTTGTTATACCAATATTTTAACTGAAATGTTTTAAGTGTATCCAACCATGGCAACCCTAAGCAGAAACCTCAAGTAAACGAGTCTCGATAACAAGACAACAAATTGTAATCGAAAATTATTGTGTATGAGCAATGTTGTCAATTCAGAGAGTTCATTAATTATGAGGTAAACTTTTTTGACAAATCCTCTTGTATATTAGCCTACTTAATATTAATATAAATAAGTAAATTATATTGTCAATTCATTATTACTTTGACTAATTTCATTTGCCCATACATACTTAAATAAACAACATATACAAGCCTATATTTTAGCGCTATTATTTTGAACCGTTGACAACACTGTGTTTTTGCCTGCGAGTATATTGTCGAATTATTTGCTTTATTTCATCTAGAAAATTTATACTTTTATTTGATTTTGTGTACAAAAAGTTTGTTTTAAATTGAAAAAAAAAAAAACAATATTAAATAGTAAACTAATTTCATAATAATCTGCAATAAGTCAAAGAAAGCAAGACACACAAAATAGATTCTATCGAGAAAACGCAGTTTCATCACAAAATATTAGACAACAAACAAATTAAACGAAAGTGTCAGGCAGGCAGCCGTTGTTAGAGGGAATTCATTGAATACAACAACAACTTCAACAAAAAACTACAGCTGTATTCCGAGGCAGCGGCAGAATTTTTTACAGCGATTTCAAGAAAAAATAAAGCATTGAAAAGAAGGACAACAGACACACACATTCAACAAAATTCTATTGGGATAAATTAGGAGGGAAATTTTTATTGAATTTAGAAAAACGGCATAAGACAAAGAAAATGAATTCGGTGAGTTGCATTTTTTGCATATTTCCTATAAACATTTTACAATATTCCTTGATCTTGAAAAGAAATCAGAATGCTTTTGTTTGTGGTCCAGAGGTTGAGTTGTTAAAGCTAACATAACCTTAATGAAATGGTTCTGAGATACTGAATTTTGATTAAATAAATAATGCTCTTTCCTCATACTACCCAAACAGATTTAGCTTACATTCCAAACGAAAATATATAAAAAGCTAAATCCAACTTCTTAACTTGTCAACAACTTTCACCAATAGGTGTACCGCTAACCCTACTTCACTTAGTCCGTAGTATTTGTGGACTCATTCGATAGAAGTAGCACAATTTCTTGGCCTTGATATGTTAACAGATCCCCAATAAAACAAAATTATAAAATTGTTAATGTTAGAGCTGTTACAACAACCAATAGGTGTTTGGGTATCATACGTGAATTCACTCAATTCTGAGGATTTGTGGACTCATCCAGTAGAAGTAGCACAATTTCTTGGCCTTGATCTGCTAACAGATCCCCCATAACACAAAATAATAAAATTGGAGCTGTTACAACAACCAATAGGTGTTTGGGTATCATAAGTTTGTCAGTTTATATTTTTTCATCATCACAGACTCGAAAATTATACCAAGCGAGTCAAAATTTACAACAGAATTTCGTAATTTATTAGGTGTACAACTTCCGAATTGAAAAAACTGGCTATCTTTTGAAGCGATCGACGGAGCGATCCTGTTCATTACTTCTTCATAAGGCCGGAATTTCTGTTCAGACAGGCCGTGCACCGGTGATCTAAACAAGTGATAGTCCAAAGGGTGCAACATCTGGAGAATACGACGGGTGGGGTAGGACTTCCCATTTCATTGTCATCTTGTAAAATCACTTAATTATGTCTCGGCTTAAACGCATTTATGACTTTCGATAACGATCGCCAATGATGTTGTTGTAACGGCTCTAACATTTACAATTTTATAATTTTGTTTTTATGGGGGATCTGTTTGGAGACCAAGGCCAAGAAATTGTGCTACTTCTACTGGATGAGTCCACAAATCCTCAGAATTGAGTGAATTCACGTATGATACCCAAACACCTATTGTGAAGTAGGGTTGGCGGTACAGTTGAAAATGTGGGGGTATCATGAGGACCCTGACCACAAGCTGGGCATATGTTAGGCACGGCACGGTCTATGCGGGACCAAAAAATATTTAATCTATTGCTCCATCCCGATCTCAGTTGAGCCAGAACGACTCTTGTTTTCCGCGGCAGGTTCTTTTCTTCTATTGCTATGGACCTTGTTTCTACATCGCAATTTATGCGCGACAGTTGTGGCATGTGCTGACGAAGTAAAAAGGCTGTCGAGTGTGACTCCCAAGATTTTCGGGTGGTTCACTGTCGGAATTGGTACACCATCGATCTCGACGCCAAGTTGTATGCTTATTCTTTTGTCCAGGTGGTAAATAGGGTCGCTGTGGATTTGGTTGGTTGTATCTTCAGGTTACGTTCAGTGAAGAAGTTGTGGATGGTACAGAGATAACGATTCACCTTACCGCATAGGTCTTCCACATTATGGCCGGTTGCCATTATAGTGCAGTCTGCATATGATATCACTTCAACGCCTTGCGGTGGAGCTGGGAGTTTAGAGAGGTAGAGGTTAAACAGGAGTGGCGACAGGACTCCGCCCTGAGGAACTCCCTGTTTGACTCTACGGTGTTTTGAGCGCTGGTCTCCAAACTCTACAAACGACTGACGTCCAATGATTGTTTCAGTCGGTTGTAACAACTTATAATACAATACACCTAAAAATAAAATTCAGCATAAATATTACTTATGTTAACCGAAATCAGTGTACCAAATTTTGTTGGAATCGGTACATATTTGACCATACCTACCATTTAAAATAGTTAGTGGATATTTATCATTGTAACATGAAACTTGAACACATATCGTGCATTTTCCCCTAAAAGTAATTACGAAAGAACCCATCCAAATCGCATTAAAAAGAATTTATTTGTATCATATGGTCGGACTTGATCGTCCATAATACTTTCTTACTTGTTTCATATAAATTTATATAATTCCACTCATTTCTGTTTGCAGATTTCCAATGTAGAAAATCTTTCACCCCAAACCATAAGACAAGTAATGAAGGAAATGCAGAGCATGGTAGAAAGTCCCCTGGAGGGCATAAAAATACAAATCAATGATGCAGATGTTACAGATATACAGGCTCTTATCGAAGGTCCAGCAGGTACTCCATATACCGGTGGAATGTTTCGTGTCAAACTTACATTAGGCAAAGATTTCCCTCAATCGCCACCAAAAGCCTTTTTCATTACGAAAATATTTCATCCTAATGTGGCGGCTAATGGTGAAATTTGTGTAAACACCTTAAAGAAGGACTGGAAACCAGATTTGGGTATTAAACATATACTTCTGACCATTAAATGTCTACTTATTGTGCCGAATGCTGAGTCCGCCTTAAATGAAGAAGCTGGCAAAATGCTTTTGGAGCACTATGATGACTATTCGCAAAGGGCAAAAATGATGACAGAAATTCATGCTTTAGCTGCAAAATCTACGGATTCCAAAGACGACGATGGGCCAAGTTCGAAAAAACATGCAGTCGATAAAAAATTACAAGACAAGAAAAAGGAGAAACTTATTAAAGAGAAGAAACGCATGTTAAAGCGATTATGAGTGGCATTCCCACCAAAAAATTAGACACACACACAAATAATTAATTTCACGACACGTTTGAAAAGTGCGCGCTGACTTACAAAGAAAACCTAACGCGTTGTGTTATAAACATTTATTTATACTGATTCCATACATTATATAATTTTATTCTGCACCACATACATAAATATCACCACAAACCATCATCATCTTCATCATAAGCCAACCAGCCAACATCTTCTTTATTAGTTTCATTTAAAGTGTACGTATATTGACTTTTTAAAGGAAAACCATTATTAATTAAATTCTAATCAACATTTAAAGGCCTCAAATTCTTTATTAATATTTTAACATTGTAGTAGTCGTTGTTTATCTTCTAATAACTGTTTAATTGCAACACCATTAGTCGAAATGATAGCTCTAAGATCTTATTTCTGTCGCATTTTTATTTGAACAACACAAACACAACTTTTCTATATATAAATGATATTCATACAGCATAAAAATTTAATGTTCCCCTTTATCTTCATTCATGTTAAATCTTACGTTTACTTTTAAATACAAATAAATATAATTTTAAATTAATTTAAAAATAATAGATACATTTATTCTTTAAATTCTTTAGTAATCGGTAAATTTCTAAATCTAAAGAAAACTTCAAATTTGGCCAAAATAAAAAAAATAAAATTGAAAAAGATGATTTTTATACATTCCTATTTCCCAGAGTTGTTAAGGATGGTTTTGGTTTTCTCATATACAACGAAAAAAAAAAATAATTTTTTTTGCAGAATTTTTAAAAGAATTTGTATCGTATAATTAGGACAGAATAAATTCATGTTATTTAATTAATATTCTGTAACAAATTAAAGTTTACATTTTTGGACCACTGTGTATTGATATTGAAATATAACTCACGTGTGTGGGTTGTTGTCTTTTAAAGCCAAAATATTTGGTCTTACATTTGATATTAATGGAGTTTATAAAAAAATCTATTAATTTATTAATCCATCTATAGCTATAGAGTGTCCCAGAAAAATTATTTGACGTTTTGGAAACGCATTATAAATGTCCTTGAGTCACCATTGTCGCCTTTTTTTAGCAACAATTTGGAATGTGGTTTACACTCTTTTTTTTTGGGACTTACCAAAAGGACCATACGGCAAATCAATGTATGGAAGTGAAACATCTATATATTATCGAGTCTTTTTTTAAAACATAAATATTTCAAATAACACAGCCTTATACTATGAAAACCTATCTATTAGTAGTGATTTCATTACGAACAAGTATTTTCGGCTGTGCCGAAAAATTTAGATATCTAAAAATTAAATATATACTGACTGGTATTTTTTGTATGTTAGGGGTTATCGGGATTTTTTTTTTTATATGTAAGAAATGTTTAAAAATCATAGCTACTACATATAACTTGATATTTTTTAGCATTAAACAGGTTTCCGAAAAAGGATTTATATGGGATCTATAGTCAAATGTGGACATATTTCTCAAATAATTTCACAAACTGCCTGACAGTTGTAAAAAACTGATGTGTACCAAATTCTAGTATAATTTGATATTTATTAGCATTAACATGGTTTCCGAGGGTGAATTTATGTGGGAGCTTTATTCAAATGTGCATCGATTCCTATAAAATTTGATATACTGACCAATTTGCAAAAAAACTTCTCTGCTTCAAATTAAGTTGTCACATCTTTTAAAATTTGATCTAAATTATCATTTTTAAAGCGATTGCCAGGACGGGTTATATGAGAGCTATAATCAAATGTGAACCGATTTCTCCCATTTTGAATACCAAACTTTTTAAAACTACTGTTGCCAAATTTTGTTGCTGTAGCTCTTTTAGTTAAGGCGCTATTGTGCTTTCAACTGTTACTTTAATTTCTTTATATGAATGCTATGGTCAATTATGAACCGATTTCGCCAATTTCCAATACCAAATGAACTGGAGTAGGCGGCCCATACCACCAGTAGCCGATGAATTTTTAAATTTTCGTAAATACCACGATCATTAATAAAACTCGTGAAAATTAGTTGGAATTTGGATGATAACAGAGTTGGAAATTATTTCTATTTTTCAAAATAGAAATAAATTCTAATATTAAACAATTTTCGGTTTTTTAGATATTTTCGATCCAAAAAATTTTCTATAGAAAAATTTTTGAGAAAAAATTTCCTATAGAAAAATTTTTGATAAAAAAATTTCTTATTGAAAAGATTTTGATAAAAAAAATTTTCTATAGATAAATTTTCTATAGAAAAATTTTTGATAAAAAAAATTTTCTATAGAAAATTTTTGAGAAAAAATTTCCTATAGAAAAATTTTTGATAAAAAAAGTTCCTATAGAAAAAATTTTGATAAAAAAAATTTTTATAGAAAAATTTTTGATAAAAAAAATTTTCTACGGAAAAATTCTTGAAAAAAAACTTTCTATAGAAAAATTTTTGATAAAAAAAATTTTCTATAGAAAAATTTTTGATGAAAAAATTTTTGATCAAAAAAAAAAAAAAAAAAAAATATAGAAAATTTTTTGATAAAAAATTTTATTTTTTATTTATTAAAAAAATTATCTATCGAAAAATTTTTGATAAAAAAAATCTATAGAAAAATTTTCTATATAATAATTTTCTATAGAAAAATTGTTGACAAAAAAAATTTTCTATAGAAAAATTTTTGATAAAAATATTTTCTATGGAAAAATTGTTGATTAAAATATTTTCTATAGAAAAATTTTTGATAAAAATATTTTCTATATAAAAATTTTTGATAAAAATATTTTCTTTAGAAAAATTTTTGATAAAAATATTTTCTTTAGAAAAATTTTTGATAAAAATATTTTCTTTAGAAAAATTTTTGATAAAAAAATCTTAAGAAAAACACTTAAATTAGTTGATAATTGGCTCATGTTTGACCTTAGTTATAAAGGGTATTATAATGAGTCGAACTTGACTAACTAAAGCATTTTCTTACTTGTTATAGCCTTCACCACCATAAATAGAAAGGGTATTATAAGTTTGTGCTGATGTATGTAACGCATGGAAATATTTGTCTTAGACCAACCTTTTAGTATACCAATAGGCTTAGAATCACTTTATGAGTCGATTTAGCGATGTCCGTCCGTCCGTCCGGCTGGCTGGCTGGCTGGATCCAAATGTAAACCTTGTAATCAAACTACAGGTCGCAATTCTAAAGATAATTTTATGAAACACACCATTTTTTTGATAATGGGAACATGTCTATTGAAATTCGACAAAATCGGTCCATTATTTATGGTACCTCCCATAGGTCCCACTTCCCGGAATTGATATATTGGCCACAAATATCATTATTTTTTCATGAAATTTAAATCAAATACTGCTTATGTAAACTAAAATCACTGTACCAAATTTCGTTTAAATCGGTCCACATTTGACCATAGCTCCCATACAAACTTTTCTTTAAAAACGCACTAAATGAGACAAAAATCACTAAAACGCTCGTAAATCTGAAGATAATGGGAATTTTAAGTTTATTTTTTGCATACGTAATTTTTTTAACAACTGTAATCAATTTGCCTAATTTCGGTCCATTTGACCCTAGCTCTCTTATAAGTCCAAATGTCGGAAGCAGCTTAAATATATGTTTTAAGAAAATGTTTGTATGATGGCAAAATTTAGCAAATATTTGTCTTTATACAGAAAAAATAACACTTTTGACCTTAATGGTGAAGGGTATCGTATGGCGGGCTTGACCGACTATAGCACTTTCTTACTTGTTTTTATTAAAACTTTGGGACACTCTAATTTATATGCAGAACATTATTTGTAACAAATAAACGCACAGGTGCTGTCAAATCAAAAAAAAATACATTTAAATGCAACCATTGTAGAGCTAAATATACAGCAAGGATATGACAAGGATGTCTAAAATCTTTTTAAATCAATAAAACATATAGATGATATAAACTGTGCGTAAAGAGTTAATTTTAACTTTTCTCTATTTTATAATTCAAACATCTTATAAACAAAATCATTTCAGCGTTATTGGCCATAAAACATGTTCGTCATACAGCTGACATACAAAACGATTAAAATCTTTGTTTATTTTTTTTTTAATTCTATTTCAAAGAAAGAACTATCTATGTACGAGTATGTATGTTTTCTTGTCGAGTTGCTCTATGATGTATGAAGTTGTGATCAATGAGTGTTTGAAATTTTGCACGTTGGCGTTTAAGAGCGATTGATTGAAGTGAGTTTCGTTCTGTTGTAGTTTTACTATTGTTGTTGTTCCTGCTGCTGCTGACTGTTTTGTTAATACGAGTATGACTTTAACTTTGTAGTTATTTTTTTTTTAATTGTGCTTCGAAGGCGAACAAAAATGTCAACAACAACAAAATCAAGAGATGATTAGAAATTATACAGTGGTTCAGTTGCACTAGTCATCACTTTATTTTTGTTAATCGTTATGGTTTTCTGGTTAAAAAAAGGTCGACATTTTTTGTTGATTTTTAATTTTTTTTTATAAAACTTAATATATTTGAAAAGCCTGGTCTATCGATTTTATCATTTCTTTGGAATTGACTGTTCGATTTTGTTGAACGTCACAGAATATACTAGCGTATAAAATTACATGAAGAGACAAAGGTCCTACCACTTAAGAATCATAGCTAAATGATAACTAGGCGATTCCTCCTGAGATGTCATAGGAGAGATCATCCGAACTATCATCTAACGGAATTAAATCCCCCTCCACGACATGTTAGGAACGACCTTCGTTGCTATGAGAATGATATTAGACAGCATACCACCCAGCAACTCAATATCACCTCATATAAAGCAGTTCTGGAAGACATTCAACTGTATCTAGTTACCAATTGAATGTTATACTTGGTAGCCGTCCCCCACCTATTTATTGCAGAGGAAGAGCTACTAGGGTATTACTGGCAGAGAACTACTAGGGTTTTACTGGCACAACTAGAAAAATTTTCGTTAAAAATATTTTTCTTTAGAAAAATTATCGATAAAAATATTTTTCTATAGAAAAATTTTTGATATAAATATTTTTCTATGAAAAAATTTTCTATAAAAATATTTCTCTATAAAAAATTTTCGATAAAAATATTTTTTATAAAAAAATTTTTGATAAAAATATTTTTCTATAGAAAAATTTTTGATAAAAATATTTTTCTTCAAAAAATTTTTTTTTATAAAAATATTTTTCTATAGAAAATTTTTCGATAAAAATATTTTTCTATAGAAAATTTTTCGATAAAAATATTTTTCTATAACAATATTTTTCAATAGAGAAATTTCCGATAAAAATATTAAAAAAAAAAAAATAACAAAATAGTCGGGATGTAAATATTATTCAAAAAGAGGAGTATTCTCATTTGATCCCAAAGCTGTTACATTTATTTATTAATGTAACAGACCAATTTATTGATAAAAAGCCAAAAAATGTTTGTGGAGAAACCAAATTCCTCGACGCGTTTCGATGGTTGGTAGATGAAAACTGAAAAATGTTTGTTTTTGTTCAGTCGATAATCTACGCTTTTACTTTTGGTTTATGAACATAATTCTTAAAAGTTATATTTGTAAATATAGTAATAATGCGAGGTTTTCGATCTGTCTAAATTGGGGATAATCCTCCTGAAGAGATGGCTTAACCAACCATTGAAACGCGTCGAGGAATTTGGTTTCTCCGCAAACAGTTTTTGGCTTTTTATCAATAAATTGGTCTGTTACATTAATAAATAAATGTAACAGATTTGGGATCAAATGCGAATACTCTTCTTTTTGAATAAAAATATTTTTCTATAGAAAAATTTTCGATTTTTACCAATCCTATCGGGTATACAAATATAAACTTTTAGTAAAAATTTAAATTTAATTTGATATTTTAAAAAATTTTTATTTTGGTATAAATTCTCAATTCTTTGCACACCAGCCCACTGTGCAAAAAAAAGCAAACAAAACAACAAGTTGAGTTAGTAAGGGGATGAGGTGTGGCGGTAAAATGCGTGTGGTTGCGATTGAATGGACCGCCGTATTGACATTACAATATTATGAGTTAAATCAGTTGTGACGCGATACTTGCGCGATTAACACACGCTTTTTTTTTCTATATAAATATCGATTCCATTATAATGTTTCGATTTTTTTAAGTTACGGGGTTAGTAGAGTTATTAACATTTTTTTATATAAAAAATATGGTGTTTTTCGTTATTTGTCTGTGCCAAAATACTTTTTACCTAAAGAAGATGATTAAATAAGATAAACATCAACTGAAATATTTTGAAATAAAAAAAGAAAATAAATATCAAAGAAAGAAATTGAAAACGAAAACATGAAATAAACGGTGACGCATGCGTAAAAATATTTATGTTTTTTCAACTTTAAACAAAAAATTGTCAAATTTTGATTTAAACTTTTCAAAATACAACATTTTGAATTGAGTGCTTGAATTAAGTGTGTCTATTGGATATTTTAAGTGATACAAAAAATTTAAAACCCTTTTTATAGTCAACATATAATTGCTGAGGCATAAAATTGTGATTATTTATAGCATCTGTTTAGTTTATTTTTTTTTTTAATTTTATTTACAATTTTAAACATTTTGTAACAAAATACATTAAACTTTGCTAAAAAATAACAACTACAACAATATACGCTTTTGCTGCCGACAATACTATACACTGTCGTCATCAATCGCTAATAATTGAACACAACAATATCAACACAACAAAAGATCTATACCATTTCCAATTGTATTTCAGAATTTTCAATTTTTTTTTATTTTTTATGATTAATATTTCAACTTTTTGCCACTATAGTTTTATTATTCGTTATGATCTTTTTATTAAATTTTATACTTTTAAAAATTTTCAAAAATTTTATATTTTTGAAAACGCCGGTTTATCAATTTTATCATATCTTTTGAACGGGTTGTTCGATTTTGTTAAAAGTCACAGAATATAAAGTAAATAAAATTATCTTTAAGTCGCTTTTATGTGCTTAACGGATTCTGAGTTATTTGCACTTTAACGTAAATTTTTTTTTTTTTTTATAAAAAATTAAATTTTTTTTATAAAAAATTATTTTTTTTTATAAAAAATTTAATTTTTTTTTTAATTTATAAAAAATTGATATTAAAGACACATAATTTGTATTAAATATTATATATTTCAAATAAAATAGGACTTATTTCCTAAAAATCGATGAATAAATGGTGATTTTTTTTAACAATAAAGTAAATAAAGTGAAAATTACCAATTTTATATTTAAGCCATTTTCGTCGTTGGATTTTACGTGGGAGCTAGGGCTAAATGTAGAACGGTTTTCTCGAAATTTAGCAATTTAATTATTGTTTATGCAAAAATTATGTGTGCAACAAATAAACATAAAATTGTCATTATCTTCAGATTTAGAAGCGTTTTTGTGAATTTTGACGATTTAAGTGGCTTTTGTCTGAATGTCTTGGTATGGAAGCTGTAGTCAAGTACGAACCGATTTTAACAAAATTTGTTACAGTGATTTTTGTTTATGTGTACAAGCAATATTTCTTTTAAATTTTATCAAAATATACCAATGCTTGTGGCCAAAATCTCAATTCTGGGAAAGAAAAACTAAAGTATCTACCCGAAATATTACACCGATTTTGGCAAATTTCAATAGCAATGATTCCGCTGCAAATAAAAATGTCGGTGCCAAATTTCCTTAAAAAAGGGAAAATTTGTGGCTTTGAGGAACATCAAACTATGTTCGGGGAAGAAAATTATTTAAGAGGTACCACAACATTTTGGACGAGAGCAGAACAAAATAATAGTTGGCAGAGTTGCCGTTTTTTATTCTTTTTACTTAAATAGGTGTTTTTTTAATTTTAACAAAAATTTTTCTATAGAAAATTTTTTATTAAAAAACTTTCTATAGAAAATTTTTTATCAAAAATTTTTCCATAGAAAATTTTTTATCAAAAATTTTTCTATAAAAAATTTTTATATCAAAAATTTTTCTATTTTTTTATCAAAAACTTTTCTATAGAAAATTATTTTATCAGAAATTTTTCTATAGAAATTTTTTTTTCAAAAATTTTTCTATAGATAATTTTTTTGGATCGAAAATATCTAAAAAAATCTAAAATTGTTTAATATTAAAATTTATTTCTATTTTTTATCAAAAATTTTTCTATAGAAAATTTTTTATCAAAAATTTTTCTATAGAAAATTTTTTTATCAAAAATTTTTCTATAAAATTTTTTTATCAAAATTTTTTCTATAGGAAATTTTTTTATCAAACAGTTTTCTATAGGAAAATTTTTATCAAAAAATTTTCTATAGAAAATTTTTTTATAAAAAATTTTTTTTATAAAAAATTTTTCTATAAAAAATTTTTTTATAAAAAAATATTTTTTTCGGAAGTCCTTCTTACTTACTTACTTAAATGGCTTACATTTACAATCGATCTTGTGCGCTTCAATTCTCTCCAATTTCGAAGGCCAAGCTTTGAAAGACTTTCCTTTACTTGGTCTTTTCATACAAATTTCAGACTTCCTCTTCTAACATAAGAAGGGGTTCCGTTTTTATTCTAATTTTAGCTTTTTCATAGTAATTCTTTTTCCAGGAGTTATTAGACCGACGACCTAACCCATATTTTTATAGTTCTTATGGAAGAACTCGAGGCTCACTACATTATCGGCTTTTAACGTAGTTTCCCGGGTGATACTACGAGGAGGTCGGTGTACACAATTGAGATGAAGGATAACCAAGATAAGTCTGGACAAGTCAGAACCGTTGTTTGGTATCCAACATCCCCTACATCACCCTACATCGGAAGTCCTTTTATAAAAGATTTCATAATAGCTTAAATTCGAACAAGAAAATTTCTTAAAAACAATTTAAAAAAATACAAAACTCTGAAATATAAATGAATTACAAATGAAAATGGTGTAAAACCCAAATCCAGTCGGACGATTTGTTCTCGCTGTCAAAATGTTGCTGAAACAAGTTTCTAAACCAAAAACAAACAAAAAAAAAAAAAAAAACAACTCATAAAATAAACAAAAAATCAAATTTAAGTTAAAAACTCAAGATCTTCTTACAAAACAAGGCAAAATATTTGAATGTTGTTTCGAAATCACCACAAATGTCATAAAATTCTTCTTTTCAATTTTAAACCATAAATGTTTCAACAACGTTGTATCTGTTGTATTTCTTATTTTTTTTGGAATGTGATCATTTTTTGTTCACTGTCAACGCCTTCTCATTTTTTTCTTCTTTATAATTCTAACTAAATTAAAATAAATAGTTGAATTATTGATTAAAATGATGCACCTGTGTTTTGAAATTTTATGAATTTGTTATTGTAAATTGAAATTTAAAACAGAACTGATCTGTAAAGAAATATTGTTTCATTAATACGATCAATGAATGTGAAATACAAAAATGTTGGCTAGGGGTAACAAGTTATTTCGTATAAGATTATTTACTTATGTACTCAGGCCCCTGATTTAAGTCTTATATTTAGACTTATACTCGGATATAAATAAATAAATCAAGCACTTTTGTTAATCTTGCCAATAAAATTTGTCTAATCAAAGGTGTCAATATCATAACACCAATTTTTCCTACTTCCCCAAGATACTGTCTTACCCTAGACATAAAAAAGCTGAATTAAGCTAAAACTAAACCCCGATTTCCGCTTAATTTTTTGCCTACTGGTTTGCACTTCAACTGCCAGAAAATATTTAAACACCTTAACCAATATTTCGATTACACCCCCTCACTGAAATGAAAACAGCCAACAACTCTACTACGACATCGATAAACAACCTTACAAGTCAGTTTTGCGGTCACTAATGTAACCTGTTTTTTCCGTAGTAGTTGGATCTACGTTTTTTGTTGTTGTTTTTTGCTATTAACATTATTTATATTTTTATCATTCTTATGGTTAGTTTACGTTTACTTCAGTCAATATATCTGTCAAACAAAACTGCTCCTACTTTTTTTTCCTCCATTGCACAGTGGTGAGTTTTATAAGTAAATTCTAACAAGATGTTAGTTTGGTACATGAAAATAAAAGGGGTTGGTTAAACTATTTTTTTATGCTAAGTTCAAAAACATTACTTTTTTTATATTTAGGATTTTTGATATTCGATAGAACGTGGGATGAGATACAAAAACGTAAACTTTAAAAAAGACTGCAGCAAAACTTTAGTACCGAAATGTTAAGTATCTCGCGCGCCAGGGTAGAGAAAGGTACTATAACAGCATAGCAGAAGAAGCTGAGCATGATGCGAATATTTGGAACATGCGTAAAGTCTACTCCGCTATAAAAAAAAAAAATTGGTGCCAACAATATAAGAAGCACAGAAACGATCAAAGATCTAAACGGCGAATAATTTTCTGACCCAGACAAGCAACTAATACGATGGCGTGAATTCTTTGTCAACAACCTAGAAACATCTATCCAAACCACAAATAATATTACGTAAGCCCTTCTAAGACGAAATCAACGTCGGGATATATCTACACTTCCACTAACACGTGATGAAATTAAATCAGCACTTGAAAGCCCGAGGAAGGCTATTATGGAATAATGCACGACTAATTGGTTGTTTAAGAGAGCCTTTGATACCGTATCCCGCAATGCACTGTGGGATATTCTTGCAGAAAAGGGAATCCCCAAAAAGATCATCCTGCTAATTCGTGAACTCTTCAATGATTCAAATTGCTTTGTCCGCTTTAACGAAGCAGAAAGTTTGCCCTTCGCAACAATTTCTGGGGTAAAACAGGGATGAGTCCTTTCACCAACTCTATTTCTGCTTAAGCTGGACTCTGTAATGCATAACAAATATTGAAATCCCATGCGACATACAGCAGACTTTAAACAGCTGTTTAAATGACATGGGAAATGGCACGAATGTCACAACACCTCTGTCTATAAATGGTACCAATATTGGGGACGTTGATCCTTTTTGTTACCTTGGAAGCCTTATATCAGAAAAGGGGGATCTGAAACCGATATACTGGCCCGCATTAACAAAGCAAGGGTAGCTTTCCGGGGAATGCGTAAAATATGGAGATCAAACAACATCAGTCGGAAAACCAAACTCCGCCTTTTCGTTTGCAGCGTGAAATCGTGTTGTTGTATGGCTCCACAACATGGGGCATAACGCAGTTTAATATGACCATTACAACATACCAACAATCGAGCTACTAAACAGCACTGATAATAGACCAGTGAAAGAAGAAATTAAAAAACAAAAATAGACGTGGATTGCCCACATTCTAAGACGACCTGATAGAGATATCACAAAAACTGCGTTACGTATTTTGTGAACAGCCCCTCAGTACTAAAAATATATAGGTGGTGAAATGTAACGCAAAAAGTTAGATTTTGTTTCCTAGTGTTATTTGGACTTAAAGGCTCACTATAAAGTCTGTCATACATAGCTTAGACGATGTTGCAAACACAAAGATATCCGATGCTTGGATGTCAAAGGAATTAACAGTGAAACGTTTCTTAAATTCCATTGAAACCATGTCTAAAGCGAATGTATACCAAAACAAGTAAGTACTATAGCCTTCACCACTAAGGTCAAAGGTGTTCTTTTTCCTGTATAAAGACAAATATTTGCTAAATTTTACCATCATACAAACATTTTCTAAAAACTTATATATATATAAACTATTTCCGTCATTTGTACTTATATGAGAGATAGTGTCAAATGTGAACCGATTATCTCGAAATTTGGCAAATTGTTACAGTTGTCCCATTATCTTCAGATTTAAGAACGTTTTAACGATTTTTGTCTCATTTAGTGCGTTTTGACAGAAGATTTTGTTTGGGAGCTATGGTTAAGTGTATACATAAGAAGTATTTGTTAAAAATTTCATGAAAAATATTGATATTTGCGGCCAATATATCAATTTCGGGAAGTGGGACCTATGGGAGTTACCATAAATAATGGACCGATTTTGAAGAATTTCAATAGCCATGGTTCCACTATCAAACAAATTATTTGTGCGAAATTTCATTAAATTATCTTTAGAACGCGACCTTTTGATTACATGGTTTACATGGGGCCGTCCAGACGGACGAACGGACGGACTGACATGGCTAAATCGACTCAGAAGCATATTTTTATACTAAAAGGCGGGTCTAAGACAAATATTCCTATGCGTTACAGACATCATCACAAACTTATAATACCCTTCACCTATGGTGGTGAAGGGTGTAAAGATAAATTTAAGAACTATATATTTATATTTTGTTTTATTTTTATATTTTGTTTTATACTCGTAACTGAAAATGTAAATCTAAGAATCTGACCAGTAGTTTAAAAGTTATAAACTTAATAACACCACTGTGCATTGCTATAGTTAAATATTGACGTAGTTGTAGACGTTGTTAATGTCTTTGCTGTTGTTGTAGTTGTTGTATAATACCAATGAATTTATGTGTGTATGTGCAAATTTAAATTATTGTCACTCTCAATTGCAATCGTTGTTAAATAGTTGATTTCTATTGCTCTTGGAATATTGATCATAAATGACCTTGAAAATATTTATGCAAAAAAAAAAAAGATTTTATGGGAGATGGAGGGAGGGAGACTCACTCTTATGTGGTGGTAATGATTTTTATTAGAGAACGGTTTGGGTGTTTCTCTTATAACTTCATACTACCTTTTATATATGTTTACCGTTATTTTTACATTAATAATTTTAATAAAATACACAAGCAGAAGGAAATAAAGAAATACATACATACAACCAAAGAAACGTGGCTATAAGTGGGTTTTGCGTTTGGGAGTACAAAGAAAAAACAAAAATTGTTTTCTTCCCATAACAAGTTGAATCATTCATAAAACAAAATTATTTAAATTCAGTGTATGAAATTTTTGCACAGTGCTTCAAAATTGTAAAATATTAAATAGTAAAATAAAATACCGGAAACACCATGTTTGAAACCTAAAAATAATTTTAACAAAATTTCAGTTCTAAGAAGAAATAATTTCAAAAAATTTCAGGAAGAAAAATATGGCGAATATTTAAATAAAATATAAAATATAAAAATTATTAAATATATTTCAAAAATACTTTTTCTTACAAAAATTTACATAAAAATTAAAAAGTACCAAAAATATTGCCAATTAAATTGTATTTTACTTACCTGAATTATGAGCACATTGGAGAAAACAAAAACACCAAATACTAGTAATGTTCAGCTAGAGAAGCCTAAATCAAAAGATCAAAATAAGGAACTGGTAAGTCAAAATATTTTTTTTTATTTAATTTTTGCTATCCTATAGTAAAGGGCAAATACGAGTTTTAAATAAAAAAAATTTAAATAATATAGAAAATTGTATACATACATGAATAAGAACCAAAAATAGTACAATTCATTGGTTTTCTAAGCAAAGTTAATTTTTTTTTATAAAATATTGATTTCTTTATGAAATAATAAAATTTTTATAGAAAAACAAGTAAGAAAGCGCTATAGTTGGTCTAGCCCGACTATACGATACCCTTTTTTATCGAAAAATTTTCTATAAAAACTAGTTTTTATTAAAAAATTTTCCAAAGAAAAATATTTTTTATCAAACATTTTTTATAGGAAATTTTTCTATAGAAAATTTTTCTATAGGAAATTTTTCTAAAGGAAATTTTTCTATAGAAATTTTTTTTATAAAAAAAAAAAATTCTATACCATCAGAAGCCGAAGTCTCTTTGTAATTTTTGTAAATATCACGTTCACTCATTCAGTTTATTTCTTAGATAAAAAATATAAAAACTTTTGATAAAAATATTTTCCTTTGGGAAATATTTCGATAAAAATTATTTGTTATCGCAAATCTTAGATAAAAATATTTTTCTATCGAAAAATTTTCTCAAAAAAAATTTTCTGTGGAAAAATGTTCGATAAAATTTTTTATAAAAAAATTTTCTATACAAAATTTTTTGATAAAAAACATTTCTAAATTTTTGATAAAAAAAATGTTCTATAGAAAAATTTTTGATAAAAAAAAATATTTTGAAAAATTTTTGATAAAAAAATTTTCTATAGAAAAATTTGTGATAAAAAAATTTGCTATAGAAAATTTTTTATCAAACATTTTTCTATAGAAAATTTTTTTATCAAAAATTTTTTTATGAAATATTTTATAGAACATTTTTCTATAGAAATTTTTTTTATCAAAAATGACGTAATAACATAAACAAAGGTGGGCTAAAATTTTTTTATCGAAAATTTTTCTATAAAAAATTTTTTATCGAAAATTTTTCTATAAAAAATAATTTTTATTGAAAAATTTTCCAAAGAAAAATATTTTTTATCAGCAATTTTTCTATAGAAAATTTTTTTATCAAAAATTTTTCAAAATATTTTTTTTTTATCAAAAATTTTTCTATAGAACATTTTTTTATCAAAAATTTAGAAATGTTTTTTATCAAAAAATTTTTTATAGAAAATTTTTTTATAAAAAATTTTATCGAACATTTTTCCACAGAAAATTTTTTTGAGAAAATTTTTCGATAGAAAAATATTTTTATCTAAAATTTGCGATAACAAATAATTTTTATCGAAATATTTCCCAAAGGAAAATATTTTTATCAAAAGTTTTTCTATTTTTTATCTAAAAAATAAACTGAATGAGTGAACGTGATATTTACAAAAATTACAAAGAGACTTCGGCTTCTGATGGTATAGGCTGCCTACGCCCGATCATTACACATTGTCATTAGAGCCAATAGTATTGATCGTGGAGGTATCTTATTTGTGTTCCTTTTTTACGACAGTATGTGAAAACCCGCAATTTTTAAATTAAATCGTTTTCGTTTTATAATTATTTTTTTTGTTACATCGTTAGGCATTTCAGATGACGATATGAACATTTTAGAATGGAATGGTAGCGTATGATCAATATTTATTTAACTATACATGCATTTCCGGATCAAGGGATTACTTATCCGTTATGTATAAAAATAGTAGGTTTCTTCGATTTTTGTGAATTTTTAAAAAATAAAAATATTTTTGAAAAAATGTTTTAAAGCGACTTAAAGATAGCACAAAATGAAAACTTTTTTTGGTGCCTTAGATTTCTGAGTCAGTTTGTCTGCATCTAGTATAAGGCTTCCATGCCTCTTGTTCCTTTTTTTGTACCAGCTCTAGTTTTCGAGATATTAATTTTTTAAGAAAACTACGTAGTTACGTGATTTATAGTAACGTAACTAAAACGGCCGTGGAAGAGTAGGTTAGCCATCTGCCTAGAATACCAGAGGTCCCAAGTTCGATCCCTGGCCAGACTCACTTGAAAAAAATAAATATTCAAAAAAGTGGAGGTTCGCCTCATAATTCAGCTAGCGACTGGTTATTGATGCAGCTCATTGTCTGAGAGAAGTACCACTTGTTCCAATTGGAATGTTGTAGTGGAAATTATTATTAACTTCATTCTATTCAGTAAAAATAAATAAATAAAACGAAATTCGGCTACAATATTATCTTTATGCTGCATTAACATTATTTTGATTACATGAAATAGTTTCGGAGATATCGTTCAACTTTGGATGGACAAATTTTTTATTTTTCAAAAATTTATAAAAAATAGAGGTGACAACAAATTTTTCATAATTTTGCTTTAGTCATATAGGGAAATATGTTACGCATGTAGCAAGCTATATCTTGTTCAAATCTATTAGCAACTGTTTTATTTAAAACAAGTAAGAAAGTGCTATAGTCGGTCAATCACGACCATTCCATACCCTTCACCATTAAGGCCAAAGGTGTTCTTTTTCCTGTTTAAAGACAAATATTTGCTAAATTTTGCCATCATACAAACATTTTCTCAATGTGGACCGATTATCTCGAAATTTGACAAATTGATTACAGTTTTTACAAAAATTTTGTGTACAAAAAACTAAATTTAAAATTCTCATTATCTTCAGATTTACGAGCGTTTTAGAGATTTTTGTCCAATTTAGTGAGTTTTTACAGACGAGTTTGTATGGGAGCTAGAGTCAAATGTTAACCGATTTCAATTTTGGTACAGTGATGTAGGTTTACATAAGCAGTATTTTTTTTAAATTTTATTAAATAATAATGATATTTGTGGCTAATATATCAATTCCAGGAAATGTGACCTATGGGAGGTACTATAAATAATGTACCGATTTTGACTATAAGAAAACGACCAAATTTCATCAAATTATCTTAAGAATTGCGACCTGTACTTAGATTATATGGTTTACATGGGGGTCCAGCCACCCAGTCGTCCAGCCAGCCAGACGGACTGACATCGCTAAATCGACGCAGAAAGTAATTCTATTGGTATACTAAAAGGTGGCTCTAATTTCTAAAATCGAAAAGAAATTGTACCAAGTAAGTCGAGGTGATGGCACGGCAGCAATCAGTCTTAAAATGTACCAAAAAAGTACAATTGTACCATGTTTGCCATTCCTGCCTCAAAGGCCAACACTTATATCTCGTATTTGCCCTATATTATTAAGAGTATTTCTAATGTTAACTAACTCACTAAAATATTAACTCTCTTAAATCGTACTCTTATTTAAATACAAACAAATAACACTAACAAACTTTAGATAAACAAAATTGAAACTGTTTACACAAGTGTGCTTTTACAACAGAGGATGGCTAAAGCTTTTGAGAACTTAACTTTACAGTACTTAGACTTATAATTATAATTAAGTCTAGTTAAAGCTTGGCGCTACAATACAACAACATTTTGCGGCTGGTGATTTAAGTGTTTCAAAAGCTGATTGTTGTTGGTTTGTTTATTCATTTATTTGGCTGATTGTGAGGAAAATAAAAGCTTTTTTTTTTAAAGTAACAATTGGAATTTTCATGGAGTTTTTCCTCAACTTCTGGTATTAAGCGATGAGAAACAACAAACAAAAGTTTTAAGCATTGAGTTAGTAAAGGTTCAGTGCCTTAAGGTGCACGACGTGCTAACGGATTGACAATAAATACAAAAAAAAAAAAAATGAATGAAATTTAAAAAAAAAATTATTAATGAATTGAAATAATAAACAAATATATTTAAATTGGAAATTAATTGATGGGAAAGAAGCTATTAATTAAAGTTTTTTTCTACCCAGTGTTTAAAATTAAAAGTTATCGTATTAAAACTAATAAAGTAATTAAATATAAAAAAAATAATGATCATTATCAAAATATCGTTAATATTATCATCATCAATACTTTCATTATAAAACAAAATTTTAGAAAAAAATCTATTTTATATAAAAAAAAAAAAAAAATCACAAAAAAGTGATTGATTTAAATTACATGTGTTGCATAAGTGTTTAAAATATTTTTTTTCTACTTTTCATCTTTAATTTTTTTTTTGTATGAAAATGTGTATTCGTGGTGTGTATTTGGAGTTGTACTTAAACTGTAATACTCGTACTTAGTGAATGAAATACAAATAAATTTTGTGAAAAAAATATAACTGGCAAAAAAAAAGCGCGCAAGAATAAGCAAGGGTCTATTTTAGTATGAATTTCAAAGAAAACTTAATACTAAGCCAACCCAAAACCCCAACGAAACTAAAACTACAAGCTCAACTTTAGGAAGCAGTTCACTAAAGAATCAAATCGTTTGTTAAAAGTTTTTCAATGTCTTCGTATTGTTGACTCATAATTTTGTAAATAAATATTTGTGTTAAAAATTTTTTGAAGTTTTTCGAAATATTTACATAAATAAATTACATATGTGTGAAGTTTTTTTTTTTATCACTGAAGGGTTAAAGGTCAAGCGACACAGATGACCGCTTGTTCATGTTTTCTTGAAATCAGAGTACAGGAATATCAGAATATACCTCATGAGTGCGGTCATTTTCGGTTAACATATACAATTTAAGGAAAAATTATTTATAACTACAGCAAAAGAAAATCGATGAAAGGGATCAATCGAAAATTTAGATAGTTTTTATAAAAAAAAAAACAAGTAAGAAAATACTATAGTCGGTTAAGCCCGACCATACGATACCCTTCAACACTAAGGTCAAAGGTGTTTTTTTTCCTCTATAGAGACAAATATTTGCAAAATTTTGCCATTATACAAATATTTTCTCAAAACTAATATATTTAAGCTGCTTCCGCCATTTGGACTTATATGGGAGCTAGGATCAAATGTGAACCGATTACTTCGAAATTTGGCAAATTAATTACAGTTTTTACTTAAATAAACTCAAAATTCTCAATATCTTCAGAATTACGAGCTTTTTAGTGATTATTGTCTCATTCAGTGCGTTTTGACAGAAGAGTTTGTATGGGAGCTATAGTCAAATGTGGACCGATTTCAACGAAATTTGGTACAGTGATTTTAGTTTACATAAGCAGTATTTGTTTTAAATTTCATGAAAAAATATTGATAATTGTGGCGAAAATATCAATTCCGGGAAGTGGGACTTATGGGAGGTACCATAAATAATGCACCGATTTTGACGAATTTCAATAGTCATGGTTCCACTATCAAAAAAATGATCTGTGCCAAATTTCATCAAATTATCTTTAGAATTTGATTACTTGGTTTACATGGGGGTCCAGCCAGCCGACCAGCCAGACGAATGGACGGACTGACATCGCTAAATCGACTTCGAAAGTTATTCTAATCCTAAAAGGTGGGTCTACGACAAATATTTCTATGCGTTACAAACATCAGCACAAACTTATAATACCCTTTCCACCTATGGTGGCGAGGAGTTTAAAAAAAACAAATAAGAGAGTGCTATAGTCTGTCAAGCCAGACCATGTGATACCCTTCACCACTGAGGTCAAATGTATTTTCTTTTTCTTGCATATCGTCTAAATTTTCCCTAACATACAAACATTTTCATAAGATATATATTCAAGCTATTTCTGTCATTACGCCTTATATGAGAGTTTGAGTCAAATGTTAACCGATTATCTCGAAATTTGGTAGTTTGATTACAGCTTATACAAAAACTATGAATACAACAAATAAACATAAAACTATCCTTATCATCAGATTTACGAGGATTTTAGTGCTTTTAGTGACGTTTTACATAAGCAGTATTCAATTTCATGAAAATATACTGAAATTTGAGACCAAAATCTCAAATCCGGGAAACCAGACCTAAGGAAGGTACCAAAAATAATGGACCGATATTAGTCATTTTCAATAAAAAGAAATGTCTGTGCCAAATTTTATCAAATTATCTTTAAAATTGCGACCTGCACTTTGATTACAAGATTTAAATGGGGGTCCAGTTGGAAGGAAGGACTGATATCGTGGGTCTAAGACCAATATTTTTATACGTTACATACATCAACACAAACTTATAATACCCTTTCCACCTATGGTTGTAAAGAATAAAACTACATCAATTCTTCCAAGCTTGACCTTAGGCAGACTAGTACTCTTGTTGGTTTCTGAAGAACCTTACTACCTTCCATAGAACGGATTCAAAATTATCAATTCGAAAACTTAAACAATTCTCTTCAATTCTTCATATTTCTGGCTCAAACTAAATGGTTGGGTCAAATTTCAATTTCTTGGTTTAAAAGATATAGAATTTACCATTTTTAACCCAATTTTAAAATGTTTGGTACTTTTTAAAAGTATAATCTGAATGTTTCTGCTCACGTTGGATTATTTAGAAGAAACAATATACAATATTTATAAAATCATCTGGGGAAAGAGTGTTCGAACATTTTGTATCCCCCGTTAAATCATTCGAATGGCTTTAAAAAGTTCATAGGCCGGTCAATTTTTATATCAGCTAGATCGCTTATGTTCATAAAGAAATATAAGCCCAGAGAAAATTAGATGTTTTATAAACTCCTCCTCCTCGTCACCAAAGCTTCTTAAATTAATTTTAAAATTTTTTCTACAGAAAAATTTTCGTTAAAAAAATTTTTTCTATAGAAAAATTTTCGTTAAAAAATTTTTTTTTATAGAAAAATTTTCTTTAAAAAAAATTTTTGTATAGAAAAATTTTCGTTAAAAAAATTTTTCTATAGAAAAATTTTCGTTAAAAAAATTTTTCTATAGAAAAATTTTCGTTAAAAAAATTTTTCTATAGAAAAATTTTCGTTAAAAAAAATTTTCGTTAAAAAAAAATTTTCTATAGAAAAATTTTCGTTAAAAAAAATTTTTCTATAGAAAAATTTTCGTTAAAAAAAATTTTTCTATAGAAAAATTTTCGTTAAAAAAAATTTTTCTATAGAAAAATTTTCGTTAAAAAAAATTTTTCTATAGAAAAATTTTCGTTAAAAAAAATTTTTCTATAGAAAAATTTTCGTTAAAAAAAATTTTTCTATAGAAAAATTTTCGTTAAAAAAAATTTTTCTATAGAAAAATTTTCGTTAAAAAAAATTTTTCTATAGAAAAATTTTCGTTAAAAAAATTTTTCTATAGAAAAATTTTCGTTAAAAAAATTTTTTCTATAGAAAAATTTTCGTTAAAAAAAATTTTTCTATAGAAAAATTTTCGTTAAAAAAAAATTTTTCTATAGAAAAATTTTCGTTAAAAAATTTTTTTCTAAGAAAAATTTTTTTCTGTAGAAAAATTTTCGTTAAAAAATTTTTTTCTGTAGAAAAATTTTCGTTAAAAAATTTTTTTCTGTAGAAAAATTTTCGTTAAAAAATTTTTTTTCTGTAGAATAATTTTCGTTAAAAAATTTTTTTTCTGTAGAAAAACTTTCGTTAAAAAATTTTTTTCTATAGAAAAAATTTCCGTTAAAAAAATTTTTTCTATAGAAAAATTTTCGTTAAAAAACTTTTTTCTATAAAAAAATTTTCGTTAAAAAATTTTTTTCTATAGAAAAATTTTCGTTAAGAAACTTTTTTCTATAAAAAAATTTTCGTTAAAAAATTTTTTTCTATAGAAAAATTTCCGTTAAAAAATTTTTTCCTATAGAAAAATTTTCGTTAAAAAAATTTTTTCCTATAGAAAAATTTTCGTTAAAAAAATTTTTTCTATAGCAAAATTGTCGTTAAGAATTTTTTTCTATAGAAAAATTTTTGTTAAAAAAATTTTTTCTATAGAAACATTTTCGTTAAAAAAATTTTTTCTAGAGAAAAACTTTTGTTATAAAAATATAAATTATTTTTTTGTTCAAAGAAAACTCTTTAAATAATTTTTATTTTCTTTGTGTCTAAGAAGTATTGGTAGTTTTTAGTTTCGGCTATTTTGCTTCTAAATAAAAGTCCCTTTAAATACCTTAAGAGCTCTGACTTTGGGAAAACAAACTAAGAAGTAAAAAAAACAATATTTAGTTAAACCAGCGAACCAAACAAACAAACCAACCAACTAACCCACCAACAAAAGCAACAACAACAATAACGACAATAACAGCAACAAAAAACCGTCAGTCAAAACAACAATTGTAACTTAAAAGTTACGTAACCACAAACGATCCTGTGAATTAGAAAAACAAAAACAAGAGAAAAACCAACAACAATAATAAGACTTCAATAAAACAAGTGCAAGTGATTTGTCTATGGATTTACAAGTGTGTGTGTGCGAATACACACACACTTATACAAATACTTTATATGCATTTTAATTTCTTGTTAAATTTTTCTAAATTGTAGGCCAAATAATTTTTATACAAGTTTTTCCTGAGGAGAAAAAAAAATCAATTTTCTTATAAGTAGAATCAAAAAATAATATAAAAAAATCGAACAAAAAAAAAAAAAAAACAGCGTGAGAAAATAATGTTCAAACAATATTTTTTATGACACCTTAAATGAACAACTTTAAGACTTTAGTCAGTCTGTTAGACAGACGGAAGGACAGATGGACAGACTTTTTGATTGTTTGTTGGTGAAGTATTTTTTCGAGTTGTTGTAGCTGATTGTTGTTGTTTTTGTTGGTGGTGCTGTTTGTGTTATTTTTTCGGTTTTTCATTATGCAGTCGGGAACATTAGCAAACAACAGCCAGCAGGCAGCATTAATATGTAACTAAATATTTAGCCAACAACAAGAAAAAAGACACCAACAACATCAACAATACTTAGCAGCAAATACTGCTTAACACAGCAAAAATACAAGAGGGAATTTAAGGGGACTTTAAACTATAAGTTTTTGGTAACAACAACTTTTTAGGGAATAAATTTTTTAACAAACATTTTTCTATAGAAAAAAATCTTTTAACGAAAATTTTTCTACAGAAAAAAATCTTTTAACGAAAATTTTTCTATAGAAAAAAATCTTTTAACGAAAATTTTTCTATAGAAAAAATTTTTTGACGAAAATTTTTCTATAGAAAAAATTTTTTAACGAAAATTTTTCTATAGAAAAAATTTTTTAACGAAAATTTTTCTATAGAAAAAATTTTTTAACGAAAATTTTTCTATAGAAAAAATTTTTTAACGAAAATTTTTCTAAAGAAAAAATTTTTTAACGAAAATTTTTCTATAGAAAAAATTTTTTAACGAAAATTTTTCTATAGAAAAAATTTTTTAACGAAAATTTTTCTATAGAAAAAATTTTTTAACGAAAATTTTTCTATAGAAAAAATTTTTTAACGAAAATTTTTCTATAGAAAAAATCTTTCTATAGAAAACATTTTTTAACGAAAATTTTTGTACAGAAAAATTTTTTTAAGGAAAATTTTTCTTAAGAAACAATTGTAGTGTAAATCGCTTGAAGTATAAATCTTTTCAATATAAAATCAAAAGACTTAAGAAACATACTCGATTCTCACAACAGTGAAACCCTTGATATGAAAATTTTTCTGTAGAAACATATTAAATAAAGAATTTTGTACAGAAAATATTTATATAAAGTTTGGTTTAGAAAATACATTTTAAGATCGAAATATTGTAGTCTAAAACTGTCTTTTCCACAGATACATTCATTGAATGTTGTACATTTTTATTAACCAGCACCGCTAACTGCAAACTGGCATTCACTTCCAAACATGTACAACAATAATAAGAACAAAAGCAACAGAAATAAGATAAATAATCATAAATAAATTTAAAGCAACAAAAAAAAAAAAAAAAAACGTGTGAATTTCAATTTTATTTTAACATTTTCATTCGACTTATTCTAAACTTTTAAATGCATAAATATTTATGCGCATTCAACAAAAAATCTAAGATAAGTCTAAATCTAGTTGTTGTTTTGTTAATTTTTCTTTTAAAACTCCGCATTGTTCTGAAAGTTTATGATACTTTATGTTATCGATAAATTAGAATTCACTTGTTGTCTTTAAACAGCTGAGATTTTCATTCATTATACGTTATCAGATTCTAGTGGTAACAACTTTTCAAAACTGTTTTTAAAAATTAGCATTAGTTAGATACTTTTTTGAAATGTTGTTTATGAATAAGTGGAATAATAAATACCTTTTGAAACAAGTATTTTTTGAAAAACTTTTTTTTTTTAAACTACTTAAGACACATTTTGATCAAAATTTTGCTAAAGAAAAATTTTGATGAAAATTTTACTAAAGGCAGATTTAAGAATAATATTGATCAAAATTTTATCAGAATTGTACTAAATATATATTTTTATCAAAATTTTACTTAAGACAATATTTGATCAAAATTTTACTTAAGGGAAATGTTGATCAAAATTTTACTTAAGACAAATTTTGATAAAAATTTTACTTAAGACAAATTTTGATCAAAATTTTACTAAAGACAGATTTTGAGCAAAATTTTACTAAAGACAAGTATTGATCAAAATTTTACTAAAGACAAATTTTAATCAAAATTTTACTAAAGACAAATTTTGATCAAAATTTTACTTAAGACAAATTTTGATCAAAATTTTACTAAAGACAAATTTTGAGCAAAATTTTACTAAAGACAAATATTGATCAAAATTTTACTAAAGACAAATTTTGAGCAAAATTTTACTAAAAACAAATTTTGATCAAAATTTTATTAAATGCAAATTTTGTTTAAAATCTTTAATCAAAATTTTACTAAAGACAAATTTTGAGCAAAATTTTACTAAAGACAAATATAGATCAATATTTTACTAAGGACAAATTTTGATCAAAATTTTACTAAAGACAAATTTTGAGCAAAATTTTACAAAAGACAAATTTTGTTCAAAATTTTCTTACAGACAAATTTTGTTCAAAATTTTACTTAAGACAAATTTTGTACAAAATTTTACTAAAGAGAAATTTTGTTCAAAATTTGACTAAAGACAAATTTTGTTAAAAATCAATCTTTGATCAAAATTTAATTGAAACCAAATTTTGATCAAAATTTAATTGAAACCAAATTTTGATCAAAATTTTATTAAAATCAAATTTTGATCAAAATTTTATTGAAATCATATTTTGATCAAAATTATTATTAAAATCAAAATTTGATCAAAATTTTACTAACGACAAAATTTTGTTAAAAATCAATCTTTGATTAAAATTTAATTAAAATCAAAATTTTTCTAAAGACAAATTTTTATCAAAATTTTACTAAGACAAATTTTGATGAAAATTTTACTAAAGACAAATTCTGTTCAATATTTTACTAAAAACAAATTTTGTTAAAAGTTTTACTGAAGACAAATTTTGTTTAAAATTTTACTAAAGACAAATTTGTTTAAAATTTTACCAAATACAGAAAATTTTGATATTATTTGTTGACTTAAGACTCGTTAGAAAGTAAAGTTTACATTTGAAACAAAAGACTTAAGCAACATACACGGCACTATCATAACAACAGCTAAAGACTTAAGAAAGATACTTTGTTTAAATTTACTTTGGAAAAGTTAATTTCTTTTTGTTTTTAATTAGTTTTTTTTTTTCTCAGAAGTTATCTTTTTAAAACGATTCTTTAATGAATTTCAAATCAATGATTTTTTTAATAGAAAAATGTTTTAGTTTTTTAAACCAAACTGTATTAAGGTGAATATTTTTTGATTTCATTTTTTTACAATTTTTTGATGAGAAATTCGGGTTTATTTATATGAATTTTTTAAGAAATCATTTAAAAAAATATTTAGTTGCTAAAATTGTGTAAAGGAAAGTGTTTCTTTTTTAAAAACCTCTTTTTGTGAGAAGTAATAATTTTTCTTAGGTATTTATGTGTTAAGAAACAGCTTCCTTTTGTCATGCGATTAGCTGTACCTGTTTTCCATTCAAATCTCTCAACTTTTCCTCTTAAATCAATTATTTACAATTAACCACTTAATATCATTTTAATAATTTTCCTGTGGGGCAATAGAAAATATTACGCAATTTTTTCATTTAATAAATTATTGTACATAAGCGTTAATTAACTTAATTTTGTTTGCTAAACAATAACATACTTTGACTCCTATTAAAAAAAAAACAGTCCAATGTTCGGTATAACTACAAAAGTTTTATTGAAAAGTCAAGTTATTTGAAAAATAGGTTAAGAAATAAAGTGTAGAGCTCTATCATAACTAAAACAATATTTTAATAGTAGAATTGAAATGCTAAAGGTGATTCTAAATTAAATATTTGCATGGCTAGAAGTACTAGAAAAGTGGTTACAAATTTAGTGTATGCAAATGTTCATAAATATCATTCAATAGATATAGTTAGGCGATAATAAGACATACATATATAAATACATGCATGTATTCACATGTACATATATGTATGTATTTATTAGCATATAGTAATAATTTTCATTCATTTATTCTTCATAAACACTCTATAATTGTTTGTCTAATGGCTAAAGCCCAATTTAGCAAGTACATTTTACCATTTTATTTGGTAACGAGTCAGTCATGTTCACGGGAGTAGTTAAATGTGCGGATGGATATTTAAAGCCATTCTTAACATGATACCCCTTATGTAAGTCTGTCTGTATATTTGAAAAAAAAGACCTGGTCACGAGTTGCTACCGCTGCTGCTGTTTTTATTTATTTGACTTTTAAAGCAAAAATATTATATTAAGATAAAAACAACCTACAATTTTTGTTGGTTAAAAATATTTAATATTTTCAAACCATAATTATTTATTTTCATTTACATATAAGTCATAAAATTCTGGGGCTTTTAGGAACAATGCCAACGCTTACGGAATATTTAATTAAGTTGCCACAATTTGAAATCGAATTTAAAATTGAAGATTTTGGCTAATGAAGAAAGAATTATAAAACGACTTCTTTAATTGGCTTATTATTTTTTAAAGTGTATTTTCCATATACGTAAGTGCTTAAAAAAAATAGAACCGGTATTCAAAAAGGCGCGATTTGCATTTCAATTTTATGCTTTATTTTTGATTTTATATAAAAAAAAAGAAAAAATATTTGAAAGTTTTAATTTTTAAGTAATAAATATTTGTGTAAGACACCAAAATGTTTTATGTGATTTTTAAATTCTGATTTAAATTGAGTTTAAGTGTCACACATTTTTAGAGAAATCTGTGTAGACATGAAATTTAGGTATTCAAATCTTATCAATATTCTGTCGAGAATAATATTGAATTGAGTGCGTGCCCAAATACTATTAATTAATATTGTATAGGAAAATATCTAAAAATAAAATTCAAAATTTTCTATAAAAAAATTTTACCCAATACAAATTTTGATCAAAATTCTACTAAAGACAAATTTAAAGCAAAATTCTACTTAAGACAAATTTTAATTGAAACTTTACTAAAGAAACATTTTGAGCAAAAGTTCACCAAAAACAAATTTTGATCAAAATTCTACTAAAGAAAAATTTTGAGCAAAATTTTGATTAAAATAATTCTGAAGACAAATTTTTATTAAAATTTTACATACATACATATTTTGACCAAAATGTTACTAAAGAAAAATTTTGATCAAATTCTACTAAAGAAAAATTTTGACCAAATTCTACTAAAGAAAAATTTTGATCAAAATTTTACTAAAGAAAAATTTTGATTAAAATTTTACTAAAGAAATATTTTGATCAAAATTTTACTAAAGAAAAATTTTGATCAAAATTTTACTAAAGAAAAATTTTGATCAAAATTTTACTAAAGAAAAATTTTGATCAAAATTTTACTAAAGAAAAATTTTGATCAATATATATATATATATATATATATATATATTTCCCCGACAACATTCCAATTGGAACAAGGGGTACTTCTCTCAGACAATGAGCTGCATCCGATTCTATTTTTAGACTCATTAAAAGGGACCTACGTTTTAACGCCGGCTCCGAACGGCGAATGCATTAGTTAGAGAAGTTTTTCATAGCCTAATACTCAATAACCAGTGGCTAGCTGAGTTATGAGGTGAACCGCCGCTTTTTTTGAAAATTTATTTTTTTCAAGTGAGACTCACGGGGATTGAACTTGGGCCTCTGGTATGCTAGGCGGATGACTTACCTGCTATACCACGACGGTTCAAAATATGTACGTATGTAAAATTTTAATAAAAATTTGCCTTCAGTAATATTTTAATCAAAATTTTGCTCAAAATTTGTCTTTAGTAGAATTTTGATCAAAATTTGTTTTTGGTGAACTTTTGCTCAAAATGTTTCTTTAGTAAAATTTCGATCAAAAGTTTTCGTTAGTAAAATTTTGATTAAAATTTTTCTGTAATAAAATTTTGATTAAAATTTTTCTTTAGTAAAATTTTGATTAAAATTTTTCTTTAGTAAAATTTTGATCAAAACTTTTCTTTAGTAAAATTTTGATCAAAATTTTTCTTTATTAAAACTTTGATCAACATTTTACTACAGACAAATTTTGATCAACATTTTACTACAGACAAATTTTGATCAAAATTTTACTAAAGACAAATTTTGATCAAAATTTTACTAAAGACAAATTTTGATCAAAATTTTACTAAAGACAAATTTTGATCAAAATTTTACTAAAGACAAATTTTGATCAAAATTTTACTAAAGACAAATTTTGATCAAAATTTTACTAAAGACAAATTTTGATCAAAATTTTACTAAAGACAAATTTTGATCAAAATTTTACTAAAGACAAATTTTGATCAAAATTTTACTAAAGACAAATTTTGATCAAAATTTTACTAAAGACAAATTTTGATCAAAATTTTACTAAAGACAAATTTTGATCAAAATTTTACTAAAGACAAATTTTGATCAAAATTTTACTAAAGACAAATTTTGATCAAAATTTTACTAAAGACAAATTTTGATCAAAATTTTACTAAAGACAAATTTTGATCAAAATTTTACTAAAGACAAATTTTGATCAAAATTTTACTAAAGACAAATTTTGATCAAAATTTTACTAAAGACAAATTTTGATCAAAATTTTACTAAAGACAAATTTTGATCAAAATTTTACTAAAGACAAATTTTGATCAAAATTTTACTAAAGACAAATTTTGATCAAAATTTTACTAAAGACAAATTTTGATCAAAATTTTACTAAAGACAAATTTTGATCAAAATTTTACTAAAGACAAATTTTGATCAAAATTTTACTAAAGACAAATTTTGATCAAAATTTTACTAAAGACAAATTTTGATCAAAATTTTACTAAAGACAAATTTTGATCAAAATTTTACTAAAGACAAATTTTGATCAAAATTTTACTAAAGACAAATTTTGATCAAAATTTTACTAAAGACAAATTTTGATCAAAATTTTACTAAAGACAAATTTTGATCAAAATTTTACTAAAGACAAATTTTGATCAAAATTTTACTAAAGACAAATTTTGATCAAAATTTTACTAAAGACAAATTTTGATCAAAATTTTACTAAAGACAAATTTTGATCAAAATTTTACTAAAGAAAAGTTTTGATCAAAATTTTACTAAAGAAAAATTTTGATCAAAATTTTACTAAAGAAAAATTTTGATCAAAATTTTACTAAAGACAAATTTTGATCAAAATTTTACTAAAGAAAAATTTTGATCAAAATTTTACTAAAGAAAAATTTTGATCAAAATTTTACTAAAGAAAAATTTTGATCAAAATTTTACTAAAGAAAAATTTTGATCAAAATTTTACTAAAGAAAAATTTTGATCAAAATTTTACTAAAGAAAAATTTTGATCAAAATTTTACAAAAGAAAAATTTTGATCAAAATTTTACTAAAGAAAAATTTTGATCAAAATTTTACTAAAGAAAAATTTTGATCAAAATTTTACTAAAGAGAAATTTTGATCAAAATTTTACTAAAGAGAAATTTTGATCAAAATTTTACTAAAGAAAAATTTTGATCAAAATTTTACTAAAGAAAAATTTTGATCAAAATTTTACTAAAGAAAAATTTTGATCAAACTTTTACTAAAGAAAAATTTTGATCAAAATTTTACTAAAGAAAAATTTTGATCAAAATTTTACTAAAGAAAAATTTTGATCAAAATTTTACTAAAGAAAAATTTTGATCAAAATTTTACTAAAGAAAAATTTTGATCAAAATTTTACTAAAGAAAAATTTTGATCAAAATTTTACTAAAGAAAAATTTTGATCAAAATTTTACTAAAGAAAAATTTTGATCAAAATTTCACTAAAGAAAAATTTTGATCAAAATTTTACTAAAGAAAAATTTTGATCAAAATTTTACTAAAGAAAAATTTTGATCAAAATTTTACTAAAGAAAAATTTTGATCAAAATTTTACTAAAGAAAAATTTTGATCAAAATTTTACTAAAGAAAAATTTTGATCAAAATTTTACTAAAGAAAAATTTTGATCAAAATTTTACTAAAGAAAAATTTTGATCAAAATTTTACTAAAGAAAAATTTTGATCAAAATTTTACTAAAGAAAAATTTTGATCAAAATTTTACTAAAGAAAAATTTTGATCAAAATTTTACTAAAGAAAAATTTTGATCAAAATTTTACTAAAGAAAAATTTTGATCAAAATTTTACTAAAGAAAAATTTTGATCAAAATTTTACTAAAGAAAAAATTTGATCAAAATTTTACTAAAGAAAAATGTTGATCAAAATTTTACTAAAGAAAAAATTTGATCAAAATTTTACTAAAGAAAAATTTTGATCAAAATTTTACTAAAGAAAAATTTTGATCAAAATTTTACTAAAGAAAAATTTTGATCAAAATTTTACTAAAGAAAAATTTTGATCAAAATTTTACTAAAGAAAAATTTTGATCAAAATTTTACTAAAGAAAAATTTTGATCAAAATTTTACTAAAGAAAAATTTTGATCAAAATTTTACTAAAGAAAAATTTTGATCAAAATTTTACTAAAGAAAAATTTTGATCAAAATTTTACTAAAGAAAAATTTTGATCAAAATTTTACTAAAGAAAAATTTTGATCAAAATTTTACTAAAGAAAAATTTTGATCAAAATTTTACTAAAGAAAAATTTTGATCAAAATTTTACTAAAGAAAAATTTTGATCAAAATTTTACTAAAGAAAAATTTTGATCAAAATTTTACTAAAGAAAAATTTTGATCAAAATTTTACTAAAGAAAAATTTTGATCAAAATTTTACTAAAGAAAAATTTTGATCAAAATTTTACTAAACAAAAATTTTGATCAAAATTTTACTAAAGAAAACTTTTGATCAAAATTTTACTAAAGAAAAATTTTGATCAAAATTTTACTAAAGAAAAATTTTGATCAAAATTTTACTAAAGAAAAATTTTGATCAAAATTTTACTAAAGAAAAATTTTGATCAAAATTTTACTAAAGAAAAATTTTGATCAAAATTTTACTAAAGAAAAATTTTGATCAAAATTTTACTAAAGAAAAATTTTGATCAAAATTTTACTAAAGAAAAATTTTGATCAAAATTTTACTAAAGAAAAATTTTGATCAAAATTTTACTAAAGAAAAATTTTGATCAAAATTTTACTAAAGAAAAATTTTGATCAAAATTTTACTAAAGAAAAATTTTGATCAAAATTTTACTAAAGAAAAATTTTGATCAAAATTTTACTAAAGAAAAATTTTGATCAAAATTTTACTAAAGAAAAATTTTGATCAAAATTTTACTAAAGAAAAATTTTGATCAAAATTTTACTAAAGAAAAATTTTGATCAAAATTTTACTAAAGAAAAATTTTGATCAAAATTTTACTAAAGAAAAATTTTGATCAAAATTTTACTAAAGAAAAATTTTGATCAAAATTTTACTAAAGAAAAATTTTGATCAAAATTTTACTAAAGAAAAATTTTGATCAAAATTTTACTAAAGAAAAATTTTGATCAAAATTTTACTAAAGAAAAATTTTGATCAAAATTTTACTAAAGAAAAATTTTGATCAAAATTTTACTAAAGAAAAATTTTGATCAAAATTTTACTAAAGAAAAATTTTGATCAAAATTTTACTAAAGAAAAATTTTGATCAAAATTTTACTAAAGAAAAATTTTGATCAAAATTTTACTAAAGAAAAATTTTGATCAAAATTTTACTAAAGAAAAATTTTGATCAAAATTTTACTAAAGAAAAATTTTGATCAAAATTTTACTAAAGAAAAATTTTGATCAAAATTTTACTAAAGAAAAATTTTGATCAAAATTTTACTAAAGAAAAATTTTGATCAAAATTTTACTAAAGAAAAATTTTGATCAAAATTTTACTAAAGAAAAATTTTGATCAAAATTTTACTATAGAAAAATTTTGATCAAAATTTTACTAAAGAAAAATTTTGATCAAAATTTTACTAAAGAAAAATTTTGATCAAAATTTGACTAAAGAAAAATTTTGATCAAAATTTCACTAAAGAAAAATTTTGATCAAAATTTTACTAAAGAAAAATTTTGATCAAAATTTTACTAAAGAAAAATTTTGATAAAAATTTTTCTTCAGTAAAATTTTGATAAAAATTTTACTAAAGAAAAATTTTTATCAAAATTTCACTAAAGAAAAATTTTGATCAAAATATTACTAAAGAAAAATTTTGATCAAAATTTTACTAAAGAAAAATTTTGATCAAAATTTTACTAAAGAAAAATTTTGATCAAAATTTTACTAAAGAAAAATTTTGATCAAAATTTTACTAAAGAAAAATTTTGATCAAAATTTTACTAAAGAAAAATTTTGATCAAAATTTCACTAAAGAAAAATTTTGATCAAAATTTTACTAAAGAAAAATTTTGATCAAAATTTTACTAAAGAAAAATTTTGATAAAAATTTTTCTTCAGTAAAATTTTGATAAAAATTTTACTAAAGAAAAATTTTTATCAAAAGTTTACTAAAGAAAAAGTTTGTTCAAAATTTTACTAAAGAAAAAGTTTGTTCAAAATTTTACTAAAGAAAAATTTTGTTCAAAATTTTACTAAAGAAAAATTTTGATCAAAATTTTACTAATGAAAAATTTTGATCAAAAATTTACTAAAGAAAACTTTTGATCAAAATTTTACTAAAGAAAAATTTTGATCAAAATTTTACTAAAGAAAAATTTTGATCAAAATTTTACTAAAGAAAAATTTTGATCAAAATTTTACTAAAAAAAAATTTTGATCAAAATTTTACTAAAGAAAAATTTTGATCAAAATTTTACTAAAGAAAAGTTTTTATCAAAATTTTACTAAAGACAAATTTTGATCAAAATTTTACTAAAGACAAATTTTGATCAAAATTTTACTAAAGACAAATTTTGATCAAAATTTTACTAAAGACAAATTTTGATCAAAATTTTACTAAAGAAAAATATTGATCAAAATTTTACTAAAGAAAAATTTTTATCAAAATTTTACTAAAGAAAAATTTTGATCAAAATTTTACTAAAGAAAAATTTTGATCAAAATGTTACTAAAGAAAAATTTTGATCAAAATTTTACTAAAGAAAAATTTTGATCAAAATTTTACTAACGAAAAATTTTGAGCAAAATTTTACTAATGAAAAATTTTGATCAAAAATTTACTAAAGAAAACTTTTGATCAAAATTTTACTAAAGAAAAATTTTGATCAAAATTTTACTAAAGAAAAATTTTGATCAAAATTTTACTAAAGAAAAATTTTGATCAAAATTTTACTAAAGAAAAATTTTGATCAAAATTTTACTAAAGAAAAATTTTGATCAAAATTTTACTAAAGAAAAATTTTGATCAATATTTTACTAACGAAAAATTTTGATCAAAATTTTACTAACGAAAAATTTTGAGCAAAATTTTACTAATGAAAAATTTTGATCAAAAATTTACTAAAGAAAACTTTTGATCAAAATTTTACTAAAGAAAAATTTTGATCAAAAGTTTACTAAAGAAAAATTTTGATCAACATTTTACTAAAGAAAAATTTTGATCAAAATTTTACTAAAAAAAAATTTTGATCAAAATTTTACTAAAGAAAAATTTTGATCAAAATTTTACTAAAGAAAAATTTTGATCAAAATTTTACTAAAGAAAAATTTTGATCAAAATTTTACTAAAGAAAAATTTTGATCAAAATTTTACTAAAGAAAAATTTTGATCAAAATTTTACTAAAGAAAAATTTTGATCAAAATTTTACTAAAGAAAAATTTTGATCAAAATTTTACTAAAGAAAAATTTTGATCAAAATTTTACTAAAGAAAAATTTTGATCAAAATTTTACTAAAGAAAAATTTTGATCAAAATTTTACTAAAGAAAAATTTTGATCAAAATTTTACTAAAGAAAAATTTTGATCAAAATTTTACTAAAGAAAAATTTTGATCAAAATTTTACTAAAGAAAAATTTTGATCAAAATTTTACTAAAGAAAAATTTTGATCAAAATTTTACTAAAGAAAAATTTTGATCAAAATTTTACTAAAGAAAAATTTTGATCAAAATTTTACTAAAGAAAAATTTTGATCAAAATTTTACTAAAGAAAAATTTTGATCAAAATTTTACTAAAGAAAAATTTTGATCAAAATTTTACTAAAGAAAAATTTTGATCAAAATTTTACTAAAGAAAAATTTTGATCAAAATTTTACTAAAGAAAAATTTTGATCAAAATTTTACTAAAGAAAAATTTTGATCAAAATTTTACTAAAGAAAAATTTTGATCAAAATTTTACTAAAGAAAAATTTTGATCAAAATTTTACTAAAGAAAAATTTTGATCAAAATTGTACTAAAGAAAAATTTTGATCAAAATTTTACTAAAGAAAAATTTTGATCAAAATTTTACTAAAGAAAAATTTTGATCAAAATTTTACTAAAGAAAAATTTTGATCAAAATTTTACTAAAGAAAAATTTTGATCAAAATTTTACTAAAGAAAAATTTTGATCAAAATTTTACTAAAGAAAAATTTTGATCAAAATTTTACTAAAGAAAAATTTTGATCAAAATTTTACTAAAGAAAAATTTTGATCAAAATTTTACTAAAGAAAAATTTTGATCAAAATTTTACTAAAGAAAAATTTTGATCAAAATTTTACTAAAGAAAAATTTTGATCAAAATTTTACTATAGAAAAATTTTGATCAAAATTTTACTAAAGAAAAATTTTGATCAAAATTTTACTAAAGAAAAATTTTGATCAAAATTTGACTAAAGAAAAATTTTGATCAAAATTTCACTAAAGAAAAATTTTGATCAAAATTTTACTAAAGAAAAATTTTGATCAAAATTTTACTAAAGAAAAATTTTGATAAAAATTTTTCTTCAGTAAAATTTTGATAAAAATTTTACTAAAGAAAAATTTTTATCAAAAGTTTACTAAAGAAAAAGTTTGTTCAAAATTTTACTAAAGAAAAATTTTGTTCAAAATTTTACTAAAGAAAAATTTTGATCAAAATTTTACTAATGAAAAATTTTGATCAAAAATTTACTAAAGAAAACTTTTGATCAAAATTTTACTAAAGAAAAATTTTGATCAAAATTTTACTAAAGAAAAATTTTGATCAAAATTTTACTAAAGAAAAATTTTGATCAAAATTTTACTAAAAAAAAATTTTGATCAAAATTTTACTAAAGAAAAATTTTGATCAAAATTTTACTAAAGAAAAGTTTTGATCAAAATTTTACTAAAGACAAATTTTGATCAAAATTTTACTAAAGAAAAATTTTTATCAAAAGTTTACTAAAGAAAAAGTTTGTTCAAAATTTTACTAAAGAAAAAGTTTGTTCAAAATTTTACTAAAGAAAAATTTTGTTCAAAATTTTACTAAAGAAAAATTTTGATCAAAATTTTACTAATGAAAAATTTTGATCAAAAATTTACTAAAGAAAACTTTTGATCAAAATTTTACTAAAGAAAAATTTTGATCAAAATTTTACTAAAGAAAAATTTTGATAAAAATTTTTCTTCAGTAAAATTTTGATAAAAATTTTACTAAAGAAAAATTTTTATCAAAAGTTTACTAAAGAAAAAGTTTGTTCAAAATTTTACTAAAGAAAAAGTTTGTTCAAAATTTTACTAAAGAAAAATTTTGTTCAAAATTTTACTAAAGAAAAATTTTGATCAAAATTTTACTAATGAAAAATTTTGATCAAAAATTTACTAAAGAAAACTTTTGATCAAAATTTTACTAAAGAAAAATTTTGATCAAAATTTTACTAAAGAAAAATTTTGATCAAAATTTTACTAAAGAAAAATTTTGATCAAAATTTTACTAAAAAAAAATTTTGATCAAAATTTTACTAAAGAAAAATTTTGATCAAAATTTTACTAAAGAAAAGTTTTGATCAAAATTTTACTAAAGACAAATTTTGATCAAAATTTTACTAAAGACAAATTTTGATCAAAATTTTACTAAAGACAAATTTTGATCAAAATTTTACTAAAGACAAATTTTGATCAAAATTTTACTAAAGAAAAATATTGATCAAAATTTTACTAAAGAAAAATTTTTATCAAAATTTTACTAAAGAAAAATTTTTATCAAAATTTTACTAAAGAAAAATTTTGATCAAAATTTTACTAAAGAAAAATTTTGATCAAAATTTTACTAAAGAAAAATTTTGATCAAAATTTTACTAAAGAAAAATTTTGATCAAAATTTTACTAAAGAAAAATTTTGATCAAAATTTTACTAAAGAAAAATTTTGATCAAAATTTTACTAAAGAAAAATTTTGATCAAAATTTTACTAACGAAAAATTTTGAGCAAAATTTTACTAATGAAAAATTTTGATCAAAAATTTACTAAAGAAAACTTTTGATCAAAATTTTACTAAAGAAAAATTTTGATCAAAATTTTACTAAAGAAAAATTTTGATCAAAATTTTACTAAAGAAAAATTTTGATCAAAATTTTACTAAAGAAAAATTTTGATCAAAATTTTACTAAAGAAAAATTTTGATCAAAATTTTACTAAAGAAAAATTTTGATCAAAATTTTACTAACGAAAAATTTTGAGCAAAATTTTACTAATGAAAAATTTTGATCAAAAATTTACTAAAGAAAACTTTTGATCAAAATTTTACTAAAGAAAAATTTTGATCAAAAGTTTACTAAAGAAAAATTTTGATCAAAATTTTACTAAAGAAAAATTTTGATCAAAATTTTACTAAAAAAAAATTTTGATCAAAATTTTACTAAAGAAAAATTTTGATCAAAATTTTACTAAAGAAAAATTTTGATCAAAATTTTACTAAAGAAAAATTTTGATCAAAATTTTACTAAAGAAAAATTTTGATCAAAATTTTACTAAAGAAAAATTTTGATCAAAATTTTACTAAAGAAAAATTTTGATCAAAATTTTACTAAAGAAAAATTTTGATCAAAATTTTACTAAAGAAAAATTTTGATCAAAATTTTACTAAAGAAAAATTTTGATCAAAATTTTACTAAAGAAAAATTTTGATCAAAATTTTACTAAAGAAAAATTTTGATCAAAATTTTACTAAAGAAAAATTTTGATCAAAATTTTACTAAAGAAAATTTTGATCAAAATTTTACTAAAGAAAAATTTTGATCAAAATTTTACTAAAGAAAAATTTTGATCAAAATTTTACTAAAGAAAAATTTTGATCAAAATTTTACTAAAGAAAAATTTTGATCAAAATTTTACTAAAGAAAAATTTTGATCAAAATTTTACTAAAGAAAAATTTTGATCAAAATTTTACTAAAGAAAAATTTTGATCAAAATTTTACTAAAGAAAAATTTTGATCAAAATTTTACTAAAGAAAAATTTTGATCAAAATTTTACTAAAGAAAAATTTTGATCAAAATTTTACTAAAGAAAAATTTTGATCAAAATTTTACTAAAGAAAAATTTTGATCAAAATTTTACTAAAGAAAAATTTTGATCAAAATTTTACTAAAGAAAAATTTTGATCAAAATTTTACTAAAGAAAAATTTTGATCAAAATTTTACTAAAGAAAAATTTTGATCAAAATTTTACTAAAGAAAAATTTTGATCAAAATTTTACTAAAGAAAAATTTTGATCAAAATTTTACTAAAGAAAAATTTTGATCAAAATTTTACTAAAGAAAAATTTTGATCAAAATTTTACTAAAGAAAAATTTTGATCAAAATTTTACTAAAGAAAAATTTTGATCAAAATTTTACTAAAGAAAAATTTTGATCAAAATTTTACTAAAGAAAAATTTTGATCAAAATTTTACTAAAGAAAAATTTTGATCAAAATTTTACTAAAGAAAAATTTTGATCAAAATTTTACTAAAGAAAAATTTTGATCAAAATTTTACTAAAGAAAAATTTTGATCAAAATTTTACTAAGGAAAAATTTTGATCAAAATTTTACTAAAGAAAAATTTTGATCAAAATTTTACTAAAGAAAAATTTTGATCAAAATTTTACTAAAGAAAAATTTTGATCAAAATTTTACTAAAGAAAAATTTTGATCAAAATTTTACTAAAGAAAAATTTTGATCAAAATTTTACTAAAGAAAAATTTTGATCAAAATTTTACTAAAGAAAAATTTTGATCAAAATTTTACTAAAGAAAAATTTTGATCAAAATTTTACTATAGAAAAATTTTGATCAAAATTTTACTAAAGAAAAATTTTGATCAAAATTTTACTAAAGAAAAATTTTGATCAAAATTTGACTAAAGAAAAATTTTGATCAAAATTTGACTAAAGAAAAATTTTGATCAAAATTTCACTAAAGAAAAATTTTGATCAAAATTTTACTAAAGAAAAATTTTGATAAAAATTTTTCTTCAGTAAAATTTTGATAAAAATTTTACTAAAGAAAAATTTTTATCAAAAGTTTACTAAAGAAAAAGTTTGTTCAAAATTTTACTAAAGAAAAATTTTGTTCAAAATTTTACTAAAGAAAAATTTTGATCAAAATTTTACTAATGAAAAATTTTGATCAAAAATTTACTAAAGAAAACTTTTGATCAAAATTTTACTAAAGAAAAATTTTGATCAAAATTTTACTAAAGAAAAATTTTGATCAAAATTTTACTAAAGAAAAATTTTGATCAAAATTTTACTAAAAAAAAATTTTGATCAAAATTTTACTAAAGAAAAATTTTGATCAAAATTTTACTAAAGAAAAGTTTTGATCAAAATTTTACTAAAGACAAATTTTGATCAAAATTTTACTAAAGACAAATTTTGATCAAAATTTTACTAAAGACAAATTTTGATCAAAATTTTACTAAAGACAAATTTTGATCAAAATTTTACTAAAGACAAATTTTGATCAAAATTTTACTAAAGAAAAATATTGATCAAAATTTTACTAAAGAAAAATTTTTATCAAAATTTTACTAAAGAAAAATTTTGATCAAAATTTTACTAAAGAAAAATTTTGATCAAAATTTTACTAAAGAAAAATTTTGATCAAAATTTTACTAAAGAAAAATTTTGATCAAAATTTTACTAAAGAAAAATTTTGATCAAAATTTTACTAAAGAAAAATTTTGATCAAAATTTTACTAAAGAAAAATTTTGATCAAAATTTTACTAAAGAAAAATTTTGATCAAAATTTTACTAACGAAAAATTTTGAGCAAAATTTTACTAATGAAAAATTTTGATCAAAAATTTACTAAAGAAAACTTTTGATCAAAATTTTACTAAAGAAAAATTTTGATCAAAATTTTACTAAAGAAAAATTTTGATCAAAATTTTACTAAAGAAAAATTTTGATCAAAATTTTACTAAAGAAAAATTTTGATCAAAATTTTACTAACGAAAAATTTTGAGCAAAATTTTACTAATGAAAAATTTTGATCAAAAATTTACTAAAGAAAACTTTTGATCAAAATTTTACTAAAGAAAAATTTTGATCAAAAGTTTACTAAAGAAAAATTTTGATCAAAATTTTACTAAAGAAATATTTTGATCAAAATTTTACTAAAAAAAAATTTTGATCAAAATTTTACTAAAGAAAAATTTTGATCAAAATTTTACTAAAGAAAAATTTTGATCAAAATTTTACTAAAGAAAAATTTTGATCAAAATTTTACTAAAGAAAAATTTTGATCAAAATTTTACTAAAGAAAAATTTTGATCAAAATTTTACTAAAGAAAAATTTTGATCAAAATTTTACTAAAGAAAAATTTTGATCAAAATTTTACTAAAGAAAAATTTTGATCAAAATTTTACTAAAGAAAAATTTTGATCAAAATTTTACTAAAGAAAAATTTTGATCAAAATTTTACTAAAGAAAAATTTTGATCAAAATTTTACTAAAGAAAAATTTTGATCAAAATTTTACTAAAGAAAAATTTTGATCAAAATTTTACTAAAGAAAAATTTTGATCAAAATTTTACTAAAGAAAAATTTTGATCAAAATTTTACTAAAGAAAAATTTTGATCAAAATTTTACTAAAGAAAAATTTTGATCAAAATTTTACTAAAGAAAAATTTTGATCAAAATTTTACTAAAGAAAAATTTTGATCAAAATTTTACTAAAGAAAAATTTTGATCAAAATTTTACTAAAGAAAAATTTTGATCAAAATTTTACTAAAGAAAAATTTTGATCAAAATTTTACTAAAGAAAAATTTTGATCAAAATTTTACTAAAGAAAAATTTTGATCAAAATTTTACTAAAGAAAAATTTTGATCAAAATTTTACTAAAGAAAAATTTTGATCAAAATTTTACTAAAGAAAAATTTTGATCAAAATTTTACTAAAGAAAAATTTTGATCAAAATTTTACTAAAGAAAAATTTTGATCAAAATTTTACTAAAGAAAAATTTTGATCAAAATTTTACTAAAGAAAAATTTTGATCAAAATTTTACTAAAGAAAAATTTTGATCAAAATTTTACTAAAGAAAAATTTTGATCAAAATTTTACTAAAGAAAAATTTTGATCAAAATTTTACTAAAGAAAAATTTTGATCAAAATTTTACTAAAGAAAAATTTTGATCAAAATTTTACTAAAGAAAAATTTTGATCAAAATTTTACTATAGAAAAATTTTGATCAAAATTTTACTAAAGAAAAATTTTGATCAAAATTTTACTAAAGAAAAATTTTGATCAAAATTTTACTAAAGAAAAATTTTGATCAAAATTTTACTAAAGAAAAATTTTGATCAAAATTTTACTAAAGAAAAATTTTGATCAAAATTTTACTAAAGAAAAATTTTGATCAAAATTTTACTAAAGAAAAATTTTGATCAAAATTTCACTAAAGAAAAATTTTGATCAAAATTTTACTAAAGAAAAATTTTGATCAAAATTTTACTAAAGAAAAATTTTGATAAAAATTTTTCTTCAGTAAAATTTTGATAAAAATTTTACTAAAGAAAAATTTTTATCAAAAGTTTACTAAAGAAAAAGTTTGTTCAAAATTTTACTAAAGAAAAATTTTGTTCAAAATTTTACTAAAGAAAAATTTTGATCAAAATTTTACTAATGAAAAATTTTGATCAAAAATTTACTAAAGAAAACTTTTGATCAAAATTTTACTAAAGAAAAATTTTGATCAAAATTTTACTAAAGAAAAATTTTGATCAAAATTTTACTAAAGAAAAATTTTGATCAAAATTTTACTAAAAAAAAATTTTGATCAAAATTTTACTAAAGAAAAATTTTGATCAAAATTTTACTAAAGAAAAGTTTTGATCAAAATTTTACTAAAGACAAATTTTGATCAAAATTTTACTAAAGACAAATTTTGATCAAAATTTTACTAAAGACAAATTTTGATCAAAATTTTACTAAAGACAAATTTTGATCAAAATTTTACTAAAGAAAAATATTGATCAAAATTTTACTAAAGAAAAATTTTTATCAAAATTTTACTAAAGAAAAATTTTGATCAAAATTTTACTAAAGAAAAATTTTGATCAAAATTTTACTAAAGAAAAATTTTGATCAAAATTTTACTAAAGAAAAATTTTGATCAAAATTTTACTAAAGAAAAATTTTGATCAAAATTTTACTAACGAAAAATTTTGAGCAAAATTTTACTAATGAAAAATTTTGATCAAAAATTTACTAAAGAAAACTTTTGATCAAAATTTTACTAAAGAAAAATTTTGATCAAAATTTTACTAAAGAAAAATTTTGATCAAAATTTTACTAAAGAAAAATTTTGATCAAAATTTTACTAAAGAAAAATTTTGATCAAAATTTTACTAAAGAAAAATTTTGATCAAAATTTTACTAATGAAAAATTTTGATCAAAATTTTACTAAAGAAAAATTTTGATCAAAATCTTACTAAAGAAAAATTTTGATCAAAATTTTACTAAAGAAAAATTTTGATCAAAATTTTACTAACGAAAAATTTTGAGCAAAATTTTACTAATGAAAAATTTTGATCAAAAATTTACTAAAGAAAACTTTTGATCAAAATTTTACTAAAGAAAAATTTTGATCAAAATTTTACTAAAGAAAAATTTTGATCAAAATTTTACTAAAGAAAAATTTTGATCAAAATTTTACTAAAAAAAAATTTTGATCAAAATTTTACTAAAAAAAAATTTTGATCAAAATTTTACTAAAAAAAAATTTTGATCAAAATTTTACTAAAGAAAAATTTTGATCAAAATTTTACTAAAGAAAAGTTTTGATCAAAATTTTACTAAAGACAAATTTTGATCAAAATTTTACTAAAGACAAATTTTGATCAAAATTTTACTAAAGACAAATTTTGATCAAAATTTTACTAAAGACAAATTTTGATCAAAATTTTACTAAAGACAAATTTTGATCAAAATTTTACTAAAGACAAATTTTGATCAAAATTTTACTAAAGAAAAATATTGATCAAAATTTTACTAAAGAAAAATTTTGATCAAAATTTTACTAAAGAAAAATTTTTGATCAAAATTTTACTAAAGAAAAATTTTGATCAAAATTTTACTAAAGAAAAATTTTGATCAAAATTTTATTAAAAAAAAATTTTGATCAAAATTTTACTAAAGAAAAATTTTGATCAAAATTTTACTAAAGAAAAGTTTTGATCAAAATTTTACTAAAGAAAAATTTTGATAAAAATTTTACTAAAGAAAAATTTTGATAAAAATTTTACTAAAGAAAAATTTTGATAAAAATTTTACTAAAGAAAAATTTTTATCAAAATTTTACTAAAGAAAAATTTTGATCAAAATTTTACTAAAGAAAAATTTTGATCAAAATTTTACTAAAGAAAAATTTTGATCAAAATTTTACTAAAGAAAAATTTTGATCAAAATTTTACTAACGAAAAATTTTGAGCAAAATTTTACTAAAGAAAAATTTTTGATCAAAATTTTACTGAAGACAAATTTTATTAAAAATTTTACTAAAAACTAAATTTGATCAAAATCTTACTAAAGACAAATTTTGATCAACATTTTATTAAAGAAACATTTTGATCAAAATTTTACTAAATACAAACTTTCATCAAAATTTTACTTTGAAAAATTTTGTTTAAAATTTTACTTAAGAGAAATTTTTAGCAAAATTTTGCCCGATATAAAATGTTTTTAATGACCATGAACATTGTTTTAAGCATTTCAAAAATCACAAGAAATAATTTTTTTTTAATAAAAATAAAAACTAAAATTGCAATAATAAATCTCAAAGATTCTATTAAAACTAAAACAATAAATAACCTTAGACTCTAAAAACAACAAATCAAGGTTTACTTTTAAACAATATTGGAAAATAATATAAATTTTCCATAATTAATTACATCTATAAATTTTTAAAACAATGAGCAAAAATTTTCAAGATTTTCCCATACAAATTTTTCACAAACAGGTACAATAGTTTTCAACGACTCTAAAAGAACAGCCTCCAAAGTTTTCATTTCTATAGTTACGAGTATTTTTTATTGCATTATTAATTATGTAGTTTAAACCTGGGGGGTTAAAACTTGTCATAAATGGACGAAAGAAAAACATAATAAAATTAAAACAAAAACGACAAAATCTGTAGAAAATGTTCATATATACAAATACATTAAATTTGTTGAAGTTAAATTTTGAAAATTTTCTGGTAGATCCCACAATTGTATGAAAATACGAAAATAAACTACGTTCAACATTAAAATTTTTAGTTATTATTGTAGTTGAAGTTGTTGTTGGTGGTGGTGTATTTGTTGTTGCTTTAGTGCATATTTTATACTTTAACTTGAATGTCGTGAGTCAAAAATCTAGGGCGAACTATTGAGTAACCCGGCAAACTACACCACCAACAACAACAACCTCAAAAATGAAAAAAATAAAAGTTGTTAATCTTATACCCAACTCAACTCTACACACAATAAAATACTGCGAATATACAAAAAAGTGAAAAAAAAACTTAAAATGACAATTTAAATAACAAGAAAAACAAATTACATTTTCATACATTCGAGTACAAGATTCAAATGTTTTCACATATTAATTTAAACAAATTTAGATGTTTTTCTACACTTGTGGCTTAAGGTCTAATATAGAAAATTGATGATTTGCACTTACAGAAAATTATCAAACCTAAAATCATCAAATAATTTATTTTCAATACAGGAACTAGAAATTACAATTTTCAAAAATAACAAAAAAAATAAAAAAAAACAATAACGCTGAAAATCATTGGCATCTTTAACTAAATACAATGAAAAATCGTTTCGTGTGAATGAATAAATAATCGCAGTGATAATAATCATCCAATATCATTAAATGCAAAAAATAAAATAAAAAATCAACAACAATAATAAAAGTAGTTAAGCTATACAAAACAACAGCAACAAAATAAACTACAAAGTGATGTGTTTTGTATTAAATTGTTGTGAAAAGAGTTAAATAAAATTGACACAGAGAGTGAAAAGAGTAAAAAGGTAAATCATGTTTACAGTGAATAACAAAAAATAAATGACCGTCATGAAATTAATTGAATTTTAAAACCAAAAAATTTGTTCTATAAACAAAGTTTTTTTCTTAAGTCTTCAGTTATTGAATTGAAAATAACGTGTATGTCGCTTAAGTCTTTTGATTTTAAACTTGAAAAAAGTTTAACAAAACTTTTTCTGTAGAAAAAAATTTGTTAACTAAAAATTTTCTATAGAAACATTTTTCTAAGGAACATTTTTCTGTAGAAAAAAATTTTTAACGAAAAATTTTCTATAAAAAATTTTAAATAAAATTTTTCTATAAAAAAAATTTAACAAAAATTTTTCTATAGAAAACCAATTTTAACGAAAATTTTTCTGAAGAAAAAATATTTTAACAAAAATTTTTCAATAGAAAGAATTTTTTAATGAAAATTTTTCTATAAAGAATATTTTTTAACGAAATTTTTCTATAGAAAAAATTTTTTAAAGAACTTTTTTTCTATAGAAAAAAAAAAAATTTAACGAAAATTTCTTCTATTAATTTTTTTAACGAAAATTTTTCCATAGAAAAAATTTTTTAACAAAAATTTTTCTGTAGAAAAAATTTTTTAAGAAAATTTTTGAAAAAAATGTTGAATTAAAAGTTTTTTGAAAGAAAAATTTCTATAAACCCAACTTTTAATCCAAATTTAACTAAATACAAATTTTGAACAAAATTTTATTAAATACAAATTTTTAACAAAATTTTACTTAATACAAATTTTGTTAAATACAAATCTTGAACAAAATTTTACTAAATACAAATTTTGATCAAAATTTTACTTAAGAAAAATTTTGATCAAAATTTAACTAAATACAAATTTTGATAAAAATTTTACGAAAGACAAATTTTGATAAAAATTTTACTAAAGACAAATTTTGATAAAAATTTTACTAAAGACAAATTTTGATAAAAATTTTACTAAAGACAAATTTTGATAAAAATTTTACTAAAAACAAATTTTGATCAAAATTTTACTAAAGACAAATTTTGATCAAAATTTTACTAAAGACAAATTTTGATCAAAATTTTACTAAAGACAAATTTTGATCAAAATTTTACTAAAGAAAAATTTTGATAAAAATTTTACTAAATACAAATTTTGATCAAAATTTTACTAAATACAAATTTTGATCAAAATTTTACTAAAGACAAATTTTGATCAAAATTTTACTAAAGACAAATTTTGATCAAAATTTTACTAAAGACAAATTTTGATCAAAATTTTACTAAAGACAAATTTTGATCAAAAATTTACTAAAGACAATTTTTGATCAAAATTTTACTAAATACAAATTTTGATCAAAATTTTACTAAAGACAAATTTTGATCAAAATTTTACTAAATACAAATTTTGATCAAAATTTTACTAAAGACAAATTTTGATCAAAATTTTACTAAAGACAATTTTTGATCAAAATTTTACTAAAGACAAATTTTGATCAAACTTTTACTAAAGACAAATTTTGATCAAACTTTTACTAAAGACAAATTTTGATCAAAATTTTACTTAAGACAAATTTCGATAAAAATTTTATTAAAGACAAATTTTGATCAACATTTTACTAAAGACAAGCTTTGCTAAAAATTTTACTAAAGACAAATTTTCTTCAAAATATTACTTAAGACACGTTTTGTTCAAAATTTTTCTAAAGAAAAATTTGTTTAAAATTTTTGAGAAAAAAATTTTTAACGAAAATTTTTCTACAGAAAAAATTTGGAACCGGCAAAAAATGTTCGTTAAAATTTTTTTTCTACTCAAAAATTTTCGCTAAAAAATTGTTTTTTATAGAAACATTTTCGTTACACAATTTTCGTTACACAATCATTTGTGGTTAAAAAATTTTTGAATTAAATATCTATCAAAAATTTTTGTCATTCACTGTAAAACAGCACAATTACAAGGAAGCTGACTGAAAATAGTTGAAATTGAATGCAAAACTAAAACAAGCATATCGCAAATAAAATAGCTGAACACTGAAAATATTATGAATAGTATGAAGTCATCTTCCGTTAAATTTGCATTATTTAAATAAACAAAAAAATAATGATTTAATACAACAAAAATAATTAAGAGTAAAAAACTAAAATTAATTAATGCATTTCAAAAGAAAGAAAAAGAAAAAAATATTCACAACATTAGAAAAATGAAAAAATTAAATTGCAAAAAATGACTCTGATATTAAAGAAACAAGTGAAATAGTGTTATTAAACAAAACCATTTCTAAAGCCTAACTAAATTTTTAAATATTAAAAGAAAACATCGGGTTCTCCTAAAACTGCCAAAATTCAATTAGAAACATTTACATATTCAATAACCGGGTGACACCAATTAAATGAATGAACTATTTCAAATGATCGAATGGTGGTGATTTTACTATTGCCGCCATATTCAACAAATGGCTGTGATGGAAGATCAAATGAAAGCAGCAGTCCTGCCACATCAACAACATCAACCGGCGAAACTGCCATACCAAATATTGAATTTAATCTACAACAGCAACAACAGCAACAATCGCAATACGAACATCCTCAAGTGTCATTGGAAGATTTCAATAATAACAAACAAAACTCAATTGCTTCATCGTATTATTACACTGCCCCACCACCGGAACCACCATCACCACCACAAATATCTAAAGATTTCTATCAGCATCCTGGCACTACTGCTTTATCAGAAAATTCTAGTCATTATAGATATTCTTCAGTTTCACCACCCCCGCCTCCTTTACCCACAACAAAACCACCCAGTTATGTTGCCAATCGAAATCAAGAGTTCTATAACTTTGAACCAAGTTCCAATGTTCGAGTTTGTGCAAATATTGTACCAAAACCACCTCGCTTTAGATCACAGTCACATCCGACTTTGGCGACAATACCAGAGCATACTGTACATCAGCCTGAGTACAAACAGCAACAACAACAATCGCAATTACCACCGTCAAAAGTTAAGGCCACAAGCTCAAGCTTACCATCAATTAATGCGTTTCACAAAGCTTACAGCAGCAACAATAATAATAGCAAAAACAACAACAAAAGCTATTTGCAACCTTCAACCTCAACTAAATCTAAATCTAAAAAACTTAAGAATTCTAATTATATTACTAATACCACTAATTATGTACGTCACGTAACCCGTGTTAATTTCTATGATATCGATACTTCCCAGGTCGAATACGAATCAAAGGATTATGATGGCGAGGATAACGATAATTTAACATTAGATGATGAGAATAATACGGAAGCTTTAACCAAAGAAGGTAAGTGAGATAAAAATAAACAAGCTTATTATGAATAATATTACTTATAGCCAGGAGTAGGCAGCCCATACCACCAGAAGCCGATGAATTTTTTTAATTTTCGTAAATACCACGAACATTAATAAAACTCGTCAAATGAAATATAATCTTAAACATTTTGTTTATGTTTATTTTTGTAAACATTGGGAATATTTTTCAAAGCAGAAATAAATTCTAATATTAAACATTTTTATATTTTTTAATAAAAATATTTTTTTGAAAATTGTTCGATAAAAATTATATTTTATAGAAAATTTTTCGATAAAAATTTTTTCTGCAAATATGTTTAATCAAATAATTTAATATCAAAAAATTTTCAAATCTTCTGTAGAAAAATTTTCTACAGAAAGATTTTTGATAAAAAAAATTCTATAGAAACATTTTTCATAAAAAATTTTCCATACAAAAATTTTTGATAAAAAAATTTTTTTAAGAAAAAATTTTGATAAAAAATTTTCCATAGAAAAATTTTTGATAAAAAATTTTCCATAAAAAAATTTTTGATAAAAAATTTTCTATGAAAAATTTTTCATAAAAAAATTATATATAGAAAAATTTTTGATAAAAAAATTTTCTATAGAAAAATTTTTGTAAGAAAACTTTCTAACTTTCTTTCTATATTTTTGATAAAAAAATTTCTATAAAAAAATTTTTCATAAAAAATATAGAAAAATATTTGATAAAAAAAAAATAGAAAATTGTTGATAAAAAAATTTTTTATAGAAAAATGTTTGATTAAAAAATTTTCTATAGAAAAATTTTTGTAAAAAAATTTTCTATCGAAAAATTTTTGTAAGAAAATTTTGATAAAAAAATTTTCTATTGAAAAATTTTTGAAAAAAAAAATTTTCTATAGAAAAATTTTTGTAAGAAAATTTTCTTTAGAAATATTTTTGTAAGAAAATTTTCTATAGAAATATTTTTGCTAAAAAAATTTTCCATAGAAAAATTTTTGATAAAAAAAATTTTCTATAGAAAAATTTTTGATAAATATATTCTCTACACAAAAATTTTTGAGAAGAAATTTTTCATAGAAAAATTTTTGGCAAAAAAATTTCTATAGAAAAATTTTTAATATATTTTTGATAAAAAAAATTTCTATAGGAAAATTGTTGATAAAAAAAATATAGAAAATTAAAAAAAAAAAAAATATATAGAAAATTAAAAAAAAAAAATATAGAAACATTTTTGATAAAAAAATATAGAAAAATTTTTGATAAAAAAAATATAGAAAAATTTTTGATAAAAAAATATAGAAAAATTTTTGATAAAAAAAAATATAGAAAAATTTTTGATAAAAAAATATAGAAAAATGTTTGATAAAAAAATATAGAAAAATTTTTGATAAAAAATATAGAAAAATTTTTGATAAAAAAATATTGAAAAATTGTTGATAAAAAAAAATATAGAAAATTTTTTGATAAAAAAAATTTCTTTAGAAAAATTTTTGTAAAAAAATATAGAAACATTTTTGTAAGAAAATTTTCTATAGAAACATTTTTGTAAGAAAATTTTCTATAGAAACATTTTTGTAAGAAAATTTTCTATAGAAACATTTTTGTAAGAAAATTTTCTATAAAAAAATTTTTGATAAAAAAATTTTTGATAAAAAAATTTTCTATAGAAAAATTTTTGATAAAAAAAATTTTCTATAGAAAAATTTTTGATAAAAAAATTTTCTATAGAGAAATTTTTGATAAAAAAAAACTTTTCTATAGAGAAATTTTTGATAAAAAAAAACTTTTCTATAGAGAAATTTTTGATAAAAAAAAATTTTCTATACAAAAATATTTGATAAAAAAATATAGAACAATTTTTAATAGAATAATTTCTATAGAAAACTTTTTGGTACAAAAATTTTCTATGGAAAAATTTTTGATAAAAAAATTTTAATAGAAAAATTTTGATAAAAAAGTTTGATGAAATTCACAACATGTCTATTCATTAATTCAAAAAAGATTTCTACTAATGTTTGCTGAAATTCGTCGACTCCTTGGGGTACCTGTCTTGGACCCCCATTTTTACCTATTTTGCTTTTAAATGCACAAGTCGCAATTGTCAATAGACTTTGATGAAATTCGACATACGTCTATTAATTCCAAAAAGAGCTCTACCAATTTTGATTAGTCAACTTATTGGGGTACCTGCTTTGGATCCCCATTTTTCACATATTTTTCTTCTTAATCCGGAATTTTAAAGAGCCATACTAATTCTGGTTGAGATTTCTTGACTCCTTGAGGTAACTTCTTTGGACCTATATAATATATATAATTTGATTTGGTTTTTCAAAAAAATTTGATGAAATTTGGCACACGTCTATTAGTTTATCCAACAAAGAGCTCTACTAATTTTGGTTAAAATTCGTCTACTAAATGTGTTACCTGCTTTGGACCCCCATTTTTCACTTATGTATCTTCTCAATATATAATTTTAATTTCTTAACAGAATTTAATAAAATTCGGCAAACGTCTATAAGTTGTCCCGAAAAAGACTACTAATTTTGGTTAAAGTCCGTATACTCCTAGGGGTACCTGCTTTGGACTTAAACTTAAATTCAAGTTAAATAATGCGTAAAAATTTACGTGACTTTTTTCAGAAAATTTTGAATTTTGTTCTATAATCGGTAAATTTTTGTGAATTTTTTTCACTCAATATGAAGAAGAGTCTTTCGCCTTTCACGTGATTATGGTCTACCGAGCAAAACGAGCTAACTTAGTTTTTGACCAAAGAAAAATGAAAACACTGAATTTTGTTGAGCTTTTTATATTTCCTGATATCTAATAAACTTTATACGTGATAAAGTTTCCTTTGTAGACTAAAACCAAGGTTCTGTATCTTATTTAAATCGCCATCAAGATTAAAGCTATAAAACTATATTTCAGGCATGAACTACTAAATTTAATGAAAAATTTAATAATTTTGCGTGTTTGGACATTAAGCACATTTCAATACCTTTTTTATAACACAAAATAAAAAAAATTATTGATCCTTAATATCTAGACTCTTCTCTATAGAACTGCATCATTCGATTTTTCAAAAGTGGTAATAATGGCTTTTTTGCAGCAGAAATACCATAGTGTGGAGTCCAGAGAAGTTGTAGAGAGCCTTATTTCTTGTCTATGTCAATTTTTGAAGTAAATTTCTTATATTTTTTATATTTTATAAAACTGTCTTATTATTTAAAAAAAAAACTTAGTTTTTTTTTCTTTGAAATCAAAAGACTTAAGCAACATACCTGATTCTAACGTATAAGAATTAAAAGACTTAAGAAAAATACTTTGTTTAAATTTTTTCTTGAGAAAAAAATTCTTGTTTTAAAAAAAAAAACTTCAAATCCAAACCAAACTCAGAACACTTATTTCGTTTTCTTACTTTTTGGCGTGCTTAAAAATTTTGTAAAAATTATTCTAAATATTAAAAAGAGAACATACATATTTTCTTGTCAAAAACTATTTCCCAAGCTTATTATTTAATTAAATTTTATGCTGTTCATACAAATACAAACATTTGAAAAATTTTTCAATTTTCCATATGTAAATGCAATAAATGTAATTCTTTTTGTAACTAGCATAAATCTATTTAAAGTCATGTTGGCACCCCTTGAGCTGTATGTCATGTTAAACTGTGAGCCCCCAGTGTCAATATGTTTATTTATGACAGGTGTTTTTTTTTGTTTGGTTTTCATAGATATTATTGTTGTTGTGGTTGCTGTTATAGTTGTTGTAGTGTACACTACTTTATTTACGATCTTTTTTAATTCAAAATGACCATGAATTCAACTTTAAACAAATATTCTTAACAATAACTTTTTTTATAGTTTTATTTATCACAATGAACTCAGATAAATTTAATTTACTTAACTATAATATGATTTTTAAATTTATATGGCGCTTATATTATGATATTTAATGACAGCGGTGTCCTTTTTGTAGGTTCAACTCAAAGAACTAGTTTAGTTTTAATTAAATGACAGTTTAATATTTTAATTAACTGGAATTTGTTTATTTAATATTGTATGTTAAGAAAATATGTTTGTATATAGAATGACAACATTCAAACAAGTGTTAGAAATTAAATAGGAATGTGGCAAATGTCAATGAATTTCAAGTGGTGTCAAATTGTTGTGACAAGTGTTTTCAGTGTTAATTAAATGAGTGCAAGTACATTCTGTGGCCATCGGTCAAAACCATTAAGGTTTTATTATGTACATAAAAAATACATATATACTACAAGTTTAATAAGTCAAGAGAATGCAATAAAATAAATATTGGATAATCTAAAAAGTATTTTCACATTTTCAATAAAAATATTTTTCTATAAAAAAAAATTTCGATTAAAATATTTTTCTATAGAAAAATTTTCGATAAGAAAATTTTCGATAAAAAAGTTTTCGATAAGAAAATTTTTCTATAAAAATTTTCGATAAAAAAATGTTTCTATAGAAAAATTTTTGAAAAAAAAAATTTCTATAGAATTTATTTTTTTAATATTAAGTTTTTTGCTTAAGTCTTTTGATTTACTCTGACTCCAGAGGAAATAGGTTTGCTACTTAAGTCTTTTCTATAGAAAAATTTTCGTTAAAAAAATTTTCCTATAGAAAAATTTTCGATAAAAAAATTTTCTATATAAAAATTTTTGAAAAAAAAAAATTTTCTATAGAATTTATTTTTTAATATAAAGTTTTTTGCTTAAGTCTTTTGATTTACTCTGACTCCAGAGGAAATAGAAAAGGTTTGCTACTTAAGTCTTTTGTTTGATTTCACATTAAAATAAAAATAGTTCTTACATTTTTTCATTTTGTAATTTTTAACATATTTGATATTCATTTCAATATAAAAAAAGATTTAATATTAAAATTTTCCAAATTAAGTCCAAAGGCGTAAATAATGATTTTTAAATTACCATTAATAAACTTTAAAATTTATGATTAACTCAAATTAACTTTTTGAGAAAAAAAATTATAAAGTGAATTATTTTAATTTACATCAATCACTTGTAATACTACAGCAAGTACCAGAGTATTAAAAATATTTCCATTTAATTTAACATTTTAGTTGTTTTATTGAAATTTCTACATTTTCAATTCTCTGGCATTATAAAATGTAATTGATATTGTAATCTGTATAAGTAAAGTAGCTGTAAAAGCAATTGCAGCAGCAGCAGCAGAAAATCTAATGGTGTTGGCGGTAGTCGTAAAATAGTTGCTGTTTGTTTGAAACTTAAGAAACTATTAGATAATTGATGTTTATGCCACGGAATGTAGTTTTATTGAACAAAATTGATACCTCTTCATATGCAATACACCATCGACAACTGAAAAAAATAAAACAATGCAAAAGTAAAATGTACTTAGTTACTATGTACAAAAAAAAAAAAATAAAAACTTTGCGCATTCATGCACATGCTTGAAATTTTTTAAATATTTTTCTCTTCTCTATAACCGACCATTGCAATTGAATTAGTTTGTTGGGTTTGTTTCTCCTGCTTGTTTTCAGATTTGTTTTTGTTTTTGCCGTTAAGCTTGAGCGCATTTTCTTATTACATAATGGACGAATAGTCATAGTGAGTCTATAACAACCTGATAAATCTTAATATTACAGTGAAAGAAATTTTAGTGCATAGTTGCGAAAACAAAATTTTTCTTTTTAAAATTATATTCCAGTTTCAATTTACATACATTTTTTTAAAATTATGAAAAGTCTTAATATTGAGATTTTTCTCACTCAAAAAAATTTAATTACTTCTTTAATTAGCTCTTTAATTAGCTTAAATTTTATAATTCTTTTGAAAGCTGCTTTTTATAAAAAAAATTATTTAAATCTAAATATTTAAATAAGATTTTTTCTGTCAAGATTTTTATTGTCCTGCCTACAACTAAAGTTTTAAGCTTAAGTTTTTTTTAATTACTTTCACTTAAAAGGAGATAAAATGTTTATTTTTAAAGTATTTTCTATTTCATATCATTTAAAGAACAAACTATTAGACAAAGTATTGGTTTTTAGCCATTTCTTATAACAATTTATTCTTTAATTTTTTAAAAGCACTAAAAGATTTTTTTTGGTTGTATCAAAAAAGTGTAACCCTTTTTATATTAGAAAAGCTTCAAGCAATAAAAGTTTGTTTTCTAAGTCTTTTTTTCTTTCTTACAAAAAAGGTTTGTCGCTTAAGTCTTTTTCATTGCACTCACTTCGAAGAAGAGAGAAAATTTATGTTTCTCTTTTATAGCACAAAGTCTTAAACAAAGTATGTGTCTTAAGTCTTTTATGTATTTCTGTTTGTTTCAAGTGTGTTGCTTAAATCTTTTGAATTAAATTGTAATAAAGGGTGTTTCCTTAATATTAACTGCAAAAATTAAAATATGCTATTAAAATTGTATTTTATTTAATAAATTTTTAGAGTTTCAAAAATTATAAATCAAATAAATCAAATCTGGGGCTCTTTCAAAAATAAATTCTTTTTATTTTATCCATTTTTATATTTATTTATTTTTTTTTATAAAAAGCAAATAAAACAAGTAAGAAAGAGCTATAGTCGGTCAAGTCCGACCATACGATACCCTTCACCACTAAAGTCAAAGGTGTTCTTTTTCCTGTATAAAGACAAATATTTGCTAAATTTTGCCATCATACAAACATTTTCTCAAAACTTATATATTTAAGCTGTTTCCGTCATTTGGACTTATATGACAGCTAGGGTCAAATGTGAATCGATTATCTCGAAATTTGGCAAATTGATTACAGTTGTTACAAAAATCATGTATGCAAAAATAAACCTTAAATTTCCATTATCATCAAGTTTACGAGCGTTTGAGTGTTTTTTGTCTTATTTAGTGAGTTTTAACAGAAGAGTTTGTATGGGAGCTATGGTCAAATGTGGACCGATTTCAACGAAATTTGGTACAGTGATTTTGGTTCATATAAATTTTTTAAATTTCATAAAAATTTTTTAAATTTCATAAAAAAAATACTGATATTTGTGGTCAATATAGCAATTCCGGGAAGTTGGACCTATGGGATGCTCCATAAATATTGGACCGATTTTGACCAATTTCAATAGCCATGGTCCTACTATCAAAAAAAATGTCTGTGCCAAATTTCGTCGAATTATTTTTAGAATTGCGTCCTGTAGTTTGATTACATGGTTTACATGGGGGTCTAGCGAGCCAGCCGTCAAGACGGACAGACTGACATCGCTAAATCGACTCAGAAAGTGATTCTAAGCCTATTGGTGGGTCTAAGACAAATATTTCTATGCGTTACATACATCAGCATAAACTTATAATACCCTTTCCATCTATGGTGGTGAAGGGTATAAAACAGGGACCGTTACAATTATGACATTTATAATAAAAATCAAAATATAATTGTTATTTTACAATTTTTATTTTTTTTGGTAGAAATAATTTTTAATTTATGATTTTTATTTTTTTTTTGTCAAATATATTTGTCAAATTCTGACAAATATTTTTTTTGGCAAAAAAACTTGTCAAGAGCTGACAAATATTTTTTTTTGGCAAAAATATTTGTCAAAAATTGATTTTTATTTTATTTGTCAAAAATATTTGTCAAGGTCTGACAAATATTTTTTTTGGCAAAAATATTTGTCAAGATCTGATTTTTATTTATTTTTAACAGAAATAATTGTTATTCTGATTTAAATTTTTTTTGTCAAAAATATTTGTCAAATAAAAAACGCAAAAATAAAAAAATCAATATATAATTTAAAAAAAAATTTAAAAATTTCCCATAATCAGAATAACAATTATTTCTGTTAAAAATAAATAAAAATCAGATCTTGACAAATATTTTTGCCAAAAAAAATATTTGTCAGACCTTGACAAATATTTTTGACAAATAAAATAAAAATCAATTTTTGACAAATATTTTTGCCAAAAAAAATATTTGTCAGCTCTTGACAAATATTTTTGCCAAAAAAAATATTTGTCAGAATTTGACAAATATATTTGACAAAAAAAATAAAAATCGTAAAATAAAAATTATTTTTGAAAAAAATAATAAAAATCAAGAATTTAAAAAGCATGTCATTTTCTGAAAATATAGTGGAAAACAAGCAAAATGATGTTTTCAAATTAGTTCTGCGATATTTCCATATGATTGCTTTTTTTCTTTGAAAATTCAAGAATAATTATTATTTTCGGTCCCTGGTATAAAAATATAAAACTTTTTAGTAATATTTTACTAGAATTGATTTCCAATTTAATACTTTCATACTTGGTGACAAACAGGATGGGCAATTGCAATTATTAAAGATAAATTAATTAATTTTTAAGTTTTTTTTTTTTGGAGAATAATTTTTTTTTTTTTTAATTTTTAAATAGACGAATATGGCCAGGAAGAAAATTGGTGGTACTCCAAAATTTTCAATTATGTTATATTTTACTTAATTTTTTTGAAAATAATAGTAAAATTTTTCGCTAAATTTAGGTGTTTTCACACTTTTTGTAATAAAGTCACCACCAATCCATGAATTTTTATAGTTTCAGTCTTATGTTATTTGGAATTTTCAAAGTTCAAGAAACTATAGTAGGTTTTTGCCACTTAAATTTTTTTTACGAATTTTTAAAAATACAAATTTTTCAATTTTGATTTTTTTTTAAATTGCGAAGTAAATAACTCCAAACCCGTTGACCATCAACAAAATTTAGTTTTTATACTTAGCAGATCATACTTAAGACATAAAAAATAGATCTACTATCAATCATCATGTCCAACTTCTTTAAGAAATTATTCTTCTTCTGTTATCCTTGACTCCCAGAGGAGCATAGGGTCTATTTAAGAAATATGTTATCAAAAAAATTGCTCTTATTGGCCTCATGCGTGCTCACCAATGTTATAAATGATCAAAGAATAAAGCATTAACTTTTCGTTTGTTTTGCCGATATTATTAAAAAAAAGTTAAACATATGACAAAAAATGTTGTCCTCGATCCATCCTTAGCAGATAGATTGAGGACAAAATTAAGATACATTAATTAGACACAACACAAATTATACAGGTAAACAAAATTTCGCGGCAAGAGATTTTTCTGAGTTGTCTCTAGTTTATTAATTAATTATTAATTAAATTAATTGATTTTTAATTTTTTTTTTTTTGGAGAATATTTTCTTTTTTTAATTTTTAAATAGACGAATATGGCCAGGAAGAATTGGTGGTACCCCAAAATTTTCAATTATGTTATATTTTACTTAATTTTTTTGAAAATAATAGTACAATTTTTCGCTAAATTTAGGTGTTTTCACACTTTTTGTAATAAAGTCACCACCAGTTCATGAATTTTTATAGTTTCAGTCTTATGTTATTTGGAATTTTCAAAGTTCAAGAAACTATAGTAGGTTTTTGCCACTTAAATTTTTTTTACGAATTTTTAAAAATACAAATTTTTAAATTTTGATTTTTTTTAAATTGCGATGTAAATAACTCCAAACCCGTTGATCATCAACAAAATTTAGTTTTTGTACTTAGGAGATCATACTTAAGACATAAAAAATAGATCTACTATCAATCATCATGTCCAACTTCTTTAAGAAATTATTCTATTTAAGAAATATGTTATCAAAAAAAATGCTCTTATTGGCCTCATGCGTGCTCACCAATGTTATAAATGATTAAAGAATAAAGCATTAACTTTTCGTTTGTTTTGCCGATATTATTAAAAAAAATTAAAGATATGACAAAAAATGTTGTCCTCGATCCATCCTTAGCAGATGGATTGAGGACAAAATTAAGATACATTAATTAGACACAACACAAATTATACAGGTAAACAAAATTTCGCGGCAAGAGATTTTTCTGAGTTGTCTCTAGTTTTCGAGATATATTTTTTTTTCAAATTGTAATAAGGTAAGGTAATAAGAAAAACCAAAATTCGACCATGAGATAAAATCAGAAAAACAACAACTAACTCAAAACAGCAAAACTGTTAAAATTTTGTCATAGATTTTTATTGTTAATGATAAAAAAAATTTTAAAAATGGCAAACGGACGGATGGATGGACAGACGATGTTTATATGGTACAGATTTCTCTGCGATATTTGGGTAAGATGTTGTTGTTCTTTTGATTTTATCTCGAGGCAAAATTTTGAGAGCTAATTAAGATGTAAAAATTTGCTGGAGAGAGAAAAGCTACATTTTGAATAGTTCACGAGATATAGACTTAGGAATCAGTACATGAAAATTTAACTTCAAAACTGTATTAAAAACAGACCTTTGCTAATAATTCAAAGCCTATCTAGGGTTTTTCTCTAACCATTATAAGCTTTCAGATTTTTGTGGTCTCAATTAGATCAAGATTATAAAGTTAATAAATGTGCTACTGTATTATAACAAGATGTACCTCATTTTGTTTAGAACATATTCATCTATACAAGAATAGTAAAGGAATGGATAATTTATTGTTATTTACATTTTTTATGATTTTTTATAAACAAAAAATTTGGAAAGTGGTTTAAATTGTAGAATATCTCTGTAACTATTAGGGGAATTTTAAAATATTGTTAGCACAAACTTAAGGCAACTTTGTCGCCGAATTTTGAATTTTTTGCTTATTAAATAAAGCAAACTACTTTTCAGTTGTATTAATATGAGTCATGAAAAATCTTTTTTTATTTCGGAAAATAATGATAACTCGAAAACTAGAGTCAACTCAAAATAAACTAAGATTATTTTCGGCTTCAGCAGACAAAATTTATCTAAAATTATCCCAAAAGAGAATTAAAAAGCTCAGTTTTTATAAAGCAGTGTTATTAATTAATTTTACTTGTAGTCTTCTCAAGTGTAAAGATCTGGTCATTGGTAGATTTACCTATTGATAGGTCCCAATTATTTTGCTGACTTTAGTTTTTAGCCTTATACACAGTAAATATAGTCGTCAAAATTAGGCTTACAATTTTTTCTGCCGTTGTTATTCACTAGCAAAGAATGTTGAGATTCCAATCGAAGGGCATACGTTTCATTCCAACCATCTAGTTTTTATAAGTTTAAACATGTACCTTTGGCCTTGAAAAGTTCCGCTGGAAATTCCTTATTTTTTTAGACATTTGGTTGATATTCTAACCCATTTTTTCAAGCGTATCATATTGATCGCTTCTTTTAGATAACAAAAATTTTTAAACGTACACCTTCTATGATTTCAATACGTTTTCTGTTTCTGTCACCAATTTTCTTAGTCGTCCTGACATTATTTAATAAAATTAAGATACTAAATTTCGATTCCTGTACATCTCACACACGCCTCTGTCCATTTCTTTCTATATATCTACATATCGTTAGTATCCAGATCAACCTATTCAAGTCAATGCTGAAAAGAAGTTATTCATTACTTTAAAAAAAATTAAAAAAACACTTAACAAAATGTTTATCTATTTTTTATTTTAGTTTTTGTTTTTTCATTTATTTGAAACCCTTTCCATTGAAACTCTTTACTTATGTAAATTTAAAATAATTTGTCTAAATATGTAACGGTTGTCTTTTTGGATTGTAATTGTTTTTTACAAAATTCTGGATACTATTTTTTGTGCTTAGTTTTCAAATATTTCGCAAATAAACGAGTATTTAAATCGCAACATTTTATTTTGAATTTTGTTGAAAATTGCACTCCGTGTTGTAAATGCTGCTGATGATGTTGTTGTTGCAATTGTTGTTGTAGTTGGGTTGCATTTTAGTTAATTGTCTAGTATTTCATAAAAAGTACCGTAATAAATATATGCATTTGGAATTGCTGGACCATTAAAGGTCGCTGGATATTTCGTTTTGTTTTTTGTTTTTTCGTATCAACCAAATAGAGGAAACAACTACGAAATACTACAAAATTTTATTTACATGTAACTCACAACTTTTGTCTGTCTACGATTTACACTGATAAATTTTGTATTTGTTCACAGTTTTTATTGTTTTTTTTTGCATTAAATGCTTTTAAACTGTAGTTTAAAACCAAAAAGCAAAAAAAAAACACAATGGAAAAATTTGAAATAAAACAAAGTGTTGTTAGGGTTAAAATGACTTGGCGCCATCTATCAACAAGTTAAGTTAAGTTTAGGGCAACAGACATTTGCATCTTGTTGCTGATTTCAAGATTTTGTGCTAAATTTAGGGTTTTTACTTATATGTCAGTCATATTACACAATATCAAAATTTTGATAATTGAAATGTTCTTTATTCAAACAAACACATACATATAAATAACCAATATCAGATAACTAATATGTAGTAATTTAATAAAAAAAAAGCAAACTTGTTAAAAAGGATTTCAACAGAATGTTGTTGTATATGTGTGTGTCTTTTTCTCAATCACCATTTGACATTTAATGTCACTTTAACATGAGTATTAACAGCTGTATTCAGAGTATCTTATACATTCATAGCGCGTATTGGGTTTTCCTTTTAAAGTGTATTTAGATTTAGAATTTTCAGTACATAAATATTTTTTCATTTAAATACAAATAATTAATTTCAAATCTATTGTTTTGTATTTTTTAGGTCTTTAGAAAACTCACGTCACATTTATTACATTATTGGCAAAACGAAATACAAAAATATTGAACAAATGAATATGAATGAGAATGTGAATATGAATATGATGTCATATGTTTGTTCGTTTGTAATTTAAAAAGTACATACGCGGTTACTACATAAATGGTCTTCTTAGTCAGAATACAATTTGATTTTTTAGCACACCCTTTTTACTATTTTTTTTTTATTATTGGTTTTATTGTTATTTATGGTTTAAATATTTCATTGAGGTTTTTTTTTGAACACAGTAGTGGGCAAATTTTTCAAAGAGATTTTTAACAAAATTTGTCTATAAAAGATTTTTCAATCTAAATTTTTCTAAAAACAGATGTAAAGTTAATCTCTTGAAAAATTTTTTATAAAATTTTCTATAGAAAAATTTTCGATAAAATTTTCTATAGAAAAATTTTCGATAAAATTTTCTATAGAAAAATTTTCGATAAAATTTTCTATAGAAAAATTTTTGATCAAAAAAAAAAAATTTTCGATAAAATTTTCTATCGAAAAATTTTTGATAAAATTTTCTATAAAAAAATTTTTGATAAAATTTTCTATAAAAAAATTTTCGATAAAATTTTCTATACAAAAATTTTAAATAAAGTTTTCTATAACAAATTTTTCGACAAAATTTATTATAAAAATATTTTCTTTTAAAATATGTTTTCAAAATTTTTGATAAAAATATTTTTCTATAGAAAAATTTTTGATAAAAATATTTGTTTATAGAAAAATTTTTGATAAAAATATTTTTCTATAGAAAAATTTTTGATAAAAATATTTTTCTATAGAAAATTTTTTGATAAAAATATTTTTCTATAGAAAATTTTTTGATAAAAATATTTTTCTATTGAAAAATTTTTGATAAAAATATTTTTCTATAGAAAAATTTTTGATAAAAATATTTTTCTATAGAAAAATTTTTGATAAAAATATTTTTCTATAGAAAAATTTTTGATAAAAATATTTTTCTAAAGAAAAATTTTTGATAAAAATATTTTTCTAAAGAAAAATTTTTGATAAAAATATTTTTCTATAAAAAAATTTTTGATAAAAATATTTTTCTATAGAAAAATTTTGTATAAAAATATTTTTCTATAAAAAAGTTGTTAAAAAAAATATTTTTCTAAAAAAAAATTTTTGATAAAAATATTTTCTAAAGAAAAATTTTTGATAAATACATATATTTTTCTATAGAAACATTTTTGATAAATATATTTTTCTATAGAAACATTTTTGATAAAAATATTTTTCTATAGAAAAATTTTTGATAAAAATATTTTTCTATAAAAAATTTTTGATAAAAATATTTTTCTATAGAAAAATTTTTTATAAAAATATTTTTCTATAAAAAAATGTTTGGACAAAATATTTTTCTAAAGAAAAATTTTTGATAAATATATTTTTCTGTAGAAAAAATTTTGATAAAAATATTTTTTATAGAAAATATTTTAATAAAAAATATTTTTTTTATAGAAAATATTTTGATAGAAATATTTTTCTATAGAAAAATTTTTGATAAAAATATTTTTCAATAGAAAAATTTTTGATAAAAATATTTTTCTAAAGAAAAATTTTTGATAAAAATGTTTGTCTATAGAAAAATTTTTCTTAGAAATATTTTTCTATAGAAAAATTTTTGATAAAAATATTTTTCTCTAGAAACATTTTTCTAATGAAAAATTTTTGATAAAAATATATTTGTATAGAAAAATTTTTGATAAAAATATTTTTCTATAGGAAAAAAAAAAAACATTCTGTGGCGTTCTTTGCAATCCTGCGTCAAAAATTATAATTTTTAATATTGTTCACAAATGTAACTTTCATAATAATAATAATCACATTCTTTTTATAACAAAAAAATTTCCTAATTCTTAATTGAAACTTAATAACCAAATTTACAAGTTTACATTTCCATTGCATAATTAAATTTCAATTATATTAATAACCATTTGAATTTTATGGAGATAAATAAAGCGTGAAAAATGTATTTAAATTTATAACGATTTAATAGTTAAACTAAAATGTATAATAATTACCAATAAAGTTAACCAATAACAAAATCCCAACTCACCACAATTTGCATAGAAAATGTGAGTGGTCAAATTTAAAAGCTCCTAATTGACAGTCAATAGAAATCATTAATTATGTATTGCCTATTGAATTATATACAAAAAATAGTATACTTTTAGGCTTTATTTTAAAAATACTATAATAAACACATACACAAGCATAAAACCGAAACGATTAGCTCATATTTATATTACTTTACTTTAATTAAAAAAACATTTTTTCATTGCAGAAGAATGGATAACAAAACGAAAAACCGAATTAACGACAACACGTCAAATCGAAACTCATGTCAAACGTCAAGTGGTTTTCGAAGATGGCAAAGTAATCGAAGACAGTGGACCCATTGTATCAACAAATACCACAGAGGATACGGATAAACAAGAAACTGAAACTACGGAGGTATGTATGAATATGTTTCGGGTACTCGGTTTCTTTAAATATAGCGTTCGCTGAAATGCAAAGGTGTAAATTTCGTATAACAAAAATTTTTCATAGACAAATTTTTGATATAAATTTTTTTATCGAAAATTTGTTAATGTAAATTTTTCATAGAAAAATTTTTGATGTAAATTTTTCATAAAAATTTTTTTGATGTAAATTTTTAATGTAAATTTTTCATTGAAAAATTTTTTATGTAAATTTTTTATAGAAAAAATTAATTTTTTCATAGGAAATTTTTAATTACATTTTTTTTTCATAGAAAAATTTTTAATATAAATTTTTATAGAAAAATTTTTAATGTAAATTTTTTTAAAAGAAATATTTTTAATGTAAATTTTTCATAGAAAAATTTTTTAATGTAATTTTTTATAAACAAATTTTTAATGTAAATTTTTCATAGAAAAATTTTTAATGCAAATTTTTCATCGAAAAATTTGTTGATGTAAATTTTGTATTCAAAAATGTTTTGATGTAAATTTTTCATAGGAAAACTTTTAATTACAATTTTTCATCGAAAAGTCTTGTAATGTAAATTTTTTATAGAAAAACTTTTAATTACAATTTTTTTTTCAGAGAAAAAATTTTTAATGTTAATTTTTTAACAGAAAAATTTTTAATGTAAATTTTTCATAGAAAAATTTTTTAATTTAATTTTTTTATAAAAAAAATTTTAATGTAGATTTTTTATAGAAACATGTTTTGATGCAAATTTTTCATAGGAAAACTTTTACTTAAAATTTTTCATCGAAAAATTTGTAATTTAAATTTTTTATAGAAAAACTTTTAATTAAAAATTTAAAAAATATTTTTTTCATAGAAAAATTTTTAATGTAAATTTTTATAGCAAAATTTTTAATGTAATTTTTTCATAGAAAAATTTGTTAATGTAATTTTTTTATAAAAAACTTTTTAAAGTCATAATCATAAAATAATTTTTAATGCAAATTTTTCATAGAAAAATTTTGAATTGGTAATTTTTCATAGACAAATTTTTAATGTAAATGTTTCATAAAAAAATGTTTAATATTAATTTTTCATAGAAAAATTTTTAATGTAAATATTTTATAGAAACATTTTTAATGTAAATTTTTAATAGAAATTTTGCTCTGAAAAATGTTTACATAAATTTTTCATAGAAAAATTATATATGGAAAATTTTTCAAATAAAATGTTTCTATAAAAAATTTTTCATATAAAAAGTTTCTATACAAAATTTCTCATATAAAAAGTTTCTACAGAAAATTTCTTAAATAAAAAGTTTCTATAGAAAATTTTTCATATAAAAAGTTTCTAAAGAAAATTTTCCATATAAAAAGTTTTTATAAAAAAATTTTCATATAAAAAGTTTCTATAAAAAATTTTTAATCTATAGAAAAAGTTTCACATAAAAAGTTTCTATAGAAAATGTTTCATATAAAAAGTTTTTATAGAAAATTTTTTATATAAAAAGTTTATACAGAAAATTTTTATTTGTGAAAATTTGTTTAAAAAAAGTTTCTATAGAAAATTTTTCATATAAAAAGTTTCTATAAAAAATTTCTCATATAAAAAGTTTTTATAGAAAATTTTTCAAGTAACAAGTTTCTATAGAAAATTTTTCATATAAAAATTTTCTTAAAAAAATTTTCCATATAAAAAGGTTTTACAAAAAATTTTTCATATAAAAAGTTTTTAAAAAAAATTTTTCATGTAAAAAGTTTAAAAAAAAAATGTTTCATATAACGTTTCTATAGAAAATGTTTCATATAAAAAGTTTCTATAAAAAAATTTGCAAATCAAAAGTTTCTATAGAAAATTTTTAAAATAAAGAGTTTCTATAGAAAATTTTTCATTTAAAAATTTTCTATAGAAAATTTTTCATATACAAATTTTAAATAGAAAATTTTCCATATACAAATTTTCAATAGAAAATTTTTCATATAAAAATTTTCTGTAGAAAATTGTTCATATAAAAATTTTCTGTAGAAAATTTTTCATATAAAAATTTTCTGTAGAAAATTTTTCATATAAAAATTTTCAATAGAAAATTTTTCATACAAAAATTTTCAATAGAAAATTTTTCATACAAAAATTTTCTAAAGAAAATTTTTCACATAAAAAGTTTCTAAAGAAAAAAAAATTTTTCATATAAAAAGTTTCTAAAGAAAATTTTCCATATAAAAAGTTTCTATAGAAAATTTTTCATATAAAAAGTTTATATAGAAAATTTTTCATATAAAAAGTTTCTATAGAAAATTTTTCATATAAAAAGTTTCTATAGAAAATTTTTCAAATAAAAAGTTTCTATAGAAAATTTTTCATATAAAAAGTTTCTATAGAAAATTTTTCATATAAAAAGTTTCTATAGAAAATTTTTCATATAAAAAGTTTCTATAGAAAATTTTTCATATAAAAAGTTTCTATAGAAAATTTTTCATATAAAAAGTTTCTATAGAAAATTTTTCATATAAAAAGTTTCTATAGAAAGTTTTGTATATAAAAAGTTTCTATAGAAAATTTTTATATAAAAAGTTTCTATAGAAAATTTTTTATATAAAAATTTTCTAAAGAAAATTTTTCATAAAAAAAGTTTCTATAGAAAATTTTTCATTTTGATTTCAATTTTACAAGAAATTTTGTAATTATTTCTATTTTTCGCCTTACACCTTTAGCATTGTCGTAGACGATATGCGTATCTTTGAGTGCATTAGAGTGTAGACAAAACTTGAGCAATAATGAGATTTGCATAATCGATACATATATCTAATATTTTAAATTTATTTTTCTATTTATTTCTCTCTTCCTCTCTCTCTCTTCCATTTCTTGCCACTTGTGTCAGAAACGAGATTTAGGTTTACCAGTTGCCTTAAATCCAAACGATATTAAACACAAAGGTGCTTTGCAATATGGCAAAGATACGGGAGCAACAGCGGCAGCATCTGCAGCAGCTGCCAGCGGAGCAAAAGCCGAAGTTGGCGGCGGTGAATTGGCAGAATTGGAAAATACTGGGGGCACATTAGTCAAGAGCATTGTACCTAGACCGGCTGATGGTCTAGTGAGAGAGATCAATGACAAGCGTGTGGTGTCGCATGAAGAAACTAAAGATTATTTTGAAACAGAAGATGTCAAACATATGGGCGATTTTTCCGATGAGGTAAGTTTTTACTCTTTTTACTCTTTTCTCCAGTTGCAAATGTAACAAATAGACCTTTTTAAAAAATTAAATATGCAACTTTTCATAGAAATGAAAGAAAGAAAAAAGAAAACGGGAAGAAACAAGTTAGTAAACAAATTATAATTTTAAAATGAAAATTTTGAAAGGAAAAGAAAAATGAGAATTAACGCATCACAAACAATATCTTTCTAAATCATCTTAATAATGAGCAAAACCCTAGGTACAGTGGGCTTATTAGGTGGAAATGCATGAATGTCTCAAACATGATAAGTTTATGCAAATACATTTAATTACTAAATTATAAAAGCTTTCCTTTAAAAATTGTTCTACATTAAAGTATTGGCAATGAAAAACTTGTAAATTATTTAAAGTTATACATTTTTAGTAATTACTAAAAAGCTTTCTATTGTTTTTTAATTAGATCTGGGGCCAAATTACGGCAGTCGATATCGATCGAAATCTTAGATGTTTTCAAAACATTTGTATAGCATACTTTAAGGATAATCAAAATTATATAAAAGATGCACAGTTTACTGTATTTTTTTGGAGTTATTTTCCAAAAGATGAACAATAGTAAAAGAGTTTTAATTGAACAATATATATTTTTTAAAACGCATCAAAATGGATACCAAATTTCAATAAACTTTTTGCATTGAAGTAACTTTGAACATCCCTAAAGTATACTTCACAATATTCGCTTAAAAGTCTGAGTTTTCGATCGATATCGAATGCGGTAATTTGGCCCCTGGGGGCAAATCGCCGCATTCACTATCGATAGAAATGTAAAATATTTCAAAATCATTTGTGTAGCATACTTTTAGGATAATCTAAATAAGCAGGGTAAATATGGTTTTCTATGGTTTTCTTTAAATATATATTTGGGGCCAATTGTGCCGACCCAGTAAAATTTAGGCTTTCCAGGTTCAAAATATTCGAATACTGTTTCTTTTTGAAAACAATTTTTAATAAACAAATTTTTTATAAAAAAAATTTTAATGAAAAAATTTTCTATAGAAAAATTTTTGATAAAAAAAATTTTCTGTAGGAAAATTTTGAAAAAAAAAACTTTTCTATAGAAAAATTTTTGATAAAAAATTTTCTGTACAAAAATTTTTGATAAAAAAATTTTCTATAGAAAAATTTTTGTTAAAAAAAAAATTTTATAAAAAAATTTTCTATAGACAAATTTTTGATAAAAAAAAATTTTTGATAAAAAAATTTTCTTGACAGCATTCTGCATATAGTAGCCGACGGCTGCAGCAAGAATGTGGGAAGTGAAGGTAGATGAAAACTGAAAAATGTTTGTTTTTATTCAGTCGATAATCTACGCTTTTACTTATGGTTTATGAACATAATTCTTAAAAGTTTTGTTTGTAAATTTAATAATAATACGAGGTTTTCGATCTGTCTAAATTGGGGATAATTGGCTTTTTATCAATAAATTTTTGACCAAAAATTTTTAATAGAAAAATTTTTGATAAAAAAATTTTAGAAAATTTTCTTTAGAAAAATGTTTGATAAAAAAATTATCTTTAGAAACATTTTTGATAAAAAAATTTTTGATAAAAAAAAAATTCTATACAAAAATTTTTGATATAAAAATTTTCTTTAGAAAAAATTTTCTTTAGAAAAATTTTTGATAAAAAAATGTTTGATTAAAAAATTTTCTATAGAAAAAATTGGTAACTTTGCCGACTTTTTTGATTTGCAGAGACAATTTTACGTAAACGTAAGCGGGACAAACATAGTTGCGTCTCGCTCATATATAGAGTGTGTCGTTGGTGTGAAAGCTCTAAAGCTCTTTTGTAAAAGCAAACACATTGTGGTGTAGAGCTTGACCGATCCGATTTATATAGAACAAAGCTTTTTATAAAATACCTATTGAAGAATGGAAGGAAATCGATTTTGTAGAAATGACATTTTTAGTAAAAAGAGTGTGTCAATAATCAGTTTCTCTTCATAAATGTGATTTTCTGCAAAAACTCTAAATTCATTGCAATATCCTAGATTTTATAGAAAAGCTATAGCCAAAATATTGTCGACCCACTGTGCAATAGTATACTTTTAATAGTAACTCTTTAAAGTTTCTTTCTTTTGTATTTTTTTGCTGAGTATTCAAACTCTAAACAAGAAATAACAGAAAAAAATGAAGAAAACAACAGAAACTTTAAAATAGCTACAGAATTATTTAATATTTAAAATGTGGACAAGAGCAGCAGCAGCATAACTTTGTTAAATTTACGCTCAGTCTGTGATTGGAGTACAAACCGTAAAGACGTCAAGGTTTGATACGAAAGACAAAATAACGGGTAACGCGTTCTTTCTTTTCTTGTTAGCTTTTTTTTTGCTTCTAAATTGTTTTTAAATAAACAACAACAAAAATAAATTAAAATAAAAAATACAACAAAAGAAAACAATTAGTGTTTATTTTAATTATAACAATAATAAATTATAAAAAAATGTTTAGTTTTGACAAAAAAAGTAATAAAATTTAGATAAAAAAAAATTATAACATAAGATTTAAAAAAAGAAAATTGTTTCTTTTTAAAACCATAATTCAAAAGAATAAAAGAAAAATCGTGCATTAAATAAATTAAGAAAAAACAAAAGCCTAAGATAAGAAATAATTTAATATAACAAATTCATCCTCATCATCGTTAGCCTTAACAAAAGCTCGAGGTACGGAAAAAATATTTAAGAAAAAAGGTTAAATCATGCGGTTTGTAAATTATTTAACTTTAACTCTCAAACACAATAATTTTGACCTTTTGTGAAAGATTTAAGATTTTAACAATTTAAGTTTTGGTGCTGGTGTTGTTGTTGCTAATAATGATGTTACTGGAGTTAATAATATTAAAAGAAAACAACAACAACCTGCATGAAATGGAAAAAAATTTAAGAAAACCAAATTATAATGAAGTGAATGATGTATATAAACAGGGAATGATGTTTCTCTATTCTGTATCTGGTAACTGAAAATAAAGTTCACTTTAAATGAACTAAAAAGAAACTAAAAAACAAAAGACTTAAGAAGCAAACTTGTCTAGAAATGCCAAGATTTTAAATGGAGTGTAGAGTAGACTAGAGCAGAGCTAAGCTAAGCTAAGCTGAGGTGTGTGTGTGTGTGTGTTTCTGTGTGTAAATAAATGCTAAAGCCTGGATGTTTAAAACAAAAGACTTAAGCAACAAACCTTAAATTGTAGACATGTAATCTTTTTTTTCTTTATTTTTTTTTTTGGTTTAATATTGATGTTGGCTTCTTGAGCTGCTTGTTTTCTTTATTATTAAATAGTTTCAGTCTTTTGTCGAAGTTATTTATCCACCTACTTGCCTTTGAAAAAACATGGCGTTAAAGCCTCTCCACCAAACAATCCCAACAAAATCAGATAATATTGAATTAAATCCCCTTTTATTTCATAAAAAAAATATTTAATGTTGTTGTTTGGCTTTGGTGTATTGTTCGGAAAAAATTTTAAACTTTTTGTAGTTATTTTCAATACTCAATAAAATAAATCAATTTTAAAGGCCATTCATTGGTTTTAATGTTTATCAGCAATTCGAAAAATATGTTAATAAAAAATTAAAATAATTTTAAAAATCTTTAATTTTTGTATGTTTTAAATAGTTAACATTGAATTTTTGTATTGTAGCCAAATATTTGCAAAATGATTTGAAAAGATAAAAATCAAGTACCTTTTGACCTTAAGGTGCTGATATTTTATAAACTATTCTTTAAATTGTATTAGAAATAACGAAAACCTTTTATATCAAGTCTTACAATCATAATGAAATTCTGTCCAAATTATTTAACAACTTCGATATTCTTTAAAAACTTTGTCCTTTAGGTAGCTTTAATAAAAAAACCGTAAGAACAATTTAATATATAGGTATAGACTGATTACTGTTTTGTAGTAATGGAATTAGACGCTGCACAGTGGTTTGAAACAAAAAAGTGGCAAAAAATATGTATATTCTAAACTGTAATAATCTGATTGCATCTGTATGTATTAGATAATTGTATAGAAAGACCCAAGCTTTCTAAATTTCAGATTTATGGTTACCCTATGTCTACACAGAGTGAATTACACTGTGAGAAATTTAGAAATACAAATATTTTTTGCTGTTCGAAAAAGTCAATATTTTCCCTAAAAAGATTTTTTCGATATTGTTTAAATTTTGTATGTTTATCGAAAATTTTACTTAGCCAATAAAACAAAAATAAACTGTTTTTGTTTGCGAATTTAAACTAATTATACATGTTTCAAGTTTATATGCTAAATATGAATATCGCGTATGTACGTTAGTCTATTAAACTTATACTTGTCAATGTTAAATTAGCACTTATCAAAAACTAAAGCAATAAAAATTAGCCAAACGTGATGGGAATTTTTAAAACAATGAAGAAAAATCCCATATAAAAATTTTAAATGAAAATATACAATATTAAAATATAAAAAAAAATAAATTTAAGAAAGATTTCATATAGTGACAGAAGATTTTGTTGTTAATTGAAGTAAAGAACTTTGGGAAAAAATAATTTTGAACATATAACAAAATTTACAAGAAATATAGGAAATTCGCAAGGCATACTGTTTACTTTTATAGGAAATTTTATAGAAAAAAATAAATTTTTTAAATCAAAATTTTTCTATTTTTTTATAGGAAAATTTTCAAAAATTTCCTATTTTTTTATAGGAAATTTTTCATAAATTTCCTATTTTTTTATAGGAAATTTTTGAAAAATTTCCTATTTTTTTATAGGAAATTTTTGAAAAATTTCCTATTTTTTATAGGAAATTTTTGAAAAATTTCCTATTTTTTTATAGGAAATTTTTTATAAATTTCCTATTTTTTTATAGGAAATTTTTCAAAAATTTCCTATTTTTTTATAGGAAATTTTTCAAAAATTTCCTATTTTTTTATAGGAAATTTTTCAAAAATTTCCTATTTTTTTTTATAGGAAATTTTTTAAAAATTTCCTATTTTTTTTATAGGAATTTTTTCAAAAATTTCCTATTTTTTATAGGAAATTTTTCAAAAATTTCCTATTTTTTTATAGGAAATTTTTCAAAAATTTCCTATTTTTTTATAGGAAATTTTTCAAAAATTTCCTATTTTTTTATAGGAAATTTTTCAAAAATTTCTTATTTTTTTATAGGAAATTGTTCAAAAATTTCCTATTTTTTTATAGGAAATTTTTCAAAAATTTCTTATTTTTTTATAGGAAATTTTTTAAAAATTTCCTATTTTCCTAATTTTTCAAAATTTTCCTATTTTTATAGGAAATTTTTCAAAATTTTCCTATTTTTATAGGAAATTTTTCAAAATTTTCCTATTTTTATAGGAAATTTTTCAAAATTTTCCTATTTTTATAGGAAATTTTTCAAAATTTTCCTATTGTTATAGGAAATTTTTCAAAATTTTAATATTTTTATAGGAAATTTTTCAAAATTTTCCTATTTTTATAGGAAATTTTTCAAAATTTTCCAATTTTTAAGGAAATTTTTCAAAATTTTCCTATTTTTATAGGAAATTTTTCAAAATTTTCCTATTTTTATAGGAAATTTTTAAAAATTTTCCTATTTTTATAGGAAATTTTTAAAAATTTTCCTATTTTTATAGGAAATTTTTCAAAATTTTCCTATTTTTATAGGAAATTTTTAAAAATTTTCCTATTTTTATAGGAAATTTTTCAAAATTTTCCTATTTTTATAGGAAATTTTTCAAAATTTTACTATTTTTATAGGAAATTTTTCAAAATTTTACTATTTTTATAGGAAATTTTTCAAAATTTTCCTATTTTTATAGGAAAATTTTCAAAATTTTCCTATTTTTATAGGAAAATTTTCAAAATTTTCCTATTTTTATAGGAAAATTTTCAAAATTTTCCTATTTTTATAGGAAAATTTTCAAAATTTTCCTATTTTTATAGGAAATTTTTCAAAATTTTCCTATTTTTATAAGAAATTTTTCAAAATTTTCCTATTTTTATAGGAAAATTTTCAAAATTTTACTATTTTTATAGGAAAATTTTCAAAATTTTACTATTTTTATAGGAAAATTTTCAAAATTTTCCTATTTTTATAGGAAAATTTTCAAAATTTTCCAATTTTTATAGGAAAATTTTCCTATTTTTATAGGAAAATTTTCAAAATTTTCCTATTTTTATAGGAAAATTTTCAAAATTTTCCTATTTTTATAGGAAAATTTTCAAAATTTTCCTATTTTTATTGGAAAATTTTCAAAATTTTCCAATTTTTATAGGAAAATTTTCAAAATTTTCCAATTTTTATAGGAAAATTTTCAAAATTTTCCTATTTTTATAGGAAAATTTTCAAAATTTTCCTATTTTTATAGGAAAATTTTCAAAATTTTCCTATTTTTATAGGAAAATTTTAAAAATTTTTCCTATTTTTATAGGAAATTTTTCAAAATGTTCCTATTTTTATAGGAAATTTTTTTAAATTTTCCTATTTTTATAGGAAATTTTTCAAAATTTTCCTATTTTTGTAGGAAATTTTTCAAAATTTTCCTATTTTTATAGGAAATTTTTCAAAATTTTCCTATTTTTATAGGAAATTTTTAAAAATTTTCCTATTTTTATAGGAAATTTTTCAAAATTTTCCTATTTTTATAGAAATTTTTCAAAATTTTCCTATTTTTATAGGAAATTTTTCAAAATTTTCCTATTTTTATAGGAAATTTTTCAAAATTTTCCTATTTTTATAGGAAATTTTTCAAAATTTTCCTATTTTTATAGGAAATTTTTCAAAATTTTCCTATTTTTATAGGAAATTTTTCAAAATTTTCCTATTTTTATAGGAAATTTTTCATAGGAAATTTTTCAAAATTTTCCTATTTTTATAGGAAATTTTTCAAAATTTTCCTATTTTTATAGGAAATTTTTCAAAATTTTCCTATTTTTATAGGAAATTTTTCAAAATTTTCCTATTTTTATAGGAAAATTTTGAAATTTTCCTATTTTTATAGGAAATTTTTCAAAATTTTCCTATTTTTATAGGAAATTTTTTAAAAACATTCTATTTTTATGGGAAACTTTTTAAAAATTTCCTATAAAAATAGGCAATTTTGTAACCTGGCTACCCTGGCATTCATTACCCTATAGAATTGTTAACTTATCTTATTTCTTAACATGTCTATATATGTGAGACCGTTTGCTTGTTGTACATAAACTTATACTAGAACTTTAAAGTTAAGACATAATTGATCGATTCAAATTCATAGCAAATCACTCTTAATAAAATTGTACCAGGAATTATTGTTGTTGTTGGTTTTGTTTTTGTAGTGTTAATAATATAAAAGTGCGTTCGTTTTTGCGGTTCTAGTCATCGACATCGTCAGCACTATGGGCAGCGGTAGCAACAACGTCATCAGATTTGATAAATTCGTCATTATCAAGTTCTACCTACCGGTCCTTTATAATTATGATTGAAATAAAAAACCCAACAAAATTCTTATTCTATAGCAACAGCAGCAGTAGAACCAATACCTACTTCAGATATTTATTAAAGTACTAAGAGTCTAGAGTAGACGGCATTTAAAGTTGGTGGCTCTGGCTGGTGGTGGCTTGTGAATGTCATTAAAAAAAAATTCAATAAAAAAAGTAACAAAACAAAAATTTATACTAGTGTTATTGAGTAGATTTCAGTTTGGACTGGAGTAGAGTCGAGTGTACGAGTACTTACTATTCGTATAAAAAAATTTTATAAACCTGTTTAAGAGGTTTGAATATAAAATATTGAAATATATATATACGATAATGTATGTGCTCAAATTGAAGAAATTGAAAAAAGGCTAACTGCATTTAGTTTCTGCTAATAAAGATTGTACTCGAAAAATTTAAGACATGTCACCAAAATATAACAATAAAAGAATTTTCACTAAAATTAGGCTTCATGTCTGTAGCCGTAATCATTGGCTTTAGCAAAAGTAACACTGGTCAACAAAATTACAACAAAATTACATTTCAGCTATGGGTCCCCTAAGTACAAAACCACCCAAATTTTTTATTTCATAAATTTTTTTAAAAACATTTTTTTTTTTTTAATTTCGGATTTTTGAAGAGGTTGTTCTCGTTATATTACCATATATTGAAAACGACTTATCCAATTTTATTAAAAAACACACTAATGGATTAAGAACAAAATTATCCTAAACACGGGCTAATACAAGTTTTTGATCTGATCAAAGGTTTTGGAGTTCTTTACATCGAAATATTGGTCTGATCTTTAAGTATTTCAATTAAATTATGTTAATATATTGCCATTACTTGTTTCTTCCTTCTGTTTAAAAAGTGTAATCTTATTCCGTTTACATTCTTTAATGGTTTACCTATAGAAATTGGTATTCAAAAGCCTACTATTAACTTTAAAACAAAGCTGCCCTTGAAAGAATTAAATTGTTTATTCGTATGAATAATATTTCTACCGAGAATTAATATTATCATATGGCCACAAAATACTCAAACGAATTCATTCTTTTACATTCTTATATACTAAAACCTTTTAGCCACTCTAACATTTTACTCCCAAACTGCAATTTTAAACATAAAGAGTTTATATATTTTTTTAAACCTAATGTCCAGCCGGCTGATGATAATCGAATTCATAAAAATACTCGTTGGTTAAGAATATCAAAAAGCTAGAAAACAAATTTTCTTGAATTCTTACTTGATTTTGGCAAAAAAAAAAAGAACAAACACTTGAGAATAAGAAGTCAACAAAAAAGACAAAAATGTTAAACAAATGAAAACATAAGCAAATCGAATTTATTTAAGAAAAATGGCCTAAAAAATTAAACACAAAAAATTTTTGTTTGGAAAAAGTTTTATTTAAAAGACTTTTTTTTCAAAAACTTTTATTCGAATTTGTAAAGGAACAAATATTTTCCTTAAAAATTTTTTTATCGAAAAATTGTTCTATTGAAAAATTAGAAATATAAAAAAGAAATTCCCAAAATTATTAAACATTTTATATCTAAAATTTTCTATAGAAAATTTTTATATCAAAAAAATTTTCAATAGAAAATTTTTATATCACAAAAATTTTCAATAGAAAATTTGTATATCAAAAAAATTTTCAATACAAAATTTTTATATCAAAAAATTTTCAATAGAAATTTTCTATATCTAAAATTTTACATAGAAAAATTTTATATCAAAAATTTAATATAAAAAATAATAATATTAAAATAAATTTTATACAAAAAATTTTCTATAAAAAAAATTTATCACCATTTCTCCGGCCCATTGTGTCTTAAATTGTGTTTCGCATGCAAAATATTTACAAGATTCATTTAATTTCAACTTAAAATTCACCAGAAAACTCAAGTTAACGTCTGTCCATATGTCTACCATTATAAAGAATGGTTCACAAGAAATCCGGCAGTAAGAAAAAATTACAATATGAACCAATTTGTATAGAATAGGTGACGATAGAAAGACATTACTATAGAAAAGGTGACGATAGGAAGACTTTTCTATAGAAAAGGTGACGATAGGAAGACTTTTCTATAGAAAAGGTGACGATAGGAAGACTTTTCTATAGAAAAGGTGACGATAGGAAGACTTTTTTATAGAAAAGGTGACGATAGGAAGACTTTTCTATAGAAAAGGTGACGATAGGAAGACTTTTCTATAGAAAAGGTGACGATAGGAAGACTTTTCTATAGAAAAGGTGACGATGGGAAGACTTTTCTATAGAAAAGGTGACGATGGGAAGACTTTTCTATAGAAAAGGTGACGATAGGAATACTTTTCTATAGAAAAGGTGACGATAGCAATACTTTTCTATAGAAAAGGTGACGATAGGAATACTTTTCTATAGAAAAGGTGACGATAGGAATACTTTTCTATAGAAAAGGTGACGATAGGAAGACTTTTCTATAGAAAAGGTGACGATAGGAAGACTTTTCTATAGAAAATGTGACGATAGGAAGACTTTTCTATAGATAAGGTGACGATAAAGAATTTTCTATAGAAAAGGTGACGATAGGAAGACTTTTCTATAGAAAAGGTAACGATAGGAAGACTTTTCTATAGAAAAGGTAACGATAGGAAGACTTTTCTATAGAAAAGGTGAAGATATTAAGACTTTTCTATAGAAAAGGTGACAATAGGAAGGCATTTCTATTAAAAAAGTTGACGGTAGCAAAATATTTCTTTAAGAAAGTTGACGATGGGAAGACGTTTCTTTAAAACGGTTTACGATAGGAAGACATTTCTATAAAAAAGTTGACGAAAGGAAGACATTTCTTTAAGAAAATTGACGAAAGGAACCCATGTTTTTATAAAAGTTTACGACAGGAAGACATTTCTCTGGGAATGCTGACTTAAACATGACTGATCAGATTTTAAGTGAACAATATTTCTATATAAGAGCAAGTACATGCAAACTGAAAGTCAGACTGCACTCAGAAAAAAAATGAACTAAAATTTAGGAAAATTTACTAAATTTGAGGAAAAAATGGTTGTCGTATGGCGCCAAAGCCGTTTTTTACAGCAATTAAGTAAAAAAATTCCTTAATTCCAAGAAAAAAATTTCCTTAAGTTTTTGACAAAATTTCTTATATCAAACAAATTTTAACTAAAATCAAATAAAATTTAACTTAAAAAATTAAAAAAATTACTATTATTTAGTTCATATTTTATCTGAAACTTCTTAAAAACAAGTAAATATTTCCTTTAATTTAGTTCAGATAAATATTTATCAATGCTATAAATAAGGAAAATTTTCCTTCATTTTAGTTAAAAGATAATTTATTTTTACTTAAAACAAGTAAAAACTGCAGTAAACTTGTTCAAATTTTCTGCGATAGTAGAAAAAGATTACTAAAATTTAGTAAATTATTTATTTTGATCTTATAAAAAATTTATAATTTTTATTAAATATTTTCCTTAAAAGTGAGAAAAACAGTCAGAAAATAAATAAGTTTAATACTTATTTATAGTAAAATATTCATTCCCAGTATGAAATATTTCCTACATTAATAAAACTTATTTCTAGTTTTCACTAAATTAAATACTTATCTGAATTATATATTTCCTAAATAATACAAGAAAAAGTACTAAAATTAAGTAAAATTATTTTCTAAAATATATATATCCCCTTTATAAAATAAAAGTATAAAAAAATGGTATAAAGTATTTTTTTTAATATCTTTTCATAACTTTACAAAAATATTTTAAATAACATAAACATAAAAATAAATAACATAAACACATAAACATATACATATTTAAATAAGAAATAACATATATATTTATAACAATTTTTACATTTACTTATATATATGTACATAAAAATTGGAGTGTACCTTATTTTTTAAAAAGTTAACCTTAATTTTCCCTAACAAATGTTTTCCGTTACAAAAAAATATGTTATACAAAATTTTGTTTAGATTGCATTAGGGGTGGGCGTGTCGCATCCGCCACTAAACTGTAAAATTTGTTCTTATAGGGAAAAATTGGAGTATTTTTGGTTTTACCGAAATTTGAATCAATAACAACTTATACAAAAAAATACAATAAATTAAAAGTCATAGAAATAAAAAATGGATGAAGTAGTTTTGAAATTTCTTCCAATTTAAATAACTGCGGGCAATGACTCAATGTATTTCATTACCCATTCTTTGCCATTAAATATCTGATCCTCTTACAAGTTTAAGAATTTATTTATTTGGAAATGCAATATAAACTTCAATATAAAAGAATTTTGGTTCATAATGTAAGTTATTGGAAAATAGATAAGTATTTATATTAATGTATTTAATAATAAAGACAAATTTTATAAGGTAAATAAATAAAAAAATCGTACTTCAGAATTAACTGCAGTATAACACATTGAAAAATATTAAAGCCTTTTCATAGTCAAATTGTTATTTACTTTGATCAAATAACATGGAAGGGACGCTCTTTGTGACGCACGGCATCTTTGGCTACGGAACACTAGAGGTCCTTAGACTTCCCAATTTAACTAATCAAAGGTCATTTTGCGAAAAATATAAAATATGGTATAGGTGTTAAATATATATTTCTTTATATTTTTTATTTAGAGCATACAGTTAGTAAGGGTAAATAAAATACATTACTTATTTTTATTATTACTAAATCGAAAAAATTAAAGAAAATAAAGTTTAAAATTTAATTATGTTAAATGTCAAAAATAGTTGGTTGGTATAAATTCGTTCACACTTTTATCAAATAATATTCATTGCCGACAATCTGACCCTATTCGGTTTATATTCGTCCATCCGAATGTCAATGAACATGAGTTAATTAAAGTGTTTGGCAAAAGGAAAAAAATTATACCAAACAATGACTTTTGAATTTTAACTACAGTTTTTTCGATTTTGTATTAATAAATAATGTGTTAAGTTTTGCCCCTTACTGTAAGCCCTACTATAATTAACTGTTAGTTTAAAACACCTATACGATTTTTTTTAATTTTAGATACTTATCAATGTATTACGCAAAAGCTCAATCTAAAAATGTATTTACCTTGAATATTTGTCCATTAATTTATTATAATAAAAAAAACTGTACCTAAATCCAATAACTGCATTTAGAAGATTGCTTTTGGAGTTATTTAAAGGTTTTCTTTAAATTTGATATTTAATTATGATATTTAATATATAACAACCTAATGTCGAACATTGAAAAAGACCCACCCTAATATAAAAACTGAGAAAACAGTGTTCTAAAGTCATAGATAATGCATCACTTACATGGCCTTGATATGCGGAGAAGTCCTATAACCTTTTTTGATTTGAAGAAAACGGCTGCTGAAGTTCATAATTGTGTCGAAGTATTCTAGATTTCAGGATGATATAGTTGGTGTTTTAAGCCAAGCAACGCTTTTGGTTGGTTTTAATTTGAAAGCCCAGATTTTTCTTGGTCAACCTCTCATCTCAACTGTGGACATTGACCTCCTAGTAGTATCACCTGGTTAGCTACCTTAACATCCTTAAAGTAGTGAGCTAACAAGGACCTCAGGCTAGTAACCCGCTCCTGGAAAAAACTCCTAATATGAAATAGAAACAATTAGAATAAAAACGACCCCCTAATGTTGACGACCACAGCAAACGAATAAAGGATCATGATCTAAGGCTTAGCACCTGGGATATCAAAAATCTTAACAGAGGAGGTGCCCCGATTCAGTTGATGGATGTACCCGATAAGTACAAATGTGATATGATTGCTCTAATCTTCTAATCTCCTGGATGATTTGAAATCAGGTGACATACCGAGAGTGTTCTGATAAAGGTGATAAATCCATCTGCGCTAACTATAGAGGTATAAGTCTCCTTTCAATTGCTTATAAGATATCGAGCATCCTGTGTGCAAGGCTAAAACCCAATATTAACGAAATAATTGGTGCCTCCCAATGTGACTTTAGACCAGGTAAATCCACCAAGAAAAACAAATGGACACTTACCTTACTTTACTTCTTCGTGATGCTGCAGTTAATACAACTGGCACATGTTACTTACATTTGCGTGAAGTGACTGCCGCCTTTTCCGGTATTGAAAATTATTCGATGAAAATGGGCCTAGTAATCAAAAACAATACTGATGGTCTCTTCTAGCAAGCAGTCCATTAGAATTGGAGCACACGTGAACGTCGTCAACTATAGCTTCAGAGTTTTTAAAGAATTTGTCTACCTGGGTACCGCAGCGAATGTAAATAATGAAATTAAATGAAGAATCATACTTACTTAGCTTTGGAATGAAATCCACTCAACAGGAACTAAAATTACAAGTGTTATTATATGGTGCTGAGTCGTGGGCACTTGCACAAGCAGACAAAGACAATATTAGAAAACATAATTTATTAACATTTATTTTTAATTTTTAATTTAACTAATTTTTCGGAAAATTTTTACTAATTTTTAGAAAAATTTAAACTAATTTTTAGGAAAATTTAAACTAATTTTGAGGAAATTTTTAACTAATAATTAGGAAATTTTCATCTCCTTGTTGATTTTTTGGTCTTTTATTTTGAGGCATTATTTAATCGCTAATATTTCCTTTACTTATGTTATACAAAGATAGAAACAACAAACACAATTTTTGGCACAAATTTTTCATAACACAATTTTTTTTATACTACTAATATCGAAAAAAAAGCGGAATTTGTAAGAAAACTATTACGAACTAAAATTGAAAATAAATTATAAATGAAAATAATTTATTGACATTTACTTTTTTCAATATATGAACTAAATTTTAGGAAAATTTGAACTAATTTTTAGGAAATTTTTCTTAAATATAAGTATATAAATTTCAAGAAATTATAACAATTTTACTCATTATAAAAAAAATATCCTAATTACTTCATAAATTTAAACATGATTTATTCTGATTTATCTGAACTAATTTTTAGGAAATTATCCTAAATACAAGTATATTACTTTCAACAAATTATTACAATTTTACTTATAATAAGAAGATTGTATACTATTGCACGTTGTAATTTATCTTAACTAATTTTAAATAAATTTTTCTTAAAATGCAGAAAGTCTTAAACTTGAAATTCATGATTAGGAAAATGTTTCTAGTAATTAGGAAAATAATGAACTTAAATTTACGACAACAACTTCCAGATTTTAAGTAAGTTCAATTTTATGAACTATTTTTCAGTAAATCATTTACTCAATCAAATTTTTTGAACTAAAGTCAATATTACCCAGTTTTATAATGTGATGAACTAAAATTTAGGACATATTTACTAGTTTTTAACAAAAATTTCCTTAAAATAAATAATATTTTTCAAAATTCATGCAATTTTTCTATGGAAAAATGTTAATTATTTTTTAGTATATGAACTATAAATTTTTTATTTAAATGTTGTATTTTTTACTAGAACGTAACAATTTTTCCTAGTTTTGAGTAAAAATATACTCTGAATAAGGATTTTTTTTTACTATTTTTAAGAAATTTTTTTTCCTCAAATTTAGTACATATCTTTTTTCTGAGTGTGAAACTATATTGATGTCTAAAAAAAAAAGATCTATAAAACCAGGCTCTGGTTAAACAGTACAAGAAATCTGATGACGTCTATAAAACCGACAGGCAAACAGGCTAAAGTAAAAAACTACAGACAGATATTTTTTATGTTAAACATGTTCCAAGGCAAACAAGTATTGGGGAAAAATGAAAAACACGTTCATTCACCCGAAAATATTGAACAAAATAAAATTTTGTAAATATTTTCTTTAATAAAATTTTGTTACCCATAAATAAAATTTTGTTACCCATAAATAAAATTTACTTGTACAAATGATGGCTAAATTTGTTTAGAAATTTTATAAAAGTAATTAAGTTTTGAATGTTTATTTAAATTAAGTTTTTATAAAAAAAACATATTTGAATCAAATTACACAATAATAGACATTACTAATGTCTCGGCGATTTCATTTTGAAAATCATTTGTGAAGGCTGAAGTTAAATGTCAATTTCAAATCTTTTATAATTTTTTTGATGCTGTAACGAATGACTTTTATTTGCTGGTTTTGTACATACTTTTATGGTAAAGTCTTTTTAGTTATTTCCAATTTTAAACCTTTGTTATAATTAGAAGCCAACAAGTGGAGACAAAACAACCGCCAACCACATAATATTTCAATATGATTGAATGTAAATTTTACTTTCTTCAACATCAATAGTTTTTTTGCTCTACTCATTATTCATTTCAAAATTTTACACTTCACAAAAAATCAGGTGCAACAATTTTCAAATTAAACAAGTTGTAGGTTTCTGTCACTTAAGAAACAAAAAAAAAATATTTCTGTTAAATATTTTTTTGCTAATATAAAACAAGTTTTTTAATGCAAATAATAAAAAAATGCCGGTTAAGAGAAAAATATTAAAACAAGAAGTGAGAGTTGGTCAAACCCGAATCTATTTTACCCTACACCACTAAGGTCATATGTAGACCGAAAAAATTTCGTTAAAAAATTTTTTATATAGAAAATGTTTCGTAAAAAATTTTTTTATATAAAAAAATTTTGGTTAAAAATGTTTAATATAGAAAAATTTTAGTATATAGAAAAATTTTCGTTAAAAATTTTTTTATATAAAAAAATTTTCGTAAAAATTTATATAAAAAAATTTTTTTTATATAAAAAAATTTTGGTTAAAAATTTTTTATATAGAAAAATTTTAGTATGTAGAAAAATTTTCGTATATAGAAAAAATTTCGTTAAAAATTTTCTTATATAAAAAAATTTTCGTTAAAAATTTTTTATATAGAAAAATTTTCGTTAAAAATTCTTTTATATAGAAAAATATTCGTTAACAATTCTTTTTTATATAGAAAAATTTTCGTTAACAATTTTTTTATATAGAAACATTTTCGTCAAAAATTTTTTTATATATAAAAATTTTCGTTAAAAATTTTTTTATATAGAAAAATTTTCGTTAAAATTTTTTTTATATAGAAAAATTTTCCTTAAAAATTTTTCTATATAGAAAAATTTTCATTTAAAATTTTTTTATATAGAAAAATTTTGGTTAAACATTTTTTAATATAGAAAAATTTTCGCTTAAAATTTTTTTATGTAGAAAAATTTTCCTTAAAAATTTTTTTGTATAGAAAAATTTTCGTTATAAATTTTTTTATATAAAAAAATTTTCGTTAAAAACTTTTTTATATAGAAAAATTTTCATTAAAAATTTTTTTATAGAAAAATTTTCATTAAAAATTTTTTTATAGAAAAATTTTCGTCAAAAATTTGTTTATATAGTAAAATTTTCGTTAAAGATTTTTTTATATAGAAAAATTTTCGTTAAAAATGTTTTATATAGAAAAATTTTCGTTAAAAATTTTTTTATATAGAAAAATTTTCGTTAAAAATTTTTTATATAGAAAAATTTTCGTTAAAAATTTTTTTATATAGAAAAATTTTCGTTAAAAATTTTTTTATATAGAAAAATTTTGGTTAAAAATTTTTTAAAATAGAAAAATTTTCGTTTAAAATTTTTTTATGTAGAAAAATTTTCCTTAAAATTTTTTTTATATAGAAAAATTTTCGTTAAACTTTTTTTTATAAAAAAAAATTTTCGTTAAAAATTTTTTTATAAAAAAAATTTTCGTTAAAAATTTGTTAATATAGAAAAATTTTCGTTTAAAATTTTTTTATGTAGAAAAATTTTCCTTAAAAATTTTTTTATATAGAAAAGTTTTCGTTAAAAATTTTTTTATATAAAAAAATTTTCGTTTAAAATTTTTTTATATAAAAAAATTTTCGTTAAAAATTTTTTTATATAGAAAAATTTTCGTTAACAATTTTTTATATACAAAAATTTTTTTACATAGAAAAATTTTTGTTAAAAATTTTTTTATATAGAAAAATTTTCGTTAAAAATTTTTTTATATAGAAAAATTTTCGTTAAAAATTTTTTTATGTAAAAAAATTTTCGTTAAAAATTTTTTATATAGAAAAATTTTCGTTAAAAATTTTTTTATGTAGAAAAATTTTCATTAATTTTTTTTTTATATAGAAACATTTTTTTATAGAAAAATTTTTTAAGAAAATATTTTTCTATAGAAAAATTTTTGATAAAAAATATTTTTCAATAGAAAAATTTTTGATAAAAAATATTTTTCTATAGAAAAATTTTTGATAAAAATATTTTTCTATAGAAAAATTTTCGATAAAAATATTTTTCTTTAGAAAAATTTTTGATAAAAATATTTTTCTATAGAAAATTTTTTGATAAAAATATTTTTCTGTAGAAAAATTTTCGATAAAAAATTTTTTCTATTTCCAGAACAATAAAACCAAAATACCCTCTTTCCACCTATGTTGTTGTAGGGTATAACAGAAGTTAGCAAAAAGAAAATGAAATTTAAGTGATTTTTAACTAGGATTTATTTGATGTTTTCGAATAATTGAAATTTAATAGAGAAAACGTCTTGGTCAAAATAATCGCATAGATTTAAAATCAAAACAATTTTTTTTCTAATGAAAACAAGTTGTGGATAAATTTCTGTAATAGCAATTAGTGGCTGGAAATTGAAAGTTTTTTTTTTCAAAAATAAAAGAAATTTTCACACAAAATGCTAATCAAAATAATCATTTGATTTTAAACACTTTTTTTTATAGAAAAAATTTTAATAAAAAAAATTTGTTTCTCAAAAATTAAAATTTTGATGGAAATATTTTTCATATAAAAACTTGTATCTTTTTATATAAAAAAAACTTTCGAAGTATTTTTTTGTATAGAAAAATCTTAATTTTTAATATAAATAATTTGGATGTAAATTTGACGTGAGGCACACATTTTAGTTGTGTTCCCGTACGATAATGAAACTACCCAAACCAATCCGAAGATACCCGAAACTCACCCGTGCTATGTTTTGGTTTGAGTCTTTACTAAATTTTAAGAGTAATTTCATTTCCCCGCTTACCCAAAACTACACAGACTTTTTCTTTGAGTAAGTTTGGGTAACAAATTATTTTAATGAAGTTAAATAATTGATTTCCCAATCGAATTTCGTTGGATATTGCTCGTCTTGGAAAATCCATACGGTCAACAGCCAAATTTTTCAAAACTTCTAGTGTTTTACTAAAAGCGCGAAAAAGATCTCTTGTTTAAATTTTCAATAGTAAGAAAATTGTCTCTAAAAAACTCTCCTAGAAAATGCGATTATTTATGTTATTTACATTTTTTTGTTATTTTACAAAACTCATAGCAAATTTATCCTAGTTGTTTTTATTTGTTAAAATAATATAAATTACCAACATAAATAAACATTTATTGCCTGAGGCAAAAAACTAAAAAGTTTACAAAATTTCAAAAATGGTGTAATTTACACGTATGTCATAAACTCTACATAGTCGTAATGTAATAAACCGTAGAGCAGTAAATAAATGCCGATAATGAAGTATTTTATGTGGAACGTTTAAACTTTTTTATGCCAAACATATTTTATACATTTAGCTACTCTATCATATCCTAATACTATGTTAAAAAAAAATGTGAAATTTAGCTCGTGTCTGATATTTAATCAGTTTCACTCAAAATAAATCAAAACCAAAAACTAAGACAAAAACTCAGAAAACCCAATTGTGGTTTAAATACTTTAATATTTCTTCTTTTTTAAGCTGATGATGTTGAGTTGCAAATGATTTCCTAAAATAGATTATAATTTAGTTTATAGAGATTTAAGATGATTCATTTAAAAATTGATTGAATTTGGTTGGAGTTTTTTCTTATTTTGGTATCTATTTTTAAATTTATAGACAATATTTAAATGGCTAAAATAACAAATAATAAAATCAGCATATGAAGAGATAAAACAGAAAAAAAATAAATCATAAATTTATCAGACTTCACAATTTACATCATATAAATTGTAAAGTAGGCAAACGAAGAAAGTTTTATATTTTTATGCCCAAAATCAATAATTTCCTTAAAAACAAATTTCCTATAGAGAAAATTTTTAACGAAAAATTGTCTATAGAAACATTTTTCTAATGAAAATTTTTTAATAGAAAAAAATGTTTAACAAAAAATTTTCTATAGAAAAAATTTTTTAACAAAAATTTTTCTATAGTAAAAATTTCGTAAAAAAAATTTTTCTATAGAAAAATTCTCGTTACAAAATATTTTCTATAGAAAAAATTTCGTTAAAAAATTTTTTCTATAGAAAAAATTTCGTTAAAAAATTTTTTCAATAGAAAAAATTTCGTTAAAAAATTTTTTCTATAGAAAAAATTTCGTTAAAAAATGTTTTCTATAGAAAAAATTTCGTTAAAAAATTTTTTCTATAAAAAAAATTTCGTTAAAAAATTTTTTCTATAGAAAAAATTTCGTTAAAAAATTTTTTCTATAGAAAAAATTTCGTTAAAAAATTTTTTCGTTAAAAAATTTCGTTAAAAAATTTTTTCTATAGAAAAATTTTTGTTAAAAAATTTTTTCGTTAAAAAATTTTTTCTATAGAAAAAATTTCGTTAAAAAATTTTTTCTATAGAAAAAGTTTCGTTAAAAAATTTTTTCTATAGAAAAAGTTTCGTTAAAAAATTTTTTCTATAGAAAAAGTTTCGTTAAAAAATTTTTTCTATAGAAAAAATTTCGTTAAAAAATTTTTTCTATAGAAAAAATTTCGTTAAAAAAATTTTTTCTATAGAAAAAATTTCGATAAAAAAATTTTTCTATAGAAAAAATTTCGTTAAAAAATTTTTTCTATAGAAAAAATTTCGTTAAAAAATTTTTTCTATAGAAAAAATTTCGTTAAAAAATTTTTTCTATAGAAAAAATTTCGTTAAAAAATTTTTTCTATAGAAAAAATTTCGTTAAAAAATTTTTTCTATAGAAAAAATTTCGTTAAAAAATTTTTTCTATAGAAAAAATTTCGTTAAAAAATTTTTCTATAGAAAAAATTTCGTTAAAAAATTTTTCCTATAGAAAAAATTTCGTTAAAAAATTTTTTCTATAGAAAAAATTTCGTTAAAAAATTTTTTCTATAGAAAAAATTTCGTTAAAAAATTTTTTCTATAGAAAAAATTTCGTTAAAAAATGTTTTCTATAGAAAAAATTTCGTTAAAAAATTTTTTCTATAGAAAAAATTTCGTTACAAAATTTTTTCTATAGAAAAAATTTCGTTAAAAAATTTTTTCTATAGAAAAAATTTCGTTAAAAAATTTTTTCTATAGAAAAAATTTCGTTAAAAAATTTTTTCTATAGAAAAAATTTCGTTAAAAAATTTTTTCTATAGAAAAAATTTCGTTAAAAAATTTTTTCTATAGAAAAAATTTCGTTAAAAAATTTTTTCTATAGAAAAAATTTCGTTAAAAAATTTTTTCTATAGAAAAAATTTCGTTAAAAAATTTTTTCTATAGAAAAAATTTCGTTAAAAAATTTTTCCTATAGAAAAAATTTCGTTAAAAAATTTTTTCTATAGAAAAAATTTCGTTAAAAAATTTTTTATATAGAAAAAATTTCGTTAAAAAATTTTTTCTATAGAAAAAATTTCGTTAAAAAATGTTTTCTATAGAAAAAATTTCGTTAAAAAATTTTTTCTATAGAAAAAATTTCGTTAAAAAATTGTTTCTATAGAAAAAATTTCGTTAAAAAATTGTTTCTATAGAAAAAATTTCGTTAAAAATTTTTTTCTATAGAAAAAATTTCGTTAAAAAATTTTTTCTATAGAAAAATTTTCGTTAAAAAATTTTTTCTATAGAAAAATTTTCGTTAAAAAATTTTTTCTATAGAAAAAATTTCGTTGAAAAATTTTTTCTATAGAAAAAATTTCGTTAAAAATTTTTTCTATAGAAAAAATTTCGTTAACAAATTTTTTCTATAGAAAAATTTCGTTAACAAATTTTTTCTATAGAAAAATTTTCGTTTAAGTTTTTTTTTATAAAAATATTTTCGTTGAAAAATATTTGTTTTAGTCTTTAGCCAAAACTTGACACGTCTAGTGATTGCATCTCCAATGAATTGAGTAAAAACACCATAGAAATACGAGTCTAAGCATTATAATAGTGTTAAAATAAACCAAGCGGTTCTTCAAAAGATTGTTTTGGCTTAAAAGAAGTCGGCTGAAGATGGAAATGGATCTAAAAACTAAAGTTCTTTGTTTTTGTTTATATAACAAAAAAAAAACATCTGGGTATGGGTATGTTCTTCGAATTTAAATACAAGTAGCATTTAAATACTGTATACAATACCTTGCTATTAAAGATTGTTCATGATAGTTAATACAGTTTAAAGTTGCATTTTATAAACAATATCTTTCAATATTTTATGTTTGATGTTGCATTTGTTATTGTTGTTCCTCTGCCTCTTGTTTTTACGAAAATTGTAACGCATTGTGGTTTTTGGTTGTTTTGCTCTAGATAACGCCCTTGCATTGCAAAGTGATTGGAGTTTGGCAGTTGTTGTTAGTTCGTTCGTTCGTTTGCCAGTTCGGCAGCTACCAGCAATAAATATTAAACGGCACACTAGCCTTTGGAGCTTAAGAAAATGATCGACAGTGATTAGATTGATTCAACTGATAAAAAGACTTTTTAAATTCGTCCTGATTATGAATACACTTAATTTGATATAAGGCGCTTTAATCCAGTTGTTCAGCCATACTTAGATCCCACATGATTAAGATTTGTTCCCTACTATATATAACTTGATCACTCATATCATTATTTTCTCTTTCACGATCATAATTGTGTCATTCTGATCATAATGTTATCCATGATAATCACACCTCGTAATGAAAGTATGATTTCATTTTTAGACATTCTTTAAATGATTCTATTTTCTTAAATTAAATTATAGGCAAATTTGAGAAATTTTAGCCGATCTTAGAAAATATCAAAACATTCTGACCACATTCTAGCCTAAACAAACCACTGTTCAATTTACAACAATATGAAGGTGGTAGACCGGCCGCGCTTACTGCCGCCATACATAGCTTGTCTTAATAATAAACAAATTTATTAAAGTAGAAAAAAAAACACAACTATTTTGTTTATGTAATATTATATACTTTAGTTTTTTTCTACATTCAACACCTTCCAATTAAGTTTCTGCAAAATATTTTTTTTATATGAATTTCATATGACTGAGTGTCTTAATTTTCCGTTTACTTATTCTTACAGGCCTTTGTAAAAGCTGTAACTAGTGGCGTAGAAAACGTCGAAGAGGTCTTACTATCACCCGAAAATCAAAAGCAATTAGTGCCACGAGGTCCTCGTGTAGTAGCGGATAAGACAAAGTCTTTCAAAACCATCGACTCGGAGAATTTACAGAAAAGATCTTTGGCCCAAGAGGATGGTAAGATTATAACGGAATCGAAGAAAACTACCGAACACGAGGTAATTGTTGATGACGAACTGCCCGATAATAAGTCTGTTGGAAGTGCAGAGCAAATAAAAACTTTAGTAAGTTATAGAGGTTTTCCCTGATCAAAATAGGGTTTGAGTTAATGACTTTTTATATTATAACTTCTTGCAGGAAGCCAATCAGCGATATTTTAAACAACGCGATGAGCAACATGTGGATATTGTTAAAGATGGCAAAGTGGTAGGCACTGAAATGAAATACGCAGCCGAGACCATGCACATGGAAAATGATGATATGCTGGAACGTCCGGGAGATTGGGATAGCCTATCAGATCGTATGAGAAAAATGCGTAAACCTCATAGTAAAGCAATAATGCCGCACCCAAAAGGTAAGAGGAGTTTGAGTCTTAATGTCGTAATAAGAAAATTAAAATAACTCGACAACACTGATTAAAATGATGCTACTCAAAAGAAAGATTATCGAGTTAGTATTGCATTTGGATTAGATTAGGCAGTTTGATACTCAGAATTTGAACCGAGATTTAGTTCACTTTTATATACTAGAGCGGGAAGTGCATTTTTATGAACTCATTCTCCAGCTTCTTCAAATGACTAGTGATACCTTCAATCAGGCTGGATGCCATTCAATTAGAAAGTAACATGTCACGGCTGCCACAAGTGAGGATATTTTTATAGAAAAAATTTCGTTAACATTTTTTTCTATAGAAAAAATTTTGTTGAAAAAAATTTCCTCAAAAATTTTTTCTATACAAAGATTTCTTAAAAAAATTTTTCTGTAGAAAACATTTTTTTCTGTAAAAATTTTTTCTATAGAAAAAATTTCGTTAAAAAATTTTTTCTATAGAAAAAATTTCGTTAAAAAATTTTTTCCTTAAAAAATTTGTTCTATAGAAGAAGCCAATATTTCTGAATAATTTTGAAAAGAATGAAGTTTCAATTCGCAAAAGTTTCATCCTCTATTTTTCCCAATCAGTTTTTGAGTGCATTAAAGATCCTTCTTATCTTTAAAACTTAAAAAAGTCTTATCATATCTTGTTTTCCTATTCTTTTTAGGGGGTATTTTAGTGGATCGCAAAGATGCCCTTACCAAGCGGCCTTTGGATATGGACAAAGAGGAAGAAACTCGTAAAGGGGAAACTATTAAATGGCTAGAGTCACATTTTGGCAGCGAATCAACCGCCTCCAATGAATCTCGCGAAGATGAAGCCGATGTTATTGAGCCCACTAAGAAAACTTACTTTAATGTTACTATCAAATCTAATCAAAATCACACAAGTTCCAATAATCTCTACGAAAACAATGATAAAAAGCCTTCTTATGTCAAACGTGGTGTTATACAATCATCTCCTCCACCGGCCAATAATGGCGCCAAATACTATCAGGGTATATCAAATTGGAATAATCGTACTGAACCTACAACAGCTGCCAATACAACACCAGCTAATCATTTTGCTTCGAAAGCATTTCGTGATGATCTCCATGCTTCCATAGAACGCAATCAATTGAAGAAAACGAGTGCTGTGTATGCTAAGAAGGATAGTTATGTGGGTGGTGTAGTGGGTGAAGCTAAACCCTATGTTAAACCTATACCCAGCGATAGTTATGTAAGTCGAGAGGATATATTGCAGCAGAAAAGACAAAGTCTTTCCTCACAGTTCTTGGCTAGGTCAAGGCAGAATTCACGAGACCATTTAGATGATTTGGATAAGACGGGACCAGAATCATTTGAGGAAAGTCGTTATATAAGTGGCTCACGCACGGACCTGCACTATGGCATGAACATTAAAGAAAAGGAAAAACGGAATTATACCAGAGCCGAAATTATAGATGATGTAGATTCACCAGTGCCACCACGTAAAAACTCTTATGTTGAGGAAAGAGCTAAATCCTATGAACGCAGCTATATAGAGAACTCACGTTTTAATTCCTTACGCAGAGATTCACAGCAGCACGACTCTCCTTCACCACACAGGGAAGTAAGTACTTTAGAACGACCCACCGTACCACAACGCCGAAGAAATGGTGAAAAGAAAATACGCCATCATAGTGAGGTTTTAACAGAAATCAAAACTCCTGTACAACAAGTGCTAATTGATGTGGCAGAACCGCCACCCGACTATTCACCACCGCCTAGAAGTCGATCTTCCTCCCCTAGAGAGAACTATAATAATCATCATGGTTTAAGGTCGAAGCCATATGCTCATTCTCAGCAGCAAATGTATACATCATCATCAGCATTGGACCAACAACAACCCAGAGAAGCTCAGACACTAAACCGAAAGCAAAACCAACGTACTAGGTTTGCTCGAAATACCCCGTCACCACCACCAATGGTCATGACAAAACATCAAGGTCAGAGACCGAGTATGTTGACACAAACTACTCAGACCACGCCCTCAACGATATCAACATCTACAGTAGCTTCTCATCGTTCCAGTAAAGTGGGTCAGGCCATAGGAAACTCTTTAAGAAAACTTGTGGGCAAACTAAGATCAGCCAGCGTTGAGCGTAAACTACGAATGAAATCCAAGTCAAAGTCCCGAGAGCAATCACCTGCTCCAGCCATACAACCAGAGCTGCAGAATCTACGCACCTATCAGCAATATAATGTCATCGATAGCCATATTGGAGGTAACCATCATACAACCTCCCATGACGAATCTGAAGAGGATTACAAGAGTCAACAAAGAAGTCATTATTCAGCGGGACAGGAGGCTCCAACTAGAACACAAGAACATTCTAACTACAGCAGTGCCAGCGTAGATCGAAGAGCCCATCTACACTCCACATCTTCTCAACCAATAGTTAATAATCGTGACAATGGCTATAGAGTAATGAATCCCAAGCAGCGTTACTATTTAGGTGAAGATCCTTATTCCAGTACTTTGTATGGCAAGGAAAATGTACACGATACTATGAAAATGCGTAATGGGGCTCCACCACCGCCCTCATCTTACAGCAATAATCGAGAAAGTTCAACGTCCTCCCACACTTTGGGACGCTATCAGAAAAGTAATCAACGCATATCGGGGTCAACGCCCAATCTTAATCAGGGTTATCGCACCACTCAAACATTGCCACGTAAACTCAATGATCATCCTTCTGTGCATCACTATGAAACACAAACGGTCAATATAGCAAGATCAAATGTTACCGGAAAAGTACAGAGTAAATTAAGGCAACAGCAACAACAAGCTAATCCTATGGAACAGCGTATTTCCTATCAGCCGATAAATCAAAACACTGGACCTCTCAAACCGGCAAGGACTTATGCCAAGTCTTTGAATCGTAGCAAATCTTTTAGTGTACATGCCATGAATGGTAGCAACGATCCTAGTCCCATTTACATGGAAAAGCTAACGAGTAACAATTATACAAACAACAACAACAGTCTGCACTCTAGCCAGGCCTACAAGTCAAATCCTCATCTCTACTCTAGTTCCAAGGAAAATACTTTACAACAAAGTGCCCTCAAAAGTCCTTCGATAGTAAATCTTATCAGTCGTAGTCAAAAAGATTTAACAAAAATCGGAACAAATGAAGATGATACCGATCATTATGCCGAGAGGCCCATATATAGCAACAATAGTCGTTATGTGGGAACGAGACAGCAGCAATATGAAGAGAGAAAAATTATACCAGCCTATAGATCGGGCTCCTACATAGAAGACGATTATAAATATAGACCTAATCCACACCATCAATTACAGCAAAAACATTCATTGGATTCACGAGGCTCTGTAGATATCAACAAGGATACCGCTAGTATTATAAGACATGAAGAGTATATAAGGCAAAAAAGAAACCCGCCCTCTGGATCCACCATTATTAAAGTACGCAATCTGGATTATAGAAAATGAGAAAAAAAAATTCTCTCCCACTATCTTTTTCTTTTTTATGCACCATTTTTAAAGCACTTATGCAAAAATTTCTCAATTTTTAAAACGTCAAGATCACGTAACCCAATATTAATTTGAAAAATAGAAAACCCTTGCTTTGGCTTTAGTTTCATTTGACATGTTAGCAAATAAAAATCCTAAGCCATTTTAAACGAATTTTTACGAATTATTCGGATTTTATATATCCGTATACTAATACTAATATTAAACGTTAATGGCTTCCATTCTTAATTTAATTATTATTAATTTTATAAAATCTAAATTAAAATTATTTAACCTAAATATTAATGAACACAAGAAAAATTCAAAAATTTATTTTTTAGTTAAATTAAAATCAATTAATTAATAATGTATTAATATTAGTTAAGTAGTTTAAAATCATTTGTTAAAAAACCCGAAAAAAATTATTAATAACAATTAATTATAATCAGCTGACATTTAAAACTAAAAATTAAAAATGTATTAACCTATTATAAGTATCATACCATTTATTGTGGTTGTCAAATGCAATAAAGTGCCAAAATTTAATAAATTTTAAAATCGAAATAGTTTTTTATTTCAAAATTAAAAAAAAACATTTTTACCTGAATTTTTTAAAGAAAATTTTTCTTTAGAAAAGTTATTTAAAAAAAATTCTATAGAAAAAATTTTTTAAAGAAAATTTTTCTATAGAAAAAATTTTTTAAAGAAAATTTTTCTATAGAAAAAATTTTTTAACGAAAATTTTTCTATAGAAAAAATTTTTTAACGAAAATTTTTCTAAAGAAAAATTTTTTAACGAAAATTTTTCTATAGAAAACATTTTTTAACGAAAATTTTTCTATAGAAAACATTTTTTAACGAAAATTTTTCTATAGAAAAAATTCTTTAACGAAAATTTTTCTATAGAAAAAATTTGTTAATGAAAATTTTTCTATAGAAAAAAGGTTTCTATAGAAAAATTTTTTTAACGAAAATGTTTCTATAGAAAAAATTTTTTAAGGAAAATTTTTTAACGAAAATTTTTCTATAGAAAAAATTTTTTAACGAAAATTTTTCTATAGAAAAAATTTTTTAACGAAAATTTTTTAACGAAAATTTTTCTATAGAAAAAATTTTTTAACGAAAATTTTTCTATAGAAAAAATTTTTTAACGAAAATTTTTCGATAGAAAAAATTTTTTAACGAAAATTTTCCTATAGAAAAAATTTTTTAACAAAAATTTTTCTATAGAAAAAATTTTTTAACGAAATTTTTTCTATAGAAAAAATGTTTTTTTTTATATAGACAAAATTTTTTCTATAGAAACAATTTTTTAACGAAATTGTTTCTATAGAAACAATTTTTTAACGAAATTGTTTCTATAGAAACAATTTTTTAACGAAATTGTTTTTATAGAAACAATTTTTTAACGAAATTGTTTCTATAGAAAAAATTTTTAAACGAAAATTTTTCTATAGAAAAATTTTTTAACGAAAATATTTCTATAGAAAAATTTCTTCAACGAAAATTTTTCTATAGAAAAATTTCTTTAACGAAAATTTTTCTATAGAAACAATTTTTTAACGGAAATTTGTTTTTCAAAAGAATAAACTCTTTAACGGAGATATTTTTATCCATTAATTTCTCTGCGTGTATTAACATGCAATACATGTGGCAACATTCTGCCAATAATTACCTACATGGCATCACTAACAAAAAAACAATTTGACATTTCAAACAAAAGCTAAATAATTTGCGTGGTACATAGTTTTTTTTGTTTACTACAAATATTTATTGTGAAATTTAAATTTATTAAGGAAAAAACAATACAATCATGGTCGTTGAAAGTAAAAGTACCAAACATGACACTGAGATAAAAACAAATGAAAATGAATCTATGAAAGAACCAGAAGAGATCAAAGAAAGTGTTGAAAAATGTGATGGCAACAAGAGTAAAGACAACACAAACAACAATGAGGCGGCTTCTGTTAACAATGCGGTCGCTGCAGAAAAAACAAACACAACAATATGCCCCAGTCAGGAAATGGAGATCAACATTGGTGATGTTTATATGATAAAAAGAACCGATGGCAATGTTCATGCTGCACAAATTATACAGTCTCGAGAATGTGAGCAAGGCTCCAGTCCTCAGCAACAAGAATATTATGTACATTATGTGGGACTAAATAGACGTTTGGATGAATGGGTATCCAGGGACCGTATTACCGATTGTACAGAGACTGAAAGTGGCGGAGCTACAGTAGCAGGTGGTCCAGATGTCAACGATTCAGGGGGAGCGAAAACTATAAAGCAGTTAAGTAAGGAACAGATAGCGTCGTTGGAAAACCCTTCAGCCGTCGAGAATAGTGATCGTAAATTGACCAGAAATCAAAAAAGACGTCACGATGAAATCAATCATGTGCAAAAGACTTATGCCGAAATGGATCCCACAACGGCAGCTTTAGAGAAGGAACACGAGGCCATTACCAAAGTAAAATATATTGACAAACTACGTATAGGCCGTTTTGAGATAGACACTTGGTATTTTAGTCCCTATCCAGATGAATATGGCAAAGTGGGAACGTTATATGTATGCGAATATTGCTTAAAATATATGCGTTTTCAAAAGACCTATCGCTATCATGCCTCAGAGTGCAGTCAACGTCAACCCCCAGGAAGTGAAATTTATCGTAAAGGTACCATATCCATATTTGAAATTGATGGCAAGGATCATAAGCTATACTGTCAAATGCTGTGCTTAATGGCAAAACTATTCCTAGATCATAAAACTTTGTACTATGATGTGGAACCTTTTTACTTTTATGTCTTATGTGAAATCGATAAGAAAGGAGCCCATATAGTGGGTTATTTTTCCAAAGAGAAAGAATCCCCGGAAAACAACAATGTGGCTTGCATTTTAATCTTACCGCCCTATCAACGCAAAGGCTATGGCAAACTTCTAATAGCCTTTAGCTATGAACTTTCACGTCGTGAGGGCGTAGTGGGCAGCCCAGAGAAACCCTTATCCGATTTAGGGCGCCTCAGTTATCGTAGCTATTGGGCTTACACTTTGTTGGAGCTAATGAAAGATTGTCGTACTACGACGCAGAGTATTAAGGAACTAAGCGAGCTGAGTGGTATTACACACGATGATATCATATACACACTTCAGTCGATGAAAATGGTTAAATATTGGAAGGGTCAGCATGTCATTTGTGTTACACCTAAGACCATTATGGAACATTTGCAATTGCCTCAGTTTAAGAGGCCAAAATTAACCGTTGACTCGGCTTATTTGAGATGGTGTCCGCCCAAAAGGACACCGGGTGGAAAGTTTACCAAGAAAGCTTAAGTTTAGTGTGAATGTATTGATTGAAATAAAAAGATAATAAGAAGTATGTAATTAATAATGTGTAATATTTTATTTCTTGGGATTGATTTCTGAATTTTACAGCGAAAATGGGAAAGGAAATCGTATCTACATACCGTTATTTCTTTGGAATCTATCACGAGCAATACTAATTGTAATCCATTTTTGAGTTCCAATGTATTTTACTTTACGTTTCAAATAGAACTAAATTTTTAAATTGGGTTTGGAAAACGGTGGATACTTTCAAGGTTTCTAAATTTGAGAACAAAAGTGGGAAAATAAATCGTATCTACATACCGTTATTTCTTTGGAATATATCACGAGCAATACTAATTATAATACATTTTTGAGTTCTAAAGTATTTAAACTTTACGTTTCAAATAGAACCAAATTTTTAAATCTTTTCTGCATTTAAATAAAAATTTTGTTTTAACAATAGGCAACTACTTGTTAAGGGCGACTTAGAGGGTTCCCCGGTGGCAAAATTATGCACTAAATTTAGTATTCATAGCTATTCTAATATGGATTTATTATCATGTAAGTGGCTTCTTTAGTACATATGTATGTAAATAGTTTCCGGGACTGTTTTTCATGGGAGCTAAGGATAAATATAACCAATTCCAAAAAAGTCTTCGCGATGAATTTGCTTGGTATGCATATTTTAAAATTATTTTATTTATTACCATAAAATTTATATATAAATTTGTAGGGTCCGTTTAGCTAATAAAAAAAAGAAATATCTTATATTAAAACTTAAGTATAGATGCTTCTTAATTTGCGGTTTCACAAGCGTCAACCCAATCATTGTACACGTCCAAAGGTTCTGAAAGAAAGTTTATGGTGGTTTGATAATCTTCCAGGCACACACGACAACTTATTCGCGCCGCATTATGGCCTTTGTCCATTTTAACTTCGCATGACTTTTCATGATTGCAAAAGGGGCAATTGAATTGTTGATCCAAAGGTTCAATATTTTTACGTTTTGGCGGTGGCTTTCTTTTTGACTTGCGTCTTCCCATGGTGATACTGCAATGAGCAACAAGTTCAACAAAAAGCAATAAAGTTATTAAGAATTAAATTAAATCGTGTTTTTTATTTAATTTAATTACATTTCACAAATAATTAATACTTACTGCTTTTATAGAGATTTTTAGTAAAAGAAAACTAATTTTAATGTTTCGCTGATATTTTTGTTGATCTTGCCAGTGTTGTTTTCTTATACTAGAGATGATTGCGTGAGTGTTTTCAGCTTAATACACACGCGCATGTTTACACACACAATAACTCACTCAAGTCACGCACACTCTCGACAAAAACTTTTTCAATTGCGGATTGATGTTGTTAATCACTTTCTGTTCTTAAGTTTAGCTGAAAAGGGAACACAATTATTTTTATATAAGAAGTAAATGCCAAAGTAGTTAAATCTGTCTCTTACCTCGATGTATATCGGACACCACATTTGTAAAAAAAAAACAAAAAGCATTTTATAAAATTAAAGAGTAGACGTTTCTTAATTAGCTGTTTCGCAAGCGTCAACCCAATCATTATACACGTCCAAGGGTTCTGACAAAAAATTTATAGAGGTCTGATAATCTTCCATGCATACACGACAGCTAATTCTGGCCGCATTGTGACTTTTGTCCATTTTAACTTCGCATGACTTTTCATGATTGCAAAATGGGCAATTGAATTGTTGATCCAAAGGTATAATATTTTTACGTTTTGGTGGTGGCTTTCTTTTTGACTTCCGTCTTCCCATGGTTGTACTACAAGTAAGAGCAAATAATAAAGTGCTAGAGTCGGTCGTACCCAACTATTCGATACCCTTTACCATTTAGGTAAAATATGGACCAATTGTCGACATATTTACAAGTCTTGGGCCTGTTCGGAAATGCATCACTGCACTGCATCACGATTGCAAACTTTGCAGCATGAAATACTATGATGCGTTGTTTATTCGTACATATTTTTGGGCAGCACTGCTTTCTACTTGCGTAAAAAATTTGGAGGAAGATAATATAGCAAGCTCATTATCAAGCGATAAAAGTCGTGATGCAGCGCATCGATGCATTTCCGAACAGGCCCTTTGTTAGAGAGGTATGATCAGATTTGGGTCGATTTGTTAAAAAATATGGTAACCACTAAAAGGAATATTTTTGCTGAACTTTATACAAATGTAAATAAATTTATGGCAAAATAACAATTCAAATTGGTCATAAATCAATAAAAAAAAACATGCTTTCACAAGGAAAATGTTTGTTCCAAAATCCATATGTTTAAAATTGCAACATGTAATTTGGAAGTGATTCTCTGTCGACCGGTTTTCTTAAGGGTTGATGTCAAGCTATTATAATATTTCTATGAATATTTCTATCAGCACAATCTCCATATGCGCTTTCCACCTAGGTTGTTAAAGGCTATAGAAAATGCAATTAGAATTTATCACAAACACATCCATTACGATTATACAAAATTATGGTTTTTATTTAATTTGTTTATTAAATTGCACAAATATTTTATACTTACTGCTTTCAGTGAAATTTTTAATTAAAGTCAACCACTTTTAATGTTTGCCAGGAAATTTTGTTGATTTCACAATGTTGTTTTCTTCTATTTTACCAGAGATGTGTGGTTTTACACACTCATAATTAATTTAAAAACAGTCTTGTCACGTTTGTTCTTGATATTTTTGAACCCGCTACTATACCGACTGTTATACATTTACTGTTATACATTTATTCCTATGTTATTAGATCTAAATTAAGATTTTTTAGTATTTCAGATTACTAAAGTTATCTGATTTCTAGATATCGGAAGTTGCTTATAAGTAACTTTGGCTATGTTCATTTAAATTTAATCAACGCCATTTGCTTTAAGTTCGTCTCGGCTGTATTTAGGTCTTTGCGATACAAATACCACTAATTGTTTACTGATGTTCTCAACGCCCAGTAAAATATTCTCATGATTTATGTCGCAGAATTCTCTGCCAATCTTTTTTACTCCAAATTCTGACTGCAATTCGCAATTGCCTATTCGGTTTCCCTCAAAATATACATCTTTTTGATGGATATTAGAAGGATGACTGCGGTTAACCAGTTGTCAAAATACTGGTTTTGTTTCTTAAATTTCGGTACCGATGATGCCTAATACATAACTATGTCAGATGTTAATCTAAGGACATGCAAAAACATTTTCTTAATTGTTTGAATGCCGATCTTCGTGACCTTTCTCCAAAATTTTCTTCAAATCTTTATCCAAAAACTTAATCCTCACACTCCGTCAAAAGATAAGTCTCAACCAAACTCCAAAACAGCTTCAATGAGCGGTTCAAGTTAATGCTTTTATATCACCGTTGCCTTAAATTTTTTATAAGCAACTTCAAATAACAACAAATTTTAACTCTTCTTATATTTAATTAATTATTTTATTTTACTTTTTATTACAAAAAAGTAAAAATTTTTATTTTTCTTCAACTTATTGCACCAAAATTTCGGCACATGCTTTTTTCATTACTTCATACTGAATAATTCATTACAACTATGTTCTTCGCCACACATTTCTTCAAATCTTTATCCAAAAACTTAATCCTCACACTCCGTCAAAAGATAAATCTCAACCAAACTCCAAAACAGCTTCAATGAGCGGTTCAAGTTAATGCTTTTATATCACCGTTGCCTTAAATTTTTTATAAGCAACTTCAAATAACAACAAATTTTAACTCTTCTTATATTTGATTAATTATTTTATTTTACTTTTTATTACAAAAATGTACAAATTTTTATTTTTCTTCAACTTATTGCACCAAAATTTCGGCACATGCTTTTCTCATTACTTCATACTGAATAATTCATCACAACTATGTTCTTCGCCACACATTTCTGGTAGATTTTTGTTGTTTTTTAAGTGTGAGGAGGTTATTTAACACGCTTTATGTACTTTTTGGGGCCAAAGGGGTTAATAATAACATATTCTATCGTGAAGTGTAGTAGTTTCTTCCATCACAGAAAAAAACTCGTCACTTGCCCTTCTCTAGTTATGACAGGCTAGCACAAATAACAGAACAGGGTGATTCAACACTGCAAATATCAGTTGTCAAAAATAAAGAAAATCAAAACAAATTGGGAGTTTTTTCATTCGCCGGCAGAATTTTTTGCAAAGAATTGATTGAAAGAAAAAAATAAATAATCCCAAGCATTCCATAAAAATGGGTCTCCTTTCCGATCCATCTCTAACGCCAAGACATAAATTTGGCAAAATTTTAACAAAATATCATTCCAAGTTGGGCTGGTTGTTGTATATAGCCAGCATTGTATGGTTTGGCTGTCTGGGTCATAAGGACTTTAATCATGGTACTTATCTATCGGAAAATGCTTTATCTCCAGGTGAGTTGTTTAATCTCTTCGTATTTGTAAATTAAATAACGAAAATCGTGTTTTTAAAAGGCTTGGTTTATCCTGAAATCAAACAAGACTCCAGTCGTTGGGCCCAACAATTGGTGGACGAATTAAAGGCTGAACGTGAGACTCACAAATCAACTACACCGCATTCTTGGATATTGGCCAAAATGAAACAAATCGGCTTGGAGACTTATGTTCATAACTATACTTTGTACTATCCATTTGCTGTTGTCAAGGAATTTCACGGCAAGAATGTCTATGGTATTTTAAGAGCACCACGCACTAGCTCTACTGAGGGCTTAGTATTTTCAGCACCCTACCGCCCGCCCTCTTCTTACCACACAGACATTGCAGCTAGTGTGCCTATTCTATTGGCCTTTGCTGATTTTGCAAGAAGTAAGGTTATCTTACAAAGTCTATTCGAATTTCCTTTATTTTCCTTATTTTCAGAAAAAAATTACTGGGCTAAGGATATTATATTTGTGGTAACCGAGCAAGAACAACTGGGTATGCATGCCTTTCTTGAGGCCTATTTTAATACGGAATTAGATGAGCAAACCAAAAAGAAAACTTTCTTAGATTATGGAAATTTGCCTGCAAGAGCTGGATCTCTCCAAGCTGCCTTAAACATTGAAGTACAAGATTTGGATATAGGTAAAGAACACTAAGATAAATAAAACTTTATCACCTAAATATTATAAACTTTCCAGATTATATTGATGTCAAGATTGAAGGCCTAAATGGTCAACTACCCAATTTGGATATGTTCAATTTAGTGCAACGCATTACCGCTCGCGAGGGTATAATTTCTGGCTACAAACAAACGCCCTCTAAGAAACGTCGTTCAAACCAGTACACCTCCGTTGAAAGTAATATAAAAAATCTACTTAGCATGCTTCTTAGTCAAACTACAGGAATTCCCAATGGCAATCATGGTCTTTTTCATCGTCATCGTATTGAATCTTTAACCTTGGAAGCTGTCAAGAGACCTACAACCGGCAGCAATCGTTATAATGGCGGTCTGCCCCTTCTTAAAACCATAGAGGGAATATCACGTAGTCTTAATAACTTACTAGAACGTTTCCATCAGAGTTATTTCTTTTATATTTTGGCCCAGAATGATCGCTTCGTATCGATTGGGGATTATATGCCTTGTCTGATATTATTGGTGGTGCCATTGTTTATCAAATCCTTTCTAATCTGGCTTATAGCCGGTGGCCAAATCAAGGAAGATGAAACCGAGAATTTAGAAGAAGATAAAGAATCCAGTGAACTGCATTTAGTGCCTGCTATTTTGTTTATAATCTATGCTTGTGGCATTGGCTACATGTGTCAGCAATTTAATTGCCTTGAATTTGTGGTCAACACTTTGTCCTCATATGGTTTAACTACATCCCATGGAATTAGCATATCAATGACATTTTGGGTGCTCTTAGCCATTATTTTACCTTTTATTTATCGTTTACCTGTCAAAGCCATGCATTGGCTGCATTTAGCCTCTCTGGTGGGCCTGGGAACTGCTTTGATTGTAATAGGTCTTTTAAATTTTTCTCTAGCCTTTTTGATAGCTTTAGTCTGTGTACCATTGGCTGTGGGTGTAAAACCCAACATGAAAGTGGGTTTTCGTAAATCTGTACTCACAGCTTATTGCATTTTCCTAAATCCTTTGGTATTCATTTATGGCTTGGTTTTTGTCTTGACTATGTTTCAATTTCCAAGATTAGAAATTCTGCCATTAGCTTGGCGTGCTTTAAATGCTACCATGGATGCCATAACATTTTCTTTGACAGACAACTTGGTATGAAGTTTTTAATTATTGTAATATTTAATTTAATTTTTTTATTAATGAATTCAATTTTCAGATCTATAACAATTGGTTATGTACAATTGTCACATCAGTATTACTACCTTTATGGTGCTGTTTCTGGACTTTGGTATTGAATAAGGCAAGAAAAGATGCGACTCCAACAACTTCTAGCAAGAAAGTGGATTAAAAATGCTTTGAATTTTAATATAATATTTTTTAAAATTAAGTTATTAAAATTTTTTGTATACCCTAAACCACAGATATTTCTAACGCAAAGAAAAATTATTGGTCAGATATTCACCTGTGATGTTTTCTATTATGAGACCATTCTTTTCCTATTCGACTTGTTTGTATTGCTAATATTTAAAACTGTATGGACCATATTTGGTCCATATTTTACCATAGTGCTCATACAAGCATATCTTGTGATATAGGGTATCATATGGTCAGGCTTGGCCGTAATAATAACACTTAAACTTAATTTATTATTTTTTATAAATAAAATTAAAACTCTTCAATTACCAAAAATTAAATATACATATCGTCACACTTCTAGTTTTTTTTTACAGAACATTAAATCCAAATTTTGGTATTGGGTAACAAGCCATCAGCATAAAAAAACTCTAAAAACTAAAATGGCAAAAAACGTTTAGTTTTTGAGCAATTGCGAAAAAAAGGGCTTAATTACAAGTTGAATATTTTTTGAAACCAAAAGGGCTTAACTACCATACAAATTTTGAGCAAAAATTTAAACCTTTAAAAATGAACAAAGTTTTTTGTCAATAATAAATAGAGACGGGTCTTTAAAATAGTAACGGTTTGTTTTCGAAACATAATTTAATGTAAAAAGATAAGTTTTAATTAATTTAAAATATCATATACAGAGGTTTTTTATGAGTTATTTCAGAAATGACCCCTAGAGCGGTTCGCCTTCCATACAAAAAAAAGTTATGTCAGTCACCCCCTAGGATTAAAGATAATTCCAAAAAATATTTTTTATTTTTTTACCACTCCTACAAATACCGCCCTTTTAATATTTTGTTCACTGTGTCGCCATTTTAAATCCGATCAAAACATTTTATATATCGATGTTCGCGGCTCTGTAAGGGCTACATTTCTCTCTTCGATAGTTTTTTACTACCACGTCAATTTATAGTCATAACTTTTAAAAACTAGATTTTTACTGGATTTGATTAGGGTGGGTACGACTCGAATTTTAAAAAGTTATGACTAGAAATTGACGAGGTTGTAAAAAACTATCCAGGAGAGAAATGTAGCCCTGAAAATCGATATATAAAAGGGCGGTATTTGTAGGCTTGGTAAAAAAATAAAAAAAAATTTTCTAGAATTATTTTTACATTATCTTTAATCCTAGGGGGTGACTGACTCAACTTTTTTTTCGAACCACTCTATTGAACCCGTAACTTTTAAACGATACTTAAATGAAATTTCATATAGTAAGAAGAGGAGTTTTAGAGTTGATCTGTAGACAAACAGGTCAATATACGGTCAGAAAGCTAACTTATAGCCTTTTAAAAATCTTAGTCTCGGATAATAATTTTTTATATGATAAGCAAAAAAAACATCATAACTTTTAAACTAAATGAAATATTAATACCATGTTTTGAAATTTGGTCAACAAATTTAAATGATAAAAACGAGTAATTTTAAGGAAGTAATTTTAAAGAAGTAAAGTAATTGCGAAAAAACAAAAGGGCTTAACTACAAGCTGAATATTTTCTGAAACTAAAAGGGCTTAACTACAATACAAATTTTGAGCAACATTTTAAACCTTTGGTTTTTAGTGAATAAAATCGCTGTTTTTGACCGTAAAGGGGCATAAAGTTTCTAAATTTTAAAAAACATACCAGATGTTAATGGAATTCTAAGTTAGTGACGTCTCAGCTCTCTAACTTTAGCTGTTTAGACAGTTGATACCTTGTTTTTATGTATTCATCCATTAAGAAAAGGTAAAAGCGATAGAAGTGGGTAATGTTTGACACTTTTTAATTTTGCTGTTTATTGCGTCTATCAATAAAAGATAAAAAATTGCATTTATATAAATTTTTATTTATTTTTTTTTGTTTATACTTATTATATTATATAATACAGTAATGGATAATTTTAGAGTAAAAAAAGGTTAAGAAATTGTACACGTTTTTAAATGTAGCCGAAGTACATAAGTAGTATTTGAAATATATAAAATCTGTGCGAAAATACACGAAAATGAATCTGTATTCAATTCATTTGGTTTGTTTGTTTTGCCTTAAAATCGATAAATTATTCATACAAGGTAGATTATATTGAGTTGTTCTATGTTATAGTCAATATTTATGTAAAGGGTATTCACAAGGTTTCATATGTAGTCATATTGTCATAAGTAGCAACAATTTTTTTTACTTTTAATATAATATGTATAATAAAAATCTTTTCATTTGCAAACTTCATTTTAAAACATTGCTGGCGAAAAGGAAAATTATTGGTTAAAAATTCAAAAACAAAAACTTATATTAAAATTATAACTTATGACAACACGACTATATAAAAACTCTATGAATACTCTTAATAGTATGTTTTATGAAAAAAAAAAAAAAACTAGTTAAAAATAACACAAAGGAATTAACTTACAATCTACATGTGCATACGATAATATGAAAAAATATATATGTATATGCAATTATACGGCTTAAAGTAATTTTTTAAACTTAAATTTAAAAAAATTCAAAAAAAAAAAAAACAATCAATGCAAACGAAATGATAAATAAATGTTTACGCTACTCTCCAAAACCCAAGGAGTAGTATTAAAGTTAAAATATTTGTTAGTTAGAAAATATAAATTATAATATCTTAAAATTCTTGTATTCATTATAAAAAATTTGTTAGATTACCATCAACTCTATTTTCAATATTTTTTACTTAATATTACAATCTAAATTGTAATTTTCTTAAATACAATTTTAGTTTTTTCAAATTTAAAAATAGCATTTCAAGTTCTCTAACAAAAAAGTATTTTCTTCAACATTTTTTCCTTGCTTTCTTTTAAGGTACTTTCTTATTAAAATCCTCCATCGTCTATCTTTAGTTTTAGTGACTACTTTTGCTTTTCAAAATTCAACGATCTGGGCATTAAGGCGAGATTCTTAAGACAAGCATGAGCCTGCTGCACCATATACTGTTGATCTTTGGTTTGACCACAAGCCATTCGCTCCCATTTGGGATCTAAATAATGTTGCGAGTTTCGCTGACGTACCACCACAGTATCCAGCTGTGGTCGATTCTCTTTTTTAGCCTCATTATCCCGGCTTTCATCGTCATCCAATAACAAATCATTTTCACTGCACAGTGTATCTCTCATTATGCTAGATTCACTCGAAATTAGGAATTTGCTGGGTGTTTCCGTTTCATAGGGTTGTGGCTTTTTCTCATGTTTCATATCGTTGGATGAGTGATTTGTAGGCATTACATTTTCACCCCAAGATGTTATAAGAGATTTACGTGCTTTCTTAGTGGGTGGTGGTAGCTGGGAGTTGTTAGCATTACCACCACTTGTAGTTGTCACGGGTATGTTTTCTTTTCTGACTGCAGCTTTATTTGATTGATTGGTATCGTTTAGTTGTTCATCGTGTATGATTTCGGCCAGATCCTCGACTAAACTGGAAGGACTTGGTGGAATGTAACGTTCGCCGCGACGTTTCTTACCCAAGGCAGCCAGAGCATTTTTGAAGGGAGTTGGTGTACGGGGACCAATAAAGCCTAAAAGTTAATTAAGGAACATTTTTAGTTCTATACAGTTAAATAAAATTTAAAATACAGAGAAAAATAATATATTGGTTTGCTTACGAAAAAACTTAATGACAATTTTTTAAGATTTAAATAATTTGAAATGAATATACTTTTCTGGCCCATAATTAATCCTAAAATAACAAAAAACTACCCAGAGCAAGTGGAGAAAGTCCACATGATACCCATAACCTCGTCCGCAGCCGTGAGCCACCTAAACCAAAACTTAGAGGTGTCTCTATATTAGGGAGACATGTTCAATTACATCTTTATTATATATTATTATAGATCAAGCTGTTACAACAATAAAAGAGGGTAAAACATAGTACAATAGTACCATGGGGTAAAGTAAATTAACAAAAAACAAAATGATGGTAGAAATGCAGAACACCGAAGGAAAGATATATACTAACAAAGATTTGGATCAAAAATCGATTTTGATAAACTGACTCAACATCACTAGGACCAACGAAAATCGTTGGTCGCTGAAATGCTAGTGACTTCATCTCATAGGTGCAAAAAATATTGGAAAACTGTCAAGATCTATAAATGTAATTGAACTGATTTTTTCTATTAGCTTTTTGTACATACAATATCACAAAAACAATATTGTTTAATAAATAAATCAAACCGCAAACAAAAACATTTATGAATTCACAGTTTGAACACGATGTAAATAAGTACAAAATTTTAACACAAATTAGGAAAAAATTATGACTACTTATTAGTTTTCCGATTCATTGTTTGCAACAATTGGATTCTACAACGAGGGAGCAAATGCTAAATGAATAGGAAGTTTATTTTCCAGAAAAGATTTTATAAATTTTTTGCGTACCTATTAGTTTTTTGTGTACATACTTTAGTTACAATTTGCCATTGATAAGAAAAAATGTAGTGATTCTATTAAAAAAACATGAAACGTTCCAGTATACGCATTTAGAAGTCCCATATTAAGTTAAAACAACTTTATTAAGCAAAATTGGTCAGTAGAATAAAACTGCATTTTGTTTCAAATAACATGTTTCTATTTAAAATAAAGACTTGTTTTCTGAACTTAATTACAAAGTTATAATAGGATAAACTTACTTTTGTGTGGCGTTTCTATGGAAGACGATTCCAATTCCTTTTTCGTTTCAGCTCCCAAACTATTGTGAGTCTTATTATTGACGGGAGTACTGGCACATAAGTTCATATCTTCAAATGTTGTAAGACAAGGGGAATTCAAAAATTGACTTGGTGAAAAGGGTAGAGTTTTAATGGGCGTAATAACCGGTGAATCCGGTAGCTTAACACCCGCATGATTTAAGTTATAAGCATTGGGATTGTCATAACTTTGCTGCATTTGATTTTGTTGCTTTGCTCTTTTAAGAATATTTGGTGTAGGTCTTGTAGATATTTTAGAAATTTCCGGTTTTTCAGATGCTATATTTTGTTTATTTTCGTTGCGTTGTAAGATTTGGGCCGACAAAACTAAACCAGGAGCCATGGCTGCACCAGATTTTATAAGAGTCTTTAAATGTGAACGTGATGATTTCAAATCGGAACAGGGTCTGGCTGACTTGCGTTCATTGTCGTAGTATTTACGACGCATTGTTGAATTCCAGTGATTTTTAATGGCATTATCGGTACGTCCTGGTAAAAGTTTTGCAATTTTAGCCCATTGATTACCCCATTGCAGATGGGCCTGATAGATAATGCGATCTTCCTCTTCAGTCCAGGCTGTCTTTTTGATGTTGGGATTTAAATGATTATGCCACCGTTCTCGACATTGTTTACCTATGCGTCCATTGAGGTAGCGTGCAATGAGAGTCCATTTCTTGGGACCAAAACGTCTTACTAATTCCATGACTTTTTCATCTTCTTCCTTAGTCCAGGGACCCTTTATTAGCTCCGGATTTAAAACTTTGGCCCATCTTTGCTGAACCTGAGGTTCTGTACGATCCTTAAAGTGTGGAGCAATAAGATCCCATCTATCGCCATGCTGTTCGACTAGAGTTTTAAGGAGACTGTCCTCCGATTTGGACCAACGTTTACCAAAACCACCCGAGCTTCCATTGTTATTGCGTGAGCTAATGCTGCTGGCATCATCCTCACATCTGCCATCAACATCCGAATATTCGGACTCGGCAGAATCTGCACTATCATCTCTGTGCTCGCTTATGGAAACAGCATACGACTCGTATTTCATCATCTTTAGCGATCTTCTCCTCTCTTCCAACGCAAACAATTATGATAGTATTTTACTTGCTGCTGGCGATTATGATAGTACTGATGCACCTTACCTTGGCAGTACAGGCAATTTGAGTAATGTCTAAGGTGTGGCCGTTCCCTGTAGTGATCGTAAACCTCTAAGAGATTAGAGGACTTGAAACATTCCCCACAACTTAAACAGGTAAGATATTCAAAGCCCTCAATTACACCGTCACGTAAACGGAAGTGTGTGGCATCTCTTTCGGTCAACTCTAAAGGTTCTATAATGTTTGTAGCAGTTGTCCCTGATAACGACGTAGTTGTAGAATTTATACCAGTTGTTATAGCTGACGTTGTTGTTGTTATTGTAGATCTATTTATAAATTCCCTTGTTGATTGTGTGCTATTGAAGTTGTTTAAATTGTTGTTGTTTAAGTTTCCATTTTCGGCCATTAAACGCAAGCGTAACTACCCCCCTAACATCAGAGGCCTCTTCTAAGTAGACATCAAAAAATTACTTTTTGTTAAAAATTGTATTTCTTCGTTTTTATCAATAGTCCCAAATCAAGCAACACATAAACAACGCACACACTCTCATAGAAACAGTGAATTTTTGAACATCTCCTTTAAGTTCGTTTTGTAAGTTTGTCTTTTAGCTTGCTTTAATGATTTCTAAACAAAAACTTAAAATGTGTGTTTATTTTATTTGTTATAAATTCTGGAAAAGATATTTTCTGTTTATTCACACGTACATTGGCGTATACGCTCTGTCACACACACATCTACAGGCGTCTTAGTTTTTTTTCTATTTAATTAGCTAAAGCTATGCAGCCACTATGACGAATGACAGCTGCTAGCAGCACGCTTTTTTACAATTTTGTTCTGTTGTCGGACAACAAAAGTTTTTCTTTTAATTTATCCACTTTAAATTTATAAAATTTGTAAATCTTTCAATTTGCCCATATAGGATTTTTCATGCACTTTACATTGATATTAAATTTATTAATTTTTACTTGATTAAACTATGAGAAATATGTAAAAATTTATCTTGGCAAGAAAAAAAATCTCCCATATAAACCGTTTTTTATTATCGATAATTGTAGATGGCCATTTTGAAAATGAAGATAATCATAGTGATGCCATATCAGAAGATTTGATATATGCAAAAGGTGGGGGATATGAATGTGTATGAGACAGAGTTGTATTTAATGTTATTTGACAGAAAACAAATTTTTTATAATTCCCGTTTCCTTTTTTGTAAAAGTTTAATACGTAGAACTTCCCTCAGAATACAATCAGAGAGGGGTTCGTTCACACAGTGTATGGTTGGTGGCTTTGCTACGGTTAGTGCTCGGTTCTAGTCTCTGCTTGATTCGGGCTGATGTCTTCGCTTAATATGTTTTCTATTTCACATGGAGTTCTTGTTAGAACACATGGAAAGAAGAAATATTAAAAAAGAGTTGCATATTTTTAGGCAAATATCAACAAAATTGTGGGTGGCAGTTCTGTAAGTTTGTTTACATTTGTTTCACAGTGAACTTGCGAAAACGTGAACTAATTTTTACCAAGGCAGTTCACATTTTCGAGTTTGTTCACATGATCGAGTACCCAAAATGTAAAATAAAAATTACCGTATTTAATATAAAAACTGATATTTTAAGAAATAAAAATGGTCAACACTATTTTAAATAAAATATATTTTTTTTAATTTTGAATAAAAAAAATAGAATTCAATATATTTATATAATTCAATAATAACAAGATATTAATACTATTTTTGGACACAGTACAGACCAAAATATAGTAAAATATAAATTTTAGAAAGGGCCGTGTGACTCCATTTATGGCCAGACCCTTTCAGATTTTTGCATATAGACCTAAACAACATTTTACTTAATTTAATAGGTTTGAAATCATAATCAAACAAAAATTTCTGTTTTTGGACCACCGCCAGTTGTGCATGTCCAATATGTTTCAAAATATAGTTTGTACGCATCCCTGAAGCATAATCTGTTAAAAATTTTAACAAAAGTTGCACCAAATGGACAACTTTTGTCCACTGTGCTACCGATAGATACGTCCTAAAATATTGCTCTAAAAGCCTAACTGCTATTCTGCTGATGTTCCAAATTTCGTCATTCTAGTATTTAAGAAATTGCTACGGTAATAATATCAAAAATAAACCTCATCCCTAACACTGTGTAATGTTAAATAGCAACTAACATTCATAAATAACGGCTTAACACAAGTAAAAAACACAAATTACTTGTTATTCAAGGAATTTCCCAAATTAAAAATGGGTTACAAAACAATAAACAAATAAAAAGTGTTCACGTTAAAAGCTCTCAGATTTTGTTTACGTTTTAGAATATTCTGTTGAAAAATAAATTCGTTCGCATTTCTGGGACGTTCACGCATTCGAGAGTTTACGTTTTCGCGGCTTTACTGTATTTATATTAGTTCAATAAAAAAAAAAAACGGGAAAGTGTGAAAGTTTTTTGGGCAAAAAGATTTAAGAATTAAAATAGAAAAATAGTGAACGAATTGTTTTAAATTTGTTATTGATAAAAGAAATTACTTTCATTCCATAGTTTGATCGTTCTAAAAGTTAATCGTAATAATGATAATGAGTTTAAATAAAGGGCTTTCATGGACATTGCCTTTAAGTCGGGATTTTGGAAATGGAAGATGACTAAGCAAAAAGCCAAACATTTTAGATATCTTAAAAGAGAATTTTGTACTCAAAAGTCTCTACTCTAAGTAAGTAATAAATCAGTGAAATTAGATCCCCACATTGCTGGAAAGTTTGTTGCATTGATTGCGTAACAACGTCTGACCCCAGATTGGGATTGAAATATATCCGTCCGCATTTCGTTCCTTAGTTTTTGACATATCTAATTTTGGAAGTAGGCCTTGATATTCTCCCCAGGGAACAATGTATATACAGATTTTATATCTATATAGCAATGACCTGCGTCCTAGCATTTCATCGATAAGTTCTTTATAGATACCCTAGATTTCTTAACTACATATATTTAATTTGGTCCTAGAGGGTCGTTGTAAGTTTTTAGTTTAGCCTGTAGTCTTCATAAAAAGTTAACTCACCCGATGAATTTATTCGAGTTTCTAGTCTTGATAATGGTACTAGGTATGTCCATGTAAAGCTTTTAATGCTGCCTATCTGTAGTCTTCATAAGTAATAGTACTGTTTAAAATTAAATCAGTTTACATTAAAAGGAAGTAGGTAAACACCAGAAACATTGCAGATGTGTTAATTTGATCTGTCCTTGAAGTTCGGCAATATTTAAAGAGCGAAGTGCTACCCACCAACTCTAGTACGTCCTGTCTGATGCTGGAGTTCAAATTTAAGCTGTTAAAACATGTTAATATTGCTGTATGTTATTGCCCATAGTGTTAAGGAATTTAATGGTTTATCCATTTGCTGTTGTTCTTTGGAATTGGACGATAATTATAGACTTAGAACCTTTGGCAGACAGTATGACGCAATTTGCGTCCAATATTCAGGTATCATTTTCAATTTTAATAAAAATTAAGACTTCTGATCTATACATATAAAAATTAATGTTTGCTGTCTGTGTATGTCCTTTATAGTATAGTAAACTATGCATTTGATCATATTATGTTCTGTAGCAAAGTTGTTACGCATGAGCCTACCAGTTTTTCTAAGTTTGTATGACCATTTCCGATAGATGTAGCCACTGAAAATTACTCAAAATCACTTAAATCGTAAACTGTGCATTTGATCTGCTATGGTTTAGCAAAGTTATTGCGCATGAGCCGACGAGTTTTTCTAAGTTTGTATGACCCATTTCGGATAGGTGGCGCCACTGAAAATTACTTAAAATGAATTAAATCGTAAACTGTACATTTTTTCGTCATGCTATGATTTTTAGCAAAGTTGTTGTGCTTGAGCCGACGAAGGTTTCTAAGCTGGTGTAACTGATTTTCGACAGATGACGCTACTTAAAATTAATAAAAATTAATTGAATCGTAAACTGTGCATTTGATCATGTGTTGATTGGACAAAATCAATATTATTATTACTGTCTCTACAGGCTCTCAAAATTATCAACTACGTTTTTTTAAGAATTAATCAAAATAATCTTTACTGACGAACTCCATTTTCCACTACGCATTGCAGTTATCTTTGAGCAATCATTAACCCACAAACAAAAAAACGGTTTGATGTGTTTTGTGACCCAGATGAATCATAGAATACTTTTTGTTAAAACGAAAATGGAAGTGCGAAAAAATCAAAAGTGTGCAGCAATAATCCAACAATAGTTCAAGAGCTCAAAAACAACACTATCGATATCCCACGGCAGTCGGATCTGCTACGTTTGCGATATAACCAGTAATATTGCAGTTACAAGAACAACTTCGAATATCAGCGGACAACAATCATTGAAGTTTAAAAAATAATAAAAATCCCTAATGATTTTTAATTGTTCGAAAAATTTTGTATCGTTTTTGAATCCGATGAAAATAAAAAGTAAAAGAATCGTTTGGGATTTTTATCAGTTCAAAATAATCACCACGGTTGCAGCCGCAACTAACATGTTGAATAGACGCTGCATTTTCGTACTATACCAAGTACAATTATCTTAGACCCTTAGACCAAATACGTTGGAATGGCTCTACGATAACTCCTTCTTATATTAGCCCCGACCTAGAATCCCACACGGGTTGTATACCGCATCTAAAACTAGGTTGCTCAGGTTTCTAGGATGTACTACGAGGAGGTTAGTGTGGGAATTGGATACAGTTCTTACCTGGTAGCTGGAGACGCTAGGCAACTGCTGCATCCTCCCAGGCCCTATGCTTCACTGGGAGTCAAGAAGACATGTCCTGGTATAAAAAGTCTTTAGGACGTTTAAATAACAATAAATTAAATTATTGTTGCAAATTTTATGTTGAAATGGTTTTGCGAATCAAAGAAACCACCAATAGTTCCATTATGACTATTAGGTTTAACTTCGATGTCCTAAAACATTGCAATTAATTGGAAACATATTCATACATTCATTGTTGAAAATTTTAAAATTTTAAAAATATTTTATTTTTCAAAGTCAAAACAGAAGTTCAAAAATAAAACAATCAATAAATTATTTTTCTGTTTGGATATTTATCGTTAAAGATATTTAAAATTTTCATCATGAGGGATATTTATATTTCAAATATAAATCCCTCTTTTTTATTCATCGATCGAAATGAAAATAAATTTTCATCGGCAAAGATATTTATACTTGATTGATTTAAAAAATAAAACAATATTCGGTCTCTGATTTTGAACAAAATTTGGTGATAAATTCTTAATATTATGACTTTTGACCCCGGGAAAGAAATCGTTAAACTTTTCTAATATTAAAAAAAGTATACATTATATATGTAGGTGAACATTGTCACAATTTAACAAGATTTGAAATTGAAGAATTTCGCGAAAATGTAAATTTTTTGCAATAGTTTGAGTATATAAACTATTACAAAATATTTAAATTTTCGTGAAATTTTATTATTATTTTATTCTCCCATTTGTTTGTTTTGTGATACCGGAAATCAAATTTATTACTTGTTAATCAAATTTATTACTTGTTAATGTTAATTACTTGTTGAACAAAATTAAAAAAAAAACAAGTAAGAAAGTGCTATAGTCGGTCAAGCCCGACTATACGATACCCTTCACCACTAAGGCCAAAAGTGTTATTTTTTCTTTATGAAGACAAATATTTGCTAAATTTTGCCATCATACAAACATTTTCTCAAAACTTTTATATTTAAGCTGCTTCCGACATTTGGACTTATATGAGAGCTAGGGTCAAATGTGGACCGATTATCTCGAAATTTGGCAAATTAGATGGGGGTCCAGCCAGCCGTCCAGCCAGCCAGTCAGACGGACGGACGGACATCGCTAAATCGACTCAGAAAGTGATTCTAAGCCTATTGGTATACTAAAAGGTGGATCTAAGACAAATATTTCCATGCGTTACATACATCAGCACAAACTTATAATACCCTTCCACCTATGGTGGTGAAGGGTATAATTAAAAAATGATTTTTGAAGCCGGCCTGAGAAAAAAGTAGAAAAAAGTATAATGAAAAAAATCTAAGTGAATTCGGTTATATTTTAACAAGCCTCGACTATTTAGTACTTACAGGTCATAGAATTGTAAATCATGTCTTACTTTGAAATTTATTTATCCTTGTGTAAATTTTTTGGCAGCATATCCTTAGGCGTTTCGTCAAAGACACGAATTTTAGGAGAAAACTTGCAATAACTCCGAAACTACTTCATGGATTTTTAATGCTGATGACTTAAAATAAAGCTACTTTAGTTTTCTTTTATATTCTAGTAAAAATAAAAATATAAATAATATAAATCTAAGTGGTAAAAAATTTGTTATATAGTATGATTTTTCAAATCGGTTGGGAAATGACAATTATATATAGTTTTAAGTTTATAAGTCTAAGGTGCCCTACTTTGGGGGTCGATTGTGCCGCCCTAATAAAATCTAGGCTTTCCAGGTTCGAAACTTAAGCTCCCCAACAATTCTGCTACACCCACAAATTTTAAAATCCGCCTAACGGTTTAGAAGTTACGTTATTTACATTCTATTTTAAACCATCCCACTGTGCAATGCTACAATACAATTTTTGATGGCATTAGGTATTTAAGTAATAAAATATGGTATCATCGAATGCGAATCTGAGGGACTTTTAGATACATTTAAGCTTTAAGTTATACACATATTTATCATCCGTTTTAAAAGGATTAAATGTTTTAATAAATAAATAAATAATAATAAAGGTCATCAACTTTAACAATTACACAATAATTTTCTTAATTCTTAATAATGAACAAATCGATTAAAATTTGCCCTCTCTTCTACTATTTCTAAGCAGACCAACCCTTTTTTATTTATAAAATTACTACAAAATCATTTCTTTCTATTTAAGTATCACTGTAAGTACCTAGTAATAATCAATAATTCAAGTTATAATTTGTGGAATTTCCTTGAACAAGTGCAAGAACAAAAAATATAGAAGAAAAGAACTAAAAATGTATTTGCAGTCATCTGTGGTTACACTCAAGTATCGGTTTAACTTTGTTTTGTTTATTTAGTTTAATGTGGCATTTCATAATCCCATGAAAGAATGAATTGAATGAATATATGGCAAAAGAATATAACCAAGGAAAAATTCTAGCAGGAGTGGGTTGGGTTGTCGGTTTCTAGGTGGAGAAGAAGGGGCAGCAGACGTCTAGTATTAAATTTTGCCACAAAAGTTTAAGCAAAAGATTTTCTATTTAAACATCGTGTTCTATAACAAACAAATACAAAGTCAGAAGAACGTTTTGTGTCAAAGTATTATTGGGTGGGTTGTCAGGATGACGATGATGTCTTCTTAACAAAAGATTTTCAACAATTATCTCTTGTTAAACATAGAAATAATAGCGAAAAAATTAAAATCTATTTAACCAAGAATATTATTATCATGTGGTTTAGAAAAAGATTGAGGAAACAAAAAAAAAAGTATTCTCTATAGATCTTTCAACATAGAAAGAAACAGGTCAATTAAGGGAAAGGCCATCTGTCGTTTATTAGTAACATGTCAAAATGTTATTGTTGCAAAATATTTCATTTTGTTAAAGATTTTCTACTTCCATAACCCACTCCCTCCCACTAGTTAGTGATCTAAATAAAACCACATAATACATTTTATAAAATCTGTTAAAAATTCATTTAACCTTCATTTTACTCGGGCGCTCTACCCAAAAAATCCTGGCCACAATTTAAGGCGTTTAAACAGCGTGTAGTCTTTTATAATTTACAGCATGTGTCGAGTACTTTTATGCAACAACAACAACAACAGAAAAAAATTAGAGGGAAGAAAAAAACATACGAAATGAATGAAATAAATTTCAAAATCAATTCCATTGAGACCCGGAATTCGTCGAAGCATGAGAGAGAGTTAAAAGGTAATACAAAATCTATTAGTCTTACAGAACAAAATCCTCAAATCGTTGTCAGCAAATGATGAAGAAAATAAAATTAAGCCCCCTTCCTTTTCCTCCTTTCTTGCCTCTATCTATTTGGTGGCTTTCCACGCTTCTTGTTCGCTAATAAAATACGATTCGATTGTAAACATGTAATTGGAAACCTGTTGGTTGATGTAGGAAAAGTGAAGTACTTACACCGACTACGGAAAGAAACACAAACTCATTTGAGTACTTATTTATTTATTATATGAATATTGCAAGTTGTAATGTTGCACAGTGGCTTGCGTTTTCAAAAATTTAATTAGAAAACAAGCTTAGGATTTTGAATTCATTGACTTTCTAAATTTTTGAAAAGAGTCCAATTTTGTCCTAAAAATTGTTTAGTGTTTTAATGTTAAGGAAAGACCTTAGATTATAATGAAGGTACATAATTTTTTTCAAATACAAATTTTTTTAATAAATTTAAAATTATTATTGAAATTTCAAAATTTAAAATTTTTGAAATTTAAAGTTTTGATTAAAATTTTATATATAAAGATTTTGATAAAATTTTAACGGTGGGTACCTTTTTTTAACTTTTTCGAGTAAGAAGGGCCTTTGAAAATTTTAGATGATTAGAAATTAATTTTTTGTACCATATTTTTTTTTTCAAATTCTATTTTTTTTTTTTTGAAAAATATATGCAATTTTTCGTAAAGTTTAAAATATTAATAAAATTCAAAATTTTAATAAAATTTAAATTTTTATTAAAATTTTAAATTTTCAGTGAAGTCTAAAATTTTTATTAAAATTTGATACGTAACGATTTTGATACAATTTGGATTGTGGGTACCTTTTTTAATATATAGGTTGTGAATAAGGGACTTTTTGGAAATTTTGTCTCTAAGGGGGTAAAACGGTTAAAAAGGGTAAAAAATCGACAACGTTTTATCTTCTACTGTAATAGGCATAGAAACAAAATTTAAATTACGTTTTGAACAGCTATTAAAATAAGCGGATAGCTGTTTGGTACTTTTTTAAAACTATGCCCGATAGGCGGTAAAATAGGGAGAAAATAGTTTTTTTTGATACTTTATGAACCCATTCTTATCTTTTGAAGCAAAGGAACTTTGTACTTGAACACATATTTGGTACTTTTTTGATTTCGAGGGATAAAATTTAAATCGGATTTTACAAGAATCCATTACAAGAGTCCAGTACCTTTCCATAGGCCGAAGCTCTGGACATTCAGGTGGAATTGCCTCTTGTGGTAAAAAATTAAATTATTGTTTGAATACCACTCGAGTGCCTTTTTTCCATAGTGAAATGATGCCAAATTGGGCCAAAAATATGTAGGCACTTGGTGCTGTCTCTAAAAAGGTAATAGCCGTTTTCGTAGGCACTTCGTTTTGCCACAAATGCTTGACTTCTTTTGCCACAACTGCTAATAGCTTGTCACACGATAAATTTCTTTGGGAATTTTGTTTGTTTTTTTTTTGTTCGAAACTCTTCCCGAACTCTTCCTCCTTTATCGGCACCATAAAAAAATCTTGGCCGGGAAGTTGAGAAAAGTTTGTTTCGACATCGTGTGGTCAGGTATTTTTTTATAAAATCTGTCTTAAATTTTTTCGCTGGTTTTTTGCTTCTTAATTCTTTACCGAATTGCGATCTGGAACTTTATATGTCTTCAGTGCAGCATAAGCTTTGGCTCACCATACGAGCTGTTTTTCTAATCGAAGTATTAGAAAAGAGTTGCTCGACTTTTTTGCCTTACCAACATTCCTTGGACCGTTTCTACTTCCTGATCCAGGTTTTCTTTTAACCCCTTGACGTATTTCCACGAGTCTGACTCGTGGTACAATTTCTGTGCCTAACACGATTATAACGAGTCTGACTCGTTTTGCGACTGTTCTTAAGCACCAAAACTGGTTTGTTTAGTGAAAGTTGGAAGCGAACTTCGTTACACTAATTGATACGTCAAGGGGTTAAAGCTCATCAGGTCTTTATACCTTTTAATGGCATTTGAAACAGTTGTTGTTTTTCTGTTATCTTTGAATTCCAGTGGAGCATAGGGCCTCAAATATCCTTTTGTATCGAATTCTATTGCGAGATATTAGGCATACGTCATTCCATGAATAATTTGCTGCTTGCAACTCCACATCAATTGACCTTCTTCACATTCTAGCAGGTGCTCCAACACGATGGCCGTTTCCCTGTGGATTCTAACGAAGCGCTTGTAGGGCGTTTTAAAATTGTTGGTGTCTTCCATTTCCATTTATTTTTCCGTACTTTTTTCGCAGTCCATTTTTTTTATCATTTTGACTAAAGACCTAGTGGGTAAAGATAATTCGAGTATGCTGAATTCAATGACGCTAACTAAATGGAGGAGGTTGCCCAATAATGGAGAAGGTAAATATTCACATAACTCGAAAACTGTTTATTTTCTTGAACGATCTTGAAAATCGAAATTCGGCAACAAAATTATCTTACAGAAACATTTATTATTTGTTTAATCCGAGCAGTTATTTTGGAAACAAATTTTCTTGTTAGCAAAAAAAGATATTTTTTTTGAAAAATCTCAAAAATTTCAATTTTCAAAAATTCATTTATAAATTCCATAATCTAGTTATGCAGTTATTATTAATATACGCTTATAGTAAACAAACAAAAACAAGCCCTAAATTATAAAAATCCACCCACAACTTGTATATATGTGCACAAAAAAAGGGTCCTACTATATAAAACAAGAGGTAGGGACGACCTACGCGCGTTTTCAAGGTTGACCAAAGTTCCTGACTTCATAAGATTTGTCGCTTTCAAACCCAACACGCTCAGTGATGGATGGTACACTAAAGATGAACGTATTTAAATCTTTAAAATGGTTCTCTTGAACAAAATCCTTAGGTCCCTTTCTATTTTGCGCGTCACATATTATCCTTAAAGTTCATAAAACTAATGGCATCCTACATGAAAATCATACACTCACGAAATTATGTTGTTTTCAAATGAATATTCATTTAAATTTACATGAAAATTGATTTTTAACATATTTATAAATTTATTTAAAAAACAACCTACAAAAAAATACTGAAAATCCGTAACATTTGAAAATATCAGTTGTTTAGTTTTTATATATTTTTTCAATTATTATATCAAATATAATTCGTATTTGTTTAATTATTGTTTTTCCTTAAGTATCTTAGGTTTGTTTACTGAAGAAACTTTTTATAATACTGGCCGCCTATCACGGGGTATGGCCTAAGCAAACAACAAACTTTGTTTTGTCTGTTTGGTTTTTTGATGCCTTAAAGGATATAACCTTTTTATGGTTTCGTCTTTTATATTACGTTAATTTCAAAAACAAATTAAAATAGTCCGTTTTATGGAAATTTTATGTAGTTTTTTACCATTCAATTTTTTAAAAATAAATGAAAATTTCCGTTTTTTATACTAAAAATGTAATTTAAATTTTTGTCAGTAATTTTTTTGAAAACAACTGAATATTCCGTTTTTAAAACTGAAAATGTAGTTTAAATATTTGTCAGTTAAATTTAAATGAAATATTTATTGAATTTGAATGAAAAATCAGCTGACCGGTTTTTAAATGAATATTCATTCATTATACCCTTCACCACCATAGGTGGAGAGGGTATTATAAGTTTGTGCTGATGTTTGTAACGCATAGAAATATTTGTCTTAGACCCACCTTTTAGTATACCAATAGACTTAGAATCACTTTCTGAGTCGATTTAGCGATGTCCGTCCGTCCGTCCGTCTGGCTGGCTGGACGGCTGGCTGGCCGGCTGGCTGGCTGGACCCCCATGTAAACCTTGTAATCAAACTACAGGTCGCAGTTCTAAAGATAATTTGATGAAATTTTGCACAGATAATTTTTTTGATAATGGGACCATGGCTATTGAAATTCGTCTAAATCGGTCCATTATTTATGGTACCTCCCATAGGTCCCACTTCCCGGAATTGCTATATTGGCCACAAATATCAATATTTTTTCATGAAATTTAAAACAAATACTGCTTATGTAAACTTAAATCACTGTACCAAATTTCGTTGAAATCGGTCCACATTTGACCATAGCTCCCATACAAACTCTTCTTTAAAAACGCACTAAATGAGACAAAAAATCACTAAAACGCTCGTAAATCTAAAGATAATGAAAATTTTGTGTTTATTTTTTGCATACATAATTTTTGTAACAACTGTAATCAATTTGCCGAATTTCGAGATAATCGGTCCACATTTGACCCTAGCTCTCATATAAGTCCAAATGACGGAAACAGGTTGAATATACGTTTGAGAAAATGTTTGTATGATGGCAAAATTTAGCAAATATTTGTCTGTATACAGGAAAAATAACACCTTTGACCTTAGTGGTGAAGGGTATCGTATGGTCGGCTTGACCGACTATAGCGCTTTCTTACTTGTTTCAAATTACATTTTAAGTTAATTTTACTTACATAATATTCTGAGTGTACGTAAAAGAGTAAATACACACAAGTAGCATCATTTACTCGTTTAAGTAAGTTTGTTTTTTCTGACCCTATTAAATCAGCTTATACAAAGTACTTTTTTTATTTCACCAAGTACAGAACATTACATTGGCGTCATAGCTATCCAGCTTCGGCCTCGATTTGGCTGATTGTATCCATGTTACACATTAATATTTTAAAACCAAAGATTTTAGAAACCTTTCGGTTTCTGTTGCCCAAATCTCTAAAACTATTTTACCGAAAATTTCAAGATAATACTTTTTAATACAATGGTTGTTGGTTGGCATTTCTTAGCCGAATATTAGACACCCTTGTGAAATAACCTTAATGATTTAAATATTTGTAATCCACCAAACCACTGTCCCATAAAATATCTTCATACACTTTCGTAATAAGTATACGCAACTTCTCGTCTATTCATACGATACGGAAAAAAGCAATAAGTACGACTCGACTACACTTCAAATCATTGGAGGGTGAAATGTGTTTTCAATTTAATACCTCTAACACTGTCAGTCAGTCAGTCATTCAGCCAAACTGGCTGGCTAAATATCTAGCAAACAGGCTGTTTATTTGCTTCATAGTCGCTGCCTCTTTGCCTGCTAAACTTCATCAACTGACTCTTCTTCCCTTACTCTAAATATCTTGAAGTCGTCGCAGCAACTTGTTCAAAAGAGTGGCAGGCTGAAAAACTTGACACAAGTCTATCGAATCAGACGGACGCAATGAGCATAAAGTAGTAGATAGTGAGGAAGTATTAAATTTCATTTTCTGTCTTTTAGGGTGGCAGGCAAAAAATAGAAAAAAAACATGAATATTGCTTCTTGTTCATAACGAACAGCTACTACTAATAAGAAACGTAACATAACAAAAAAAAATCCATACAGAAACGGCACTTGCCGATTATTATTGCTAAACATTGAGGTAAACATTTGCGGCTTCAGTATTTTTCACTGTGTCTCTTTATTGTAATTTTTGTATTTATTGAAAATGTGTTCCTAGTGCTTATGCCTTCATAGTTTCATAGAATGAATCTTTTCCTTGTTGTTAATGTATTCACTCACTCATCAGTTTGTATGTAGTAGGTATTCGCCGCTATTGCAAGTACATACGATTCGAGTATCTCTTGTATCTGTTTTCATTTTATGTCATGCTGACAAAATAGTCCCCAAGGAATTGTGAAAAATTCATTAAACTCCAATCAGTCATTCATTCATTTATTTATACAGTTTTCTTTTCAAGTCTTTGTTATCGTCGATAGAAGTAAAATGGGTTGCCTGTTTTTTTCTTTCTGTCCGACTATTCTATTCTTTTGTTCAATTTTATATTTTAACATTTGCATTAACTTTTCTTCCTTCTTTTCTATTTCAATAGTTTTTGTGTTACATTTTCTTTCAAATATTGAATTTCATTTAGAACCTGTATAGATTTGGTATTATGAACTCATTTGGTTTAAATAACTTGTATTTACTTATTTTGTATTTATTATTCTTTTTTATTGAAAAAGTTTCATTCAGTCGGGGATGGTGGTCCGTGTTTATGTCATGCAAATATTTTGTCCAAATATGTTGATTATTGCAATCTGTTAACAATTTGTCAAGTTGTATAATCATGATGATAATTTTGAAACTTATTAACTTTTAAAGAGAGTTTTAAAATAATTTATAAAAACAAGATTTTATATCATTGATCGGGATAGAATTATTTCTTTAGTGATGGGGTCAATTTGTATTTGCTTTGAAGATAATTTATAGTTTATTTTAGATTTTTATATTTTCTTAAAACAATGCTACGAGTAGATTGTGCTATTAGCATAAAATCGGAGTATTTGTTTGCGAGACAACAAAAATAACAACAATATATTTTTCTTTCTTTCTTAAGTAGTTTTCGAACGCGTAAAAATCTTTTCGATAGGTTTATATTTTCGATAGTTATACTGACCAATAGGTTTTACATACAAGAGGTGCTGAACTTTGGCCCACTGTAGAGGACACTGTGTTAAAAATAGGTCTAAAACTCTAGCTACAAATTTGACAATTTCTGCACATTGCGCCACAATCCGCCCAGTAAAAAAATAACATAAATATACTTATAAATATTTATGTTTTTTTTTTAATTAAAACTGAAAAACTTCACAGACAATACTTTGCACCACAACTTCTCAAAAATTTGGAAAAACTGAAATTAGTTTGTCGGAAGTTGCAAGCTAACAAAGAACAAACATGTTATGCACCAAAACTTTGCCCTTTTAATATCAATATTTTTGCTGTCGTTTGCGATCATCGAAGGCCCGATTATTTAAAACATGGCTCCATCATTATAGACCAAAAGTAAATGCACTTAATAGTCAAACAAGTTAATTTAATTTGCCATTTTATTTTTAAATAATAGTATGGACTCTATAATAACAGAAGCCGACTACTGATTAAAAATTTCGTAAATATTACGATCATTAGTTAAACTCGTCAAAATGAGCGCCACAAACATTTAGTTGATATTTGATGTCAACAAAGTATAAAATAATTTTCCAAAGAAAATTTTTGATAAAAATTTTTTTCCAAAGAAAATTTTTGATAAAATTTTTTTTCTATAGAAAATTTTTAATAAAAATTTTTTTCTATGGAAAATTTTTGATAAAAATTTTTTTTATCGAAAAATTTGATAAAATTTTTTTTCTATACAAAATTTTTAGAAATTTTTGATAAAAATATTTTTTACTCAAAAAGTTTCTTCAAAAATTTTTTTTTATAAAAAATTTTTGATAAAAATATTTTTCTATGGAAAATTTTTGATAAAAATATTTTTCTATAGAAAATTTTTGATAAAAATATTTTTCCATAAAAAAATTTTAATAAAAATAATTTTTCCATTTTTTGATAAAAAATATTTTTCTATAAAAAATTTTAATAGAATATTTTTCTATACAAAAATTTTTGATTAAAATATTTTTCTATAGAAAAATATTGATTTTCTAAAAAAATAAAAAAAAATATTTTTCTATAGAAAATTTTTGATAAAAATATTTTTCTATAGAAAATTTTTGATAAAAATATTTTTCTATAGAAAATTTTTGATAAAAATATTTTTCTAGAATTTTTTTTTAAATAGTTTTCTAAAAAAATATTTTCTATAGAAAATTTTTGATAAAAATATTTTTCTATAAAAATTTTTTGAAAAAAAAAGTTTCTATTAAAAATTTTTGAAGACAATATTTTCTATGCAAAAAAAAAAAAAATTAAAAAAAAATAATTTTCTATAGAAAATGTTTTAGAAAAATATTTTTGAAGATTAATTTTCTATACAAAATTTTTGATAAAATTATTTTTTTATACAAAATTTATGATAAGAATATTTTTCTATAAAAAATTTTTGATAAAAATATTTTTCAATAGAAAATTTCTGATAAAAATATTTTTCTATAAAAAATTTTTGATAAAAATATTTTTCTGTAAAAAATTTTTGCTAAAAATATTTTTCTATTATTATTTTTGAAGAAAATTTTTGATACAAATATTTTTGTCTAGAAAATTTTTGAAAATTTTTGTTAAAAATATTTTTTAATCTAAAATTTTTTTCAAAAATATTTTTCTATGGAAAATTTTTGATAAAAATATTTTTCCATAAAAAATTTTGAATAAAAATAATTTTCCATTTTTTAATAAAAATATTTTTCTATAAAAAATTTTTAAAGAATGTTTTTCTATACAAAAATTTTGATTAAAATATTTGCCTATAGAAAATTGTTGATAAAAATATTTTTGTATAGAAAATTTTTGATAAAAATATTTTTCTATAGAAAATTTTTGATAAAAATATTTTTCTATAGAAAATTTTTAAGAAAATTATTTTTCTAAAGAAATTTTTTAATAAAAACATTTTTCTGTAGGAAATTTTTAATAAAAATATTTTTCTATAGAAAATTTCTGATATAAATATTTTTCCATAAAAAATTTTGAATAAAAATATTTTGGAAAAAAATTTTTCTACAGAAAATTTTTAAAAATTTTTGATAAAAATATTTTTCTATGAAAAATTTTTGATAAAAATATTTTTTTATGAAAAATTTTTCATAAAAATATTTTTCTGTGAACAATTTTTGATACAAATATTTTTAAAGAACATTTTTGATAAAAATATTTTTCTATAGAAAATTTTTGTTTAAAATATTTTTCTATAAAAAATTTTTAATAAAACTAATTTTTCCATTTTTTGATAAAAATATTTTTCTACAAAAAATTTTTAAAGAATAGTTTTCTATACAAAAGTTTTTGATTCAAATTTTTATTCTATATAAAATTTTTGATAAAAATATTTTTCTATAGAAATTTTTTGATAAAAATATTTTTCTATAGAAAATTTTTGATAAAAATATTTTTCTAAAAAAATTAAAAAAAAAAAAATAGTTTTCTATAGAAAATTTTTGACAAAAATATATTTCTATAGAAATTTTTTGATAAAATAATTGTCTATAAAAAATTTTCCATAAAAGAAAAATAAAAAAAATAATTTTCTACAGAAAATTTTTGATAAAAATATTGTTTGTTCCCACAAACATTTTTTTTTTGGCTTTTATCAATAAATTGTCTATTACATTAATAAATAAATGTAATAGACTGGGATCAAATGTGAATAATTTTTCTTTTTGAAAAATATTTTTTCATAAAAATGTTTATCTATAGAAATTTTTTTCTATACGATTTTGTTATGATTTTTGGTTCTCTTCTTTTGTGCCGACCATGGTTTTACAGCGTTGGAAATCTAAGTACAAATTTCCATTAACTTCCCATCCATAATTCAGATTTGTATGATCATCTAAGGTCAGAACACTTTTAAATTGTTAACATTTATAACTAGCCTTTTGGAATTGACATACTTCTCTTATCCCACCATTTCAATTACAATTAAGTAAACATTTTTCTTTCTATGGACCTAAAATTTTCTCAACAATTCCATCAACATTAGAGAATTGCAAATCAAAACAAACTTTGAAATGCAGATCGAAACAATTATTATGCTCTACTATTTTTGATTTTGAAAAAATTATACAAAATATTTAATAATGAGCTAAATATTTCCGTTTTTTGTGATATTCTATTCATGCGATCAACTGATGATGCCGGCAATTTTATGCATTTTAAGCGTTTAGACGAAAATATCAAAACAAACACAACAATGGCATGCAAGTCAAATAGAAAGAAAGACAGACGGACATACATAAATTCAATATTCAAACGCACATCTCATCTTCGAAAAGATAAAGGGAGTGGAACTAATAGAACCTAAAGGGAAATTATAAGCAATATTATAAACCAGTTACCAGTTTTTCCATCTCCCTCTTTACCGATTTCAAAATTAGTAAAAAAAAACTAACTCAGACAAAAGCAATGACACATGAATAGAAAAAATCAATAGATATAAAAAAACTGAATTGAAAACAAAGAAAGAACCAGAAATAATTCGAAATGCACGCACAAAGTCTATGGGAATTATAGAGGGATTTTCTTCTTTTTTTTTAATACATTCTTCCAATTCCAATTCATTTCGGATAGACAGAGAAAATACCTTTTTAAATGCATTGCTAGACTTTGTGTCGTCGGCAGGTAGTTTTTGGGATGGATACAAATTTGTTACAATATTTGGCGGCATAACTGGAAAAATTGGGTTAATTTTACATCAGAGCTAGAGGAAGTGAGTTTCTAGGCAGACACATGCATTCAAAAACCTACGCTTTTCTATGTGTTAGGGAATGTGTTTGTGTATCTGTGATTGCATCTTGCAGCAAGTGTGGGAATTTTTATCTTTCCTAACAAATCTTATCTTACCTCTTCTCATACACATTGAGTTGAAAATCTCTATTGTCTAATTTGATGTCATTCATGAAAAAATAAAATAATGAGAAAAAAGGCAATAGAAAAAAATCTTAAAACGAGACCTGTTTATAATTTCCACATTTTGTGTCAATAAGGCATCATAGACTGAAGCAACCCATCACATCTAGGATTTTAGGAGTCTATCAGCTAAACGACTTTTAAATTACATTTAGGGATATAGCCAGCCAGCCAGGTCTTTGTCTAAAATATTATTATATGGAAGAAAGGCAAATACTCACATGATTATTTGTTAAAATTACAAAAGGTACTTGCAACTTGTTCATTCATGTTTGCGAAACTCTTATTTGCCGCATTTTTTTATTGTTATCAAGTCTCAAAGGACTTAAATATTGTTACACAATCACTAGGTGGTATCAAAAGGAAATATATATTTATTTAAGATCCTAGATTTTGCACAGTTTCATCATAGACTTTTAGTAGCAATTTGTTTATTTGTAGGAAAAATATGTATAATTGAATATAATTACATTTTAGAATGAGATTGATAAATCGTCAAGAAAAAAATCAAAAAGAACATTCAAAAGTTTTCGTTTTAAATTTCAAAATATATTTTTGATAACAAATTTTTTATAGAAAATATATATAGAATTTGTTCTTAAAAAATTTTTTGATAAAGAAAGAAATTGTAGAACAAAAAAAAGTACCCCATTATAAGTCCGATTTAAAGTGTAAGTAGTTTACCTCCTTCCATTTTCGAGATATCACTCAGAGGAGTCTTGAGTGAAAATAATATTTGAATGGACTTGTGAGAAACAATAATTATTATGTCAAGTCCCACCTGCGAATTCTTCTACTTTAGAAGTTTTCTTAAAATAACACTTTTATAGGGTTTATTCAAAAATTATTCGCACTTAATCCCAGTCTATTACATTAATGTAATAGACAATTTATTGATAAAAGCCAAAAAATGTTTGTGGAGACAACCAATTCCTTGACACGTTTCGATGGTTGGCTTTTATCAATAAATTGTCTATTACATTAATGTAATACACTGGGATTAAGTACGAATAATTTTTCTTTTAAATACATATTTATTATACTGACAAGTTTGTATATTTTTTGATTCAATTTTTTCATATAAAATTTTCTAATATACAATTTTTTCTTGTAAAATTTTTTCACAAAAAATTTCCGATGTAAAATTTTAATATACAAATTTTTATTTGCAGAAAATTTCCATTTAAATTTTTGGATATTAAATTTTTTCATAAAAAAATTTCAATATTCAATTTTTCCTACAATAATTTTCTATATAAAATTTTTTCACAAATATAGAATAACTCTATATAAAATTTTCTTATAGAAATTTTGTTATAAATTTTAAAATAGATAATATTTTGATACACATTTTTTTCGAAATATATTTCTATACAAAATTTTTTTGATATCAATTTTTTTTTCAAAGAATTTTTCTATATACAATTTTTTCATAGAGATGTTTTTGATATAAATTTTTTTCTATAGAAATGGAAAAATTATAAAAATCAAAAATTTATAATGTGAAAGTTTTTTATAGAAAATTTTTTAACAATTTTTTTATTAAAAATGTTCTATATAAAATATTTTCCCTCAACATTTTTTTGATGTCAATTTTTTTCATAGAATTTTTCTTTATACAATTTTTTCCTAGAGATTTTTTTGATATAAATTTTTTTTTTTTTATAGAAAATGGGGAAATTATAAAAATCAAAAATTTATATAAAAAAATTCTCTATGAAAAAATTTTATATAGAAAAATGTTCTTTGAAAAAAATTTATATATATAAAAAAAAAAAATTCTTTAAAAACATTTTATGCTAAAAATTTTTTTTGAAAAAAAATTGTCAAAAATTTTTCTATTAAAAAACCTTTTTTTTGTATCATAAAATTTTATATAGAAATATTTTTTTTAATTTTTCCAAATAAAATTAAACATTTATTGGTTTTATCAAAGAAACATTTATTAAAATAATAAATAATTGGAATAAATTGGGATCATAGTGCAATACACTACTGTAAAACTTTTTAATTAAATTTATATTTGATGTCCCAAAATTTTTGATAAACCTTTTAAATTCATTACTTTTAACGAAAATTAAAAAATTTATTTTTTTTCGTACAAAACATTCTATATACAATTTTTTGAAAGAAAATTTTATAATGTAAATTTTTATATAGAAACATTTTGTAGGTTGATATCAAAATTTTCATATTTTTAAGATTTTTTATGTCATTTCTTTTATAAAACATTTCTTGTTAAATCTCTTCTTAAAAATTTGTTGATATTACATTTTTCATAGAAAATTTTTCAACTTTTTTTTATATAAATAAAATTTCTAATAAAATTTTCGATATAAAAGTTTTTCATAGAAAAAATTTTTTTATAGAAATAATTTCGATATAACATTTTTCACAAAAAAATTTTTAATACAATTTTTTTTTATAGAAATTTTTGCAATATAATTTTTTTTCATATAAAGTTTTTTTATATTTTTTATTAAACAATTTTTTAAAGAAACAAATTTTAATATAAATTTCGATGTTAGTTTTTGATACAAACTTTTTTTTCATATAAAATTTTTTATACAATTTTTCATATAAAATTTTTTATACAATTTTTCATAGAAAAACTTTCGTAATTTTTTGTTGTAAATTTTTTTTTATTGAATTATCTGTTTTTAAAATCTTATCTAGAAATTTCTTTGATGAAAATTTTTTTCAAAGATTTTTCGATAAATTTTTTAAAGAATACTTTATAATCAACAAAAGTGTGGGAAATAAAGAAATGATAAAACTGAAAAATGTTTGTGTGTTTCTGTTCAGATGATAATCTTCGCTTTATATTGATATTTGTTGGACACAATAATAATTCGTATTTATTCTGTCTCTCAATATATGATATAATGTGTGGTTTTCGCTCTGTCTAGAAGTAGGGATAAGAGATGGATTAATCAACCATCGAAACGCGTCGAGGAAAGGTTTCCCCACCAACATTTTTTGGTTTTATCAAAAAACTATTTATTACAATAATAAATTTGGGATCTTAGTGCAACAGTAAAACTTTTTAAATAAACTTTTTTTATAGAAACATGTTTGTCATTATTTTGTTTGATAACAATTTTTGATAAGACAATCTTTTCTTATAAAAATTTTCGATATTACATTATTTTTTTAAAAACTTTCCAAAATGCAAACATTTTTCATAGAATTCTTTCTAATATTATTTTTTCATAGCAAATATATCGAAAATTTTTGTATAAGAGTCAAATCAAAAATTTTTGAACACGTACTGAACCGCTCCGCTTTGGATAAAACCACTCCAATTTGGATAAAATTCTCCTAGTTCATAAAATTTTTAAAATTCTTTAAAACTTTAAATTTCGCTTTAGTTCAGATTTTATTTCTAATTTTTTCCTAATTTTTTTCAAAGCATACCCATTTTATACTCCTATAATTTTGTATACGGTTATCAGATTTTGATAAAACTAGGCTCATATTTTAGCATATATCCTGTAGTTTAATGTCCTTTTAATTATTCATGTATTGCATAACGAGGGATATCAATTATGGCCTTGACTCAAAGATATCTCAAAAACCATACCTTCGATTTTCTTTATCCTTCTCTCAAATATGGATTATAGTGTTTACATCAAAAAATAAAAACCAAAAAAGTGGCCCATTAGGGAATTTTAAAATAATAGACTTTTTGTAAAAAAACTCATGTATTTCAGTACAAATTGTGAAATTTGAAAATTTGTTCATGAAATTTTTTATATTTTTTGTTAAAAATTAGATTAATCTTTGTTTGAGTCAATAGAATTTTTTTTGTATATAATTCAATATTAAAGATGATTTCATGTAAATATTGACGACCGAAGCTGAGCCTCAAATTTTTAATACGCTGGGTCCAATTTTAGCATACCACACATCGGCCGGTATTTCACAAAAAATTCTTGAATATTGGCTTCTATAGAAATTAGTCTTGACATAGAATCACAAAAATAGTTTCAAGAAGTTAGATCTCACGATCTAGGCGGTCAGTTGATTGGTCCCAAATGAGAAATAGACTAGTCACTGAACTTCCCTATCAAATAGGCCATGGTATGTATGACATGTGGCACAGTCTTGTTGAGCCGCCGAAAAAAGTGGTGTAGAACAGCCAATGACCTGGGCCCTATTTCACTAAACTACAATTCTACAAGTTTACTAGTTACAATTACAAGTCTAATTCTTACAAGTGCTGTTCAATTGTGTTTCATTAAAATTTTCACAACAATTGTAACTTTTTGGGCTTGTAAACTACAATTTCTACAATTACAATTTCTAAAATTACAATTTCTACAATTACAATTTCTAAAATTACAATTTCTACAATTAAAATAAAATAAAATATTTTGATAAATATATAGAGTCAAATAAAACATTTTTGAACTCGTACTGAACCACACCATCTACGATTTTATATAGATATTTACAGAAATATTGGTCTTAGACCACCTTTAGTATACCAATGGACTTAGAATTCATTCCTAAGTCGATGTCAGTCCGTCCGTCCATCTGGCTGGACCCCCATGTGAATCTTGTAATCAAACAAAATTAATAAGTGGTCATTAATATTGATTTTATTTTATGTTAATTTTAACTACTTTTTATTAAAAGTAGTTAAAAACCAAATTTGAACTCAATTTATTATTCACTTGTAACTTGTAAATTTTTTTTAGAGTCTCAGTCGACCCTATGCTTTTTTCCTATAATTCTACAAGTGTACAAGTACACATTTAGATTAGTGAAACAAAACCACTTGTAGAAGTATGATTTGTAAACTTGTGAATTGCAAAAATCACTTGTAGATACAAACTTGTAATTGTAATTTAATGAAACACAATTTTTTACAAGTTCACAATTTTACAGGCAAAAACACTTGTGATTGTAGACTTGTAACTTAATGAAATAGGGCCCTGTAGTTTTTTTTTTAATTCGGTCACATCAATTTTATCTTTTATAGTTTTCAAGATTTTGGTATATGAGTTTAAAGTTATTTTTTTTTTTAATTTATATTTTTTCTAAAACTCCGCCAAATTAACAGTTTATAACATTTTTGCATATGTAAAAAAATAATCTCAAAGTACTTTTTTTTATTATATAATTTTAGAATTTTCCAAATGCTTCTTGAGTATTTATATAATTTTATGTCGTGTTTATGTATTCATGCATTCACAATTCAATCTTATATAAATCGTATCTTTTGTATATCCATCTTTCCTCATTTTGCTATTAAGGAAGTGCGAAGTTAATAAAAATCAACTAAAGGAAATAATGATCGTTATTTATAAATGTTATTTATTATTCATTCGCCTATTCTTTTATAGCCATTGATGATGAAAATTGTTTCCTTGGCATTGTCTTCATAGATACTTTTGGCAGTTTGCCTTCCTGTCATGTAATAAAAAAAAAAAAAATATATATACAAAAATCAATTGCCTTTAATTTATTACCTGTCATCAGTTGATTGTTAATAATTGTTTATTATTTACACACAAAGTCAGCAAGAAACGAATCAGTTCAGGAAAAGTTTGTATGAGAAATTGTTATTTTCCGTTTAAAAATTCTCTACAAATTCCCATCAGGTGTGAGTTTGAACGAATGAATGATTTTGATAATTTTATAATAATGATTCAGCTTTTAATTAACTAAGTAATTGTTGTAAAATATTTTTGTTATGCATTTTAATTATTTATTTATTTTGTTATATTTATAAATTAAACGTAAAAAAGGAACAAATTAAATGTCATGTAATTTTATGTGATGACTGGCTGACAAGAGCTTAAGATTTTTTTTTTTTTCATTTCTTTGTACATATATTTTATGTCATGTACTTTATTTTGTCTCAATATTTTTTATTGAAATTAACTATAATGAGGCTTTTTTTTTTATTAAAATGAATGAATTCGATGAAACAAGATTTTGGAAAAATTCTTTTGCCAAATTAACTTTTTTATAACTGCTTTACAATAAATTTCGATATAAGAAACTAACCTCCTTAATCATAAACGAAAAATAAGCTTATGACAAACTTATAAATCAAAATTTCCATAACAAATATTTTCAATAAACCTTTGACCTGCATTGTAAAGTGTACAAAAAAGTTGGGCTACTGGAGGAGCTAGCGACAAATAGCGCTGTTTCAAGACAAAATAAGTATGGTAACTGTTTGGCGTTAAGGTCGATGATTTAACAAATCCGACAGTGAACAGCCCGAAAATCCTATGAGTCACACTCGACAGAGTTTTTACTTCGTTTTTTCTGACGTTTGGTTCTTAAAGCGCTAGCCAGCAGAAATGGACAAAGAAAATTAATGACTATCTTTTAAGCGATTGGCGGCCGGTCAGAGACAAATTATGCTGCTCCGGCTAAGTCAACGTCATTAAGCAATACTCAGTGGAAAATATCCAATGCTACCCTAAGAACAATCACTGGCTGCCTACAAATTACCTCAATACATTATCTTCATGAGGAAACAACTGAGACCGGGGTAGATCAACAGATTAAATATCTTTTGGTCCCGCATTGACCGTGTCATCCAAAATGTATTTCCAGGATGTAGTCAGGGTCTTTATGATGCCCACGCCAACCTTACTTCCTGTATCGCCAACCTTACTTCCCTTAGTCCAAATCCTCAGGACTTAAAACATCTAGTGCATAAACATCTCGTGACAGTAGCAAAACTTATTGGCCTTATTTGTTGCTCGTAAGCAACAAATTGATAAAAATTTAAACAGAACTGTTACAACAACAAAAATAAGTGTTTCAAGAACAAGGATGGAACCCCTTCCGGAACAGGAGATTTATTTTTGCTGAGGTTCACTTAAACAATTTAAAATGTGCGGGCTCGCACGAATTTTGATGCGAACGGCGCACTGTGGTTCAGTATCGTTTTTCATTGGCCAAAACTATGTAACTATTTAACTAATAAAGTTTTTGTATACGTTCTTTTTACAGTCAATAGATGACATCTTAAGGATGGCCAAATGCATCAAAAATTTAAAATTTTAATTTTTGAAGTCGAATATCTTTTAAACCACAAGAGATAGGATATGAATGAGATATAGTATGATTCTTTAAATCGGTTGGGAAATTACATTTTTAGTGATTTATGAGTCTGAGGTGCCCTACTTTGTTGGCCGATTGTGCCGCCCTAGTAAAATCTAGGTTTTACGGTTCAAAACTTACACTTCTGCTATATGCACATAAACTATTTTAGAAGTTCTGGACTTATTTCCATTATATTTTTCCACCATCCCACCGTGCTATGTTTTGCTATCTGCAATTTGCATTTATGGTAATTTACAAGAAATTCTGATAGATAGAATAGAAAATTTTGAGTATTTTCATTAAAATTAAAAATTTGTTCTACGGGCTGGTCCGGGCGGTTGCAAAAGCATATATAGGCTAAAATACTTTTGCCTTTCTTTAGATGATTTCGATTTCAAAAAACAAATTCGATAGCAACAAAATACATGGTTCGAGAGAAAAAAGAAATACAATCCCGGACATTGTTGCCACGACACATTATTTTCGTAAACATTGGAAATATTTTTGTAAATATTGGGAATATTTTTCAAAATAGTAATAAATTCTAATATTAAATAATTTTAGATTTTTATATATTTTAGATATTTTCGATCCAAAAATTTTTTATATAATAATTTTTTTAAAAAAGTATTTTTCTTTGGAAGCCAAGAAAATTTTTAGCAAAAAATAGTTTTCTGTAAAATTTTCGATAAAAATATTTTTTTAACAAAAAATTTTCAAATCTTCTATAGAAAAATTTTTTATAAAAAAAATGTCTGTAGAAAAATTTTTGATGAAAAAAGTTTCCTTAAAAAAATTTTTGATTAAAAATTTTCTATAGAAACATTTTTATAAAAAAATTTTTTATAAAAAATTTTTGATAATAAAATTTTCTATACAAAAATTTTTTTATAAACAAATTTTCTATACAAAAATTTTTGATAAAAAAATTTTCTATAGAAAAATTTTTTTAAAAAAATTTTCTATAAAAAATTTTTGATAATAAAATTTTCTATAAAAAATTTTTGATAATAAAATTTTCTATACAAAAATTTTTTATAAACAGATTTTCTATACAAACATTTTTGATAAAAAAATTTTCTATAGAAATTTTTTGATAAAAAAATTTTCTAAAGAAAAATTTTTCATAAAAAAATTTCCATAGAAAAATTTTTGATAAAACAATTTCTATAGAAAAAGTTTTGATAAAAAATTTTCTGTAGACAAATTTTTGATAAAAAAATTTTCTATAGAAAAATTTTTGATAAAAAAATCTTCTATAGAACAATTTTTGATAAAAAAATTTTCTATAGAAAAATTAGCTATAGAAAATTTTTGAATAAAAATAAAAAACAAGTAAGAAAGAGCTATGTCGGTCAAGCTCGACCATACGATACCCTTCACCATTTTGGTCAAAGGTGTTATTTTTCCTGTGTAAAGACAAATATTTGCTAAATTTTGCCATCATACAAACATTTTCTCAAAACTTATATATTTAAGCTGTTTCCGTCATTTGGACTTATATGAGAGCTAGGGTCAAATGTAGACCGATTATCTCGAAATTTGGTTGATAACAATTGTTACAAAAATTTTTAGATTTACGAGCGTTTTAGTGATTTTTGTCTCATTTGGTGCGTTTTTAAAGAAGAGTTTGTATGGGAGCTATGGTCAAATGTAGACCGATTTCAACGAAATTTGGTACAGTGATATTAATTTACATAAGAAGTATATGTTTTTTATTTTCATGAAAAAATATTTATATTTGTGGAAAATATATTATTTCCGGGAAGTGGGACCTTTGGGTGGTACCATAAATAATAGACCGATTTTGACGAATTTCAAAAGCTGTGCCAAATTTCATTAAATTATCTCTTGAATTGCGACCTGTAGTTTGATTACAAGGTTTACATGGGGGTCCAGCCAGACGGACGGAGTGACATCGCTAAATCGACTCAGAAAGTTATTCTAAGCCTACTGGTATACTAAAAGGTGGGTCTAAGACAAATATTTATATGCGTTACATACATAAGCAGAAACTTACATATAATACCCTTTCCACCTATGGTGGTGAAGGGTATAAAAATGGAGTAGAAATTTGTTTCTTTCTAAAACGTTAGAACTACACATTGAAAAAACAACCTATTTAAGTAAAAGTCGACTATTTTTCTATTCTGTTCTCTTTGCGCCGTGATCATCAGTATTAGCTGTATGAACTCTATGTATGTGTGTAGGTTATATATCAAACTAAAACAGCTGATATGGCATAAACAAAAACAGTGTTGACATAAAGGATGTTCCTAGAAAAATCAATATATCATATATACTTATTCATTATTGATTTTTCAAGAAATATGCAAATATATGCAAATTTTTTATATACCGTTGTAAAGCTGAGACTTCAGCCCTTTGATATGAGACAATTTTGTTGTTGTATATTTATATTAACAAAAGTTATACCCTTACAAACTTTATGATTTCGGTTCTTTTGTTTAATTACTTGTCAGTCTTTTCAATTTTTCAAAACCTTTTCTTGGGCTCCAGCTCAAAACATTAATTTAATAAAAGAAAACAACATCCTACGATTGAATCCCACAAAATTCCATGTTGTTAAGTCAAACACCCCACAACATTATTTGCTTTTCTAGTTTTTTTTTATTTTTTATTTTTGTATTGTAAATTTTATGCATTTTCTAATAAAAGAAACCAAACAAATAAAAAATGTTCTTTTGGCGCAAATAAATAATAAAATAATGAAAAAAGAGCAATAATGAATTCAACACAATTCAGTTAAAATTCAATTCAATTGCATTGAATACATCTTGTGTAATGTCAAGATTTGTTATTAACTTTTTTACATTACATTTCTTTCTTCTGTTTTCTGCAATGCGACTTTTATGTTTAATTTTTGTAAAATGAGAACAAGAATCGCAACCCCTTTTTTCGTTTTAATTTCAATTCTTTTCTTTTCATTTTGGCTAATTTAACAAATAAATAACACAGTCGGTTGAGTGTTCTTTTTTTTTTTGTTTGGATTTTCAGATTTTGAATATACAATTTTTATTTGCACACCTTTTTAAGTGGTTTAAAGAAGAACGTATGAGTGTTTCGCTGAAGAGTAATTGTTTGAATGAGTTTAAAAAGAAACGGAAATACGAAGGCAAATCCTGTTTCCTGTTTGATGTCAAAGGAATTTAAGAGTTTTATAAGTGGTAGAAGAAATGATCAAATGAATTTTGAGGAAATAACAAAAATTGTAGTTGTAGTCTACGAGATTTTAATAGTAAAGGTCTTTATAATTTTATCCAAAAGAATCCGAACCTTGTTTAGGAGTAACAAGAATTTATGTAAATTTACACCAGAGATGCCCACCATTTCATGTTTCTTACCACAAGTGGTATCAGTTGCTGTTGTTGTTATACATATAATTTGTTATTCTACTGAACATCTCCTCTGCTTTTAGACCTCTACTTTTGTTCATTATATTGTTCATTATTTTTTAATCTTAAAAAAAACCTTATCAAATATTGAATTTTCCAAAAGGACTCGTCAAGCTTTACCAATATTATTGACACTCCAACTCAGTTGGTGGCATTTAATATTAAAATTCAAAACAGCAGCAAGTCAAAAAATCAAAATTAACTTTTTTTTACTTTAATTGCGATTCAATACCCACAACCTACCTTATAATAAAATAAAGTCAAGGTATTCTTTTTTTGCTGAGACATCCATCTAAAGATACAAAATACTTTTAAATAAATTTATTTTTATGCTTATAAATGTGGTTAGTGTCTCCCTCTATCTCATGAATGCTTTTATCTTTCCATTATTGGTCTTCCATATGTCAAGTGTCAAATATTTTTATATGGACGATAATGTCAATTTATTGAATGCATTGACAAACTTGACTTCCTGTCTGATTTTATTTATTTGTTGTCATTGTTATTTATGTATGTTTTGTTGTTGTTGTTGGGCTTATTTAAAGTTTGAGGACGAAATAAATTTTATGCTTTTGAATATGAATATTAAAAAAGAATGTACCTTTTACGAGGTTTGAATTTTGTGTTACGAGATTGAGTTATTTTTATGTAAGATTGGCTATATGGCAGTTCTTATAGCAAATATTGACAAATCTCTGAACTTTTTATGACTTTAACAGAGCATAAGCCCTAGCTCTATGCTCATAAGATTGAAATTTTTCAATTAAAATGCGATTTTTTACTAAAAATTCCATTTTTACTAAAAATTACATTTTTACTAAAAATTAAATTTTTACTAAAAAAATAATTTTTACTAAAAATTTCATTTTTACTAAAAATTTAATTTTTACTAAAAATTTAATTTTTACTAAAAATTTAATTTTTACTAAAAATTTAATTTTTACTAAAAAAAAATCCATTCTTACTACAAATTCCAATTTTACTGAAAATTCAATTTTTTTTACTTAAAATTTAATTTATACTAAAAATTCCATTTTTAACTAAAAATTCCATTTTTACTAAAAATTTCATTTTTACTAAAAATTTTATTTTTACTAAAAATTTTATTTCTTACTAAAAATTACAGTTTTTACTAAAAATAACATTTATACTAAAAATTCCATTTTTCACTAAAAATTCCATTTTTTACTAAAAATTAAATTTTTTACTAAAAATTCCATTTTTTACTAAAAATTCAATTTTTTACTAAAAATTCCATTTTTTACTAAAAATTAACATTTTTTACTACAAATTCCATTTTTATAAAAATTTAATTTTTTACTAAAAAAATCCATTTTTTACTTAAAATTCCTTTTATTTACTAAAAATTTAAACTTTTTTTTAATATTAAAAAAAAGTTTTTAAATTTAATTTTCAATTTAAAATTTAATTTTTTAGTAAAATTAAATTTTTTACTACAATTAAAAAAAAATTAAATGTTTACTAAAAAATTAATTTTTGCTAAAAATTCGCTTATTACAAAAACTTCCATTTTTACTGAAACTCATATTTTTACGAAAACTTCCATTTTTCTAAAAAATTAAATTTATACTAAAAATTCCATTTTTACTGCAATTTCCATTTATTAATAATTTTATACTAAAAATAACATATTTTACTAAAAATTACATATTTTACTAAAAATTATTTTTTTTAGTAAAAGTTACACTTTTTTACTAATAATTAAAATTTTCATTTTTTACTAAATAAATATGAAATTTTTTCCTAAAAATTAATTTTATACTAAAATTAAAATTTTTTACTAAAAATTTTATTTTTTCATAAAATTAAAATTTTTTAATATAATTAAAATTTTTTTAATAAAATTTAAGTTTTTTAATAAAATTAAAATTTTTTAGTAAAATTAAAATTTTTTGTTATAAATTCCATTTTTCCTAAACATTTCATTTTCAGAAATGTTTACACCAGATTCTATTTTTAATAAAAATTTTATATTTTTATAAAAATAACATTTTTTTTACTCAAAATCAATTTTTTTACTAAAAATCTAATTTTTTACTCAAAATTAAATTTTTTACTTAAAATTAAATTTTTTTAATTAAAATTAAAATTTTTTTTTTCAAAAAATAACAAAATAGTCGGGATGTAAATATTATTCAAAAGGAAGTGTATTTGCATTTGATCCCAAATCTGTTACATTTATTTATTAATGTAACAGACCAATTTATTGATAAAAAACCAAAAAATGTTTGCGGAGAAACCAAATTCCTCGACGCGTTTCGATGGTTGGTTAAGCCATCTCTTCAGGAGGATTATCCCCAATTTAGACAGATCGAAAACCTCGCATTATTACTAAATTTACAAACATAACTATTAAGAATTATATTCATAAACCAAAAGTAAAAACGTAGATTATCGACTGAACAAAAACAAACATTTTTCAGTTTTCATCTACCTTCACTTCCCACATTCTTGCTGTAGCTACTATATGCATATTAAAAATTAAATTTTTCACTAGAAATTCCATTTTTTACTAGAAATTCCATTTTTTACTAGAATTCCATTTTTTTACACCAGATTCTATTTGTAATAAAAATTTTATATTTTTATAAAAATAACATATTTTACTGAAAATCAAGTTTTTACTAAAAATCCAATTTTTTACTTAAAATTAAATTTTTTATTTAAAATTGAATTTTTTTAATTAAAATTTAAATTTTTTATTAAAAATTAAATTTTTCACTGGAAATTAAATTTTTTACTAAAAATGCCATTTTTTACTAGAAATTCTATTTTTACTAGAAATTCCATTTCTACTGCAATTTTCATTTATTGATAATTTTATACTAAAAGTTAAGGTTTTTAGTAAAAATTAAATTATTTAGTAAAAACTTAATTTTTTACTAAAAACTAAATTTTTTACTAAAAATTAAAATTTTCTTAAAATTTTTAATAAAAATTAATTTTTTTACTTAAAATTAATTATTTTACTAAAAATTAAATTTTTTACTAAAAATAAAATTTTTTACTAAAAATAAAAATTTGTACTAAAATTTTATTTTTTTTTAGTAAAAATTAAATTTTTAGTAAAAATTAAATTTTTACTAAAAATTAAATTTTTTCCAAAAATTAAAATTTTTGATTGTCACTAGAAAATCATTTTTTTTTACTAGAAATTCAATTTTTTACTAAAAATTCCATTTTACTGCAATTTCCATTTATTAATATTTTTATACTTAAAATTACATTTTTTACTAAAAATTAAATTTTTAAGTAAAAATTAAATTTTTAAGTAAAAATTAAATTTTTCAATAGAAATTAAATTTTTTTATTAAAAAGTAAATTTTTCACTAAAATTTTAAATTTTACCTAAGAAATATCAATTTTTGCTAAGAACTAATTTTTTTTGTAAAAATTCCATTTTAAATAAAAATTTAAAATTTTCATATAAAATTCAATTTTTTACTTTAAATTAAATTTTTACTAAAAATTAAATTTTTTAATAAAAACTGTACTAAAAATTGTACTTTTTAATTTTTTACTAAAAGTTAATTTTTTTACTAAAAGTTAAATTTTTTACTAAAAATTAAATTTTTTACTAGAAATTAAATTTTTTACTAAAGAGTACATTTTTCACTAAAACTAAAAATTTTAACAAAAAATCAATTTTTTACTAGAACTAAATTTAATTTGCTTAAAATTATACTTTTTACTAAAAATTAAATTTTGTACTAAAAATTTAATTTTTAAATTTTTTACTAAATACTAAAATTTTTAAATTTAAAATTTTTTACTAAAAATTAAAATTTTTAAATTTTTTATTTAAAAATAAGTTTCCTAAATTTTTTAATAAAGTTTTAATTTTTTATTAAAATTATAATTTTTTACTACCAATTCCATTTTTGCTAAAAGTTTAATTTTAACTATTTTTTACAACATAATAATAAAAATTGAATTTTTTACTTAAAATTAAATTTTTTTACTAAAAATTAAAATTTGTACTAAAAATTAAAATTTTTACTAAAAATTAAAATTTTTACTAAAATTTTCAAAATTAAAATCTTAAATTTTTAAACTTTATGCTTAAACTTCAACTTAAAAACGTCGATTGGTTTGCACACTAAATCTATTTTTTAACTGACTCCCAAAATAAATTAAAAAAAATGAAACAGATGTGTATTTCTATTGTCAGTTTAAGAGAAAAGTACTATACCACATTACCAGCCCTTGTTCTATTGTTTATTAAGCACATGAAAAGTTGTCCCATACTTAGTCCCATAAATAGTCGGGCTTGGTCGACTACAGAGTTTTCTTACTTGTTTTTATCTAAAAATTAATAATATTTTTTTCGTTCTCCCACTTTAATATAATAATCATACATTTATTTAGACTAATTGACAACTGATATGGCGTATGTCATCTAATAAAAAAGACTTCTAAAATAAAATATGAGAGTGCATGTGTCCGTCCCTTTGTCCGTCTATTTTTCAATCTGCAAAGTATTGAATATTTCTCAATATGTTAAAAAAAAAAAATAAAAGAAACTAAATATTTTTACCACCCGAATCGTGGGATTTTAGCTTATTTACACTTGACTCCACCACACACTATTAAGCCACACCACCATGAAAACAAAAACGAAAAATATTGAAAATTCATTAAGTAAGTAGAAGTGTTTTCCCCCCATTTTTAAAGCTCTACTGGAAACACTTACACATTTACATCCACATTTACTCCTAAATATTCCCTCCTAAAACAAGTTAATATCTGTGTGTGATCTCTGTTCTTTAAACTCCTCTGCTCTTTCCTTTGTTTGCTGGTTCATTCGTTCGTTCATTTGTTTGTATTTGTTGATTTTAAGTTGGTGGAATCAAATTCACACAAGTGTGGAGATTATAATCTACAAAAAAGTATCTGTCCATTAGGTCACAAAACACATCTGATTGGAAATCTTTTGAGACAAAAAAAAAAAAAAGTAAAACAAAAAAAGAAATAAGAACAATTAATCCGTCTTCAATTTTTTTGACAGACACTTTTTGTTTGGAATTGAATACTTTTTCTTTCATACCACTTTATTTTAGTTTTTTTTTCTGTATAAAATTCATTCGGTTATAAAAGCCAACTGAGGCCGATGTTGAAATGTTTTAGGTGACAATTAATGCATTTTAGATTTTTTTAAATAATTTTTTCTTGAATTTGATGTGTGCACTTATTAAATGAAATCAATTAAAGACTAAACTTAAAGGTAAAGAGTGCTCTAAATAAAATTTGTAGTTGGATTTTCTTAAATAAAAATCAAACCTTTTAATATAAAAACTCTACAAAATACGCAAATATAATGACATATTATACAAAATCATTTAGCATTAAAATGTTTACTTAGTACTCGGGTTTTGCAAAATTATCGACTTTTTTCGGAAACCCTCCCATTAAAGATTTTACAGTTGCTTCTGATACCTTTTTGGAGCATGTGTTCCACCTGCGCTTAAAATCGGACATGTTCTTGGAAATCTTTCCTGTGTTCTTCAATTCCTTTTTTTACCAGAGCCCAATACCTTTCCACAGGCCGAAGTTCTGGACAGTTAGGTGGATTTGCCTCTCGTGGTACAAAATGACATTATTCTTTGAGTACCACTCAAGTGCCTTTTTTCCATAATGGCATGATGCCAAATCGGGCCAAAAAAATGTAGTCACTCTGTGCTCTCTTAAAAAGGGTAACAACCGTTTTTGTAGGCACTCCTTTATATAAATTTTTGTGTTTATTGTGCCAGATGCCACAAATACTTTACTTCTTTTGCCACAACTGCAAATAGCTTCCCACACGAGAAACTTCTTAGGGAATTTTGTTTGTTTTTTTGTGCGAAACTCTTGCCGAACATTGCCCCGTTTATCAGCAACATAAAAATCTTGACCAGGAAGTTGAGAAAAGTCTGCCAGTACGTATGTTTCATCATCCATCACACAACAGGTGTATTTTTTTATAAAATCAGACTTCAATTTTTTCGCTCTTTTTTTTTGCTTCTAAGTTCTTTATAGCATTGCGATCTGGAACCTTTTGGACTTTGTATGTCTTCAGTCCAGCATAAGCTTTGACTCTATGTGCAAAATTCGTAGAACATTTCACCGTACGAGCTGCTTTTCTTAAAGAAATGTTAGGCGCTCTTCGAAAGAGTCTTTTCTTCTTTTGCCTTACCAATATCTGTAGGACCTTTTTTCCTCCCTGATCCTGGTTTTCTTTCAATGCTCAGGTTTTCCTTATACCGTCTGATGGCATTAGAAACCGTTCGAGGGTCAACTTTCAAATTTTTAGCTATTTTTTTAAAAGTCCATGACGGATTTTTTTGAAAAGTTTTAATTATATTTTCACGAACTTTTTTTTCGCAGTCCATTTTGATTGAAAATTAATAATTTCTAAAATAATAGTATCTGACATATCTATAGAAACTAACTTGATCAAAAAATAAATTATTTCTTGCACTATGGATAAATTTTGTCTAAAATAGTAAATGCATATTTTTTTTAGAACACTCTTTAGAAGAATGTTTTATGTGTAAGACATGGATTAATGCATCGAATAAGGCACAGACTAAGAAATAATAGCCATAGAAAAAGTCATAAACTTAAACAAAATTTTTCGAACACGTACCGAACATCGGTTTTCCCATAATCGACACAAATGTAAAATACTAGCGACATCTATAGGAATAGTTATTCGTTTAATGTTTCTTTATAAATAAATTAGATTCTTTACAAAATCTAAATTACATTATGTGCAAATTCGAACATCATTAAACCAAAGACAAAATTTTAAAACTGTCAAAATCACGTATTGGTTTATGGAAAAACTTACCATATATTGATCCTTAAGAATATATAATGGATACAAATTTTTGATTGCTCTCCTTTTGAATGGCAGGTCTTTATTTGCTCCCATCTCAAATTTTTATAAATTTTTTAAAATAATAGATTTTTTTAAAGTTCATAAAAATCGCAAAAACATTCATTTAGGAATAAAGTTTCAGCAGGGGCTCAAAGTCTGCTTAATTTTATACAATTAGATGTAAAAGACCACATAAAAAGCAATTAGAGTGATATAAATAACTTCAAGTAATAAAGTGCTCACAGTGTGTAGCGTCCGTCACAGAAATAAAGGCTTTTTGACTAGTGCAATTTTTCTTTTTTCTCCCATTGAACTTGGTTCGTAAAGAGAACTTATAGTATGCTTTGCATTAGGCTAAAAATAATATAGCATTTTACAGAATAATATGTATCGGAAAGTGTGTAGCGTCCGCCACAGTATATATTTTTTACAAAATGATATTTATTAAATAAAAAATTTACGAACACATGTCTGTCTTATTCATAAAGCAATAACATTGTCTATATCCACAGATTAAATTTAAGGTATTAGGTATTAAGAAACGTACAGTGGGGCAAATTTGATGCTTTTGAAATTTGATTTTTTTTTAATTTTTGGGACACTCTTACAGCTAGCCGCAGCATTCTTTCGAGGAAAAATAAGATGTGAAAGTGAAAAACTTTAAATAAATATATTTATGTAGCCGTTTTGTGAAATAATAAATTGTGCCCAAAAATTGCATTTTAACCGCGAACATGAAAAGGAAGGAAATGAAATTCGGGAACAAATAAAAACATTATTTTCACTGATTAACGAATCCTTAAAAAAAATATGAAATATGAATTTTTTTCCTAATAAAAAATATTCAAGTAAAAACTGTATCGTCCGTCACGTAGCGTCCGCAACAGTTCATTTATGGATTTTTGGTGAAACTGGAAACTTTAAAATATTTTTTAAAAGCTGTTTTGTAATCCTCTGATTTTCCTCTATCTATAATATATTTACAATTTTTTTTTTATTATTATGACCGATTTGATGAAAATTACAGAAACATGTGATGAAAATAAAGTCACTTAAATTTTTTGTAGCGTCCGTCACAGCACTTTAAAAGCGAATATCTTTTTCCCCCAAAACAAATAGCACAATCGATGGGCTAATATCATCTGAAATCTGTGCAAAGATATCTAGTGTAGAACGACAATGGGAAACATTTAAGTACTACAAAATCCGTACAAATGTAACGTCCGTCACGCAAGATTTGCCCATATACTGATAAATGAGACAAAAATGTGGGTAAATATTTCAGCTTAAAAATTTAATATAATTTTGTAATCTTATCTTAAAATTTTCCCATATTTATAAAAATAAAATGTTCAAAACTGTATTTAAAATTTAACCCTTTTCTTTATTATCATGATTAATAATACCCACCTACCAAATGTTTTCTAAAAACCTAATAACATATTTAATTTTACGTAAATCAGCTCAAATCTTTAAGCTTATAATTTGGTTTAAATTTCTTTAAATGAATTAAACAAATATAAACATATAAAAATTTGATTTAAACTCGTCTATAAATTCGAGATAATTTTATAGGTTATTTTATTAACCCCTTGATTTTAAAGCCAAACCAATTTCTGTCTTTTGACGAATTTTGTATTATTGTTAAAAATAATTTTATTTATTTTAAATCGGTATTTATGTTGTTTTTGTAATATAAACAAAATTAATAATAATGCACATTTCTTAATACGTTTGACTTTTCATCATCAGAATAACTGTTGGTGGAGTATTATCCGCACGCTTTTAATTTAATTAAATAGAAAGAAGTGAAATACAAAAGAACTCGGGAAATGCACAAATACTAAAACACCTACTCAACGCACACAGATACTTACATACACGCACACGCTCATAAATACATACAGAGATGCATTTTTAAATTAAATGCTAACAATAATACAGACATAAATTTATAGATAGTAAAATGTTAATTTTTATTACATTCAGTAGCTGGTTTAAATAAGAATTTATGGTACATATAAGCATACGAGGGTAGCACTAAAATTAGCTTGATGATTTAAATTATAATAAATAATAGCATAAACTAGGATATATGTACATAGGGTGAGGCATTGATGTAGGTATATGCAAAGACATAGACTAATACCAAAGACAATATAATATAAATATATTGTACGTGTGTGTGCCTTAGCTTTCTGTCATTGTATAATCGTCTTTATTAGTTGGTTTCGAATTAGAGTAAGAGCGGTATTCTTTCTTTTTTATGGGATTTTTCAAAACGACCATACGGCAAATCAATGTATGGAAGTGCAACATCTTGTTATTGTAGAGCCTTTGCTAATATATAGACTAATATATAGACTAAGACATAGACTAAGACATAGACTAAGACATAGACTAAGACATAGACTAAGACATAGACTAAGACATAGACTAAGACATAGACTAAGACATAGACTAAGACATAGACTAAGACATAGACTAAGACATAGACTAAGACATAGACTAAGACATTGACTAAGACATTGACTAAGACATAGACTAAGACATAGACTAAGACATAGACTAAGACATAGACTAAGACATAGACTAAGACATAGACTAAGACATAGACTAAGACATAGACTAAGACATAGACTAAGACATAGACTAAGACATAGACTAAGACATAGACTAAGACATAGACTAAGACATAGACTAAGACATAGACTAAGACATAGACTAAGATATAGACTAAGACATAGACTAAGACATAGACTAAGACATAGACTAAGACATAGACTAAGACATAGACTAAGACATAGACTAAGACATAGACTAAGACATAGACTAAGGCATAGACTAAGACATAGACTAAGACATAGACTAAGACATAGACTAAGACATAGACTAAGACATAGACTAAGACATAGACTAAGACATAGACTAAGACATAGACTAAGACATAGACTAAGACATAGACTAAGACATAGACTAAGACATAGACTAAGACATAGACTAAGACATAGACTAAGACATAGACTAAGACATAGACTACGACATAGACTAAGACATAGACTAAGACATAGACTAAGACATAGACTAAGACATAGACTACGACATAGACTAAGACATAGACTAAGACATAGACTAAGACATAGACTATGACATAGACTAAGACGTAGACTTAGACATAGACTAAGACATAGACTAAGACATAGACTAAGACATAGACTAAGACATAGACTAAGACATAGACTAAGACATAGACTAAGACATAGACTAAGACATAGACTACGACATAGACTAAGACATAGACTAAGACATAGACTAAGACATAAACTAAGACATAGACTAAGACATAGACTAAGACATAGACTAAGACATAGACTTAGACATAGACTAAGACATAGACTAAAACATAGACTAAGACATAGACTAAGACATAGACTATGACATAGACTAAGACGTAGACTTAGACATAGACTAAGACATAGACTAAGACATAGACTAAGACATAGACTAAAACATAGACTAAGACATAGACTAAGACATAGACTAAGACATAGACTAAGACATAGACTAAGACATAGACTAAGACATAGACTAAGACATAGACTAAGACATAGACTAAGACATAGACATAGACTAAGACATAGACTAAGACATAGACTAAGACATAGACTAAGACATAGACTAAGACATAGACTAAGACATAGACTAAGACATAGACTAAGACATAGACTAAGACATAGACTAAGACATAGACTAAGACATAGACTAAAACAAAGACTAAGACATAGACATAGACTAAGGCTGAGAAATAGACTAGGGCTGAGAAATAGACTAAGACTGAGAAATAGGCGAAGACTAATGCAAAGAGTAATTAAAAATAAAATAAAAATTCCTTTTTGGGGTATATCACGATTTGACTTTATAATATTATAGTAAACTTAAGCCTTGAAGAAGATACTCTAAAATTAAATGTTTCAAGGTCCTTTATAATTTGGAAAATTACTCTCGTATTTGAGTCCTACATGTTAATCGTGTAAATAATTTGTTTAATGTATTTGTTGGCACATTTAACGCACACATACACGTATACACGCACTAGCACAAATAAACAATCATGATATTGTTCTCGCTAAATCGTTATCCTGGCCGCAAGGGTAGTTTAAATCACATCCTTTGTAGTTTTTATTATTTCAAAGGCAACAAAATACAAGTAAAGCACCTCTCGTTTTACTTTTGCTAATTGACGGCATCTGCTCGATTAAATTATGACTACGATGATGATGATGATAATAATAATATTAATAATAATTATAATGACGATGGTGATAACAATGGTTGGTAGGATTGTTTGTTATTCTTATGCTTTTTTTTTGTGGAAATAAAAAAAAAACTGAAAAGACTTTACCACCATCGCCACCCCCTTTCCAGCCCAAATTCTATAAATTAAATAAACACATAAACGCAGGAACGCAATTATTCTTCATTCACTTAATGCATTGTCAGGGGCAACAGATCTCGCTTAAGCTGGTGCTTGTTAAATGCTTCTGCTTCTGTCATCACACAACACGACTAACTTCTCTATACATATTTCTCTGAATTCCTGCAATAACCACAAGTGATGCATGATGATGATGGTGATGATGGTCTCTATGATCACTCCAAAAAGGGTATGGTAATGATGTAATGTTGTACAATATCCCACAAAGAATCACTATCAACATATTTGAAAATTTCCATTATTATAATTGTGGCAACATCAACATTATTATCATTCGCATAACCGAAACAACAAAATAATGATTTAAAACATTAGTAACACCACGCCAACAACGCCAACCAGTGTCATGCTTCATTTAATGGTTTATTTTAGAGACTCATTAGTTTTATTGGCTAAGGGGAATTTCAGAAAATACTTATTTTTAAGAAAAGGTAAACACTACAGCATTAACATGCTGCCGATGTAAAATAAACAAATTTGGCTATAGAACAAAAGCTGAAATAGTAAAATACTTGTGAGCTCTAACAAATTACTAAGGGGTGGACAGTGAGAAGCTTTCTCAGGAATCATTCTGTGCTGTAAATGGGATCTCATCCAAATAGTTCAATATTTATTCTGGGGCACCACAAGGCTCTAGTCTTTCTCCTAGACATTTTCTGATATTCTTTCGCAGATGTATATAAGACTTGAACTCATTCAATCGTAGTCTCTTGTATGATGAAATAGTAATTAGTGTTTTTAATGAAAAGGGGATCTTACAGGGTTGATTTATGACTTCTAAAATTAAATGATCTGTTAGCCCATAAACGTACGATACTCAATTTTTTATGATCTGCCTTTGAGGGTGTTGTAATTATAGAGAAGATAAGTTGTTCTGGACATGACAATTCAACACGATGCCAGTTGGAGCATACACATATGTCAACTGTGTAAAAAATAATTAATGGTCCCGGCAAAGACAATATTGTTACGTTTTTCCTTTATAAACGTGGAAGGAATTCTTTTTGCAAACAACCGAAAACAATGTTAAAACACCTTATGTAGTTTTACAAAGTTATAGTTTTATTAGCTTTAGAGTTAATCACTTAAACACACTTCAAAAAATTGCTTTACAAATATTCTTAGTCTCACTGTTCTCTTATACGCGTCTCATTTAAAAACTGTTGCCACAATATTCGTCCATCGGCCTTGTATAGTAGAGAAGAGAGTTTCTAGCATTTTCTGCAGACGTAAACAAAGACCTGTTGTCGTTGATTTCTTACGAAACTTCATGTATATTTCAATACATTCTCACATGATCAAGTGTGAGCGTGTTACACATACGTTGTACAAATATATTATCTGAAGTTAACAGAAACAGAGAGAGAGAATGTAGATAAAAAGAAAAATGTTGCTATACTCTTTACAGCAAATAAGAGAAACGAGTTGCTCTGCTTATAGACATCAACAGAATAACAACAACATCAACAGAAACATTCTAGAAAACTAGGGGAAGAATTAAAAGTAGTGAACTTTGCAGAATGGGGCCGGTAACTTAAAAATTCGTGACAATATTTACTTAATGCCTTTTTATCAAAAGTCCCTGGAAAAAGTGACAAAAGAATTTGAAGGTAATTTTTGTCCTATGTCGATTAAGGGTTTAAATATTTTTTATAATAAAAAAAACTTAATCTTAGTGTCAAATAGTAACATTGATTCCTGTTTAAAAAAATTTGCTGAAAAAAGTGTTAAAAAAGATTTTGGGTTACTTCTGTCCTCATGTCTATTAAGGGTTAAAATATTTTTTGAAAATACTCAATGTTAGTGTAAAATAATAACTTTTAAGCATCTTTTTAAAAATTCTCTAATCAATTTATAATTTATGAAATAAAGAAATACAAAAAAATCGAAATTTTAGCCTTTGACCCCAGAAAAGAAAGGGTTAAGTCTACCCAATTTTGAAAAAGAAAATCTGTTTAAAGTTTCCATAGTATGCAGAGGCGAAAAAACGACCCACCCTAATATGTATGTTATGTGTTTATTTTGTTAATGCCTTAGTATGAGCGAAAATTAAGTTTTATATGAAATTTTGTATCTATATATATTTGCAGAAACCACTTTTCCCCTTAACCAACATTCTAACTTGATTATTCTTTAAATTTAAAGTTTTTTTTTTTGTTCACCATAACTTTTAAATCATATTCCATAGAACATTTAGGTTTAAGTACTTGTGCAATTGATTTTAAAAGTATCTATGCAAAAGTATGCAAAAGGTAACAACATACAAATCACTATAGTGACTAAATACTTATACCTATAGACGAGATAGTTCTCTCTTTGGAACAGGGAATACACATTCAGTAAACAAATGTTTTTTTTTCATTGTTATCCTGCATTAGCATCTTCAAAGCTAATGACGTAAATATTGCACATGCCATGATTTTGTTCATCTACAAAATTTTGAAAAAAAATAAACTCCTTTTCAAATCCTATCAAAGTATTTAATTCGAAAAAAACTCCAATCTACCAGTTATTTATCATAATTTGCTGAGACGACGACCATGATGATGATGATAATGATGATGATTCGTTTAAATTGTGAAAACAAAAACTCAAGCATGAAGAATTGATAAGATCAAGGTTAAAAAAGGGAAAATTCATAAGTATTTTTTAGCTAATAATGAGAGGCGTAGGTTTGTTAACAGATACAATTTACTCCTTAGAAAATCGAAATTCATATTGTTTTGAAAATATTTTCAAAATCTTAGATAAGAGTCATCATCATCATCTAGCTCAAATGAAAAGCATAACAACTAAAAAGGTAGAAACAAGAAAGGTAAAATAGGCTGGTCTCATATGTCCCTAAGCCTTGAAGATATAGCACTTTATTGTTTAAAAGTTGTTGATTATTGTTTATGGTTCACTTTTCTTCAAATGATGTCATATTACAGTTCTCTTTAGGACCTTCTTTTTTGATGATAGGTGCCAAGATCCTTTGTTTTTTTCAAAAAAGAAATTTAAGTAAATAGTTTTAGGTTCTTTCAATCACTGGTTGACTAATACATCACCTTCTTTTCTTTTAACTAATGATTTTATCATTTCATCTTTATATAGGAATTTCTCAAATTTCATTTAATCTTAGATTGGGGTAAAATAAGAAAATGACAACGTTTCTAAATGACATGTTGCAAGAAAAGGCCATTAGTTTTGTAACGAATCTTTTTTCTTCTGTTTTGACTTGGAATGCGGGAGTTGTGGCATCAAATTTCATTTGCGCTATAGCTTATATAGGTTTTTGTAATAATTTTTTTCATGTAATTCTTAGATAATTGACTTGGGGACTAATTAAAGAAAATCAATTTTAAAATACTTTAATGAATTACTTTAACGAAAAAGGCTTTTTAATGAGCGTGAGAGGTAGGTCATGGTAGGAGAGGTTGGTTCGAGTTTGAAACGTTAGTCTGAGTTTAAACTAACTAGGGGAAATAAACTGTTATTTAACCGTCAATTTAGAGGAAATATATTCTTCGAAACGACCTACAATTTTAATTCTTTCTTATGGTATAGATAGCTTTTTTTTTGTCGATTGACCAGTGGACCGAACAATACACTAAAGAGAATTTCATTCTTTAGCCGTATATTACGTACAACAGAGTATCCCATCTTTGTATGAAGAAAATTATATTTTGAACAAACAGAAAGGCGTACCCCCAAATTTTGTAAATTTTATTCCAGTAATCCAAATACAAAGTTTCATTAAGATTGGATATCGGGAAAGCGTGACGACTTGACACCAAGGTTTGGACATTAGGGTGGAGTGAAAAAGAACTTCTATTTAAATTCGATACACCTGGGGGTCAATTCTGGTTCTATGAAACTATGAAATGAAAAAAAAGTTTTCATTTAAGTTTTCACAACTAGTTTTCATAATACTTTTTCACCAACACTTATTTTCTTATTCTCGTTTGTATTATGAAAAAAGTGTTTCATTCCATTCGTTGCTATGAAACTTTATCAACTGTTTTATGATAATTGCCAAGCAAATGTCAAACGTAAAACAGGAAACAAATAATGTTGGTCTCGGCAACATCAATTTGCGTAATTATTAATATTTATTAAAATTATTAATTACCAATTTCAATTTTTGTAATTATTAATTTCGATTAAAATTATTAATTACCACAGCATCTTCCGTCGGCGGTAATCCTATAGCAATAACACGCGGTCGACGAAAAATAAATAAAATTGGCTATTAAACAAAAAAGCTTAAACAAAGGGCTTGACTATGTACAATAGCACTTACATCGTTCAATAATACAAAACTATATCTTACTCTTCTTTTCACCACCTTTTGCTTCTCTACTATTCCCTTTCCAAAGAAGGTAACCCAATTCGTATATACTCTTTATACAATTGTATAGGCAGTATTTGCCTGAGTGTTACTTCTCTTAAAAAAAATATATACCTAAATTATTACCATTGGTACCGCCTAAAGCGGTAAGCCTCGTCGTCAGTTCCACTTTTCGTCTAGAATTTTTTTCTGTCATACATTTATAGATTAGTGACCAGTTTTTTAATAATTATATTTCATACTAATCGTTAGCAATATCAATATTTTCTTCCAAAAAGTAAATTAAATAATATTTTGTCTTATTTTTGATTTTTCACATAAAATTTTTCAGTGAAAAAATTCTTTTCATATGAAAAAATTTTGACAGTTGGTTTCACTGTTTCACAAAACAAGAATCGCAATTGTTATGAAACGATGAAAAAATCTCGTTTCGTTTCAGTGATTTTTTCATATGATAATGATTTGACGTTTGTTTTCATTTTTTTACTAAATTAGAATCGCTACTTCTATGAAAACATGAAAAAACTTTTCATTTCATCGTTTCATAGAACCAGAATTGACCCCCTGGGTTGAAAATGATGCTCTACATCCTAAGGTGCTCAGTAAAAAAATTTGTCTTCCTATTTTAATGTTCTGAGGACATTTGTATGGGAGAAAATGGGAGTTTTTTCGGTTTTTGGTAAATTTCAATCAATAAATATATGTTTTTGGCAAAACCAATAATTAAATGTATAAGACAACTAAATCTGCTTTCATTAGAGTCAATTTGCCCCAGAAAATTCGTGTCCTTTTCAACACGCCTAAAGATATGCAGCAAAAAAAATAACTTTAGGGTACAGAAATTACAAAGTAAGACATTCCTTATCATCTAAAGACTTATAAATACTAAATAGTTGAAATTTATTAAAATATAATTAAATTTACATAGTTTTTTTTTAACTGGAAAATGGTACTTTTTAAAAGGACCGTTTCAAAAGTCACTTTTTAAGTCTTAGAAAATTTTGTTAAAAAAATATTAAAAATTTTAAAATTTTTGATCGGCATGTTAAAATATCCAGATGTGTTAATAAAATCCAAAAAAGTTAAGTTTGTTATCTCATATGCCGTACCTGCAGCATATAAGATATCGTAAGATTTTGCAAAAAAAGTAAATTTTTGAACATTATTCAAATAGATACATAGTAAATTTTATTTAAGTTTTCTGTTGATAAAGCTAATACTTAATTTTATTGCCCAATCATTAAGGAATGTCTACTAGAACTTTCTTTGATGTTGGGTGTGCATTAGAGCGTCTCGACTTATACGGGGAAAAAATAAAGTTCGCCGTACACCATCGAATATAAAGCACTGCTATGAGACAGTTTCGAAAAAAAATTTTTTAATTTTTTTCTTTGCACATTGGGGTCGCCAAAATACATTTTTCGTTATATCTTCGGCATTTACAGTCGGATCTCGAAGTGTGATATATCGATGTTTTTGTCTCGAGGAGGCCAACATAATAGTTTAATAGTCATTAATCTTGGGTATCCGGTTCTAGTATTTATCTATCAGACCCCTGTTCCTACCACCCTAATGTACCACCCTAATATCAGAAAATTATCAGATCGGTTTGAAACATCGAAAAACTTCCTTAGTAAAAGTTTAACGATTTTTTAAGAGCTTTAATTTTCTGATATTAGGGTGGTACATTAGGGTGGTAGGAACAGGGGTCTGATAGACAAATACTAGAACAAGATACCCAAGAATAATGACTATTAAAGAGAAATGTTGGCCTCTTCGAGACAAAAACATCGATATATCACACTTCGAGATCCGACTTTAAATGCCGAAGATATAACGAAAAATGTATTTTGGCGACCCCAATGTGCGACGAAAATAATTAAAAAAAAAAATTTCGAAACTGCCTCATAGCAATGCTTTATATTCGATGGAGTACGGCGAACTTTATTTTTTCGAGACGCCCTAGTGTGCATAAACCTTTTTCATCGGGGTCAAAGGTCAAAATTTGGATTTTTATTGGCAAAAATACAAAATGTTATGAATTTAGTGGCGAATTTCGATTAAGATTAATAAAAAATAGTTGTTTTTAAGAATGGTTATATTGTTTTATTACAAATATTTTTTTAACCCTGGGAACTAAAATGACCCATTTTTTCGAAAATTTAATTTTTTGTGTATTTTAGTGATTAATTTTATGAAATCTGTTGCCATCACTTAAGCTCTAAAACACTTTTGGGGATTTCCCTTCATAAATTTTCGAAATTAAAATTTTTGGTCATTTTAGTCCCCATGTCTGTTAAGGGTTAAAAAATATTTTTAATAAATATTCCAAAGTAGTAACAATAGAACAGTGTGACCCATAGATCAATAGAATTGGATGTTCTACTGTCACCGATGAGCACTTTCGCTTACTCCTGCACTCGGTCGAGAAGCTCCAAAATAGACTTTGAAGCACCGGCCCTTACATGAGAGTTGTGTTCCATTTTCGGTCGGGTAAAGGTGGTGTAAATAGTACGGAGATTAGATGAAGTGAAGTATCTCTTACACCGTTTTAGAAAACTTTAATGCTTCTTTCGACACTTGAAAAATGTGACTTGCCCGATGGACACACATCGAATTCTCATGCCCAGAATATCAAGAGCCTCTGATTCCTCAATATTAATACCTCCCTTTAATACCGATTAAAGTAACATGATTTGATGTTCGTTTATGCATAAGCATACAACATTTCCTCGCATTAAAATTTTTAAGACCAATTTTCAATATAAAATTTTTTATAGAAAAATCTTCAATACACTTTTTTAAAAGGCAAAATTTCAATACAAATTTTTTTAAAGAAAACATTTCAATATAAAATCTTTTGTAGAAAAAATTTCAATAAAAAATTTTTTTTTGAAAAAATTTCAATAAAATTTTCAATTAAAATTTTAATACGAATTTTTTTATAGAAAAAATGTCAATATAAATTTTTTATAGAAAAAATAATATAAAATTTTTTGTAAAAAATATCAATATAAATTAAAAAAAAAATATATTCAATATAAAATTTTTATAGAAAAATCTTCAGTATAGGTACATTTTTTTAAAGAAAAAATTTCAGTACAAATTTTTTTAAAGAAAAAATTTCAATAAACAATTTTTTTATAGAAAAATCTTTAATATGCAGTTAAAAAAAAAAATTCAATACAAATTTTTTTTAAAGAAAAAATTTCAATATAAAATTTTTTATAGAAAAATCTTCAATACACACTTTTTTTATAGGAAAAATTTCAATAAAGAATTTTTAAGAAAAATTTCAATATAAAATTTTTTAAAGAAAAATCTTCAATATAGACTTTTTTAAAGAAAAATTTCAATACAAATTTTTTTAAAGAAATAATTTCGATACAAATTTTTTTAAAGAAAAAATTTCAAAAATTTCAAATTTCAAGAATGTGGGAAGTGAAGGAAGATGAAAACTGAAAAATGTTTGTGTTTTGTTAAGTCGATAATCCGCGCTTTTACTTATGGTTTATGAACATAATTCTTAAAGATTTCGTTTGTAAAATAAGTTATAATGCGAGGTTTTTGATCTGTCTCAAATTGGGGATACTCCTCCTTAATAGATAAATGTAACAGATTTTTTATCAATTGCTAATACTCATTATTTTTGAAAAAATTTTCAATAAAAAATTTTTCTATTGAAAAAATTTCAATAAAAAATTATTATTGAAAAAGTTTCAATAAAATTTTCAATTTATAGAAAAAATTTTATATAAAATTTTTTATCAAAAAAATTTAAATTTAAAAGTTTTTAAAGAAAAAATTTCAACATATTTCTTGTTAAAGAAAAAATTTCAATATCAAATTTTTTATAGAAAAAAAAAAAAAAAAAATTTCAATAAAAAATTTTTTTATTGAAAAAATTTCAAAAAAAAATTTTTATTGAAAAAGTTTCAATAAAATTTTCAATTTATAGAAAAAATTTTATATAAAATTTTTTATCGAAAAAATTTAAATTTAAAAGTTTTTAAAGAAAAAATTTCAACATAATTTTTGTTAAAGAAAAAATTTCAATATCAAATTTTTTATAGAAAAAATTTCAGTATAAAATTTTTTATAGAAAAAATTTCAATTCAAAAGTTTTTTAGAAAAATTTTAATATAAAATTTTTTATAGAAAAAATTTCAACATACATTTTTTTAGAAAAAAAAATTTAAATTTAAAATTTTTAAAGAAAAAATTTTAATTTATAATTTTTTATGGCTCATATCTCCTCTATTACTTAGTTTTTAGTAAATTTTGTATTTAATATTAGAGTGAATTATCGTTTAATGTTGCAACCAAAGAATTTTTTTTCACTAATTAACTTTTAAATAAACTTTAAGATTTTTTTTAAATATAGAAAAGTTATGAGTCATCGGCCGTATTTTTAGTCCTGAATTAGCACCCAATGACTTATTTTTACCCCCGAAAATAAAAATAAATAACGATGTCAACTTTTTTTGATACTTGGGAAAGCGGTTGATGAATTAAAAATGCATATTTTGAAGGCTCTTCAATGGCATTTCAAAAAAGGGCTTTGAAAATTAGAATATCGTATCTCGAAACATTACATTATCGTCGTAGTAAAGAGATCGGACGAAGTGAATACCTTTATTACAAAGTGCACATTTTTCCACAAATAGTTACTATTAAATTTCAGATACAGAAATTTTCGATTTACCGAAGAATATTTTTAGCAATTAACTTTTAAATAAACTTAAAGAAATTTTGGTTTCTATATTCATTAAATATAGAAGAGTATCCTTCTTGCTCCTCATACTCTCCTCATAAATGCAATTAAGGCTTAGTTGGATGGATGGATGGGTGGACGGTTGTTTGTGTGGTAACGTACGAGGACACTCATCATGTTCTTGTATATTTAGAACTATAACTATGTCAAAATTTTTCTATTTAACTAAAAATATAATAAAGAATATTTTTCACAAAAAAAAAAAAAACAACAGCAACTACAAAAATTTTCCAGAACTGTAAATACAATCAACATTTTAACAAAAGATGGAAAAAATGGGGAAAAACATAAAATTTTCTTATGAAACCACTAAAAATAAAAAAATGCGAACAAGAGTGAAAAAGGAAAGGGGAGAAGAGAAAGGTTAGCGAATTGGGGGAAATATACAAAAAACAATTTCTTATTGTGTAACGCCCCAAATATGAGTCACAATTGAAAGAAAAACAAAGCAAAAAAAATTAATAAATGAAAGAAAAATCAAGGAAAATTTTTTGTTTAATCAACAACAGCTTGAGGATACTCTACTGACAACAAACGTTAACGACGACAACGACGACAACAATCTAACGATGATGATGTTAACAACAGTTGATGATGGCGACAATGACAACAACAATATCAATGGAAAAGGAGAAAGACAATCAGGATAAAATTTTATTTTTTTTAGGGAATTTTGTTGTTGCTGCTTTTGATTGTTGTTGCTGGTTGCTGTTGATGATGTTGATGATGACGATGGTGGCTTATATGCTCAAGAACTGAAGTATTCTTCAGTTAAAGAACAAATAACAACTACAATAGAACAACAGCAAAAGACTAGAGAGTTAATAAGTGTATGGACGAGTAGCTCTACAATACGAAAAAGTACTCAAACATACAATTACGAGTCCAAAAAAATAAAAATAAACTTCCTCTTATACCTATACACACACACACATACACACACTTAACAGAATCATCGACATCCATTCCAATCAACACAACAGCAACAAAAGAAAAGAAAAACCAAACCAAACATCAGCAAATAAAAAAGGATGAAAAATGTACCATAAACAAGTCGAGAGAACAAAATCATACACATACACTTTCACAAGTTCCAGCCAAAAGAAGGATGTAGCCCAATCCCATTGGATGGATGTTGGGCAAACTCATAAGTTTTGTGTGTTGGAACAAATTGTATATACCACCCACCTACTCCTACTTACCAGTTAGTCAGTCAGTCCACCAGCAGCCACCCACTCACACACTCATTATCTGTTTCTCTGCTTTTGGTTAGCGATTTATGTTAAGGGCTCTTCGCTTTCTGAGATGAGAGCAATACTTGTTTTACCACTTTTTTTCCTGAGCATTGCCTCTGTAGTCATAGAAAAGTTAAGGAACGTTAATTTTTTTTGTCTTTCCTTTTGTAAAGGTGTTTTTTTTTTGTTGAAGCTTTTTTTTCAAATTTAAACTCAATTGCTATAAGTGATGCCAGATTTTGGATTTTTGTTGGGGGAAATTGGGGATGGGTATTTGATACCGGAAAGACTCTGGAAATGGAACACCAGAACATAGATTAACGTTCCTCAAAACCACAAATTTGCTTAATTCATTATTAACACAATTTTTTTTTGTAGAAAAAATTTCCATATAAAACTTTCTAAAGAAAAAATTTTGATGAAAACTGAAAAATGTTTGTTTTTGTTCAGTCGATAATCTACGCTTTTACTTTTGGTTTATGAACATAATTCTTAATAGTTATGTTTGTAAATTTAGTAATAATGCGAGGTTTTCGATCTGTCTAAATTGGGGATAATCCTCCTGAAGAGATGGCTTAACCAACCATCGAAACGCGTCGAGGAATTTGGTTTCTCCGCAAACATTTTTTGGCTTTTTATCAATAAATTGGTCTGTTACATTAATAAATAAATGTAACAGATTTGGGATCAAATGCAAATACACTTCTTTTTGAAAAAATTTTTACATAAAACTTTTTATAAAAAAATTTCAAACTAATTTTTTATAGAAAAATTTCAATCTAAATTTTTTTAAAGAAAAAATTTCAATATAAAATTTGAATAGCAAAAATTTTAATAAAAGATTTTTTATAAAAAAAATTCAATATAAATTTTTTTAAAGAAAAGATTTTATTGAAAAATTTGAGTACAAAATTTGTTATTGCAAAAATTTCAATATACAATTTTTTAAAGAAAAAATTTGAGTATAACATTTTTTATTGAAAAAAATTGAGTACAAAATTTGTTATTGAAGAAATTTTAATATAAAATTTTTTATAAAAAAATTGTAATAAAAATTTTTTATTAAAAAAATTTCAATAAAAAAATTTTCATAGAAAAAATTGCAATAAAAAATTTTTGGAGTAAAAATTCAATATAAAAATTTTATAGAAATAATTTAAAATTTAATTTATTTTGATAAACACATTTTTATAGAAAAAATTTCAATATAAAATTTTTTATAGAAAAAATTTTTTTTATAAAATTTATTATTGAAAAAAATTTAATATACATTTTTTATTAATTGAAAAATTTTTTATAGAAAAATTAAATTTTTTAAAAGCAAAATAAAATTTTTTAAGCAAAAATTTTAATAAAACTTATTATTGAAAATATTTCAATATAAATTTTCTATAGAAAAAACTTCAATATGACATTTTTTAAAGAAAAAATTTCACTATACATTTTTTTAAAGAAAATATTATAAATTAAATTCTTTAAGCTAAATTTTTTTTGCAGAAAAAAATTTAACATAAAAATTTTTTTCGGAAAAATTTAAACTTAAAATTTTTTAAAGAAAAAATTTGAATGTGAATTTTGTGTTTTTATGTAAAATTTTGTATACAAAAAATATAAAAAAAATTAAATATAAAATTTTTTAAAGAAAAAATTTCGAAATAAATTTTTTTGTAGAAAAAATTTCAATATAAAATTTTTTAAAGAAAAAATTTTGAAATAAATTTTTTTGTAGAAAATATAAAATATAAAATTTTTTAAAGAAAATATTTCAATATTAAAATTTTTATAGAAAAAATTTCAATTTAAAATTTTTTATAGAATATAAAATTTTTATAGAAAAAATTTCAATTTAAAATTTGTTAAATTGATTTTTTTTATAGAAAAAATTCAATATTAAATTTTTTTTAGAAAAATTTTAATAAAAAATTGTAATAGAATAATTTTCAATATAAAATTATTTATAGAAAAACTTCAATATAAATTTTTTCTATATAAAATTTTTTATAAAACGAGTTTCAATATAAAATTTTTTATAGAAAAAATTTCAATATAAAATTTTTTATTGAAAAAATTTCAATACAAAATTTTTTATGGAAAAAACTGAATATAAACTTTTTTATCGAAAAAATTTCAATTTAAAATTTTTTGTAGAAAAAATTTTAATGAAAAAATTTTTTATAGAAAAAATTTCAATATAAATTTTTTAATAGAATAAAATTTCAATATAAAATTTTTTATAGAAAAATTTTAATATAAATTTTTTTTAGAAACAATTTCAATATAAAATTTTTATTGAAAAAATTTCCATATACATTTTTTTAGAAAAATTTTACATTAAAATTTTTTATAGAAAACTCTTCAATATAAAATTTTTAAAAGAAAAAAAAAAAAAAAACAATATAAAATTTTTATATAAAAAAAACATACATTTTTATTTTTTATAGAAAAAAGCTCAATGTAAAAATTTTTATAGAAAAAATTTCAATATAAATTTTTTGATAGAAAAAAATTTCAATATAAATTTTTTTATAGAAAAATTTCAATATAATTTTTTTTTAAAAACAATTTCAATATAAAATTGTTATTGAAAAAATTTCAATATAAAAATTTTTATAGGATAAATTTCCATATAAATTTTTTTTAGAAAAAATGTCAATATAAAAATTTTTATAAAAAAAATTTCAATATAAAATTTTTTTAGAAAAATTTTAAATTAAAATTTTTTATCGAAAACATTTCAATATAAAATTTAACAAACAAAATTCAATATAAAATTTTTTATAGAAAAAAATTCAATATAAAATTTTTATAAAAAAATAAATTTTAATTTTTTATAGAAAAAATTTCAATATAAAAATTTTTATAGAAAAAATTTCAATATAAATTTTTTTAGAAAAAATTTCAGTATAAAATTTTTTATAGAAAAAATTTCAATACAAAATTTTTTAAAGAAAAAAATTCAATATATTTTTTTTTTTAGAAAAATTTCGAAATAAATTTATTTTTAGAAAAATTTCAATATAAATTTATTTTAGAAACATTTCAATATAAAATATTTTATGAAATAAATTTTAATATAAAAAATTTTAATTTAAAATTAAAAAAAAAATAATATACAAATTTTTATATCGAAAAAATTTCACATATTTTTTTTTTTAGAAAAAATTTCAATATAAAATTTTTATTGAAAAAATTTCAATATAAAATTTTTATTGAAAAAATTTTAATAACAAATTTTTTATTGCAAAAATTCAATATAAAAATTTTTATAGGAAAATTTTCCATATAAATTTTTTTTAGAAAAAATTTCAATATACATAAAATATACATTAAAATTTTTAATAGAAAACATTTCAATATAAAATTTTTATAAGAAACAAATTTAATATAAAATTTTTTATAGAAAAAATTCAATATAAAATTTTTATAAAAAAACATACATTTTTTATTTTTTATATAAAAAAGTTCAATATAAAAATTTTTATAGGAAAAATTTCAATATAAATTTTTTGTAGAAAAAATTTCAGTATAAATTTTTTTAGAAAAAATTTCAATAGAAAAATTTTACTAAAAAGGTTTATCAAAATTTGGGACATCAAACATTTAATTAAAAAGTTTTACTGTAGTGTATTGCACTAAGAATCCCAATTTATTACAATTATTTATTATTGTAATAAATAGTTTTTTGATAAAACCAAAAAATGTTGGTGGGGAAACCTTTCCTCGACGCGTTTCGATGGTTAGACCATCTCATCAGGAGGATTATCCCTAATTCTAGACAGAGCGAAAACCTCACATTATGTATAATTTGAGGGACTGAATAAATACGAATTATTATTATTGTGTCCAACAAATATCAACATAAAGCGCAGATTATTAATAGAAACTTTAATAGAAAACATTTTTAATAGAAAACATTTCAATATAAATTTTTTAACAGAAATAAATTTAATATAAAATTTTTTATAGAAAAAATTCAATATAAATTTTTTTTTGAAAAAAATTTAATTTTAATTTTTTTTAGAAAAATTTCAATATAAAATTCTTTATAGAAAAATTTTAATATAATTTTTTTTAACATTTTAATTTAAAATTTTTTAAAGAAAAAATTATTATTAATTTATTTTAAGAAAATTTTCAATACAATTCAACATAAAATTTTTTATTATAAAAATTCAATATAAAAATTTTTATAGAAAGAATTTTAATATACATTTTTTTAGAACAAATTTCAATAGGTATAAACATTTTTATAGAAAAAAATTCAATATAAAATTTTTTATTGAAAACATTTTAATATAAAAATTTTTATAGAAAAAATTTCAATTTTTTATAGAAAAAATATAAATAAATTTTTTTTTATAAAAGTCAACACTTTTGGATATTTTCTACCTTCAAAGGAACTATTCAAATTCATTTATTATCTGGCAACTTTTCTCTATTGCTTCATGCGACTGCCAAAGTTGCGTGTATGTTTTTACTTTTTTCTATAAAATTCATGACGAACCCAAAACAACAAACAATACCAGTTTATCAACGAAATACACGAGAACATAAATATCAATAAAACGGAAACTCAATGTTTTATATAGCTTTCTCTTTTCTTCCTCTTGTAACTGTGAAAAAGCAGCAACAATGGCGCAAAACTGAACAACAAAAAAAGTAAACAACGCCTCTTCCTGTTATGAGAAAGAGAAGGAAATAAATGCAAATAATCAGGTTATCTCTCTTTAACTTGTGCAGAGTTCATTAACAAACAACTGGGAACAGTTTTTTTTTGTCAATGGGTAGAGTACAGTTTTTTTTATTCTAAAACATTTGAATTTTAGTTACCTCTACAATTTTTGAAATCGATTTGTTAGGGAGCAGCAGCAGCTAAATGTGTGTGTGTGTATAGATGTTTGGTTATGTATTTGAAGGTGTGTGTATGTATATGTTTGTTTCGTATTGGGTAAGATGATGTTGGAACATTTAATTAAATTTAAAATATTGTCCTTAGTTAACTATTCAATTTATTAGGAATTTCATATTTTATATCAAAATACTGTTGAGTTTTATATTCATCTTTCAATTTGTATTTTTTTTTTTCTCTGTTTCAAAATTTCATACGCACAAATTCTAACAAACTTTTACACACACACGCACCCACAAACATACAATTTACGAAAATACTTATAAAAGCCAGAGCAAGAGAAAAACAATTTCTATTTAATTTCTATTTTATAATGAGATGAGATTTTTCTAAATAATGAAAATCTTTTTCCTTTTTTTTGTTACCAAAGCTAAAATTTAATTTAAAATGAAATTGCCTGAAATACCTTTAAAGCTGAGTATTTTCATACGAATAAATGTAATTAAACAAATTGTTTTTACTACGATTATTTTTCATATTGATACTGATGTTGTTTTTGTTGTTCTTGTTGTTATTGCAATTTGTGAATGGATTACATTAGAACAACAAAAACACTAGAGAAGTTTTTAATTCTGTACAAATATTTCTATGTTTTTGTCTCGAATTAGTTTTTATTGATTAATTTGTGCTATTGCTTTGTCGGCGTTGGAAAAGGATATTAGCTTTTTTTAATTTGATAAATTATTTTATGAAATAATATGAAGATTAGAAGAAGTTTTCATGTCAATTGGGGAATATATCGATACAAATATCATATTTGTATATTATCATAATTTTTGAGAAAAACAACAATTTTTTATGAAGATTTTGATTTCTAATAAATAATCAAATATTCTATGAAAATTTTTATTTTTTTTGAAAAATGTAAAAAATCAGGAAAATTTTGATTATTGATAAAAACTCAAATTTTCTTTATATAAAAAATTTTATATATTAATTGGGATTTTTGAGAAAAAATTAAATGTTTAGATTTTTTATAAATAATCAAATATAGAATAGAATATTATATTTTTTGTGAAAAATTTTATAAAATTTAGTTTTTTGAAAAAAAAAAATCAATTAAAAATTTATTTTTGGAAAAAAAAGCTTTGATGACAAATATATATGAAAAAAAAATTTCAATGGAAATTTTAAATAAAAAAAAAAATAAAAAATTTTAATTTTTAAAGAAAATTAAGAGTTTTAATAAAAAAAACTTTATATTTTCAATAAAAATTTTAATTTAGAGTAAACATTTTGTTACGAAATTTACATTTTTACGAAAATTTTGATTTTTGAAATAATAAAAATAATAACACTACATAACAAATGAAAATCTTGTTAAAAGTGCAAGATCGTGAATATATTTGTCCTATTTAGGGTGTTCATTTTACTCGACTTTTAATTGTTTGAGTAATCAAATAACTTGAAAATTGGGTTTTTAATTACTCGGAAAATCGATTAATCGTTAAAAATTACTCGAGTTAATCGAGTAAAAAATTCATCTTAAAATTATTCGAGTAAGATTTTTCTGTAAGCTTTATATATATATATATATATATTTTTAATACAACATTTTTTTTAATAAAATTATTGTGCTTTAATAACAAAAAATTTGAATAATTCGCAATAAAAAACATAAAACTGGACTAAAGTAAGATCTACGATTACATTGCGTCCTTTAACTAAACTATAGTAGGTCGTACTGTTACTATAGTGGGACCTACGATTACACAAGGATCTTCAACTAAACTATAGTAGTATCTACGAGTATATTGGAGACTTCAACTGGACTATAGTAGGTTTTACGATTGCAATGGTACCTTCAACTAACCTATAACAGGAGCTACGATTACATTAGGACCTTTAAATAAACAAAAGTCGAAATTACAAAAATATTGGATACCACAACATGTCTATGCTAGACTAGGGTTTTTATACCCTCCATCAAAAAGAATGGGGGGTATATTGAGATTGTCATTCCGTTTGTAATTTCCTTAATATTGGCTCAAAAGCCAAAAACGATATATATTCTGAATCCTTATGAAATTCTAAGACGATTGAGCGATGTCCGTCTGTCTGTCTGTCTGTTGAAATCACGATAACGCCTAAACGAAAGGAGCTAGCTCACTGAAACTTAGTAAAAATATTCTTCATCTCTGAGAAAATTTTGGTATTGAAATTGGGCAAAATCGGTTCACATTTGACCATAGCTCCCATATAACCTCGTCTAGGCTAATCGCTTATTTGTTAATAAATGACAAATTATAGCAGCTATGATGACAAAATTTGGTATATAGAAGTTTTACATTAGCCTTACCAGCGTGTAAAATTTCATCAAAATCGGTTCACATTTAGCCATAGCTCCCATACAAAAAACTTACGAAAACAGCCTATATTTCACCTAAAATACACTTAAATGTCAATAAATCTAAAAGTATAACAGATATAACCACTAAATTTGGCACAAGAAAGTCTTATGCCAATGCCAGCCAGTGTGCAATTTTGTCGCAATCGGTCACAATTTGACCTAGCTCCCATATAAAAAACTTACGAAAACACAAAAATTCAAAAAGACAAGGGGATTTATGTCCGTCTGTCCGTCAGATAAAATCGTGATAGCTCCTTAACTACAAGAGCTAGTAAAATTAAATTAAGCACGAGGAAGTCTTATGTCAATGTCAGCCAGTGTGCAAAATTTTGTCACAATTGGTCACCATTTTACCATAGCTCCCATATGAAAAACTTATGGAAACACAAAAATACATAAAGACAAGTAAGAAAGCGCTATAGTCGGACAAGCCGACCATACGATACCCTTCACCACTAAGGTCAAAGGTGTTATTTTTCCTGTGTAAAGACAAATATTTGCTAAATTTTGCCATCATACAAACATTTTCTCATTTACAAACATTTATCTTTAGAATTGCGACCTGTAGTTTGATTACAAGGTTTACATGGGGGTCCAGCCAGCCGTCCAGCCAGCCAGACGGACGGACGGACGGACATCGCTAAATCGACTCAGAAAGTGATTCTAAGCATATTGGTATACTAAAAGGTGGGTCTAAGACAAATATTTCTATGCGTTACAAACATCAGCACAAACTTATAATACCCTTTCCACCTATGGTGGTGAAGGGTATAAAAAGGTTGTTTATGTCCGTCTGTCCGTCAGATAAAAGCTCGATAGCGCCTTAACGAAAAGAGCTAGAGAGACAAAATTTTACAAAAGTATTTTGGATATCTTGAAAAAGATGTGTGTTGAAAATGGACAAAATCGGTTCAAATTTAGTTGGAGCTCCCATATAACCCCGCCCCGGGAAACACATTAATGTTGATAAATTGAATACAATTGTAATACCTATGACGATTAAATTTAAAATAGGGAAGTTTTATGCAATTTTTGATCAGTTTATCAAATTTTATAGGAATCAGTCCATATTTGACTTTAGCTTTCATATAAAAAACACTCACGGAAACTAAAAATTTTAGCAAAGGCCAGTTAAAAGCTTTTAAATTAGAAACTATGATAGCTATGGCCACTAAATTTTGCAAGAATAAGCTCTATATATATACCAGCCAGTGTGTAAAATTTTGTTACAATCGGTCAACATTTGGCTATAATTCTTATATATATAGCATCCCCTTTTTATATCTACAATCAAAAAGATTTGGAGGTACATTCATTATATTAAAATTGCACCTATGAAATTAGATAGGCATCAATCAATGTTTAGCCCAGACTTTATATATGATGAATGCATTAGCAACTCCTAACGAAATATATGGACCTGCCGTATTACTATTAACGTGTTTAGCCTAACTACATATTTACGAAAAGTATTTAACAACTTATTAATGTAAAACTATACCCGGTTATGAGACCGAATTTTGATCAAAGTAAATACTGGGGAAACCACTAAAATATTTTTAAATGTTGAACTATAAAGCTACGGCAGCCGAATTTAGTCCAAAGGTTTTACCAACAATACCAATTAGCTTAGCGATTTTTTCAGTATTGGTCCAGATTTTGAATTAGCTGCACCCTTGTAGATATATGAGATATATTTCTAAATTTAACACAACTTGATGGTGGGTATATAAGATTCGGCACAGCCGAATATAACACTCTTACTTGTTTTATCTGAAATTACATAGAATATATATCTGTGGCTTTGTGCTAAAATGCCAATGTCAAAAAAACTAGTTTTGAGAAAATTTGATTTAAATGTTTTATTTCCCATATAAATTTATTGTAACATTGCCTAGAAAAATCTGTTCTGAATTGAGTTGGAGATTAGCTGTTAAAGCCAAATAAAAGAGGGCAAAGAAGGGAATCTAGTGCAATGATTAACTCAAAACAGCAAAAAATTTACATTGGCCCTTTTAGCACCAAGCCAAAAATATATACTATGGACTATATATATACAATGGACTAAATATATTACAAGTTGTAATTTATAAGTCTCGATTATTGCTCAGAATTGACAATGTTAAAATCCACGTTTATTTCATAAATGGAAAATTAACTATATTAAAATCCTCGATCATTGCTTCAAATTAACTATAGTAGAACCGTCAATTATTGCCTAAGATGGACCATAGAACGGTAGATAATTCGTCGCCCCGAAGTTATCTTCACGTATATCACAAAATCGAAAAAATTGAGATAAGACCATTTTCTTGTATCTTTTATTTAGATCTATCGATCTACTTGATCGCCATGTGCCTACCTTTTATAGTTACGGAGATATTATGAATGCACTTTGTTGTATATCCACCTTTCGTAAAAAGTTATTGCGTTATCTTAACGTATGTAACATTTTTGTGGATATACAATAAAAAACATATGAAATTTGACAAGTACAACATTTTTGCGTTATCTTCACGTAAGTACAATAATTATTGGTATTTGAAGGCGATACAACACAAAATATATGAACAAATGCAATTTAGAAATCTTGAGTTATCTTCACGTATTCGCAAGCAAAATATATATTGAAAAGTAGATTTGTAAAATATATAATTTTGAATTTATTTCATTTATGACTGTTCTGGAAATGGGTTTCTATTGTTTATATAATTAGATAGAAATTAATGACTTTTTTTAGGAATTCACTTTATTACAAAAGAAATTAATTAAATTAAATTACCATTATTTCCCATAGCTTTTCCATAACTTTTAGGAATGAAATCTGAATCGCGTATCGAGTCGTCGGAATCAAATGGATCAGATTCTGTATATAAAAATATTTTCATTTTTTCCACAACTTTTTATAATATATATGTATTTAGTTACCCATTGCACTAAGCTCTTCAATTTATATTTGATCTTTCTGTATTTTGTTTAATATTTTTAATTTAATTCTATTAACCAATTTTAAACCACGTGGAAATTGAATTTGCAATAAAATGAACAACTAATAAATCATATGATCAAAATAATATAAACAAAGAAATGGAAAATAACATAATATAAAAAAATTCAGTACTAAAATTTGGAAAACAAGTTTAAGAGACTGATAAACAATAAAAGAATAGGAAGGTTTCTTAAGAGTAAAATTAAAAGGTATCCTAAGAGTAAAATTTCTGATGTAAGTACTTAGAACTAAGTACGTAATTTAAGAGTTTTTAATTTATATTATTAATTCTGCATAATTTTAAAACTCTTACTTCTTTATCTTAGCATTTATCCAATCATTATTGAAATGATAAGGTACGTATTTCGTGTGAAAATTCGATTTATATGGATAGAGCAGTCATAGTATTTTTTATATATTTAAATCTCACTGCAAAGTTTTTGTATAACAGGAGAAATTTTAAGTATATTTCCTCTCAGAAAAACTATGAATTGATATTTAGTATAATAGATTTTAGATTTTTTTTCTTAAAAAATCATAATATTATGTGGGTACATACGTGAAGATAACTTAAAAAAAAATTGTTTGTACTAACATTTTCACGTATATGACATATATTAATAAATGTTTAATAAAATGTGTCCTTTACGGCAAATTGTGAAAATTTCTTTAGAGACAAAAATGCCAATAACTCGGAAATATTCTTCCATGGCCTTGAATATTTTTAACCGATTTGATTAAGAACTTCATGGACTACAACTGATAAAAATATTGGAACACATTTTTCGAGTAAATTCTTCTGCAACTAATGTCAAATCTTTAAGTTCAATTTCCCAAAAAAAAATTTTTTGCACTTACGTGAAGATAACTCCGGGGCGACGAATTGATTTAAGTGGTCTACAATTGAACCCTTGATTATTGCATAAAAGAATATAGGGTAAAGTTGCATAAGGTCGGCACCCCCCCAAAGGTCGGCACTTTTAAGCTTAAATCCAAATAAATAAGAATAATGCTGTTCTATTTTAAAAATAACAGTTAGATTTTATAAAAAACATACTCATTTCATCCCGTCCAACATTTAAATTTTACTTCAATGAACATTTTGATATGCAATTCTTCTCATTCAGTGACAGTTTTTTGACGCGTGCGATTTTGTATGTTTTTCAAGAAAATTTTTAGTTTCAGTCCCTACCTAAACAAGCAAGTAATCCTATACATTTAAGTTATTTGGTTATTAAAGTGTGTTCTAAAGATAAAACATAGTTGAAATTTTGATTTTTTGAGGTAAAATACAAAAAATATATATTTCTAGCTTAATTTTGAGGACTGCCGAACTTAGAAGCTAAAATTTGTATGATTTTCTTAAGTCGGCATAGGGGTGCCGACTTCAGAAAAATAGCTGGAGATGAATTTGTCTTAAGTCGACATCAACTTTTGTTAAGCTGCAAATCCCAAAACAGATCTAGTATATTTAGGTTTATTGGTCTCAGACCCACCTTAAAGTATACCAAAAGATGAGAAGCACTTACTGAGTCGATTTAACGATGTCAGTCCGTCGGTCTGGACGACTAACTGGTTGGACCCCCACGTAAACATTGTAATCAAAGTACAGGTCGCAATTTTAAAGATAATTTGATGAAATTTGGCACAGATGATTTTTTTGATAGTGGGACCTACCATAGGTCCAATTTTCTGGAATTAATATTTGCCCACAAATATCATTATTTTTATGAAATTTAAAACAGGTACAGATTATGTAAATCAAAATCACTGCACCAAATTTCTTTGAAATCGGTCCACATTTGACCATAGCTTCCATACAAATTCTTCTGCCAAAACGCACTAAATGAGACAAATATCTCTAAAGCGCTCGTAAATCTGAGGATAATGACAATTTTAGTTCAGTTTATTTTTTGCATACATAATTTTTGTAAAAACTGTAATCAACTTGTCAAATTTCGAGACAATCGGTCCACATCTGACCCTAGCTCTCATATAAGTCCAAATGACTTAAACAGCTTAAATATATGTTTTGAGAAAATGTTTGTATGATGACAAAATTAAGCAAATATATGTCTTTATACACGAAAAAGAAAACCTTTGACCTTGGTGGTGAAGGGTGTCGTATGGTCGGGCTTTCATATTCTTTCAAGTCAAAGTTGGCCATTATTTGCATGCCAGGGGAATAACAACAATTCACTTTAAACAAGAAAACTGTTTTCTTTACTCGTAATAAAAAAACAAAAATGCATACTAAACTAACAAAATGTACAGCAAGTAGTATTTTAGCTCTCCATTTGGCCAACGTTTTTTTTTTTACAAACTTAACAGTTTAGAAATACGCTGAGACAATTTTAAGTCGTTTCATTTTATTAATACTTTAAAAAAATCTTACAAAATTTTTGAAATAATTCTACTCGAGTAACTCGATTGCTCGTGGAAAATTACTCAAATAAATCTTTATTTGAAATAAGCCATTTTAAATTACTCGAGCGATTAATCGATTTTATTTTTCCGATTAATCGAGCAAACATAACTCGAGTAAACACCCTAGTCTTATTCTACAGTCAATTTGTAGTAAGATCATAACTTTTCCGTTGACATACCTCTATAGAAGAAGGGATTTGGTTTGTAGCGTTTAGTAGATCTTCATTTCTTATTCGATTTGGCCACCATATATTAAGGATTTGCCGCAAGCATTTGTTTGCAAAGGTTTGCAGGCGCTTATCGATGGCATTTGTGCGTTTCCAAGTTTCGCAGCCGTAATACAAGATGGACTTGACATTCGAGTTATATATTCGTAACTTAGTTGTTGTTGATATTTGCCGAGATTTCCATATAGTTCGGAGAATGCCGAATGCAGATTTTGCCTTATTTATACGCGATTCAATATCCTCATCGGCGCCACCTTTTGTAGATACCAAACTACCAAGATAATTAAAGGTACCTACACAACCAATACCCTCGTTATCCACATTGATGTGTGGCGACGCGTTTGCGCCAAAGCCTCCAGGCATAATCTTTGTCTTGGAGATATTGATTTCCAGCCCAGCTGCCCGAGATTCAACAGTAATAGCGCTAGTGTTTTCTTGAAGGTGAGCTGGTCTTTGGCTTAGAAGACATACGTCATCGGCGTATTCCAAGTTCTCGAGTTGCTTAAATGGTGTCCATTGGATACCACGTCCACCATTCAGTGCCGTGCGCATTATATTGTCGATGACAAGGATAAAAAGTATAGGTGATAATATACATCCTTGTCTTACTCCAGTAGTAACTTCGAACGGATTAGACAATTTACCTTTATGTAGAACCCGGCATTTAAAGTCCACGTACATTGCCCGAATTAAGTTCAGAATTTTCGTTGGCATGTTACGGTTTTCTAAAATTCTCCATAGATAGCACCTGTTGACACTGTCGAAGGCCTTCATAAAGTCGATAAACGCTAGATAAATGGGGGTGCGGAATTCATTACATTGCTCCAATACTATTCTTACTGTGTTGATTAGATCAACACAAGATCTATTCTCTCGGAACCCAAACTGATTTTCGCGGAGTGTTTCAGAAACTGCGTCAGACATTCTATTCAAAATTACTCGACTTAGTATTTTGCTCGGTATTGGAAGAAGTGTTATTCCCCTGTAGTTATTACAGGGGATGATACCTTTTTTAAGCATAATGCTTAAAAAAGGTATCATCAGTTTTTAAAAAAATAGCTAGTCAGCACTTAAAAATATCGCTTAACTATGTTCTTGAAAAATGTATTTTATCTTAGACTTTAAAAAAAAAAAAAATTATAGAAACATTTTTTTATTTTTAATTTTTTGATCATAACTTTTTGGAAATCCTGATTTTTCCTACACTATATTTGGCAGAATTGTAGCCGCAGTAAAGCTAACAACTTTTGTGAATACACTAATACAATCTGAACTTTTCTAGATACCAAAAGTAGTTCACAAAGACTCCCTCGTGCCAACAATTTAAAATTTTAAACTTTTTAGGCATCATGCTAATATTTTGAAACTTTGGAGGCCCATAAAAATAAAACGGTCACTAAATTGGCTAAACTGAGTATAGAGTTTTACCAGAATTTGATAGTGGAATAGGACCCATAAAGTCGAGTCCTTGCAATTTTTCACTGTTGTGCAGTGTAATAAATAAAATGTTGTATGTTTCTGTACGGATAACAATCTTCGCTTTATGTTGATATTTATTTTGCCATTATAATTCATAATTATTCTGTCTTACAAATAAGATATGAGTTGTTCACTCTGTCTAGAATTAAGAATAATACTCCTGAAGATTATGGCTTAACCCAACCATCGAAACGCGTCAAGCAAAAGTTTCCCCACCAACATTTGTTGGTTTTATCAAAAAATATTTATTTCAATAATAAATAATTGCAATAAATTGGAATCTTAGTGCAATACACTAATGTAAAACTTTTAATAAAAATAATCATTGGCCAAAATTATTTCTTATTGGTCTAGTAAGCCGAAATTGAGATTTTAGCCACCAATTGTGCAATTCAAAAAAAAATATTGCTTATAATGGGTGTTTTTTTTAGAGGTATAGAACTTCGAATTGAAATAAAACACAAGAAAATCGTTTTAATGTCCATCAATTTGGCTTTATTGGAAGGATAATTTTATGCCATTAATGTTTAAATATGATTTCGGGCATGTGGCCGCCGCGGCTGGCTCGAATAAAGCCAATTCTACATGTCCAATTTTCAACTACTTTTTCGAGCATATGGGGCCGTATATTGGCAATAACGCCACGAATGTTGGCTTCCAAGTCCCCTAACGTTTCTGGTTTGTTGGCGTAGACGAGTGACTTCACATATCCCCAAAGAAATTAATCCAGTGGTGTCAAATCGCACGATCTTGGTGGCCAATTGACAGATCCAATTTGCGAAATTATGCGCTCATCGAATGTTTCCTTCAATAAATCAGTTGTGACGTGCGCTGTGTGGCATGTAGCGCCGTCTTGTTGGAACCACAACTCATCCACATTCATGCCATCCAATTGGGGAACAAAATAGTCGGTTATCATGGCTCTATACCGGTCTCCATTTATGGTAACTGACTCTCCAGCATTATTTCGGAAGAAGTATGGCCCAATGACTCCACCAGCCCATAGAGCTCACCAAACAGTCAGTTTTTGTGGATGTAATGGCGTCTCAAGGGTCTCATGTGGATTCTCTTCACTCCAAATGCGGCAATTTTGCTTGTTGACGTAGCCATTCAACCAAAAATGAGCCTCATCACTGAACAAAATTTTGCGATGAAAATCAGCATCGAGATCAATCTCATTTTCGGCCCATACACCAAAATCACGACGCATTGCATGGTCTCGCGGCTTTAATTCTTGCACAAGCTGGATCTTGTAAGGTCGCAAGCCAAGATCTTTGCGCAAAATCGTTCATAAAGTTGATGGACAAAGCTCCAATTGCTGTGCACGGTGGCGAATCGATTCATTCGGGTCCTCTTCAACACTTTGCTCTACAGCGGCAATTGTTTCTTCGGTGCGCTCGCTGCGGATGCGTATTATCACATAGAGTAAACGTAGTGCGAAAACGATCCATGGTTAACCGAATTAATTGCTCTGATGGACGATTATGTCGACCATAAAATGGACGGAGCTTGCGGTAAACTTCGCGAACTGAACCATTATTTTCGAAATAAATTTGCACGATTTGCAAGCGTTGTTCTTTTGTCAACCTGTTCATGATGAAATGGCAAACCAAACTAAATATTAATCACTTGACAGCTGACAAAATGGCCGCCAGTTAAAAAAGTGATGCCAACTTAAAGTTCTATACCTCAATAAAAAACACCCGATATAAGGAGTGATATTCTATAAATAATATATAAGTTATATAAGGTACTATAACTTTTAATAGAGTCAACAAATTTCAATAGAAAAAAGGCTTGTAATGGTAAATTTTTTGTAGATTTATATTTTATTAATAATACAGGGTTATCCATTTTTCGGTTTCAGAAGTAAACGTAAATAAAACACATAAAATATTTTTTTCATATTTCTTTTTTATTATAAAGTTTGAACGTTGACATTATGTGTGAAACACTACATCATTTAAATGACCACCAAGCGAAATGTTGCAACAATGTTGAGGTAACCGACCACTTTTTGACACATATTGAGCGGTATTTCTGCCATAACTTGACGAATGTTGGTTTTAAAGTGCTCAAGAGTTAAAGGTTTACCTGCATAAACACGCGTAGCCCCACAAAAAAGTTTAATGGTGTCAAATCGCATGATCTTGGTGGCGAGTTGATATCGCCACTACGAGAAATTACGCGGATAGTAAATGTCTCTTGCAATAATTCGCTCGAGTTGTGTGGCATGTGTCACCGTCTTGTTGAAACCACATATTAACCAAGTCGTATTCTTCAATAGCAGGCGAAAAAAGGTCGGCTATCATCACGGGTCGGCGCAAAGACAACACAACAAAAAAATAGTAGGCAGAGTTGCCGTTTTCTTATACTTTTAACTAAAATAGGTATTTTTTCAATGTGTAGCTCTTGAGGCCCTATGCTCCACTGGGAGTCAAGGATAACAGAAGAAGCTCTTACGTTTTAAAAAGAAAAAGTTTTCTACTCCATTTATTTTAAATTTTTCTTTAGATGTTTTTTTTATCAAACATTTTTCCATAGCAAATTTCTTCATCAAAAATTTTCCTATAGAAAGGAAGTTTTTTTATCAAAAATTTTTTCATCAAAAATTTTTCTGTAGAACATTTTTTTATCAAACATTTTTCTATAGAAAATTTTTTTATCAAAAATTTGTCTATAGAAAATTTTTTCATCAAAAATTTTTCTGTAGACATTTTTTTCATTAAAAATTGTTCAATTAAAATTTTTTTTATCAAAAATGTTTCTTAAAAAAATTTATCAAAAATTTTTCTATGAAAATTTTTTTATCAAAAATTTTTCTATAGAAAATTTCTTTATCAAAAATATTTCTGTAGAACATTTTTTTATCAAACATTTTTCTATAGAAAATTTTTTATCAAAAATTTTTCTATAGAAAATTTTTTCATCAAAAATTTTTCTGTAGACAATTTTTTTTTATTAAAAATTGTTCTATAAATTTTTTTTTTATCAAAAATGTTTCTTAAAAAAATGTATCAAAAATTTTTCTATGAAAATTTTTTTATCAAAAATGTTTCTATAGACAATTTTTCTAAAATATATAGAAATCTAAAATTGTTTAATATTAGAATTAATTTCTGTTTTGAAAAATTTTCCCAATTATTACAAAAATAATAGTGTCGTGGCAACAATGTTCGAGATATTATTTCTTTGTTCTCTCGAACCATGTATTTTGTTGCTCCGAGTATAAATTTTGATTTGTTTCTTGCCTACTTTGTCTTTGTTTTTTCTTTAACAAAGCGGCACAAACTTTGGATGTGAACTCTGTTAACATCCAAATTCCAACCGAATGATTTTAATACTCATTTTCAAGAGTTTACCCAGTAAGAACAGTGTCAAACGTTTGAAATATTATGACTTTTACATTTCATATCAAACGTTTTTTTTCAAACTTTTTTCAAACCTGAACAGATGTTCGAGATTCACATTAATTTTCAAATGAGGGTGCATTTGAGAATAAACATTTGAAAAATGATAGTTTCTCAAATTGAGAATAAAGGTTATTCTCAAATTTTTATCAAACCCTAAGATGATTTGAGAATAATTTGAAAAATGGTGTTATAAATTTGATATCAAACCTTATTTCAAATTTTTTTCAAACATTAAAAAAATAATTTATGTTAAATAAAATTAATGTTTAAGATATTTTAATGGAATGGCATTGCATTTCAAAGAAATTCGTTATTTCCTTCGGATTTTTTTTAAAATTGATCCATATTTGACCATAAAACCTTGCTTAAAAAATTTCAAGATTAAAAATTCAATAATATTCATATGCATAAGTAAATTTTCTTTGTTTCTTAAAATTTTTTTACCTAACAACAAAAAAATTATATTTTAAGCAAAAAAATTCAAATATGATGCTCCGTTTTCAAAAACAAAATAAACAAACTTAAAAATACAACGCCATTTTATTTATGTTCCAAATGTAGATGATATCCACATTTGAAAAACCTTTGAGAATGAGGTTGATAATGATTTAAGAATAAAGGCATGTCTCAATTTGAGAATAAAGTCCCCTTTTTGTTGAGAACGCTATTATTCTCAAATCAGTATTAAATCAGTATCAAACGTTTGACCTTTGAAAAAAGATATATTTTCAAATCATCCTCAATTTGAGAATAAACCTTTTTTCTTACTGGGTACGAAAATTAAAAAAATATTCAACTGCTGGTGGTATGGACTGCCTACTCCTGGTTATTATATCCTGAATTCTAAAAACGACGAGGAATCGACACATTCGGGTCTTCGGCAACACTTTCACTTACAGCAGCGATATTTTCAGCGGAACGAGCGAAACAGGTTTTACAATATTTGTAACAGCTCCAGTCTTTTCAAATTTCTTCACAATTTTGCCATTTGCTTGTGTAGTTGGACGATTATGTAAACCATAATGTCCTCTTTAAGCACGACATGCGGCTGTTGCAGAATCACCATTTTTGTAGTATGTTTTGATAATTTTTATGCGTTATGCGATACTTAAGCAATCCATTTTCTTCAATGTCAGACTTTCAACTGAAAAGAAAAAAAATTGGTTTAACAACTTAGTTTGACAGATGTCGAATTCCAGTCCTATTCTTTTAAAACCACGAAATGGATAACTCTTTTTATAAATAACACGGTGTTACAAATGAGTAACTTTTGTAAAAACTTGGAAAGCGACCTTGTTGGGATTATAGGCCCAGGTGAGGACATACAAAAACTATTTTCAAAGATTTTTAAGCTGGTGCAAAATTTCGAGATATTCGCAAAAGCTGTTTTCAGGTAGGTCGTAGTACTTCAGTACCTCCAACTCTCACATTTGAATAGCGATTTCAAAATTTTAAACAGGTTTGGAAAGTCAAGGGAAAGTAAAGGCCTAAAACCCAAACTAGGTCGTTTTCCAAGCTTTTTTAGTGTATTAGAGTGTTATTAAAATAAGAACAATTTCAGCCTCCTAGCTTCCATAAAATGGCCAATGTCGGAAATGACTTTAATATCTAAAGGACATTTTTGTGTGGTGAAAAATATGTATCTGGAGTTATAAAATAACTGGACTGGACTGAGGTCAAAATGTTGTCAAGGGTATCATGTTATGTTTTTAAATAATTATGTATTTTTCCCCGACAAAAAAAGCTTTTTATTTTCCATGGAAAAGGATTTAATGATCATTAGTAATAATAATAATAAACTTCATAGAATACTTATTAATATTTTGCCATTAAAATAAAATTTAATTAATTTATTTATCCAAATGTCCCTACATCAGAGTAACTATTACACTAATACCAATTTCTATTGAATTGTTCATTATTAAAATGAAATACACATTTAACAGAGTAACACTCTGGGACAACTTCGCATTCATAATTATCGATTATGATTAATAGATAGAAATAATGATTATAATGAATTGAAACCAAAGGATTTTAATGATTAATAGTTTGGAATTTGAAAGCGAACAGCAAACGTTTTGTTTTCTGAGTTCATCTCATTTATGACCATTTAATTAGCTCATGCAAAATGTCTAACAAAGACTTTATCGTCGACCGCAAAAAGGGACATAAACATAAAATAGATTAAAAAAGGCTGATTGGAGACCTGGAACAGGGGAAGGGGGTATTTCAAGACTAAGAGGATAATCAAAGTGATGTTGTTGACAAATAAATACATTCATTTGGTCTCAAAAAAACACCAGGAGTACACTTTTATAACTTCTTCAAATTACTATGAAGAGTCTTTCTAGTGTTCATTTAAGTTTGATGCTTCCTGGTTTATGGTGTTTAGTTGTTGTTGTTGTTTTATTTTGGTCCCTGTGACCAGAAACAGACACGTGCCCTGGCAAATGGCTGTCGAAATGTCAGATATCATCTGTTGGAAATAAATGTGAAGTGTATTAGTAAGTAATAGAATTTCGTTTAGTTTTTTTTCTTCTCAGTTATTTTGGAATATGATCAGGCATACGCTCTTTGGGTAATAGATTAAAATCAATTTACTTTAGCACATACTCACATTTTTTGGATAGATTGGCAGAAAATTGGGAATATAAGAGCTGGAAAATTTTACTTATTTAGTGACTTCTTGTGGGTCGCAATGCGAAAACAAAACACCAAAACTTTCCTTGCTCTTATATTTTTTAAGATATTTTGTTTAAATTCAAATGCACAGTGGGATGGGTGAGGAAAAATAGGAATATAAAATAAATGTTACTTACATTTTTTTTAAAATCAATTTAATTATTCCGAAAGTTTTTGTATCAAAAATAAAATATTGATGAAAAAAAGGCTATAAAATTATCAGATCTTTTACAAAGTATCAGTGGTAACGACTTTCTTTAAACGATATTAGGACCAACTATAACCATAAAGATAATGGTTACAAATGGTTTTGTCTGTTTAAATTTAAATCAATTTAAGAAATGGCTCTAAAATTCTTCCAAAGATATTCGAAAGGTGAAATTATTTAACAGTTCTTTAAAACAAAAACTATTTCGAATTTCTGAAGCAATTAACGAACCTAGAAATTATCCATTAAATTGACTCGAAGAACGCTTAAAGCCGTTTCGAAACACGAATTCTTAAGCGTTTTGAGAAGGTTAGTTCGGAAATAGGACCAAATTCTGAATTTATACTTCTCAAAACTTTTTTTAAGGCCTAAACGGTTCTACTAAATGATAGGTTCCTAAACCTCAAGAACCAAGAATGATATCAGGGATTCTATCGCCCTACTTAGTGTGTAGTTATAACCAGGCGTAGGCAGCCCATACCACCAGAAGCCGATGACTTTTTGTTATTTTAAATATTACGTTCATTAATAAAACTCGTAAAAGTGAGTATTAAAAGCATTCAGTTGGAATTTGGATGTTAACAAAGTCTGTTGGTGCCGCTTTGTTAAAGAAAATACAAAAACAGGAAACAAAATCAAAGTCCAATAGCTACAAAATACATGGTTCGAGAGAGAAAAGAAATATCTCGGACATTATTGACACGACTCAATTATTTTTGCAAACATTATTAATGAAACCGGATTCGGAATATTTTTCGAAACAGAAATAAATTCGAATATTTAACAATTCTATAGAAAACTTTTCAGTACAAATATTTTTTTAGAAAAATGTTCTTAAAATTTTTGATTAAAAAATTTCAATAGAAATTATTACAATTATTACAATAAAATAAATAATTGTAATAAATTGGGATTCTTAGTGCAATACACTACAGTAAAACTTTTTAGAAAAATTTTTGATAAAAAAATTTTCCAAAAGGAAAAAGTATTTGCATTTGATCCCGACAATTTTGTTATTTTTAAAAAAAAATTGTTGATAAAAAAATTTTCTTTGGAAAAATTTTCTATAAAAAAAAATGTTGATAAAAAATTTTCTATAAAAAAAATTTTTGATAAAAAATTTTCTATAAAAAAAATTGTTGATAAAAAAATTTCTATAAAAAAATTTTCTATACAAAAATTGTTGATTTTTTTATCAAAAAATTTTCTAAAGATAATTAATTAATCAAAAATTTTTCGAGAGAATTTTTTTTCACAAAAATTTTTCTATAGAAAATATTTTTATAGAGAAATTAAAAACAAAAAAAAAAATTATAGAAAAATTAAAAAAAAAACTTCTATAGAAAAATTTTTGACAAAACAATTTTTAATAGAAAATTTTTGGATAAAAAATTTTTGATAGAAAAATGTTTGATAAAAAAATTTTCTATAAAAAAGTTTTTGATAAAAAAAATTTTCTATAAAAAAAATTTTCTATAAAAAAATTTTCTAAAAAAAAAATTTTTGACAAAAAAATTTTCTATAAAAAAATTGTTGATAAAAAAATTTTCTATAGAACAATTTTTGATAAACAAATTTTCTATAGAAAAATTATTGATAAAAAATTTTCTATAGAAAATTATTACTAAAAAAAATTTTCTATAGAAAAATTTTTGTTAAAAAAATGTTTGTTAATGAAATTTTCTATAAAAAAAATTGTTGATAAAAAATCTTCTATAGAAAAATTTTTGATATAAATATTTTCTATAAAATTTTTGATAAAAAAATAATTTTATAGAAAAAATTTTGACAAAAAAGTTTTCTATAAAAAAATTGTTGATAAAAAAATTTTCTATAGAACAATTTTTGATAAACAAATTTTCTATAGAAAAATTATTGATAAAAAATTTTCTATAGAAAATTATTACTAAAAAAAATTTTCTATAGAAAAATTTTTGTTAAAAAAATGTTTGTTAATGAAATTTTCTATAAAAAATTGTTGATAAAAAATCTTCTATAGAAAAATTTTTGATATAAATATTTTCTATAAAATTTTTGATAAAAAAATAATTTTATAGAAAATTTTTTGTTAAAAAAAATTTTGATAATGAAATTTTCTATAAAAAAATTTTAGAAATTTTTTGATAAAAAAATTTTCTATAGAAAAATTTTTGATAAAAAATTTTCTATAGAAAAGTTTTTCATAAAAAATTTTCTATAGGAAAATTTTTGAAACAAAATTTTCTATAGAAAAATTTTTATCAAAAACTTTTCTATAGAAAAATTTTTGATAAAATAATTTTACTGTACAATTTTTTTTTTTAATTTACTTTAAAAGAATTGTTGATAAAAAAAATTTTCTATAGAAAAATTTTTTAATAAAAAAAATTTTTGATAAAAAAAAATGTATAAAAGAATTTTTGATAAAAAAAAATTTCTAAGGAAAAATTTTCTATAAAAGATTTTTGATAAAAAAAAATTTCAATAGAAAAATTTTTTATTATAATATGTATTAAAAAAATGGCGCAGAAAACTTTTTCTATTTAAAAAAAAATAAACATTGAAAAACACCTATTTTAGTTAAAAGTAGAAAAAAGCGGCAACTCATTGTCGAAGAGAAATACCCCTTGTTACAATTGGAATGTGGTTGTGGAAATTATATATAGACTATACTACCAGGGAACTTTTGACAAATAAGTTACAATGTAGTGAACTTTATATGTATTTGTGTTATATTCCTTTTGGATCGTGATGCAACGATTGTGCGGGTTTCGATATCAATATTTTTGCTTCTGTTATCCCAATGTTTTACAAAAATGATCCGTGGAAGTTAGTTGTGTCTTTAATTACAAAAGTATTAATCATCTACAAATAATGAAGTGCACATATATAAACTAAAAATATGATAAATTTTAATATGTCAAACTAATTTAAATCGTTTCATGCCATAAAAATGTGTTTTAGTTAATTATATTAACCTAGATGCATCAGTTGTGCATAGGGTTGCCAGACACAAATCCTGAAAAAGCTGGACATAAGGAAAAAAAAGCTTGACGACCAAAAAATTAGCTGGACATTAATAATAAAAAACTTGCTTTATTAATTGCTTCTATGAATCATTAATTTCTGATAAGCCGAATTGCGAAAAATGTAATTAACCGCAGCGATATCCAAAGAAATTGAAATTGCCCGAGATTTGAAACAATTTTTAACAGAAAATACATGCTACTCGCGTTTGTCAATGACATTGATATCATGAGACGCACATTGCGCGAATTGACTGCCGCCTTTTCAAGTATCAAGAAGGAATCTAATAAAATGGGTCTAGTTGTCAATGAATCAAAACTGCTGGTTTCTACAAGCACATGTAATCATTGAGAACTATAGCTACGAAGTTGTAAAATAATTTTTTTACCTTGTACCACTGTCAACATAAATAATGACATAAGTTTTGAAATCATACTTGCCAACAGATTCTATTTTGGCATACGATGTCAGATAAGGAATAAAGCTCTCTCTGTAATAACTTTAACTACGCTCTACAAAACGCTTATGCTTCACGTGTTATTATATGGTGTTAAATCATGGACACTTGCACAGGCAGAGGAAGCTATTCTTGGAGTTTTTAAGAGGAAGATTCTACGAAAAATCTTTGGACCGGTTTGCATAAACAATGAATATCGACATTGAATGAACAATGAGCTAAATGTTTGAAAATACACCAGCAACAAAAGTATTCGAAAACGATTCCGAATGAATTCGTAAAAGAGGACGTCCGAAAACTATTCGAAAAAATCAAGTGGAGGAAAACCTTTCAGAGCTTGACCTACGAACTTGAGGATATGCGATTGAAGTGCATGGAATTCTAAAATATGCTCGGCTTTTGACCTTAACAGGTTTTTGATATAGGCCATAAAAGTAAAGTAAGTACAATGGGAAAATTTTATAGAGGCTAATATTATTACAAAATGAACTAGATCATGCAATCAATTAACAACGCATAAAGGTAGAAACACAATTGGGAAGAATGACTAATTTCGTCCAGCACGACGAATTCGATTTTAAAAATTCGTCTTGTATATTCGTCCATTGAACACATTTGGGACGAATAAACGTTGCTGACGCCATTTTTGTTTATTTTTCATTATCACAAATTACACACACTTTCGTACATATCGCGCACTCACGACATTTGCAATTTTTTTTTACTTTATTCTTTAATTTTTTCACAAAAAGAAAATATTTAATTAATTTTATTTGAATATATTTTACAAAAACACATATAATTTCTAATATTTTAGAACAGAAATAGAAATACAGCCACTCTAAACCAGTTTAATCGTCGTTCGTCTGCGTATGAAATAGAAATAAACCTATCGCACTATTCGATACGCACAACGAATTTCGTCGTACGCATCTATTGTGAGCACTTTCATATAAACCCATATGTTCTATTTCTAACGACGAATATTCGTTCCGAAAAATTGGTCGTTCGTTCCAATTGTGTTTCGTACTTAAATCACTAAAAAAGGAAAAAATACACTTTTGCAAAAGTTTTAATTGCGTTCTTTTTCATAAAAATAGTTTTTCTTTAAAAATATTACAAAATTTCAATTTTTCACCTTTCAGCTGGACAAATTTAATTTTAGCTGGACACTGGACAAGCGCTAAAAAAGCTGGACAATCCAGTCGAATCCAGCCTGACTGGCAACCCTAGTTGTGCGTGTCTATTGTGTATTTTTCCTGATTCTATCGCAAAGACAAGTTCTTCTACTTGAAGCGCTTCTAGAACAAATAATTTTTAAAATAATTTCTATTAACCTTGTTCATATGCTACCACTGTGCATATATTGTTTCTTCATACAAATGCGGAAGGAAGAATGAATGGATGTATGGATAGATGGATTTTCATAGATTGACGGTTGGTTGGCTGCCTGATGAAGATGATTATAAGGTATGAAGACAAAAAAGGAAAAAAAGCGAACGAAACAAACGAGTAGCAAAAGTCGAAGCCTCATAAATATGAAATTAGTTGGTAATTCTATAAGCAACACGCGTCCTGTTTTAGTTTTTCCCCTTTTTATTATTTTATCTTTTTTTTGTTGTTTTCATTTTAATTTTTTCCTCTTTAAAAAGAACTTCATTTGCTGTTGTTGCTTTTACTGCTGCTGCTGCCTGTTTTCATTTGATTCCATCAAAATGCGTGGGAAGAAGTTGTTCAAATTTATGTGCGGATGGGCCTGCGTTTTATTTTATTTTGTTTTTTTATTTCATCAAATAAATTGGGTTTAAATATTTATATAAATGAAATGAAAATGTAAAAGCAAAAAAAAAAAAAAAACTTAAGGCATTAAGTATGGTAATGGATTTTTTCACATTTTATGCATCACAGAATAAAATTTAAAATCTTTGTTTATTTTACATATTTTTTTTTATTAGCTTGTGTAAAAAGGGGGGAAATTAATGAATAATTTATTTTGAAAAACAGAAGTCAGTCAATAATTATTTATTCGCATGTTATTTAAAATTTTAAATCAATGTTGCAATTTTTTTGTATTGACACTTTTTTGAACATAGTTTTCGACGTAAGTAGTACAACATATTTAAAAACACGATATAAGTATTTCAATTCAGAATTGCCGAATTGGCTTATATCCTTTTAGATGTCCACATATTCACCCATATAATATATGACACTATGACTTTTCAAAGACGACAGTTCTTGGTCATAGATTTTAAATAAAATGACAAAGTTTTCTTTTCGTAGCCACGAATTCCACACGTAACTACTTTGCGGAAAGCTTATTTCTGATCTAAAAAAAATCCTAACTTGTTAAAGAAAATTAAGATATTCCAAAAAGAATAAGGAAGCGATGTTGCCGATGCAAGAAAAAATGTAGACAAAAAATTTCGAACCTAAAAGAAAAAAAAATTGCTAAAAAATTTTTGCTTCATGTTTGTACCTCGGTAAAAAAAGCAGTCCCTTCATAACAACTGGAAATATTAACAGTGATATTTATATCAATGAATGTCTTACAAATAAAGGGTGGTTAAATTGTAAGGGCCGATGTTGAATATGAACTACACCTAAACGCCAAGCTTTTTTCCGAATTTTATTTGACATTTCTCTATTTCAGACTTACTCAATTTGAACCATGGATAGATACACAATCCAACAACGTGTTAAAGTTATCCAGACTTATTATGAAAATGGGCGTTTAAATCAAAATGCATATCGTGCACTTCGTCAAATTGATCGCCCAAATGTGGTCGTAGCCAAACCGGGTCGTAGAAGATGTGAGAACACCAGTGCATGCTCGTACAGCTCGTACTGTAGAAAATATTGCTGCTGTTCGCGATAGTGTGGCTGAAGAGCCGTCCACCTCAACTCGTCGTCGTGCCCAACAATTGCACCTCTCACGCTCGTCGTTGATGAACATAATGCATAAAGACTTGCATTTACACGCTTACAAGGTGCAATTGGGTCAAGAACTAAAGCCTCTTGACCATTCCAAACGTCGTGAATGGGCAGAATGGTGGCAAGAAATGGCAACAGTGGATGATCAATTTTCGAAAAAAATCATCTTAAGTGATGAGGCACATTTTAACCTCAGTGGATTCGTCAATAAACAGAATTGCCGCATTTGGGCGAATGAGAATCCAAGAGTGATTGTCGAAAAACCAATGTACCCACAAAGAGTGACTATTTGGTGCGGTTTATGGGCTGGCGGCATCATCGGGCCGTATTTTTTCCAAAATTAGGCCAGTCAGGCAGTTACTGTGAATGGTATTGGCTATCGTGAGATGATAACGAACTTTTTATGGCCCGAATTGGAAGATATGGATGTGGACGATACGTGGTTTCAGCAGGACGGTGCCACTTGCCACACAGCTAACGAAACAATGGCTCTTTTGCGCAACAAATTCAATGACCGTGTTATCTCACGTAATGGCGATGTCAATTGGCCGCCAAGATCATGTGATTTGACACCGTTGGACTTTTTTCTTTGGGGTTATTTGAAAGAAAAGGTGTACGTCGATAAGCCAGCAACAATTCAAGAGCTAAAGGATGAGATAATTCGGCGCATTAACGGCATAGAACCTCCATTATGCCTCAGGGTCATCGAAAATTTGGACCATCGGATGGAGGTGTGCCGCCTTGGCCGCGGCGCCCATTTGGTCGATATTATGTTCCATACATAATTGAGTAATACCAATATATCATAATAAAATAAAATTACAATAATTTCCTAAATAGTTTGTGTTTTATTCAAAATCAACATCGGCCCTTGAAATTTAACCACCCGATATATTGTTGCCATTTACAAAGCAACATGAGGTGTTGCTTCCTGTCATTACAGTAAATCGGCCATGGAGTGGTATTAAAACAATAATATCGTTTTAGTGCCAAAAGAAGCAAATCCGAATCCAGAACTCAGATCAATTTAGAGATATTGTGCCCTCGTAAAAAGAATTATAAAACACGTAAAAGGCCTCGCCAAAGACATTGAAAACTTTAGAATGAAGTGGTGGATGAATAGCAAGAAGATAACTAAAACCACTATAAAAATCCTAAAGGGAAATATTTCGAAAAAAAATTTAATTATTTTTAAAAAACAAATAGTTTTTATATTTCATTAATAAAATATAAATTAACACAAAATTTACCATCTATTGAAATTAGTTGACTCTATCAAAAGTTATAGTTATTTGTTTGTGCACTATTTATAGAAACTTATTCCTTTCTTGACTTTTTTGTTAAGTGGGAACCGGAATCTTATTTATTCGGATAAACTTTTATTAGCCACTTTTTTATCACGGAAGTTTTGCCGAGACTAAACAAATGATAGTCATACGGTGTAATGTTTGGTCTTTAGTATTGGTTTTCACCAGCTATTGCGCCCGTACTATTTTGAGCAAAAAGTTATATTATTGGCACTATTGGAATATGGTCTCATTCACTCGTAGGCCACACCGAAATTCTGGATAAAGTTTGCAATATATCTAACAACGTGGACTCTTTGAGAAATCCTTTACTATGATTGTCGCTAAAGATCCTACTTCCTCTGATGATGGTTATCAGAATGACAAAGAAGGTGCTGGGGAGGCTCTTTTATCCCTCTTTTAGGGAAGGAAATCTGTTTTAAGCTCCCTGATCTCTGTAGTACTCTTCAGTCCGAGATATCGGCTATATACACAGAATATATGACAGATATATTCATTTATGTTTTGACAGTCAGGCCGCCATAAAATACCTTTCTAATGTTCTCATTCGCGAATGCCGGGCATCTCTTAATGAGATGGTGAGATATTGCAATATTTAACTGTTCAGAGTATCTGGTCATAATAATATTCCTGATGACATTACTGCCGATAAAATTCCTTAATCTGTTGCATGACACTATCCGCCTGCAAATCGCAAGTAAGGCAATATCTTTACCGGTTAGCCACTTCGTCCACCGAAAACACTTGTTCAGTTTCAAAGCAAACATGGTCTACATATCTAAGATAACAATCGTTCAAAATGCTTTGTATCTTTACTACGCAACCGACTTTTTAGGGCACTACGTTTTTGGGTTGCATGTCAGTATACTTAATTTTCAAAATAACGACTACTGCCGCTTAGGCTGTTTTTTTTTTGTATGAACAAAAAATTTTTGTTTTTTAATTTCGAGGAGTGCCGGTCGGATTATTGTTTAATTTTTGAAAAACATTAACCCTGAAAATTTGATCCAAATCGAACAAAGTTAAAAAATGCATTTACAAGGGGAAAACGTTTTTTTTTTAACGATTAAAGATTAAAGCTATTTAAGCTATCTTTTATAAAAAGTGAGCGTTTGTAATATAGACTTATAAATTGCTTAAACGGTTTTAGAGTTATAGCGTTTTTTCTCGAATTTCATGTCCTTGACGACTTAAAAAGACAAATTTAACCAAAAAAAAAAAAAAATGCTAGATTTAAATTTTTTCTACTTTTATATATTTATATCTAGGGTTTGCAGTTCGGTTTTAACCGAAACCGAAACCTTGGTTTTTTATGCCTCAAACCCGAAACCGAAAACCGTAGAAAAAACCGAGGTTTTAGCTATTTATTTTTCATAACTTTTTGTTGGTATTATACAGAAATAACAATAGCTTATCATAAATTTCCACGTAATTTTTTTATTTAATGAAGCAGAAGAATGAAACAAGCAAAAGTTTTTACAATGTACGAATGGACAGGTGTAAGGGGAAGACGGTATATGAACGTAAATATTCACGATTCTCATGGTAAATTTGATAATCTGGGCCGTATTTAAGGAACGTGTAATTCAAGAAAACGCAAGAAACCATTAGACAAAGGCTAATGGAGTTTGATATTTCACTTGATGCAAACATCGTAGCATGTACTATAGATGGAGCAGCAGCCAATATCAAATTTGTATCTGAAAATCAATTTTGAAGACGGCGGCGATGAAACTTTGACTCATTTAAAACCGATTGCCCATATACATTTGAACCTAGAGGCTGTAAGAAAAACTGTTCTGTATTTCAAAAATTCGTCAGTTCGTTATAATATTTTACAAACAAGAGTTAAAAAGCATCATAATCGTGAATTAAGTTTACTCTTATGTGTTGTTTTTGTAGCACAAGCCGCTAACGATCGAGTTAAGTTTATATGTATTTTGTTTTTATTACAATAACAAAACACATGCAAATTTCACTCAATCGTCAGCTGCTTGTGTTATATAAACAGCACATTAGATTTCTGCTTCTAAACAAAGTATTCTTGAGAGTTTAGAAATGCTGTCGACCTTAGATTGGCTTCATTCTATCGACTTTGAAATTGTAAATTCTTTAAAATCGTTGCTATTTGTAAAAATTACTATTGAAGCAATTTGTCGCTCAGATGCAAATTTTATTCACGCTAAAGGGGCTCTGCAGTTTCTCCAAAAGAAACAAGACTTATTTAAGAAATCCCTCATATTTAAAAAACCTGAATTATTTTCCTGAATTTTAGTATTAAATTATAACATGTTTTAATGAAGTTATCTAAATTTTCCTACAAATTTAAACTGAAATAGTTTTATTTAAAAAACCGAAAACCGAACCGAAACCGGCCGGTTTTGGGTGTTTTAAAACCGAAACCGCAGTTTCTCATTTTCACGTTTTTTTGCAAACCCTATTTATATCCTTCACCACCATAGGTGGAAAAGGTATCATTTGTATGTAACGCATGGAAGTATTTGTCTTAGACCCACCTTTTAGTATACCAATAGGCTTAGAATCACTTTCTGAGTTGATTTAGCGATGTCCGTCCGTCCGTCTGGCTGGCTGGCTGGACCCCCATGTAAACCTTGTAATCAAACTACAGGTCACAATTCTAAAGATAATTTGATGAAATTTGGCACAGATCATTTTTTTGATAATGGGACCAAGGCTGTTGAAATTCGTCAAAATCGGTCTATTATTTATGGTAACTCCCATATGTCCCACTTCCCGGAATTGATATATTGGCCACAAATATCAATATTTTTTTCACGAAATTTAAATCAAATACTGCTTATGTAGCAGCTTAAATATATAAGTTTTGAGAAAATGTTTGTATGATGGCAAAATTTAGCAAATATTTGCCTTTATACAGGAAAAATAACACTTTTGATCTTAGTGGTGAAGGGTATCGTAGCACTTTCTTACTTGTTTTGAATTATTTTAGACCTTTAAGTAATAAAATATAAAATTTTGTTAAAATTGGTTTGTAATACAAACTTTGTATCTTACTATTAGTCTTGATGACGTAAAATTGGGATTTTTTTCATGTGATTTGCAAATGACCTTTTTATGCCTTAAAAAATTTTATTAAGCGAATTTTAGAAATTTCCAATTCGAACTACAGTGATTTATTACGTATTGGGTATAAAAACGCAAAAAATGGGTTGATAGCTTAACCCGTATTTTATAGAATCTAGAATCATGTGACTTAAAGTCAAAGGATTTCGGGAAAGGTAGCTTTTTTGAGAAATTTTAGAAACAATTTAATAATTTTATATTTGTTTAAATTTGAAGCAAAAATATACTAACTGATTATGCGCAACACCATGTAGAATCAGTGGATATAATTTTAACAAAATTGGAAATGTTTAACCCTGGCGTTACCGGTGTTAAAATCAATTTTTATGCGAATTTACAGTTTTTAGGAATATCTAAGCTATTGCTGTGGTCCAAACAATATTTTTTTTGCTAAACCTTCACTACTAGTTGTCTAGTAATCATTATCTTTCTAGGGCCACTTTAGGATCCACCAGCCTGCCTTGGCTAACCTATGGGGTCACGACTATTCGAAATAATGACGCCATTAAAAAGTTGTTCGTTACATATTGCTAGGACTCACATTTAGTATAAACAAAAGCAAATTATACATACATATCAAGCATAATCAGAAGCTATAGAATTAACCTTAAACCCTTTCGATTTTGTGAAGGGTATCCAAGATTCGGTATAGTCGAATATACCACTCTTACTTCTTTTTTATAATTTTATAAATTTTTTTATAAGTTTACAAAAAGAGTATCATCGTTTGATACTTTCTCATTATTGAGATTTTCATTTCTATGTTGTGTATATGAAAAAGAAGATTGCTACTCGGATCCTGAGTTCTATAGCCGATGGGCATTGGTTTAAATAGATCTTTTTATACAGTTGCAGGTTCATTAGTACCCACATAAATTTTCAAAGGCGAATACAACAAGTAAGAGTGGTATATTCGGCTTTGCCGAATCTTGGATACCCTTCACCAATGGTGCTGCAAAAGTACTTAATGTAATTCCAAGCAAAATTTGGTTATACTAGTATTATATGCAAAGAGTCTTTAAAATTGAGAGTCGGAAAAAGAAAAGCTTTTCGGTGGCGTCCTCATCTAGAATAGTTATGCACCCAAAGGTTAGGTTGGGCAGCTGGCTGATGTCTAGGGAAGCTTCACTTGGGTTCTAAAGTGGTCCCTTTGTGAAAGATAATGATTACTAGACTACAAGTAGAGAATGCAAATTTAAGCAAGCCAGTAGCTTCGAAATAAAATAGACACATATTTTACGAACATTTAGTAAAGTTCGATAGACCAGATAAACCATGCAGAAAAGATGCTTCAAAATGTAGATGCCCTTACATTTGCAATAGCACATCGATTTGATGAAGTTTAAGTATTCTGGCATGCAACCCAAAAACACAGTGCCCAGTGAGGGTTGTGTACTTTAGTTCATACGAATTGTCCAACTATTAAAAGTTAATGATTAGTTATGTAAAAATCTGAACTGATTTAGGTCAAAGCTTTAACAAAGATAAGCCTTAAAATTATAGGGTATACACTCTTAGTTTTAGATACATACGTGAAATATATAGCTTTTGAATGGATGGATATCAGCTTTGTCGGAAAAGTTATTAAAGATTTACTTATTAATCTAAAGTTAGTTAATTAATTAAAATGAACACTTCATCAATAATATTTGGGATGTATTGTTCTTTCGACCTGTCCGATGGATGTTTGGAAAGTTTTGCTCTAGTTCCTTGTGCAATTTTAATGTGATTTAATTTATAAGCATTAAATCGATTCTCGGTCGGGGTTATATGGGAGATTTCACTAAATGTGAATAGAGCTCGCCCATTTTCAATTTCGAACTTTTCAAGAGATTAGAAATACTTTTGTCAAATGTTGTCCCTCTAGAAAGTTTATTTCAGGCGCTATTGCCCTGAATATCAATATTGTACAACGTCTTTATACTAAATGTCATCATCTTATCTTAGGCGAAGTTATACGGGATCAATTGTCAAACGTGAACGGATTTCTCCCAATTGCAATTAAAAAATTTAAATTTTCGTTGATATGTAAGATACTTACATACATACGTAGGTTTTAAACGGATATCCTAGGAAGATTACCTATAATTTGATATATTCTGAAATGTTATCATAATGTTCAAAAGTCAGACACAAAATTAAGATTAATGCAGAGTGTCTGTTTGCTAAAATCAGATTTGTGGAGCTCCTGGATTTTACACAAAATTTCAGGATATTGTCCCACCCTGAATTTTATCTTTGTCGATCAAAACACCATCGCTTAAACGCTAAATTATATCTACCACAAATTACCGAATGCATCAGGATTTAGGTAATCCCCTGCGAAGGACGCTATTAAATTTCATCAAAATAAACACCTGAGATATCAACAAAACAGGAGGATGGTTTTTTCTATTTCTGCATTTCATTTTTTCAACAAACATTCTCTAATGCGAACTTTGGGCAATTTGCGATACATAAAATTCAGTGTTTTGGCGATATCTCAGTTGTTTATGGACCGATTTTGATAAAATTTTACAGAGTGCTTTGGGAAACTATTTCCTACAATCTTATATATAACATATTATCACATGTACACCAGGAGCATCTTTTTTCTCTTGTTATTTAAAAGTGTGTTTCAATCAAAAATTTTAAAATTTTCGTCTAATTTTTGGTATTTTTTCGATATTTTCGGTGTTTATAAACCGATTTTAATGAAATTTAATAGCGTTCATTGCGGGAGAATTTCCTAAAATCTGATATATAATTTATATAAGTCCATCCTCCAGGGGCTTCAGAAACTTGATTTCAACAGACAGACAGACAGACGGACGGACTGACAGACAGACAGACAGACGGACATCGCTTAATCGATTCTCCTCCCGATTCTGAGTCGATCGGTATAATTTTTATGGGGTCTACGATCACTAAAAAATTACAAACGGAATCACAAACTTATAATACCCTTTCACCTATTGGTGAAGGGTATAAAAAAATGTATATTAATTAAAAAAAAAAGAACTTTTTATATTATTTTTTCAGAATTATCTATTTTTATTAAAATTCCTCAAAAAATCTTGTCATAAATAAAACATCAAAATTTATTTTTTTTTTATTATTTTTTTATATTTTCTTTATATATATTTATATATAATTTGTTTTTACATTTATTTAGTTTTTGTTGTTTTTTTTTTTTATTAATTATAATAAAAATAAACTTTTTACTTAAAATTTAAGGAATAATAAAAATATGAAATTAACTTACAAAAAAAAAAAGAAGCTACTGCACAAAAAACAGTGAAGTATCAGGGAAGGGGGTGGTCAGGTTAAACTCAGGAAAATAAAGTAATATTATTAACTAAGACTTAAGGATTTTTTTAATATATCTTTTATTTATATATAATAATTGTTTAAAACAAGTTTATAAAAAAAAAAAAAACTTAAAATAAATTCAATTAAAAAGGAATGTTTTTGTTAGAGTATTTTTTTTTTCAATTAAAATTATATTAAAAAAAAACAATACAGAAATTAAATTTAAAAATTATTTTAAAATTTAAAAGTGAGTATGAGATTTTATTATAATTTCTTTTATATAATTTTTGTTAGTTATAATTTTTTTGCTTTTTCTTTTGTACACAGATTATTAACTATTAAGGGATTTTTCTTAAATTTTTCTTTTTGTTTTTCTTATTAGGATAATACAGTTATTTTTAGAGATTTTGGAAAGGATTTGAAGGAGAAGTTTTGTTTTTTTTTTATATATAATACAACGTCTAAATAAAATTTACTAGTTGCTAAAAATATGTAAGAATTTTAGGTTTATAAACGTTTTTGTTTTTTATTTTTTTCTTATTTTTTTTTTCATTTTGTTAATATTTTGTTTAATTTTTAAGAATTCCCTTTTTTAAATTTTTATAAGATTTGAACTTTTATTTTCTATTTTATTTAAATTTTTTTTTGTGGTTTTTATACATTTACTTGATTATTTATAGCTTTATACAAAATTTTATTATTATTTTAAGGGTTATTTTTTTTATTTTTTTAATAATAGTGATATGAAATACAATTAAAAGGACATTTTCTTTATTATTAATTTTATATTTTATTCTAGTATTTTCGTTTTGTTTTTCTTGATAGATTTTATCCTCATTTACAATTTTTCTTTTTTTTTAATACTTATGGGAGGGTTTAGGTTTTCTTTATATAAAGGGAAACTTATTTTAAGTTTTCTTTATTTTTCATTTGAAAGGGAAAATGTAACAAAAAATTTATTTTATTAAAAAAAAAAATTTTAAAATACTGTAAATTATTTATTTATATAAAAAAATGTTTTAAACATAAGACAAGTTTAGTTTTGGGGGAGTTTTCCATTTATTTTTTTTTTTTTTTGTTAATTTTAGTTTTTCTTGAAAAATTATGATTTTTTTTAATTTTTACTTATTAAAAGTTTTTATATTTCTATCACTCGTTTTTCGTTGATTCTTGGCTGTTAAATGATAAAAAATAATCTCAGATATTTACAAGTTTTTATTTGGAAAAAATTTTCTTTTGTTATGAAAAAATTTGTAAGCAGAAATTGAAAGAGGTTTTGTTTCGGGGAATCAATTTATCTAAAGAATTGTCTCAATTTTTTAATTCCTTTCTTTGTATCCATAATTTTTAAGAGAATTTATTTGTTTTCATACAATTTAAAGACGTAGTCAAGAGTTAATTTGAGGAGGTATTCAGAAAATTCATGTGTTCCAGTAAATTGAAATAAAAAGAAAAAAGTACCAACAAATTTTTAAGTAAATAAAATAAAAAGAAAAAAAAAATACCAAAAATGCTCTAGTAAATGGATATAAAAAGAAAAAAGTACCAAAAACGCTTTAGTAAATTAAAATAAAAAGAAAAAAAACCTAAAACTGTTCCAGTAAAATCAAATAAAAAGAAAAAAAAAAAACACCTAAAAAATGTTTAAAACATTTTTTTCTAAAGGACTTTTTAACATAACAAAAGAAATGAATCCTACACTCTCACTTTAAATTATTAATTAATTATTATGCTTCCTTTAACAGTTATATTTCAAAAGGGGATCAATTTTCCAAATTTTTCAATTCAAATTTTAATATTGTAAAAAGTAATTTGTTTTCGTACAATTAAAAAACGTAGTCAAAAATAATTGAAGGGGGGGCATTCATAAGATTGATGTTTGTATCATTTTTTTGTTTAAGATAAACCCTAATCAAAAATAATTTTGAGTGGGCATTTATAAGTTTGATGGTTTTAACATTTTTGTCTTCAAGTTTATCAAACATTTAACATCTCTTCATTTGCAAAACTTTCACCAAGTTTTCCTAAAAAATTATCTTGTTAAGGGGTAATAATACCCCTAAACAAGCCGTAAGCCCCATACATAAGAATACGAGTTTTGATAAATAAAATTCCTAAAAAATTTTTTCAAAGAAATTGAAAATTAAAATTAAGCCGTTTAATTTTCAATCCAAATTTTCTTCACAAATTTTAAGGTCCAGTTTTTTTTTTATCAAACCCCTTTTTTAAACCTCTTCTGAAATCTTCTAAAGGAAAATTATAACCCCTTTAATAAAAATACAACATTTGATAAACAAAAGCCCTAAAAAATGTTTTTAAAGTTCTTGAAAATTAAGTTAATATTGTACAATTTTAAATCCAAATTTTCTAAACAAAATTTTTGAACCGTTTCTCTATTAGATTCCCTTCTCAAAACCTCTTTTCTTTCCTTAATATCAATTTTTACTCATTTCCTTTTATCTACTAAAAATTTGATTTTCTCTCTTTTCTTGAAAAGTTTATAATTTCCACTTATTTTTTGTTAACGGAAAATTTTCATTATTTTCCCTACGATATGTTTTGAAAAGTTCAGAACGTATTTCCGAAACTCTTAAAAATATAGTACATTAATACACATACTTTTTATTTTCTTTCTATATATATATCTATAATTTTTAAGCATACTCAAACGGCGTTTTAGTCGAGACATATGAACCACTGGCTGAATCATCATCCGATTTGCTGCCGCAATATTGTATCAGCAGATTCTACACCATATTGACATATTTGTCCTGAGGCGTCATGTAGTCTAGACTATTCTGCGAGAAGGCCTGGGCCGAAACAGTGCCCGTAAACGAAGGACTAGGCGAGAGACCGAAATTAGTAGCAGCCGAATAGCCAGAATGGCCCATGTTATAGTTGACTTGATTTTGATTGCTGAAATACTCCATTTGTGAGTAGTAACTGGGTGCCTGAGCATAATTATTGGGATATTGTTGATATTGATTATGCCAGAAGTTGTAGGAGTCATGATTTGACATATAGGCAGCCGAATGGGCTGCAGAGTGATGAGCCGATTGGGCTGATTGGGCAGCATGTGCAGCGGCCGCCGATTGGGGAGACATGGGTGTAATGGGAGGTGAGGGTGTGGTAATGCTAGAGTTGGAATCCATGGGTGTAATATTGCCACCAGGTTGCAACAACCTGGGATTCGCTGAGGCTGCTGTGCCATAAATACTATGATGATGTGAACTGGAACTAATATCGCCCCCAGATTCCTTCAAAGTATCATATGAAGAAACTCTTAAAGCATCCACATTTGAGCCCTGATAACCCGAAGCACCCAAATGTTCTTTTTTGCACACAATACTAACCGGACTAACCGAGGTGGCAGGTGTGGGCAAGAGAGGTGAAGAATTCTGATGATTGGCACCGCCCGAGGTATTAAGACCTCCAGCTGAACCTCCCGACACACTGCTACCACCAGCCATATGATGTAAATGAGAAACGGCAGAAGAGCTGGTGGGTGTAACGGCAGAGGCGGACGAGGAGGAATTGTGGAAGGAACTGTGGTGAGATTTAATGGATTGTGCCACTGCGGCGGCAGCTGCTGCGGCCGATGAACTTTGCGAGGACGATTGATTATTCGTTGAATTGTTGTTATTGGATTTATTGGAATTGTTATTATTGTTGTTGTTGGCGGAGGAATGGTGACTGTTGGATTTGGAAGAATTCGTTGAACTAGAATTGCTGCTGCCATTATTCGATGTATTGCGTGAGGAGGAGGATGAACACGAGCCAGACCCCGAACCCGAGTTAACCGATTTGGAGTTGCTTAAGCTATTCGACTGTTGTTGCTGTTGGAGTTGTTGGCGGCATTTGGCGCGACGATTTTTAAACCAGACCTAAAATGAAATAAAAAGAAAAAGAAGTTATTAAAATTAAGTAAAAAGAAAAATTGATGTAGAAAGAGCGCCTGTAAATTTACATAAAAAGGAAACAGACTTAAAAAGTGTTAACGTAAAATGAAGAGAAGAAAAAAACGACCTAAAAAGTGTTTCGGTAAATTAAAATAAAAAGAAAAATGTACCAAAAAATTTTGAAGCAAAACGAAATAGAAAGAAAAAAGTACCAAAAATGCTCTAGTACATTGAAATAAAAAGAAAAAAGTACCAAAAACGCTCTAGTAAATTGAAATAAAGAGAAAAAGAACCTAAAACTGTTCCAGTAAAATCAAATAAAAAGAAAAGAAAAAAAGTAAATTTAAATAAAAAGAAAAAAGTACCCACGAAATATTCCAGTTAAATTAAAATAAAGAATGAAAAATGATTTGGCAAACTAAAATAAAAAACCAACCTAAAAATGTTTCGGTAAAATGAAATAGAAAGAAAAAAGCACCCAACAAATGTCCCAAAAAATTGAAAAAGAAAAAAGTTTGGGGCTTTTTTATTTTTGTGTTAAAGTAAATTTAAATAAAAAGAAAAAAGTACTAACTAAATATTCCAGTTAAATTAAAAAAAAAATGGAAAAAGAATGAAAAATGATCTGGCAAATTGAAATAAAAAGAAAAAACCTAAAAATTTTCCGGTAAATTGAAATATAAAGAAAAAAGATCCTATAAAATTTCACAAAAAAAAAAAAAATTAAAAAGAAAAAAGGCTCCAAAAAGTGTTTAAGTAAATTTAAGTAAAAAGTATCCACAAAATAAAGGAAAACTAATGAAAAATGATCTGCCAAATTAAAATAAAAAGAAAAGACAACCTAAAAATGTTTGTTTTACCAATTGAAATAAAAAAATGCACCTAAAAATTGTCCCAATAAAAGAAGTAAAAAAAGAACCTAAAACTAATTTGGTTAATTGAATTAAAAGGAAAAAGAACCTAAAAATATTTCTATAAACAAAGGGTCAAAAAAATGTACCAACAAATTGACCAACAATTTTTTATTTAAAAAGAAATAAAATTGAAAATGGATCTAAAAAAGTTCCAATAATATAAAACAAAAGACTCCAGTAAAACGAAATAAAAAGAAAAAAAGGTCTTGAAAAGTTCCAGTTAAATAAATTAAATAGAAAAGTAGATCTAAAATAGATCCAATAAAATTAAATTAAAAGAAAGACCTAAAATTTTCTTCAGTAAAAAACAAATTCAAATTCTAAAAATGTCAAATGAAATAAAAAGAAAACAGCCACAAAAGTTATATAAAACACTTCCGTAAAATGAAATAAAAAGAAAAAAATTTGCTTCTTTGATTTTTTCAAAATTAAAAGCTCAGCATTTATAAAATTTTCCACATCATTTCCCGATATCAAACGTAACATTTTTAATAATATCAACAAAATTTTAAATAAAAAACTTTCAGCGCCAGCAAATTGTTTTCAAATTAGTGAAATTAATTTCAAAATATGTCCTTTAAACATCCCGGCCCTTCCTGTCGAATGTATTACCCATTTCGATTACTTGAACTTAACTTTATCACAAAAAAACACACAAAATTTGTTAGACCAACAAAAAAATGTGAAAAGGAAAGGAGGAGGTGAAGTGAAAACAAATTGAGAAATATAATGAAATCTGATACGCCTTGTTTAATGCTCTTTTTGTTACGATAACGATAGCAGCAACCGAAAGAACATTAAAGGCAACTGAAATTTATATTTTTTTGGACTCTCATGAATGGATTTTGCTTTGATAACAGCAAAAAATAGTATAGTCATTGGGACCCAAAACAACAGGGGCGTTAAAAGTGTGTACGAGTGTGGTAACATTATAGATTGTGGCGTGTGGCATTAATATCAAGGCAAATAAAGAGGGTGGCTTTTGTGAAAACCATTAACAGGCCCACCTCTACTTTTTTTCTTGCTCATTCGTATGGACCTTCAAGTATTATTAAGAAATCTCGGTTAAAATAAAATTCTTTATTTTGAGAAAGATTCACTTGTGCGAATGAGTTGTGTTATTCTAGCGAAGGACCATAAACGATGGGAATGTAAACACATACAATTTAGACATTTAAAGCTTTCGTAAGCACTTTGTGGATTGTTAACTCTGGCAAGAAAACAGCAGACCCTTTAAGCATAACAAACAAGGATAATGTGTAAATGTATAAGAACGAGTCTTTATACCAAATGTTTGTCTAACATATTCCCTTCCTTCCTTTCTTCTTTCTCACAACAAGTCCTTTTGCACTTGTTGTTGGGAAATTGTTAAAAAGGGGGAGTTTGGTAAAAGGAATCTTGTGGCATGAGGTTTGCTTTTGTATTTGACAATATAATCAAGTCAATTTGCAACTGTACGCTTTGGATAAACATTTCTGTCATTTGTTGTTTGTTTTGGTTTATTTGCTGCTGCTGATGCTTGAGCCTTCCAGCATCATCTTTACACTCTCGAAAATGGGCGCGTGACTTTTAACACTTGTTTCTTGTTACAGGATGTCTAACAATAATATATTGTTGGAACAACAACTATAATTTATTCATTGATACTTGTCGTCTTCCTTCCGCCTGAAAAGTGCCTCAAATACACTCAAGTTAAACAAACACACATAAAAAAATCTTGAAAATGTTACCCCACGAGCTTTTGAAATTTGTGTAATTGTTGTGGGAAAATTGGGATATGGTGTTAAGAATAAAGAAATGATAAAGGAAAGTTTTGGTGAAATGGTTTAAGAGACATTTCAAATCAAGAAAGATAAACTTAAGTTTAACTGACAAAAGAAAAAAATAATTTGAATTGAACAAATTTGAGTTTGAATTTTAAAGAATTTTGAGAAAATTAAAAACTTCTTATAAATTTAAAATAAGTTAAATTTAAGTTTTAATAAACTCTTGTTTAAGATTGTAATAAGATACTAAATCAGGGTTTAAGTAAAAGACTAAAAATGCTCCAGTAAATTGAAATAAAAAGAAAAAACTACAAATTTTCCAATAACATAAAAAAGTTCCAACAATTATTTAATTAAAGTGAAAAACCATTAAGAATGGATCTAAAAAAAGTTTCAATAAAATAAAAAGCAGCAAAATTTATATAAAAAGGACTCCAGTAAAACGAAATAAAAAGAAAAAAGGGCCAAAAATGTTCCAGTGCTTAAATAGAAAATTAGATCTAACATAGATCCACTAAAATGAAATTAATAGAAAGACCTTACAAAATGTGATAAACAATTTTAATTGAACAATTTTAATTGAACAAATTTAAGTTTAAATTTTAAAGAATTTTGATAAAATTAAAAACTTTTAATAAATTTAAGATAGATAAGAAAGTTTGTACATTTTGAAATCAAGGCCCCTGTTCATAGTACTTGAACTGTCTAGAAGTCAGTCTTCAGTAAAACGAAATAAAAAGAAAAAAGGGCCAGAAATGTTAGAGTTAAATAAATTAAATAGAAAAGTAGATTTAAAATAGATCCAGCAAAATAAAATTAAAAGAAGCCCCTCCAAAAATTTGATAAATAATTTGAACTAAACCAATTTGAGTTTAAAATTTTGATAAAATAAAAAACTTTTAAGAAATTTTAGATAGATAAGAATATTTGTACATCTTAAAATTAGAATATCAAGGTCCCTGTTCATAGTATTTTGGAGATATTAGGCCTATCTAATTCGATGAACTCTCTAGTACATAAATATTTATTTAAAAATCGACTTATTTATGTCTTGAATCACTTCAATACCTCGAAAATGCAAATCTGTTACACTTTTCTATCGTTACTTCATACTTTGGACTGTAATCTTATGAAGTCTGTGAAATCGCTTCCGGATTTTTACACCATATATTTGGCGTATAGAGCAAAACAGTACCAAAAAATCTGTTTTGAAGGATATAGATCAAAACAGACACTATCTCAGAAACTAGACGAGATAGCCGAAAATGGACTGCAGATTTGAAAAATTTAGGGTCGAAAACCTAAAGTGGTATCATTAACTCAAAATGTGTAAAATGACGGATAGAACAGATAAACTCCCGCACGACGATATCATGGTTGGGGGCAAAGAAAAATTAGAGGAACCAGTACCTTTCCCTCTTCCACTAAACTTCTCCTTCATTCATTTCCTTTTCCTCTTCTTCATTATTATTTTTGTTTTACAATTCTTTTACTTATTTCTATTATTGAATTTGTTTTCGGATCCCAAGCTAACTTTAGAGGGACAAGAAACCCATCCATTTTCATTGAGCATGTCCGGTTCTATAAGTAGCGGGTTCCCTTAAGAGTTAGGCCTTTCAACGGTTTGGTTCGTTACATAGTATAAATTTCTACAAGAAAGGCGATAGATACCGAAATTTTTGAAAGTGTTTCCCTAACTGTTAGAACAATACAATCTTTTACATTAATAAATAAATGTAATAGACTAATATCAAATAATAAGAAGTTATAGAAATTCAACACATGCATTTATTTAATTTTTCAGGTTATTTTGTGATATCTCAACTAAATTTTTCTCGGAAGCTTGGAAGGTGATTTTCTTAAGTTATTTTATAATTTTAGGGCCTACGATGACCATGATAATTTCAAACTAATGTTTTGGTTACCATTACATTCCTAAGACCTACTAGAATCCAAGAGGATATAACTTTTCCAAATGGTTCAAATTGTTGCCACATGGCAGAGTCTAAAAAAGACTTACAAATAAAATTTAATCATTTTATTTTTTTTAGAAAAGAAACTTGTGAAAGTGTTTTGTTAAAAGTTGCGTCAAAAGTGTTAAAGCTTCTTCAATTGTCGCCTGTCGCTTAACGTTTGAAATGTGTTTACTCTTGATAATTTAATTTTTCTTTATTTTATCTCTAAAATAACTTGTTTTAAGTCTTTTTTTTTGCAATTACAATTGAATAAACAATTTCAAGATTTTTTAAAATAAAAAAAAACTTTTCACTTTCATTTCATGATTCAAATGAGGAATGACAAATAAACTGCCAACAAAAAAGTAATAAATATTCAATTTGAAAACAATTTTAAATAATTCAAGCGTTAAGCTAAAAATTAAAAAAGTGAAGACAAAAAAAAAAAAAACTGATGATTTGCCAATGATTGAATATTATGTTAAACAAATAAAATTTTTCAAATTTTTTTTATCAACAAAATTACATTATGATACTTTTTATATACAATGTCAAAAAAAGGAGACAAAAACCAAATTTTAAGCTGCACTGAGAAATTTTCAACAATTCCACAGCTGTTGTATTAAATTAAATAATTTTAACATTTTGAACAAAAGAGGGAAAAAAAACACCACTGTGTAATGTTTGAATTTTGAAAAAAAAAAAAACGTTTGAAATCTGTCATTTGTTTGTAAATCTTTTACATTATTATGAATATTGTCACCAATTTTTTTGATAGAGAAAAGAGTTGGGATTTATGTTTTTGAAAATGTTGCGGGGTGTTTGCTAGTATTTAAGCAAATATTTGTCAAAATATATCCCCTAAATGTTTGACAAAAAAAAAAGGAATAAACAAATAAAACTCCCTAAATGTGTCTAAGGATAAAAACTAGTTTTCTCTGTTGGAAAGGTTTCGGGGATAAAACCCACCCTTAATTAAAATGGCCCTGGTCCTGTAATTGTCAAAAGATCACGTATGATTCTTCGAAATATGTTTAAGTATGTGTGTATAAATGACAAATTACTTTGGCACACACATATGCAAGAAACTTTCATAAGTAAATAAGACTTCCCTTTTTTTGGTACTTTTCCAAGCAGGGATGGATATAGGAATTTTTGATTTTTTTTCGGTTTTAAGGGGACAAAATGTTAATATGTAAACATTTGAGATTTTTGATTAGGATTGTATTCAAACATACTTTTTGAGATACATTAAAGTTCAGAATCAGTTCTAAAAGCACTTTTCCGAAATTTAAGTTAAATATTAAAAAATTCAAAAGAAAAATTATTCACACTTAATCCCAGTCTATTACATTTATTTATTAATGCAATAAACAATTTATTGATAAAAGCAAAAAAATGTTTGTAAGACTAGGTATTTCGATGGTTGGTTAGGCCATTATCTTCAGGAGGAGTATTCCTACTTTAAGACAGATAGAAAAATTCGCATTATAACCAACTTTACAAACACAATCATTACGAATTATGTTTGTAAATCTAAAGTAAAAGCTCAGATTATCGACTGAACACAAGTAAACACAAACATTTTTCAGATTCATCTTCCCTCACTTCCCACATTCTAAATGCATAAGATTATTTTTTTTTTGAATATTTCTTTTTTTTTCTTTTGAATATATTATTTTAAATATTTTTGTATATTTTTTTAATTAAAAATCTTTTTGAAATTTGGTACCTTTTTAAGCAAGAATAGATATATTTTTATTTCCGATTTGCTATTGATAGCGTTTTAAGTCTCTTCAAAGTTTTGGTCATATGGTGCCTTATATTCTACTTAATTCTTTCCAAAATATCGTGCTTAAATTGGTACCATATATGGTACATATTTTACTATATCTACAAGTCTGGGCAAATCTCCTTAAGTCCCTGTAACTGATACCATATGCATAACTAAATATAATTTGAAACGCTCAAAGTCAAACGGTAGCTCTTAGCCAGGTTATCATCAACAATAATAAAAATTTTGATTTATGATTAATATTTTATTACATAACAAAATCCCCCTCCCCTCGAATCAACCACCCTGTCAACATATAACAAGCCTCTGTAAAACAAGCCAACATCATCATTATCACCATTATAATGTTAGTGATAATGATGTTTAATGGTGGGTTGTCAAATATTACCAAAAATATTATTGTTATTATTATTCTTACAGTAACAAAAATGTATTATATACCCAAACCGTCCATCCATCCATGTAATTTTGAGCAAACAAACTTAGGGCAAAGGAAGTCATTCGGGGTGTTCGAAGTTTGAGGGCTTAGAGAATCGTGTAGTAGAAAATTTTTTATTAGGGCGTCAATGTTTGTTCTGTTCTGGTAGAGATAAGCTGTGGAAAATCATTACTTTTACCCATAAATTTACTCGTAAATATGTACCAATTTGGGTGTCGTATGTAGTTTAATTACATATGATTTTATTACACAGAGAGGTAATAGTTAGGCAATTCACAAGGTGTTGTAAAGGTTGTAAAATGTAAACAATAACAAAAGTTGTGCGTAAAGTGGTAATTAATTTTTATAGTTATACACTTAAGAGCTTAAAAGTTTCAAAACTTTATTTGTTAAGTTGCTTATAACTTTAAACAACATTTTGTGAATTAAACAAAGATTTGTTGAAGTTTTCTTTATGGAAATAATTTCGATTTTATTTGATTTTATGTTGTTTTGATTTGGTCTTTTTCAATAGTTTTAAGTAAAATTGTAAGTATTTAAAAAATAATTTTGGAAATAGATATCAATCGAAATTTTAATGTGAAGATCATCGTATCATTCAATAAGAAAAAAAAGTCACAACATAATATTACAAAATTCAATATTTGAGGTGTGGCAAATCCGATAAGTTACAAACATGTTTCAAATGTTTTGAAAATGAATATAAATTATTAAAAACTTGAGACGAAAAATATTTTTGAAAAAAATTATCAAAAACAAAAACAAATTTTTTGTTAGAAAAATCTTAAAATTTTAACAAATTTAAATCTAAATTGTTAAGAGCCTATAATATATAAAATATTGATATAGTTTTGAATTTTATGAGATCTCTGGAATTTAGAGGCTTATAAAATCTTTTTGGATTTATAAAAATAAGAAATTTTTAAAATTTTTCTATAAAAAATAATAAATTTTTGAAAAATGTTTAAAAAATAAATTTTTGAAAAATTGTTAAAAATAAGAAATTTTTGAAAACTTCTTTTTAAAATAAGAAATTTTTTAAAATTTTTCTAGAAAAATAACAAATTTTTGAAAATATTTTATAAAAATAAGAAATTTTAAAAAATTTTCTATAAAAAAGAAATTTTTGAACATTTTCCTATAAAATTTTCTTAAAAATAAGAAATTTGTTCCTTTAAAAAAATAAAATTTTTTCCTTTAATAAGAAATTTTTTAAATAATTTTCTATAAATATATGAAATTTTTGAAAATTTCCTATAAAAAAAGAGAATTTTTAAACAATTTCTTTTAAAAATAAAAAATTTTTGAAAGATAAGAAATTATCAAAAAAAAGTAATTTTTGAAAGATTTCCTATAAAGATAAGAAATTTTTTCCGAAAAAAAAATTTTTGAAAAACTTCCTTTAAAAATAAGAAATTTTGAAAAATTTCCTAAAAAAATATTTTTTTTTTTAAATAAGAAATTTTTGAAAATTTTTTTATAAAAATATGAAATTTTTGAAAAATTTCTTATAAAAAATAAAAAATTTTTGAAAAATGTCTTATAAAACTAAGAAATTTTTGAAAAATTTTCTATAAAAATAAGAAATTTTTTAAAAATTTCTTATAAAAATAAGAAATTTTTTAAAAATTTCTTATAAAAATAAGAAATTTTTTAAAAATTTCTTATAAAAATAAGAAATTTTTTAAAAATTTCTTATAAAAATAAGAAATTTTTTAAAAATTTCTTATAAAAATAAGAAATTTTTTAAAAATTTCTTATAAAAATAAGAAATTTTTTAAAAATTTCTTCTAAAAATTAGAAATTTTTGAAAAATTTCCGATAAAATTTTTTGTTGAAAAACTTCCTTTAAAAATAAGAAATTTTAAAAAATTTCCTAAAAAAAAATTTTTTTAAAAATAAGAAATTTTTTTAAATTTTTTTATAAAATAAGAAATTTTTGAAAAATTTCTTATAAAAATAAGAAATTTTTGAAAAATTTCTTATAAAAATAAGAAATTTTTGAAAAATTTCTTATAAAAATAAGAAATTTTTGAAAATTTTCTTATAAAAATAAGAAATTTTTGAAAATTTTCTTATAAAAATAAGAAATTTTTGAAAATTTTCTTATAAAAATAAGAAATTTTTGAAAATTTTCTTATAAAAATAAGAAATTTTTGAAAAATTTCTTATAAAAATAAGAAATTTTTGAAAAATTTCTTATAAAAAAAAGAAGTTTTTGAAAAATTTCTTATAAAAATAAGAAATTTTTAAAAAATTTCTTATAAAAATAAGAAATTTTTAAAAAATTTCTAATAAAAATAAGAAATTTTTGAAAATTTTCTTATAAAAATAAGAAATTTTTGAAAATTTTCTTATAAAAATAAGAAATTTTTGAAAAATTTCTTATAAAAATAAGAAATTTTTGAAAAATTTCTTATAAAAATAAGAAATTTTTAAAAATTTCTTATAAAAATAAGAAATTTTTGAAAAATTTCTTATAAAAATAAGAAATTTTTAAAAATTTCTTAAAAAAGGAGTTTTTTAAAAAATAAAAATTTCCTATAAAAATAAGAAATTTTTGAAAAACTTCTTATAAAAAAAATTGAAAAATTTCTTATAAAAATAAGAAATTTTTGAAAAAATTTCTTATAAAAATAAGAAATTTTTGAAAAATTTCTTATAAAAATAGGAAATTTTTTGAAAATTCTCTTAATAAAATAAAAAATTTTTGAACATTTTCTTATAAAAATAGGACATTTTTTTTTTAAATTTCCTATAAAACAAGAAATTTTTGAAAAATTTCCTATAAAAATAAGAAATTTTAAAAAAATTTCCTATAAAAATGAGAAATTTTTGAAAAATTTCCTATAAAATAGAAAATTAAAAAAATTTTTTTTGTTAAATTTCCTATAAAAATAATCAATTTTTGAAAAGTTTCTTATAAAAATTATAAATTTCTGAAAAATTTCCTATAAAAATAAAAACTTTTTTAAAAATTTTCTATAAAAATATGCAATTTTTGAAAAATTTTCTATAAAAATAAGAAATTAAAAAAAAAATCGTAAAACATAAGAAAGTTTTGAAAAATTTTCTAAAAAAGATAAGAAAATTTCCTATAAAAATTAGAAATTTTTAAAAGCTTTCCTGAGGTCTTAGGAATTTAATGTCATAAAAACTTTATTTTTAAGTAATAAGGGAAATTATAGGCTGTGGCTTTGGTTAGTCGACTACTAATGGCGGTAAACATTAACACGCTGTCGATGTAAAACAAATAAAATTGTCTTAGATAGCTAAGTAATGCGTCTAGATAACAACAAATAGCCAAATTTTACACTAAATACAATTGTATAGGCAGTATTTGGCAGTAAACATTAACACGCTGTCGATGTAAAACAAATAAAATTGTCTTAGATAGCTAAGTAATGCGTCTAGATAACAACAAATAGCCAAATTTTACACTAAATACAATTGTATAGGCAGTATTTGGCAGAAAACTACTTCTCGAAGTTACAGGAAGTTTAAATTTAATGATCGTGGGTATGATTTGAAGAGATCACACAGTATTGCCGTTTTTCTAAAACTGCTTAGGAACAGCTGAATGAAATTGTTATTAGTTTTTTATTTTTTCTTGAGAGTTTGGTAAAGATAATTTTAAGGTAAATCTAGAGCAAACATCCGAAATATTGTAAAGCTTTCGAGATCACTGACTGATGAACCTTGATTTGTTTCAATTAAATTAAATTTTGTCTTTAATTCTTTGTATCGAAACAAGTTCTTTTTCGATTTTACTTTAAATTACCTCTAATTAAATTCACTTACATTCTGAACTATTTAAATGTCAATTACCTTTAATGTAAAGTAGAAAAAAAAGATACACCTAAGGTTTTTCCACCCACCTACAGTCAGAGACATAGACAGACATACGAACACCTACATACTAAGAAATTCGTGTAAATTACAATGTACAAGAAATTCAATACATTTTCTATTATTTGTTTAAAACACGTACTATTACACAAAAACTTAACAAAAATCATTTGCTAGGTTTTAAGGATACCATAGGAAAGCTACTACGACTACACAAATGAGACCTGAGACATTTGGTAAACAAAAAAAAAAAGAAAAAAGTGAAAGACATGTCAAATGCTTTCGGTCTGTCCCGTCAGGTTGACAAATCTACAAAACAATAAAATATATGTAGATAGAGACTAAAATGCAAAAAGCAAAAAATTCAAATTTAGGCCTTCTTTGTAAGCAAATACATGTGTTATTTTATGTTAAAAATTGTAAAGAAATTGTAACATGACATGAGTTGTATGGCCAGAGACAGACGAACCTTACAACAGACATTTATTTGTTGGTAGACGTTGCAACGTGTCAATTTTCACGAGTGGTCAATTGCTAAAACTAAAACCAAGGGCTTCCCTCTTTAAATAAATAATTTTAAAGCAAAATTTACATGAGGACTTTGTTACTTCTTACAACATTTCTTCTTAACAAGAAAAATAGCAACATGTTTTTAATTTTTTCAACATTTTACTACTGAAAAGTTATAGAGCAGCAGCAAAAAAGGTATTCAGTGTCACGTCCTTAAATTACAAATAATCGATTTTTGAGTTTTGCAATCTTTTACAAAAAAAGGGACAATTGCTTAATTTTAGAACAGAAAAATGATATATCTGGCAATATTTGTTTATTTATTTTCACAGTTGCTTTTACAAATAATAAGGAAAAACGGCTGTGTTTACTTAAATCAGAGATAAATTTGCCCAGGCTTGACTGTCCTTTGCTGTCTAGCTTAACATCCCCTTAACATACCTATGTAAACAAACATTACATTTAAAATTCTTTAAAAAAAATACAACAACCAATCATTTCTTTTATTATTTTTTCTAAAAATGACATCTCAATTTTTCTATTACATTCGAGATCTTTTAATTCATTAAATTCTCAAATAAACCTAAAGGCATTTATTAAGGGTTTCATTTATACATAAGTCCTTTCTTCCTTTCAAATTGTACGTGTGTGTTAACATTATGTTTGCGTGCTACCTTAATGATAAGGACATTTCTGTTTATTGCTTTTGCCCTGGTTTGTTTGTTTATGTTTTATTTTTATTGTTTCCCCAAATTTCGAAAAAAAATTTCAAAACGATTGTTCTTTTTTTCGAAATAAATTTTTGCGTGTTCAATATTACCCGATAATTATGTCATTTGCAGTTTTTATCTTGTACAAACATAGAAAAGATTTTAACAGGAAATAAAAACTAAATCGTTTAATTTTGAATGATCCTAAATAAATATTCGGAAATTGTAAATGTCACTTCGAATTTAGTGATGAAAGCACAAAAAATGTGATAAATCATTGAAAATTAAAAAAAAAAAATTATTATTATCACAATTATTAACGAGAGAAATTTTGTGTTATAAATCTTGTCAAATACAAAAGTTATACACTTTAAATCTGAACGCCAAAAGCCATATTTAGGGTATTAAGCAAAATTTTCATTTTTCTAATTCTTTCGAGTCTCGGAAATTTTGTTATAGAGAAGGTGTGGGTATTGTGGTATACCATTTTGTTTTTAGTTTGCGAGTTGTGATTTCATGGATCCATTTAGGAAAGAAATTTTGTGTTATAATTCTCGTAAAATACAAAAGTTTTAGAAATTAAATCTGAACGTCAAACAAAATTTACACTTCCTCAATTCTTTAAAGTCTCGGAAAATTTATTATAGAGAAGGTGTGGGTATACCTAATTTTGGTATACCTGATTGATTTTAGATTACGTGTTGTGATTTCATATATCCATTTAGGAAAGAAATTTTGTGTCAAAAATCTTGTAAAATACAAGAGCTATACAATTTAAATCTAAACTACAAAAGCATTATTAAGGATATTTAACAATATTTACAATTTCCTAATACTTTGAAGTCTTGGAAATTTCAGTATAGAGAAGGTGCAGGTAATATGGTATACCTGTTTGTTTTTAGATTGTGATTCCACGGATCCATTTGAGAAAAATATTAGACCCAAAACTTTAAAGATATTTGAGAAAATATTTTAAATCCCATTAAAAGCTATTAAAAAACAAGTAAGAAAGTGCTATAGTCGGTCAAACCCAACTATGTCATACCTTTCACTGCTAAGGTCAAATATGGACCAACAATTAAACAAGTTTTCCTTAAGTCTTAGAGATATACATACATATACTATGAGCTATTTTTTCAAAATTTCGAGATTTTTGTCATTTCCGGCTTAGGGCCTGATATGGGAGCTAGAGTCAATTGTGGACCGATTGTTACCAAATTTTGGTTATTCGTTTATATTGACAAAATATTTATCTGTGCAAGGTTTTAGTAATCAAATGCATTTATCTTTAGAGTTATACACGTTTTTGTGCTTTTATGTGAATATAAACGTCTTTTGAGAATGTGTCTTGTATGGGTGGTATGGTCAAATATGGGCCGATTCCCACAAAATTAGGTACACTGATTAAGATTATGATAAGCAATATAGGCATCGTCCTTGGACCAAATTTTTTGATAGAAAAATTTTCCATAGAAAAATTTTTGATAGTAAAATTTTCTACAGAAAAATTGTTGATAAAAAAATTTTCTATAAAAAGTTTTTGATAAGAAAATTTTCTAAAGAAAAATTTCTGATATAAAAATTTTTGATAAAAAAATTTTCTATAGAAAAATTATTGATAAAAAAATTTTCTATAGAAAAATTTTTTATAAAAAAAATTTTCTATAGAAAAATTTTTTATAAAAAAAATTTTCTATAGAAAAATTTTTTATAAAAAAAATTTTCTATAGAAAAATTTTTTATAAAAAAAATTTTCTTTAGAAAAATTTTTTATAAAAAAAATTTTCTATAGAAAAATTTTTGATAAAAAAAATTTTCATAGAAACATTTTTGATAAAAAAATTTTCTATAGAAAAATTTTTGATAAAAAAATTTTCTATAGAAAAATTTTTGATAAAAAAATTTTCTATAGAAAAATTTTTGATAAAAAAATTTTCTATAGAAAAATTTTTGATAAAAAAATTTTCTATAGAAAAATTTTTGATAAAAAAATTTTCTATAGGAAAATTTTTAATAAAAAAATTTTTTAAAGAAAAATTTTTAATAAAAAAAAATTTTATAGAAAAATTTTTGATACAAATATTTAAAAAAAATGAGCAGAAAACTTTTTCTTTTTAAGACGTCAGAACTACACATTAGAAAAAAATCCTATTTTAGTTAAAAGTATAAAAAATGGCAACTCTGCCGACTATTTTTTTGTTCTGTTCTCTTTGCGCCGAACCGAGATCATAACAGTGCTTTAAAGTTTAACTTCAGTTAATATTTTATCTTAAATTCTGCTCTTAACTTTAAATTATTCCTTAATTCGGGTATAAAGCTTATATGTATAACATAGACATTAAAGCTTTTAGCGAAATGTTAATCTTACATTACTAAATCTCGTTTGGTAGTGTTAGATTTTGTGTATTCTTTAACATTATTTTTACTTGTGGTTTAATTTAATATTCCTCAAAAGCTTTTCCAATGTTAAAATCTACGATTTAGATTAAGTGAAGCATACACTTCATCTTAATTCTAACGCTTAACTTTGAAATACCCCGTTATTAGACTTTTACGCTAATATGTTTAACATTAACATTAAAGCCTTTTGAAAAATGTTAATCTAACATTACCAAATCTCGTTTGTGGTAACTAAAGCTAAAACTTCAAGTTAAACTTTTATCTTAATTCTAAATTTTTTCTGCCTTTCTTGAACTCCCAAATAAATTAAAAAAAAGTTATAGGGTTTCTTCACCAAAAATTTACATACATATGCTATTTTTATTATCGCTCTAACTCTAACATATGTCAAATGTCTGTGTGGGCGATGGTTATCAATAAAATGTCTTAACATCTAAAAAAAAGTAAAAATATAGCTTTAAGTCATAATGATTAAATCTGTTTGAGTAACACATAACATATGATTATATTAAATCATTTAAATTGTTCATGTAACTATAAATGATTATGACACCAACAACAACAAGAACCAACAACCACCAGCAGCACCAAAAACCAGCCAAAGCAAATAGAAAATTTTAATGGAAAAACAAAACAAAAAAAAATATTAGGAAATTTTCTTTAGGCCAAAAACTGAAAATTAATCTTTAAAATAAACAGACAAATTCTACATACAAATGCTACTACTACTCATTCATTTATACACATATGAAATCATACATATAAAATTATTAAAAAAAAAAACTAGAAGCTTTTGCTTATTATTTTACTATTCTAGACGAATTGAGCGTTTCTTATATTTGACTGTTTTTGCTTTTTACACAGGCCATTAAAGAAGCCATAAAACATTTTTGCCAGACTGTTAAAAAGCTTTAGAGTGAAAAGGGAATCTAAACAATTTTACCCAACAAAAAAGTAGGAAAATTTCTTTGGCTGAATGTGAATGAACGAACATCATGTGTTAATGTTTCAATTTTAGTGCCATGAATTCTTTAATTCCTTGAGTAAACAAACATTTGAAATTCTATTTGAGTAGTTCCTTTTTTTTTCTAAGCCAAAAGGCATCATCAGGATATGTAATGGTTACTGATTTGGTTGTTTATTTAAGAGACATTAAATTGACAAATTTGTTCTCGTTAATAAATTATAACAGAAAATTGTATGTTTGTTTAGTGCATTAGATGGAAAATGGTTACAAAAATTAACCCTCTGAGGGGTGATTTTTTTTCCAATAATATGAAATATTTTCAACATAATAACACACATTTGAAAACTGACAAATCAAAGATATATAGGCCAAATTAGTGTTTTAATTGTTCCTTCATATAAAGGCCAATTTCAGTTGGAATTGATTCTAAAAAAATCAGGTAATCATTATTATCTTACTACGAGTATCGAATTTGCATCTTCCACTACTACAGTTCAGTACTAGATTAAAGAAAACTTCAACACATTTTCTTTAATCTAGTTAGAAAATGTTGTAATCGATGTTACGACTACCAGATTCGAATTTAAAGTTAACACTGATTTTGTTCTGAACGAAGAAAGCTTTAATAGAGAATAATCTCTGCCCAAATATTAAAAAATATTTGGACAATACAAATAACCTTTAATTGAGATTATCTTAAAGCTTTTGTGCATTATCTTAAAGCTTCGTCAAAAAGTTAAACCACTTATACCTTTTTTATCATCAAAATATAGTGTAATGCTTTTAAGAGCTATGCTTAAATAGTGATGCCAAACTGATCTTTATTTTGTAAGATATTTGTTACTTTAAAAGCTTAACCTTTATCCCAAATATCTTAAAATTTTTAATAAAAGGAATGCGAAAGTTAAAAAAAAGCTCCTAATATAAAAGATAACATTTAACAAACTTAAAAAGAAAAGTTCCGAACTAAAAGCTTTAGAACAAAAATTTTAAGTTAAGTTTATTAAGAGAATATTTGCTAGTCCAAAATTACAATAATAAGTCTTTCTGCATAATTTCAAAGCTTTATTTTTTACTTAATCTTAAGTCAAAACTGTTTTCATGTTCAACACCTAAAGCTTTTAACAGCTTAATTTGAATATTTTCATCTAGTTTCAACATTGAGACAAAATAAAAGATAACGTTTAACTTAACAAATTTAAAAAAGAAGCTCCGAAAGCTACATAAAAAGAGTTTTAGTTCAGTTTATAAAGAGAATAATTTCTAGACCTATACTTCATATTATTGCCTTTCTGCACTATTCAAAGCTTTTTGATTTAATCTGAAGTTAAACCTGTTTTCATACTCAAAATTTAAAGCTTTAAAGGCTTTATTAATTTTTTTTGCATACCCGGTTTCTATTTGGAAATCCTTCTCTACTTAATCTTAAGGCAAATCAATTTTATATTTAACTTTGAACTTAAAGCTTTTACCAGCTAAACTTAAACATTAAAGCAAAACTAGTTTTGTTAGATTTATAAAAGCTCAGTCCATGTTTCTAACATTAGATTTACGTTCGATCAGAATAAAAAAGCTTTTGATAAAAAAGCTTTTAAATTACTTACGAGTCATAATTCAGATAAAAGCCTTTTATTCGATGCATGAAATTTTCTACTTAACCGCTTAAGAAAAAGTTAATTTTAAGTAGAGTTCTACCAATGAACATCTAATCAAAAGCTTTTTACAGCTAAATTTAAACATTTATACAAAAATAGTTTCTATTTTGCAAGATTTATGTTTTACTAAAAGCTTTAAAAAGTAAGAGCTTAGACTATGAAATCCTGAAAGAACGTCAATCTTAAGTTGAAATCTGATAAAAAGCTTTTAAAATTCAAATTTTGATTTGACTCACGAAATTTTCTACTTGAACACATACAAAAATTAATTTTATTCTGAGGTTTATCAAAAAGATTTAAAAAGAAAAGTTTATGTTGAAAAAAGCATTTTAAAAGCTTTAATTTTTAATTCATTTGCAGTTTGGTAATAAAAATTGCCCAAATTGCTACAAAAAGCTCATATTGAAGTATAATAACTTTAAACCAGTTACTCAAAACTGGATGTTGCTCTGTAATATTACAAATTAAATTAAAGCTCTTAAAAGCTTTGTAAAACATAAATCCAAAAAAGCATTTTAAAAGCTTTAATTTTTAATTCATTTGCTGTTCGGTGATAAAAATTGCCCAAATTGCTACAAAAAGCTCATATTGAAGTATAATAACTTTAAACCAGTTACTCAAAACTGGATGTTGCTCTGTAATATTACAAATTAAATTAAAGCTCTTAAAAGCTTTGTAAAACGTGAATCCAAAAAAGCATTTTAGAAGCTTTAATTTTTAATTAATTTGCAGTTTGGTAATAAAAATTGCCCAAATTGCTACAAAAAAGCTCATATTGAAGTATAATAACTTTATACCAGTTACTCAAAACTGGATGTTGCTCTGTAATATTACAAATTAAATTAAAGCTCTTAAAACCTTTGTAAAACGTAAATCCAAAGCGGAATAGCTTATAACGAAAAGTTTTTAAAATAATAAAAAATTATTTTAAAATTGATTTTTTATCAGAATGATTTAAAAAGAAAAGTTTGTGGTGAAAAAAGCTTTAATTTGAAATTAATTTGGTTGTTGCTCTGTAATATTAACATTTTAATTAAAGCTCTAAAAGCTTTCTAAAACAAAAATGCAATGTTTTAAGACATAAAAAAAGTTTTTGCTTATTACAATGAAGATTTTGAATTAACCGCTGGGTAAATAATCGTAAACTTAACTAAAAGCTTTTGAACGAAAAGTTTATACTCTGAGTTAACCTTTAGTTTAAAAAGCTTTAAACTAATGCAGGTAAAATAAGGTTAAGTATTAAAAGCTTATCTTGAAGTTGAAAAGCAAAACTGCATTAAAAACCATAAAGCTTTTACTGACATAAAATGCTTTAGAACATAAAAAGTACGTCAATAAAAATAATTGTAGAGAAGAATTTAATTGAAATTCCTTGAAAATATAAGACAAATTCTTTATATAATTGGAAAGCTTTTTAGATATCAAAGCTTTCGCATTTTTTTTTAAATTTGTAAGAGCTTTTAATTTGTTTTTTTTTATAAATTTAAATAAAAACTGAATTTACCTGTACTCTAGACTCTGGTAGATTTATCTTTAAAGCCACTTCTTCGCGCATAAATATATCGGGATAGCGTGTTTTGCCAAATAAAGCCTCCAAAACATCCAGCTGGGCTCTGGTGAATGTAGTGCGTTCTCGTCTCTGTTTGCGGGTATTAACACCTGGGTGGGGATTGGAAAAAATATTGTTAAAAAAAGAACAATGATAGAAAAAGTGCCTAAAACATGTGGAGAAAATGTCAAGAAGTCAACAGAAAATACTAACGAGACTTTTTAATTCAAATAAAAAAAAACTAATTAATTAAAAGATTATTTTTAAAAAAAAGGTCCTTATAAATATCCTGCTGTTTAATAAAATATAAATGTAATATAAATTTAGAAAAAAAAGAAATGGCGTAGACCTTTAAATAAATCCTTTTTCAGAAAAAGGTGTTTTATTTAAATAAACATTTTTTCCCTATGTTAATAAATTTTCTAACAAACATCCCTAATTTTGAAAAGTATCTTTTGAATATATGCTAAAACGCCATTCTATTCTCTAACAATAGAAATTGCTCTCAAAAGCCACCCCTTAGTAAAAAGAAACTTTTATCAAAGATTTTTCTATGTAATAAATAATTCCACCCCTATATTTATAATAGGAATAAATGTTAGAATAACGTTTCTATTGGGTTGATGTTAAACAATTTTCTAAATTTTCTTTTTACATACTTTTAATGTAAACTACATATATTGTATGTAGGTATATATAGAAAGAAGTACATAGATTTTATTTTATATACTTCAGTCTTTCTCTATTTTTTTATTTTAATCCAACAACGACTTTATTGTTTTGTCACCCTTCGTCTCTATTTTAGTTTTTTAATATTCCAGCCGTCGGTGTTTAGTTTTTTTTTAATGTAATTTTTGTTTTTGAAGACTCTTCTAGTTTTTTCTAGTTTTTTTTTTCGAAGCTATTGTTTAAAAGGGTTTTTAGTTATTTTTTTCGTCTAAAGCTGTTATATGATCCCAATTGAGTATATCTGGTTGGTTTTTTTTTGTTTAAATCATTGAGGCGTACGTGCCTTTAAAATAAATGCATTTTAAAGATTTGACAGCTGCTTTAATTTTATTTTAGATGAAAATTGAATTTTGATTTTGATATTATTTGTGAGTTGGTGGCGTCGAGAGGCTTATGATTTTATTAGTTAAAAGGACTTTTGATTTTTTAAGCTAAATGTAAGAGGTTTTTCTAATTAAAGTGTTAAGCGTTACACTGTGTGTAACTTAAGTTAAGTAAGGAAATGCTTAAAATATTATTAATATTTATAATATTATATAAGAAAACTTTTATAGACAAATTTTTCTGTCGAAAAAACTGTTATACTCAAAATAATCAGAAAAATTTCTATTGAAAAAAGTGTTGTGCTTAAATTTTTTAAAATTAGTAATACACAAATTTTACTATCGGGAAAATTGTCATTTTTAAATTTTTTATAAAAAGAGAACAGAACAAGAAAATAGTCGACAGAGTTGCCGTTTTTTAATACTTTTAACTAAAATAGGTATTTTTTCAATGTGTAGGTCTCATGTTTCAAAAAGAAAAAGTTTTCTACTCCATTTTTTTTTAAATATTTTTATCAAAAATTTTTTTATACAAAATTTTCCTATAGAATTTTTTTTTATCAAAAATGTTTCTATAGAAAATTTTTTTATCAAAAATTTTTCTATAGAAATTTTTTTTTTTATCAAAAATTTTTTTTATCAAAAATGTTTCTATAAAAAATTTTTTTATCAAAAATGTTTCTATAGAAAATTTTTATATCAAAAATTTCTCTATAGAAAATTTTTTTTATCAAAAATTTTTCTATACAAATTTTTTTTTATCAAAAATTTCTCTATACAAAATTTTTTTATCAAAAATTTTTCTATAGAAAATTTTTTAATCAAAATTTTTCTATGGAAATTTGTTTTATCAATTTTTTTTATCAAAAATTTTTCTATAGAAAATTTTTTTATCAAAAATTTTTCTATAGAAAATTTTTTTTATCAAAAATGTTTCTATAGAAAATTTTTTTATCAAAAATGTTTCTATATAAAATTTTTATATCAAAAATGTTTCTATATAAAATTTTTATATCAAAAATTTCTCTATAGAAAACTTTTTTTATCAAAAATTTTTCTATAGAAAATTTTTTAATCAAAAATTTTTCTATACAATTTTTTTTTTATCAAAAATTTCTCTATACAAAATTTTTTTATCAAAAATTTTTCTATAGAAAATTTTTTAATCAAAATTTTTCTATGGAAATTTGTTTTATCAAAAATTTTTCTGTATAAAATTTTTCTATACAAAATTTTTCTATCAAAAGTTTCTCTATAGAAAATTTTTTTATCAAAAATTTCTCTATAGAAAATTTTTTTATCAAAAATTATTCTATACAAAGTTTTTTTTATCAAAAATTTTTCTATACAAAATTTTCAACTGAATGATTTTAATACTCAATCATCAACTGAATGATTTTAATACTCATTTTCACGAGTTTTATTAATGATATTTACGAAAATTAAAAATATTGATCGGCTACTGGTGGTATGGGCTGCCTACTCTTGGTTATATCAAACATTTCTATAGAAAAAAACTGTTATACACAAATAAAATTTTGTTAAGGCAGTGAAATTGAAAAAAATAATGTCATATCTTTATTTTCTATAATAGAAAACTTTTATAGACAAACTTTTCTGTTAAAAAAACTGTTATACTCAATTTTTTCCTTTTTTCCTTCCAAATGATTCTGTATAAAATACTTTATACTCATTTTTTTAAGAAAAGTCTTAATTTTAAACTTAATATCGTTCCTTTTAGATTAAAAAATTATTGGGGGAAAGCTTTTCTATTAAAAAAAACTGTTATACATGAGCTCTTTTATACAAAAAAATCTGTTATACATGAATTCTTTTATAAAAAAATTGTTACATATGTATTGTACTCTTTAGTAATTTGTCATATTCAAATTCTTTATAGAAGAAAAATGTTATGTTTAGATTGTCTATAAAAAAATAAACTGTTATACCCAAATGAACTTTTATACTCAAATTTTTCTGAAGAAAACTCTTTAATTTTTTTTCAAACATCCCTCCTTCTAGATTAAAAACTATTAAAGGAAAACTTTTGTATAAAAAAAACTGTTATACATGAATTATTTCTTTAGAAAATACTGTTATACACGAAATTTTGCATAGAAAACTTAGTAATGCACAAATTGTACTCTTACATAAACTATCATATTCGAATTCTTAATAGAAAAAAATGTAATACTTAAATTGTCTATTAAAAAAAAAACTGTTATAAACAAAAGATTCTCTATAAAAAACTTTTGTACTTAATTTTTTTTAAGAAAAATCTGTTTTTTACATTTGACCTCAGAAAACTATTGGGGGAAAGCTTTTCAATTAAACAACAAAACTGTTATACAAGAATTCTTTCTGTAGAAGAAACTGTTATACACAAAATTTTGTATAAAGAAATTGGTAATTCAAAAATTTTTCTGTTACATATTAAAAATTTTTATTGAAGAAAATGTTTTACCTAAATAATATTAAAAATATACTCAAATGATTCTAAGTGAAAATAATATATATATAATTTTTTCTTAAAAACTCTTTTATACACACATTTTTCTAAAGCAAAAACTGTTCAGACCGTGATGCATCGATTGTGTGGGTGGGTTTCATTTTCAATATTTTTTCTTCTGTTAGCCCGAATGCGAAATAGATGTGCATGCATCGATTGTGCTGATTGCTTTTTTATATTTGTTTCTTACATTTCCCTTCTGTTTGATTTAGCGTTATTTGAATTATTGGGAAATTCTTCAGTCACATTTTAGTTTTAGGAAAATAAGCCGTAGAAGTAAGATTTTAAGTTGAAAGTATTAATCATTCAATAATAATGAACAAAAAAAAATGTTTTTTAGTTAAAAATATTAACCGAGATGCATCAATTGTGCGTGTCCTGAAAATCCATTAAAGTTATAAAAATCATAAAACCTAATCATTGATTATAATTTCATATGCTGTAGAGACCACAAAAGGGATACAAATTTCTTCTTAACAAAAATTATAATTAATTTTAAATTTATTTTTTTCTTTAGAAACAAAGGCTATACACAATTTTTATCATGATTTAATAATACTGAAGGTTGTTCCATTCTCTCTTTTTGTCGCCATGATAACTTTCTGACGTTTGTTAGGATAGTGAAAGTTTGTGCTACCATATTTTTTTCGACAATCTCACTTTTCTAATATTGTATGATGACAAAATTTTTGTATAAAAAACTTATAAATATTTACTACAAATGTTCAATAAACAATCATACAATCAAACAAATTTATTTTTTTAATATTGAATGTCTTCATTATATGCTTGACTTCAAAATTATACATTTTTGATAATTATTCCCAATGTATTTCGTACCCCTTTTCTTAATGTGGCAACATTTTTCTTTCATTTGTTTTCAAATATCAAACTTCAAAAACCCAATATACTTCAAAATAATTTTGAAGAGAGAGAATGAAACTTCCTTGTTATTATTATTTCATGATTTTTAATATACGAAAACTGTTATACGAAATTTTCTTTGAAGAAAAAATGGTTATAGACAAATTATTATATAAAAATAAACTGTTATACACAGATTTATCATAAAGTAATATAGTAAAATTTAGTTGTATGACAGTTTAATGCACAAATTAAAAAATCTCCTCTAAACTTCAAGATGTCCGTCCTTTTCTTCCTAGCCAATTTTCCATTAATAAAATTTTCAAATCCAACTTATTTGTCATTTATTGTTTTCAAAACTGCCATCACAAATGAAATGACAAAACTTAGCCGAGACAACAATGTTGAAAAGAAATTTTATTTTTAGTTATTTTTACATTTGTAATTCAAAATGTTTTCACTTGGATACGTTTTACAAGATTTGAAGTCGATGTAATGGCTAGAAGTTGTCTGTAAAACTTGTCATTTGCTACGTCACTGTATTTGTCAAGTCAGTTCACGCAAGCGCTCATTATTCATTTTGACAATATTATTGATAATGATGCAATATCTTTTCAATTTTTTTTTTCTTTGCTCGTTTTAAAAAAATACAAAACTGGAAATTTATACACTTGATTTTTCAAAACAGATATTTTTAAAGGATGTTGCCAACATTTTTCTTTAAATTGAATTTATACCTGATTTTGATTTTTGTTTTCTCTTCCTTTGCTTTTTTCCCCATTTGGGCCAACTAAGTGCTTGGAGAGATAAAGTAGTGGAATTTCAAAATATTCCCAGAGGTTTGTTGTCATTTTTCCAAGTGAAATCACCTTGTCATCTTTAGTTAAAATTGAGTTATCAGTGGAATATATTTTTGGTTTTTAAAAGAAACCAAATCAGAGAAATATTCGTACAGACAGACGGACAGAGAACGGGAAGACGACTAAACATTAACATTTTGTTTTGTCATGACAAATCATTTGTCATATTTTTCAGTCGTTTTTGGTTGTTGTTGTTATTGGTTTGTTTGTGTTAAAACTGGGTTTGATAACAATGACTTTTTTTGAAAAATGATTTTTCAGTTTTGTCTTGAAAATATTAAAAAACATATTACTACAATACACTCGAAGAATAAAATTGTCAAAAATATATTGTTCGAATTTCACTCTTGCTCTGTAGGAAAATTTGGATTTAAAAGTTTTTATATGGAAAAATTTTAGTTAGAAAAGTTTGAGTATATCCATTTTTTCTATAACAAAATGAAAAGTTTTTCCTAAAAAAATTTTTATTTTAGAAAAATTTGTATTTAAGTTTACAGACAAATTTGTGTATAACAGTTTTTCGTACAAAAAAAAAATGTGTATAACATTCTTTCTTTATAAAAGAACTAGTGTATAAAAGTTTTTTCTATTGAAACATTTATGTATAACAGTTTTATCTATAGAAAATCTTGTGTATAACAGTACTTTAATTAGTATAATAATTATTCAAATTGGAAAAATGGGGATAATGTTGAAAACTGTATCAACATAAAACTTTGTTAAAGTGAATTTTGTAAAGTGGAAATTTTTTTATACAAAAATGTTTCCTATGAAAATTTTTATTCTTAAACACAATTTTTTTAAAAAGAAAATTTTGTTATGCTGAAATTTTTTTCTTAAATGTTTTGTTATACTGAATGTTTTCTATGGACAATTTTGTTATACTTAAACTGTTATACCAAAGTTTTTTTTTTAAAGTTTCTTATAAAAAACGTAATAAAAAAGTTTATTTCTTATAAAAAACTATTATTAAAGATTTTTTCTTAGAATAGAACTGTTATAGTGAAGTCATTTTATAGGAAAAAAGCTAAACAAAGGATTTTCAAAAGAAAAATATTTTCTATGTAGATCTTTCTTTAAAAAAAACTGTTATAAATGAATTTTTTTTATAAAAATAACTGTTATAAACTTATTTTTCTATAGAAATAACTGTTATACAAAGATTTTTTCTATCAACGAGACTCTTATAGACAGTTTTTCTTTAGAAAAAAAAATATACTTAGATTTTTTAAAAGAAACAACTTTTTCGAAAAAACTATTATAAACTTAATTTTCTATATATATAACTGTTATACAAAGATTTCTTCTTTAAAAAGAGACTCTTATAGACAAATTTTTCTTCACTAATTTTCTGAAAAAAAAAAATTAGAAAAAAAACTTTTTCGAAAAATCTGTTATAAACTTATTTTTCTATAGAAATAACTGTTATACCAAAATCTATTTTTTCTTTAGAAAAAAAAAATACTTAGATTTTTTAAAAGAAACAACTTTTTCGAAAAAAAACTATTATAAACTTAATTTTCTATATATATAACTGTTATACAAAGATTTCTTCTTTAAAAAGAGACAAATTTTTCTTCACTAATTTTCTGAAAAAAAAAAAAATTAGAAAAAAAAACTTTTTCGAAAAATCTGTTATAAACTTTTTTTTCTATAAAAATAACTGTTATACCAAAATCTATTCTATCAATGAGACAGTTCTTTTTTTTAGGAAATTAGTTATACAAAGATTTTTTTTAAAGAAAAAACATTTTTAAAAAAACTGGTATAAACTTATAACTGTTATACAAAGTTTTCTTTATTAGAAGAGGATTATAGGCAGATTATTCTATATGAAAATAATTATACATAGATTTTTTAATATAAATAATTTTATGACACAGATTTGTCTCAAGAAAAAACTATTATGCAAAGATTTTGTTTAAAAATAAACTGTTATACACAGTTTTTAAAATAAAAAAACTGATCAAAATAGATTTGTCTATTAAAAATGCTTGTGGAAGCAGTTTTCTATGGAAACTGTTGTAATAAGATCTTAAGAAAAAAATAGTTTTACATAGAATTTTTTTAAAGTATAAACTGTTATACAAATTTTTTTGAAGAAAAAAATCTGTTTTAAATAGATACATCTATTAAAAAGCTGGTGTAAGCAGTCTTTTATAAAAATATTTGTAATTAGATAATAAGAAAACTGTTATACAAAGATTTTTTAGGGGTAAACTGTTATAAAAAATTAAAAAAAGACAATTAAAATAGATTTGTCTATTAAAAAAAGTTTCTCTATAGAAACTTTTACAATTAGATCTTAAGAAAAAACTGTTATACATAGTTTTTTTTATGGATAAACTGTTATACAAAGATTTTTGAAAGAAAAGAAAAAAACTGCTTATAAAAGATTTGTCTATCAAGAGTGCTTGTTTAAGTAGTCTTCTTAAGAAACTGTTATAAACACTTTTTTGATATTGTTATAACACAGTTTTTATACAAAAAAAAAAAACTGTTATACTATCTTTTTTCTTTAAAAATGTAACTATTAAAAAAGCTTGTGTAAAATTTTAGTACTTTTCCATAATTTTTTTTAATTAGATCTTAAGAAAAACTGTTATACTTAGTTTTTTAAGGGATAAACTGTTATAAAAAATTAAAAACAAAATAATTTAAATAAATTTGTCTATTAAAAACGCTTGTGTAAGCGGTCTTCTATAGAATCTATTACTATTAGATTTTAAGAAAAAACTGTTATACATAGATTTTTTAAGGGATAAACTGTTATACAAAGATTTCTTAAAGAAAAAAAGAAACTGCTTTAAATAGATTTGCCTATCAAAAGTGCTTGTTTAAGTAGTCTTGTTTAGAAATTGTTATATACACTTTTTTATACTGTTATAAACTGTTATAGATAGTTGTTATACAAAAAAAAACTGTTATACAATTTTTTTTTCTTTAAAAATGTAACTACATATTAAGAAAGCTTGTGTAAGCTGTCTTCTATAAATTTGTTTGTAATTAGATCTTAAGAAAAACTGTTATATTTAGTTTTTTTAAGGGATAAACTGTTATAAAAAAAATAAAAAAAAAACTACTTAAAATAGTTTTGTCTACATTTTAAGAAAGCTTGTGTAAGCAGTCTTCTATACATTTTTTATAATTAGATCTTAAGAAAAACTGTTATATTTAGTTTTTTTAAGGGATAAACTGTTATAAAACAATAAAAAAAACTAATTAAAATAGTTTTGTGTATTAAAAAAGCTTATGTAAGCAGTCATCTTTAAAAACTTTTGAAATTAGATCTTAAGAAAAACTGTTATACATAGATTTTTTTTAGAAGATAAACTGTTATACAAAGTTTGTTTAAAGACAAACAAAAAAACTGCTTAAAATAGATTTGGCTATCAAAAGTGCTTGTGTAAGTTGACTTCTATAGAAAGTGTTATACATATATACTTTTTTAAATTGTTATAAACTGTTATAAAAAGTTTTTATAAAGGAAAAAAAACTGTTATACTATATTTTTTTTTTCTTTAAAAAAAATGTATAACCAGAATATAACTAAATTTCTTTTGTTTTAAAAACTGTTATAAAAATTGTCATTAATGGTTTTTCTGTAAAAACAAAATTTAAAAAAACCCTAAAATTTGTTATACTATTTTTTATGATTTAAAAAAAAAACGGAATATAACTAAATTTCTTTTGTTTTAAAAACTGTTATAAAACTTGTTGTAAATAGTTTTTCTATAAAAACAAAATTTTTTCAAAATTGTAAAATCTTTTTTTTGGATCCCTGACATTATCTCCACATTTGATTAGTTTCTAAAAGTTTTTCTTATGTTTTTTAACCAAAATTGTTCGATATTTACCCCACATACCTTGGGAGAACCCAACAGCCTCTAGGCCATGGGGTAAACCAAAGGGTCCCAGCGAAGGCATCGGCATACCAGGCGGCAAAGGACCATGAGGTCCATGATGCGGATGTGGCCCACCATAACTATGGGGATGTGGGCCCAAGTCACCCGATTTTAGGAAACCGGCAGCCATTAAGGCTTCTGTTGAGTGAAGAGCCACTGTGAAGCCGTTTACGCAAAGGTAAACTTAAAAAACTGCAAAAAGAAGAGAAAAGTATAAAGTTTAAGTAAAATGAAATATAAAATATAAATTATTTATTTAATAAAAATATGGCGTACTTTTTAAAGAAGCGAAGTAAGGCAGAAAAGGGTTGGTTGGTTTTTTTTTAGTTACTGAAAGTATCACAATATTTAGAGTTCTTAATTTCCAGACAGATGCGTTTTTAATTTATGTATCAAGGCAAGCATGAAATTTTTATTTTATAGGGTCTTTTATTTTGTAAATAGTTTTCACTTATTTTTTGATAATATTCACTTTTATATTGTATTTAAGGCACAAAAAATCACACACACGAATGATGTTAATTATATTCCACAAAAGGAGGGTGAGTCTTTCGAGTGATAGTGATAATTATCTTTAAAGTTTTGGGTTTTAAGAAAAAAAAAATAATTATTTGTTTTCAAAAAAGAGCGAACATTTAATGCTATTGAGCTCGATCGGCGATGATGATGATGATATGTGGTAGACCAATGATGATTTGTAAATGACTAACTAAATATCACAGACAGAGCGTTAAATGACAAATAACCTAAGGGAAACCTATTTTTTGCCTGCTACAGCCAGAGGTGTAAACCTTTAAAAAGGATCCTCAATGTGTGTTTAAGAGAGAGGGAGAGAGCAGAAGAGGATGAAAAGAGAAGTGCAGAAAGTATTTGTGCTCTCTTGTTTTTCGATTTTGTTGCCAAATTTATTAGGAGGATATAGATGATTTTAATCCCTGGCCTAGGGATTTGCAATCTTTCTTTTTTTCTGCAAGGTTATTTTTCTTTTTCCTTTAGGTTTTGGTTTCTACTTCTATTGTTTTTTTGTATAATATGTGAACTTTGTCATGTTGTTATTGTTTTAGCCCAAAAGTAGACTAATTTGTCTGTTTTGCTAAAGAGCTGGTAGATGATATGTGTAGTTTAGGGTACCTTTAAGCCTGGTTTCTAAATCCTTAGATTTAAACCAGGCTTTATTTTATTTGCTCGTTGTTAGAAAAGAAATAGTAAAGTCCTGGCTTTATTTTATTTCTGTGGTCTCAGCCATTATTAAAATTATTTAAATCTAGGTGTTTTTTTGTCTCTACGAAATTGTTTGCTTTTTTTCTAAGACTTCAAAGATTTTAAACCGATTTTTGAAATATTGAAAAACAAATTCGAAAATTTTCTATATTTTTAAAATTTTTCTACAATTTCATTGTTTTTGTAAAAACGTGCTTTTAACAAAATTTTAGAAATTTTTGTTTGGTCCAAAAAATCCTGTGGTGTAATCATGTCACAGACAATGATAAAGAATAAATGGTTAATATTTTTTGATAATTCTAAAGAATTTCTAATGACAAAGCATTTTGAAACTCTAAAACGTCTTCCGTTTTGAGAGGCACGTTTTCTCTTTTATTTTTTGAGATTTTTTTTTTTTGAAAGAAAAAGTGTGTCTCTTGCTCCTAAATACTTGCCATTTCCGTTTAAAAATAAAAACTGGACTCAAGCTGTCATCTCTTGAAAACAAAAATAAAAAAAAACAATTAAAAACTAACTCTTAAATCAAAAGTGATCATGCAACATTTGATTTAGGGCACCCGCACTTACATACTCAAAGTCATATTTGGTTTGTTTGCTCGTTCAACGATCCTCCTAATGATCTTTTGCTACTTGAAATTTAATTTGAAATCTTTATTATTTCTTTTTTTCAAACTCTTACTAATTATGTCTAGAAAAATATTTTTTCGAAATTTTTGATTATAAATCAAAACAGTAGCTGAGTAAGTAGATGATTTGTATTGAACTAGATTTTTTTTGAAAAAATAGCCCTCAACCAGAACTTGAGTATAACGAACTTTTTTGGTGGGAATTTTTGGATTTATTTTGTTTATTAATTTATTATTTTTAATGATAGATATTTATTTGACTAATGATCTTAAAATAAACAAAGACTCATCTTAAGAAACATACAAAAAAGAAGAGGTTACGAATACTTGTATAAGAAAATATTTCTAAAATTTCTAAAGAAATAGATATCTTTATTTTATCTCACTAATTCATAAACGATTTATAAAATTGTCAAAGTTTTATAGTAGGAATTTTGTATGGAAATTTCTAACATTAACCAAATTTAAAAAAAACACCTTTATAACAAATTATTTCGTTAATATGACAAAAATTTATTTGGGTTTAAAATGTCTTTTAAATAAATGTCTTTTAAATAAATGTCTTTTAAATAAAGTTGAAACACATTTTTTTTTATTTAAGAAATATTGACACTTTTTTAAAAATAAAAACAACATTTCTTTAGTTTAACAAATAATTTCGTTAATATAACGAAATGTTATTTACAATAGAAAAAGTCATTAAATTAAATGACAATTTTGCTTAATGACATTCTCCTTTGCTTTAATCTTAAGGAAACTTTTTTTTAAGAAATATTGAAATTACAAATTTCTTTAATTTAACTAAAAATTTCGTTAAAATATTTCGTTATTTTAACGAAATTTTTATTATTTTTTTCAATATTTCTTTAATGTAAAAGAAATTAACAGCTCTATCGTTTTGGAGCTCAGACACTTCTTACTAGACCATAAATTTAAGAAATATTGAAATAATTCATCAAATAATGAACATTTTTTTCAATATAACTAAAATTTTCTTTTATATGATGAAAAGCAATTTAGAAAATATCTTTTCTCGTTTTGAAGTTGAAAAACATATTTCTAAAATTAAGAAAAAGATTTTTTTAAGAAATATTGAAATTTTCTTTTAATAATTAAAAATTTCTTCAATATAACTAAAAATTTCGTTAATATGACAAAAATTGGGATGAAATGAAAGTCTAACTAAAAATTTCGTAAATATTTGATAAAGAAATTAATGGTGGTTTCGTTTTGGAGCTGAGAGACAGATTACTAGAAGTATTTTTTTAAGAAATATTGAGATACTTCATTTAAAAATGTTTTTTTTTTTTAAATATATGATAAGAAGCATTTTAGAAAATTAATCATTAATCATTTTAACTTCGAAAATTAAGAAAGCCATTTTTTTAGCAATATTTAAGTTTTCATCAAATAACGCAAAATTCTTCAATATAACAAAAAGTTTCGTTAATATGAAGAATGGTTATATAATAAAAGTAGTCATTGCAATAGATGTCATCTTTGTTTTGAACATGAGACATATTTAACTTTGCATGAAATTAAATTAATGAAAAATTTCATCAATATAACAAAAAATTTCGTTAATTTAACAAAAAGTTTAATACAATATTATTATTCAAATAATTTAAATCTTTGTATTGAAACAAATTTTTCCTTGTTTCAAAGTTAAGAATAAGTTTATATTAAATAATGGAAAATTTATTTAAAATAACTAAGAACTTCATTAATATAACAAAATATTTTGTTAATGTAACAAAAAGCTTAAAAGAGGTAATCATATTAATAAAAAAAATCTTTCTTCGAAAGATAAAGATTTTTGTGAAATTGTTCAACTTATCTTTAGTGTTACTAATGATTTAGTTAATAAGGAGTGTTCCAAAAAAAATTTGTAGTTGTATTAACTTAAAATGAAACCCAAAAACAAAAACGTACAAAAATTTTTAAAAACACGGAAATTTATCAAAATATTGTAAAAAATTCTTGGGCAATAAAATTTTGACATATTATTTAGTATGTAAATATATACAAAATTGATATAATTTTTAACGAAAATCCTTCCATTAAACATTTAATAGTTGCTTCTGTTGCCTTTTAAAAGCAGTTGGGCCACTTACACTTGAAATCTTACATATTCTGAGACATAGTTTTTGTGTTCTTTAATTCAATTTTTGCAAGAGCCCAATACCTTTCCACAGGCCCAAATCTGGGTGAAAAATAAATGCTTAATTAAGAACTAATATGAAGTCTTGTAATTCGTAAATTTGAATACAATTCTGTCAATATGAAGAAATCGTCAATGTTATATTTTTTATATAATAACGACATCTTCTGTGATAATTTACGATAAAAAATGACTTATTTTTTTAAATTTTATGTTTGAATTTAAAAAAATCGAAACATTTTTTAATTAATAATTTTTGTCAAATACCTTTAAATCATTTTACAAATGTCATTTAAATTTTTATACACATTTTATAAACCAATATCTTTCATAATCATGGCTAAAAATTACTTATATTCAAAGTAATTAAAAATGTTTCAGCTTAAGTGAATCGCCAACAAATTAAGACATCAAAAACTAGTTTTAAATAGATAATAAAAACACTTTAACTAAAATCTAAAAATCAACTAAAATTAAATATTTCAATTTTAATAACTCAACAAAAAAGTAATTAAAATTTTCATAAAAAAAACTTAATTACCTATCAAAAATAATTGAAAGTTAAACAATTTTCAATTTTATGTGATAATTTTTGAAAAATTCATAAATCAAAACAAGTGTTAACATAACAATGTCACCCACTGTTTAAAGTATAATTTATCTTAAAAAGACTTATATTATTAGTCATATCATCATTAAAACTAGTAATAAATTCTTGAACATATTTTTAGTTTTTTTTTTTTGCCTTAAATTCTCCCATGACTTTTTAGTTTTTTTTTCTTTTTCTTAAGCAATTTAGCTGCTTGTATTGCAGAAGCTTAAACTGCTTATCTCTGACCTGCTTAACAATTGCATCTTTATTTCTACTGCCAAAGTTAATAAACACTTTGTAACGTGAATTGCCAACAAAAGCAACCAGTTTTCTTTCCTTATTTTGCGTTTTAAGCAAAATTATATGTGAAATTATAAGGAAAAAGCTACTGTGGTGAAGTAAACAAATCGTTTGAAGATAAAAGGACTTATGTCAGATTTTGATTAAAGATCAAAAAAGAGTTTCTTAAAGAAATAACGTTTGAAAAGAAATTTAAACAATTTTAATATAAACACTCTTTGATTAATGATCATTAGAAGGAATAGGCATTTTGACACTCTTTGATTAAAGATCATTAGAAGGAATAGTCATTTTTATAAAGGAGTTAACTCTAAAGAGTGGATTTTTATAATTTTTTGTTTAGAGATCTTTGAGACAATAACGAATCTCTCTGAGAGAAATTCGTACAATTTGTGCAATTACATTTTGAGCAGTTTTTTTTTCAATAAAATTTAATCCAAGAAATTATTATATAGAAGAGACACAAGAGGCCTCAGTATAGATCTAAAATTTTACAAAAGCGATTTTATAGATCGTGTTTATCTTGATCAAAATTCGCGAATAATATTATAAGTTCTTATTTAAATTCTCTACCAAGATATAATTTTGTGTATACAATCAATGATGATCATTAAGTTATTTCATCTCCATTAGTGATCAATGGTGATCATCACCACTAAAGCATTTTTAGCTTTCTAAAATTAAAAAAAAAACAGTTTTTATTTTCTTCTTAAATATCATCAACTCCTGTTTGAACACCTATTAAATTGCGAAAAGGCCTTAGTAGATTTCAGAATCTTCAATCGCGCCAAAATAAAACATTTTTTCATATCAAGATCTCTAGGAAATTCTAAAAGATCAAAGATGTAAAAGTATGAGTTCTATATCTCAGTTTTCCTACTAGATCAAACATTTTATCAACGATCTCTGCTAATAATGATCATTAAATGATTTCAGCCACATGATCAATAGTGATCATCACAACTAAAGAGTTCTTAGATTCCTGAAATTGAATTTTTTTTTTCGAATTATCTTCTAATATGTTCCTAAATCTTATTTGAACACTAATAAAAGCGTTAGAAGATCGTTGGAATTCCTCCATTTGGATTTCTTAAATCGCATTATATTATAACCTTTAGTTTTTTAAAGCTTCTAAAGTTTCCCTTAAAAAATTGTTTATATCTTTATCGATCTATCAAAACTTACGTTTCATCACTCAAATTTTTGTTGAGACATTCATTGAGTGATCGTTATGCTCAAAAATCAGTATCGGATTTCTAAGAAAGTATTCGATTTGTGAAGCTTCTTAAAATGCTATTAATAAGATTTCTTATAATTCTTTTCGCGATCTGTACTAACATTTCGTTACTTGTTTTAAATTACACCCACCCCGACTTTAGGATCTTCAATCTAAAAAAAATAATTGATCGCAACTCACTTCTCATATCACGATCCCTACAGAGTCGCAGTTTTGTTAAGGCTCTTAAAATTCCTTTAATAACTTTTCAGTATAATATCTTAAGGGATCGATCTACACTAAGGTTTCGCCATCTAACTGCTAGCTCAGTTGAGGCGTTGAAAGATCTTAAGCTAAAATCAGCTTCAGATTTCTACAGAAAAGTTTAATAGCTCCCTAAAAAAACTTTGATTATAGATCGCTTAAGATACCTTTTATCTTTTACGAACGATCTACACTAACGTTTTATCATCTACATAACTCCTAGCTCAGTTAAGGCGTTGAAAGATCGTCAAGCTAAAATCAGCTTCAGATCTCCACAGAAGTACTATTTTTGCAAAGTTTAATAGCACCTTTAGCAAACGTGACGTTACATCTCTTAATGTTCCTCTAAGGCGTTGAAAGATCGTTAGGCTAACTAACACCAGCATCGGATTACTAGTTTCTAAAGATTTTTGGTTAGAGATAGAGAAGCAACTAGTTGAACAGCTAATGAAGGGATTAGTCAAATTAAGTCTAGTTACTTAGGCGGCTATAGGCTATCCTTGATTTACTACTTTGTGGAGAGGAAGAGATAGAATACTAAAATCATCTGGAGACTAATGACACGATCACACATTGAGGTATGATCATTTTGATCTGTTTTGTAAGTAGCACATTTGCCTAAAAGAGCGACATTTTTTTCATTTAAGACAGCGCTTTTGTAAAAAAATGCGTTAGTGTGAAAGCACCATTAGATCAGAGATAATCATAGATCTTTAGGATTATTCCATAGAGAATTAAAACTATTGCTTGTAAAAAAGGAGATATGACTTTATAGAAGAAGATTATTTTCATGGCGAAAGGCATGCACAAAGAGCCCTAAAGTAAGAAGTTGAAAAAAGTACTGACGAAAAGCTTAAGAGAACAGAGAAATCCTAGATTTTGCCACTCATCTGCTCGGTTGGTTTTTAGAGCAACGATCGGTGGAAAAGACGAGGCTTAAATTTGTAATACAAAGAGCTTTAAAATCGTTGAAGAATTTTTATATGAAAAATTTTCTATAAAAATTTTTATATGAAAAATTTTCTATAAAAATTTTTATATGAAAAATTTTCTATAAAAATTTTTATATGAAAAATTTTCTATACAGGCATGTGATGGAAAACGATCGTTTTCATATCGATCGATTTCAGATATAGTCCATACATTTTTTCTGCCAAAAATGAAAATAAAGTGGATAAAGAACAATGAAAAACACCTTAACGCAAAAACAAACATACATTTCATGAGCACGTGTGTGTGCCTTAGCTTTCTCTCATTTAGTTGTTTCCGAGTTAGAGTAAAAACAGTACACCCTATTTTTTTGTGGGACTTTTCAAATATACCAAATGGCAAATCGATGTAAAGAAGTACAAAATCTTTATATTATAGAGACTTTGGCTTAGACTATTACCCCTATTGCCGTTCTCAACTCAAATCAGTTTGCTCGTCTGCCAGTCGACCCAACTTTCACTCAACCGAAGTATTTTTTTATATTGTGTAACTAAAAAACGTTCCGCAATATCAAAAATACTTCGGTTGAGTAAAAGCTGGCTCGACTGGCAGACGACCAAACTGAGTTGAGTTGAGAACGGCAATAGAGACATATGTATTATTGTGCGAATCACATTGAGTGTTGGGAGTCAGTGATATTAGATTATTTAAAAAGAAGTGGAAAAATTAGAAAAGTGACTCCCAAAGTGGTACGAGGTAATGGTAATAGTGGGGAGAACGAAGCCTTTTTATGAATTATTTTCGTTCATCATTTTGGAACTACTGATGTTAAATATTGAAATTTATTCTTTAATGTATATTTTTTTCATTTTTATTTATTGTGATATGTTGCATTTATCAGTTAAAAGCTAAAAAACAATTTTTAGCGTAAAATTTTTCTGTTCAAAATTTTATTAATGGTTGGCTGATTTTAGCTTTAACTGGAAATTATGGTTTTTGCGTGGAAATTTTATTATTCATTTTAATAAATGCATTAATTTATATAGTGTTTTTTTTTTTGTTTGCAAAATAAATGCAAATGTTTTTGTTACAAGATTGTTATGGTGTTAAATGCATTTTGACAAGTGGAAGTAGTGGATTTCTATTTAATTTGTTATTTATTTTTTCCTTAATACAAAAAACTTTTTTTTTCAAAACGAAATATGTAGTTTAAGAGTATTTAAAAAAAAACTACAAGTAATATTCAAATTAACTTGTAAAAATAGTAAAAATTACTTGAGACTTTTGCTTTAAAGACAGCAGCAATAGTAACATCACATTGGACATGACACGCATGCGTGGCTGTCAGCAGCCCCAGCGCAACTTCATCTCAATGTTGGTTTTGCTGTAAAGCTTGTCTAGATATTTAGCAACTGTTTTTTGAGTTAAACAATTTATATTTTTTTTTTCATTATTATAATGTAATTTAAAAATAAAGCTGCTGCTGAGAAATATCTGGTTTTAATTGTATTTTTTTGTGTTCGGTTTAATTTGAAATGATGATGAATCTGTTTAAAATCTATTTTGAAGTTTAATTAAGTTTTGTGCCAAAAACTTAAAAAAGTGTGAAAATTTGACAAGTTTAATTCTGCGTTTGCTTAGAGAAATATAAAGAGAAATAAATAGATAAATGTTAGCTTTTAGGAAAATATTCAAATTAACCCTTTAAGGAGCAAAGAAATGTGAAAGTAACATAAAATTCATTAAAAAAAATATGCACAAGAGAAAAATTTAAAAAATACAGGGAAATAATAAAACTTCTCCCTTTTTCTTTATCTGTTTTTCATAAACATTAACTAAATTGAAGAAAATTTCGTCAAAACGAATAAAAGTTTCGTTAATGCAATGAAAAGTTTAGTAAAATAGTAAAATTTTTAGGAAGACAAATAAATAATAGATGTGACGGAAATCGATCGTTTTCAAAGCGATCGATTTTACATATATTTTTGAGATAATCTTACGAAATAATAACTTTAAGCAACCATGGGTTAAAATTACTAGTGGCCTAGAATTATGTTTATTATCTTAAAAAAAAAATGATAATTACTTTTTTACATATCTTTTTAAAACTTAAGCTTAAACTTGTTTTTGTTTAGTTCATAATTTAATTGAAATTTCAATTTGTTTATTTTAATTAGATTTCTCATAAATCAAAATGCAATTACAGCGGCTCTAACTCTGGCTTTTGATTTCTATTTCAGTTATAAATTTAATCTCTGATAGAAACATCACACAACATTTTTTTTCAAACTTGTCATCTATGAAATTAAAAAAATTTCCTCATTGTGGATTTTTTCTTTTTTGGCTTTTGATAAAAGTTTGTAAGCGGAAAAATTTTTACATTTTCTTGAATTAAAAGGCTTCTGTTCAAGGGTCATGTGGTATCTTCAAAGACGACTGTTTCGTACTAGATTAGAAAAATTGTGTTATATTTTCTTTAATCCAATACAAAACCAAGGACTCTATAGACTCTATATTGCACTCCATAATTTTTTTTCCTGTCAAATGTGAAATTAACGTAGATAAGGAACAACGAAAAACACATAAACGCACAAACAAACATACATTTCATGAGCACGTGAGTGTGCCTTAGCTTTCTCTCATTGGGTAATCGTCTCCATTTGCTGTTTCAGAATTAGAGTAAAAGCGGTAACTCTCTTGTTTATGCGACTTTTCAAAACGACCATACCGCAAATTTTTTTTCTTATTTTATGGAATATTTGAAAAAAAAAATTTTATTTTTATATTATAGGAAATTTTCTTTAAAAATTTCTTATCTTTATAGGAAATTTTTTTAAAACTTGTTATTTTTATATGAAATTTTCCAAATGTTCTTATTTTTATAGGAAATTTTTCAATAATTTCTGATTTTTATAGGAAATTTTCTTAATAATTTCTTATTTTTATAGGAAATTAAAAAAAAATCTTATTTTTATAGGAAATTTTCAAAAATGTCTTATTTTCATAAAAATTTTTTTTAAAATTTTTTTTATTTTTATAAGAAATTTTTAAAAATATTTTTTATTTTTTATTGGAAATTTTGTAAAAATTTCTATAAAAATAAGAAATTTTTGAAAAATCTCCTATAAAAATAGTAAATTTTTAAAAATTTCCTATAAAAATATAAAATTTTTAAAAATTTCTTATACAAATAAGAAATTTCCTATAAAAATAAAATTTTTTAAAAAATTTCCTATAAAAATAAAAATTTTTTGAAAAATTTTTTATAAAAATAGGAAACTTTTGAAAAACTTCCTATAAAAATGAGAAATTTTAAAAAAATATCCTATAAAAAATAAGAAAATTTCTTATAGAAATAAGAAATGTTTGAAAAATTTCCTATAAAAATATGAAATTTTTGTAAAATTTTCTAAAAAAATAAGAATTTTTTTAAAAATTTCCTATAAAAATAATAATTTTTTAAAAAATTTCCTAAAACAATATGAAATTTTTGAAAATTTTCCTGTAAAATTAAGAAATGTTTGGAAATTTTCCTATAAAAATAAGAAATTTTTGAAAAATTTCCTATAAAAATAAGAAATTTTTGAAAAATTTCCTATAAAAATAAGAAATTTTTGAAAAATTTCCTATAAAAGTAAGAAATTTTTGAAAAATTTCCTATAAAAATAAGAAATTTTTAAAAATTTTCTATAAAAAAGAAATTTTTGAAAAATTTTCTATAAAATTTTTTTAAAAAATTCCTATAAAAATAAGAAAATTTTGAAAAATTTGCTATAAAAATAAACATTTGCTATAAAAATAAACATTTTACTATAAAAATAAGAAATTTTTCAAAAATTTCTTATTTTGATAGCAAAATTTTCAGAAATTTCTTATTTTTATAGCAAATTTTTCAAAAACTCTTATTTTTATAGCAAAATTTTCAAAAATTTCTTATTTTTATAGCAAAATTTTCAAAAATTTCTAATTTTTATAGGAAATTTTTCAAAAATTCTTATAAAATTTTCCTATAAAATTTTTCAAAAATTTCTTATTTTTAGAGGAAATTTTTTAAAATTTTCTTATTTTTATAAGAAATTTATCAAAAATTTCTTATTTTTATAGGAAATTTTTTAAAAATTTCTTATTTTGATAGGAAATTATTCAAAAATTTCTTATTTTTATAGGAAATTTTTCAAAAATTTCTTCTTTTTATAGATTTTTTTTAATTTTTTATTTTCATAGGATATTTTCCAAAAATTTCTTATTTTTATAAGAATTTTTTCAAAAATTTCTGTATTTTATCGTTCTCTAAATTTATCTAACAAGTATGATGGCGTGGTCTACTTATGAATCCCTTTAATGTTATTTTGTTTCAATTACTTGGTCTTTCGGTCTTCATCAATAAAGAAATGTTGCTTATTTTTTGGGTTAATCTAAATTCTTGATAATTTTATAATAAATTTCAAGTGTCTTTTTTCAATTACATTTAGGTTATGTAAACCTAATTTTGAAATTAAAAAACATATCCCAAAAGCCCGTCTATAAATGTGTCACTGTTTTTAAATGTCCGTCTTTCCGTCCGTCCTTACGTCCGTCTTTCCATCCGTCCTTACGTCTGTCCTTCCCTCTATCCGTCCGTCCATCCATCCGTCTGTCTTTCATCATTCTTATTTCTACTTTAAAACCAATTGAGAATAAATCTTGATTTTTTTTTCTTATTATTTTAACGCTCACACCTGAATGATCATTATTATTTCTATTTAAATATTATTGTCAACCAAAAACTACAAGGTTTCTACTTCAGATTTCAACAAAAAAGAGGTGCGTCCTTTTATCATTAAATTGAAAAAAAAGACATAAATTGAACGGAGGGGACAGACAGACAAAATTCCACCAACCTTAAGTTTGTCTCGAACAAATGAAATAAATTTCAATACAATTTTTGTTCACAAATGAAAACATTAATAACAAAAGCAATTCAAAATAACCAACATAAACTTAAATGAGATGTTTTTTTTTTTTGTAAAAAAATCAAAAAATCAGTCTAAAAAAATTGAATATCTCTACATGAAAATCTTTTATTTGTAACCATATTTTTATAATTTCTAGTAGATTTTGTTGACTTTATAGAAAACTCTTATGGTAAGAAAACACAAAAAAGCAAGAAACTCGAAACAGGAATAAAAATCATTCATGAATGATCATTTATTTTGTAGCCAAGATTTTTATTTTTATACAAAATCATGAAAACATTTACAAGTAGAAGACAAAAAAAGTATCTAAAAGAAACCTGTATCCATAGAGTAAACTAAAAAATATTTCATTGAACAAGAAAAAAAAAATTGTCTTTAAACATTTAACAAAAACCAAAAACTGTCATTTGAATTGACATAAAAATAATTTAACCATATAACCGATCATACAACCAATCTCCCTCCTTACTTCCCATTAAAACATCCGTCTTTAGTACCATTTGTTCCTACTTTTCTCAGTTTCTGGTATCAAAATATTGAACAGAAAAAATAATTTATCAATTCATGTTTAATATTTATATACTTTTTTTTACTCCAAGCGGATGTTAAATATGACTTGAATTTTTGCTTTTAAAAAGTTTTGAAAAAATATTGTTATAAGTCGAAAAATGTGAATGAATTTATTTCTTTTTCTGTAAACAAAAAAATTCAAAATTGTCAAAAATGGTAATACATCTTTAAATATGAATGAAATTCAAATTTTTTATTAGAAAAACGTGTGGGAGTTGGGTTATTGTTAAGATAAGTTATAATAGCTTTAGGTTGTGGTTCATGGAGAAATATAATACAAAAAAGAGATAACTATAAAAAATCAATTATTGTTATATAAATATCAATAAAAATTAATAAAAGCTAGACAAATTTTATAAATTAAATTAAGAAAAAATATTTATTAATAAATTTAAAACAATTCTTATCAACAATAAAATAAAAACAATAAAATGTTACCGCTTAATTCATAAACGAAAAATAATGTTATGACCAGGAGTAGACAGGCCATACCACCAGTAGCCGATCAATTTTATGTAATTTTCGTAAATACCACGATCTTTAATAAAACTCGTGAAAATGAGTATTAAAATCATTCAGTTGGAGTTTGAATGTTAACAGAGTTGGTTACAAATCAAAATCCAAGTTGGAAACAAATCAAAATCCAATTTATAACACCAAATTCATGGTTCGAGAGCACAAAGAAATATAATGCCGAACATTGTACTTTTGTAAATATTGGGAATATTTTTGTAAATTTTTGGAATAGTTTTCAAAACAGAAATAAATTCTAATATTAAACAATTTAATATTTTTTTAGATATTTTCGATCTAAACATTTTTTTTATAGAAAAATTGTTAATAAAATTATTTTTCTTTGGATAATTTTTCGATAAAAGTATTTTTCTGTAAAAATTTACGTTAAAAGTATTTTTATATTAAAAAATTTTGAAATCTTCTTTGGAAACATTTTTAATAAAAAGATTTACTATAGAAAAAATTTTTGACAAAAAAAAATTCTACAGAAAAATTTTTTGACAAAAAAATTTCTATAGAAAAATTTTTGATAAAAAAATTTTCTGTAGAAAAATTTTTAATAAAAAAATTTTCTATAGAAAAATTTTTAATAAAAAAATTTTCTACAGAAAAATTTTTGATAAAAAAATTTTTTATAAAAACATTTTCTATAAAAAAAATGTTGATAAAAATATTTTCTATAGAAAAATTTTGATAAAAAATTTTTTAAAGAAAAAATGTTGATAAAAAATTTTTTTATAGAAAAATTTTTGATAAAAAAAAAATTTAGAAAAATTTTTGATAATATAATTTTCAAAAAGAAGAGTATTCGCATTTGATCCCAAATCTATTACATTTATTTATTAATGTAACAGACCAATTTATTGATAAAAAGTCAAAAAAATGTTTGCGGAGAAATCAAAATTCCTCGACGCGTTTCGTTGGTTGGTTAGGCCATCCTTTCAAGAGGAGTATCCCCAATTTAGACAGATCGAAATCCTCGCATTATTACTTATTTTACAAACAAAACCTTTAAGAGTTATGTTCATAAACCATAAGTAAAAGCGTAGATTATCGACTGAACAAAACACAAACATTTTTCAGTTTTCATCTTCCTTTACTTCCAAAAAATTTTCTATAAAAAAATTTTTGATTAAAAAATTTCTATAGAAAAAAATTTTGATAAAAATTTTTCTATGGAAAAGTTTTTTATAAAAAAATTTTCTATAAAAAAAAATGTTGATAAACATTTTTTTTTATAGAAAAATTTTTGATAAGGAAAAGTTTTCTACTCCATTTTTATTTTAATATTTTTATCAACAATTTTTTTTATTGAAAATTTTATAGACAAAATTTTTCTATAGAAAATTTTTTTATCAAAAATTTTTTTTCAAAAATTATTTATCAAAAATTTTTCTATTTTTTTTTTATCAAAAATTGTTCTATAAAAAAAATGTTTATCAACATTTTTTTTTATTGAAAAAAAAACCTACACATACGTACACATTGAAAAAAAAACCTATTTTAGTTAAAAATATGTTTTGTTCTTTTTGCGCCGACCCGTGATTATAACTGAATGATTCGCTATTTTAAGCAATAGAAACTAATAATAATCTATTTGTCGCAACTAAACTTTAGTAAGTACAACTAAAAGTTTTTATTTATAGAATTAAGTAATGAACATTTTTTATGTTGAGAAACAGAAACAGGAAATATTTCAATTTTGTCCTCCAAAAAAATCGCATGATTTGAATGTGTCAAGCAATTTTTTAGTTGCAGTAACTAAATTTTAGTTGTAGCAAACGAATTAAAACATTTTATTATAATTTTCTAATATGGTTTATTTTATACATCTTTTAGGCAAATGATATGAAAAGCTGTTGTACTATTTGATTGACAGGTAAGAAAAGCTAAAAAAAAGTATTCAAAATTGTTCATCCAGAAAGTGATGAATTTTAATATGTTTGTTCCTTTACTTTAACGAAACAACCCAAACTTACTCAAAAGCGTTCCCGTACAAAATTTTCAATACAAATTGTTGTTTTTTGGGTAATTTCTGACAATTTCGGACAGTTTTGGGTAGTTTCGTTAGAGTATGGGAACAAACATAATAAGACTTTTCAAACTTGAGTAGAATACAAATTTAAGGGAAAATAATAATATTTCTAATTTCTTTCTCTTAAACTCAGGCTTTAGGCATCAAATCTTAACATTAAATAACAATTTTAAACTTAATCCGAAAGCTTAATTAAAACTTTTAAAATCAATTAATGCAATTTAAATTAAAAACAACAGCTTTCAAACTTTTCAACTTCTAAAAGCTTGTGTTGTTTTCTTCCAAAGCTCTTCAATGTGACACCGCTTAAAGCTGAACTATAAACATGATTTAAAGCTTTTTCAACTAAATTCTATTTAAAAGAAAATATATGTTTTAAAGTTATTAATGATATAAATTCTCTTTTTGAAAAATATTTCAATCACGTTTTTTGAATTAAATAATTTTGAATAAGAATCGAAATAAACTTCTTTACATATTTATTTTTCCTAACAAATCGTTTTTCTTGAAATCTCATTTAAATGAGAAAAATTTAGTATAAACCTTTAAAAACCTTAAATTCTTTGATGACTTAATTTGGGTAATTTGTTTAAACAAAAACTAGACAAATTAATTTTTGATACCGAGAGTATTTTCTTGAACATCACGATTTTTATGAGCTACATATTATTCAAGCCGTTAACAGAATTGTGATTAAAGAATGACCCCTAAAAAAAATATATGCAATATTATAACATCTAAACTTATTTACGGCATTAAATTTCCTTCGATTTAATTTAATTCCCGTTCTTGCAACTATTGTAAAAGACTTAGTTGGCCGCCAGGTTTTTAACTGGCGGCCATTTTGTCAGCTGTCAAGTAATTAATATTTAGTTTGGTTTGCCATTTCATCATGAACAGGTTGACAAAAGAACAACGCTTGCAAATCGTGCAAATTTATTTCGAAAATAATGGTTCAGTTTGCGAAGTTTACCGCAAGCTCAGTCCATTTTATGGTCGACATAATCGTCCATCAGAGCAATTAATTCGGTTAACCATGGATCGTTTTCGCACTACGTTTACTCTGTGTGATAATACGCATCCGCAGCGACGTCGAACAGTGCGCACCGAAGAAACAATTGCCGCTGTAGAGCAAAGTGTTGAAGAGGACCCGAATGAATCGATTCGCCAATTGGAGCTTTGTCCATCAACTTTATGGAAGATTTTGCGCAAAGATCTTGGCTTGCGACCTTACAAGATCCAGCTTGTGCAAGAATTAAAGCCGCGAGACCATGCAATGCGTCGTGATTTTGGTGTATGGGCCGAAAATGAGATTGATCTCGATGCTGATTTTCATCGCAAAATTTTGTTCAGTGATGAGGCTCAGTTTTGGTTGAATGGCTACGTCAACAAGCAAAATTGCCGCATTTGGAGTGAAGAGAATCCACATGAGACCCTTGAGACGCCATTACATCCACAAAAACTGACTGTTTGGTGTGCTCTATGGGCTGGTGGAGTCATTGGGCCATACTTCTTCCGAAATAATGCTGGAGAGTCAGTTACCATAAATGGAGACCGGTATAGAGCCATGATAACCGACTATTTTGTTCCCCAATTGGATGGCATGAATGTGGATGAGTTGTGGTTCCAACAAGACGGCGCTACATGCCACACAGCGCACGCCACAATTGATTTATTGAAGGAAACATTCGATGAGCGCATAATTTTGCGGAATGGACCTGTCAATTGGCCACCAAGATCGTGCGATTTGACACCACTGGATTATTTTCTTTGGGGATATGTGAAGTCGCTCGTCTACGCCAACAAACCAGAAACGTTAGGGGACTTGGAAGCCAACATTCGTGGCGTTATTGCCAACATATGCTGGAAAAAGTAGTTGAAAATTGGACCTGTAGAATTGGCTTTATTCGAGCCAGCCGCGGCGGCCACATGCCCGAAATCATATTTAAACATTAATGGCATAAAATTATCCTTCCAATAAAGCCAAATTGATGGACATTAAAACGATTTTCTTGTGTTTTATTTCAATTCGAAGTTCTATACCTCTAAAAAAAACACCCATTATATATTTTTTTTGCAAATTTTTTAAAGCCTTACAATCAGTTTTCGAGATATTTTGCAAAAAAATAGTTTTTTTTTGTGGTTAATGTGAATTCTTTATATTAAATTTTTGAACCATTTTTCAAATATTTCGTGATCTAATCAAGGGTTATGGTATTTTTTTTTTACTGAAAAATGGGAAATTTAAAATTTGATTCTAAACATCAAAAGCTTTTAGGGAAAAGGAAAATAGTTATTATTATCATATGATTAGGCAACTTCTATAGTTTTTGAAACCATAAAAATATTTAACTAGGCCCTTTATAGTGTAAATCTGAAAAAATAAGGTTTAATCAAAAACATAGAAATCGCAATATCTCTCTAACTAATTTTAATATTTTGTCAGTTTCAAAATCATAGAGTTCGAATTACGGAACACTATGATTTACAATAGAATATATGTGTCAGCGGATAGAGAAAGGGACCTAAGGGTAAAAAAAATAATATTTAAATCTTTAAAATGGAATTCCTGAACAAAACCGGTTTTTATCTTAGGTCCCTTGCTATTTTGCTCGTCATATAAAGTTACAAATGTTAATAGCAATAGAAAAGAATAAGTTTTAATCTTAAACGACAATAATAGTTTGTTATACTCAGAGAATAAAGAGAAAAACGATCTGTTCTATTTTCCAAGTCAAAAAAAATACCAATTTGGTTAAAATATAACAGCCTAACCACAGAACATTTAAAGTCGACTTTAAACCGAAAAAGTCGACTTTATTTTAAAAATCGTACCATAAAACAAATTTTAAATTAAATTTCAGAACTTCATTTTAAAAACTAAAATAAGTTTTTTTTCTTTTGAATGTTTTTCATTTTGTGATCCCTTGGAAAAAAATGTTAAGTCGAAATTGGAAATTTTTCACAATTTTCAGTCATTAGATAAATTTTAAAGTTAATTTCTTCAAATGGGATTGTAATCATATAAAAATTGTTGTTCTTTATTATTATTGCACAAAAATTAGAATTTATGTAAAAGTTGATTTTCATTTAAGCAATTTTTAATCATATTATGAAAAAATTCAAAATATTAAGATATGCTGTTTTGTCTAAAAAACACAAAATTTTCTTAATATTTTTTTTGTTTGAATTTTATTTTATTATTTATATTTATTCAAGAAAGCTTTTGTAATATTTGAATGTATTTGTTAAAAACTATTTTTAAAGTCTAATTTTAAAAATTTCTTATGGTACAAAAAAATCCAAAAGTCGATTTTAAAATATTTTTTTTTTTGTAAAATTGACTTTAAAATTTGTTCTAAGTTTTTGCTTCAAAAGTGTATTTTAAAAAGGTTTTAGATCAAAGATAAAAATAATTGGTAGGTACTAAATAAGAGAAAAATATGAGCAATTGATCCACATATATACCCAGCAAAACTTTGGTATTGGCAAGTACTTTGGTAACTGGTTACCTTGTAATGACTACAATATACCCTGCGAATAACTATTAAGTAATTACATAAGTACTTATTTGTAATTAAAATTGTAAGTTGAACTGAATGGCCCGGGTTCAAATCCCACCAAGACCAACAATTTTTTTTTATTTTTTTTATTAAAAATGTATTTTAAAATGATTTTTGAATTTTAAAAACTTAAATATTACCTTCTGTAAAAAAAAATGGAAAACTAACTTACGGTAATGAAAAAATACTATAATGAGTCAGTTTTGATTATGTAGGGGATTTTGGATACCAAGCAACGGTTCTGATTGGTCTTAACTTGGTAAGCCCAGACTTATCTTGGCTATACTTCATCTCAACTGTGGACACTGACCTCCTAGTGATATAACCCAAAGAACTACGTTAACATTCCTCAATGTAATGAGCTAACATGTACCGCGAGTTGTCCAAGAAGAACGATAAAAAATGGGATGGAAAGACCAAGTAGTGCAAAATTTTTCACAACTTGGCCTATAAAATTGGAGAATATTCACACAAAATCGAAGAAAATAAGTTATAACTATAGGCCATTTAAGTAAGTAAGTAAGAGTCAATGTTATATAAAAACTTATACAAAAAGGAAGACTTAAAAAGTTTAAATTTAAAAAAACTTCTTTATTGTTTATTAAATGCATTAAACATTTGCAAAAATTCGTATAGAAATATTTTTTTCAAAAATTACAGCAAAGCAAAAAAGCAGGGAAAAAGAAAGTTATTGTCACATGATTTTGGATCTAAAAATAAAAATTGTTTATATTAATTATAAGCTGCTAAGTTTTCAACATATCGTTACTTTAATATAGAAAGGCCCTAAGTCGTTTTTCATTCAAATTGCTTTTTAAAGCTTTATCTTATGTAATTTTATAAAATATTTGAATTTCAAAAAACATTATTATGGCATTAAATCCTTCAGAGAATTTAGTAAAAAACTGCATATAAAAAATTTCTGTATCTTCAAAACATAAGATTTTATTTAGTTTATTTTCCCTCTCCTGTAATGTAAGAAAAATATTAGTTAGGGCTTTTCTATATTAAAGTAACGATATGAAGTAGCTCAGTGGAAGAGTCTCCGCCTAACAGTCGGAGGGTCTGGGTTCGAGCCCCCATGGGTTCATAAGAAAAATTTTGTATTTGGTTTAAAAATATATTTTTTAAATAAAACAACAACAAAAAAAGTTGTTGCTGTTGTCTTCCAATTGCTTACCCAAGTCATTACTTTTCTGCAATTGGTAAGTACTTGCCTCCAATGTAATGACTTAAACAGTGAATGAGTAAGTAGTACGTGTTCAATAGTTTAGCTGTTTAACTCATTATTTGGTAATGAAAAGTTTTGCTGGGCATTGTTGTGAAAATTACAAGTTTAACAAGTAATTCACTGCTTGAATTATACTTGATTTTGACTTTATTTAAAAAAAAATAAAAATTGCTTAACTTTTCCATTGCCAGAGTTTTAATGTTAATGAGTAAAAAATGTAATATTTTTATCATCAAAAGTTAACATCTGTCTTCAATTTTTAAAATATTCAGTTTTTTTTCAAAATTCTATAAAATATTTTATTTAAAATAAAAAACTCTTTTAATCATAAAAATACCAGAAATTTCAATAAAATTCATTGGAAAAAATTTTACGACTTTTATTTTTGCATTTTTAATAAATCTCTGTTTAAAATCAAATGAAAGAAAACGAAACAAAATTAACAAAAACTAAAAATAAAAAAAAAAAATATTATTAATTTGTTGTTATTAAAATTATGAAATAATAAGCTAATTAAATATTCCTTTTTTTCGAATGAACAACAAAAAAAAATCAACTCAGTTAGCAGTTACCAACCTTACACCCGTATCATTAGCTCGAAAAAAGGGGTCTAGAGAAAAAAAGATCTGAATTCCGTTTTTTTTTTCATTTGTATTTTTTATTTGTTCTGTAGATCAAGTCATTTTTCAATGTTTAAAAGATTCAAAACTGAAAAGAAACTTGTTTCTTTCAGTCTTTTTTCTTGTGGCCAAGAGAAAAATAAAACTTTTGGTTCAGAAAATAAAACAAATAAATTGTGTGTTTTTGTTTTGGCCTGTGTGTGAGCGAGTGTTGGTATGAATTGAACGATCGATCGATCGCTTATTGGAACTCTTGCTGGTTTATTGTGTCGAATTGTTCGTTGAGTTGAGGAGTATCTGTTAGGAAACCCCTTCTTTTTTTCTAAACTCAAAACAAATTTAACTTTGTTCATACTAAAGTGTCTGTCTGTTGTTAAAACTGATCGTGTTTTAAAAAAATTTTCTTCTTCTGTTTGTTGAAATAATTTATTCAATACCAAATTCAATATTTATTCAATATGTAAATTTGCTTCTGATTAATAATCGTCAGTAATAATATCATGGGCAGGCAACATCATTATAATTTATTACCCTCCATTAGACTAGAGTTTAGTTTAGAATTGAGTTTTACTTCTACTTCTAAATCGTTTTTTATAATAGCCCCAAACAGAAACTACCTTTAATTTGTTTATAGTTTTAGAAAAATTTAAAACTACAATGTAACTCACACATGATTTGAAATCTTTTTCGTTATTTTTTCGGTTTTCTAGAAAAATTATGGAAATTTGTAGCAAATGTGTGAATAATGTGTCGGGTTATCTTTTTTGATATCAATTCTAGGTGTATATGAATCTGTAGACTCTAAAGCTGGAAAACGGAAAATTTTTTACATTTTCAATTATATATATCAAAGCAAAGGTTAGAGGTATTGAAAATATTTAACTTTTCTCTGATGGTTTGAAGTCTAAGGAACTAAATAATATTAAAAATTTTTTGTTAACATTTTTTTTAGGCGACAAAATTTTGGAAATTGTAAAAAAATGGAAAATTTGTTTGTACTAATTTTTGAAGCTTTTTATATTTTCAATTCAAAATATTATTTACTCATATGACGAACGATTAAAAAACAGAAAAAACTAATTATACAAACGGGCCATTAGTTTAAATTTTTTTCAGAGGACAAAATTGTAAAAAAAATTAAATTTTTAGACTGGCAATTTGAAACTTTTTTCATTTTGGATTTGAAATATCTATCTTAAGACAAATAGTATTGAAAATATTTTAATTTTCTCTAATTCTTTGAAGTCTTAGTAATTTTAATATATTTATATTTTTTAATTTAAATTTATTTTTGACGATAAATTTTGAAATTTGCGAAAAATGACAAAAAATTAAATAAGGAAACTTTTCAAAAAAACATAAAAATTTTACACATTCAAATATGAATAATTAGGCCCCTGTGTTCAGATTTTGAACTTTTACACTTTTTAGATTCTGTGGAACCTCTAGAATATAATAGTACCAACAAAATTAGCAATTTATAAACCTGATCCTTATGAAGCTATAAATAGTCCTATGATATCAGCTACGGAAAGTTTGGAATCTACATTTTTTTGTATGTGTTTAAAAAAAAAGCTTTTACAGATTTTTAAAACTTTACACCTTTTAGATTCTGTGGGCCTTTAGAAAAAATTGGCCATTCATAGACCTGATCATTTAAAAGTCAAAAATGGTCTTTATATATCAGCTACGGAAAGGATGGAAACAAAAATTTTGTAAATTTCAAATTTCAAATTTCAAATAATGTTTTATTTATCAGATTCGTTGAAGTCTTTGGAATTTTAAGATATTTAGCTTTTTTTTAATATCAATTCATTTAGAACAGAAACATTTAAAAATTATAAAAACGAATTTTGAATTTTTTTATTAAAAAATAAAAAAATTTTACATCTTCAAATCTAAATATTTTTGTCCGTGTAACAAATATTGAAAAATTTTTTATTTTTTGGATACTTTGAAGTATAAGGAATATAAAACTTCAAAAATGTAGGTTTAAAGTTATCAGGTAAATCGTGGTCCTTGAAACTACAAAACAAGCCAAAAAGCGCCGGAAAGTTTTCCATATTTTCAATTCTAAATATAAAAGTAAATATTGAAAATATGTTTAATCCTCCAAATTCCTCAATGTCTCAAGTTTTTGGGTTATTTTGATTTGTTGTTTTGAACTGATTAACATAGGTCTCAAATTTTTAAACTAACTCAAGATAATCAAAATTTACAAAGAAAATATTTCAGCTTTTGAAAGTTTTAAAAATATCAAAATGTAAGCCCCCTTTTAAAAACTTTTTGGAGACTTAAAGGCCTCACCAATATAATTGCAACAAGAATAACTTATGTAATTTGGGGGGCTTTAAATTATGAACTGACGCAAAAATGCAAAAATTGTCTGGAAAAATGTTGGAAATTTCAAAAATGGAATATATTTTAGAAATGTAGAATCCAATTTTTGTTTTATATGAGGTTTTTTAATAATGGTACTAAAAACTTGGGTGAAAATAATTAGTTAAGTCAAAGTTCTTAAAACTATGAACTCAAACAAGAAAAATTAAAAAAAAGATAAAATTTGAGAAAAATCAAAAAAATTTTAAATTCTGAAAAAAGATCGTCAGAGAACCCATTCAAAAATTTTAAAAGTTTTGAATGTTTATAGAACCGGAGGAAAAATATTAAAAAATTTTTGTAAAAAATGAATTCAAAATTTTAAGATTAATGAATTTTTACTATATTCGAGATATCGAATAAATTACTAAGACAAATAAAATCATGTTTATTCATTTATATTCTATATACTCCAAAGAATCATATAAGTCCAAAATCTTTTCAATATCATAAACAGGGCCTTTAATATCACAATTTGAAAACGTAAAATTTTGTTCGTTTTCAATCTCTAGCATCTGCATCTGTAAGACCCCATAATTTAGTTTAAAATGTTAATATTTTGTTTCTAATAATAATAATGTCGTCACAACCTAAACCTTTATCGTTATTTTTCGTTATTGAAACCTCCTAAAAAAAACAAAATTTCTCTTAATCAATGTTATTATATCTTTTTGAAGATGGAAAGGTTTTTAATATTTATAAGCTTAAATATTCGATAAGTTTATTACCTTTCAATATAATTTAAATAATTTTGGTTTTTTCATTTCATGTGTTTCAAAGAATTATTTCCTGTTAATAATTTTGTAGTTTTTCACACGGTTTACTAATTTTAATTGACCCAATTTGTTTTTTTTTTCTTGAAAGTTATAATTTATTTGTTAACTTATAATTTTTTCACTCATTAGTATTTCTTTTATGCTTTTTTTAAATTTATTATTTGTTGTTTGTATATTTATGGCAATAGTTATTAGAAAAGTAATTTAAATGGTGTAGACTTGTCAGTTTAGATTAGAAATTGCATTTATTTGATATTTAAATATTCTAAAGCTCAAGAGCAAGAAAATTGCTAAAGCAGAAATGATAACCCAGCAGCCATTAAAGAGACAAAAAGGAAACTTTAAAAAGAAAACTATAAATTTTCTAACAACATCTTAAACAAATAATCATAAAATTACAATTTTTGTAAGAATTGTCTCGAAGATTCAGTACAATAACTGTTTTCTATTCACTTAAAAGTTTTTGAAATTTTTCATCAAACTTGAAATTTCTCATTTTTTAGTTTTTTCTTTACAGTTTTTGTAATTGCAAACGAATTGATTTTATAATAAATAAAACATAAAGTGGACACTTCAGCGCATTAAATGTGATATTAACATTAAAAATCCATTAAATACTTTTCAAAATATTGGCAAAAGAAATAACATTTTCAAGTCAAAATTTTTTTTAGAAAAATTACTAGAAACGAAACCGTTATTTTCTAATGTTTTCATTAAAATTATGAAAAAGTTCTAAAATATTTTAAAAACATTTACAGGTTTGGAAACCTTTAAATTTAAGCTTTCATTTCTGTATAATAACTATTTTCTATTCGCTTGAAAGTTTTTTGAAAATTTTTATCAAACTTGTAATTTCTTATTTTTCAGTTTTTTCTTTGCAGTTTTTGTAATTTCAAGCGAATTGATTCTGTAATTACTAAAACATAAAGTAGAAACATTAACGTATAAGATCTGATATTAAAATTAAAAATCCATGAAAGATTTTTCAAAATATTAGCAAAAGAAACAACATTTTCAAGTCAAAAATTTTTTCGATACTGTCGAATGTTTTCATTCAAATTATAAAGAAGTTCTAATATATTTTAAAGACATTTGCGACTTTAGAATCCTTTAAATTTAAGCTTTTATTTCAGTATAATAACTATTTTCTATTCACTTGAAAGTTTTTGAAATTTATTCTCAATAATTTTTAATTTTTTAGTTTTTTCTTGACATTTTTTGCAATTGGAAACGAATTGAATTTGTAGTTAATAAAACATAAAGTAGACACTTCAACGCATTAAATCTGACATAAACATTAAAAATTCATTAAATATTTTTCAAAATATTAGCAAAAGAAATAACAATTTCAAGTCAAAAATTTTTTCGAAAAATTACTAAAAACAAAACCAATATTTTCGAATGTTTTCATTTAAATTATAAAGAAGTTCTAATATATTTTAAAAGCATTTACGGGTTTGGAAAACTTTAAAATTAAGCTTTTATTTCAGTATAATAACTATTTTTTGTTTACTTTAAAGTTCTTGAAATTTTTTTTTAATAATTTTTCATTTTTCACTTTTTTCTTTACAGTTTTTGTGATCACATACGAATTGATTTTGTTATTAATAAAAAATAAAGTAGACACTTCAACGCATTAAATTCGTTATAAAAATTAAAAATCCATTAAATATTTTTCAAAATATTAGCAAAAGAAATAACAATTTCAAGTCAAAAATTTTTTCGAAAAATTACTAAAAACAAAACCAATATTTTCGAATGTTTTCATTTAAATTATAAAGAAGTTCTAATATATTTTAAAAACATTTGCGGGTTTGGAAAACTTTAAAATTAAGCTTTTATTTCAGTATAATAACTATTTTTTGTTTACTTAAAAGTTCTTGAAATTTTTTTTTAATAATTTTTCATTTTCTACTTTTTTCTTTACAGTTTTTGTAATTATAAACGAATTGATTTTGTTATTAATAAAACATAAAGTAGACACTTCAATGAATAAGATTTGTTATAAAAATTAAAAATCCGTTAAATATTTTTCAAAATATTAGGAAAAGAAATACAATTTTTGAGTCAAAAATTTTTTTTCGAAAAATTTTAAAATCACTTTTTTACAATAATTTTTATTATAACAGAAGAAGAATACAGAGAATAAGAATATATCAATTTTTTTAAGTTGGTATCAATAAAAATTCTAACTGCTTTCGTAAAATTTTATACACAAGTTTTTTTAAATTTCTAGCCAAAGTTTTGCTTTATTTGTTAAATATCTTCGGTATATCTAAACATATTTAAAATGTTAATAGCAAAATTTAAACACTAGAGTGTCTAGTTTTTAAATTATCAAATAAAATTCAAGAATTCTAGTATTCACTAAAATTTTAGCCAAAAACTTGAAAAATGAGAATTTAAAATTTTTATAACAGATTTCCTGCAGCTTCCATGTGAGTGGTCAAAAGTTTTTGAAATAAAAGTCCAAATTCCGTTATTTCGTTAAAATATAAAAGCCTTATAAAATTAATTTTAAGATTTAATAAATTTGATGATAAAATTAAATTTATTATTGCAAATCTTTTTTATATAAATTTCTGACAGTTTTAAAATAAATTTGCTCGTTTCTTTTATAATTCTCTGATTATTATAATAAAATGTTAATTTAATCTAAAATATTAACAGATAATCTTCAACCATTTGACAGTTGTTGAAATAATAATTTAACTTTTCTGAGGAAAATTAATTAAAAAATTATTTCCAGGTTATTTTGGGAACCGTAAAGCTTTTTGAAACGTTTTATGTAAATTAGAAAAAAGCCCCTTTAATGAAACGTTTAAACTTAGATAATTCAAGAAATAAATACCTTAACGTTTGCCGGAAAGACACAATCATGAAAAAGTAAAAATTTCATTGAATTTTTTCAAATTTCTCAAAACAATTTTCCAAAAAATTACATTCCACTTCTTTTCGACATAAAAGAAAAAATCAAAAATCTATGAGAGCCTGACTAATGGAATCTAATTAATTAAAAATGCGCAAAGTTGCTACATTTGAAAATAAAGCTTATTTTTTGTGAAAAAAGCTTTTGACAAAACTTTTGGGGGATTCACAAAGTGTAGTATCGTACAAGGTTATATTGTTTTCATATTTTAAAATCCTAGTTATTGGTTTTTATTTTGAAAAAGCTAGTAAAAATATTTCATTACAAATATTTCAATATTTTACAACTGTATGACCAAAAACCCTCATAACTCCGTATGAATGCCTCGCATATTAAAAAACTATATAATTTTTTATATTAAAATTTAAAAAAAAAAAATTGCGCTAAATCGCAATAAAAATTTATTTGTGAAAACATTTTTAGCGAAATTTCTTACTTTTTTAAGCGATTTTAAGATTTTTAACACATTTAACACTTGTTTCCGTTGCCTTTCTTATTAAGACTAAAAATTAAAATTACTTGAGGGAATAAAATGTCAAATCTTTTACTCGTAACTTCGAAAATAAACGTTTGTTTATAAAATTTGAAATTAACATTTGTTAAAGAAAGGGTTTTATTTTTGAAACTTTGAAAAATTTTATTTTTTTACTAAAAAAAAACAGAATTTTCCTTTGCTTTCTTTATAATATTTAAAACCAAAATTACTTGAATGATTGAGGAATCAATTTTTATAAAGATTAACTGCGCAAACTTGCGCTAATTTGAAACAAAATTTTTTGTTTTGAAATAACTTTTTACAAAGTCTCCGCATGGATATCAAAATTTTAGCTTTAATTCACTTCTTCTCAGCATTAAATTTGACATAAAATTGCATGAGTATTTAAAGTATAAAATCTATTATTAATTGTATGCCCAAATTTGCCCCAATTCGGAAAAATGATCCTTTTTGTGAAGGACGTTTTTACAATTATTTTGGTTTATAAGAATATCTTCAAATCGAAATTTTTATTTTAATTCATTTCCTTCTACCATGAAACTTTGAAATCACAATGAATATTTGAAGTATTAAATCTATTAGGAATTTTCTGTTATTCATTTTGCGTGAACATTTTCAGAGACTACCATTAGTAAAACAAAATTCCAAATAAACTTTTTTTTCAACCGATTTCGATTCCTTGTCTTGTTAACGGTTCTGATTCCGAAAACAATTGAAAACTTTTAAGATCCTAAAATTTGCCTCTACCAATCAATTTTCGACCGCTATTTTTGGTTAGTTAGAGAAGTTTTTTCTGGATTTAATGAAATTGATTACTTTTCCGAAAATGTTATTATGTTGTTGTTATTGTTGTAACTGCGCTACTATTGGTATTATTGCAGAAGTGGCAAACCTTGGTCGAAATCCCAAGATTTCCGAGCCGTCCCGGTACGAAGAACCGACTGCCGTGCAAAAAGAATGTTATTATTATTTTATTCGGAAATGTTAACATTAAGTGTGTGATAACTTTAAAATAGTTAACTTTAAGATAGAATAACTAATTAATTAAGCACTAACTCACATTTTTTTACAGTTTTGTTTATAACTTTTAAATCAGTTGAGATCAAAACTAGAAATTTGGTTTTAACTTAGAGGTTTGTTTCTTTTTTAATATATTATCAAAAGAAATGAAGTCAAAGTAATGACTTTAGAAATATAACACTTTGAATTTCTGAATTTAAAAATAACTTGTTTTTGTATTTTTGCTTATAACTTCAAAATCAATTGAGATTTATACTTGAAAGTTGGTACAAATGTAGAAGTGAATAAGCTGTTTAACATATAGCCGAAAGAAATGAAATCATTTAAATAACTTTTAAGATATAACACTTTGAATTTCTGAATTTAAAAAATTCACTTTTTTATGTTTTCGTTTAGAACTTTTTAATTAATTGAGATTTATACTTGAAATTTGGTACAAATGGAGAGGGTTATAAGCTCTTTGGCATATAGCCGAAGGAAAAAGAATCTATTTAACAACTTTTAAGATATAACACTTTCTGAATTTTAAAAATTCACTTTTTTATGTTTTTGTTTAGAACTTCTAAATCATTTTCAATTTATACTTGAAACTTAGTACAAATGGAGAGGGTTATGAGCTATAACCGAAAGAAAAGGAATCTATTTAATAACTTTTAAGATATGACACTTTAAACATTTGAACTTAATCAAAGAAAATTATATAAAATTTAAAAACTTTAAAATTTAGTTGTAAAAATTGAATAAATGGTCAGTGTTTTGTGGGTTTTTATGATTTTAAGACATTTCAAAGAAGCCTTAGCTTCGGATCTCTGAGGCCTCAACGATTGCGGTAAATTCGCGGTAAATTTGACAAAAATTGAAAATTTTAAATCCTAATGATTTTCAATTTGACTTGGTCTTACTATACTTTGCAAATTTTTAGACATCATTTTCATTTAAAATTTTCATAATTGTCATTTATTAGAATTGTTTAAAATTCAAAAACAATTAACATAACAATTGTTTTATTGCATTAAATAGTTCAATGACTTACATTTTTTATTATTACTATTTTTTATTTAATTTATGGTTCTAGCGTTTAAGCTTAACTCCCAAGCTTAACTTTAGTTATAGTTTAAAAATCCATAAATCATTTAGTCTAATGATTTTGTCTTTATTAACAACAACAAAAAAAAAAAACTTACCGAATAAATTAAAAAAGTTTACGTTACTGTTTAATATTAAAAACAGTAAAACGTAAAATTGTTTGCTGGGTTATTTAGGTAAACAAAATAGCGTGTTTAGATTTTTTTTATTAATATTCCAAAATGAGGTGAAGCTGCTCTGATGTTGGAGGGTTTTTTTTATTTTCTTTTTTTTATAAAAATTTAATTAAAATTTTGCATTTAATTAGCACGATATGAAGGAGCACTCACTTATTGTTTAAGATAGTAAAATTTAGAGGTTTTAAAAACTTTTTGTGAAGCTTTTAGGTTTGTTGATCAAAAAAAGCTTTGTAGTATTTTTTAAGAATTTTTAAAGAACTTTTAGGAAACTTTGAATAATTTTCAAAATTTTTTATGTTATTTTATTAATTTGATTATTTGTAAAAGAAGTTGTTTTTTAAATCCTTTTGTTTTTTTTTAAATATTTTTAAAATTTGTAAAAATATTTGGGTTGAAGTTTGGTTTTTTGAAGCTTCTTTGTATGTTTTAATTTTTTAAAAACTTTTTTTTTAATTTGAGTTTAGTTTCAATTTCACTTGTTTTTGTTGTTTTTTTATTTTCTTAAAGGTTTTCTTTTTCAAACTTTTTTTTTTCAAATGTAATTAAAAATCATTTAGAATTTTTAAATATTACTCTTGATAGTAATTACACCAAAATTAAAAACAAAAATTATAATAAAACCGCACGAATTTTTCAAAATCTCAATGCAGCGACGGCGGCGGCTTTATTTTTTATGCTGTGTAGTTTGTTTAAGAAACGTTTGCGTTACAAAACAATTTTTCAAAAAATATTTATTTTATTTTTTTTGTATATTTCTACGATTTCTTTTTGCTTAGCGGCGTTACGTTTCAATTCTATATGTGAGATTGTTAACAATATTACTAATAATGATGATGATAATAATAAACGAGATACACACAAGAGAAAAAATACACCACAGTTACACAAGACACTACGAATTCGTACGAACGTTACTTTGGAACTGATTGTAATTCCATGAACAAAACACCTTTTGCCACAGACGAAACGTAGCAGTAGTAGCTGGAGTACAAAGACAGTGGAAAAAAACGAATACACAGACGAAAAAACAACTACTACCAACAACAACTCCAAAACAACAAAAAAAAAAACATCAACATCAAAACATAGGCGAAACAAACGAAGCAAATGGTTAAAAGACTCAACGGGCCAGAGTCTTGATCAAAACAAAGGTGGGGTGGTTGAGGAAAGAAAACAAGAAAATATATAAACAGAAACAGAAACAGCTATACTACACGGTTGTTTATTAAGCATCCGTTTCCCTTTATAATACCCAGGCGTATGACTAATGTTAAAAAGAGAACGCATGAATGTATGCTACTAACTACAAACAGAAAGACACACATTCACATAAATTCACAACATAACCAGAAATGGTGAAAAACATAACAGAAACCATTGAACACACACAATTTTGCTAACTCTATCTCTTTCTTTTATTTCCCTTAAAACTCTTGTATCAAAAAGAGAAAACTCTAGTAAACCGTTAGTTTTATTTAACATATACCCTCTTTCTTCTCTTTGTTAGTAACCGTTATGGGTGTGTGAACATCAGAGTGTGCATAAAAATGTTTGTACATTTTTTGTTTGCTTCCTCTTAACTAACCCACACTTTTTAAATTTCCAACTCCCAATTTCAATACGAAAAAAACATATAAACAATTTAGCTCTCTGTTAGCGAAAAACAAAAAATCTTCGAGAGTAAAAAAGTATTCGCACCCATACAAAACTTTTTTTGTTTTGCTTTTTTTTTATTATTTCTTTTTTGTTTATACCCGTTCGTTGTACACTTCTTTAGGATCTGCTTAAACCACTCCCCCAAATAAACGAAACTTAACCAAAATAAAGAAACAAACACTGGCTCTTTGTTGACAGCGGTTCAACAACTTCCATGCCATACAGCAATTGTCGCTTTCATGTGGTTTAGGAGTACAGAAATGCAAAATATTCTGGTACTTGTTGTTATATTTCGGTCAAAATTTTTAGACAAAAATAAAGCTATTTTTGTACTTTCAAGTGTTTTTAGGTACTTAAAGTTTGAAACTTTGAGTATTAATATTACATGCAAATTTCGCAAATGTTAATAATTGATTAATGTTAGATATTTCATAAATAGAGTTATAAACTAGAGGCTTGAATCCGTTTTTTAATAGTTTCAATTAGAGTTTGCAAAAAACCGGTTTTAAAACACCAAAAAAAACCGGCCGCTTTCGGTTCGGTTTTCGATTTTTTAAATAAAACTATTTTGATTTAAATTTGTAGTAAAATTTATATAATTTATTAAAACAAAGTAAAAGTATATTTATTAAAGCTCATATTTATAATTTAATACTAAAATTCAGGAAATTAATTCACGTTTTCTAAATATGTATGAGGGATTTTTTTAATAAGTCAGCCGTCCAGAAAGACGGACGGACTGACATCGCTAAATCGACTCAGAAAGTGATTCTAAGCCTATTGGTATACTTAAAGGTGGGTATAAGACAAATATTTCTATGCGTTACATAATACCCTTTCCACCTATGGTGGCCTATATTTGCAACCTGTTAAAGTCAAAGGCTAAGCTTTAAAAGATTTTCGACTACATGGTCTTCCCATCGAAGTTTCGGACGTCCTCTTTTACGCTTTCCCTTGGGATCATTTTCGAACACTTTTCTTGCTGGGGCATTTTCGTCCACGCACAATACTACTATGTCGATGTCAGCGTATAACAATACATACACAGCTCATGGTCCATTCGATGTCGATATTAATTGTTGAAGCAAACTGGTCCAATGATATTTCGTAAAATCTTACTTTCAAAAATTCCAAGAATAGCTTCATCTGCCTGTGCAAGTGCTTATGATATATAACCATATACATATATACCACGTTTTATAGAGCGTGGTTTTAGTTTTTACGGAGAGAGTTTTATTTCTTAGTTGCCTGCCCGAAATAGTATCGGTTGGCATGTATGATTCTACGTTTGATTTCGAAACTTATATCGTGTACAAGAGAACAGTTGCTCATGCCTTTGTACTCGATTGCCCACTGAAACGCACAACACGCTATTGAGATATTTCGTTCTTTAGCAGCACAGTACGGATCTGGAACAAAGTTCTGGTTTCACATCCGGTTTAATTATGATTTCAAAAACTTCAAATCGAATATCTACAATTACTACTCTCTTCATCCTCCTTAGGTTAGGGTGAGGTTAGTGGGGTAGTCTAGTAATCAGACTCACCATTGTGTTACCACGAAGGCCAACCAAAAGCATATCACTAGCTTCTCCCGTTGAACTATCCTGATTACTTTAAAAAGCCTTCCAGTTGGCCATCATCTACATTAGCCACATCTACATTAGTCAGTTCACCTATGTCTTCAAAGAAGTAAGAGCCCAGTATTAGTCAATTTCATTACGACAGAGCAGCGATTGTCCGGTCAGTATCAAATTATGCTGCTCAGGTGTGGTCAGCGAGCTTAGTCATACTCAGTGGAGAAATATCCAATGCTGACAACATCCAACCATAAGAACAATAACAGGATGCCTACAAATGACCTCACTAGGAAACAAAGATCCTTCCAGTAAAGCAACACAATAGTATTCTAACTCGGCAGATCCTTATAGGATGTCATCGGATAAATCATCCAAACTTTAACATCACACAGTTGAAGTCTTCTCCAAGGCATGCCAGGAAAGATCTTCGAATGTTTGAGGATAGCATGGCGTACATGGCGTTAAGCAACATTCATAGAGAGCCACAGACTCCGAGATTTCAGGTTATCGCATGAATGCTGTACTAGAAGGTCGCCCACCGTCCATAGTAGCAGATGAAAAGAACTTGCAGCGGAAAACAAGAGTTGCTCAATTGCGCTCGGGATGGAGCAACACATTAAACATCTTTTGGTCCCTCATATACCATTCTATTTTCAACGTATGCCCAGCATGTGGTCAGGGTCATCATGATACCCCCGACATTTTTAACTGTACCGCCAAACCTACTTCAGTTAGTCCTGAGGATATGTGGGCTCCTTTAGTTTAAATAGTACAATTTCTTGATCTTGATTTCCAAACTAATCCCTAATAACAACGACATAGCGGGGCAAATTCCTATAATGTTTTATGGACTCCTCTTCGTCATCACAACTTCTGTAAAAGTCACTCTTCTTTCCCTTCAGCCTAACAGCGTGTCTTTCAATCAGACAGTGTCCTTTCATGACGGCCGCATGTAAGGATACATTGGATCTTGATAGTAACAGAAGTTTGAGAGTCTTAACATAACCACATTTGGGTTTCATTTTCTGAAGCCACCTGCAGCAGGAGGTCCTTAAAAGATGGATAAGATATCACTCTTAATCTGACTACCTCACTGATGCTTCAGTTTGTATGACAAATACATATGTCCAAAGAAAGCAAATGCAGAATGTCAGTTAGAACAAGGTTTGCCAAATGGAGAGCATTTTTTAATGGAATTGCTTGATATTAAAATGAGAATGTTCTCTGAAAATTGTATTGTATGTTTTGTTAGTGCAACTGTGACCTTTTTAGATCTGTCTATAATGTTGAGCTTGAAATTCAGAGTCTTGCCCAGTAGTACTTCCAAGTACTTTTCATAGTTCTTGAAAGGAATTTCAGTGCCAAGAAAGGAGATAGGTTCTACTGAAATTTTATACCTCCTACTAAACAAAACTTATTCAACCTTGTTTGCCGATTTTTTATTAGAGAGAAGGGCCTTTTAAAGGATGTCTCTAAGTACTACTGATTGCTATAGCCACATCGTCTGCATATGCTACCTTTACACCAAATTTTTCTAGGGATCCACGCGTCATAGCTAAGTACATCCATTTGAGCCAGATTTGTGCATACGCATCCACAGAGGAGAAAGATGATGATATATTTCCGAATTTTAACTTTTTTCCAAGAGTTGGATCCGGATCAATTGCTCACATTGAATGTGGTTATGAAATCTTTAAAAACAGAAAAATCATATTAATCTTTCGAAAAAGTACTATTATTTCTTATTTTGGTACATTTTGAATTTTTTTCTTAACATTTCCCGTTACAAACCAACAATATTCCAAAAAAAAAGAGTAATCACTTACCATAACCACTTTCATTGTATATGAACGTTTTTGCTTTCTGTGCTTATTTCCATTTTAACATTTTTCCATTTTTATACATTTTTGTTAATGTATGTATGCGAGCTTTCAAAAAGTATACATATATATATATATATATACATTATTTGTTTGTTGCGTTATGGTGTGTGTGTAATATTTTTTATTATTAGTGCTCATAGTTGGAGCCCATCAGCAAACGTGCAAAAGCATACAATATCTTTTCTGGAATCTACAACATGTCTACGACAAATTGTTTAACACTAAATATGCTCCATCCAGAGTAGTTTAGTAAATAAAGTTTATTTTTTTTTCCTTTTTGGATTTTTATTGTTTTTTGCCATTTTCGCCTTCTAACCGACCCCACCTCGACTCCCTCAACAAAGTTGATAGCATTTGTTTTATGGAATAAAACCAGTATAATGTGTACCTTGAATTGTTTGGCAAGCGTGTGCCACTGCTACTCTACTACTTCTATGGATATGATCGTGACCGACAATTCATGCAGACACGCACTTTAATATTTAATATTTATATTCAAACAAAATACACTGAAGTAGGAAATTTTAAGTAAAGTTTCATGTTAAATAGGTTTAATCGGAAATTTTTCGGAAATTGACTTTTTATAGGAAATTTTTTGAAAACTGACTCTAGGAAATTTTTCGAAAATTGGAAATTTTAAGGAAATTTTTCGAAAAATTACTATAGAAAATTTTTCGAAAATTGACAATTTATAGGAAACTTTTCGAAAATAGACTATTTATAGGAAATTTTTCGAAAATTTGCTATTTATAGGAAATTGTTCGAAAATTGACTACTTATAGAAAATTTTTCGAAAATTGACTATTAATAGGAAACTTTTCGAAATTTACTATTTATAGGAAATCGTTCGGAAATTTTTCAAAAATTTACTATCTTTATATTAAATTTTCAAAAATTTACAATTTTTTAATAGGAAATTTTTCGACAATTGACTTTCTATAGAAAAATTTTCAAAAATTTACTTTTTATGGGAAATTTCTCGAAAATTGACTTTTTATAGGAAATTTGTTGAAAATATACTTTTTATAGAAAATATTTTGAAAATTGAATTTTTATCGGAAAATTTTCAAAAATTTACTATTTTTATCGGAAAATTTTCAAAAATTTACAATTTTTATAGGAAATTTTTCAAAAATTTACTATTTTTATAGGAACATTTTCAAAAATTTACTATTTTTATAGGAAATTTTTCAAAAATTTACTATTTTTATAGGAAATTTTTCAAAAATTTACTATTTTTATAGGAAATTTTTCAAAAATTTACTATTTTTATAGGAAATTTTTGAAAAATTTACTATTTTTATAGGAAATTTTTCAAAAATTTACTATTTTTATAGGAAATTTTTCAAAAATTTACTATTTTTATAGGAAATTTTTCAAAAATTTACTATTTTTATAGGAAATTTTTCAAAAATTTACTATTTTTATAGGAAATTTTTCAAAAATTTACTATTTTTATAGGAAATTTTTCAAAAATTTACTATTTTTATAGGAAATTTTTCAAAAATTTACTATTTTTATAGGAAATTTTTCAAAAATTTACTATTTTTATAGGAAATTTTTCAAAAATTTACTATTTTTATTGGAAATTTTTCAAAAATTTACTATTTTTATAGGAAATTTTTCAAAAATCTACTATTTTTATAGGAAATTTTTCAAAAATTTTCTATTTTTATAGGAAATTTTTCAAAAATTTACTATTTTTATAGGAAATTTTTCAAAAATTTACTATTTTTATAGGAAATTTTTCAAAAATTTACTATTTTTATAAGAAATTTTTCAAAAATTTACTATTTTTATAGGAAATTTTTCAAAAATTTACTATTTTTATAGGAAATTTTTCAAAAATTTACTATTTTTATAGGAAATTTTTCAAAAATTTACTATTTTTATAGGAAATTTTTCAAAAATTTACTATTTTTATAGGAAATTTTTCAAAAATTTACTATTTTTATAGGAAATTTTTCAAAAATTTACTATTTTTATAGGAAATTTTTCAAAAATTTACTATTTTTATAGGAAATTTTTCAAAAATTTACTATTTTTATAGGAAATTTTTCAAAAATTTACTATTTTTATAGGAAATTTTTCAAAAATTTACTATTTTTATAGGAAATTTTTCGAAAATTTACTATTTTTATAGGAAATTTTTCAAAAATTTACTATTTTTATAGGAAATTTTTCAAAAATTTACTATTTTTATAGGAAATTTTTCAAAAATTTACTATTTTTATAGGAAATTTTTCAAAAATTTACTATTTTTATAGGAAATTTTTCAAAAATTTACTATTTTTATAGGAAATTTTTCAAAAATTTACTATTTTTATAGGAAATTTTTCAAAAATTTACTATTTTTATAGGAAATTTTTCAAAAATTTACTATTTTTATAGGAAATTTTTCAAAAATTTACTATTTTTATAGGAAATTTTTTAAAAATTTACTATTTTTATAGGAAATTTTTCAAAAATTTACTATTTTTATAGGAAATTTTTCAAAAATTTACTATTTTTATAGGAAATTTTTCAAAAATTTACTATTGTTATAGGAAATTTGTCTAAAATTTACTATTTTTATAGGAAATTTGTCTAAAATTTACTATTTTTATAGGAAATTTGTCTAAAATTTACTATTTTTATAGGAAATTTTTCTCAAATTTCTCAAATCTTTTGTTTTCATTTATAACTAAACTTTTTTTATCAGTGTTTCTTCAACTCGAAAAGGCAAAATTAAAACCACTGTCATAGTAATAAGAAGTTGTAGTACCTTTTTCGCTCCTGATTATAACGAACACAGACGCACTTTCATATGTATAAACCTCCAACCGGGAATACAATGAAACTAATTGAGGTACCATTTTTTTATTTCATTTAATAAAATAATTTTTATTTTTCTTTTTTCTATTTTTATGTTGACTTTTTTTCCACTTTGACGTTTGTTGTTGCCACTTATTGTGGATCTTAGGCATGTGTTCGGGGACTTAAGTGTAGCAGGGTAGCTTTTATACCCACCCACATATACTACAATATAGAACCCCATCAGGCCACTCAGACTCTCATTCTCTTATGAAAATCTTATCAGGGTTTTCGCTTTGAACGAAATTGAAATTTTAATCATTTTTAAAGAAAAATTTAAAGGAAACTGAGATTTCTTTTCGGTTACCGATTTTGTTGGTTGCGGAAACCCTTCTTTACATACATCCATGTATTGTTAGCCATTTTATTTAACTTTGGTTAAGTGTTTAACATACATTTCTACTGACATAAGTGAATATTTTCGTATTTTTAGGACATACTCTTGGTGGAAACATTCGTACATATAAACTCGTATATAAAAGTTATTTGTTTGTTTGAATTTTTCTGAAAATATTAATATTCATATTGTATGAATGTATGCAGGATGATTGTTGAATTTAAGTGCTCGTTGTAGAAGTAGAATATCATAAATTGGGGGTTTTTGGTAGCCAGATATAGAAAGAATAGAACACTGAGAATTTTTTTTCTAAAAAAAATTTTCTATAGAAATTTTTTAATGAAAACACAACAACAACAGCCAAAACTGCAATTTAAAATATTTTTTTATGATCCCTTAAGTACAAAAACTTTTAATCGTTTTTTTAAATTTGTTTCTAAAATTTTGGATTTTTTAAGACTTTGTCCGATATTGATTGATATCGATATCGTTTAATCCGATATTATTAAAGAATAAATCATTGGAATTAGAAATTTGTCGAAAAATGACTATTTATAGGAATTTTATCGAAAATTGGCTATTTATAGGTAAATTTTCGAAAATTGACTATTTATAGGAAATTTTTCTGAAATTGACTTTTTATAGAAATTTTTCGAAAATTCGCTTTTTATAGAAAATTTTTCGAAAATTGACTTTTTGTATTAAATTTTTTGAAAATTTACTTATTATAAGAAAATTTTTCGAAAATTGTCTATCTATAGGAAAATTTTCGAAAATTGACTATAGGAAATTTTTCAAAAATTGACTATTATAGGAAATTTTTCGAAAATTGACTATTTATAGGAAATTTTTCGAAAATTGACTATTTATAGGAATTTTTTGGAAAATTTACTATTTATAGGAAATGTTTAAAGAATTAACTTTAGAAAATTTTTTAAAAAATTTACTATTTATAGGAAATTTTTCGAAAATTTACTATTTATAGGAAATTTTTCGAAAATTTACTATTTATAGGAAATTTTTCGAAAATTGACTATTTATAGGAAAATTTTCGAAAATTGACTATTTATAGGAAATTTTTCGTAAATTGACTATTTATAGGAAATTTTTCGAAAATTGACTATTTGTAGGGAATTTTTCGAAAATTGACTATTTATAGGAAATTTTTCGAAAATTGACTATTTATAGGAAATTTTTTCGAAAATTTATTACTTATAGGAAATTTTTCGAAAATTTACTATTTAAAGGAAATTTTTCGAAAATTTACTATTTATAGGAAATTTTTCGAAAATTTACTATTTATAGGCAATTTTTCAAAAATTTACTATTTATAGGAAATTTTTCCAAAAAATTGACTATTTATAGGAAATGTTTAAAGAATTAACTTTAGAAAATTTTTTAAAAAATTTCCTATTTATAGGAAATTTTTCGAAAATTTACTATTTATAGGAAATTTTTCGAAAATTTACTATTTATAGGAAATTTTTCGAAAATTGACTATTTATAGGAAATTTTTCGAAAATTGACTATTTATAGGAAAATTTACTATTTATAGGAAATTTTTCGAAAATTGACTATTTATAGGAAAATTTTCGAAAATTGACTATTTATAGGAAAATTTTCGAAAATTGACTATTTATAGGAAATTTTTCGAAAATTGACTATTTATAGGAAATTTTTCGAAAATTGACTATTTATAGGAAATTTTTCGAAAATTGACTATTTATAGGAAATTTTTCGAAAATTGACTATTTATAGGAAATTTTTCGAAAATTGACTATTTATAGGAAATTTTTCGAAAATTGGCTATTTATAGGAAATTTTTCGAAAATTGACTATTTATAGGAAATTTTTCGAAAATTGACTATTTATAGGAAATTTTTCAAAAATTGACTATTTATAGGAAATTTTTCGAAAATTGACTATTTATAGGAAATTTTTCGAAAATTGACAATTTTTATAGGAAATTTTTCGAAAATTGACTATTTTTATAGGAAATTTTTCGAAAATTGACTATTTATAGGAAATTTTTCGAAAATTGACTATTTATAGGAAATTTTTCGAAAATTGACTATTTTTATAGGAAATTTTTCGAAAATTGACTATTTTTATAGGAAATTTTTCGAAAATTGACTATTTTTATAGGAAATTTTTCGAAAATTGACTATTTATAGGAAATTTTTCGAAAATTGACTATTTTTATAGGAAATTTTTCGAAAATTGACTATTTTTATAGGAAATTTTTCGAAAATTGACTATTTTTATAGGAAATTTTTCGAAAATTGACTATTTATAGGAAATTTTTCGAAAATTGACTATGTATAGGAAATTTTTTGAAAATTGACTATTTGTAGGAAATTTTTCAAAAATTTATTATTTTTATAGGAAATTTTTCTAAAATTTCGATGAAAACATTTTCAGTGAAAATTTTTTTATAAGAAATTTTTTAATGAAAAATGTTTCTTTTGAGATGATAATCTTCGCTTTATATTGATGTTTGTATAGACATTATAATTCGTATTTGGTTTGTTTCGCAAAATAGATATAATGCGATTTTTTTTTATCTTGTTTTTTGTTTCTTTTAAATTTCTCTCACTGTCGTCTAACTTTAAACTTTATCTTTAAAGCAAAGCTATTTCCATATATTAGAGTCTGCAAAAAAATGTATTTATTAGTTTCCTGGGCCAAAAATAAAACCTAAATTTTAAACTTCTAAGCAAAATTTGCTAGACTTTTTTTTCGACAAACATTAGCTTTAATAATAAACAAAAAAAAAGAAACATAAAACAAATTTAAATCTTTTAATATGGAAAACATTGCAAACAACTGAAAAAGCAATAAAATGAAAAAAAGTAAAAGTGTAGGAAAAATAAAGTTTAAAAAGTTTTATTCATTTGCTCTCCAGGACCGGCAAAAAGCTGAAGATAAAAATATTTTGTTGTGACCAGACATGGACAAAGTCATTGGCGATTATAGACCCAACATGATGACGATGATATTTAATTCTTTGAAACTTTTTTATATAAAATCAAGAAAAACAATGAATAAAGTCATGTAGTTTTCATGAACCATTAAAAACATTTTTGAAAAGGGGCTGCAGAAAGCATAATAGGGAAGGGGAAGGATGTGAAAGATAATTGTAGGGAGTTGGTAAATGTTTAATGATGGAAGACATTTTTCATTGTTCAGTTTCTTTTTTTTATTCTTTATTTAATAATATATGTAATACTTTTGTAACCACTCTATCGATCCGTGTAGGATTTTTATTTTCATTATATATTTTTTTCCCCAACATTTTCCTTTTGTTCATTGAAGTATTTTAGGTTTTTTTGCTTTATTTTCCTCCAGTATTTGCTTAAAGTGTGGGTGGTTGGCTTGACTTATCATTGCAAATACCCTACAGTATTTATGTATTAGTTTTCAGAATTATTAAATATTTCCAAAGAAAAAATTTGGGGAACTTAATTCACAATTTATAGAAAATTTTTAAAATTTTGCTATTTTAGAAATTTTTTTTCAAATGTAACTATTTATAAATTTGATCGAATTTTCATTGAAAATAACCTACAATAATTCTGTGGCTTGATGCTAAAAGGGCCAATGTCAAAAAAGTAGTTTTGAGAAAACTTGATTTAAAGTTTATAGTAAAATTGCCCAGAAAAACCCTTATAACTCTGTTCTAAGTTAAGTTAGAGATTAGCTGTTGGAGTCAAAGCACTTTTAGCACCAAGCCACAGATTTATTAATTTGTATTCCGAGAATCAGAAAAGTTTAAAATTTTCATAAAACCAATTTTGACAACAAAATTTACGATTTATAGGAAAGGTTCAAAAATATTAGGAAATTTTTACAAATTTTACTATTTATAGGATATTTTTAAAAGTTCTCAAATGTTTGAAGATTTATAGAAAATTTTCGAAAGTACAAATATTTAAGGAAATTTTCCAAAAATTTAATTTCTGTTAAGGTAAGTTTCATTGTCGTTCAAGTCCTGTCATAATTCCTTTCTTTTGTTCTCCATAAAAATAAGGTTTGTTAGTTTATTTTTATTTTACTTTTTTTTTTTTCTTTATATTGTACAATATATTTAAGTTTGTTTTTTCTTTTCTTCTTGTATTCATTATTTACTTTTGTTCTTGTGTTTTTATATTTTGTAATATACAAGATACAATATTTTCTTGCTACTTGAAAATACTCGTAAATACAAAAGAATACATACATCCTTACACATTCATATATAAATAAATACATACACACTCAAATTTATATTTATTTACATGGACTTGTAAAACAGACATATTTACAACAATATTTATGTACACACCCATGTAAATTGAAGCGAAACACTCTTAAAAAAGAAAAGTCAGAAAAATGGTCCTTCGAACCGGATTTCATTCTATACAAAAAATTTCATAATGAAAATTTTTCTATAAAAAAAATTTCATAATGAAAAAATTTCATATTGAAAATTTTTCTATAGAAACAATTTCATACTGAAAATTTTTCTACAGAACAAATTTCATATTAAAAATGTTTGTATAGAAATTTTTTTCGAAAATTGACTATTTATAGGAAATTTTTCGAAAATTGACTATCTATAGGAAATTTTTCGAAAATTGACTATTTATAGGAAATTTTTCAAAAATTGACTATTTATAGGATATTTTTCGAAAATTGACTATAGGAAATTTTTCGAAAATTGACTATTTATAGGAAATTTTTAGAAAATTGACCATTTATAGGAAATTTTTAGAAAATTGACTATTCATAGGAAATTTTTAGAAAATTGACTATTTATAGGAAATTTTTAGAAAATTGACTATTCATAGGAAATTTTTAGAAAATTGACTATTTATAGGAAATTTTTAGAAAATTTACTATTTATAGAAAATTTTTTGAAAATTTACTATTTATAGGAAATTTTTCGAAAATTGACTATTTATAGGAAATTTTTCGAAAATTGACTATTTATAGGAAATTTTTCGAAAATTGACTATTTTTATAGGAAATTTTTCGAAAATTGACTATTTATAGGCAATTTTTCGAAAATTGACTATTCATAGGAAATTTTTCGAAAATTTACTATTTATAGGAAATTTTTCGAAAATTTACTATTTATAGTAAATTTTTCGAAAATTTACTATTTATAGGAAATTTTTCGAAAATTTACTATTTATAGGAAATTTTTCGAAAATTTACTATTTATAGGAAATTTTTCGAAAATTTACTATTTATAGGAAATTTTTCGAAAATTTACTATTTATAGGAAATTTTTCGAAAATTTACTATTTATAGTAAATTTTTCGAAAATTACTATTTATAGGAAATTTGACTACTTATGGAAAATTTTTCGAAAATTGACTATTTATAGGAAATTTTTCGAAAATAGACTATTTATAGGAAATTTTTCGAAAATTGACTATTTATAGGAAATTTTTCGAAAATTAATAATTTATAGGAAATTTTTCAAAAATGAAAAATTTCATATTTTATATTCCTATTAAAATTTTTTTAAAGAAAAAATTCCATAATGAAAGACAAATTTTGGTTAAGAAATTTTTTCTATAGAAAAATTTTCGTTAAGAAATTTTTTCTATAGAAAAATTTTCGTTAAGAAATTTTTTCGATAGAAAAATTTTCGTTAAGAAATTTTTTCGATAGAAAAATTTTCGTTAAAAAATTTTTTCTATAGGCAAATTTTTTTTATAGAAAAATTTTCGTTAAAAAATTTGTCCTATAGAAAAATTTTCGTTAAAAAATTTTTTCTATAGAAAAATTTTGGTAAAAAATTTTTTCTATAGAAAAATTTTCGTTAAAAAATTTTTTCTATAGAAAAATTTTCGTTAAAAAATTTTTTCTATAGAAAAATTTTCGTTAAAAAATTTTTTCTATAGAAAAATTTTCGTTAAAAAATTTTTTCTATAGAAAAATTTTCGTTAAGAAATTTTTTTTATAGAAAAATTTTCGTTAAAAAATATTTTCTCTAGAAAAATTTTCGTTAAAAAATTTTTTCTATAGAAAAATTTTCGTTAAAAAATTTTTTCTATAGAAAAATTTTCGTTAAAAAGTTTTTTCTATAGAAAAATTTTCGTTTAAAAATTTTTTCTCTAGAAAAATTTTCGTTAAAAATTTTTTCTATAGAAAAATTTGCGTTAAAAAAATTTTTCTATAGAAAAATATTCTTTAAAAAAGTTTTTCTCTAGAATTATTTTCTTTAAAAAAATTTTTTCTATAGAAAATTTTTCGTTTCTTAGAAAATTGTTTTATTACTTTTTTCTGAGTGTAAAAAATATCTATAAAATTAAATCTATGAATATACGTTGATATCACAATATTTATTTGATGTTTATATTTCTTTTTTCTTATTTTTTCCTTTTAAAAAAACCTCATAAAATATTCATGCGCACAAAATAACAAATTTATTTGCAAAAAACAGAAAATAACAAAAAACTACTTAAATAAATATAAAAAAATATATATACGAATAAATAAATTGTAGTAAATAAATATTAAAATGGTACCTTTTTCAATAAAGACAAAAGAGAGCCAACAAATAAACAGATACTTATTCATTTTATATGAATTTCAATATTTTGTATCTATGTATGTGAGTTTGTTTGTGTGACGACTTTGTTTATGTATTTGTATAAATTTCGAAATTTATTATCAATATTGAATTTCCTTCTCTGCCATAGAATAACTTTAGAAATGGCGAACTTTTCGATGATGACTGTTTTTGTTATTTTCCTATAAATTTTAATTTTCAATTACATTTAGAGACTTATAATCTGGGTAATAAAAATGTTTTTATTTAGAAAAGTGTCACCCATATTTGGCAGGAATTATTAGAATCATAAATATATCAGGAGTATTTAAATGTTAAAGGTATGAAATCTTGTAAAGAAGAAATTAGTCAATAAATTTATTACAAACAAATTTATTACAAACAAATTAAAATTTTTCAATATCATATGTGACAAAAAATACACCCACATTAACCCTAAAACCAACCTTAAGATCTTTAGAAACTCCAACAGATCATTCTACACTGATAAAGATATCCTAAAAAAGACAATTTAACTCCTTTTTTACATTAAAATGTCAGTAAATATCCATTAACTCATTTTTAGAAAAAAAAGAATCCATTAACTAGACAATTATCTTTTTCAATCTCTAACAGCCTTAAAAAATATCACTTTCCTACGATCAATTTGGTTCAGTGATTTTGTAGACACTTTGCGGTCAATTACGGAACCATTGATTTATGTGTTTATATTGTTACTCCTTCTTGTTTTCTTCACAATATTCAAAAAGCCTTTGAAAAGGACAATGAGTGTTTTTGGAAAATGTTTTACTTCTTAATGGATGGTTTCTAGTTTTCAGTGTAATCGATACTTTTCAGCAGCTATTTAGAGTATTTGATTAAGATCTTTTGTGAAAAGGAAAACTGTTAAAATGCTTTCAAAGAGTCATTTTAGTCATTTAGCGGTTGAATGTGTGAAATAGTAGAAGAAATTCTAGATGGATGAGGATTTTTAAATAATGATTTGAAGTGCAGATTTCCTAACAATTGTTAGGAAGAACAGACGATTTTGGGTAAGATTAGATAATGTTAGAAATTGAAATACGAAAATTGACTATTTATAGGAAATTTTACGAAAATTTACTTTTTATAGGAAATTTTTTGAAAATTGACTATTTACAGGAAATTTTTCGAAAATTTACTTTTTATAGGAAATTTTTTGAAAATTGACTATTTATAGGAAATTTTTCGGAAAATGGACTATTTATAGAAAATTTTTCGAAAATTGGCTATTTATAGGAAATTTTTCGAAGATTGACTATTTATAGGAAATTTTTCGAAAATTGACTATTTAAAGGAAATAAAGGAAATTTTTCGAAAATTTACTATTTAAAGAAAATGAAGGAAATTTTTCGAAAATTGACTATTTATAGGAAATTTTTCGAAAATTGACTATTCATAGGAAATTTTTCGAAAATTGACTTTTTATTGGAAATTTTTCGAAAATTGACTATTTATAGGAAATTTTTCGAAAATTTACTATTTATGGAAAATTTTTCGAAAATTGACTATTTATAGGAAATTTTTCGAAAATTGACTATTTATAGGAAATTTTTCGAAAATGGACTATTTATAGGAAATTTTTCGATAATTGGCTATTTACAGGAATTTTTCGAAAATTGACTATTTATTGGAAATTTTTCGAAAATTGACTATTTATAGGAAATTTTTCAATAATTTACTATTTAAAGGAAATAAAGGAAATTTTTCGAAAATTTACTATTTAAAGAAAATAAAGGAAATTTTTCGAAAATTGACTATTTATGGGAAATTTTTCGAAAATTGACTATTCATAGGAAATTTTTCGAAAATTGACTATTTATAAGAAATTTTTCGAATATTTACTATTTATAGGAAATTTTACGAAAAATTATTATTTATAGAAAATTTTTCGAAAATTGACTATTTATAGGAAATTTTTCGGAAAATGGACTATTTATAGAAAATTTTTCGAAAATTGGCTATTTATAGGAAATTTTTCGAAGATTGACTATTTATAGGAAATTTTTCGAAAATTGACTATTTAAAGGAAATAAAGGAAATTTTTCGAAAATTTACTATTTAAAGAAAATGAAGGAAATTTTTCGAAAATTGACTATTTATAGGAAATTTTTCGAAAATTGATTATTTATGGGAAATTTTTCGAAAATTGACTATTTATGGGAAATTTTTCGAAAATTGACTATTTATAGGAAATTTTTGGAAAATTGCCTATTTATAGGAAATTTTTCGAGAATTGACTCTTTTTAGGAAATATTTCGAAAATTGACTATTTATAGGAAATTCTTCGAAAATTGACTATTTATAGGAATTTTTTCGAAAACTGACTATTTATAGGAAATTTTTCGATAATTGACTATTTATAGGAAATTTTACGAAAATTGACTATTTATAGGAAATTTTTCAAAAATTGACTATTTATAGGAAATTTTTCAAAAATTGACTATTTATAGGAAATTTTTCGAAAATTGACTATTTATAGGAAATTTTTCGACAATTGACTATTTATAGGAAATTTTTGGAAAATTGCCTATTTATAGATAATTTTTCGAGAATTGACTATTTATAGGAAATTTTTCGAAATTTGACTATTTATAGGAAATTCTTCGAAAATTGACTATTTATAGGAAATTTTTCGAAAATTGTCTATTTATAGGAAATTTTTCGACAATTGACTATTTATAGGAAATTTTTCGAAAATTGACTATTTATAGGAAATTTTTCGAAAATTGACTATTTATAGGAAATTTTTCGAAAATTGACTATTTATAGGAAATTTTTCGAAAATTGACTATTTATAGGAAATTTTTCGTAAATTGACTATTTATATGAAATTTTTCGAAAATTGACTATTTCTAGGAAATTTTTCGAAAATTGACTATTTCTAGGAAATTTTTCGAAAATTAACTTTCTTGACTATTTATATAAAATTTTTCGAAATTTGACTTGTTATAGGAAATTTATCCAAAATTGACTATTTATAGGAATTTATCAAAAATTGACTATTTATAGGAAATTTATCGAAAATTGACTACATATGAGTATTTATAGGAAATTTTTCAAAATTTGTCTAGTGTTAGGAATTTTTTCAAAAATTAAATGATTATAAGAAATTTTTCGAAAATTGACTATTTATAGGAAATTTTTCGAAAATTGACAATTTATAGGAAATTTTCAAAAATTTCCTACTTTTATAGGAAATTTTTCAAAAATTTCAATTTTCAGAGGAAATTTTTCAAAAATTTACTATTTTTAGAGGAAATTTTGTAACAATTTATTTTTAAATAATCCTTACATAATTTCAATATATGTACGTAATAAAAACCCATAATTTTCCCTGACTAAATTAACACTTCCCACATTAAATTCTTTACGCTTTACAATTAAATACCTCAGGCAATTTAACTTATTAAAACCCATAATCATTTTGGTTAATTTCTAATGATAACAAAATAAATTCGAAAACTTTCCAAAAAATTTTTTTTCTGAAAATAAATATGCAGAGCAAAAGACAATTAAGAGATGACAACATTTTTAAGCTGATTCATGATCAAAACGTACATTTATTTAAATCTGGATAAGATGAGAAAAAAATAATATTTGTTACTAAAACTATTATAGAGTAATTGATACCCACCAGGGTACAACCTTTAAAATGACAAAGCGATTAAGTTCTTATAACAACCATTTCACCATCCATCCATCCAACTTAAGCAGGGAGACAGACAATCAACCGGAGTATACAGACAGACGACTGGCATAAGTTACAAAAAATAAAAGTGAAGGGATTGAAAAGGCGGTGGTAAAGCTGCAAAATACCCCGCTTAGAATGATTAGCGGCAGCACGTTCATAAGCAAATACCACCAATGCCACCAGTATTTATACATCCTAAGCAATAATCTACTAAATACCAACAACAATTTATAAGTAATATCAAATACTACAGATTCATATAAGTATTGGAATGCTTTTTAATCGTAAGTGGTAATTTTCCGCTTAATTTCAAAGAAATCCAATCCAATCCATCCATTTTTCCAACGCTCTTTAAATGTATGAACATTTACTTAACTGGGCTAAGAATTTAGGGAATGTTAAAACAGTAACACCAAATACTTTAACAAACAAATCTCTAAGATGTTACATTTAAATCTTCTTCTCTGTAAGACTCAAGATATAGTAGATACTAGTCGCATTAGCATATTTTTGTCTAGTGCCTTGTTAATGTTTACTTTAGACAATTTCTACGGATCATAACTTCATAATCACAGTCCCCGACATATTTTTATCTTGTTTTCCATCATTTTCATGGGCTTTAAAATATGCGTAGTTTTCTTTTAAGTTGCTTGAATCTTAACTGCGAACTAAAAATTAGGCTTATCCGTATGAAAACAATAGTTACAACTCTTAACACTCAATGATTTACGAGATTTTGGCACAGTGGGGTTTATACAATATTTGAATTAGAAAATAAGGCTTAAGGAAATTAACGGAAAATATCAAGATTTTTGAGAATAATACTTATGACACCTAATGATAAGTAACGAGAGATGATTAAATTTGGATTGAATTAAATCTTAAGTGAGAAGGAATTTTCAAATCTTATAACCCTTTTTAATTTCGTATCCATCCGATACTTTCAAAATAAATTTTTCAAAAATTTACTACCTATAGGAAATTTTTCGAAAATTGACTATTAATAAGAAAATTTTCGAAAATTGACTATTTATAGGAAATTTTTCAAAAATTGACTATTTATAGGAAATTTTTCGAAAATTAACAATTCATAGAAAATTTTTCCAAAATTTACTATTGTTAATAAATTTTCGAATTTTTTGAAAATTTACCATTTTTAGGAAATTTTTCAAATATTGACTAATTACAGGAAATTGAAAATTGACTATTTATAGGAAATTTTTCGAAAACTTACTATTTATAGGAAATTTTTCGAAAATTGACTATGTATTTAATTATTTATAGAAAAATTTTCGAAAATTTATAGGAAATTTTTCTAAAATTTACAATTTTTTATATATAAATTTTTACAAATTTACTATTTTTATAGGATTTTTTTATATTTACTATTTTTATAGGAAATATCTTATAAAAATTGAAAATTTTTGTAAAATTTCCTATAAAAATAAAATTTTTTGAAATACTTCCTATAAAAATAGTAAACTTTTTAAAAATTTTCTATAAAAGAAGTAAATTTTCGAAAAATTTCCTATAAAGTCAATTTTCGAAAAATATGTATAAATAACTAAATATGTAGTCAATTTTCGAAAAATTTTCAATAGTAAATTTTCGAAAAATTTTCAATAGTAAATTTTTGAAAAATTTTCTGTAGTCAATTTTTGAAAAATTTCTACAAGTCAATTTTTGAAAAATATCCTATAGTCAATTTTCGAAAAATTTCCTAAAAATAGTCAATTTTCGAAAAATTTCCTAAAAATATCAATTTTCGAAAAATTTCCTAAAAATAGTCAATTTTCGAAAAATTTCCTACAAATAGTCAATTTTCCAAAAATTTCCTACAAATAGTCAATTTTCCAAAAATTTCCTAAAAAAAGTCAATTTTCCAAAAATTTCCTATAAATAGTCAATTTTCGAAAAATTTCCTATAAATAGTCAATTTTCGAAAAATTTCCTATAAATAGTCAATTTTCGAAAAATTACCTATAAATAGTCAATTTTCGAAAAATATCCTATAAATAGTCAATTTTCGAAAAATTTCCTATAAATAGTCAATTTTCGGAAAATTTCCTATAAATAGTCAATTTTCGAAAAATTTCCTATAAATAGTAAATTTTCGGAAAATTTCCTATAAATAGTCAATTTTCGAAAAATATCCTATAAATAGTCAATTTTCGAAAATTTTCCTTTAAATAGTCAATTTTCGAAAATTTTCCTTTAAATAGTCAATTTTCGAAAAATTTCCTATAAATAGTCAATTTTCGAAAAATATCCTATAAATAGTCAATTTTCGAAAAATATCCTATAAATAGTCAATTTTCGAAAAATTTCCTATAAATAGTCAATTTTCGAAAAATATCCTATAAATAGTCAATTTTCGAAAAATTACCTATAAATAGTAAATTTTCGAAAAATTTCCTATAAATAGTCAATTTTCGAAAAATTACCTATAAATAGTCAATTTTCGAAAAATTTCCTATAAATAGTCAATTTTCGAAAAATTACCTATAAATAGTCAATTTTCGAAAAATTTCCTATAAATAGTCAATTTTCGAAAAATATCCTATAAATAGTCAATTTTCGAAAAATATCCTATAAATAGTCAATTTTCGAAAAATTTCCTATAAATAGTCAAGTTTCGAAAAATTTCCTATAAATAGTCAATTTTCGAAAAATTACCTATAAATAGTCAATTTTCGAAAAATTACCTATAAATAGTAAATTTTCGAAAAATTTTCTATAAATAGTCAATTTTCGAAAAATTTCCTAGAAATTGTAAATTTTTTAAAAAATTCTTATAAATAGTCAATTTTCGAAAAATTACCTATAAATAGTCAATTTTCGAAAAATTACCTATAAATAGTCAATTTTCGAAAAATTTCCTATAAATAGTCAATTTTCGAAAAATATCCTATAAATAGTCAATTTTCGAAAAATATCCTATAAATAGTCAATTTTCGAAAAATTTCCTATAAATAGTCAAGTTTCGAAAAATTTCCTATAAATAGTCAATTTTCGAAAAATTACCTATTAATAGTCAATTTTCGAAAAATTACCTATAAATTGTCAATTTTCGAAAAATTTTCTATAAATAGTCAATTTTCGAAAAATTTCCTATAAATAGTAAATTTTCGGAAAATTTCTTATAAATAGTCAATTTTCGAAAAATTTCCTATAAATAGTCAATTTTTGAAAAATTTCCTATAAATAGTCAATTTTCGAAAAATTTCCTATAAATAGTCAATTTTCGAAAAATTTCCTATAAATAGTCAATTTTCGAAAAATTTTCTATAAATAGTCAATTTTCGAAAAATTTCCTAGAAATTGTAAATTTTTTAAAAAATTCTTATAAATAGTCAATTTTTTAAAAATTTTCTATAAATAGTTAATTTAAGAAAAAAAAACTCCTATAAATAGTCAATTTTGGAAAAATTTCCTATAATTGTCAATTTTCGAAAATTTTCAAAAAATTTCCTGCAAAAAGTAAATTTTCGTAAAATTCCCTAAAAAATGGTAAATTTTCAAAAGTTTCCTAAAACTAGTCAATTTTTTTAAGAAATTTTTCAAAAATTTACTATTTTTATTGAAAAGTTTTCGAAATTTTATTATTTTTATCGGAATCACAATTTCTCCTTTAAACCTATAAAAATCAAACATATCTATAAATCTAATGGATTTAATGAAAAATACTTTAATTCAATCCTTTAAATACCTGCCTGTAAGTCATAAATCTATTATAGTTAAAATTTATTCCAACAGACCCACTGCTAATTTCTACTTAATTCTAACACGCTTTTGCATGCATTACCAAAAATTGCTTTAAGTGAAGGGTTTTCCCCTTTTAAGCTTCATTCTCGATAGTCTTTTAATTCATTTTAACAGCATTTTGGGTAATTTTAAAGCATTTCCCTTAAGTTCTACTTAGTTAAAGAGAGAGATTCACTAATAGATGTATTATAAAGCTGAAGGGATTAATAAATACGCCAGTTTTGTTGGCTGGAAACAAGCAGGGTACGCGATTAAGATGATTTGTAATTTTTTCTACATTTTATTCTATCCTTTTTTGGTAAACCGCAAAGAAATAACGATAATCCATGTAGATTTTCATATAACTAGTGACTCGCTGAATAACTGACAGACAGGCCGGCTAGTGACTGTCCATTTACTAGAACATTTGTTCCTTAATCCAACAGTTAATCCTTTAGATGTTTCTAGTTCTTGTATCTATTAATGTTTGTATTGGTCGTCCTATGGAAAATTGTTGCATATAATGAAAACAGCTAGAGCAGCAGCCAACAAAAATAACAAAGAAATTTGTTATTTAAACCATTAAGTACCTGCTACTGCTGCTACTAACATAACATCAGTAGCCAAAAGCAACTACTACTCGTATTCCAGCAGCATACGAGTATGCATAAGTTGTTTTTATGTGTTTGTTTCTGGCTCTAACTAAAGGGACTTATCCAATACTTACTTATGTAAATGTAAATCCTTAGGTTATTGTAGGTACACACACAAACATCCATGTAAGAATATTTGAATTCATACTAACTTCATACTAAGACCAAAGACAAAGGTAATAACTAGTAGGTCAGTCTAAATGTCTGTCTATCCTAGTTTAGTTGTAAATTCTAAACTCGTGTGTCTCTTTGTGTCATAAAACGTGCCATTGTTTGTTCTGTTAAAAAGGTAGGAGTTGTACCCACAACGAGACTCTAGAAGGTGGAAAACAAAGGCTCAACCTCTGCGTGAGTTTTGCGGTTACTCGCTTTAACCACAACCCATTTTACCACAAAAGCATCATAAAATCATCATCATCATCATAGTTTTACTGCGGCGTTTTATGAGTTCTGTGTGCGCGCATTCATTCTCTAACTTTCTTCATTCTTCTCTAATCTAAACAGCTGCTGCTCCTTAATGACATGCTGCTACTTGTAGCTGCTATTATTTAAAAATTTAACCAGAGACTACTGCCAGTCAGGCAACAGTCAGTCATTCACTCACTCACTCACTCGACCAGTCAGTCAGTCATAAATCGTTAGTCATTTCTTTTGGTTATTTCCCCGTCTGTCATAATGAACGAATGAAGACGCTGTAGTTTCCAACTCAATTTTCTATTTTATATGCAAATAAATGCACTTGGACAGATGAAATGAGAGACAGACAGATACGGACAGTCTTAGAAAGACAGGTCAGTTATGTGTTAAGCTTCAAATCTGTCTCTATCTTGGCTTTCTTGCATTTTTGCCTTATAAAGGCTTCAACACATTTTTGTAGTTTTTAATTTATGAATACGAGATTATCAATCAATCAACTGCATTTCACAAATATTTTTTTAACATTTCAAATATTTACACTCGGGAGAAAAATAAAAATGATCGATAAATCTAATTTTCTTTAAAAAGTTATCGAAAACTAAACTATTTAAGGAAATTTTTCGAAAATTTACTTTATACAGGAAATTTTTCGAAAATTGACCATAGGAAATTTTTCGAAAATTGACTATTTCTAGGAAATTTTTCGTGAATTGAATATTTATAGGAAATTTTTCGAAAATTGACTATTTATAAGAAATTTTTTCGAAAATTTACTATTAACAGGAAAATTTTCAAAAATTAACTATTTATAGGAAATTTTTCGAAAATTGACTATTTATAGGAAATTTTTCGAAAATTGACTATTTAAAGAAAATTTTTCGAAAATTGACTATTTATACAAAATTTTTCGAAAATTGGGTAGTCATAGGAAATTTTTCGAAAAATTTTCTATAAATAGTTAATTTTCGAAAAATTTCCCATAAAAAGTAAATTTTGTGAAAAATTTCATATAAATAGTCAGTTTTCGAAAAAAATTCCTATAAATAGTCAATTTTCGAAAAATTTCTATAAATAGTAAATTTTTTAAAAATTTCCCATAAATAGTCAATTTTTTAAAAATTTTCCATAAATAGTCAATTTTCGAAAAATTTCCCATAAACATGTAGTCAATTCGAAAAATTTCCTATAAATATTCAATTTTCGAAAAATTTCCTGTATAAAGTAAATTTTCGACAAATTTCCTATATAAAGTCAATTTTCTAAATTTTTCCTATAAAAAGTCAATTTTCGAAGAATTTCATATAAAAAGTAAATTTTCGAAAAATTTCATATATAAAGTCAATTTTCGAAAAATTTCCTATAAAAGTCGAAAAATTCCATATAAATAGTAAATTTTCGAAAAATTTCCTATATAAAGTCAATTTTTGAAAAATATCCTGTATAAAGTCAATTTTCTAAAAATTTCCTATGAAAAGTCAATTCTCGAAAAATTTCATATAAATAGTCAATCCTATAAATAGTAAATTTTTGAAAAATTTCCTATCAATAGTTTATTTTCCAAAAATTTCCTATAAATAGTAAATTTTCGAAAAATTTCCTATAAATATAAAATTTTCGGGAAATTTCCTTTGAAAATAAGGATTTTTCGAAAATCTGCTATTTTTGTAGATTTTTTTTTTCAAAAATTTTCTATTTTTACAGAAAATTTGTCAATAATTTTTTTATAAAATTTAAAAAAAAAATTTTGTTGTAATAGATAATTTTTCAAAAATTTACTAATGAAAATCAAAGTAATCGATAACTTTTCTATAGAAATTTAAGTTATCAGTAACTTTTCTATTGAAAATCAAAGTTATCAATAACTTTTCTATAGAAAATCAAATTTATCGATAACTTATCTATAAAAAATCAAATTTATCGATAACTTTTCTATAGAAAATCAAAGTTATTGATAACTTTTCTATTGAAAATTAAAGTTATCTATAAATATTTAATTGGAAATTAAAGTTATCGATAACTTTTCTATTGAAAATCAAAGTTATCGATAACTTTTCTATAGAGTTCAAAGTTATCGATAACTTTTCTATAGAACTCAAAGTTATCGATAACTTTTTTTTATAGAATATCAATATTAGCGGTAATTTTTTTTTTATAGAAAATTAAAGTTATCGATAACTGTTCTTTAGAAAATCAAAGGGAATATCATCAAAATTAACTTTCTTTGTTTATTATCATAAAACATGTGTGATCTGAAATTAAGCTTATTATCGTGATTAAACACATATTAACCAAAATATTTTTAGCATTTTCCCCTTAAGAACAAAAGTATAGATACGAGTATATGTCTAAGGGATTATCAAATCGTATCTTATATTTTTCGAGTGTAATCATTTAATTTTAAAATACAATCACATTTCAAGCAAATAAAATCTAAAAATACTGTAATTTCCAATTTAAATGATGACGATTATGTGGAGAATGACTAGTTATGATGATGATGATGGTAATATTTAACCAAAGATTTAGGAACCTGTTATAATGTTTTATCGTTCCACATCTAAGTTAATCCGAAAACCAAAAAGCAGCGGAAAAAATATCAAAAACCATAAAGATGTTTGCTGATCCAAAATGCAATTAACACATTACTCTTAAATACTTTAGACAAATAGACACTGAAATACACAGATACTCACTCACACAAGCACACACTTTCCTATATGTTTCATTCGAAATTCTCAAACATTTTTCCAAATATCAGCAGGCATTTATCACATTTTCTCTAAATGAGTTAGTACTTATTTGTATAAAGTCTAAAAAAAGAAATAGGAACATGTAAAAGAAAAGTCATTTTGAATTTTTCATGTCTATTTGTAATATGTTTCAGTTTTATTCAAAACCCCCCTGAGGGGCTTTAACAGCAACAATCCTCAAATACACACACACATCATCATTATCATCTTCGTCCTCATACTTTTGGTTACAATTTCCTGTTTGATGTTTGATAAAATTATAAAAAAAAAAATTTTAATTCAGAATCAAACATTAAAATACTGTCGTCGTTAAACAAATTAGGCAAAGAAGTCAAAATCTGTTTCCGTTTTACATATCTCATCAGGAATGAATAGTAGCAGCATCATCGTCATCATCAGGGTATATCATGTTTATTAAGTGCATGATTTGATTTTCTTCCTTTTCCTAGATTCAGTTTCTGTTTGATTTTATTAGATTTGATTTTATTACAGTTGATTTGCTTGATACTGAAGTTTTTTTCCTAACATCTCTTTGGTTATTATCTTCTTTTCCAACATCTCTTGGTTTCGCTTTGGTTTCAAAGTTTAAGGGAAGTTTTAGTTCAAACCCAAAAACTTTTTGTTCCATGTTTTATTAAATAATTTCAAGGCAAAAGGTATTTATGAACGTATAAATGAATGTTTGGCTGCTTGATGGCTTAAATATCAATTTTTGTGTAATTCGGGATTTTTCTTGTTTTCCTGATATTTGTTGAAATTCGTTGGAAAAAAGGGGGTGACAATTTTTATAATGTTACTTTCTATTTTACTCTCCATTTCTATTCTAGTCTTATCAAAATTATTTATTTAGCAAAAAATTTTAATCCTTAGACAACAGAATTATATATATTTTTTTTTATTTTGGCTGTTTTTAGGAAGGAAATTATTTTGGTTGTAATTATATTTATTTGCCACCCCTCACTCTTTTGTTTATACATTTTTGTTAATAGCAATATATATATATTTTTTTTAATATTTTAAACATTTTGACAGCTGGTTTTATATCTATGACTATGATACTTAATGTTTGATTAAAATAAAATTATTTAAATAAGGATTTGTATTCCAATTGATTTTGAATGTAAGGATAATTTAAAAGCTTTATAACTGAATAAAAAGCTTTATCCCTAAATATCAAATTAAAACGACAAATTTAACCTCATGCATTGGAAACTTACATATTAAGAAATCTGAATCCCCTACATCAATTGGGTTGTTCGTTTTTTCTTCAATTTTCTACAGAAAAGTTATAGATAACTTTGATTTTCAATTAAAAAGTTATCGATAACTTTGATTTTTTAAAAGAAAGTTATCGATAACTTTGATTTTTTATACAAAAGTTATCGATAGCTTTAATATTCTATAAAAAATGGTCGATAACTCTGATTTAAAAAGTTTTACTGTATTACAATTATACTTTATTACAATTATTTATTGTTGTAGTAAATAAATAGTTTTTGATAAAAAAAAAAAAAAAATTTGGTGTGGTTGGCCATCTCATCAGGAGGATTATCCCTAATTCTGGACAGAGCGAAAACCACTGATTTTGTATAGAAAAGGTTTCGCTAACTTGGATTATCTATTTAAAAATGATTGATAACTTTGATTTTTTATAGAAATGTTATCCATAACTTTGATTTTCTATACAAAAGATACCAATAACTTTGATTTTCTATACAAAAGTTATCGATAACTTTGGTTTTCTATACAAAAGTTATCGATGGTTTTGATTTTCTACAGAAATGTTATCGATAACTTTGATTTTCTATAGAAAGGTTATAGATAATTTTGATTATTTATAGAAAACTTGTCGATAACATTGATTTTCTTTAGAAAAATTATGGATAACTTTAATTGTTTGCAGAAAAGTTATTGATAACTTTGCTGTTCTATAGACATTTTTTTAGAAAAATTATACGTTACTTTTTTTACAGAAATGTTATCGACAACTTTTATTTTCTACAGAAAAATGTTCGATATCCTTGATTTTCTTTTGAAAAGCTATCGATAACTTTGATTTTCTATGGAAGAAATATCGATAACTTTGGTTTTCAACAGAAAACTTATCGAAGATTTTGATTTTCTATAGAAAAATTATTTTGATTTTCTATAGAAAATTCCCTATAAAAATGGAGAATTTGTGAAAAAATTCCGTATGAAAATAGTAAATTTTAAAAAAATCATAAAAATAGTAAATTTTTGAAAAATTTCCTTTATATATAAGACATTTTAAAAAATTTTCCTATATAAATTATTTTTTTTTAAATTTCCTATAAAAATAAGAAATTTTGAAAAATATCCTATAAAAATAAGAAATTTTTGAAAAAATTGCTATATACATAAGAAATTTTTGAAAAATTTCCTATCAAAATAAACAATTTTTGAAAAATTTCCTATAAAAATAAGAAATTTTTGAAAAATTTCCTATACAAATAAGAAGTTTTTGAAAAATTTCCTATAAAATAAGAAATTTTTGAAAAACTTCCTATAAAAATAGTAAATTTTTGAAATATTTCCTATAAAAAAAAGAAATTTTTGAAAATATCCTATAAAAATGAGAAATTTTTGAAAAATTTCCTATAAAAATGAGACATTTTTGAAAAATTTCCTATAAAAATAAGAAATTTTTGAAAAATTTCCTATAAAAATAAGAAATTTTTGAAAAATTTCCTATAAAAATAAGAAATTTTTGAAAAATTTCCTATAAAAATAAGACATTTTTGAAAAATTTCCTATAAAAATAGTAAATTTTTGAAAAATTTCCTATAAAAATAGTAGAGTTTTGAAAAATTTCCTATAAAAATAGTAAATTTTTAAAAAATTTCCTATAAAAATAAGACATTTTTAAAAAATTTCCTATAAAAATAAGAAATTTTTAAAAAATTTCCTATAATAATAAGAAATTTTTAAAAATTTTTCTACAAAATAAGAAACTTTTAAAAAATTTCCTATAAAAATAAGAAATTTTTAAAAAATTTCCTATAAAAATAAGAAATTTTTAAAAAAATTCCTATAAAAATAGGAAATTTTTAAAAAATTTCCTATAAAAATAAGAAATTTTTAAAAAATATCCTATAAAAATAAAAAATATCCTATAAAAATAAGAAATTTTTAAAAAATTTCCTTTTAAAATAAAAAATTTTTGAAAAATTTCCTATAAAAATAGTAAATTTTTGAAAAATTTCCTATAAAAATAGTAAATTTTTGAAAAATTTCCTATAAAAATAGTAAATTTTTGAAAAATTTCCTATAAAAATAGTAAATTTTTGGAAAATTTCCTATAAAAAATAGTAAATTTTTGAAAATTTTCCTATAAAAATAGTAAGTTTTTGAAAAATTTTCTATAAAAATAGTAAATTTTTGGAAAATTTCCTATAAAAATGGTAAAATTTTGAAAATTTTCTAAGAAAAGTAGTAAATTTTTGAAAAATTTCCTATAAAAAAGTGAATTTTTGAAAATTAAGATTTTCAATATAAAAAATAAAAATGATATCTAAATTTTGCTTTTTTCTTAATTTAAGCGATTTAAGGACTTACAACCGATAATAGGTTGATGGACAAGAGAACTAAACTCTGTTATTTTGTAAATTGAAGGTTTTTAAAAATTTTAGATTAGTTTCCATTAGACCCTGAATCTAGATTTTTTGATATATAAAAAAAATTTCCAATTTCGAACTCATAAAAGGTGTGTTAATAAAAATGATTTTTGCAGCTTTTTTAGCTGAAGATCGGTAATCTCTTAATCTCATGTGTCTCCACGAACAACATTGTATCCCAGACATAGCCGAAATTATGCCATATCATTTCAAACCTATTTTTTTTTTTTTTTTTTTGTAAGTGAAAACATGTGAGTGTAGTTTACCCCCACCTTTTCTACTGAGTGCATAGATAAATCTTATTAATTTGTTGGGTTTTATGTTTTTTTTTCCGAATTGTTGATTTAGTTCTAATTAAAGGTAGAAATCAATAAAAAGCTTACACGACTTATTTCCTGTTTATTGTTATTGTTTGTTAAGTTTTAGTTCTTTTTTTTGTAAATTTTCTGGTTTTTTCTTATGTCATGATTTTTTGACATTTACGAGAACTAAAAAAAATCAGAGACATAAAAAGATTTAAATTCAGACAAAAACACCTTAAGAAGTAAAAATCATGAAAATAACATATATTACTATAGTCGTTCAACAACGACTTCATGTTACCCTTATCTTCTTCTTATTCTTCTGTTATCCTTGACTCCCAGTGGAGCATAGGGCCTCAAGTACCCTTATGAGTTGAAGTAATGGACCGATGTCAACTAATTTCAATAATGGACAGGTTATTATATTGACATTACATGGACAGATTTTCATCCATTATTGGACTCAAAAAGTGAATTTAAGTCGATCGGTACATTAAAAGTAGGTTAGTATACAACCAATACTACTATGTGTTACGAACATCAGCACAAAACTTATGAAAATATGGTAGTGTAGGGTATACAAATGCTGGCAAACATCGATGTGTTGTCAAGTTATAAGAAATCGAGCATGACAAGGCAAATGTTGACTATGATGAGAGTGAGGGTTTCAAATGATTGACGCGTGTGTGTCGTTTGACTTGAATCCAAACCTGAAACATGATCTTTGTTTTACAACCAAAAGATCGATATGAATGTGCAAGTCAGCCAGTTTGAGCATCATTGAGAAGTAGAACTGAAAAAAGGAATAAATCTAAATTAGTAGGCCAATAACTTAAGGACTCATAATACAGATTTAACATTTTAAATTTACATTAATAAAAACAACAACAACAACATCAGTAAGTTACAGCGGCAAAACAACAGCAGCTACATTCAATGATCATCACTACGATCGCAAACTGGCAACCAAGCGGGCACTCGGCCAAGCAAAGCAAGCAGGCGAATCAGTTTTCCAATTGATCATATCATGCTGGGAATGACGAAATAAATCATGGCTGTAGAGTCAAGTCATACAAAAAAATTTGTTTCATCAAGCGAGGATTAGTGTCTAAAACGTGTTAAATGGACTGAAGGGTATGTACAATATATATAAAATATCCACGGACTGAATACCAAAATGATGGACGGCTACGCTGTGTCACTCATACACTCACTCGCTCGCTCACTCTCTGGCTGACTGTCAGTCGCTTATGTTGTTTTGAGAATGCCTAACTCAGTGGCTAACTTGGTTTAAACATTATTCTTGTTTTGGGCCAGTTTTTTTCATGTTTAATGTAGGGTCTGTCAAGTAGAGCAGAACGTAGTAATTTTTTCTACACTCCCCTCTTTTGGTACGGGTTAAGTAAAAATGACGGATTTTTATTATTTTCTGTTACCTTAAAGCTCAGCATGTAGTTTTCTTACATCATAATAATAAATAAATAATATGTTTTTTTTTTTAAAGCAAAATATATACATAAATAAATATAAAGATAAATGAATGATTTCATTGAGTTAATTTTTTTTATCATAACTTTTCTACTTGTTACAATTTTCAAGATCCATAGAGTGAGGTTAAAAAAATGCAAATTTTTATTTCTCATGTCATTTATAATTTTTAATAAAAATACTATTTACAAGAATTTTTTTTTTTTTAAATTATTTTAAAGCACGGATATTGTCCGTACAATTAGCAAACCTTTTAAGAATTATATTACATTTTTTACAGCAATAAAATATGTGCATATTAGACGAAATCTTGTTTTATTGTTATTATTGTTTTATTGTCCCAATTCCCCATCAAATCAAATTTTATAAAAATTGTTACGTTTTGGTGCGATCGATCGTTTTTGCGATTTTATTTATAACTCGATTTTGTATTGCAACCGAATTTTAGTTGCTTCATCTACTGGCAGCACAACCTGTAAAAAAGTCGTATTGTATCTATATGGCGACACAGTTGCTAAAAATTATCGAAAATTGTGATTGAAAAATGAAAATAAAGGGTGGTTAAATTGTAAGGGCCGATGTTGAATGTGAACCACACCTAAACGCCAAGTTTTTTTCCGAATTTTATTTGACATTTCTCTATTTCAGACTTACTCAATTTGAACCATGGAGAGATACACAATCCAACAACGTGTTAAAGTTATCCAGACTTATTATGAAAATGGGCGTTCAAATCAAAATGCATATCATGCACTTCTTGATTTTTTTGGTCAATTTGATCGTCCAAATGTGCGTACAATCGCAAAAATCGTGGAAAAATTCGAGCAAACCGGATCTGTAGAAGATGTGAGAACACCAGTGCATGCTCGTACAGCTCGTACTGCAGAAAATATTGCTGCTGTTCGCGATAGTGTGGCTGAAGAGCCGTCCACCTCAACTCGTCGTCGTGCCCAACAATTGCACCTCTCACGCTCGTCGTTGATGAACATAATGCATAAAGACTTGCATTTACACGCTTACAAGGTGCAATTGGCTCAAGAACTAAAGCCTCTTGACCATTCCAAACGTCGTGAATGGGCAGAATGGTGGCAAGAAATGGCAACAGTGGATGATCAATTTTCGAAAAAAATCATCTTCAGTGATGAGGCACATTTTCACCTCAGTGGATTCGTCAATAAACAGAATTGCCGCATTTGGGCGAATGAGAATCCAAGAGTGATTGTCGAAAAACCAATACACCCACAAAGAGTGGCGGCATCATCAGGCCATATTTTTTCCAAAATGAGGCCGGTCAGGCAGTTACTGTGAATGGCGTTCGCTATCGTGAGATGATAACGAACTTTTTATGGCCCGAATTGGAAGTTATGGATGTGGACGATATGTGGTTTCAGCAGGACGGTGCCACTTGCCACACAGCTAACGAAACAATGGCTCTTTTGCGCTACAAATTCAATGGCCGTGTTATCTCACGTAATGGCGATGTCAATTGGCCGCCAAGATCATGTGATTTGACACCGTTGGACTTTTTTCTTTGGGGTTATTTGAAAGAAAAGGTGTACGTCGATAAGTCAGCAACAATTGAAGGGCTAAAGGATGAGATAATTCGGCACATTAACGGCATAGAACCTCCATTATGCCTCAGGGTCATCGAAAATTTGGACCATACATAATTGGGTAATACCAATATATCATAATAAAATAAAATTATAATAATTTCCTAAATAGTTTGTGTTTTATTCAAAATCAACATCGGCCCTTGAAATTTAACCACCCGATATAAATGTTTCAACTTTTAAAAATTAGTGCCGTTCTAAGATGTTTTCGGATCAAAGTTTTCAAAAGTCCCATGGTAATGTTTTCAACCTACACTCTGTTAAACTTAAAAAAAAAACTCGAGAAACGACCTACCTAGAGTTGTAGACTTTTTTGAGTAGATAACAAATCGTGTAAAAATCAGAAATACGTGCAAATTTAAAAGTTATACACAAAAACCGATTTTAAGGAGGTTCGTCAACTTATTGACCCTTATTGACTCAGCTAATAAAAGAAAACAGATTGCGCTTTAAAATAGCATATCATTTTTGAAACATTTGTAAATCTAAAGGGTCTTTTTTGTTAAGAATATCTGAAAAAAAAATTTTACACTTTTCTGATTTAAGCAGCTTTTTATTGCTTATTCTTATATGAAAGCTCTAAAAATTAATATCAATATAATAAGAGAATTTAGCTTCCAATAAAACGTTTTTAATTTTTTAAGTCAGACGAAAAATTTTAACGTTATTAAGCTTTTCATGAGCCGACTTGGCCATGTAACTAATACGTACTAAAATTTTACCAAAAATTAATTTAAAAATTTAATTTTAAAAGTTTGCAATCAAAAAATTTTAACTTTGGAAAAAGTTAAATAACTTTCGTAACTGTAAACCGATATTAAAAAATATTATATCGCTTTTTTTTTGTTATATAGAACTGGCTTGAAAACAAAATAGGTTTTTATAGAAAAAATTTAAAATAATTGCATTTTAATTTTTATGAAAAGTTAAAAAAGCGAAACTTTTGATAAAAACTTACCTAATTTTAGAATATAAGCCCTACGCATACAGGTTGTAAAAGCTTGATCCCTTGAATGTTTAAAATTTTGAAATCGCTCTGCAAACGTGAGAGTTCGAGGTAATAAAGTACTACGACCTACCCTAAAACAGTTTTTTACGAATGTCTCAAAATTTTGTACAATTTTCGAAATTTTTGAAAATGTTTTTTGTATGTCCTCACCTAGGTCTACATCCGCCGATAGCTCGCTTTCGAAGTTTTTACAAAATTTTCTCATTTGTAACATGTGTAATTGACAAGGCAACTATGGTCCTATTACACTGCTCTGCAAAAATTCATTTTTTGTTTTTCCTTTTAATAAAACTATGCGAACTATATTGATCTTGATGCGCTAAACTCAAATCCGTTTTCGGTTTTTCTCCATCAGATCTGGATTTTTTTTTTTATGGGCGTGGCAAATTTTTCCCCTTAAATTAGTCAGGTACGGAGACCTATTTCGTCCTAACTCGAGAACGGCTCATCCGATTTTCAAAATTAAAACACTTGAAGATGCATAACAAAATTGCATTTATTTTAGTTAAATATAATATTTCTATATCTCTTATCGTTTTGGAATTATTTAGAAATTAATTGAGAAAAAAAAATTTTCGTGCGAAATTCGTAACTTTTTTCAGGTTAAAAATGTAATTAAAAAAAAGATGCGAGATACCAAAAAGATTTGAATATTAAGAGAAAATTTAACTTTTCAGTTCAAATCATTAAATCAATAACATTTTAGTAAAAGTGTTTGAAAGTTCATATCTCAAAAACTATTAAAATGGTTACCAGGACAAAATGTTAGTTAAACTTATTAAGTCACATTTGCCTACAAAACTGTTTTTTATGCAAAAAGTCAAAGTATTACTTTACTAAATTTATTTATTCAGCGATAAGTCAAATTTTTTATGTTAAACATATCTTGGTCTATAACTTGACAACTACTGAGCCGATTTTATAATAAAAAAAGAAAAAAAAATTTACTTCAAAGTTAAAATTTTGGGGAAAAAATGCTATCAAAATCATATCTCAGAAACTAGCCGACCGGGTTCGCTGATACCTTTCACGGAATATTGCTTACCCCAGTACATCAAATATTTGAATACAAGTTTTTTTAATAGAAAACATTAAAAATATAATTTTGACTTCGAATATTTTTCATTATTGTTCTAAGGTGTTAAATTTTTGAGGGAAAAACTAATTTTGAACGAATGTAAAATCCTATGGAATTATTACGAAACTACAAATTTTTTAACCAGATATAAACTAATTTGTGGCCTTAAGAACTCCGACGGAAAATTTTCTACTTTTAATTCTTGATGCTTTGAATTCAACAATTTTTATCAGTAGCTTTTTCAATTCGACTCACCCTTTTTCCATTCCTCTGTTATAAAATGTTATATATTTTTTTTAAGTAAATTTTCTTAACTCTCATTTTGATTTATTTATTTTTGTATAAAATTTTTTTAAGTCATTTTTATTAATGAAAATCTCTTTGTTTATTTTAAGACAAATCATAAAATATTTACTGGCTGTTCGATTGTCTCGAACATCGGACCAAAGTGAAATAACAAATTGTAGTCAATGATTTAACACTTTTTTAATTCAATATAATTTTAACAAAAAACAAGTAAGAGTGTTATATTCGGCTGTGCCGAATCTTATATACCCACCATCAAGTTGTGTTAAATTTAGAAACATATCTCATATATCTACAAGGGTGCAGCTAATTCAAAATCTGCACCAAAACTGGAAAAATCGCTAAGCTATTTGGTATTGTTGGTAAAACCTTTGGACTAAATTAGGTTTCCGTAGCTTTATAGTTCAACATTCAAAAATATTTTAGTGGTTTCCCCAGTATTTACTTTGATCAAAATTCGGTCTCATAACCAGGTATAGTTTTACATTAATAAGTTGTTAAATACTTTTCGTTGTGATTAATATGTAGTTAGGCTAAACACGTTAATAGTAATACGACAGGTCCATATATTTCGTTATGAGTTCCTAATGCATTCATCATATATAAAGTCTGGGCTGAACATTGATTGATGCCTATATAATTTCATAGGTGCAATCTTAATATAATGAATGTACCTCCAAATCTTTTTGATTGTAGATATAACAAGAAAGAGTGTTATATTCGGCTGTGCCGAATCTTATATACCTACCATCAAGTTGTGTTAAATTTAGAAACATATCTCATATATCTACGAGGCTGCAGCAAATTCAAAACGTGGACCAAATTGGAAAAAAGTTGTTACGCTAGTTGGTATTGTTGGTAAAATATTTGGAATAACTTCGGTTGCAGTAGCTTTAAAGTTCAACATTCAAAAGTGTGTAAGTGGTTTCCCTAGTATTTATTTTATTTGAAAAAAATTCGTTATCGTAACCGGGTATGGTTTTACATTAATAAGTTGTTAAATACTTTTCGTTTAGCTTAATATTAAGTTAAGATAAAGAAGTTGATAGTAATACGACAGGTCCATATATTTTGTTAGGAGTTCCTAATGCATCTACCATATACATAATCTTAATATTCTGCTTGTACTTCCGAATCATTTTGATTGTAGATATAAAAAAGGGGATGTAATATAAATATATAAGAATTATAGCCAAATGTTGACCGATTGTAACAAAATTTCACACACTGGCTGGTATTTATACAGGGCTTATTCTTGCAAAATTTAGTGGCAATAGCTGTCACAGCTTCTAATTTAATAGCTTTTAACTGGTCCTTGCTAAACATTTTTTGGTTTCCGGGAGTGTTTTTTATATGAAAGCTATAGTCAAATATGGACCAATTCCTATAAAATTTGATATACTGACCAATAGTTGCATAAAACTTTGCTATACTAAATTTAGTCGTCATAGCTATCACAATTGTACTCAATTTATCAGCATTTATGTGTTTCCCGGGGCGGGGTTATATGGGAGCTCTAACTAAATGTGAACCGATTTCGCCCATTTTCAGTACACAACTTTTGTTACATATCGGAAATACTTTTGTAAAATTTTGTCTCTCTAGCTTTTGTAGTTAAGGAGCTGTCGCGCTTTTATCTGACGGACAGACGGACATAAATCTCCTTTTCTTTTTGTATTTTTGGGTTTCTGTAAGTTTTTTATATGGGAGCTATGGTCAAATGGTGACCGATTGTAACAAAATTTTGCACACTGACTGGCATTCACATAAGACTTCCTTTTGCAAAATTTTGTTGCTGTAGCCCTTTCAGTTAAGGCCCTATCGCGCTTTTATCTAACGGACAGACGGACATAAACCCCCTTTTCTTTTTGTATTTTTGTGTTTCCGTAAGTTTTTTATACGGGAGCTAGGTCAAATGGTGACCGATTGTGACAAAATTTTGCACACTGGCTGGTATTCACATAAGACTTATTTGTGCTAAATTTGGTGGTCAAAGCTACTACAGTTTATCATTTATTGGCATTTAAGTGAATTTCAGGTGGAATTTAGGCTGTTTCCGTATGTTTTTTATATGGGAGCTATGGTTAAATGTGAACCGATTTCGATGAAATTTTACATGCTGCCTAGTGCTTATGGAAAACTTCTAGATACCAAATTTTGTCATCATAGCTATTATAATTTGTCAGTTATTAGCAAATAAGCGACTAGCCCAGACGAGGTTATACGGGAGCTATGGTCAAATGTTAACCGATTTTGCCCAATTTCAATACCAAAATTTTCTCATAAATGAGGAATGCTTTTGCTAAGTATCAGTGAGCTAGCTCTTTTCGTTTAGGCGTTATCGTGATTTCAACAGACAGACAGACAGACAGACGGACAGACAGACGGACATCGCTCAATCGTCTTAGAATTTTATAAGGATTCAGAATATATATCGTTTTTGATTTTTGAGCCAATATTAAGGAAATTACAAACGGAATGACAATCTCAATATACCCCCCATTCTTTTTGATGGTGGGTATAAAAAGGGGATGTTATATATATAAGAACTATAGCCAAATGTTGACCGATATTTACAAAATTTTACATACTGGCTGGTATTAATATAAAGTTTATTTGTGCAAAATTTAGTGACCATAGCTGACATAGTTTATAATTTAATAGCTTTTAACTGGCGTTTTTGGCATTTTAGTGGTTACCGGGAGCGGTTTTTATATGAAAGCTATGGTCAAAAGTGGACCGATTCCAATAAAATTTGACATACTAACTGAAAGTTGCATAAAACTTCTCTGTTCTTAATGTAGTAGTCATAGATTTTGAGAATTTTATTAAATTTGTTAGCATAAATGTGATTCCCGAGGCAGGGTTATATGGGAGCTCTTACTAAATGTGAACCGATTTTACCCATTTTTAGCACACAGATTCTATAATATATCGAAAATATTATTGTTAAATTTTTTCTCTCTAGCTTTTGTATTTAAGGAGCTATCGCGCTTTTCTCTGACGGAAAGACGGACACAGACCGTGTTTTCTTATTGTATTTTTGCGTTTCTGTAAGTTTTTTACATGGGAGCTATGGTCAAATAGTAGCCGATTGTAACAAAATTTTGCACACTGGCTGGCATTCATATAAGACTTCCTTTTGTAAAATTTTGTTACTGTAGCCCTTTTCGTTAAGGCGCTATCGAGCTTTTATCTGACGGACAGACGGACATAAACCCCCTTTTCTTTTTGTATTTTTGTGTTTCCGTAAGTTTTTTATATGGGAGCTATGGTCAAATGGTGACCGATTGTGACAAAATTTTTTTTAGGCGTTATCGTGATTTCAACAGACAGACGGACAGACAGACGGACAGACAGACGGACATCGCTCAATCGTCTTAGAATTTCATAAGGATTCAGAATATATATCGTTTTTGATTTTTGGGCCAATATTAAGGAAATTACAAACGGAATGACAATCTCAATATACCCCCCATTCTTTTTGATGGTGGGTATAAAAAGGGGATGTTATATATATAAGAATTATAGCCAAATGTTGACCGATTATAACAAAATTTTACACACTGGCTGGTATATATAGAGCTTATTCTTGCAAAATTTAGTGACCGTAGCTATCATAGTTTCTAATTTAACAGCTTTTAACTGGCCTTTGCTAAAATTTTTGGTTTCCGTGAGTGTTTTTCACATGAAAGCTAAAGTCAAATATGGACTGATTCCTATAAAATTTGATAAACTGATCAAAAATTGCATAAAACTTCCCTATTTTAAATTTAATCGTCATAGCTATTACAATTGTATTCAATTTATCAGCATTAATGTGTTTCCCGGGGCCGGGTTATATGGGAGCTCTAACTAAATTTGAACCGATTTTGTCCATTTTCAACACACATCTTTTTCAAGATATCCAAAATACTTTTGTAAAATTTTGTCCCTCTAGCTCTTTTCGTTCAAGCGCTAGCGTGCTTTTATCTGACGGACAGACGGACATAAACAACCTTTTCTTTATGTATTTTTGTGTTTCCATAAGTTTTTTATATGGGAGCTATGGTCAAATGGTGACCGATTGTGACGAAATTTTGCACACTGGCTGGCATTGACATAAGACTTCCTTGTGCTTAATTTAGTCTTACTAGCTCTTGTAGTTAAGGAGCTATCACGATTTTATCTGACGGACAGACGGACAAAAATCCCCTTTTCTTTTTGAATTTTTGTGTTTTCGTAAGTTTTTTATATGGGAGCTAGGTCAAATAGTGACCGATTGTGACAAAATTTTGCACACTGGCTGGCATTGATATAATACTTTCTTGTGCCAAATTTAGTGGTTATATCTGTTATACTTTTAGATTTATTGGCATTTAAGTGTATTTTGGGTGAAATTTAGCCTGTTTTCGTAAGTTTTTTGTATGGGAGCTATGGCTAAATGTGAACCGATTTCGATGAAATTTTATATGCTGCCTAGTGCTTATCTAAAACTTCTAGATACCAAATTTTGTCATCATAACTGTCATAATTTGTCATTTATTAGCAAATAAGCGATTAGCCTAGACGAGGTTATACGGGAGCTATGGCCAAATGCTAACCGATTTTGCCCAATTTCAATACCAAAATTTTCTCATAGATAAAGAATGTTTTTGCTAAGTTTCAGTTAGCTAGCTCTTTTCGCTTAGACGTTATCGTGATTTCAACAGACAGACAGATAGACAGACAGACAGATAGACAGACAGACAGACAGACAGACAGACAGACAGACAGACAGACAGACAGACAGACAGACGGACAGACAGACGGACATAGCTCAATCGTCTTAGAATTTCATAAGGATTCAGAATATATATCGTTTTTGATTTTTGAACCAATATTAAGGAAATTACAAACGGAATGACAATCTCAATATACCCCCTATTCTTTTTGATGGTGGGTATAAAAAGGGGATGTTATATATATAAGAATTATAGCCAAATGTTGACCGATTATAACAAAATTTTACGCACTGGCTGGTATATATAGAGAGCTTATTCTTGCAAAATTTAGTGACCATAGCTATCATAGTTTCTAATTTAATAGCTTTTAACTGGCCTTTGCTAAAATTTTTGGTTTCCGTGTGTGTTTTTCACAAGAAAGCTAAAGTCAAATATGGACTGATTCCTATAAAATTTGATAAACTGATCAAAAATTGCATAAAACTTCCCTATTTTAAATTTAATCGTCATAGCTATTACAATTGTATTCAATTTATCAGCATTAATGTGTTTCCCGGGGCGGGGTTATATGGGAGCTCTAACTAAATTTGAACCGATTTTGTCCATTTTCAACACACATCTTTTTCAAGATATCCAAAATACTTTTGTAAAATTTTGTCCCTCTAGCTCTTTTCGTTAAGGCGCTATCGTGCTTTTATCTGACGGACAGACGGACATAAACAACCTTTTCTTTATGTATTTTTGTGTTTCCATAAGTTTTTTATATGGGAGCTATGGTCAAATGGTGACCGATTGTGACGAAATTTTGCACACTGGCTGGCATTGACATAAGACTTCTTTGTGCTTAATTTAGTCTTACTAGCTCTTGTAGTTAAGGAGCTATCACGATTTTATCTGACGGACAGACGGACATAAATCCCCTTTTCTTTTTGAATTTTTGTGTTTTCGTAAGTTTTTTATATGGGAGCTAGGTCAAATAGTGACCGATTGTGACAAAATTTTGCACACTGGCTGGCATTGATATAAGACTTTCTTGTGCCAAATTTAGTGGTTATATCTGTTATACTTTTAGATTTATTGGCATTAAAGTGTATTTTGGGTGAAATTTAGCCTGTTTTCGTAAGTTTTTTGTATGGGAGCTATGGCTAAATGTGAACCGATTTCGATGAAATTTTATATGCTGCCTAGTGCTTATCTAAAACTTCTAGATACCAAATTTTGTCATCATAACTGTCATAATTTGTCATTTATTAGCAAATAAGCGATTAGCCTAGACGAGGTTATACGGGAGCTATGGCCAAATGCTAACCGATTTTGCCCAATTTCAATACCAAAATTTTCTCATAGATAAAGAATGTTTTTGCTAAGTTTCAGTTAGCTAGCTCTTTTCGTTTAGACGTTATCGTGATTTCAACAGACAGACAGACAGACAGACAGACAGACAGACAGACAGACGGACAGACAGACGGACAGACAGACGGGCATAGCTCAATCGTCTTAGAATTTCATAAGGATTCAGAATATATATCGTTTTTGATTTTTGAACCAATATTAAGGAAATTACAAACGGAATGACAATCTCAATATACCCCCCATTCTTTTTGATGGTGGGTATAAAAAGGGGATGTTATATATATAAGAATTATAGCCAAATGTTGACCGATTATAACAAAATTTTACACACTGGCTGGTATATATAGAGCTTATTCTTGCAAAATTTAGTGACCGTAGCTATCATAGTTTCTAAATTAACAGCTTCTAACTGGCCTTTGCTAAAATTTTTGGTTTCCGTGAGTGTTTTTCACATGAAAGCTAAAGTCAAATATGGACTGATTCCTATAAAATTTGATAAACTGATCAAAAATTGCATAAAACTTCCCTATTTTAAATTTAATCGTCATAGCTATTACAATTGTATTCAATTTATCAGCATTAATGTGTTTCCCGGGGCCGGGTTATATGGGAGCTCTAACTAAATTTGAACCGATTTTGTCCATTTTCAACACACATCTTTTTCAAGATATCCAAAATACTTTTGTAAAATTTTGTCCCTCTAGCTCTTTTCGTTCAAGCGCTAGCGTGCTTTTATCTGACGGACAGACGGACATAAACAACCTTTTCTTTATGTATTTTTGTGTTTCCATAAGTTTTTTATATGGGAGCTATGGTCAAATGGTGACCGATTGTGACGAAATTTTGCACACTGGCTGGCATTGACATAAGACTTCCTTGTGCTTAATTAAGTCTTACTAGCTCTTGTAGTTAAGGAGCTATCACGATTTTATCTGACGGACAGACGGACAAAAATCCCCTTTTCTTTTTGAATTTTTGTGTTTTCGTAAGTTTTTTATATGGGAGCTAGGTCAAATAGTGACCGATTGTGACAAAATTTTGCACACTGGCTGGCATTGATATAATACTTTCTTGTGCCAAATTTAGTGGTTATATCTGTTATACTTTTAGATTTATTGGCATTTAAGTGTATTTTGGGTGAAATTTAGCCTGTTTTCGTAAGTTTTTTGTATGGGAGCTATGGCTAAATGTGAACCGATTTCGATGAAATTTTATATGCTGCCTAGTGCTTATCTAAAACTTCTAGATACCAAATTTTGTCATCATAACTGTCATAATTTGTCATTTATTAGCAAATAAGCGATTAGCCTAGACGAGGTTATACGGGAGCTATGGCCAAATGCTAACCGATTTTGCCCAATTTCAATACCAAAATTTTCTCATAGATAAAGAATGTTTTTGCTAAGTTTCAGTTAGCTAGCTCTTTTCGCTTAGACGTTATCGTGATTTCAACAGACAGACAGACAGACAGACAGACGGACAGACAGACGGACATAGCTCAATCGTCTTAGAATTTCATAAGGATTCAGAATATATATCGTTTTTGATTTTTGAACCAATATTAAGGAAATTACAAACGGAATGACAATCTCAATATACCCCCTATTCTTTTTGATGGTGGGTATAAAAAGGGGATGTTATATATATAAGAATTATAGCCAAATGTTGACCGATTATAACAAAATTTTACGCACTGGCTGGTATATATAGAGAGCTTATTCTTGCAAAATTTAGTGACCATAGCTATCATAGTTTCTAATTTAATAGCTTTTAACTGGCCTTTGCTAAAATTTTTGGTTTCCGTGAGTGTTTTTCACAAGAAAGCTAAAGTCAAATATGGACTGATTCCTATAAAATTTGATAAACTGATCAAAAATTGCATAAAACTTCCCTATTTTAAATTTAATCGTCATAGCTATTACAATTGTATTCAATTTATCAGCATTAATGTGTTTCCCGGGGCGGGGTTATATGGGAGCTCTAACTAAATTTGAACCGATATTGTCCATTTTCAACACACATCTTTTTCAAGATATCCAAAATACTTTTGTAAAATTTTGTCCCTCTAGCTCTTTTCGTTAAGGCTATCGTGCTTTTATCTGACGGACAGACGGACATAAACAACCTTTTCTTTATGTATTTTTGTGTTTCCATAAGTTTTTTATATGGGAGCTATGGTCAAATGGTGACCGATTGTGACGAAATTTTGCACACTGGCTGGCATTGACATAAGACTTCTTTGTGCTTAATTTAGTCTTACTAGCTCTTGTAGTTAAGGAGCTATCACGATTTTATCTGACGGACAGACGGACATAAATCCCCTTTTCTTTTTGAATTTTTGTGTTTTCGTAAGTTTTTTATATGGGAGCTAGGTCAAATAGTGACCGATTGTGACAAAATTTTGCACACTGGCTGGCATTGATATAAGACTTTCTTGTGCCAAATTTAGTGGTTATATCTGTTATACTTTTAGATTTATTGGCATTAAAGTGTATTTTGGGTGAAATTTAGCCTGTTTTCGTAAGTTTTTTGTATGGGAGCTATGGCTAAATGTGAACCGATTTCGATGAAATTTTATATGCTGCCTAGTGCTTATCTAAAACTTCTAGATACCAAATTTTGTCATCATAACTGTCATAATTTGTCATTTATTAGCAAATAAGCGATTAGCCTAGACGAGGTTATACGGGAGCTATGGCCAAATGCTAACCGATTTTGCCCAATTTCAATACCAAAATTTTCTCATAGATAAAGAATGTTTTTACTAAGTTTCAGTTAGCTAGCTCTTTTCGTTTAGACGTTATCGTGATTTCAACAGACAGACAGACAGACAGACAGACAGACGGACAGACAGACGGACAGACAGACGGACATAGCTCAATCGTCTTAGAATTTCATAAGGATTCAGAATATATATCGTTTTTGATTTTTGAACCAATATTAAGGAAATTACAAACGGAATGACAATCTCAATATACCCCCCATTCTTTTTGATGGTGGGTATAAAAAACGAGAACAAAAATCTGTTTATACAGAACAAATTGTATTCAATATATTAAAGACAGTGGCATTTTTATGTTACTGAAAGTGTCAGTTCAGAATTCAGGCTGATTTAAATAACTGATTAAAGTTCAGACAATGAATCTTATTTAAGAATTTTTATAAAAAAAATCTTTTAGGAAATGTCAAAAGTTTAGCAAGGGGGGGTTTAATTGGAAACTGATGAAGAATTTTAAAGAAACTGAAAAAGGGGTCTTACATATTGAAATTTAAAAACTTTAAACTATATTGAAGAAAATATTAAATTAAATAAATATTTTTTTGAAAAATTTTATTAAAAAAGTTTAACATATGTAAGTGTTGTGTACTAGAATCAAAATTCATCACAATTATTAACCCTAGAACGTCATCCTTCCTTAAAATGACGACTGAGGATTTTATTTTCAAATAAAAACCGTAGTCAAAATGACGAAGGATGACATTAGTATATGTAAAATAAACATGACGTTTTAGGGTTAATTACACAGTGCTAGTTGGAAAAAACAATAAAAGGGAGACCTGGTGGTTAAAAATAATTCGAGTTCGCTGAATTCAATGGTGCTAACCATTTGCTAGGTTAGATCTTATTTTCGATATATAGAGTTATTATTATTATAAACATGTAAGAAAAGCTATAGTCGGTCAAGCCCGCCTATATAATACCCTTCACTACTGAGGTCAATTGTGGACCAACAATTTTACAAGTTTTATTTAAGTTTATTTTTTCAAAATTACAAGATTTGTGTGGATTTATTTTATTTCCGGCTAAGGGCCTGATATGCTAGCTATGTGGATCAATTGTTATGTTTGGTTATAGGTTTATAATTACAAAATATTTATATGTGCAAAGCTTAAGTAACCAAATACATTTATATTTAGATTTATGCTTTTCCGATTATTTTTTTACTACTTTTGAGAATGTGTCTTGTATGTGAGGTATAGTCAAATATGGGCCGATTCCTACAAAATTAGGTACACTGATTAAGGTTATCATAAGCAATATTTGTGCTGAATAGTACTAAAATACAGCTGAACTTATGGCTGCAATGGAACAAAAACTCTATTCCGGGAAGGCATCCCTATGGGTGGTACCCGAAACAGTAATAAGATATTGCCCAAAAATATAGGATCACCACTAAACTCATAACATTTCGTATTTTTGCCACTAAATATCACCCAATATCAAAGAAAGTTCTAGTAGACATTCCTCAATGACTGGGCAATAAAATTTAGTATTAGCTTTATCAAAAGAAAACTATGCATCTACTTAAATGATGTCCAAAAATGTACTTTTTCGCGAAATTTTACGATTTCAAGTCGCAGGTATGGCGAAACCATATGAGATATCAAACTGAATTTGGGATTTTATTACCGCATCTGTCTTTTTTAACATGCCGATTAAAAATTTTTAAATTTTGAATATTTTTTTAACAAAATTTTCTAAAACTTAAAAGGTGAGTTTTGAAACGGCCCTTAAAAAAAGCACCATTTTCCAGTATAAAGAAAAACTATGTGAATTTAATTATATTTTAATAAATATCAACTATTTAATACTTATAAGTCTAAAGATGATAAGAAAAGTCTTACTCTAATGTAATTTTTTTTTTGCTGCATATCCTTAGGCGTGTTGAAAAGGAAACGAATTTTCTGGGGCAAATTGCAATAACTTCAAAACTACTGCATGAATTTTTAGTTTTTATGACTCTAATCAAAGCTGATTTAGTTGTCTTCTACATTTAATTATTGGTTTTGCCAAAAACATATCATTATTGGTTGAAATTTACCAAAAACCGAAAAAAGTCCCATTTTTCCCCTTAGAAATGGGTCGTAGAAATAAATGTCCAGGGAGTGATTCTGAGTCTATTGGTATACTAAAGGTTTTAAGACAATATTTCTATGCGTTACAAACATCAGCACAAACCCACCTATGGTGGTGAAGCGTATAAAAATGGAGGAGATTGTGCAATAAATATTCGCTTAACTCGAAAACTGTTTATTTTCATGAACTAAGTAAAAAAATCGAAACTCGGCAACAAAATTATCTTTCCGAAACACTAATTATGTTTTTAATCCGAGCAAAACGTTTTAGAAATATTTTTTTTTTTTGCAAAAAAAAATTTTCTTTTTTGAAATAAGAGTCTATTTTGATTAAAATGACCATTTCTGACATCACTTATGAGTTAAAAATTATCTTTTTTGTGAGAAAATGGTTCCCTTCATGCGACTCTTCAAAAAGAGTCTTTAATGACTCGTTTTTCTGATTAGAAAAACGACGTGCTAACCAACTAAGCCACATCACCCATAAGGAGATACGAGTCTTTTTGTGGCATTTTTTTTTTTATCACCTAATAATAGTAACTAGTTAATTAAGCACATATTACAAGACGATTAGGACGATTAGACGATTAGCAAGCGACTAGTTAAAAATAGCACAAAAAACTATTTTTAACTAGTCGCTTGCCAATCGTCTATGAGTCTTCTTGTACACTTTTTTGATCACCAAACTGATTGCACATATTCTGCTTTCAAATGGTCGCTTTCAAGGTATTTTCTGAGACTTTTTGTTGTCTGTTCTGATCACCAAACTGATTAAAATAGTATAAAAAACAGTCGTATTGGGATCGTTTGCACGATAAGATTTTGACTGTATGCATTCTGCAAGAATTGTTTGTGCTTTTGTAAGCTAGTCATTTTATAAGCGTTTTAAAGAGTCTTTTTGGAATCTTTTTTAGATCACCAAGCCGATTAATCAGTTTTTGATCACCTATACGAATCCCAAAAGACTGATTTTGCTAATGTTATCGTCAACAATCAGCAAATTGCTAGCTGGGTTACCATCAATCAAAATTAGCCGAGGAAAGAAGTTTTTTACATTAATAAATAATAGCAATAAATTAGAATCCTAGTGCAATACATTTAAGTTAATATTTTTAATAAATTTGTTTGTTCATACAATTTTTTTATCAAAAATTTGAATTGTTTTTTAATAACACAAAATTGAATGACAATTTCCTCTAAAAATCGTTGACAAAATATTTTTTTGAGTCATAAAATATTCCAATCAAATTTCTAACATTCGTAAATTTTTATTGAAATATAACAAAGTATTGATACGTATTTTAAATAAATATTTTCTTTTTTCATGATAATTTTATTGTTTTATAATATAAATTTAAAGAATGCCTACTACTACTACTTCTTTTTTGTCTATTCTTATTCAAAGCTTTCAAAATTGGACAGTTACAAATTTGATAACTTTTATATTATATTCTTAAGATTTTTTTATTGATCTTGGAGATAGTTCCACCGATCAATAAACTTTTATGTGGGTTTTGGAGGTCTTTTCTTAAAAAAAAATAAAAAATAAATATTTGTTATTTTTTCTCTCTGGGTTTTCTTTTTATACATACACGATCGTTCGTCGATCATAATTAATTTTACTATGGTAGTAGCCTATAGTAAGTAGCCCCAGCTAAAAACTCATAAAGTTCCAAATGAAAATAATAAAAGAAACACTAACAATAATTATAATGAATAAAATCTTGGTTCATTTTCGTTTTGAACCAAACACAAAACAGAAAAAGAAGCCAGAAAGCTAAAGAAAATATTAACAAAAAGACAAAAAAAAAAAACGAAGAAATACTAAAAACTGAATAAAAATATGAAAAATTTAAATAATGAGACGACATTTCGAACGCATAAAATCGTCATAATAATTTTTGATATATGAAGCTGCACAGCAGTTGAAGCGCTGATATCAAACGAATTCTTACCGAGATAAAAATATATGAACACACGCTTTAAAATTATTATTATTATTACAAAAACAACAATATTAATAATAAAAAAATAAGAATTTCATATGTGATAAAGGAGGGACAGACCCAGACTAAGATTCGGACAATACCAAACAAATGAAGGAGAGAAAATTTAAGAAGCTGAAAGTTTGTAGAATATTGGTAATGGTCGAATTTCAAATACTCTGAGTTACTCTGCTGGGGACCTCTGGTATGTTAGGCGGATGACATTAAAATCCAACCTATTCACACGACCCCAAAGCTCGATATAAACCGATAGAAGCCGTTGTCTACCACAAAAGCATTAAGTTTTGATAGAAGCGCTCCTTGCCACAGTCTATCGAACGCCTTGGAAATAGCAAGTGCTATAACCAGGAATAGGCAGCCCATACCACCAGTAGCCGATTAATATTTTTATTTTCGTTAACACCACGATCATTAATAAAACTCGTGAAAATGAGTATTAAAATGATTCAGCTGGAATTTGGATGTTAACAGAGTTATTTAATGCCGCTTTATTAAAGAAAAGACAAAAACAAAATAGGCAAGAAACAAATCAAAATCCAATTTAGAGAAAAAAATACGTGGTTCGAGAGAACAATGAATCTCGAACATTGTTGCCATGACACTATTATTTTTGTAATCATTGGTAATATTTTTGTAAATGTTGGAAATATTTTTCAAAACAGAAATAAATTCTAATATTAAAAAATTTTTAGATTTTTAGATATCGTGAGCTTGTATTCAATACCGACCATGAACCAAATAAAATATTTTTAAAGAGAGTCAAAAAAGTGTTTAATATCCAAAATATTTTTATATAAGTCAATATTTCCTCTACAATATATTTAAGCCAATAACTGCCTTAATAGATTTTTCCCTCCCTTAATAGATTGGTTCATAGTCGGTATTGAATATAGGCTAACGATTTTTTTATACAAAAAATGTTAATAAAAATATTTTTCTTTGGAAAATTGTTCGATAAAAATTAGATTTTATAGAAAATTTTTATCGAAAAATATTTTTATATCAAAAAATTTTCAAATCTTCTATAGAAGAATTTTTGATAAAAAAATGTTCTTTAGAAAAATTTTCCATAGAAAAATTTTTTATAAAAAAAAATTGTAGATTTTGATAAAAAAAATTTCTATATAAAAATTATTGATAAAAAAATTTTCTATAAAAAAAATTTTGATAAAAAAATTTTGTATAGAAAAATTTTTGATAAAAAAATTTTGTATAGAAAAATTTTTGATAAAAAAATTTTCTATAGAAACATTTTTGATAAAAAAATTTTCTATAGAAAAATTTTTGATAAAAAAAAATTTCTATAGAAAAATTTTTGATAAAAAAATTTCTATAGAAAAATTTTTGATAAAAAAATTTCTATAGAAAAATTTTTGATAAAAAAATTTCTATAGAAAAATTTTTGATAAAAAAATTTCTATAGAAAAATTTTTGATAAAAAAATTTCTATAGAAAAATTTTTGATAAAAAAATTTTCTTGCACAGATAAATATTTTGTCAATATACCCCAATAGCCAAAATTTGGTAATAATCGGTCCACAATTGACCCTAACCCCCATATCAGGCCCTTAGCCGGAAATGACGTAAATCTCGAATTTTTGAAAAAGTAGCACTAAGTATGTGTATGTATGTCTCTAAGACTTAAGGAAAACTTGTTTAATTGTTGATCCATATTTGACCTTAGTAGTGAAGGGTATGATATAGTCGGGCTTGACCGAATATAGCTTTTCTTACTTGTTTTTAAGTGAAATTGTAGTCATGAAGGGGTTAATTGCATAACAATTTTCAATTTCTTGAATACAAAAATTTTAAAATTTTTCAAAATATTTATAATTTGGTTCAAAAATCTTAAAAAACAATATTTAACGATTTATAAATTTAAATTTGATTTTTAACCAAAAATTCCATTAACCTTGTACACGTACGTTATCCATTAAACATTACACTTCCAAGTCATTCGTAGGGTGAAGGTTATAAAATCAAACAAACTCGGAATACTCGAATATACGTGAACATAAACAGAAACAAATTTAAAATTGTATTGTATAAAGTTTTTTTATTTTTTTTTTAAATCAACAACAACAAAAAATAAGAATAAATGAACAATTTGAATATTTAGTCGATTTGTAAAGAAAACATTCATTAAAAAAATAAAAATTTGATTCTTTTATTTCGTAAATTTTTCGTTGACTTCATAACATAAATTCCTACATATGGTTCGAGGGATATGGGTGTAGGTAAGCAAAGAATGTTGGATGGTTGAATGGCTGATGGGGCTAATGGGGAACAATGGACAAATGGATGGCTAAAAATTATGAGCTGTGAGCAGTAGCAGCAAAACGCTTAACACTATAAAACACCAACAGCAGCATCAACATCAACAACATTCCCAGCAGATGAGTCTTTCTTAAATGTTTTTTCATATTTTAGAAAATATTTTTTCATTATTTAACAAAATCAAATAATGATAAGCATTTAAAGCTGGTGGGTTCAAGAAAAATAAAAAATATTTCTTCTTTATGTTTTTGTTGTATTATTATTATTTTTCTTCAACAAAAACCAATACAAAATTTGAAAAAAAAAATAAGAAAAAATTGGTTACCAAATCAAAATATACAAAATAACACAAAATGTTAAAAAATGGAAGAAGAAAAAAAGAAGTAAAATAATCGTAACAATGTTATTAGTCGTACAACAGCGGATTAGGCTACCGGCGATTTCATCGTCCACACATTCTCCATATAAATACACATAACCCCTACAAGCCTAAATGCTGGCTGGATAGATGGACTAAATGACCGAACGACTCAACTGAATGGGTGTGCGGCTTATAGGAAGATGATTTTTTTGGTCTAGAGCAGAGCTTACAGATGTGTATAGAAATATGTTTAAATATTTTTTTTCTTTTTTCGAAAACTTCATGGCTGCAAAACATTTATGGTAACTGCCGCTGCTTGTATTATGGCGGTGCTTAATCAAGAAGCAACGAAGGGCTTTCTTCGTTGCTCTTAACTGTCCAGCTCTGCCATCATCATGATGCCACCGCCACCACCATCACCATCGTGGTATTATTATTATTAATTCTTGAAGATTTTAAGTCTTTAGTTTATATTACAATAAGCGTCTGTATTAATTAAAATTTACACAGTTAGTCAATACAGTAGCTATAGAAGAGCTTAAATCCCTTCACAGCGGTATCATCTCTTTACGACTTTAACTACTTATACATAAGCTTGTGTTCGATTTTTTTGTGTAATTAATGCTGACCAATGTCGAGGTAACCTGGGTGAAATTGTCAATAGCTTTTTGTCACCAATAAGAAAGTAGAACAGGAATAAGATGTTTTTGAGAATAAATTTTAATATGTATTGAAAATGGAAACAAATATTACAAGTTATTAGAACGTCCAAAAAATTTCCGATCTAATCTTACATTAGACATTACACTAAAATTAAGTTCCATTTCTGAGTGGTTAACACTTTGACTCCTAATCATATTATGCTTGTATTCAGCCTGGGTTCGAGTGCCGTTCACGACAACATCAATTTCTAGAAGCATTATTTTCTTTAAAAGTTCCCAGCAAAACTTTTCATTACCAAATAATGAGTTAAACAGCTAAACTATTGAACACGAACTACTTACTCATTCACTGTTTAAGTCATTACATTAACATGGAGATGTCATTATCATGGGGAGGCAAGTACTTACCAATTGCAGAAAAGTAATGACTTGGGTAAGCAATTGGAAAACAACAACAAAAACTTTTTTATTGTTTTATTAAAAAAATATATATTTTTAAACGAAATACAATTTTTTTTTATGATCCCACCCGAACCCAGACCCCTACGACTGCTAGGCGGAGACCCGTCCACTGAGCTACTTACTATGTTGAAAATTTACAAGCTTATAATTAATATAATATATATAATATAATAATATAATATATATATATTATACAATTTTTATTTTTAGATCCAAAATCATGTGACAATAACTTTGGTTTTCCCAGTTTTTTTTTGCTTTGTTGTAATTTTTGGGAAAATATTTCTATACGATTTTTTATAAATGTTTAATGCTTTGTTTATTAAATAAACAATTAAGAAGTTTTTTTTAATAATTTTGGTATAAGTTTTTATAAAACATTGACTCTTACTTACTTAAATGGCCTATAGTTACAACCTGTTAAGGTCAATTAGAATTAGATTAGAATTAAATGGACTTCGGTCTTGTGAAAATATTCTCCAAATTTATAGGCCAAGCTTTGAAAAATGTTCCTCTACTTGGTCTTTCCATGGAAGTTTCGGACGTTCTCTTCTAACATTAATTCTAATTTGATCCTCTTCATAGTAATTGTTTTTCCCAAGAAAGGGTTACTAGCCCGTCGTCCTAATCCATTTTAATCGTTCTTATGGGACAACTCTCGGTACATGTTAGCTCACTACTTGAATGGGTGTTAAACTAGTTCCCCGGGTGATACCACAAGGAGGTCAGTATCCACAATTGAGATGAAGGATGGCTCAGATAAGTTGGGCTTACCAAGTTAAGACCAATCAGAACCGTGTTTTTTATCCAACATCCCCTACATAATCAAAATTGACTCATGATGGTATTTTTTCATTACCGTCAGTTAGTTTTCCAACATTTTTTTTTTTTTAGAAGGAAATATTTAAGTTCTTAAAATTCAAAAATCATTTAAAAATACTCTTTTAATAAAAAAAAATCTTGGTCCTGGTGGGATTTGAATCTGGGCGATTCAGTTTAAATTACCATCTTTATTACAAATATTTAAGTACTTCTGTAATAACTAATTAGTTATTCGGAGGGTATGTTGTAGTCATTACAACGTAGAGTACTTGACATTACCAAAGTTTTGCTGGGTTATCAATTTTCACAGCATTCTCCTTCGGCTGTAAGTGTACAGCAATAAGACGCCGTCGATGTAAAACAAATAAAATTGGATGTAGAACAAAGCTTCTAAATAACAACGAATAACGCAAGTGCACTGTTCTAAAAATAGACATGACGTGCAATTTCACTGTAAAATAATATAAAATAAGCTGTATCTGTATGTTTTTGAGAATAAATTTTAATATGTATTGAAAATGGAAACAAATATTACAAGTTATTAGAACGTCCAAAAAATTTCCGATCTAATCTTACATTAGACATTACACTAAAATTAAGTTCCATTTCTGAGTGGTTAACATTTTGACTCCTAATCATATTATGCTTGTATTCAGCCTGGGTTCGAGTGCCGTTCACGACAACATCAATTTCTAGAAGCATTATTTTCTTTAAAAGTTCCCAGCACAACTTTTCATTACCAAATAATGAGTTAAACAGCTAAACTATTGAACACGAACTACTTACTCATTCACTGTTTAAGTCATTACATTAACATGGGGTTGTCATTATCATGGGGAGGCAAGTACTTACCAATTGCAGAAAAGTAATGACTTGGGTAAGCAATTGGAAAACAACAACAAAAACTTTTTTGTTGTTTTATTAAAAAAAAATATATTTTTAAACGAAATACAATTTTTTTTTTATGATACCACCCGAACCCAGACCCCTGCTAGGCGGAGACCCGTCCACTGAGCTACTTACTATGTTGAAAATTTACAAGCTTATAATTAATATAATATATATAATATAATAATATAATATATATATATTATACAATTTTTATTTTTAGATCCAAAATCATGTGACAATAACTTTGGTTTTCCCAGTTTTTTTTTTTGCTTTGTTGTAATTTTTGGGAAAATATTTCTATACGATTTTTTATAAATGTTTAATGCTTTGTTTATTAAATAAACAATTAAGAAGTTTTTTTTTAATAATTTTGGTATAAGTTTTTATAAAACATTGACTCTTACTTACTTAAATGGCCTATAGTTACAACCTGTTAAGGTCAATTAGAATTAGATTAGAATTAAATGGACTTCGGTCTTGTGCAAATATTCTCCAAATTTATAGGCCAAGCTTTGAAAAATGTTCCTCTACTTGGTCTTTCCATGGAAGTTTCGGTCGTTAAGGTCAATTAGAATTAGATTAGAATTCCATGGACTTCGGTCTTGTGAAAATATTCTCCAAATTTATAGGCCAAGCTTTGAAAAATGTTCCTCTACTTGGTCTTTCCATGGAAGTTTCGGACGTTCTCTTCTAACATTAATTCTAATTTGATCCTCTTCATAGTAATTGTTTTTCCCAAGAAAGGGTTACTAGCCCGTCGTCCTAATCCATTTTAATCGTTCTTATGGGACAACTCTCGGTACATGTTAGCTCACTACTTGAATGGGTGTTAAACTAGTTCCCCGGGTGATACCACAAGGAGGTCAGTATCCACAATTGAGATGAAGGATGGCTCAGATAAGTTGGGTTTACCAAGTTAAGACCAATCAGAACCGTGTTTTTTATCCAACATCCCCTACATAATCAAAATTGACTCATGATGGTATTTTTTCATTACCGTCAGTTAGTTTTCCAACATTTTTTTTTTTTTAGAAGGAAATATTTAAGTTCTTAAAATTCAAAAATCATTTAAAAATACTCTTTTAATAAAAAAAAAATCTTGGTCCTGGTGGGATTTGAATCGGGGCGATTCAGTTTAAATTACCATCTTTATTACAAATATTTAAGTACTTCTGTAATAACTAATTAGTTATTCGGAGGGTATGTTGTAGTCATTACAACGTAGAGTACTTGACATTACGAAAGTTTTGCTGGGTTATCAATTTTCACAGCATTCTCCTTCGGCTGTAAGTTTACAGCAATAACACGCCGTCGATGTAAAAGAAATAAAATTGAATGTAGAACAAAGCTTCTAAATAACAACGAATAACGCAAGTGCACTGTTCTAAAAATAGACATGACATGCAATTTCACTGTAAAATAATATAAAATAAGCTATATCTCTCCTATTCACCATTTTTTACCTCTTTACTAGCCCCTTTACAAAGAAGGTAAACCTATATACAATTGCATAGGCAGTATTTGCCTATGTGTTATTTTTGTGAACTTTTACCATAATTACACTGGTCAACTGCTTAAATTATTAGGTGTACAACTTTGATTTCGCCGTTTTGCAATAGATGGCTGTAGCGGTAAGTGGTAGATGAAGTAAACATAGCGTAGATGTCATACAATAAGCTAAGGTATTTGTAAACATAACGCCATCGAAATATAAGTCGATTTGTTTCTGCATCATAAAGTTATTCTTGCAAAGTTTGAAAAGAAACAGTACCTTATTATGTTGTACTGAAATTATGCACACACAAAAGTTATTTATTTAAAAGTACCTAACTAAGTCGGAAACAAAGTTAAGTACATAAAGGCACAATAAAAAACAAGGTACTTTATAATAACGTACCGTTCTCTAGGATTTTAGGGTATTTATACCCTTCGCCATCATAGGTGGAAAGGTTATTATAAATTTGTGCTGATGTATGTAATATTTGTCTAGTCTAGTAGTATACTAATAGAGAATCACTTTTTGAGTCGATTTAGCGATGTCAGTCCGTTCGTCTGGCTTTACGGCTGGCTGGCTGAACCCCCATGTAAACCATGTAATCAAACTACAGGACGCAATTCTAAAGATAATTTGATGAAATTTGGCGCAGATCATTTTTTATAGGGGGACTATGACTATTAAAATTCGTCAAAATCGGTCCATTATTTATGGTACCTGTAATAGGTCCCACTTCCCGGAATTGATATTTTGGCCACAAATATCAACATTTTTTCATGAAATTTAGAACAAATACTGTTTATGTAAATCAAAATCATTGTACCAAATTTCTTTGAAATCGGTCCACATCGCATACAAACTCTTCTGTCAAAACGCACTAAATGAGACAAAAATCACAAAAACGCTCATAATTCTGAAGATAATGAGAATTTTGAGTTTATTTTTTGCATAAATAATTTTTGTAAAAACTGCAATCAATTTGCAAATTTCGAGATAATCTGTCCACATTTGACCCTAGCTCTCATATCAGTCCAAATGACGGAAACAGCTTAACAGCCTATCCCACGATATCGAACGTTTTCTATTGTTCGCATTTTCAACGAAAAACAGCTGATTTGCGTCCCACTTAAAGTTTTCAGTACGACAAGTCGAAAAAAATGAATGCCAACGATAACGTAAACACTTTAATATAAAATTGCGCCCCACTATGTCATTTATCTGCCAGCTGCACGAAAACATATGTCAAAATCACTCACACATGTTTTAGCTTTCGTTTCCATAAAAAAAAGCTTAAAAACTTTATTATTTTAAAAAAAGGAACTTTCCCAGTAAAACTTTTCATTACCAAATAATGAGTTAAACAGTTAAACTATTGAACACGAACTACTTACTCATTCGCTGTTTAAGTCATTACATTAACATGGGGATGTCATTGAAGGGAAGTACTTACCAATTGCAGAAAAGTAATGACTTGGGTAAGCAATTTGAAAGCAACAACAACAACAGCAACAACTTTTTTGTTGTTGTTTTATTAAAAACATATATTTTTAAACGAAATACAAAATTTTTTTTATGATCCCATGGGGGCTCGAACCCAGACCCTCCGACTGCTAGGCAGAGACTCTTCCACTGAGCTACTTCATATGTTGAAAACTTAGCAGTTTATAATTAATATAAACAATTTTTATTTTTAGATCCAAAATCATGTGAAAATAACTTTGTTTTTTTGCTTTGTTGTAATTTTTGGAAAAATATTTTTATACGATTTTTTGTAATTATTTTAAAACTTTTTTAAAATTATTTTAAAACTTAAACAATTTAAATCTTCTTTTTTGTATAAGTTTTTACAAAAGATTGACTCTTACTTACTTAAATGTTACAACCTGTTAAGGTCAAAGTCCGAGCATATTTTAGAATTCCATGGACTTTGAAAAATGTTCCTCTACTTGGTCTTTCTATCGAAGTTTCGGACATCCTCCTCTAACATTAGGTAGTGGGACATTTGAATTCTAATTTTATCCTCTTCATTGTATTTTTTTTTTTCAAGAGAGGGTTACTAGCGCGTAATCCTAACCCATTTTTATCGATCTTATGGGACAACTCTCGGAACATGTTAACTCACAATATTAATGGGTGTTAAACTAGCTCCCCGGGTGATACCATGAGGAGGTGTGTGTCCACAGTTGAGATGAAGGATGACCCAGATAAGTTGGGCTTACCAAGTTAAGACCAATTAGAATCGTGTTTGGTATTCAACGTCCCCTACATAATCAAAATTAAGTCATGATGGTATTTTTTCATTAACGTGAGTTAGTTTTACAATTTTTTTTTTACAGAAGATAATATTTAAGTTCTTCATTTAAAAAGACTCTTTTAATAAAAAAAAAACTAAAAAAAATTGTTGCCCTTGGTGGGATTTGAACCGGGGCCATTCAGTTTAAATTACCATCTTAATTACAAATAAGTACTTCTGTAATAACTTATTATTTATTCGGATGGTATGTTGTAGTCGTTACAAGGTAACCAGTTATCAGAGTACTTGCCATTACCAAAGTTTTGCTGGGTTATTTTATTGAACAAAAATTTTAAGACATAATTTTAACATTTTCCCCAAGAATAGGCTTCAGAGATTGGTACAAATTGTATTAAAAAAACATTTTGGAAAAATTTTATTTACCTTAAATGCACAATGTTGTATATTGATAGAAAAATTTACAAATTTCAGCGCTTTTTTTTCTTAAATTGTTGATAAATTTGTCGAACTGTCGATTAGGCAACATTGAAATTTGACAATTTTCAAATATCTTACATTTCGAAACGTAAAGCCAGAAGAACGATAAGTCTTAAGATAGTGGGACGCTGATTCGAACGAAAATGGGTGACTTGCTTTCGTTTGGATAATTTTTCGTTCGACATCGTGGGACAGGCTGTAAATATATAACAGCCTATCCCACGATATCGAACGTTTTCAATCGTTCGCATTCTCAACGAAAAACAGCTGATTTGCGTCCCACTAAAAGATTTCAGTACGACAAGCCAAACGAAAATGAATGCGAACGATAACGTAAACACTTTAATATAAAATTGCGTCCCATTATGTCATTTATCTGCCAGCTGCACGAGAATATATGTCAAAATCATTCGCACATGTTTTAGATTTCGTTTTCATCAAAAAAGCGTAAAAAAAACTTTATTTATTTTATTGGAAAAAAATTTAATATATAATTTTAACATTTTCCACAAGAATAGGCTCCAGAGATTCGTACAAATTGTATTAAAAAAATATTTTGGAAAAATTGTATTTACCTTAAATGCACAATGTTGTATAATAATAGTCAAATTTACAAATTTCAGCGGTTTTTTTTCTTAAATTGTTGATAAATTTGTCGAACTGTCGTTTAGGCAATATTGAAATTTGACAATTTTCAAATATCTTACGTTTCAAAACGTAAGCCAGAAGAACGATAACTCGAAAGATAGTTGGACGCTTATTCGAACAAAAATGGGTGACTTACTTTCGTTTGCATAATTTTTCGTTCGACATCGTGGGATAGGCTGTAAATTTTGGAAAAATGTTTGTATGATGGCAAAATTTAGCAATTATTTGTCTTTATACAGGAAAAAGAACATCTTTGGCCTTAGTGGTGAAGGGTATCGTATGGTTGGGCTTGACCGACTATAGCACTTTCTTACTTGTTTTTTACTATAACTAGTTATAGCAAATGAATTGTTTGCCCTTGGCTAAATTAAACCAATAAGTGAACCTAGTATCAGACTATAGCTGGACATAAAACTGAATATAAAACATAACCAGAACTGAAGTAGAACTAACTTAGAACTTAAAAAGTGGCAGAACTAAAATTAACCCTAGAACTGAACTAAACAAAGAATTGGAGTTGACATGAGAACTAAAAGAATGTTACGTTGTTAAACCTGCATTGACAACCTTTAAGATGTGATTCGACATAGAGATCAAAAATATTTCACCTTAATAGGTTTCTATTTTCTCTAAGATGCGTAATTCCAGTTCAAAGAAATTTTTCCAAATTAAATCATTTCACTTTTTAAGTGTTTGTACACACAGCCCATCTAAGTAATTTTCTCACGCACAATTATTTGAACCAATTCCCGAAAAAAAATCCAGCTAAAATCAACACCTTTTATCTCTATTTTATGGGTAAGACAATGGAATGGCTTAATAATTTACATTTGAGCAATTTTCAATCGAATAAACAATAAACATCAAAAATACTCAATATTATACTTAAATATTTGAAATAGTTGAAACTAATTATTGTTATGATTTTGAAAACGAAATTCTAAGAATGTGCAAAGACGTAGAATTTCCATTATTGAATAATCAAGAAAATGATTGACACAGGTAATCTTTACATTACATTACTTTACCTTTTTCTTTTCATTTAATTTCTTTAGTGACGTATTTTGTATTCAGGTCATGAAGAGAAATTAAACGTTTCATATGCAGGGTGTAATTGTTGTTGGCGGATTTAAATTGGTTTTCATTTTTTGAAAATCAATCTTGAACTTTTTTGAAAAGAAAATGATTTTTAATTTCAATTTCAAGACTAGTGGCAAATAGTGCTAACATACTGTTAGCACTATTTCTTTTCTTTAGTGTTTCTTTAAATTATAGAGGGTATTGTATAGAAATATGGAACAATTGTATCATAGAGGTTACCTATGGCAAGCAAATATTGAATGCACTACAGAAAACAGTGAGGTAAAGGAGTTAAATCTCTACTATAAATGAAATCCGAGTAAAATACATATATATTGCCCTTTACGAATACATTCCTTTTATTCACTGTTCACATATGGGTTAAAAACGTATGTGTATATTTCCACATACTAGATGTTATATTTAAAAATGGCTTCGGCTTTTCTCTAACTTTATTCATACATCCATGATTATTGCCCAGATAATCCGGCTATTCATTGAAATTGCATACAAACTTACAAAAACACACACACAGATTGCACCAATTGAATACTGAAAGGCTGCTCCAGTCCTCTACATTCACACAATACAGGACTTAGGAAGGACGACCGACGTTGTCTAACTACTTATTTTCATTTTATTTTATTGTTTTTGTAAAATAAAAGTTGAAAATTTAAAATAATTTCGAATAAAGAGCAGACAAGACAACAATAAAACAATAAATATTAGGTTCAAACTACTCGTCAATACAAAAGGCAACAAAAAAAAAAAATAACAAGAGAAAAATTTGAAAAAAACATTTGAAATTGAAATAGAATTTTGATGGCAAAACAATAAAGATGATGAAAGGAATCGATCACCTTTGCAGCCCTTTTCGAAATAGAGACAAATGTAGGGATTTAACATAAACATTCAGGACGAACGAATGATGAGGATGATGATGAGGGAGATGATGAGAGAAGGCCTTCAACTTGAACACACAAATAGAAAAAAGGTCAAAAGAAAATGAATTTGAAAGTAATTGTTTGAAAATTGTTAGAAAAACATTTTGAAATCCGTCTGCCAAGTTTTATAAATCTTTTATGCTCATCTTAGCTTGTAACAATAACGGTAAAGACGAACTAAAAACAAACTAATAACCCGAAACAATTGAAAGTTATTTGTTTTTATAGTTGTTGTCTTCTATTAGCCAAATTAATTTTCGTAGAAAGACATGTTTCAAAACAAATTGTACATCGAAATTAACAACATACAGTTCTTAATTCAATTTGAGATTAGAGTCTAGCTTCAGTTCTAGTTTTATTCCTAGATTTAGTTCTCTGTTCAGTTTCCAGTTTCGGAGTTATGTACATTTTCAAGTGTAGTTCTATGTTTTCTTACCTAAATGGCCTATATTTACAACCTGTTAAGGTTAAACTCAGAGCATATTTCAGAATTCTATGCGCTTCTGCTACCTAGGAAGTATAATCTCAAAAAACGAGAAGATATCCCAAATAGATTATGTAAAGCAGCTTTTGGTATTCTTCATAAGCTCTGGAAATCTCAAAATATCTCGACTACAGGCCCTTCAGATTTGCCTATTTGTCAGCTTTTTGGCGATGTTTAACCTGAAAAATAGTAAAGTGCCGATATGTAGATTTTGGTTAGAAAATTTGTATACTAACGAAAAACCAGCCTAACCTTAAAGTTTTAACGGCTTTTTTTTAACATGTATAACAAATCAGATATTAAAACACAATATAAGTTTTCTAAAATTCCGATACATTGGAATTTAGAGTCAAAATTTCTGAACGAAAAAAAAAATGTTTAATAAAAAATTGTGCTATATTAAATTTTTTTATAGAAACATCAATATACATTTTTTTTATGGGAAAATTTTCTATTTAAAATTGTTTTCGCCGAAAAATTTTTAATATACATTTTCGTCTATAGAAAAATTTTATATTTAAATTCTTTTCTGTAGTGAAAATTCAAAAATTTTTTCTGTGGCAAAATTTTCCACTTAAAATTTTTTCTTTCGAAAATTTCTACATATAAATCTTTTTGTAAAGAACAATTTCTCATATATAATTTTTTTGATAGAAAAATTTGCCATAAAAAATTTTTTGTATAGAAAAATTGTCTACATAAAATTTGTTCGTATTAATTATTTTTATCAAAAATTTTTCTATAGAAAATTTTTTTATCAAAAATTTTTCTATAGAAAATTTTTTTCTATAAAAAATTTTTTTTTATCAAAAATTTTTCTATTTTCTGTAGATCAAAAATTCAAAAATTTTTTATATAGAAAATTTTTTTATCAAAACATTTTCTATAGAAATTTTTTTTTATCAAAAATTTTTCTATAGAAAATTTTTTTTATCAAAAATTTTTCTATAGAAAATTTTTTTATCAAAAATTTTTCTATAGAAAATTTTTTTATCAAAAATTTTTCTATAGAAAATTTTTTTATCAAAAATTTTTCTATAGAAAGTGCTGATGACGTCCTGTGGCGGGACAGAAATTGCAATCCACTAGCCGCGTTCAAAAATAATTTTTTCAGTTTTTCTCCACATTATAACTTTCAAATTTTCAAATTAATAATTTGAAAATTAAAAATGAACTCAAGCCTGATAAATCCTAATTTTTCAATTAATTCAATTTAAAGTTCGAATAATTAATTACCAGAAAATCTTTTTATCAAAAATTTTTGTATAGAAAATTTTTTTGTCAAAAATTTTTCTATAGAAAATTTATGAAAATTTTTCAAAAGAAAAAATTTTCATATTAAAATTTTTTCTATACAAAAATTTTGATATTAAATTTTTTTCTGTACAATCATTTTAATATTAATTTTTTTTTTTTTATAAAAAAATTTTTATATTAAAATTTTTTCTCTGGAAAAATTTTGATATTAAAATTTTTTCTCTGGAAAAATTTTGATATTAAAATTTTTTCTCTGGAAAAATTTTGATATTAAAATTTTTTCTCTCGAAAATTTAAAAAAAAATTTTTTCTATAAAAAAATTTTTAGATTCATTTTTTTCCTAGAAGAAAATTTTGATATTAAAATTTTTTCTATAGAAAAATTTTTTCTATAGAAAATTTTTTCTATAGAAAAATTTTGATCTTAAAATTTGTTCTACAGAAAAATTTTTTCTATAGAACAATTAGAACAATCTATAGAACAATTTCGATATTAAATTTTTTTCTATAGAAAAATTTTGATATTCAAATTTTTTCTACAGAAAAATTTTGTTATTCAAATTTTTTCAACCGACAAATTTTTTTTCAATATTTAGTTCTGATGTTTTAAAAAGAAAAAGTTTCCACTACATTTTTATCAAAAAGTTTTTCTATATAAAATTGTTTTTATCAAAAATTTTCTATTTAAAATTGTTTTCGCCGAAAAATTTTTAATATACATTTTCTTTTAAACAAAAATTTTATATTTGAATTCTTTTCTGTAGTGAAATTTTCCATTTAAAATTGTTTCTATCGAAAATATATAATTTTTTGAATAGAAAAATTTTCCATATACAATTTTTTGTACAGAAAAATTTTCTACATAAAATTTTTTTCGTAAAGAAAAATTCAAAATTTTTTTCTGTGGCAAAATTTTCCGCTTAAAATTTTTTCTTTCGAAAATTTCTACATATAAATCTTTTTGTAAAGAACAATTTCTCATATATAATTTTTTTGATAGAAAAATTGTCTACATAATATTTTTTCGTATTAAATATTTTTATCAAAAATTTTTCTATAAAAAAAATTTTTTTATCAAAAATTTTTCTATAGAAAATTTTGTTATCAAAAATTTTTCTATAGAAAATTTTTTTATCAAAACATTTTCTATAGAAAATTTGTTTTATCAAAAATTTTTCTACAGAAAATTTTTTTTATCAAAAATTTTTCTATAGAAAATTTTTTTTATCAAAAATTTTTCTATAGAAAATTTTTTTATCAAAAATTTTTCTATAGAACATTTTTTTCTCAAAAATTTTTCTATAGAAATTTTTTTTATCAAAAGGTTTTCTATAGAAAATTTTTTTATCAAAAATTTTTCTATAGAAAATTTTTTTATCAAAAATTTTTCTATAGAAAATTTTTTTATCAAAAATTTTTCTATAGAAAATTTTTTTATCAAAAATTTTTCTATAGAAAATTTTTTTATCAAAAATTTTTCTATAGAAAATTTTTTTATCAAAAATTTTTCTATAGAAAATTTTTTTATCAAAAATTTTTCTATAGAAAATTTTTTTATCAAAAATTTTTCTATAGAAAATTTTTTTATCAAAAATTTTTCTATAGAAAATTTTTTTATCAAAAATTTTTGTATAGAAAATTTTTTTATCAAAAATTTTTGTATAGAAAATTTTTTGATCAAAAATTTTTCTATAGAAAATTTTTTTATCAAAAATTTTTCTATAGAAAATTTTTTTTATCAAACATTTTTCTATAGAAAATTTTTTTTATCAAAAATTTTTCTATAGAAAATTTTTTTATCAAAAATTTTTCTATAGAAAATTTTTTTATCAAAAATTTTTCTATAGAAAATTTTTTTATCAAAAATTTTTCTAAAGAAAATTTTTTTATCAAAAATTTTTCTATAGAAAATTTTTTTATCAAAAATTTTTCTATAGAAAATTTTTTTTATCAAAAATTTTTCTATAGAAAATTTTTTTATCAAAAGTTTTTATATAGAAAATTTTATTATCAAAAATTTTTCTATAGAAAATTTTTTTATCAAAAATTTTTCTATAGAAAATTTTTCAAAAGAAAAAATTTTCATATTAAAAATATTAAAATTTTTTCTATACAAACATTTTGATATTAAATTTTTTTCTGTACAATAATTTTAATATTAAATTTTTTTTTTATAAAAAAATTTTTATATTAAAATTTTTTCTCTGGAAAAATTTTGATATTAAAATTTTTTCTCTCGAAAATTTAAAAAAAAAATTTTTCTATAAAAAAATTTTTTCTATAAAAAAATTTTTAGACTCATTTTTTTCCTAGAGGAAAATTGTTGATATTAAATTTTTTTCTATAGAAAAATTTTTTCTATAGAAAATTTTTTCTATACAAAAATTTTTTCTATAGAAAAATTTAGATCTTAAAATTTGTTCTATAGAAAAATTTTTTCTATAGAACAATTAGAACAATCTATAGAACAATTTCGATATTAAAATTTTTTCTATAGAAAAATTTTGATATTCAAATTTTTTCTTCAGAAAAATTGTGTTATTCAAATTTTTTTTCAATATTTAGTTCTGATGTTTTAAAAAGAAAAAGTTTTCACTCCATTTTTTTTATCAAAAACGCATAAGTGTTGTATTTCTTTAAAAAACCAAAATCTTTCTTTTTGCCAAAATAACAAATTATATTTTTCCCTATTTTCGACTATAAGCTCTAACTATCCAATTAGTAAATCGGCCTTAACTTTTTTTAACATTTATTTTAAGAAACTAGTCTATGATTAATTATTTTATGGTAGCACAATAATGTAAGACAACTAATTCAACATGGGCTAACAAACTTCATGCTGCTGCTGCAGTTGATAATAAATATCTAGCCCACAAACATACAAATATTGACAATATCTTTTCTTTTTTTTCTCGGTTATTTATTAATGTTGTCTTAGACAAAAAACCGAGTTTAAAGTAGCAAAACGAATCAATTGAGTCAAGGCGATGACCCCCTGTCGTCTATTTTTAACCATTAGTACAAATATTGGCAGCATGAAATTTTGTTCAACCAAATGCATTTTTCATTTTAGTTTAGGGATTTTTTTCTTTCTTCTTCAGCTTCTGCTTCAGTCTTACACAATTTAGTGCATCATTCAATATAAAATATTAGGGACTTAAAGATTGTGGAACTGTTTGTGATGATGTTATATTGTTTAGTTCATTTAAATAAATTCTTTTTCTTTCGTTTGGTGTCAGCTACAGATACAATTTGTATCTTTTTCAGAGCTTTCGTTTCTTTATTAATGAGTCTCAATTTGTGTATCATTTACGGGTCAGTATTGAAAGTAAATGATTGTGGAAGATTCGAAAAAAAAATCGGTAAATTAAATAAAAAATGTGGGGGTCACAGCGGAGAACAAATTAATAAGTACACATACCTCTTCTCTATGCATTTATAGAAAAATTTTAATTTTAAAATTTTTTTCTATAGAAAAATTTTGATATTGAAATTTTTTCTATAGAAAAATTTTGATATTGAATTGTTTCAATAGAAAAATTTTGATATTGAAATTTTTTCTATAGAAAAATTTTGATATTGAAATTTTTTCTATAGAAAAATTTTGATATTGAAGTCTTTTCTATAGAAAAATTTCGATATTGAAATTTTTTCTATAGAAAACTTTTAGTATTCAAATTTTTTCTATAGAAAAATTTTGATATTCAAATTTTTTCTATAGAAACATTTTGATATTAAAATTTTTTCTATAGAAAAATTTTGATATTAAAATTTTTTCTATAGAAACATTTTGATATTAAAATTTTTTCTACAGAAAAATTTTTATATAAAATTTTTTCTATAGAAAAATTTCGATTTTGATATTGAAATTTTTTTTTATATTAAAATTTTTTCTATAGAAAAATTTTGATACTAAAATTTTTTTCTATAGAAAACTTTTGATATTAAAATTAAAATTTTTTCTATAGAAAAATTTTTATACTAAATTTTTTTTCTATAGAAAACTTTTGATATTAAAATTTTTTCTATAGAACAATTTTGATATTAAAATTTTTTCTATAGAAAAATTTTGATATTAAAATTTTTTCTATAGAAAAATTTTGATATTAAAATTTTTTCTATAAAAAAATTTTGATATTAAAATTTTTTCTATAGAAAAATTTTTAATATTAAAATTTTTTCTATAGAACAATTTTGATATTAAAATCTTTTCTATAAAAAAATTTTGATATTAAAATTTTTTCTATAAAAAACTTTTGATATTAACATTTTTTCTATAGAAAAATTTTGATATTAAAATTTTTTCTATAGAAAAATTTTGATATAAAAATTTTTTCTATAGAAAAATTTTGATATTAAAATTTTTTCTATAGAAAAATTTTGATATAAAAATTTTTTCTATAGAAAAATTTTGATATTAAAATTTTTTCTATAGAAAAATTTTGATATTAAAATTTTTTCTATAGAAAAATTTTGATATTAAAATTTTTTCTATAGAAAAATTTTGATATTAAAATTTTTTCTATAGAAAAATTTTGATATTAAAATTTTTTCTATAGAAAAATTTTGATATTAAAATTTTTTCTATAGAAAAATTTTGATATTAAAATTTTTTCTATAGAAAAATTTTGATATTAAAATTTTTTCTATAGAAAAATTTTGATATTAAAATTTTTTCTATAGAAAAATTTTGATATTAAAATTTTTTCTATAGAAAAATTTTGATATTAAAATTTTTTCTATAGAAAAATTTTGATATTAAAATTTTTTCTATAGAAAAATTTTGATATTAAAATTTTTTCTATAGAAAAATTTTGATATTAAAATTTTTTCTATAGAAAAATTTTGATATTAAAATTTTTTCTATAGAAAAATTTTGATATTAAAATTTTTTCTATAGAAAAATTTTGATATTAAAATTTTTTCTATAGAAAAATTTTGATATTAAAATATTTTCTATAGAAACATTTTGATATTAAAATTTTTTCTATAGAAACATTTTGATATTAAAATTTTTTCTATAGAAAAGTTTTGATATTAACATTTTTTTTATAGAAAAATTTTGATATTAAAATTTTTCCTTTAGAAAAATTTTGATATTAAAATTTTTTCAATAGAAAAATTTTGATATTAAAATTTTTTCTATAGAAAAATTTTGATATTAAAATTTTTTCTATAGAAAAATTTTGATATTAAAATTTTTTCTATAGAAAAATTTTGATATTAAAATTTTTTCTATAGAAAAATTTTGATATTAAAATTTTTTCTATAGAAAAATTTTGATACTAAAATTTTTTCTATAGAAAAATTTTGATAATCTACGCTTTTACTTTAGGTTTATGAACATAATTCTTAATAGTTATGTTTGTAAATTTAGTAATAATGCGAGGTTTTCGATCTGTCTAAATTGGGGATAATCCTCCTGAAGAGATGGCTTAACCAACCATCGAAACGCGTCGAGGAATTTGGTTTCTCCGCAAACATTTTTTGGCTTTTTATCAATAAATTGGTCTGTTACGTTAATAAATAAATGTAACAGATTTGGGATCAAATGCAAATACCCTTCTTTTTGAATAATATTTACATCCCGACTATTTTGTTATTTTTTGATAAAATTTTTTCTTTAGAAAATTTTGATATTAAAATTTTTTCTAGGGAAAAATTTACTAAGCGACTATTTTGTAATTTTTTGGAAAATTGTTATATTAAAATTTTTTTTTTATAGGAAAATTTTTATATTCAAATTTTTTCTATAAAAAAATTTTTATATTCGAATTTTTTCTATAGAAAAATTTTGATATTCAATTTTTTTTTATTTAAAAATTTTGATATTCAAATTATTTCTATAAAAAAACTTTCATATTAAAATAATTTTTATAAAATAATTTTCATATTTAAATTTTTTTTATAGAAAAATTTTCATATTCAAATTTTTTCTATAGAAAAATTTTCATATTCGATTTTTTTCTGTAGAAACATTTTTCATATTCAAATTTTTTCTATTTAAAAATTTTTATATTCAACTTTTTTCTTTAGAAAAATTTTTATATTAACATTTTTTCTATAGAAAAATTTTCATATTAAATTTTTTTTTATTTAAAAATTTTGATATTCAAATTATTTCTATAGAAAAACTTTCATATTAAAATTGTTTTTATAAAAAAATGTTCACATTTAAATGTTTTTTATAGAAAAATTTTCATATTCAAATTTTTTCTATCGAAAAATTTTCATATTCGATTTTTTTCTGTAGAAAAATTTTTCATATTCAATTTTTTTCTATTTAAAAATTTTTCTATTCAACTTTTTTCTACAGAAACAATTTTATATTAAAATTTTTTCTATAGAAAAATTTTCCTATTAAAATTTTTTTCTATAGAAAAAGGTTGATATTAACATTTTTTCTATAGAAAAATATTGAAATGTTTTCTTTACAATGAAATTTTGATATTCAAATGTTTTCTTTTGAAAAATTTTCGATATTAAAATTTTATCGTGAGAAAAATTTTCTGTATTAAAATTTTTTCTTTAGAAAAATTGTCGATATTAAAATTTTTTTTAGAAAAATTTTTTGATATAAAAATTTTTTTAGAAAAATTTTCGATATGAAAATTTTTTTAGAAAAATTTTCGATATTAAAATTTTTTTAGAAAAATTTAATTTAAAAAATTTTTGATATTAAATTTTTTTTAGAAAAATTTTCAATATAAAAATTTTTGCTTTAGAAACATTTTTTTCAGTTAGAAAAATTATATAATTATATAAATATTCGAAAATTTTAAAAGTTAATACTTGTGGGCAAATAAAAAATAATTTGCCCACTAGTGTTAACTTTTAAAATTTTCGAATATTTATTTACAACCCAAATAGAGCTAGACTTAAGCTTTTAGCCCTACATGTATTTAAAATTTTGTTGTTTTCGTAGTTTTGTATTTTTTTACATGTGGTCAGAACCACAAAAATACACACATGTGGAATGGACCCAGATGGATTCTCATAGTGATGCAGCAAACCCCAACCAAACAAAGACTTAAAAGCATCAACAGCTTGTGGTGGGGAGTGTGTGTGTGTATATTTTGGAGGAACTTTGTATAGAAATGAAATGAATGTATTGTGACGACGATGGAGTTGGGAGAAGCTTTAGAGCGTTGCACAGAAGCGCATTAAGCCACATTTCAATGCACGTCGATAATTTATTATGCGGGAAATCTTTTCTCGTGACTTATTTGTTTTTATTAATAATATTTTCCATGTTAAAATCCCTTTTTTTCTTCTTGCTTAAATGTTTTTAATATTTGTTGTTGGTAGCACTTTAGGCCTAAAATAAAAGAAATACAATACAAAAAAAATTTTAAACAAATACATACAGAAATTTTAAAATTTCTACTTATGAATGTGTTTGTGTGGGTATATGTAAATTTTACTTCCCAATGTGCAGCAGCAGTAACAAAAGTAATCAAACAACAAGAACAGAACAGATGTTAAATGCTACTGCTCCAGGAGGTCGATCGAAATCTTGTTAAGCTTTTATATTTATAAAATTATATGATTCTGCTGTTGTTGTTGTTTTCCTACCAGCTCCCTACTGATTTTATAGCAACTCAGGTGAGTCAGTCCATTTCTGGTGGCTTTAAAAGTTTGGTTCCCCGAAAAATAATGAAAAAAAAAAACTTTGAAACGAAATAAGCTACAGTCAGTCATTTAGTCTCAACGACAGCCTGTCGGCAGTTACCACACCTTTAGACTGTCACTGCATTATGACCATCGAACGCATTAAATGGTCAACTCCATCCGTGAAACAAAATAAAAAAAAAAAATTCAGAGTTGAAAAAGCGTAGAAATACACTTTAATGTCGGCATTTGAGCCTTTGTAAGAAGCTGCGTAGTTTTATGTTTTTTTTTTTTTTGGATTTTTGTTGCTGTCATTCTTCCTCGACTTTATACTCGACTGAACGTTATGATCGTTCCTTATAAGTTTTATCGAAAAATAATGTTGCACAAATAAAAAAATTTATTTTCTTTTTTTCGGTCGTTACATTCGGTTGGACGAATGTGAAATGATGACACTAAAAGTTTTGGTTTTTAGGTTTTCATTTAAATGCACTATGGGCTTTTTATAGGATTTTGCTTTTAAAAAATTTCTTATAAAAATAGTAAATTTTTAAAAAATTTCCTTTAAAAATAGTAAATTTTTGAAAAATTTCCTATTAAAAAATAGTAAATTTTTGAAAAATTTCCTATTAAAAAATAGTAAATTTTTGAAAAATTTCCTATTAAAAAATAGTAAATTTTTGAAAATTTTCCTATTAAAAACTAGTAAATTTTTGAAAAATTTCCTATTAAAAACTAGTAAATTTTTGAAAAATTTCCTATTAAAAAATAGTAAATTTTTGAAAAATTACCTGTTAAAAAATAGTAAATTTTTCAAAATTTCTGTTAAAAAATAGTAAATTTTTGAAAAATTTCCTATTAAAAATAGTAAATTTTTGAAAAATTTCCTATTAAAAATAGTAAATTTTTGAAAAATTTCCTATTAAAAATAGTAAATTTTTGAAAAATTTCCTATTAAAAAATAGTATATTTTTGAAAAATTTCCTATTAAAAAAATAGTAAATTTTTGAAAAATTTCCTATTAAAAAATAGTAAATTTTTGAAAAATTTACTATTAAAAAATAGTAAATTTTTAAATAATTTCCTATTAAAAAATAGTAAATTTTTAAATAATTTCCTATAAAAAATAGTAAATTTTTGAAAAATTTCCTATTAAAAAATAGTAAATTTTTGAAAAATTTCCTATTAAAAAATGGTAAACTTTTGAAAAATTTCCTATTAAAAAATGGTAAACTTTTGAAAAATTTCCTATTAAAAAATAGTAAATTTTTGAAAAATTTCCTATTAAAAAATAGTAAATTTTTGAAAAATTTCCTATTAAAAAATAGTAAATTTTTGAAAAATTTCCTATTAAAAAATAGTAAATTTTTGAAAAATTTCCTATTAAAAAATAGTAAATTTTTGAAAAATTTCCTACTAAAAAATAGTAAATTTTTGAAAAATTTCCTACTAAAAAATAGTAAATTTTTGTAAAATTTCCTATTAAAAAATAGTAAATATTTGAAAAATTTCCTATTAAAAAATTGCAAATTTTTGAAAAATTTTGTATTAAAAAATAGTAAATTTTTGAAAAATTTCCTATTAAAAAATAGTAAATTTTTGAAAAATTTCCTATTAAAAAATAGTAAATTTTTGAAAAATTTCCTATTAAAAAATAGTAAATTTTTGAAAAATTTCCTATTAAAAAATAGTAAATTTTTGAAAAATTTCCTATTAAAAAATAGTAAATTTTTGAAAAATTTCCTATTAAAAAGTAGTAAATTTTTGAAAAATTTCCTATTAAAAAATAGTAAATTTTTGAAAAATTTGCTATTAAAAAATAGTAAATTTTTGAAAAATTTCCTATTAAAAAATAGTAAATTTTTGAAAAATTTCCTATTAAAAAATAGTAAATTTTTGAAAAATTTCCTATTAAAAAATAGTAAATTTTTGAAAAATTTCCTATTAAAAAATAGTAAATTTTTGAAAAATTTCCTATTAACAAATAGTAAATTTTTGAAAAATTTCCTATTAAAAAATAGTAAATTTTTGAAAAATTTCCTATTAAGAAATACTCAATTTTTGAAAAATTTCCTATTATAAAATAGTCAATTTTTGAAAGATTTCCTATTAAAAAATAGTAAATTTTTGAAAAATTTCCTATTAAAAAATAGTAAATTTTTGAAAAAATTCCTATTAAAAAAAAAATCAATTTAGAAATAGAACAATTTCCTATAAAAATAGTAAATTTTTGAAAAATATTTTTTGTTTAAACAAATTATAGAACATAGTTGTTTTTTAAAATTTGATAACCCCCCATTGTGCAGCCTTCATTAATATTCATTTTTTCAGGTGAAAAAAGCCAGTTCTTTTTCATTTCCATATGAAATTTATGAACATTCCTGGCATGGTCATTTCAATAACCCACCACAAAGTCTTTTTTTAAGGCCTCACAGGCAAAATTCTTAAAGCCAACAAAGAAAACACACAAAAAACTCCTCAGGAACAGTAATAAACTCTACGAGACTGAGCGGAGACTTAAAGTTGAAAGTAGCAGCCGTTTGAAGTGATACACAATCGACACAAACCCTTAAAAAAGTAGCAAAGAAAGACTCAGACAGTCCTTAAGAAAGTCAAGTTTAAGTTAAATATCACATATAAAATTTATACGTTTCCAAGTTTTTCAAAAGTAAATGATTCTTCTCCTGCTCCTTAGAGCTGTTGGGATATTTGGCGAATGGTTCAAAGGTTTTCAGGCAGCTATAGATTGATACAGACATATCTACATGCAGTCGTATGTATCTATAGGATATAAATATTGTTGGTTATTGACCAAAAGATACCGCTCTCTACTGGAGCTCTTAACAAATTTGTTAAGCAACACGCCTATAAGTGGAAATAACTCTAATTATGTGCGCGTGCGTGCGTCGATCCTCCTGATGTACAAAATATTACAGACACTCACACATTCTGTTATACTAGTATGTCTGTAGCTGTTATGTCCTCCTTGCCATTTTTTCTTAATTTTTTTTTATTCGATTTATTTTATCTGGAATCTTTTTATTTCATTTTGTTTTTTATTAGTATTGATAATGCTGTTGTTGGTTTTAGGTTCAAAATTTTCGATCGTATCTCTGCTTACTCTATCTGTTTCGTTACGCTTCTGGTTTTTTCTACTCTGCCTTAAGAAAACCTTAATATCGAAAAAAATGATACAACTAAAAAAAAAAGACTTGGTATCTGTATTATGGAATCTTTCTTAGCCACCACCAATCAGTTAAAGTGCTTAAACAAAGTCAACAGATAAAGAGACCTGTGATTCGTATAATATAAAAATATGCATATGGAAAAAGTGACCACATATTATTGGAATTTATTTTCGGTAGTTTTCAAAAAGTTTTAAGAAAACATTCAACTAGATGAAATAAAGAAGCCGATTCAGGATATTCAGATCGATTACTTTATTATTTCTTTTTTTAAGATTTTTAATTTTTTGTTTTCTTTGTTTGCTTTCTTTTTTTTGGAAATTATTTCAATATTTAGGATTAATTTTGGAAAATATTTTTATGTTTGAGTAGAACAAATTAATAAACAGCGTACGCCTCATAAAAACTCATATTTTATATTATTGATTTTTCTTTGTATTAATTATGTATTTCGGATTTTAAAAAGAAATTTTTAACCAAAATTTTGGAATTTTTTAAAAGGATTAAATTTTAATAAATTAGTGTCATTGAGATGATAATGCATTATAAAACGGAAATTCCTAGCGATGAATTTTTCTTCATAATTTTTCAAAAATTTACTATGTTTATAGGAAATTTTTTTTAAAATTTACTATTTTTATAGGAAATTTTTCAAAAATTTACTATTTTTATAGGAAATTTTTCAAAAATTTACTATTTTTATAGGAAATTTTTCAAAAATTTACTATTTTTATAGGAAATTTTTCAAAAATTAACTATTTTTATAGGAAAATTTTCAAAAATTTACTATATTTATAGGAAAATTTTCAAAAATGTACTATTTTTATAGGAAATTTTTCAAAAATGTACTATTTTTATAGGAAATTTTTCAAAAATTAACTATTTTTATAGGAAATTTTTCAAAAATTTACTATTTATAGGAAATTTTTCAAAAATTTACTATTTTTATAGGAAATTTTTCAAAAATTTACTATTTTTATAGGAAATTTTTTAAAAATTTACTATTTTTATAGGAAATTTTTCAAAAATTTACTATTTTTATAGGAAAATTTTTCAAAAATTTACTATTTTTATAGGAAATTTTTCAAAAATTTACTATTTTTATAGGAAATTTTTCAAAAATTTACTTTTTTTATAGGAAATTTTTCAAAAATTTACTTTTTTTATAGGAAATTTTTCAAAAATTTACTTTTTTTATAGGAAATTTTTCAAAAATTTACTATTTTTATAGGAAATTTTTCAAAAATTTACTATTTTTATAGGAAATTTTTCAAAAAATTACTATTTTTATAGGAAATTTTTCAAAAATTTACTATTTTTATAGGAAATTTTTCAAAAATTAACTATTTTTATAGGAAATTTTTCAAAAATTTACTATTTTTATAGGAAATTTTTCAAAAATTTACTATTTTTATAGGAAATTTTTCAAAAATTTACTATTTTTATAGGAAATTTTTCAAAAATTTACTATTTTTATAGGAAATTTTTCAAAAATTTACTATTTTTATAGGAAATTTTTCAAAAATTTACTATTTTTATAGGAAATTTTTCAAAAATTTACTATTTTTATAGGAAATTTTTCAAAAATTTACTATTTTTATAGGAAATTTTTCAAAAATTTACTATTTTTATAGGAAATTTTTCAAAAATTTACTATTTTTATAGGAAATTTTTCAAAAATTTACTATTTTTACTATTTTTATAGGAAAGTTTTCAAAAATTTACTATTTTTATAGGAAATTTTTCAAAAATTTACTATTTTTATAGGAAATTTTTCAAAAATTTACTATTTTTATAGGAAATTTTTCAAAAATTTACTATTTATATAGGAAATTTTTCAAAAATTTACTATTTTTATAGGAATTTTTTCAAAAATTTACTATTTTTATAGGAAATTTTTAAAAAATTTACTATTTTTATAGGAAATTTTTCAAAAATTTACTATTTTCATAGGAAATTTTTAAAAAATTTACTATTTTTATAGGAAATTTTTCAAAAATTTACTATTTTTATAGGAAATTTTTCAAAAATTTACTATTTATATAGGAAATTTTTCAAAAATTTACTATTTTTATAGGAAATTTTTCAAAAATTTACTATTTTTATAGGAAATTTTTCAAAAATTTACTATTTTTATAGGAAATTTTTCAAAAATTTACTATTTTTATAGGAAATTTTTCAAAAATTTACTATTTTTATAGGAAAATTTTCAAAAATTTACTATTTTTATAGGAAAATTTTCAAAAATTTCTTATTTTTAAAGGAAAATTTTCAAAAATGTCTTATTTTTGTCTTTCTTATTTTTATAGGTAATTTTCAAAAATGTCTTATTTTTATAGGAAATTTCTTATTTTTATAGGAAATTTTTCAAAAATGTCTTATTTTCATAAGAAATTTTTCAAAAATTTCTTATTTTTATAGGAAATTTTTCATAAATTTCTTATTTTGATAGGAAATTTTTCAAAAATTTATTATTTTAATAGAAAATTTATTAAATTTGTTTTATTTTTTAAAGAAATTTTTCAAAAATTTCTTATTTTTATAGGAAATTTTTCTAAAATTTTTTTATTTTTATAGTAAATTTTTCAAAAATTTATTATTTTTATAGGAAATTTTTTATTTCTATAAAAAATTTTTCAAAAATTTCTATTTTTTATGGAAAATTTTTCAAAATTTTCTTATTTTTATAAGAATATTTTCAAAAACTTCTTATTTTTAAAATAAATTTTTCAAAAATTTATTTTATAGGAAATTTTTCAAAAATGTCTTATTTTTATAAACTTCTTATTTTTATAGGAAAAATTTCCCATGTTTCTAATTTTCATATGAATTTTTTTTTTAATTTCTTATTTTTATAGGAAGTTTTCCAAAAACTTTTTATTTTTATAGTAAATTTTTCTAAAATTTCTTATTTTTTTAGGAAACTTTTCAAAAGTTTCTTATTTTTTGAAATTTTTAAAAAAATTTCTTATTTTTGGAAATTGTTAAAAAATTTCTTATTTTTATAGAAAATTTTTCAAAAATTTCTTTTTTTAATAGGAAATTTTTCAAAAATTTTTTAGTTTTACAGCAAATTTTTCAAAAATTTCCTATTTTCATAGAAAATTTTTCAAAAATATCTTATTTTTATAGGAAATTTTTCAAAAATTTACTATTTTTATAGGAAATTTTTCAAAAATTTACTATTTTTATAGGAAATTTTTCAAAAATTTCTTATTTTTATAGGAAATTTTTCAAAAATTTCTTATTTTTATAGGAAGTTTTCCAAAAATTTCTTATTTTTTGTAGGAAGTTTTCCAAAAATTTTTTATTTTTATAGGAAATTTTTCAAAAATTTCGTATTTTTTTATATATGGAAATTTAAAAAAAAAATTCTTATTTTTGGAAATTTTTAAAAAATTTTCTTATTTTTGGAAATTTTTAAAAAATTTCTTATTTTTTAAAAATGTCTTATTTTTATAGGAAATTTTTCAAAAATTTCTTATTTTTATAGGAAATTTTTCAAAAAATTCTTGTTTTTTATGAAGTTTTTCAAAAATTTCTGATTTTTATAGGAAATTTTTGAAAATTTCTTATTTTCATAGGAAATTTTTCAAAAATTTCCTATTTTCATAGAAAATTTTTCAAAAATATCTTATTTTTATAGGAAATTTGTCAAAAATTTCTTATTTTGATAGGAAATTTTTCGAAAATTTATTATTTTCAAACGAAATTTTTCAAAAATTTCTTGTTTTGATAGGAAATTTTTCAAAAATTTATTATTTTAATAGGAAATTTTTCAAAAATTTTTAATTTTTATAGAAAATTTTTTGAATTTTTTTATTTTTGTAGGAAATTTTTAAAAAATTTCTTATTTTAATTGGAAATTTTTGAAAAAAAAATTCTTATTTTTATAGACAATTTTTTGAAATTTTTTTTATTTTTGTAGGAAATTTTTCAAAAATTTCTTATTTTTATAGGAAATTTTTCAAAAATTTCTGATATTTAAAGGAAATTTTTCAAAAATTTCTAATAATAAAGTCTCAAATTAGGTCCTTATTTCAAAACTGATTTAATGATCCCTAATCACTTCTATACGCAATATGTGGCCATTGTTGAAACACTGTCCAACCTTACGTGGACACAAATCATTAATAAAATCTAATGATCCTCGATTGAAAGTAAGAAATTGAAAGTAAAAAAAAAGACCACCTAGGATCCTGAAACCAAAAATTTAAAATTTTCACACGACCTAGTTTTCCAAGACAGTAGCCAAAAATTGGCAATATAAAGAAATTTGAACTGAAATAAAGAATAGAAACTGATAAATGTAAGGTGTTGCACTTAGGGAAGAAAATCCTTGATATTTTAATGATCTATACAAAAAAAGTGAAAGCATGGTGACACTTCCTTCCTGTTTCTGAGGTTCGCACATTGTAGGTATAAAACTAAAGTGACAATAGTTACATAAATTGTAAATTGTAAGGTGTCTGTAAGATAAATAATTGAAAAATTGTATTACGTACACGTTCAATTTACCTTCAGATTTTCTTTATGATCGTATTTTTGATCGCAACAATAGAATGTCGTAATTTATTTATGGTGCAACCCAGCAACTTTAGACACACTGGCGAGGGAAAATACTACTACAAGGAGAGGTAGCAACAACAACAACTAATTTATTAATGATCACTGACTGGACTTGACTGCCAGAGAAGTAGCATCACAGCCTCAACAACAATTAGAACAATTAACAAAAGGCTGTAGCTTCTTGAGGCCTAGAAAAAAAGACCCGAGACTAGTATAAAGTGTGAAATAGTTTTTGAAATGAAACATTTTAGTTATTCCTTTATAATCAATAAAAAAAATGTTTTTGTTCGATTGCACCTGATTCGAAATGGTTAAATGAATTATAGTTTCCTCTATTGGAAACCAACTTCTGAAAACAATAAGACAAAAATTTTAAATTTTCTAAATTCATTCATTAATAACGTTCAGAAACAAGAAACAAGTCATAGAGTTGTTTCGACTTTCATTCATTTATTTCTTCACTCGCTCTTGATCATGTTTTTAGTTTGAAAAAAAAAATTAGCTGCCGGTCCATAATAAACCCAAGCGTGTGAGTGACCTCTGGTTATTCTGTTTATGGGTTGGTTGTCTTCATTGTTCGGCTAAACACCAGTTGCAGTGTAATTGTTTTATTTGACAGCCTCAATAAATTATCAACGAAATGGCCTATTTGCCCTTTATTGTTAATTTTTGATATCGTTGTCATTTTCCCCTACCCAAAAAATGTTATAAAAAAATAGATAAAAATTTATGTTAAATGATAAAATGAAGAGTTACCGTTTGTCTTTGAAATTTTTCTTTAATATTTTTTCTAATAGAAGAAAAAAAACGGTGGTCTTACATAATTATTTGGTCTTACATTGTTTGAAACTCGATTGGTAACAAAAGAAATTCGATGAAGGTAATACAAATTTTTAACGAACTTATTATAATTAAAGTGGCCAGAAGGAATTGTATGAAAAAAAAATAATAGGCCATGTTCGAGACCATAAGGTATTCTATAACGCTTTATATAAAACCTATGATCAAATGTATGTTCGTGATTGATGTCTTTTAAAAATTTACTATTTTTATAGAAATTTTTTTTTAAATTTATATTTTTAACGAAAAATTTTCTATTTTTATTGAAAAATTTTCTATTTTTATAAAAAAAATTTCTATTTTTTACTAATTTTTGAAAATATTTCTACAAAAATAAGAAATTTTTGAAAAATTTCCCGTAAAAATTAGAAATTTTTGAAAAATTTCCTATAAAAATAAGAAAATTTTGAAAAATTTTCTATAAAAATAAGAAATTTTTGAAAAACTTCCTATAAAAATAAGAAATGTTTGAACAATTTCTTAAAAAAAATTTCCTATAAAAATAAGAAATTAAAAAAAAAAATTCCTATAAAAATAAGAAATTTTTGAAAAATTTCCTATAAAAATTAGAAATTTTTGAAAAATTTCCTATAAAAATGAGAAATTTTTGAAAAATTTCCTATAAAAATAAGAAATTTTTGAAAAATATTCTATAAAAATAAGAAATTTTTGAAAAATATTCTATAAAACTAAGAAATTTTTGAAAAATTTCCTATAAAAATAAGAAAATTTTGAAAAATTTTCTATAAAAATAAGAAATTTTTGAAAAACTTCCTATAAAAATAAGAAATGTTTGAACAATTTCTTAAAAAAAATAAGAAATTTTAAAAAAATTTCCTATAAAAATAAGAAATTTTAAAAAAATTTCCTATAAAAATAAGAAATTTTAAAAAAATTTCCTATAAAAATAAGAAATTTTTAAAAAATTTCCTATAAAAATAAGAAATTTTTGAAAAATTTCCTATAAAAATAAGAAATTTTTGAAAAATTTCCTATAAAAATAAGAAATTTTTGAAAAATTTCCTATAAAAATAAGAAATTTTTGAAAAATTTCCTATAAAAATAAGAAATTTTTGAAAAATTTCCTATAAAAATAGAAAATTTTTGAAAAATTTCCTATAAAAATAAGAAATTTTTGAAAAATTTCCTATAAAAATAAGAAATGTTTAAAAAATTTCCTATAAAAATAAGAAATTTTTGAAAAATTTCCTATAAAAATTAGAAATTTTCGAAAAATTTCCTATAAAAATATGAAATTTTTGAAAAATTTCCTATAAAAATAAGAAATTTTTGAAAAATTTCCCATAAAAATAAGAAATTTTTGAAAAATTTCCTATATAAATAAGAAATTTTTGAAAAATTTCCTATAAAAATAAGAAATTTTTGAAAAATTTCCTATAGAAATAAGAAATTTTTGAAAAATTTCCTATAAAAATAAGAAATTTTTGAAAAATTTCCTATAAAAATAAGAAATTTTTGAAAAATTTCCTATAAAAATAAGACATTTTTGAAAAATATCCTATAAAAATAAGAAATTTTTGAAAATTTTCATATAAAAAAAATAAATTTTTGAAAAATTTCAAATACAAATAAGTAATTTTTTAAAAATTTCCTATAAAAATAGGAAATTTTTTAAAAATTTCCTATAAAAATAGGAAATTTTTTAAAACTTTCCTATAAAAATAGGAAATTTTTTAAAAATTTCCTATAAAAATAGGAAATTTTTGAAAAATTTCCTATAAAAATAAGAAATTTTTGAAAAGTTTCCTATAAAAATAAGAAATTTTTGAAAAATTTCCTATAAAAATAAGAAATTTTTAAAAAAATTCCTATTAAAATAAGAAATTTTTAAAAAATTTCCTATAAAAATAAGAAATTTTTGCAAAATTTCCTATAAAAAAGAAATTTTTGAAAAATTTCCTATAAAAATATGAAATTTTTGAAAAATTTTTTATAAAAATAAGAAATTTTTGAAAAACTTCCTATAAAAATTAGAAATTTTTGAAAAATTTCCTATAAAAATAAGAAATTTTTAAAAAATTTCCTATAAAAATAAGAAATTTTTGAAAACTTTTCTATAAAAATAAAAAAATTTTGAAAAATTTCCTATAAAAAGAAGATTTTTTTTAAATTTCGTTCGATAACTTGTATTCAAATTATCGAACGTATAGGGCCCGTATTAGTCGTCTAAACTTATGTTTTTTTTACAAAATAATAGATGTTGGGAAACATTTCTTGTTGTTATTTTCTACTTCATTATTTATTATCGAATTCTATAAAAGAATTAGATTTTTTAGGATTCTGGTTTTTTGATATTTCATTTTTTGTTTATTTATTAAAGTCGTGGCAACGAATTAATTCAAAAATAAATTTTATTACTTTGAAATTTTTTATTGTTTATTATATTATCCATGACTATATAATTCATTCATTTTTTCCTGTCCAAAAAAAACACATATGATTACGAATTAATATATTCCAGTAGCTGGACCAAAGTAAACAAAAAAAATATATATAAGGTACAGATACATTTTTTCCTTTTTTTATTTAATAAAAAAAAAAAAAAAAAAAAAACGAAAAAGATTTTTTATAACTTTACATTTAAAAAGAAATAGTTTCTTTTGTTATTGAAAAATGAAATAAAAATTCATTCATTGAAGGTCTCACGTAATAATAACCGCCATATCAGTTTTAATGACACGTCCGTCCATTCGTTCAAACGTGTTTATTATTATATTAATTCTCCTTTGGGCCGTAAAAAAATTCATCCACGTATCTCCTCTCCTCTAGTGTAGGATTTAATTTGAAGTGCAGATGTGTGTCAAAAGGTCAATATATAATTTCTTTTTTTAACTTCTTTCTATTTGGGTCCTTTTTCGATTTTGAATCAAAATCATTTGAATCGAAACTTCTTCCTTCGTTTTTCTTGTATTAAACGTAACACGGACGCGTTACACATCATTTGTGTAACACGATTTCCTGTTCATTTCAAACGTTTGTCAAATTATTTCTATTGATTCATTTTTTAACACATTTTTCTCTCTAATCGACTTCTCTTCCCTCTATTCTTGTTAACACGGAAGTCCTAAATGTTCTAATCGTATCGTATACGATTTTTATTGATTTGAGATTTTTATAGGCATCTGTAAAAAATGGGAAAATCTGTAAAAAAAAAAGAAAAAATTCATTGATAGACAAAAAGTATAATTTATTTGTTTCATAACAATGAGGCATTTTTTAATGTCCATTTTATTGCATCTGGTTTTTTGGCCGTTAATTTGTTTGGAAGATCTATTATCTACGTATGTTGGTAATAAAAAACTTATATTTGATTTAGTATACTGATATTTTTAAACCGTTTTTACCCTAATTGCACTTAATAAAGCAAAAATTCGATAACAAAATTGTAATAAATGCTTGTTTTTATAATAAAAAATTTGAAAACTTTTTTAATCTTTAAACTTGCATTATCCAAAAAATACAATTTTTCAAAAATTTACAATTTTTACAGAAAATTTTTCAAAAATTTTATATTTTTATAGGAAATTTTTCAAAAATTTACTATTTTTTAATAGGAAATTTTTCAAAAATTTACTATTTTTTAATAGGAAATTTTTCAAAAATTTACTATTTTTTAATAGGAAATTTTTCAAAAATTTACTATTTTTTAATAGGAAATTTTTCAAAAATTTACTATTTTTAAATAGGAAATTTTTAAAAAATTTACTATTTTTTTATAGAAATTTTTCAAAAATTTTATATTTTTTTATAGGAAATTTTTCAAAAATTTACTGTTTTTTAATAGGAAATTTTTCAAAAATTTACTATTTTTTAATAGGAAATTTTTCAAAAATTTACTATTTTTTAATAGGAAATTTTTCAAAAATTTACTATTTTTTAATAGGAAATTTTTCAAAAGTTTGTTATTTTTATAGAAAAATTTTCAAAAATGTCTTACTTTCATAGGAAATTTTTTAAAAATTTCTTACTTTTATAGTTAATTTTTCGAAAATTTCTTATTTTTATAGGAAATTTTTCAAAAATTTCTTATTTTTATAGGTAATTTTTCAAAAATTTCTTGTTTTCAAAGGAAATTTTCCAAAAATTTCTTATTTTTATAGGAAATTTTTCAAAAAATTTCATATTTTTATAGGAAATTTTTCAAAAATTTCTTATTTTTATAGGAAAATTTTCAAAAAATTCTTACTTTTATAGGAAGTTTTTTAAAAATTTCTTATTTTTATAGGAAATTTTTCAAAAATTTCTTATTTTTATAGGAAATTTTTCAAAAAATTTCTTATTTTTATAGGAAATTTTGAAAAAATTTCTTATTTTTATAGGAAATTTTTAAAAAATTTCTTATCTCTATAGGAAAATTTTCAAAAATTTCTTATTTTTCAAAAATTTCTTGTTTTCAAAGGCAATTTTTCAAAAATTTTTTATTTTTAAAGGAAATTTTTCAAATATTTCTTATTTTTATAGGAAATTTTTCAAAAATTTCTTATTTTTATAGTAAATTTTTTAAAAATTTCTTAGTTTTATAGGAAATTTTTCAAAAATTTCTTATTTTTATAGGAAATTTTTCAAAAATTTCTTATTTTTATAGCACATTTTTTAAAAAATTTCTTATTTTTATAGACAATTTTTCAAAAATTTCTTATTTTTATAGAAAATTTTTCAAAAATGTCTTATTTTTATAGTATTTTTTCAAAAATTTCTTATTTTTTAGGAAATTTTTTAAAAATTCCTTAATTTTATAAGAAATTTTTCAAAAATTTCTTATTTTGATAGGATTTTTTTTTAAATTTCTTTTTTTATGGGAAATTTTTCAAAAATTTCTTATTTTTATTAGAAATTTTTCAAAAATTTCTTATTTTTATAGGAATTTTTTTTATTTTTATAGGAAATTTTTCAAAAATTTCTTAATTTTATAGGAAATTTTTCAAAAATGTTTTATTTTTATAGGAAATTTTTCAAAAATTTCTTATTTTTATAGGAAATTTTTCAAAAATTTTATTTGCTATTATATTAGATGACTTTCGACAAAATCGAACAACCCATTCCAAAGATATGATAAAGTCGATGAAAATAGCAAATTTCGTATTTTTTTTTTTTAATCAACCAATTAAAAATTTGCGTTGTTTTACTTTTTTCAATTCTCTAAAGGGATAATTATTATTCTAAAATTTTCTTCAGTTTGTAGACTTTGTCTGATTTTTGACCTTTTTGAGACATCTTCAAAATTGTTAACCAAATTTGTGTCTATTATTTTAACCAAGAAACAATCAAATTTAATATTTCCTTTACTTAAGTATTCATTTCAATAATTGATATAGGTTAATTGTTTATTCATTACTTAACATTTTCAGGTAATAAAATAATAATAATTTGACTGTATACCTACAAACATAACAATTTATTCAACAAATGCATTCATTTACTCATTACCACCTTTACTTTTGCAATTATCGATATATTTTTGAAATTTTTTGCATATTCAATAGGGGGTAATTATTATTATGGAAAGAAAGAACAACGACCCTAACACAACTTAAAGGTTTCCACTTGAATGAGTCCAGTAGCTGCAAAAAAAAAGAAAACAATTAAGTGAACAAAAGCAAAAAATGGGAAAAATTGCAAAAAATATATTAAAAAGAAACCAAATACCAAAATACAACAAATTTGCTAAAAATTTTTAAATCAACTAAATACTCGCCCAACATGCGACCGACCGACCAACGAACGATAGCTGACAACAATAGAGACAAAATAGCCTGAAAAGAAGACGATCAATAATTATGGAAATTTTACTACAACTAATTTAAAATTTTGTATTGTTTTGCGCCAGAATTAATGTCTCTCCGTCTGTCTATCTGTCCTTTGGACCGTCCGTCTCAACATTCATGTAGAAAAATACAAATATTTCTATAATTTTTTTGTATTTGAAACCAAAACAATACCAAACAAACAATATGCAAAATTATTATTATTTTTGTAGGATTTCTAAATGAAAATTCCAAAACAAGACAAAATTTGTATTGAATAGTTTTTCGGTGAAATTCATTTCAAAAAATATGTAATTTACACATATCAACAACATTTATATTCACATTTGTCTTAGTACAGTAAGCACTTGATTAACGTGTTTAAGATTTAGGCTATTTCAATTTTTGATTCGTCTGCTTATTGTGTATCTCACTGATATTAAAAAAATAGGTTTTTCCAATTTCCCCTAATGATCTATGTACCCACTTATATTCAATGTTTCAATGTTTTTTTACTTACCATCAAAAATAATGTCTGTTTGTCTGTCTGTCTTTCTGTCTGTCTGTCTTTCCGTCTGTCTGTTTGTCTGTCCGTCTATCTGTCTGTCTGTTGTCGGCACGATAAACCCCTAACGAAAGGATATAGGTCACTTTATATTTATATATATATATAGGTCAATTTAGCATAAATATTCTTCATTACTTTGAAAATTTTGGTATTGAAATCGGGCAAAATGGGTTCACATTTGACTATAGCTCCCGTATAACCTCGTCTAGGCTTATCGCTAATTTGCTAATAAATGACAAATTATAACTGCTATGATTATAAAGTTAGGTATATAGAAGTTTTACACAAGCACTAGGCAGCATATAAAGTTTCATTGTAATCGGTTTAGATAGATAGAGGGTCAAAATTTTACAAAAGTAATTTCGATATCTTGAAAATGTTGTTGGAAACCAAAAAAAAGAAAAAAATCAGCAAAGGCCAGTTAAAGCTTTCAAATTTGAAACTATGACAGCTTTGACAACTTTTACAAGAATAATCTTTATATAAATACCAACCAGTGTGTAAAATTTTGTGACAATCGGTCTTATATACATAACATCCCCTTTTTTTATATCTTCAATCAAAAAGATTTGGAGGTACATTTAGTATATAACTTAAAAATTCGTACTAAAACTAAATTTTTTTTAAATTTTTATATGAAAATACAAAACCTTAATTATCTTGGAAACTATCAGAGATAGAGCAATTTGGGCAATAATCTGTGATCACTAAAAAACTAATCTGTGATCACTAAAACAATTTTCAAAATTCGTACTAAAACTTAATTTTTTGGAAATTTTTATATGAAAATATAAAACCTTAATTATCTTGGAAACTAGCAGAGATAGAGCAAATTGTGCAATAATCTGTGATCACTAAAAAAATTTCAAAATTCGTACTAAAACTCAATTTTTTGAAAATTTTTATATGAAAACATAAAACCTTAATTATGTTGGAAAGTAGCAGCGATAGAGCAATTTAGGCAATAATCTGTGATCACTATAAATCTACTGCAAACGAATTTAGACCAACAATACCAACAAACGTACAAAATTTTTTCGAATTCGCTCCACAATTTGAATTAGCTGCACCCTCGTACAAAAATGAGATAAATTTCTTAATTTAACACAACTGATGGTGAGTATATAAGATTTGGCACAGCCGATTATAACGTTTAATACTACTATAATGTTTAATACTATAGTAATATATATATTTTTTTTCTATGAGGGCATAAAGTTCCCCATGCTCCTATCCTATATATTGACAATTCCCTCGTTAATCGAGGGACTTCTGTGTTACTCTTTTGTTGTTTTCAAAATTTCGTAGTATTTATGTAAATAAAAACAAAAGGACTAAAATTGAAAAACTGAAATTAAATACACAGACAGACATAAATGAATGCGTTCTAAATATGAATATTTACTAAAATTTGCATGTGCAGCAGAGGACGATGCATTTATTGAAGTTTCAAATACATAAATACTTATTTGTATATACATACATACATATACAAGTTTGTATGTAAAAACTACATACAAATTTTTGCAATACTAAAATTTGTGCATAATGTGACCAGCCTCTATAACAACTAACAAAATTTATCAAGGACAAGTTTCGTGAAAATCGTCCAAAAACTTTTGTTGATGAGCACTTTGAATGTATCCGCCATATAGTCCTAATGTGTAATCCAATGATAGGTAGATATTGTCTCTAAATTTTAAAGTTGGTCACTTAAAGTAACTCTGTTGAGCCATTTGAGGCTTATAAAACATAAATCTGCCCAAACTTCAATTCATTATACCCTTCACCACCATAGGTGGAAAGGGTATTATAAGTTTGTGCTAATGTATGTAACGCATAGAAATATTTGTCTTAGAACCACTTTTTAGTATACCAAAAGGTTTAGAATCACTTTCTAATTCGATGTAACGATGTCAGTCAGTCCGTCCGTCCGTCTGGCTGGACCCCCATGTAAACCTTGTAATCAAAGTACAGATCGCAATTCTAAAGATAATGAATTGATGAAATTTAACACAAATAATTTTTTTGATAGTGGGTATTGAAATTCGTCAAAATCGGTCCATTATTTATGGTACCTACCACTTCCCGGAATTGATATATTGGCCATAAATATTAATATTTTTTCATGAAATTTAAAACAAATACTGCTTATGCAAACTAAAATCACTGTACCAAATTTCGTTGAAATCGGTCCACATTTGACCATAGCTCCCATACAAACTTATGTGTCAAAACGCACTAAATAAGACAAAAATTACTAAAACGCTGTTACAAAAATTATGCAAACATAATTTTTGTAACAACTGTAATCAATTTGCCAAATTTCGAGATAATCGGTCCACATTTGACCCTAGCTCTTATATAAGTCCAAATGACGGAAACAGCTTAAATATATAAGTTTTGAGAAAATGTTTGTATGATGGCAAAATTTTGCAAATACATATTTGTCTTTGTACAGGAAAAAGATCACCTTTGATCTTAGTGGTGAAGGGTATCGTATGGTCGGGCTTGACCGACTTGTTTATACATAAACTTTTGTTCGTGCAGTTGAGGAATTTAAATCATTCAGTTTTTAAATACAAACAATCTCATGCAATAACCAAAAACAACAAAAAATTAAAAATAATTAAATATTAACATTTTAAGCATGAATTATTTATTTTCAATAAAAATATTACTTTTTTTCATTTCATATAAATAAATACACTTTCAAAATTTGTTGTCCAAATCATAGTCAATATTCATATAAACATTTGGAAAACTTTTACCAGAACCGACTGATTGTAAAGTCACTTTTTCTCCAAATATATGCGTTACCAAAAACTCACTGATCATAATAATGATAATGATGATCATATTAGCTGGTGATCGGTAGCTAAAACAAAACCAACTGCTTATGAAAAACATATAAATTTCAAGTTTCTTGGCTGCTTTTTCAGTTTTCGGTATTTTTTCTCTTATATTTTACTTTTACCCATTAAATGATCCTAATTGAAAGCGATCAAGTGGAAATGTCGAGAGTATTTTTTCTTCTTTATTCCTTGTGCATTGCCGCATTTAATTTAAAAGAAGTTGACTGGGAAACAGCCAACTCAAAAACAAGTAAGAAATAGTCGACTAAAACCGACCATATGATAACCTATTTTTTCAAAACTTTACTATTTTTTAATAGAACATTTTGCAAAAATTTACCATTTTTTAATAGGAAATTTTCAAAAATTTACTATTTTTTAATAGGAAATTTTTCAAAAATTTACTATTTTTTAATAGGAAATTTTTCAAAAATTTACTTTTTTTAATAGGAAATTTTTCAAAAATTTACTATTTTTTAATAGGAAATTTTTTAAAAATTTACTATTTTTTAATAGGAAATTTTTCAAAAATTTACTATTTTTTAATAGGAAATTTTTCAAAAATTTACTTTTTTTAATAGGAAATATTTCAAAAATTTTTCAAAAATTTACTATTTTTTAATAGGAAATTTTTTAAAAATTTACTATTTTTTAATAGGAAATTTTTCAAAAATTTACTATTTTTTAATAGGAAATTTTTCAAAAATTTACTTTTTTTAATAGGAAATATTTCAAAAATTTACTATTTTTTAATAGGAAATTTTTCAAAAATTTACTATTTTTTAATAGGAAATTTTTCAAAAATTTACTTTCTTTTAATAGAAAATTTTTCAAAAATTTACTTTCTTTTAATAGGAAATTTTTCAAAAATTTACTATTTTTTAATAGGAAATTTTTCAAAAATTTACTTTCTTTTAATAGAAAATTTTTCAAAAATTTACTTTCTTTTAATAGGAAATTTTTCAAAAATTTACTATTTTTTAATAGGAAATTTTTCAAAAATTTACTATTTTTTAATAGGAAATTTTTCAAAAATTTACTATTTTTTTATAGGAAATTTTTCAAAAATTTACTATTTTTTAATAGGAAATTTTTCAAAAATTTACTATTTTTTAATAGGAAATTTTTCAAAAATTTACTATTTTTTAATAGGAAATTTTTCAAAAATTTACTATTTTTTAATAGGAAATTTTTCAAAAATTTACTATTTTTTAATAGGAAATTTTTCAAAAATTTACTATTTCTTAATAGGAAATTTTTCAAAAATTTACGATTTTTTAATAGGAAATTTTTCAAAAATTTACTATTTTTAATAGGAAATTTTTCAAAAATTTACTTTTTTTAATAGGAAATATTTCAAAAATTTACTATTTTTTAATAGGAAATTTTTCAAAAATTTACTATTTTTTAATAGGAAATTTTTCAAAAATTTACTTTCTTTTAATAGAAAATTTTTCAAAAATTTACTTTCTTTTAATAGGAAATTTTTCAAAAATTTACTATTTTTTAATAGGAAATTTTTCAAAAATTTACTATTTTTTAATAGGAAATTTTTCAAAAATTTACTATTTTTTAATAGGAAATTTTTCAAAAATTTACTATTTTTTAATAGGAAATTTTTCAAAAATTTACTATTTTTTAATAGGAAATTTTTCAAAAATTTACTATTTTTTTTATAGGAAAGTTTCAAAAATTTCTTATTTTATTTTTGGTAAATTTTTCGAATTTTTTTTTTTTTTTTGAAAATTTCTTATTTTTATAGGAAATTTTACGAAAATTTCTTATTTTTATAGGATTTTTTTCGAAAATCTCTTATTTTTATAGGAAATTTTTCGAAAATTTCTTATTTTTATAGGAAATTTTCCGAATATTTCATATTTTTTAAAGAACATTTTTCGAAAACTCCTTTTTTTAAAGGAAATTTTTCGAAAATTTCATATTTTTTAAAGAACATTTTTCGAAAATTCCATTTTTTAAAGGAAATTTTTCGAAAATTTCTTATTTTTTAAAGGAAATTTTTCGAAAATTTTTTATTTTTTAAATGAAAATTTTCGAAAATTTCCTATTTTTATAGGTAATTTTTCAAAAATTTTCTATTTTTATAGGAAATTTTTCAAAAATTTCCTTTTTTTATAGGAAATTTTTAAAAAAATTTCCTATTTTTATAGGAAATTTTTAACTTTTTTTTTTAAATTTCCTATTTTTTGTAGGTAATTTTTCAAAAATTTTCTATTTTTATAGGAAATTTTTCAAAAATTTACTTTTTATAGGTAATTTTTCAAAAATTTTCTATTTTTATAGGAAATTTTTCAAAAATGTACTTTTTTATAGGAATATTTTCAAAAATTTTAAATTTTTATAGTAATTTTTTCAAAAATTTTATATTTTTAAAGGAAATTTTTCGAAAATTTCAATCGGCGTTACAAGTGTTATTATAAAACAAATACACTCTTTTCATTGGTAGTATAGGGTATAATGATTATAATTATGGGAATGATACCAGGTCGATTTTTTTTTTTTCGATACTTCGAGACTAAAACAAGGAAGAAAGATAATTGTTATTCACTTAAGAAATGCGTTGCTTTTAAATAGTATTGATAACTTTTTTTTTTGTTGTTTAGTTATGAATGGACTCGGTATCATGGTATAGTGGATTTTCAGTGACTGTTAATGTTGAGAGTGATATGGTGCGAATGGCATCAATTTCATTTCAGTATCACTTTGCATTAAGTTTCATTTTATTGATGAACGCATCAATAAATTCAGATTCATACACTTTCCCAATATGGACAATTATAAAAAGTAATATTTGTTTTAAAAATAATAATAAAACGTAAGATATTTTAACTCTTTTTGGATATTTGAGTGAGTAATTTTAACATTTGTTTTATTTATGATTTAATAAATGTCCAAAGTTTGTGGAAAAAAATTGTAAATATAAAAATTTCTAAGGAAATGATTTAAAAGTACAAAAAACAGTTAAAGAAATTAATTTATGGGGTAAGGAATTATTTTTCTGTAATAAATTATTTTTTTTTTTTTAATTTATGTAAAGATGTCTTTAGATTTGGTAAAAATAATTTTTTTTATTACTTTTAATCAGACTCACTTTAACTGTCAAGTCCATTGAGTTATCATTAAAAAAAAAATGATTACTGGCTTCCCCCGTTGAACAAATATTCAAATTTAAAATTATCTTGTCGGTTTATTAAAATATACAAATGAAAGAATGCAAGTCAAAAATGCTGAGGTTGATGTCTTGAACAGTGTCGCTGTTACTAAGATTTGAACACGCCGGTTTTTGCCAAAATGTTATTTTTTGGTCATTTTCATTTGTTCAAAATGCTTTAGTTTTGTTCAATTTGAATAAAGCTAATGATGAATATGTGTGCTATAGAAAATTTATGCTAAAATTGCTTTTCAAAATTGGATAACCTTAACTCTTTCTTTAGCGGGTCAAAGTTCAAAAATTGGATTTTATTTTGAGTGACAAAATCAAGGAATTTTGTATCGAGTTTTGATAAATATGCTCAAAAGTACTTGTTTTATGCCAAGATTAAGTAGTTTTGTAAAAATATAGATTTAAACCCTTACTGACATGGGTTCTAAAATGACCCAAAATTAATTATCAAAATTTAGACCCCATGTCTTTGTATATAAGAATTACTTTTATGCGTTTTTATTGAAGTTTGCTACTAAATTCATTCACATTTTTATTAAATTTAAATACAAGTGCAATTTATCAAGTATCGCCTCATATTATGACAAAACATTAGATTTTCGCAAAATTTGGCGAATTCAAATCGGGTGTACTGTGAAACGGTATAAGATATTGACCCCAACTTTTTTGAATTTTGTTAACCCATTTGTTAACTTCAGCACAAAGATAAGATAATTCTTAAATTATAATATTTGTTGAACAAAATTTTTTAAAAATGAAAAAAGTACTTTTAAAAACGTCCATTATTTTGAATTTTAAGACTTTGAAGAAAGCAAAATTTTTTCAAAATGAAAAAAGTATTTTTAAAAACGACCATTATTTTGAATTTTAAGACTTTGAAGAAAGCTGCTTTAGTTCTGTTTCAGATTCTATTATATGTTCTTGTAAATATAAATCCTTATTAGTTAAAATTTACCTAAAACAAAAAATACTCGAGATATTTCCTTTACAAATCGTCACCTTAAAGACGAAATAACCTATCTACAGTTTCAAAAGTTTACAGAAGAGTGAAAAAACGTTATAAAATTGTAACTATTTGCAATATTTAAACGAAAATTATGTATTTAGATTAAAATTAAACCAGAAATATACATCGTCTGAAAAAAATTGATTTTTCTAAACACAGCTTATGTTATGTCACTTAGGCTATTTGGAATTGCAAAAATCTGAAACCAAATAACCTATCTGCAGTCCTAATTAGTATGAATAAATCAAATTTTTTTAAACATATAAATATTATATAAATCAAATAATAACAATTATGAATGAAAGTACTTAATATTTGTTAAATTTACACTATGCAACAAAATTAAGTTTTTATCGCTATTTTTGATGATTTAGTTTTATCTTCTTTAAGTGCGTAACGGTCCTCTAGGTACAAAAACTGTAATAATTTGGTTATTAGTGATATTAGATGTTCAAAATTTTGCACAGACGTATACGATGTAGCGAATAATAATCCATAAACAACTTAATTTTGAAATTTTTGCAGATAGGTTATTAGGTCCTTAAGGACGATATGTATAATTACACTTTAACAGAATTAAACTAAAGAATTCGAAAAATACTGAAAATAAGCAAAGTTTTAATAAATATTTATGTTTGACCCAAGTAAAATGAAAAGACCGGTTAAAATTTCTTACTTATTCTATGGCTTTCATATAGAGTCAGGACGGCACGGGTTAACGTTATACTATCGTAATAGTATTTCATATTTCGATCATTAGGATCAAAAGGAAAAAACTGGGGGTATGCTTATCTCAATTGGAAAAAAATTGCCCCATACTACTGTGAGACTTTGAAAAGAGTAATCAACGAGAAAAGACCACAATATTGGACCAGACACTAGGCCATAATCTTCCATCATGACAACGCAAGTTCTGAGCTTCATAGCATAGACCTTGCCACTTTGTGACTACCATTTGTTTCGATCGGTGCAAAACGCCATTACTGGAACCGGTTCACTTCTTAACCTCAAAACCGGAACATAGCCTTTGATGCAGAATCCATAAGATATTAAAGGGATGAGAAAAAGTAGCGGCTAACTATCAACTATTATTGTATAATAAAAGCATTTTTAAGTTAAACAAGTTAGGAGGTGTTATAGCCGGTCAAGTCCGACATATGATACCCTTCACAATTGAGGTCAAATGTTTTTTTTTTTTTTTTTTTTTGGATAAAGACAAATATTTTCTAAATTTTGTCTTTGTACAAAGATTTTCCCAAAACTTATATATATTTACGCTATTTCCGTCGTTTTGACCTTTATGGGAGCTGGGGTCAAATGTGGACCGATTGTCTAGAAGTTTAGCAATTTGATTACAGTTATTACAAAAATTATGTTTACAAAAAATAAACACAAAATTGTCATTATCTTCGGATTTACGAGCATTTAAGTGATTTTGGTCTCATTAAGTGAGTTTATAAAGCGTTGGTATGGGAGCTATAGTCAAACATGGACCAATTTCAACAAAATATAGTATTTGTTTTAAATTTTATGAAGATATACTGATATTTGCGGCCAAAATACCAATTCCGAGAAATGGGACCTATGGGAGGTATCATAAATAATGGACCAACTTTTGACGAATTTCAAAAGCCATGGTCTCACTATCAAATAATCTGTGCCAAATTTCATCAAAATATCTTTAGAATTGCGACCTATACTTTGATTACATGGTTTACAGCCAGGCGGACGGACGGACTGGCATCGCTAAATCGAATCGGAAAGTGATTCTAAGCCTATTGGTATACTAAAAGGTGGGTCTAAGACAAATATTTATATGCGTACATACATCAGCACAAACTTATAATACCCTTTCCACCTTAGGTGGTGAAGGGTATAAAAATCCAACCCCCTAATTCATTAACAAATTTTAAAATTATTAAATTCTTTTAATTTGAAATTTGTATGGAAAATTTGAATTATAAGCTTGTTATAGCTTTATTTTTTTATTATGAACTAGGGGGTAAATTTCAGAGACCGAATATTGTTTTATTTTTTAAATCAATCAAGTATAAATATCATTGCCGATGAAAATTTATTTTCGTTTCGATCGATGAATAAAAATGAGGGATTTATATTTGAAATATAAATATCCCTCATGATGAAAATTTTAAATATCTTGAACGATAAATATCCGAACAGAAAAATATTTTATTGATTGTTTTATTTTTGAACTTCTGTTTTGACTTTGAAAAATAAAATATTTTTGAAGTTATAAAACTTTTAACAATGAATGTATGAATATGTTTCCAATTAATTGCAATGTTTTAGGACATCGAAGTTAAACCTAATAGTCCTAATGGAACTATTGGTGGTTTCTTTGACTCGCAAAACCATTTCAACATAAAATTCGCAACTAATTGAATTTATTGTTATTTAAACGTCCTAAAGACTTTTTATACCAGGACAAATCTTCTTCTTCTGTCATTCTTGACTCCCAGTGGAGCATAGGGAATGGAAGGATGCAGAATTGCCTGTCGTCTCTAGCTACCAGGTAAGAACTGTATCCAATTCCCACTCTAACCTTCTCGTGGTACATCCTGGAAACCTTAGCAACCTAGTTTTAGATGCGGTAAACAACCAGTGTGGGATTATAGGTCAGGGCTAATATAAAAGGGAGTTATCTAAGTACCATTCCAACGTATATTGTCTAAGGGTCTAAGATAATTGTACTTCGTAAAGTACGAAAATGCAGCGTCTGTTCAACATGTTAGTTGCGGCTGCAAGCGGGCCTCAGTCTCGGATCGAACGGCTCGCTATACAAACGTGGCTTGTGTCTTTGGACCCATCACCCATCGACTTAGCACCCACGATGTTTTAAGCATGGAAAGAAACAATATTACAGAATATACTACTCCAAGGGATAATCATGCGAGAAATCCCCCTGCTACGGCAGTTGGCGCAAGGATTTTGGAGTTTCCTAATCTATGTAAGAACATTATGATGAATAAAACCAGGACAAATACAGAAATAAAATTTGAATATTTTCTATCAAATTTTTCTATTAATATGTGTATACAAATTCTAATTTTATAAGCAAAATATTTTCTTTAAAAACTTGAAATTTTGCAAAAATTCCCCTTGTCAGTTATTAAATAATATAATAAGATGCATAAAATATTCAAATTTTATTTCTAAATCCAATTTATGGCATAACAAAAATATCTCTAAATCTCAATAAAACCCCACTCATTTGATTTAGAAAATGATTGATGACAAATTAATTAAAACGAATAAAATGATGTGTTAAAATAAGCTTGTAATCAAAAATAATTGATTAACAATTAAAAAAAAAAACAAGCAATAATTAACATTTTAACATCTTTATAAAAAAATATCATTGTTTATTTAATTTAATATAAGATTAAAGATTTTGTAAAAATATGTTGAAACAAATCTTCAGACTTTAAAAAATCGATTTAAAAGCTATAGCAATAGCTTTTAAATATTATTTATTTTACATTAAACAAATTTAAAACTTCATTGTTTAAGGCAAATTTTATTTTATTATAATTTTATTAAACCATTTAATAAGAGAAAAAATTAGTAACAAAAGACAAGAAGTCAAATACAAAAGACAAATTTGTTGAATTTGAATTTATTGAATTTATTTAAATTTAAACAAAAAATTTAATTTAAATGCAAGCCATAAATTTTATAACATTTTAATATTTTGACTTTTTTGTTTAAAATAAATCTAACTAATACTTTAATAATGGTTAATTAAAATTATTGATTGATTTTAACAATTAAATTGATTAATTGCAGCCGCAACCACAAACAATACAAACAAAAAGTTTCTTTCAAGGTTATTGAGGAATTACGACAACAGCTGACCGACCAACCGACCTAACAACACCTGACAAACAAGTTTTTTTTTAACTTTGTTTTTGGAAATATTTTAAAATATTTTTTTAATTAATTACATATTTTTTTGTTTTTTGCCAACTTTTGATTATTTTTGTTGTTTTGTATTTTTCTAAATATCTACATATAAATGAAAAAAATATAACCAATATGGCTACTAAGAAAAGAAAAGTCAAGTTAATTGACTCATTATTAATCCCCATATAAAAAAAAACACACACACTCTCATATAATATTCCCATAAAAAAAACTGTTTTGTACAGCGTAGATGTCCAAGAATCTCTTTCCCTATAACTAGATATAGGAAAGCAAGAAAAAAAACAAATTCTGCCTACGCAGCAAACAAATACGTATACCAGAAAAAAAATGTTGTTACTCTCGCTCTGTTTATGTTTTAGGTTCTCTTTTGTATAGAACGGGGATGGATAACATGTATTTTTCTATATTTTGTGTTGAAGGCCAACCAACGGGAAATCTAAATTGCCAGTAAATAAATAAATAAAATATTCATATTTTTCACATATTTGATATTTATTTATTTAATCTTTTGCTTGATAGTTCGTCTGTTAGTTCCTTTTTATTATTTCGCGACTTTATTAATTAGTTTTGTTATTCGTTACTTAATTAGTTACTCAATCAGTCAGTACTTAAGTAAGTCAGTCAGTTAGTTATTTTATTATTCTGTCTGTCGGTCAGTCAGTTAGTCATTTGGTCAGCTGTTTGTCCTTCAGTCAGTCACATATTGTGTCAGTTATCTTGTCTGTCTGCCATTCAATCAGTCAGTTTTTATGTCTGTTATTAGTCAGTCAGTCAGTCTAGATGTCATTCACTCAGTTCATTAGCCACTCAGTCTGTAAGTTAGTCATTCAACCAGTCAGTTTTTATGTCTGTCCTTCAGTCAGTTAGTCAATCAGTAAGTTATTCAGACAGTAGGTTAGTTCATTAATTAGTTAGTCAGTCAGTTAATTAGTCAGTACGTTAGTTAGTCAGACAATCAGTCAGTCAGTCAATGTAACTAATTAATTAATGAATAATAAAATTTATTTTTAAAGTTAAGAAAAAATTAATTAAAAACGTAACTTGGGAACTATCAATCAAAAAATCAACAAAAAATATAAATATGTGAACAAAATATAAATATATTATTTATATATGCACTAGCAGTTAAGATCCAGCGTTGCTCAGGTTTTCTAACTATTCGACTTTGTATGTACATAAGCTCCCTAATGCTAGAAATTACATGTAAAGTCTTCTACCAAAAGTTCCAACTAGGATTTCTTCTTTGTTTAGGTTAAGATATCGAGAGCTTAGGACTGAGACATGGTTTTAAAAATTTTATTTATATCGCAAATGAGTTTATAATAAAGGTTTATGGAAAATAAATATCCATTAGGTCATCCAGATCTATATGTCCTCGGTACTCCTTTATTCTTAATAGGTCAGCCAAATGTCGATCGGATAATCGATTACGTACTTTGCTTAGAATTATTTTCATGGTAGAAAAAGCGGCTTCACAATTATATGTGGTACCAAACATTGAATACAATTTGTAGATTTCTGTCTTCAGTTTTTTGTATTTATTGTTATCAATATTTTTCCAAAACATTTCCCCTTCTTCCAGCGGAATTTCAAAGTCTTCCCTTAGCTTTTTTAGCTCGTCTTGTAGCTCTTCATTTTGGTCCTCTATGCCACAACTAAGGGGGAAGTTATGGAGTTCCATAATTTTTTCTATGCACTTCAAGTCCTTAAATCTTTGTGCATAGTTATCCCTTAAGGACTCAATTGTTTCAACGAAAATCTGAATTTTAGTTGTAACATTAATTTTTAATTCTGAAATTATCGAAGATGTTTTCTTTAAATTAGAAATGTTATTACATTTCAACTGATCATTTAAAATTACTAATTTTATATCAAAATTTTTTAAAATTTGTGACAGTTGGAAAATTTTGATGTTCTTACCTTGCAGGGTTTTGTTTAATCTATTCATAATTTCCGTAATGTCACATAAAAACGCAAGGTCAAGCAGAAAGTTCTGGTCCTCTAAGGCACAAATAAGTTCATTTGTATTATTCATACTATTTTCTTTTAAAAATATTAATATCTCTTTTCTTAAATGGAAAAGGCGTTCCAAGCTTTTTCCCTTGCTTAGCCATCGTACTTCAGTATATAAAAGAAGATCTCCATAATCCGAGTCAAGATCTGCTAAAAACTGTTTAAACTTTCGGTGCGAAAGAGCATTATGACCACCTCTTATTTTATTTATTATTTTTATAGCTATTTGCATAGTGTTTGACACATTTAATTGTTTCGCAAACAGAGCCTGTTGGTGAATGGCACAGTGGAAGGCTGGGCACTGAATTCCATTTTGCCTTAAAAGACCTAAGAGGCCTCTGCCTTCACCTCTCATAACTTTAGCTCCATCCGAGCAAATGGAACTAAGCTTTTCTTTTCCTGCAAGTGCAAAAACATGTGTTTTCAATGCTTCATATAAATGTTGCCCTGTAACATGTCCATGGAAAGCAATCACGTCTAATACTTCCTCAAAAGTCTCAAAATTTTCATTTACAGTTTTTATATATATAATGAGTTGGCAAATATTGTTAATATCGGTACTTTCATCTAATGCGATTGAAAAATACTTACAATTTTTCAGTCTATTCTTAGCTGCTAAGTAAATATAATTGCTAAGGTCCTCTGTCCGTCGGAACATTGTGTTTCGGGATATTGGAATATTTTGGCAAAGCTGTACAGCTTCCTTACATTTTTCGCCAAAACATTCCAGGACATTAGTGGTCAATTTTAAAAAAAAGGTACCATCTTCAAATGGGCGACATTGCTTTGCTAAAGCTAATGCAACAGTGTAAGATGCTTTCCTTTGCGATTTTAAATTTTCTTCTTTCGATAAAATATCAAAACTAGTGTCGTTATCATTACTGTTACTACTAGTATTAGCAATACTATCATTACTATTGATAGCGTTATCAGGAGTATTAATACTATCGATGACATTAACATTAGTAGTATTGTAGTCATATATAATAAACTTCAAAAAGAAACTTGCTTGAAGTTCATACATTTTTAACATACGATTAGGGTTTTTATCCCGGGAATTCCCGGGACAAATTTCCCGGGAATTCTACCAATTTTTCATTTCCCGTTTCCCGGGAATTTTAGTCGGGAATCCCGGGCATCGAAAAGTACTAAAAAATGCAACTCTACATACTTTTACTCATATAATGCAACTATGTCACATACAGAAAAAATAAACAAAAATTTAAAAAAAATATTAACTGCCGTAAAAAACCGTTCAATAAATGATCAAAAAGTTGTTCGTAAGTTTGTAAAGAAAAGTTTTATTGTGAATAATTAATTATTACTACTAATTAACAGGAAATGGAACAGCGATCTTTCGTTTGGAAATATTTTACCAAAGGTGCTTCATCGAATGCCCAATGCAGTTTATGTCCAAAGTTGCTTTCTTATAAAGGCTCGTCAACCAGTGGCTTATTGAAACATCTTTCCAATATTCATAATATCAATCCAAATAAAACTATCGATGCTGAAGGAGATAATATCATCGACATTGACGAACCTCAACCGAAGAAACAAAAATTAATTAAAGACTACGTCCTTAATAATAATTTAGGAGAAACCGTAGCCAAACTTGCCGCTTTTGATGGAGTTTCGATTAGAACTATAACTCGAAGTTCCTTTATTAGAGCATCTTTAGCATCGAAGGGGTTTAAGGTTCCGAAGTGTGAAGCGACTATGATGAAAATAATATTAGATTATTACGAGGACGTTAAGAATATTGTGATAAAAGAAATTTCTAACCTTATTAAAAACGATGGAAGATTCAGTTTGGTATTTGATGAATGGACGAGCTTAAGAAATAGGCGATATTTAAACATATCTTTGTATGGACCGAACCACAAATTTTTTAATCTTGGTTTGGTTAATATCAAGGGCAAGTGTGGAGCTTCCGAGTTGAGACAAATTGTAGAATCAAAATTAAATGAATTTAATATAAATTTTAAAGATCATATTGTGTCAACCATTTCGGACGGACCGAACATTATGAAAAGATTTGTTAATTATAGTCCTGTATGTGGAATTTTTTGTGTAAATCACGCCATACATTTATCAGTTTTGGACGTCCTGTATAAAAAGCGTTCAACCGCTCAATCTAGCTCTAGTGATGAAGATTCTGATAACTATGATGAATCAGAAGATATCACATGTTATGTTATTGGAGAAGAATATGCAAAAGTTTTGGATAATACAAGGAAAATTGTAAAAGCTATTAAAAGAAGTCCACTCAAAAATGACACGCTACAAAAATATTGCAAAACTGAACTTGGAAAAGAATTGCAGCTATGTCTTGATGTTAAGACGAGATGGAACTCCTTAATAACAATGATAGAATCATTTTTGAGAATAAAAAATTCTATCAAAAAAACGTTAATAGATTATAATCTTTCGAGTATGTGGAAAGAAGATCACATCGAAGTTTTGGAGTCATTATACAATACTTTACATCCGGTAAAAGTTGCTATTGAAGCGTTGGGTAGGCGAGATACAAATCTGTTGACAGCAGATGCTATACTTCAAGTTCTTTTCAAGAAATTGATTGGTTTTGATAACTATATTTCTAAGGAATTAGTGAAATCTCTAGAAAAAAGAATTTCTGAAAGAAGAAATGTTGAAATAATTACACTGTTAAAGTATTTAAAAAATTCGAACTTGTTTAACAGCGTTGAAGACAATGGTATCTTTAAAAACTCTTCCAGATCTTCCATTTTAATTCTGGCGGATAACTTATATCGTAGAATGTTTCAAAGTGATTCGATTCCTGTCTCTGAATCAGAAATCGAAAACGATATTGAAGATGAGTCATTTCAGGAAAATATTATTAAGGCTATAGAGACCGCAATGAAAGATGGCACAAAACCTTTATCAAAATCAGACATTTTGATAAAAGATTTGTCAATTTTTGAAGCTACTGGTACAAGAACCCCAAACTTGGACAAATTACTCAACGCATTATTGACAATAAGTCCTACTTCTATTGAAAGCGAAAGGGTATTTTCTATTACAGGAAACTTTGTAAACAAAATCAGGAATAGACTTTCCGATAATGCAGTTAATGCACTAGTTTGTTTGAAACATTATTTTATGGAAAAACAAAGTGCTAATATCTCATAAATTATTCAATAATAATTATTTTTTGTAATAGTTTATATTAAAATTATAAACTTTGAATACTTTTCGATCTCATTATATATCTTATAATCTTTCTTTTGAAATGGTACTGAATTAGCTTATATTAAAAAAAATATTTTAAGTTTTTCAAAAGTAAGATTATCTACATAGTACACGAATTTAATTTTTACTTTGTAAAATTATTAAAATAATAGAATAAAAAGAATTATAAAATAATTTGTAATCGTGTTTTATTAAAAAACATCGTAAATTAATTGATTGGATTAGCTTTTTAACAAATGTTTGATTTTTTCCCGAATCCCGGGAATTCCCGGGAGTGAAAAATTTTTTTTCCCGAATCCCGGGATTTGAAAAATGTCGGGAAATTAAAAACCCTACATACGATCCCTCCCTTTAAGGTTTTCGTATTCCCCATGACATTGGAGGTAATGTCTTTTTATAAAAAAAGGGCTTGATAAATGTAAAACACAATAACATATAACGCATTGTGCATTACCATCAACATTTTCTATGAAGAAGAATTCGCTTTCGTAATTTTCTTTAAACATTATGCGCGCGTCGTGTTGTCTCATCAAATGATAAACAGAAAGTAAATCAAAAAACATTTCCACCTCTGTCAAAAGTAAGCAGAGCTTTTTCTCTGCTTCAAACACAAGCAAAAATGTGTTCATGTGTTGGTGGGCATCTACGTTGTACAGCAACAATAAAGCAACAACAAAAAACCACACCACAAAAACAACAAACAATATTTGTGAGTATATATTTTAACTCTAACTTTCGTTACTAGGAGGAAGTGTGTGATAGAAAGAGATAAACAGAGAATAGAGAAGAGGTTAACTATTGATTATGAATGGGCGGAGTTAAAATATACCAAATTATTGCATTGCCAACTACATATATTAAAGGTTGTTGCATGGAATGGTTTGTGTCCGTGTTAGTATTAGATAAGAGAAATATTTTTATTCGTCAGTTCAGACCCTGCAGAAATCATGCCAACACGCTTGTATGAAGTACAGAGCTGTAAACGAATGATTCTTTTTTGAATGATTCTGTGAATCATTAAATAAATTTTTTAAAATGGTTTAAATTTATTCAGTTTACCGGATATATGAATTTAATTAATATTTGATTGAATTCAAAATATAAGTAAACATTTCGGAATTTATTCGTTTTCCAAAAATATGAATTGATTTAAAAATGAATGAATTCATAAAAGGTTTATAAGGTGAATTGCAATTCATTTTTTTCATTCATTTGTTGTTTTAGAAGAACAAAGATCACAATTTGCATCTTTTTGCGGTGTATAAAAATTTTTTAATTCAAAAATCTGTTCGATGAAAAACTTAAATAAAAATATTGTTTGCAAAAAAATGTAGTACAGTAATTTTTGGCTATAGGCCACAGCTATAGTTTCACAGCTTTTGTGGACTATAAGCGATTTTGAACTATAAATTTCGTATTTTCTTCAATAAAACCACTTTAAGTTTAAGATCCATTTTCATTTGTGAGAGGATAAGATTTTTCATGAAATATAAATAAAGAAATAATAAAACTAAAAAATGTTTGTGTGTTTCTGTTCGGATAATAAACTTTGCTTTATGTTGATATTTGTTGGACACAATAATAATTCGTATTTATTCTGTCCCTCAAATAATATATATATATATATATATATATATTGTGTGGTTTTCGCTCTGTCTAGAATTAGGGATAATCCTCCTGGTGAGATGGCCTAACCAACCACCAAAACGCGTCAAGGAAAGGTTTCCTCGCCAACATTTTTTGGTTTTATCAAAAAACTATATCAAAAAACAATAAATAATTGTAATAAATTGGGATCTTAGTCCAATACACTACACTAAAACTTTTTAAATACATATTTTGAATATATCACTTGTTAAAAGAATTCCGTAATCTTTGATTGCTTTTTTGTTAAAGTAGCCTTTCAAAAATCGAGTTACAAATAATTTGTTGAGAAAATGTGGCCTTTAAACGAAAGTTGGCTTAAAGCGGAATGGACTTTAGAAAGAATAATTTGCATGAAATACGATAAGAACTTTCAAGTGACTATGACAGTATTGGCTTATATCCATTTGTGGCCTTTAAGCGGAATGGACTATATCCGATAATTATAGTTAAAATTTCATATACAAATAATCTTTGTTTTATTAAACCTTTTTTAACTTTAATTTTTGCTTCAAATGCTGTTCAATTTAAATTTGAGAGTAAAAGATTTGGAAGCGATTTGTATATTAATGATTAAATAAGTGGTATTTAATGTGATTTTTTAGCATCGGTCATTTCCATTTTTATTAATTATTACACATTCTAAAAAATAAAATATGAATGAGCAAAAATAATTGTTATTTTTCTTCTAAACCGTCAAAGAGTTAAGTTAAATTTTAATTCAATTCATTTTTGTACCAAATTGTAGTGAGTTCGTTAAAAATAACGTGATACCATTTCTTCCAAAAAAATTGTCATTTGAAGCCCGTTAGGGGTTGTTCAAAAATTACGTGTGACACATTTTAATAGAAATACGCATACGAAATTCCTCCCCCTCAAGAGCGTTAAAAATTAACAAAATGGTTCAACATTTTGGGGTACCTTCCAAACAATTTTTACGTTCCTCAAAGCCACAAAATTGCTTTTATTATTGGCAATGGGCTATTGAATTTACCAAAATCGGAATATAGATTTTGCCCCAAAAAATTTGATAAAACTAAAATGTAAAAAGAACCTTCAAACTAAAAATACTTAAATGTTTTTTTTTTGTCAGATAATGACAATTTTATGTTTTTTGGTGGACACATTTTTGTATAAACTGTAAATAAGTTGGTAAATTTTGAGAAAACCGGTCCACATTTGACCGTAGCTTTCATATAGGCCCCCATGACAGAAATGGTTTAAATGCAAAATTAGGTATTTTCAATTTATTGCTATTAAATAACTATTTATTCATCGATATAAGGATATAAGTATTTAGAACATTTAAAATCAATAAAATTATATGTAGTTTTTTTTGGCATATTCTATTTTTATACATTTTTCATTAAATATAAATGATGTTTTTAATTTAAGGTGCAAATAACTCAGAATTCGTTAAACATATAAAAATAGTTTTAAATCGACTTTAAAAAAATATAAAATTTTGTAAACTAATTTTTTAAAAAACAGCCAATTGAAAATATGAATTATTAGTATAAGATCCAATTTTACTCTAATTTCGTACCTTGAAAATTTCATGTTAAGTAAACAAGATTTTTTTTTTATAAAATACAAACATTTTTGCTAAAATTCTAAATTTTTCCTAACATCTCGAATTTATAGTAAAATGTAAAAGTAAAATATATAAATTTTGATAAAACGTTTTTCGACGAAAATAGAATTTTTACTAAAATATGGAATTTCTGGTTAAATGTTCTTAAATTTTTTGGTAATATTCCAAATTTCTAATAAAATATTGAATTTCAGATAAAATGTAGAATTTTTATAAAATGTAAAATTTTTATAAAATATAGAATTTTTATAAAGTATAGAATATTTTTTTTTTTCAAATCGAAAAATTTTTTAAATGTTTATCTTAAACTTCTTATGAGAAACTTGCATCGAAAACTTTAGTATCGACCATTTTTTATATAAAAATTTGCATCAATAAAAAATTTATATCGAAAATTTTCTACAAATAATTTATATCGAACATTTTTCTATTATATAAAAACTTTCTATCATAAATTTTTCTTTAAAAAATTTATACGAAAAATTTTCTGTTAAAATTAATATCGAAAAATTTTGTATATAAATTTCTTTTTGATAGAACTACAAATTACTAAAGATACATGTTGTCCAAATTACATACGTATCTCTATATCTATTTTCAAAGTAGAATTTAATTTGAAGGTATGTACTTCTTTGTTTATTCAATATTTCCTTAATGAGTTATTTCTTGAAACAAAGTTAGATCTACTGATTTTAATTAAAAAAAATCGGAATCGGAATTTATTTACGGAATGGTTTCAATTGCGAACGAAACTTATGACATGAAATTTCATACTACAAATTTTTAACTGAAAAAAAAAACAATTTTTACGTTATTCTTAATAAAATCACTACTAATCGATATATTCTATTGAAAATTCATAGTATTGCAACTGTCGAGTAACGATCCATTTTTAATTTTTGATACATTTTTTTAAAATACAAATTTTTAGAATTTGCAAACATTTTTTTAATTGCGATGTAAATAACTTCAAAATCTTTGTTCACATATTGTTCTTAATTGATTAAAATTGAAGAGATTGTCCTATTTATTTATATTAACACATATTAAAAACGACTTTTTAATATGTGGTAATATAAATAAATAGGACAACCTCTTCAAAAATCCCAAAGTTTAAAAACAAAAAATTCGGTTATTTTTGTTTACTTATAGCACCATAACACAAAAAATAGATAAACTTAAATGTAATTTTGACTGCTGACCAGTTTTATATATTTATATTCCGTTAAAAACTTTTTATACAAAATTTAATTTTGTGTTTTGACGATACATTATTATATAATGCTTGAGATTCTCTGTAAAATCTCTAAAATGCAGTTATGAGGGTTTTTAATGTTTAGTAAAAAAAGAAGTATGCAACACTTTTGATAAGAAAACCAACTGCAGCCAACTTCACTCCTATTACCGGCTGTTTTAATTTTTGCAATTTTTTCCTACAAAGAAAATAGAAATAAAGAAGACTAAGAAAAACAACAGAAAAAATTGGGTGTATCAATCATCTTTTAAAATTGCGAAAAAAAATACGATAGAAAAATAAATATTAATTTAATACAAGTCTTTGTGCTGCTTAAAATCCTAATATTAAGTAACTAAAGGGTAAAAGCATTTGTTTTGGTCAGAGAAGGAGAGCTTACGAAAATGTCTAAGAACAAACTGAACTTAACACTGCCTCCAGTGGATGCGTCAGCGGCTTCTTCACAGGTGGTGCCAACTCCACCATTTAAAACTCCATCTGGCACAGAGTAATTATTGACTTTTTTTCATTAATTTTGTTATTTTACATTTTCATTATCGTTGTTTATATCTCACATTTTTGTATTTGCTTTTATCACCATCTTCTTACCATTTAGCCTAAAAATACTTCATATACTATGAGGAATAAATGATCTAACTTTTGAAATATCCATAGCAATTTGTTATGCCCTACACTACAGCAGTTGGAAAGGGTATAATGTTTGGCTTTGTAATGTTTGCAAAGTACTTAACATAAATATTTGTATCACAGACATCCTGACTGTAAAAGCAATGTCTACAAGTTTGTCTGCCGGTCTTGGCTATGCAAATGTCCTTTACAGTCAGAAAAATGGAAATCATTCTGTTTTCTATGTTAGTTTTAGTTATAACAATTTTTTTTTTCTGGGAGTTAAGGCCAAAAAAATAAATGAATGACTCCATAAATCTATAGTTTCAATTAAAGTATGGTAGGTCGAGGAATTGATAATGTGAAGGGTATCATATGACCACTTGTTGGACATGCATGTGTACATATTGTTGGGGGTGGTTCGGTCTATCTGAGGCATTCTTCGCATTGCGAAGTCCTGACTTTAGGTATGCCGTTATAATTCGTATCAAAATATTTTTATTTCGAAAAATCTCTAAAAATAAATTTCTTTTAAAAAAATCGAAATTTTTTAATATAAACAGTTTAAATTTTCTATTTATATTTAAACATTGATTATAAAAAATATATTAATATCGTAAAATTTCTATACAAAAATTAAAAAAAAAATTATTTTTAATATCATGAATTTTTTTTTACAGAAAATCTTTTGCAAAAAATTTTCTGTAAAAAAAATTTATTATCTAAAAATTTGTTATAAAAAAATTTATTATCCAAGTTTTTTATAGTAACATTTTACTATCGAAAACTAATTAAAGCGATAAATTTTATTATCGAAAAATTTTATTTTCGAAAAATTTTTTATAAAAAAATTTTACCATCAAACAGAAAAATGTTCTATATAAAATTTTTATATCGACTAATTTTCTATACAAAATTTTTATATCGATAAATTTTCTGTACAAAAATTTTAATATCGACGATTTTTCTGTTGAAAAATTTTAATATCAAAAATTTTCTATAGAAAAACTTTTCTAGCCATAAATTTTACTACTTAAAATTTTATTGTGGAAAATTTTTTTATAGAAAAATTTAACCATGAACAATTTTTCTATAGACAAATTTTACTATCGAAAAATGTTCTACAGAGAAAAATATTACTAATGAAAAATTTTAATATCGAAAAAAAAGTTATAGAAAAATTTTAGTATCGAAATTTTTTTATAAAAACTATTGAAAAATTTTAATATCGAAAAATTTGAGTATCGAAAAATTATTTATAGAAACATTTTTCTAGCCATAAATTTTACTACGAAAAATTACCTACAAAAAAATTTTACTATCGAAAAATCTATAGAAAAATTTTACTATTAAAAAATTTTAATATCGAAAAAAAAATTTTATAGAAACATTTCAGTATCGAAAAATTTTTTATAGAAAAAAAGTTTCTGTTGAAAAAATTTAATATCAACAATTTTCTATAAACAAATATTACTAAGAAAAATTTTCTATAGAAAAATTTTACCATCAAAAAATTTTCTATAGAAAAATTTTACCATCAAAAAATTTTCAATAGAAAAATTTTACTATCGAAAAATGTTCTATAGAAAAATTTAGCTATCGAAAAATTTTAATATTGAAAAGTTTTTTATGGTAAAAATTTATCATTGAAAAAGTTTTTTAATGAAAAATTTTAGTATAGAAACATTTTAGCATCGAAAAATTATTTTTAGAAAAAATTTAATATCAATTAATTTTCTATTGAAAAAGTATACATAATATTAAAAATGTTATTTTAAAAAATTTTACTGAAAAAATTTTCTATAGAAAAGTTTTACCCTCAAAATTTTTTTTATAGAAAAATTTTGCCATCATTTTTTATGGAAAAATTTTAGTATCGAAAAAATTTTTTTATGGAAAAATTTTAGTATCGAAAATTTTTTTATAAAAACATTTTATTATCGAAAATTTTTTATAGAAACATTTTCTATATAAAAATTGCAAAATTATCCGCATCCACTTGTCATCTTTACAAATGTTCGATTATTCCGTGTATGAGAAGGTTCCTCCGAAAAGATTAATTTAATAACTGCATTGGTGTGATAAGGTCCATAACTCTGTATTCAGTCAGTACGTCTGTTATAATGTCTGTGTATTACAGTTTTACTACAATTGGTCTACATTTGATTTGCATTTAATACTGTAGTGTAGGGTATCCTAAGGCCGGATATGACCGACCATATAATTTTTACATATTTCAATTAGTCATCATGTCGTTGAATGGTTAATTTTAGGAAAACGACCAAGTAATATTACATATTTAATAATAATTTGTGGCGGAAACAATTTTATTAGAAAATTCTATGAGACATTTTATAGACTTAGTTATACCCCCCTCACGTTCAGAACTTCCTTTCTATTTAATGGTGTTATTTACTTGATGTTTACCTCTAATCTCCATCATCTTTGTGATCGTGCACAGTACTTTCTCTTGATGTCACATCTTGTTTATGTTAATGCTGTAATTTTGATGTCTCTCCTACGGTCGCGTTTTAATTTGTGTAAACTTTTCTTTTTCTATTCTACGTTTAACCAACTAATCCTTTCACGAGTAATCTAGTAGTATCTTCAACATCTTCCACACATCTATCAACTTCTTACCACCTCTGTTTAAAGACTTTTAGTTTCCTCATTGTTTGCTTGCATTATTTTTGTTTTGTTGCACAAAAATTCATTAAAAAGTTAAATTAAAGAAAACATAGTTTGCTGGGCAAGCCGAAGACGAGTATTGAGGCCCTGACCGAGACCCTGGAAGAGCTTGAGATGGATGACACAGCCCGTAAACGCATCAAAGTATTCCTCAGTCAAAAGGAGAAGATTGGTGAGCTGTCAGATGATGATTTGGAAAAATTAGGCGAATTGGGATCCGGCAATGGTGGCGTGGTGATGAAGGTACGACACATACCAACTCAATTGATAATGGCCAGAAAGTTAATACACTTGGAAGTGAAGCCAGCCATAAAGAAACAAATTATACGAGAACTAAAAGTTTTGCATGAATGCAATTTTCCTCACATAGTCGGATTCTATGGTGCATTTTATAGTGATGGTGAAATCAGTATTTGTATGGAATATATGGATGGTGGTTCCTTGGATTTGATTCTAAAGAGAGCTGGCAAAATACCCGAATCTATTTTGGGCAAAATAACATTGGCTGTTCTCAAGGGATTAAGCTATTTAAGGGAGAAACACGCCATTATGCATAGAGATGTGAAACCAAGTAATATTCTGGTCAATAGTAGTGGAGAAATAAAAATCTGTGATTTTGGTGTATCTGGTCAATTGATAGACTCTATGGCAAACTCCTTTGTGGGCACCAGAAGTTATATGTCGGTAGGTTAATTTATCTTAAATATTTTTTAAATATACTCACTCATTTTTTACCCTTTCTTAGCCTGAACGTTTGCAAGGCACACATTATTCAGTGCAGTCTGATATTTGGTCTTTGGGCTTATCGCTAGTCGAAATGGCCATAGGCATGTATCCCATACCACCACCAGATGCCAAAACAATAGCAGCCATTTTTGAAAATAATGAAGATGGCTCTCAGGCAGTGGTGGAGCCCAAGGTAATGGCTATATTTGAATTGCTGGATTATATTGTAAATGAACCCCCACCAAAATTGGAATACAAAGGATTTACCAATGAATTTAAAGATTTTGTGGATATATGCTTAAAGAAAAATCCCGATGAACGAGCTGATTTAAAAACTTTATTGGTAACTAATTTTGTGTATAATATTTCATCAAGAATTTGTTTCTTATGCTTTTAATTTTCTCATTTAGAATCACGCTTGGATACGTAAGGCTGAAGTAGAAGAAGTTGATATTGCTGGCTGGGTTTGTAAAACCATGGATTTACCACCATCTACCCCAAAACGCAATACTTCTCCTAATCAATAAATATTTTTTATTATATTAAATCTAAAAGAAAACACTCACTGAAAAAAAATATTCTTTCTATTCTTAATGTATTAACTTCTTTGTCTACCACACACAAATATTGTTTAATTTAATGGCTAACAAACAAAAGAAGTAAAAAAATAATTTTAAATAAAAAATATCTCATCTAAGCGATACAAAACATAACAATTCAAAAAAACTTAAGTGTGATTCATTGATTTTGACTCATCTCTAGGAAAAATATTACACACAAACTTGTATTGTTTGCAATTATGCAATTTTTATAGATACATTTGGACTTTCATATTTTGTTTGTATATTTTTATTTTTTTAATACATGGTCTAAATTTTATCTTTATTTATTTTACTGATAGAAATCGAATAATTTATGCAATTTTTTTTTCGCATAAATTGAAAATATGAATATTTTGAGGAAAATTTGAATATTTTGGGGAAAATTTTAACTTATAGTCAAAATTAGACTTTCAAAGTTTTACTGAAACATAAATATGCATTTCTAATAAAAATATGAAAGTTTAAATTTATTATAAAATTTTTGAAAATTTGGGATTTTGATAAAATTTTACATAACTCTAAAAATTTTAATTTTTTTAATTATTCGGAACATTTTTAGTTTTTTGACAAAAATTTAAATTCTAAAACTGTTAAAATTTCAGAATATTATTTCTTATATAAAAAGATATTTATTAATTAAAACTTATTTCATGTATGAAAATTTCTGACAAACTAATATGAAAAAATATTTTCATATTCAACAAATTATTCAAAACAATTTGATATTGAATTTACATTGAAATTCAAAATAGAAAACATTAAAGTGTTTCTAACAAACGCCTCCTCAATGTAAATTCTATCATCAATTAAATAATTACATAATTATCAAAATCAAAATAACATATTGATATAAAATTACATTAACAAAATTCATTTTAAATTTAATAAATTACAACATTTTAAATGACTTTGGTTTGGCAAAGACTTAGTTAAAATATCAGCTGTATTACTATCAGTTGGAACATAGTCCAATTTAATTTCATTTGCATTATATTTGTCCTTTATATAGTGATATCGAATATCAATGTGTTTGCTTCTTTTCATCGTCATTTGGCTTTTCATTAAATACTGAGCGCCTTGATTGTCACTATACAATACAGTTGGACTTTGAATCAAATTTTTAAATTTCAGCTCGTCAAGTAAACTTCTATAGAAACTTATTTCTTTAGCAACTTGGCACATCGCTATATATTCTGCTTCCATAGAACTCAACGCCACTATGTTCTGTTTCTTCGATTTCGGTCAATAATATTAGACCCCCAGTCTGCATCAGAATAGCACTGCAAATTTCTTCCATCTTTTGAGTAATTAAGTGATACTTCTTTGGACTTCAGATAGCGTAAAACATGTTTAGCTGCAACGAAATGATCATTATGCGGATGAGAATTAAATTGAGCTAGATGTGAGACTGTGTGAGCAATATCGGGTCTGGTAATAGTAGATAAATACATCAAACTTCCAATAAGCGATTGATACATTTTCACATTTATTATATTTTCACAATTTTCTTTGTCACATTTCATAAGTATTGTTCCTGCAGCATACGGTGTTTTAGCCGGTTTGCATTCAGTCATATTCCATTGATTAAGTAGTTCTTTAACAAAATTTTTCTGATTAATTTGAATATCTCCTCTAGGATTACTTCTTTCAATTTCCATTCCAAGATAATAACTTGCAGGACCACGATCTACGATTTCAACATGTTGCTTAAGAGATTCTATTATATTTTCCATTGTTTTACTAGAAGAACAAGCTAAAAGAATATCATCAACATAAAGTGCTATTAAGTTAATTTCCTTATTATTTCTATTAATAAATACACAACTGTCTGTTTTACATTGGATGAATCCCATTTGAATAAGGATTTCATTAATCTTGTGGTTCCATTGTCTTCCAGCCTGCTTTAAACCATACAAAGATTTCTTTAATTTACACACTAAGTGTTCTTGATCTTTTTGAATAAACATTTGAGGTTGTTTCATATACACCTCCTCTTTCAAATCACCATTTAGATATGCAGCTACTACATCAACATGCTTCACCAATAGTTCATACTTTGCTGCCAAAGATAAAATTAAACGAATTGTTGGGTGGCGAATTACTGGCGCATATGTTTCACTGTAATCTTGATTATACTGTTGAAAACATCCTTGAGCAACTAATCTAGCTTTGTATTTCTCAATAGTACCATCTGCCAGACGTTTCTTCGTAAAAATCCATTTACAACCAATTACATTTTTATCCTTTGGTTTTTCTACAAGCTTCTAAGTTCCATTTCTCATTAATGATTCGTATTCATTATTCATAGCCTCTTGCCATTTATGAGATTCTTTACTATTTATAGCTTCTTTCACGCTTCTTGGATCATAATCAAAATCTTTTATAACATTTATTACATTATTATCACTTCTAAATATTTTACGTGGTCTTCCTGGATTTCCGTTTCTAACAATAGATGGTCTGCCTCTTTTACGTTTTCCATTTTCATTTGGCATTTCTTCGTAACTAAGTTCATTTTCAATTTCATCATCAGATGTTTCATCAAAGCCAAAAAATTCAGATCCATCACCACTATCATCATTTGAATTATCAAATTGTTCGATCTCTTCATAATTTCTGTTTTGGTTGGTCTCAATTTCATCATCAAAATTATTTGTTTCCGTAAAATTTTCAATATTTTCATTTATGGAATTTTGATTTGTATTTTTATTAATATTGAATGTTGAACACTCTAAAATATCACCGAAATCTTCGTTATTATTAGTACTAGACTCATTTATAAATTCATTTTCGAAAAATTTAACATCTCTTTGAATAACTAATTCTCTAGTTTTTGTGTTATATAAACGATAACCTTTTGTGTTAGGTTGATAACCGACAAATGAAAAAATTTTACCTTTTGGATCTAATTTTGATCTACCTGGCTTCTTGTTCAATATCACCGCTTTACTTCCAAAAACCTTAAAATATGAAACGCATGGTTTTCTTCCTGTCCATCGTTCATATGGTGTAACATTTTCTAATACCTTAGTTGGTGATCGATTCTTGATATGAACACTTGTATTTATAGCTTCAGCCCATAGAGATTTTGGTAATTTTGAATCTTCAAGCATACATCTTGTCATTTCTACCAATGTTCTATTTGCTCGTTCAGAAACTCCGTTTTGTTGTGGTGTGTAACATACAGTTGTCTCGTGTACAATACCATTTGTCCTTAAAAATTCATCAAAATTTCGGTTTACATACTCCCGTCCATTATCACTTCTCAAACGCTTCAATTTACATCCAGTTTGTTTTTCAGCCATTCTCATATATTCTTTAAAAGCATCGAAAGCATCAGATTTCCTTTTTAAAACATAAACTGTGATAAAACGAGAAAAATCATCTATAAAGGTTATAAAGTATAAAGCTCCACCTTGTGATCTCACTCTCATTGGTCCACAAATATCTGTATGAACCAACTCTAACGGCCTATTAGCTACAGTATTTCCAATTGACTTAAATGGTTTTGCTGTTATTTTACAAACCGAACATGTAACACAATTTAATTTACTTTGTATATTACCATTTAAACCACGAACCATTTCAGTATTTTCTAATTTTTTTAAATCATACATATTTAAATGACCGAATCTCTTATGCCATAATATACTTTTCGAGTTTTCTTCATTCATCTTTAAATGGTGTACCGGACTTGATTTAATTTTGTAAATACCATTTGATGCTACGGCTTTAAATTGAAACTCTTCATTTTTAAATATTTCAACCTTATTTTTTGAAAATATTATTGAATAATCTTTTTCAGACATCTTACTTATTGAAAGAAAATTGGATTTAAGTTGAGGTATATACAAAACATCTTTTAAAATATAGTGTTTGTTCCAAAATTTAACTTCAACTTCACCAATTCCATTTACTTGAAATTTATCTCCAGAAGCTAATAATACACTACTATTATAGTCCTTCATACCTGTGAATGCCTTTTTATTTGCACATACATGAGATGATGCACCACTATCCAAAATCCATTCGTCTTGATTTTGTTCATTCATACATGAATTGAGTACCAGCATTGCACTGTTCATATTGTTCGTTTTATTCTTTGAATAGCACTGTGACTTCACGTGGCCTTTCTTACCACATTCAAAACATTTAATTATTTTTGTTTTATTTTGATTATTTAAATTTTTATGATATATTTTGTTTTTATTTTTAATTCCAAATACCTGTTCTTTATTACCACAAACATTTTCATTTCTTCTGTGTTCTTCTTCTAAAATTTTATTCTTTAGCTGTTCTAGGGTTGGTAGGGAATCTCTACTCTCAATAGCAACTACAAAATTTTCCATTTCTTGTGGTAAACTACATAATAAAAATATTGACAATAGTTCATCGGGAAAATTAATCTCAACACTTTTTAAATCTTCAGCAATTGAACAGAATTTGTTGATTTGCGCTCCATATTTCTCTTCAGAATTAAATTTATATCTAACAAATTGTTTAAATAAATTTACCTTTCTTGATGGATTTTTACCATTATATATATTTTGCAATTTTATCCATGCTTCTTTTGCAGTCTTGCAATCCTTTAAATGAATTAGCTCACTTATTCTCACCGCTAATGTTATTGTTGCTAGGGCCTTGTTCTCTTTGATTTTCCAAATAGCCTTTTCTTGTTGACTTGCTGTATCACTTACTGTGGTTTCTATTACATCCCATAAATCTTGAGTAATCAGCAGACTCCGCATCTGTATGCACCAAGATGCATAATTATCCGCATTTAGTTTGTCAATAGAGTAATTCGAATTTGCCATTTTTCTGTTTCAATTTTTTTTTTTTATATATTTATTTTATTTTCCTCAGAATATTTACTGCGTTATTCTGGGTCCATAACCAATGTTAAAATTTCAGAATATTATTTCTTATATAAAAAGATATTTATTAATTAAAACTTATTTCATGTATGAAAATTTCTGACAAACTAATATGAAAAAATATTTTCATATTCAACAAATTATTCAAAACAATTTGATATTGAATTTACATTGAAATTCAAAATAGAAAACATTAAAGTGTTTCTAACAAAAACGGAAATTATTAACCAGTATGTGCTGGAAATCGAGCGTTTTCAAATCGTTCAATTTCTGATATATTTTTAAGATAATTTCCCCTATTTCCACAAAAAATTCAAACCAAATGAAAGATAAGATATCAGTCAAAAGGATTGAAGCCCAAATTTTCATTTGTTTTAGGGAAATAACCGATAATTATCTCAAAAATATATCAGAAATCGAACGATTTGAAAACGCTCGATTTCCAAGGAAATTTAAAAATTAAATTTTTGGTAACAATTAAATTTTAGTCAAAATAATTAAAAACTGTTAATTTTTTTTATAAAAATTTTATTAAAAATAATTTTTATTAAAAGTTTTGGCTGAAACACAAATTATGATTGAAGTTAAACACAATTTCATGATTGAAGTTAAATTTTTCGTGATTTGTTTTTAGAAATAAGAATTCGAGTTAAATTATATGTTATATTGTGGAAAGGATATACAAAATTTGTACCATACCATAATAAGTGTTGTTGTTGTAACAGCTCTAAGATTTACAATTTTATAATTTGTTTTTATGGGGGATCTGTTTGGAGATTAAGGCTAAGAAATTTTGCTACTTCTACTGAATGGGTGCACAAATCCTAAGGACTATGTGAAGTAGGGTTGGCGGTACAGTTGAAAATGTGTGTATACCCTGAACACAAGCTGGGCATATGTTGGGGACCGCACGGTGTATGCGGGACCAAAAGATATTTAATCTGTTGCTCCATCCCGATTTCAGTTGAGCCAGAACGTCTCTGGTTTTCCGCGGCAGGTTCTTTTCTTCTTCTGCTATGGGCGGTGGGCGACCTCCTAATACAACATTCAAGCGATAACCTGAAATCGCCATGTACGAGGTATGATCTAAAGGATCAAGTACAAATGGTGGCATGATGATCAAGTACAAATGGTGGCATGATGACAGTATTTGGCAAGTTAGAGCTTTTTCTTTACAAATTCTATTTTTGGCCGAAAACCAAGATCAATTTTCAACTTTAAGTCTTTTCTTGCGAGTGTCTTTTTTTGGTTGATAACTTGTATGAATCATCAGAGTTACTATAAAAACTAGATTAATTCTGTAATCACTTTCGATGGATTGAATTTCAAAGTTGTGGTCAAAAGTAAAGGAAACCAAATAATATTTTAAAGTACATAGTTTAAATTTCAAGTTGAAAACCATACAAAAATAAAAATAAATTTAATTATTTAATAAAATTTATGTTATGTTATACAATCGTTACAATACTGACATGTTGATATTGAAAAAAATGTTGCTCACAATAATTACTATACAAAATGTACTATTATTTATTGAAAACGTTGTTAAACTGCACTTTTTATATGGACTTAGAGCTTTTTCTTTTAAAAAGTTGGAATTAGTGTTTTTGCTCATCACTACAAAAAAGTAACAAAAAACGGGATAAGTGTAATTTTTTCTTTGTAAACAATGTGTTTTTACTAATTGTACGTTATTACATTAAAATTTCAATTTGTAGAAAAAGTGGACTTATTTATTTCATTAAATAGAAATGCATAATCAATTAAGTACTTTTCCTTGTATTTAATACCACAATTCTGATTGTTCCGAGGGTAGATTTATATAGGAGCTATGTTCAAATGTGGATTGATTCCAACAAAATTTTAAAAACTGACCACTAGTTGCATAAAACTTCTCTGTTCCAAATTTAGTAATAAAAGCTTTTATAATTCAATTTAATTTAACAGCATTAACAGATATAATCAAATGTGAACCGATTTCGCACAATTTCAATATCTACTCCCCAACCCTGTTAATCTAACAGCACTGCCACATATCAATCTGGCAACATAACTAATGAAATATGTAAACAAAACGGATTCATCAAAACAAAGAATCGCAACTGACAACAGAATACAGACAAATTTTAATATTAAAGAAAATTGAGGAAAAAAATAAACAATATACAATAAATTAAGCAAACAATGAAATTTAAATAAAATAATTACAGCAAAATAAATAAAAACAACTAAAAGTTAAACAAGAAAAACGCAAAAGAAGAGAGTGTAACAAATAAATAAACGAAAAAGAGAAAAAAAAAAAACAAGATCTACGTCTTCGCTGCAGCAATAACGATATTTTTTGGTTCACTTTGTTATTAATCAAGTGCAAGTGCGTTCCTTTTTTTCGACTTTTCTTTATGAGACTATAAACTCAATATATTGTATGGCGTAAGATAGATATACCCCTGGACTTAAAAGCTCCGCTTCCTCCTTCGCTATAGAAGAAAGAGTACAATAAATTATATTAAGAAAAATTAAAAACTATAACGTTGACGATGTTACTGGTTGTTGTGGCAGCAGTTCCATTATGAGATTCCATTGCATTTATCATACAATCATATGAACAATGTGTATATTTTGTCTTTTTAGCCTTTACATTATTGTATAGAGTGTAATTTTTTTTAATTCGTTTGGTTGAGTAGAGTGGAGTGGAGTAGTGCATTGTTGTCTCAAGAGCTAGCGAATATAGCAGAAGCCAGGTGCAGTTGCTACTGCTGTTACTACTACTGCAACGAAGCTTACCACATTAAGAATGCTGGTTGTACTGGTTCAGTTCTTTAACGTGCGTTCACAACGACGGTCTTAATTTAATATAAAATTATTGGAAAAACAAATTGCACTGTGTTTCTTCTACGTTCCCTCCCAACCAACTATAAATCGCAGTGAGATTTTATTTTGCAACTACTACAACTACTATTGAGAATTATTACAATAATTAGTACAAAGAAATCTTGATAGATTGAAATAAAAAAAGACTACAAACGAAATAAAAGAACCTCAATTTTTCTTAAAAAAAAGTCTAAACCAATTTGTCAAACATTATAAAGCAATAAACCGGAAACTATAAAAAAATATTATAATTCATATACTGCATTGTACATTACATTTTCCCCTTAAAACCTAATGTTTTGTGCTTAATTAAGATCATGGCCAATACTACGAACAAAGAGAGCCCCAGTCGTGAGTCTACAAACTCCTCCTCGGCCCGCATTTCCTTACTAACCGATGCCGAATCTTTGACCCGTGATTACAGTTTGGGCAGCCTTAACTCTGCCGTCAGTCAAGATGAGTTCTTTCGGTGTCGCGATCACGCTGAAAGTGTCCTCAAACGTATGCAATTGTATTTGGAAAATCAACAGCTTTGTGATGTTGTACTAATAGCAGGCATTGATGGTCGTAGGTAAGTGAAGAAGTTTTTAAGTACAAAAATATGTAATTAAAGATTTTTACAACAATATAACTATGTATAATAAACAGACGTTTTTTTAAAGATGCATTCTTTAAAACAAAGAACTATTACACTGCGGAACAAAGAAACCATCTCATTGTTGCAGCGCAAACTGAGTTATGTGGAATTCCTAAATGCAATATATATATATTTTAGTTAAAAAATCTTTAAATAAGAATTTAAAACTCAAAATTTTGTATTAGTTTTTTTTTTTTAAATTAAAACTTTCCTTATATTTTTTTTTCATTTTAGTAAAAGTAAATTTTTTGTAAATTTAAATTTTTAGTAAAACTTTAATTTAACATTTTCATTTTAGTATTGAAAATTTTAATTTCGTATAAATTTTTTATAGAAATTTTCCGCTTCTATAGAAAAAGTGAAACAATTTTTTTTTTGGAAATTTTAAGTTTTTCTGATATATATTTTGGAATTTTCGAAAAAAAAGTTAAATATTTAAATTCTTGCAACAATTTTTAGTTGAAACTCAAATTTTTTAAAAAAGAAATTTTAAATTTAATTATTTCAAGGTCTTTTTTCTGATATTTTCTTAACTGAAAATTAAAAAAAAATATAAATTTATTAAAAAATTTTGAATATTTTTTGAAAATAACTTTGTCCCGTTTCACACGAATCGGTCTACTTGATCAGTTTTTCTTTAAATTTCTTTTGAACCTGCATTCACGTTTAAACACTAACATTTTCTTCATCAGCTTTTATTTTATTTTCCTTAAATTTTATACAAATTTTCAAAATTTTCGTAAACTTGATAGTTTGCTCAATTTTAATTCTGTCAGTTCAAGTTCAAGTTTTTTTATTTCCATAAATTTCTTTTTATACATGTTTTTCTAATACTATTTTAATACTAATTATATTTCCCTGCATACATTTGTATTTTTCTAGGACTAAGATAATTTTTATAAATATTTACATGGCACAATAACTATTTAAGTTACGTGTAATACAATTATGTTACAAAATTTATTTGAATATTATATTATTTAAAAATTCTGTCAGTTTTTTCTCATACAAATTCAAGATTTGATAAGCCAAAACAGACTAATGTAAAAGTGGACTTTATAAGAAACTTAAAATTATTTAAAAAATTTAAATTTTGGTAAAATCTCAAAATATATAAATAAAAAAGTAAATTTTTTTTTAAAAATGTTTTAATTTTGTGATATTACGTTCAAGATAAAGAATTATTTAAATGTTTTATGATCCTCTAAGTACAAAAATGAACGAAAATTAAAATTTGTTCATAGATTTTTTCTTAAATTTAGAATATCGAAACTATTCCTTTTTTAGTTTACCTTTTCATCAAAACGATTATCTAATTTTATTAAAAACAACATCAATAGATTAAGAAAAAACTGACCTGAAAACATGCTTACATAAGCTTTTTGTATGATCGACGGTTTTGGAATCATTCACATTGCAATTTAAAAAAAAAATATTTTTTTTGTATAAATCCGAGAAAAAAAAATATTTTTGAAAAATTCATAAAAAATCTAAGTGGCAAAAAAATACCATCATTACTCGAGGATTGTAAAGCATTGAATATTTAAGATATTATAAGCCTTCTATTATTAAAATTTATTGAAAGGTACCGATTTTATTGAGAATAACATAAAAATAACCAATTTTAGCGAAACTTTGGGGTACCTCCCAAACAATTTTCTTCCCGGAATACAGTTTTACGTTCCTCAAATCCAAAATTTTCTTTTTATCTTTAAATAAATGATAATTTTATTTACAATAATGTAAATAAAGTTAAAATAGGATTTAAGCCAATAACGGAAGTTATTGGGTCTTATATGAGAGCTATGATCAAATGTGGACCGATTCCCATAAAACTTACCAAACAAAAATGAACCGATTTTGTCCAACTCCAATACCAAACTTTTTTTAAAAATTAAAAATACTTTTGTCAAACGCTTTCAACTGACGGATAGACCCCCCTTTTCTTTTTGGCATTTTTGCTGTTTCCATGAATTGTTTATATGGATGCTCTGGTCATATATGAATCGATTTCACCCATTGTCAATACCAACATTTTCCAAAAAATGTGGAATATTCTTGCCAAATTTTATTGACCTAGCTCTTTCCGTTTGGGCGCTATTAAGCCTTCAACAGGCAGACGGACATCGTTCTTTCATCTTAGAATTTTATAAAGATTCAGAATATTTGTATATAAATTTTGGTTTTTGTGCCAATATTATGGAAATTACAAACGGAATGACATCCCTTCTTCTTGATGGTGACGTAAAACCTAAATGTTTTGAAAAACATTAATACATTAAAGTCGACTTTCAGGTGCATGTTTTTTCTGAAAATTTTGGCGGAAATAAAAATTTTGCAAAATTTAAATTTTTTAGTGAAAATTCTATATAAAATTAAATTAACATTTTAAAATTATCTTCAATTTCACACTATTAAGATTTTAGAAATCAAAAAATCTGGCTTTACAAATTGTCTTCTTATGGGAACTCCCCTAATGTATAAAAATCATTTTCATCATCATTATTCTTATGGAAACAATTTTATGTATTTGTATCCAAAACAAACAAATCCATTAATTTCCCACCATTATACGATTTACAACAGCATCATCCATCCCATCTCTTTGTTTTTTCTACTTTACAAAGCAACAATCTGCAAAAGCAACTTTTCTTTGTTTGTAATAAATTTTTCTCAGATTTTTTTTTGTTTTGTTGCTGCTGCCACTAACAACTTCTTATTGTTGTAATACAATTGTTGACAATGAGAAGCGATCGCAGAAACGAAGAAAGTGAATTGGCTACAATTGAATGTCTGGAGAATTTTTAAAAATTTTACTATATGAGTTATTCTGTCACTGGTTGTTCATATTTAATAATATTATATTATAAGTAAATAAATAAATGCTTTTGTTATGTATATTAAATAATATATTCTTGCAATATATGTATGTATATCTACTAGTAATATACATATCTATATTTTTGCAGAAACTATTTAAAAATTCATCTATTCTGCTCGCCGTGTTAGGAATGATCAATTAGTCTCTTTATAGTATTTTACAATCGGTCGATCGTCAGTCGTTCATTCACTTCTTTATTCATATTTGGCATTGTTTTGTTGTTGCTGCTGCTATTGATGATGTTGTTGTTTGTGTCTTTTGTTGTAGGTCTTGTTCTTTTAAAAACCATCGACTGTAGATCGTTGTAAGTAGAGAGACAGACTGACTATAAACAAAAGAATAGAAAGAACAGAACGCAAATATTCAGCCAGTCCAGTCCACTTTAAAATTTAAGAAATACGTAGTTCTAAAATAGAATATGGAAAATGCGTTGGTTTTGTATGGGGACTAATAGAGTTCAATGATATCTTTTTCTTGTAACCTTCACTAAATATTGTAGTACAGAGACAAAATTAGTTCCAAATAATTTTTGTAAATCTCCAATTATTTAAAAAATATAGGAAACAGTTTTTAATGTCACTGTTCAACAGCCAAAATTACATTTTATTTAAACTAAAATTTTGTACGCGTTTTTTTTTGATTTAAAAAATTTATAAAATTTGGGATTTTTGAAGAGGTTGTCTCATGATACATATATCTTGCGTTGTCCTACTTATACATATGGACAAAAATCAAACAGTTTTAATTCCTTTGAAACCGACTTTCAACTCGAATAATTTTTTTTTGTCCCATGATACATATATCTTGGGTTGTCCTACTTATACATATGGGCAAATATCAAACACTCTTAATTCCTTTGAAGCCGACTTTCAACTCGAATAATTTTTGTACTCTTAGGAATTCAGAAAATCTAATTACAAATTTTGAACTCCCAGGACTTCAGATATACTGAACACTATCTTAGTAGCGCAAGATTGCGATTCTAAGCGTTATTGTCATGCAAATTTAAAAAACGTAAAAATCGATTGAAGCATTCACCTTTTTTATACCCACCATCAAAAAGAATGGGGGGTATATTGAGATTGTCATTCCGTTTGTAATTTCCTTAATATTGGTTCAAAAATCAAAAACGATATATATTCTGAATCCTTATGAAATTCTAAGACGATTGAGCTATGTCCGTCTGTCTGTCCGTCTGTCTGTCCGTCTGTCTGTCTGTCTGTCTGTTGAAATCACGATAACGTCTAAACGAAAAGAGCTAGCTAACTGAAACTTAGCAAAAACATTCTTTATCTATGAGAAAATTTTGGTATTGAAATTGGGAAAATCGGTTAGCATTTGGCCATAGCTCCCGTATAACCTCGTCTAGGCTAATCGCTTATTTGCTAATAAATGACAAATTATGACAGTTATGATGACAAAATTTGGTATCTATAAGTTTTAGATAAGCACTAGGCAGCATATAAAATTTCATCGAAATCGGTTCACATTTAGCCATAGGTCCCATACAAAAAACTTACGAAAACAGGCTAAATTTCACCCAAAATACACTTAAATGCCAATAAATCTAAAAGTATAACAGATATAACCACTAAATTTGGCACAAGAAAGTCTTATATCAATGCCAGCCAGTGTGCAAAATTTTGTCACAATCGGTCACTATTTGACCTAGCTCCCATATAAAAAACTTACGAAAACACAAAAATTCAAAAAGAAAAGGGGATTTATGTCCGTCTGTCCGTCAGATAAAATCGTGATAGCTCCTTAACTACAAGAGCTAGTAAGACTAAATTAAGCACAAGGAAGTCTTATGTCAATGCCAGCCAGTGTGCAAAATTTCCTCACAATCGGTCACCATTTGACCATAGCTCCCATATAAAAAACTTATGGAAACACAAAAATACATAAAGAAAAGGTTGTTTATGTCCGTCTGTCCGTCAGATAAAAGCACGATAGCGCCTTAACGAAAAGAGCTAGAGGGACAAAATTTTACAAAAGTATTTTCGATATCATGAAAAAGATGTGTGTTGAAAATGGACAAAATCGGTTCAAATTTAGTTAGAGCTCCCATATAACCCCGCCCCGGGAAACACATTAATGCTGATAAATTGAATACAATTGTAATAGCTATGACGATTAAATTTAAAATAGGGAAGTTTTATGCAATTTTTGATCAGTTTATCAAATTTTATAGGAATCAGTCCATATTTGACTTTAGCTTTCATGTGAAAAACACTCACGGAAACCAAAAATTTTAGCAAAGGCCAGTTAAAAGCTATTAAATTAGAAACTATGATAGCTATGGTCACTAAATTTTGCAAGAATAAGCTCTCTATATATACCGGCCAGTGTGTAAAATTTTGTTATAATCGGTCAACATTTGGCTATAATTCTTATATATATAACATCCCCTTTTTATATCTACAATCAAAAAGATTTGGAGGTACATTCATTATATTATGATTGCACCTATGAAATTATATAGGCATCAATCAATGTTCAGCCCAGACTTTATATATGATGAATGCATTAGGAACTCATAACGAAATATATGGACCTGTCGTATTACTATTAACGTGTTTAGCCTAACTACATATTAATCACAACGAAAAGTATTTAACAACTTATTAATGTAAAACTATACCTGGTTATGAGACCGAATTTTGATCAAAGTAAATACTGGGGAAACCACTAAAATATTTTTGAATGTTGAACTATAAAGCTACGGAAACCTAATTTAGTCCAAAGGTTTTACCAACAATACCAAATAGCTTAGCGATTTTTCCAGTTTTGGTGCAGATTTTGAATTAGCTGCACCCTTGTAGATATATGAGATATGTTTCTAAATTTAACACAACTTGATGGTGGGTATATAAGATTCGGCACAGCCGAATATAACACTCTTACTTGTTTATATTTCGCCTTCTTCATTTGTTCGACTTGGACCCAAGTCGTTGTTCTACGAAATAGACACCACACTTGGCGGATGAATCCATTACCCTCTAAATTTTAATTTCATCTCTTTTAATACTACTAAATGGCTGGCACGTTTTCGCCACTTTTTATTTATTTTTTTGTATATTTTTCGGCCGCCTCAAGGAATTCTAAAAAAATGGAGAAGGATTGGTAGATCTTTCAGTTTTGCATCGTTTGATATTACTATAAATAGACAGTTGATTAGTTTTTCAATATATTGCAATGGCAGACCGTTTTAGCATAAACTTTTGCAACATACGTGGGCTAAGAGCAAATTTTTTCTCTGTTTACGCACACATTTGTCTCCATCGGCCGGATGTTTTCGCCTTGTCTGAAACCCAGGTGTCTGAAAATGCTGATCCACAGGATTTTCACATACCTGGGTATCACTTCCTATCCCTTTTTAACCTTCATAGGGGCATTGCAATGTACATTCGCGATGAAGTTGCGTACCAGTGCCAGCAATCATTAGGCACACATGATAATGAATTTAGCTGTCTTTGGGTTAAATTCAGAATCAGGGCGCATCTTTTGCACTTCGGGTTTCTTTATAGAAGCCCAAACACGGAAAGGGACACAACTCTATCTGGCTTCGATGCCCTTTCCGATACAATTTCGAAGATCCTCGAGAGTTGTCCGAGCAGTGAAATCGTTATTGCTGGTGATTTCAATGTTCACAACTCGTCCTGGCTTCGCCACTCGAGCCACACAACTCCTGAAGGCCAATATGTTGAGTTATTTGCAGCGCACAATCACCTTGCGCAACTGGTGAATGAGCCAACACATATTCCATGTGTTGATGGGCACCAACAAAACATCCTTGACCTTTTCCTTACTTCACACCCTGATAAGTATGAAGTACAGGTTCTTGCACCTCTCGGAAATTCCGATCATTGTACCATTTCCGCCTCTTTTTCGCTCTCCTCACTTCGCAGCATTTCAAAAACAGCCACAACACGTTCAACTTTTCTATTCGAAAAAGGTCGTTGGGCAGAGCTCAACGAATTCTATAGGCATTTTAACTGGAAACTTTGTTTCCTCGACAGTAATGTCAATGCCTCGGCGGAAATGGTTTCAAATGTTATTAAGCTGGGAATGAAAATGTTTATCCCAGTGAAAAATATTTCGAATAAACCAAAAGTAAAAACTTGGTTTAATCAGACGTGCAAACAAGCAGTCAGATCCCGAGAGGAAGCTTTCAGTAACTGGCGTAATACCCAAAATCCAGTTACTGATTCGCAACGCAAACGTGAGAGGCGTACATGTGCCAAAGTATTAAGACGTGAAAAAGCTCTGTACGAGCAGCGTCTTCGTACTAAAATTCTTGCTGCTCCTCGGGGCAGTAAGAGTTTTTGGTCATTCGTTAAACGTGTTAAGAATAATGCTAGTTCTTCAATTTCTTCTCTTTTAAAGAATGGTCAATCATTCACTGACCCGGCTGATAAAGCTAACCTTTTAGCTGAATTATTTGCAAGTAATTCCCGCTTGCCGGAAAGCACTCAGCCTCCGCCCGAGCTCGAAAGAGTATCTGTAACTATGCCAAAGATATTCTTTCGTGCCCGTGCTGTAAAAAGGGTTTTAGCAGATCTCAACATAAACAAGTCGTCAGGGCCGGATGGTATTCCAGCACTGGTCTTGAAGCAGTGCTGTTCGACGCTTTCGCGTCCATTAGCTAACCTTTTCAGCACCTTGTACCATGCTGGTAAATTTCCTCGGTGTTGGAAGGTTGCTAATGTAACGCCAATCCCTAAAAAGGGTGAGGCTACCAACCCTGAAAATTACCGCCCAATAGCAATTTGCTCTGCACTCTCCAAAGTATTGGAGAGTATGGTAAACCACCATCTTGTTAAATATCTGGAATCTAACAACCTACTAAGCGACCGCCAGTATGGATTTCGTAGGGGACGCTCTACGGGAGACCTGCTAGCCTTCCTTTCGGAAAAATGGTGTCGTTCAATACACCGTTTTGGCGAAAGTAAAGTTGTGGCTCTTGATATTTCCAAGGCGTTTGATAGAGTGTGGCACGTAGCACTTCTATCAAAACTTATTGCTTTTGGTGTCGGTGATAACTTCTCTCGATTTATATCGAGCTTCCTCAGAGATCGCACTATAAGAGTTGTTATAGATGGGATCTCATCCAACGAGTTCAAGTTAAATTCAGGGGTACCGCAAGGCTCCGTTCTTTCTCCTACTCTATTTCTTATCTTTATAAACGACCTTCTACGTCAAACTTCCAATCCTATCTACTCTTTTGCAGATGATAGTAACATTTGCCATTCCTTTTAGAGATTGGCACTATGAGGCAAAACATGAATGAATCATTAAACCGCGATTTAGAAACAATCTCAGAATGGGGTCGTGCGAATAGAGTCGATTTTAATGCGCGGAAAACTCAGTGTTGTATGCTTACGCACAAACGCACGGCGGAACATGTTACTTCATCTGTATTAATGGGTGGTGAAAATATCAAAGAATCAGATACTCTTGATGTTCTGGGCATGAGAATTCAATGTGATGTCCGTTGGACTGACCACATTTTTCAAGTGTCGAAAGAAGCATTCAAGTGTCTAGGTTTTCTTAAACGGTGTAAGAGATACTTCACTCCATTTGATCTCCTTAATATTTACACCACCTATATCCGACCGAAAATGGAATACAACTCTCATGTTTGGGCCGGGGCTTCAAAGTCTATTTTGGAGCTTCTCGACCGAGTGCAGGAGAGGGCGAAGGTGCTTATTGGTGACAGTAGGGTATCCAACTCTATTGATTCACTAGAGCACCGTCGCAATGTGGGTTGTGTCACACTGTTCTATCGTTACTACTTTGGAATGTGCTCTAATGAAATCAGGGAACTTGTTCCCGATACTCGAATTTTTTACGTAATACACGTCTATCTATTAGAGCTCATCCCTTCGTAGTCGATTGGCCAGTAGACAGAACAACACACTACAGAGAAAATTCATTCTTTAGCCGTACAGTTCGTATGTGGAATTTACTTCCCGCAGAAGTTTTCCCTGCCAGTTGCAATATAGGGAAGTTTAAATCAAATGTCCATAAACACTACTCCATCTATCCACCCTCCCATAACCTATTTTCCTAGTTCCAACACAATGCATTGCATATGTAGGGGTCATCCCCTGAGTGCTGGTCCTAAACAAAAAAAAAAAAAAAACTTGAACGTAAATTTTTCAAAATACCGGTTTCTCGCGAAAATGTATGAAAATTTCCAAAATACCGCGAAAACCGAGTTTTTGGCATTTAACACCTAAAAGCAAAGCGCACCAAAAAATAATTTTTTGCTAAAATTTTATGAAGATTTTGAGAATTGTGCAAAAAGTGCAATTTATTACAATTATTTATTTTTTTTTTTACATCGTATGTATTTCTGAAATTTCCATTTTAGAGTGCCTGCCCATCGTCTGGTACTATCAGCATCCAGTGCTTATTTTTCTGCCATGTTCACTGGATCTTTGCGTGAAACCAAAGAGGAAGAAGTAACACTTGGCGAAGTGCACGGAGATGCATTACAAATACTTGTGCAATATTGCTATACAGGTTTCATAGAGCTGCGTGAGGACACAGTAGAAACCCTATTGGCCACAGCATGTCTCCTCCAATTGAATGCAGTGGTAACGGCATGCTGCAACTTTTTAGCACGTCAACTACATCCCTCAAATTGTTTGGGATTTGCATTTTTCGCTGAACAACAAAGCTGCAATACACTCCTAAGATTGGCCAAAGCCTATACATGCCAGCATTTTATGCAGGTGAGTTTTATAAACATATTTTAAAATACATAATTATGAAGTTAAATTTTATTTCCAATATTTTGAAGGTTTGCAAAAATCAAGAATTTTTCCAATTAAATGCCGAACAATTGGGTAAACTACTAGCCAGCGATGATCTCAATGTTCCCTCGGAACAAGATGTTTTCCATAGTTTAATGTCTTGGATCCAGCATGATCCATCCACCCGAGAAAAGCACATTCCTGAATTATTGGCATTGGTGAGATTGCCTTTGCTGCAGCCGTCCTTTATAATGGATCATGTGGAAAGTGTTTGCGCTTCTAACGAATGCCAACAATTGGTAATGGAGGCTTTAAAATGGCATTTATTACCTGAAAGAAGATCTCTTATATCTTCGGAACGAACGAAACCTCGAAAATCTACCGTAGGCAGATTGTTGGCTGTTGGTGGCATGGATGCTCATAAGGTATGTTAATGTTAAGTTAAAGTAATAGGTTTTTTATTTAAAACACTTATTTTATTTCTAGGGTGCCATAAGTATCGAAAGCTATTGTCCGCGATTAGATAAATGGACTGTCTGGAAAAATATGGCTGCCCGACGTTTGCAATTTGGTGTGGCTGTTATGAATGATAAGTTAATTATTGTTGGCGGTCGCGATGGCTTAAAGACACTTAATACTGTAGAGAGTTTGGACTTGAATACCTTAGCTTGGGCTCCCATAAATCCTATGGGTACACATCGTCATGGCTTGGGAGTTGCTGTTTTAGAAGGACCTTTATATGCTGTGGGAGGTCATGATGGCTGGAGCTATCTTAATACAGTAGAAAGGTATTAACATTTAATTACAAATAACATATAATTTTTATATAATTCTTTAAAGATGGGATCCTGTGGCACGTACTTGGAGCTATGTGGCTCCTATGTATTCTATGCGTTCTACTGCTGGTGTAGCGGTTTTAGGTGGTCGCTTGTATGTAGTGGGTGGTCGTGATGGTTCCGTTTGTCATAGATCTATAGAATGTTATGATCCTCATACGAATAAATGGACAATGAGGGCTCCCATGAATAAACGTAGAGGAGGAGTGGGAGTAAGTTATTAAACACATTAAATGCATTTTTAAACTAATTCCAAATAACTCTAACCTCCTGAATCCTCATTTATTACTTGGCTATAGTTTTCGGGATATATATTTTTAGACAATTGAGTTGCACATTATATGTATGCACGTAACTTAAAAAGGGAAAATTTCTCTATAAAAATTTTGTACCACAAATTTTTCTATACAAATTTTGTTCCGAAATTTTTTCACTAAAAATTTTGTAGTGAAAATATTTCTTTAAAAATTTTATACCGAAAATTTTTTTAAAAAAAATTTTGTAAGATTTTGAAAGTTTGTCTATAAAAATTTTGTACCTAAAAATTTTTCTATAAAAATTTTGTACCGAAAATTTTGGTATAAAAATTTTGTACCGAAAATTTTTCTATAAAATTTTTTTACCGAAAATTGTTTACTAAAAACTTTGTACCGAAAATTGTTCACTACAAATTTTGTACCGAAAATTGTTCACTACAAATTTTGTACCGAAAATTGTTCACTACAAATTTTGTACCGAAAATTTTTCTACAAGAATTTTGTACCGAAAATTTTTCTATAAGAATTTTGTACCGAAAATTTTTCTATAAAAATTTTGTACCGAAAATTTTTCTATAAAAATTTTGTACCGAAAATTTTTCTATAAAAATTTTGTACCGAAAATTTTTCTATAAAAATTTTGTACCGAAAATTTTTCTATAAAAATTTTGTACCGAAAATTTTTCTATAAAATTTTTGTACCGAAAATTTTTCTATAAAAATTTTGTACAGAAAATTTTTCTATAAAAATTTTGTACAGAAAATTTTTCTATAAAAATTTTGGACAGAAAATTTTTCTATAAAAATTTTGTACCGAAAATTTTTCTATAAAAAATTTGTCTATAAAAATTTTGTAACGAAAATTGTACCGAAAATTTTTTATAAAAATTTTGTACCGAAAATTTTTCTAAAAAAAAATTTGTACCGAAAATTTTTCTACAAAAATTTTGTACCGAAAATTTTTCTATAAAAATTTTTGTACCGAAAAATTTTCTATTAAATTTTTTTACCGAAAAATTTTCTATTAAATTTTTTAAAATTGTTCACTCAAAATTTTGTACCGAAAATTGTTCACTAAAAATTTTGTACCGAAAATTTTTCTATAAGAATCTTGTACCGAAAATTTTTCTATAAAAATTTTGTACCGAAAATTTTTCTATAAAAATTTTGTACCGAAAATTTTTCTATAAAAATTTTGTACCGAAAATTTTTCTATAAAAATTTTGTACCGAAAATTTTTCTATAAAAATTTTGTACCGAAAATTTTTCTATAAAAATTTTGTACCGAAAATTTTTCTATAAAAATTTTGTACCGAAAATTTTTCTATAAAAATTTTGTACCGAAAATTTTTCTATAAAAATTTTGTACCGAAAATTTTTCTATAAAAATTTTGTACCGAAAATTTTTCTATAAAAATTTTGTACCGAAAATTTTTCTATAAAAATTTTGTACCGAAAATTTTTCTATAAAAATTTTGTACCGAAAATTTTTCTATAAAATTTTTGTACCGAAAATTTTTCTATAAAAATTTTGTACAGAAAATTTTTCTATAAAAATTTTGTACAGAAAATTTTTCTATAAAAATTTTGTACAGAAAATTTTTCTATAAAAATTTTGGACAGAAAATTTTTCTATAAAAATTTTGTACCGAAAATTTTTCTATAAAAAATTTGTCTATAAAAATTTTGTAACGAAAATTTTTCTATAAAAATTTTGTACTAAAAATTTTTCTATAAAAATACTGTACCGAAAATTTTTTATAAAAATTTTGTACCGAAAATTTTTCTAAAAAAAAATTTGTACCGAAAATTTTTCTACAAAAATTTTGTACCGAAAATTTTTCTATAAAAATTTTTGTACCGAAAAATTTTCTATTAAATTTTTTTACCGAAAAATTTTCTATTAAATTTTTTTACCGAAAATTGTTCACCAATAATTTTGTACCGAAAATTGATCACTCAAAATTTTGTACCGAAAATTGTTCACTAAAAATTTTGTACCGAAAATTTTTCTATAAGAATCTTGTACCGAAAATTTTTCTATAAAAATTTTGTACCGAAAATTTTTCTATAAAAATTTTGTACCGAAAATTTTTCTATAAAAATTTTGTACCGAAAATTTTTCTATAAAAATTTTGTACCGAAAATTTTTCTATAAAAATTTGTACCGAAAATTTTTCTATAAAAATTTTGTACCGAAAATTTTTCTATAAAAATTTTGTACCGAAAATTTTTCTATAAAAATTTTGTACCGAAAATTTTTCTATAAAAATTTTGTACCGAAAATTTTTCTATAAAAATTTTGTACCGAAAATTTTTCTAAAAAATTTTGTACCGAAAATTTTTCTATAAAAATTTTGTACCGAAAATTTTTCTATAAAAATTTTGTACCGAAAATTTTTCTATAAAAATTTTGTACCGAAAATTTTTCTATAAAAATTTTGTACCGAAAATTTTTCTATAAAAATTTTGTACCGAAAATTTTTCTATAAAAATTTTGTACCGAAAATTTTTCTATAAAAATTTTGTACCGAAAATTTTTCTATAAAAATTTTGTACCGAAAATTTTTCTATAAAAATTTTGTACCGAAAATTATTCTATAAAAATTTTGTACCGAAAATTTTTCTATAAAAATTTTGTACCGAAAATTTTTCTATAAAAATTTTGTACCGAAAATTTTTCTATAAAAATTTTGTACCGAAAATTTTTCTATAAAAATTTTGTACCGAAAATTTTTCTATAAAAATTTTGTACCGAAAATTTTTCTATAAAAATTTTGTACCGAAAATTTTTCTATAAAAATTTTGTATCGAAAATTTTTCTACAAAAATTTTGTACCAAACATCTTTCTATAAAAATTTTGTACCAAACATTTTTCTATAAAAATTTTGTACCGAAAATTTTTCTATAAAAATTTTGTACCAAAAATTTTTCTCTAAAAATATTGTACCGAAATTTTTCTATAAAAATATTGTACCGAAATTTTTCTATAAAAACTTTGTACCGAAAATTTTTCTATAAAAATTTTTGTTCCGAAAATTTTTCTATAAAAATTTTTGTACCGAAAATTTTTCTATAAAAATTTTTGTACCGAAAATTTTTATATAAAATTTTTTGTGCCGAAAATTTTTATATAAAAATTTTTGTACCGAAAATTTTTCTATAAAAATTTTTGTACCGAAAATTTTTCTATAAAAATTTTTGTACCGAAAATTTTTCTGTAAAAATTTTTGTACCGAAAATTTTTCTATAAAAATTTTTGTACCGAAAATTATTTTTCAAAAATTTTTGTACCGAAAATTTTTCTATAAAAATTTTTGTACCGAAAATTTTTCTATAAAAATTTTGTACCGAAAATTTTTCTATAAAAATTTTATACCGAAAATTTTTCTATAAAAATTTTGTACCGAAAATTTTTCTATAAAAATTTTGTACCGAAAATTTTTCTATAAAAATTTTGTACCGAAAATTTTTTCTATAAAAATTTTGTACCGAAAATTTTTCTATAAAAATTTTTGTACCGAAAATTTTTCTATAAAAATTTTGTACCGAAAATTTTTCTATAAAATTTTGTACCGAACATTTTTCTATAAAAATTTTTTACCGAACATTTTTCTATAAAAATTTTGCACCGAACATTTTTCTATAAAAATTTTGTAACGAACATTTTTCTATAAAAATTTTTGTATCGAAAATTTTTCTATAAAAATTTTTGTACCGAAAATTTTTCTATAAAAATTTTTGTACCGAAAATTTTTCTATAAAAATTTTTGTACCGAAAATTTTTATATAAAATTTTTTGTACCGAAAATTTTTCTATAAAAATTTTTGTACCGAAAATTTTTCTATAAAAATTTTTGTACCGAAAATTTTTCTGTAAAAATTTTTGTACCGAAAATTTTTCTATAAAAATTTTTGTACCGAAAATTTTTCTATAAAAATTTTTGTACCGAAAATTTTTCTATAAAAATTTTTGTACCGAAAATTTTTCTATAAAAATTTTTGTATCGAAAATTTTTCCATAAAAATTTTTGTATCGAAAATTTTCCATAAAAATTTTTGTACCGAAAATTTTTCTATAAAAATTTTTGTACCGAAAATTTTTCTATAAAAATTTTTGTACCGAAAATTTTTCTATAAAAATTTTTGTACCGAAAATTTTTCTATAAAAATTTTTGTACCGAAAATTTTTCTATAAAAATTTGTCTATAAAATTTTTGTACCGAAAATTTTTCTATAAAATTTTTGTACCGAAAATTTTTCTATAAAAATTTGTACCGAAAATTTTTCTATAAAAATTTTTGTACCGAAAATTTTTCTATAAAAATTTTTGTACCGAAAATTTTTCAATAAAAATTTTTGTACCAAAAATTTTTCTATAAAAATTTTTGTACCGAAAATTTTTCTATAAAAATTTTTGTACCGAAAATTTTTCTATAAAAATTTTTGTACCGAAAATTTTTCTATAAAAATTTGTGTACCGAAAATTTTTCTATAAAAATTTGTGTACCGAAAAATTTTCTATTAAAATTTGTACCGAAAATTTTTCTATAAAAAATTTGTACCGAAAGTTTTTCTAAAAAATTTTTGTACCGAACATTTTTTTATAAAAATTTGTATCGAAAATTTTTCTATAACAATTATGTACCGAAAACTTTTCTATAAGAATTTTTTACCGAAAATTTTTCTATAAAAATTTTGTATCGAAAATTTTTCTATAAACATTTTGTACCGAAAATTTTTCTAAAAAATTTTGTACTGAAAATTTTTCTAAAAAATTTTGTACCAAAATTTTTTTCTCTTAAAATTTCCAAATCTAAAGTCAATTGGTAAAAACCAATAATATTTTCGTATTCAACAGAAAATTTTTCTATAAAAATTATGTACCGAAAACTTTTCTATAAGAATTTTTTACCGAAAACTTTTCTATAAGAATTTTTTACCGAAAATTTTTCTATAAAAATTTTTTACCGAAAATTTTTCTATAAAAATTTTGTACCGAAAATTTTTCTAAAAAATTTTGTACTGAAAATTTTTCTAAAAAATTTTGTACTGAAAATTTTTCCAAAAAATTTTGTACCAAAATTTTTTTCTCTAAAAATTTCCAAATCTAAAGTCAATTGGTAAAAACCAATAATATTTTCGTATTCAACAGACCAGAGTTATCTAAGATGTGTGAAGCAAAATTCTGTTTAATTAAAAATATATAAAAAAAAACATAAAATATGTTATAATTTTGTTAATAATTCCTTAAAGGTGGCTGTAGCCCATGGTTTTATTTATGCTTTGGGAGGTCATGACTGTCCTGCTAGTAACCCTTCAGTATGTCGCACTGATACAGTAGAGCGTTATGATCCTGGCACAGACACCTGGACTTTGGTGAGTTTTATTAAAATTAAATTAGTTAAATTCAAATAATGGTTATGTAAATAAAATATTTTTCAGATTTGTTCCTTAAGTATTGGCCGAGATGCAATCGGTTGTGCTTTATTGGGTGCCCGTTTAATGGCTGTTGGCGGTTACGATGGTAATCACTATTTAAAAACGGTTGAGGAATATGATCCCGAAGCTAATGAATGGACGCAAGTATCATTATTGACATTTAGTCGAGCTGGAGCGTGTGTCGTGGCCATTCCAAATATAATACCCCCTTCTGCACCTATGCCAAGTTCTACAGTTTAGTTGATTTTACTATTTCCCTACTACTACGTATTATTTAAATATCTGTTGTTGTAATTTGTTTGCCTAAATGTTACTACGCCAATTAAGCTTTATTACTAAAAACAAAAGCTACTACTTAGAGCATGATTGAAAAAAAGAAAAAAAGATCAGGAAACTAAAAAAAAACTACAGGCAATGATGTTGATCGTCATTTCGTTAAAAGGCAAATCAATTTTTGAAAGAACATTTTATATTTTTGAATGATACAAATACCTTTTGCTTTTAGGTGCTTTTATTCAAGCAGCAACAAGATAATTCTCACGCTATAAATTTTGTTCTTCTTTTCAAATTTTTTAAGTTTATGTAATGTACCCTACATTCCATTATTAAATATTCCATTATGAATGAATTTGTTTATTTATAATTTTTATTTAATTTTCCATTATTTAACTACTTAATATTTCAAATGCTTAATTTAATGGTTTATTTTTAACATATTTTTTCTTTCTTTCATTTTTTATTTTGCATAATTTTTTTTTTAATTATTTAGAAGCAATGGAAACCAGTGAGATTGAATCCTAGTTGCTATCGCCGTACTGTGGAATTTGTGGATTATTATAATCTTTAAAAATGCCTATGCACACTCACACATAATTATATACATAGATATTTTTACTATCACAAATCAACTATAAAAACTATCACTGCACTTCGCAATTATGAAAATTATAAACTAAATTTTAAATTTCGTACATTTTTTTATCATATTTAAATTTTATTTATCTATAAGTTAAAATAAATTAATTAAGCAAAAAAGATGTGTACTGAAAAGGGGTATAAAAGCATCTTTATAATTTTTTTTTTCAAAATATTATATACAGCCATGTCTCAGAACTAAATTCCGTTTCAAAGAGGATTGAATTCCGTATTTTGCTTCTTCAAGAAACGTAAAACAAACAAAAATTTTAAAGTGTTATTTAATTTATATTTGAACAATTTAGTTACTGATTAAGATCAGAACGTTACTACGGAATTAAAATGTTAGACATGTTTGTAAAGAAATATAGTCGAAAATAGAAATTCTACAAGTCGTTTTTGTGAATTAGAAAAAAAATGTGTTTCTTATAAAATTTAAACCGTTTTTAAATCATAATATATTTGCTAAAAGTCTAAAAGATCTACTGTGCACGAATTATCACATGTAATATTTATACAAGCATTAATTTTTAAGCAATGATATTTTTAATTGTATTTCAATTTTTTAATACATTTATTGTAATTTAAGCGAAAAATAAAATTTACTTTTACTGAAATGATAAAAATTTTTCTATAAAAATTTTGTACCGAAAATTTTTCTATAAAAATTTTGTACAGAAAATTATTCTATAAAAATTTTGTACAGAAAATTTTTCTATAAAAATTTTGTACCCAAAATTTTTCTATAAAAATTTTGTACCGAAAATTTTTCTATAAAAATTTTGTACCGAAAATTTTTCTATAAAAATTTTGTACCGAAAATTTTTCTATAAAAATTTTGTACCGAAAATTTTTCTATAAAAATTTTGTACCGAAAATTTTTCTATAAAAATTTTGTACCGAAAATTTTTCTATAAAAATTTTGTACCGAAAATTTTTCTATAAAAATTTTGTACCGAAAATTTTTCTATAAAAATTTTGTACCGAAAATTTTTCTATAAAAATTTTGTACCGAAAATTTTTCTATAAAAATTTTGTACCGAAAATTTTTCTATAAAAATTTTGTACCGAAAATTTTTCTATAAAAATGTTGTACCAAAAATTTTTCTATAAAAATTTTGTACCGAAAATTTTTCTATAAAAATTTTGTACCGAAAATTTTTCTATAAAAATTTTGTACCGAAAATTTTTCTATAAAAATTTTGTACCGAAAATTTTTCTATAAAAATTTTGTACCGAAAATTTTTCTAAAAAAATTTTGTACCGAAAATTTTTCTATAAAAATTTTGTACCGAAAATTTTTCTATAAAAATTTTGTACCGAAAATTTTTCTATAAAAATTTTGTACCGAAAATTTTTCTATAAAAATTTTGTACCGAAAATTTTTCTATAAAAATTTTGTACCGAAAATTTTTCTATAAAAATTTTGTACCGAAAATTTTTCTATAAAAATTTTGTAACGAAAATTTTTCTATAAAAAATTTTTCTATTTATAGAAAAATTTTACATTTAAATTTTTATTTCAGCGATTTTTATTAAATTTATTACAAATATGGCAATACCTTACTTAGAAAATATTGGCAACACCAAACAGCTGTTTCTTGTTTTTCTTTTATTCTCTTTTTCCATTTCATAACATCGAACGCGGTGCAGCATTTTTATTTATCTAATTTTAATTTATCAATGAAATTTTAATTAAAAAATTATGGCTTTATCAAGAGCTCGTTCCGAAGACATACCTAAAGATGCTGTAATCATAAGTGAGGAGAAAGCCCTAGCCTATCAATGGAAAATAATATCCAATTGGGAAAAATTAAGCGAAGTGTAAGTTTTTGCATAAATACATGTAAATTTAATTTATACTTTAACTAAAATTTTCAGTTGGTCCCTACGCTATGGTCCCGGTATACTGGCTGCCTTTGCTACCGGTACCGGCATTTTTGTTAACAATCACTATCGCAACAAACTTAAATTAGGTACCTATGGCCGATTCTCCACTTATCTGCCCATTGTTGTTATACCTGCCATGTTCACGCTTAGCTGCCATAAAATATTTATACAACGCTCACTTTTACTGAAACCAATGGAAGAGTGTCCCACTTGTATTCAGCTGACAGCTGCTGCATTTCAAGTTGGTTTTGGTGCGGTTTATCCTACCATTTTGGCTCCTATGGCTGCCTGTATGTTTGCCACTCGACATTTTACCTATAGATTACCTTCCATTACTGAAAATCCTATGGAGGTCTTGCAATTGCTTAGGAAATTTACTAAACCTATTGTGCCTATATTGGGTTCGATAATTGTAGGACAATCTTTGGTGACCGTTTATTTAACCTATAAGGAACAACAACAAAATCTTAATGTTTTAATTCAATTGAGAAAGTTCGAACAGAAAATGGAACAAGAGCTGGGAATGCAAGAGCAACTATGATTTAAATAAAATAAAAATTTAAATAAATATTGTAAATAAGTTTTATATTTATTACTCTAAAGTCGCTTAAAATCTTTGAAAATGTAACAGTATTTCGCTTTTTTATTTGGAATTCAAAATTTATTTTTAATAACTCTATTTTGTCCATTTTGAATGTGCAGTGGCATCTCTCAAGCTTTAGTACAGCTGGCAGTTCCTTCCGTTCATTTTTACATATGGCATCACTTTATTTAATTCAATATCAAAGTAAAAATATAAATAACCGTCATTTTATAACACTACAATTCGAAAGGGAAAACAATGCTGCTAACAATTTATAACAAGAAAATATATTCGTTAATTGGGATTTGGTCGTTTTTAATTTGTCTAGAAAATTGTTTGTTATGAAATATATCGAGCATTTTTTTACAATATAATTTATATCGAAACTTATTCTATGCTGAAATTTACAACGAAAATTTTTAAAATTAAAATTGCAAAAATATCTTTTATTATTGATAAAAATCAAAAATGTTCATCGATGTGTTTTGATGGTTGGTTAGGCCATTATCAGAAGAAGTAAACCTTATTCTTGACAAAATACGAAGTACCAGGTTTTATAAAACAAGAAGTGAAAGCGGAGGAAAATTAAGAAGCTTCAGTAAATGTGTTTATTTTTCCAATATTTTTGTTTGTTAAATCCGGTAAATCGTAACGAAAATATAGACCCAGATAATAGCCCTTAAATTTGCTAGGACGGGGCAGTGACATAGGAGGCGAGTAACTGTCTTTTCTTCATCAATGTCATAACAATATTGCATGCAACCCAAGATCAAACGAGAGATACATAGGTGTTCTGAGCTGATCCATTTAAATTTGCATTTTTGACAATTTGCCTAAATTTATATATTTTTTGGTAACCACATTTTAATAAGTATTTTGACGGCCTATATAACAATTAAACCAATCTGGAAAAAATGAGTTTTTTTTTTGGCAAATTATAGCATAAAGAATGGTAAACATTTTTATATCACAGTAGGATTTTTCATCAAACAATTACAGTAGAAGTTTGAAAAAGTTAAGTTACAGAAAAGTAAAGTATATCGTTCTTATGACCACACGTGACTCTAAAAAGTTAAGTGATTCTTAACTTTTTAGAGACAATTATTTTTTATTAAGATCATTTTTACTTCTTTCATTTCAATCCTCAATACATAATTAATATGAATTAAGAACGATTTATTAGTTTCTATATGTAGAAATACTACCACTGAACCAAATTTTTAAACAAAGATCACTATGTTTTTACTGTTTGGTGAATCTTCGGTCCAAAGTTTGCTTTCGCCTAGAGTTTTTTCCTCATTTTTGTTACTTCTTGAATGAATTACTGCAACGCAGTCATGTTTTTAAATTTGTTGTAGAAATTTCATGGAAGTAGAGACTTTAATCTCCACTGGGATCAATGTTTGTCTTCTCTTCCATATCCTATGAATAACCATGGACCAAATTTAATTGAAACCGATAGAAAATACTTCTATTCTATTTTATTAAATGCTGAAATTTATTTAGTGAACCTATTCAAGTGACTTAAAAATAATTAATATTTTTCTGGACTAATTACGAAAAGATACATATATTTCAACTGTCAAATTTTTTTTTTAACTTTTTTGTTGAAACTCTTTATCTCAACTATTCAGCCTTTCAGAATTCTATTCATGAATTTTCTTAAGCACAGCGAGCTTAAATTTATTACTTAAAATGTGAACCTTTTCTAGTGATCGTGAGTGTATATGTATTTTTATACTACGGAAAAGTTAATCACTCCCAAAACAAACTACTTAAATTTTTCGAGCCTCCACTGTATTATACAAAATCCTCTATAAACCAAAAATGTTTATATTTTAAAACAGAGCAAAACCCTCTATAACGTTATCAACACCTATTGCAAAATTTAAAAATTTAATCACCAACGAAAAGTTTTTTAAATATTTAAGCAAAATAGTTTTTATGGTTTACAGAGGGTATTTAATATATTTTGACGGTTTTCTGAAAATATTTAAATTGCAGAAAATTTCTATTTTCTTAATTTTCACATGAAATGGTGTACAAGCTGCATTAAAATCGTAAAACAAAACTCTTTACTCGCTGTCTTAATATCAAACCCGCTGCAGCGTAACACTCAATTATCAACTCAAAATCGCTTGATATAACAAATAAAACGATTGATTACCATCACTGCGTACGACTACTAGAAAAAATATTCGCAGAAATTTTCACTGCTAAAAATAAACTTAAAAATAATAAATTCTAATTGAAATTTAATAAATTTAAAGTAAGTTTTGGTAAAAAACAAACAAATATTAAAGTTAATAAGTGTGAAGAAAGTGAGAAAAGAAAATTAAATAGTGATTTAATCAAATTGAGAGCAGACGACCTCGACTATTAGCACTACTACAACGACGACGGCGAGCAAAAACCAGCCTGTCGACCTCATCATCAGAAAAAAACGTCATTATGATTATAATCATAATGTGGTAGAGAGGGAATTAATAGCAGTACTCGTAGTACATATAAGTATATATGTCTGTTCAGTTGTATTACCATCGCAACCAATCAACCCACTAAGTTATTACCACCACTCTCTGTTAACAATATTATCATCATCATAATTTTCTTCGCCACTACTATTGAGAACAACTACCAACTACTCAATCACTACCTAACCCCACTGCTGCTACGGCAGACTTTTTTTCCTATTACCAACCACTTGGGCACTTAGCCAGGCTGGTCGGTTGGTTGATTGGTTTGTTTTCGTTTCGTCATCATTATGATAAAAACACAATTTCATTTATTTGAAGAATGTGAAAAAATATAACTAACGTGTTTTCATAATATTTATTCCTTTTGGTCTTCAATGATAATTAACGCTGAACGAACACCTTTTTATAAATTTTCCGTTTTGAGTCAAAATTTAAAAAGAAAATTAAACATTTTTAATTTTGCGTAATTCATGAATCGCTCACTTTAAAAATAGAATTTTTTGTTTTTTTTATGATTTGATTTGGCTTTTCAACAGCAGCAATAACAAAAACAAAACGTGCGATAAAAAAATGCTGATTTTTTTTTTGAGAGACAAAAAATAAAAACTCAATAAACACAAAAAGTGCAAAATATTATAAAAAATAAATTAAAAAAACACAAAAAATCGTTTGTGAAATATGCAGTGAAAAATGAGATCTGAAAAACACAAAAAAGAAAAACAATTTTCTTTTAAGACAGTGCTGCCAGAAAAGAAATTTTTTCATCTTCCCAAAAGTGGAGAATTAAAATCCCTAAACGCCAAGTTTAAAAATCAATAACATAAGAAATGCAATAAAATAAATATTAAATAGTAAAAAACAAAGTTAAATTCTACAAAAAAAAAAAAAAAAAAAAAAAACATAATTTTTTCTGGCTCCCATACAAGAGAAATCATTAAAAAAAAGTGTTAAAAATTAATATTTATTATATTGTGTTGTGATTTGTAAAAAAGTCATTATTGAAAATGGACTAGTTAACGTACATATGACCAATCTTAACAAATAAGAAATAAGATCGGTCAAGCCCGACCATACGATACTCTTCACCAGGTCAATGATGCTCTTTTTCCTGTATAAAGACAAATATTTGCTGAATTTTGCCATCATACAAACATTTTCTAAAAACTTATATATTTATGATGTTTCCGTCATTTGAACTTATATGAGAGCTAGGCTCAAATGTAGCCCGATTATCTCGAAATTTGGCAAATTTGGTTACAGTTTTTACAAGAATTACATTAACTCAAAATTCTCATTATCTTCAGAGTTATGAGCGTTTTAGAGATTTTCGTCTCATTAAGTGCATTTTTACAAAAGAGTTTATATGGGAGCTATGGTCAAATGTAGACCGATTTCAAATTTGGTACAGAGGTTTTGGTTTACATAAGCAGTATTTGTTTTAAATTTCATGAAAAAATATTGATATCAAAATATCAATTCCGGGAAGTAGGACCTATGGGAGGTACGATAAATAATGGACCGATTTTGACAAATTTCAATAGCCAGCGAATTTCCCACTATCAAAAAAAAAAAAAAATGATCTGTGCCAAATTTCATCAAATTATCTTAAGAATTGCGACCTATACTTTGATTACATGGTTTACATGGGAGTCCAGCCAGCCGTCCAGCCTGCCGTCCAACAAGACGGACGGACTGACATCGCTAAATCGACTCAGAAAGTGATTCTAAGCCTATTGGTATACTAAAAGTTGGGTCTAAGACAAATATTTATATCCGTTACATACATCAGCACAAATTTATAATACCCTTTCCACCTATGGTGGTGAAGGGTATAAAAATGTTTGTAGATAATACTAAAATTACTTGTATAAGAATTTCTGGTACGAAATCTCAGCCGTTTATGAACAACTATATGTTCCAAAATGTCTTTCAACAATAACCCATTATTGTTATGTTATGTTATTTATTAAAACATAAGAACCTTCAAGGCCTTATAGGTATAGGTTTGTGATCTAATAAGAGCAGATTAATGTTAATTTTCAACATCAAACCTTAAACTCTTTCTTATCTTAAAAGATATTGACAAAATTATTATTTATTGCTTTACAAGTGAAGACTACTGTTTTATTTTTACTCTTTAAGCCATCCACAATATAAAAACGCTATTTTTGATTTTAAATATCACACCTATCTTTGGAACGGGTTGTTCGATTTTGTTGAAAATCACAGAATAGATTAGATAAAAAAATTATTTTCTTTTATGCATAAAAATAAGCAAAGATATTGCTCATGAAAGTCTAAATCAATGTTTGACATTATAAAAATTAATCCATATCTGACTATATCTACCATAAATTAGCATGAATATTTACATTGCTCATAAATCAGAAGTAAATATTTTTATTTATATGCAAAATTTCCTAAAAAATTCGAAAAACTTGTGATTTCCTTAAAAAAAAAATGTGGTATACTTTTATGCGTACCAAAATAAATTATAATGCAGTGAAGTTGAACATTTCCACCTACGTATTTATACAAATTTAAAAGAATTTTCATATGCATATTTCACTACCATATGTGGAAAGACTTAGGATTACTTCATTAGTTGATTTAATGATGTCAGTTTGTACGTCCGTTTGGCGGCTAGTTGCAAAGCGATCAATTATTTATTTAAAGCGTCTAATCGATTAGAGATAATTTGATTAGGTACAGGGATATAATTATTTTTATTTATATAATTATTACAGGATTATTGCTATTGAAATTAGTCAAAATCCGCCTATCCTATATCGTCGTGCGGAAGTTTATGTGCTCTATACGCCAAAAATGCATTTTGAGAAAGTCGATCTTAAAGTTTTAACTTTTTTCTTAAAAACTATACGATAGAATTTTGTGATTTTTACATCATAAATTTGGCGTATAGAGCAAAACATATAGAACAAGACAGACACTATTTATCTCAGAAATTAGACGAGATAGCCGAAAACGAACTTATTTCTGATTGCAAAATTAAAAATTTTAAATTAACCTTTATTTTTGATTTTAAAAATAAAAGCCAAAAAATAATTATAATTTCTAGTTGAAATAATACAAATATAAAAAGTATCGCTTAAAAAAAAAAAAATGACCAAGACCATCAGAACGGTATGTTTGGTTTTGTTCTACGATAATTTACAGTTATTTTTGGTCCCTGATATCATATGGTAGAGCTTAACCGACTATAGCACTTTCTTACTTGTTTATGATAATTTGTTAAAATTTAGATAAGTTAATTATGTCCATATAAAACGAATTTCTTGGTACGAACTATCTCTTCAATTTGTTTGCCGTTATCTCTGCAGAAGTGTCAGTCCATGGCCGGAATCCTTTGATTTCCTAGTCGTTCCGATACGAAGAACTACTGTGGGGACAAACTAAGTTTTGTTCATGTTACACTAATAGACAAAAACTAAGGGATCCGAAATATTTTAAATTTCTTGTCTAAAATATAAAAAAATCAATTAATCCTACTCTAATCCAAAAAAATAAAAAAATAATAATATTCAAAACTGGCAGCACTGCATACTCGATTCTCTTTTACTAATTAATGAAAAAATACATATTTGTATTGTTTGGTTGTTTGATATTTGACAATGAATGTTGAAAGATTATCATGATCATTTTAGTCGCGGAATGAATACACGGTACAAATCTATATATTAGATATATTCGTACGTTCGTCGTTTTGGTGCTTGCATACACACATTTATATTCTGAAAAATATTTACGTCCGTCCAATTGTGTGTTTATTTAATTTTCTTGGTCGCATAGTGGTTTTCATTTGGTATCTAAAAATAAATATCTGATATGTTTTTTTTCTGTTTTCGTCTTGATCCAAAAAACTAAATGTGCTAAATAGTATCTTTAATTAAGTTGCCTATTTAAAACAATTTATCTTCCCGAAATATTGTACTATTTTCAATGTTTCCTATTTGGAGTAATTGAAAGTAATTAGCCTAATTTGGTCAATGGAAATATTTGTAATGAAGAGATACTTCGTAAATTACAGTATTAATTGCTAAAATCTAATATAGTATAAAATGGTGTTATACATTTGATATGAGAACATTTTTGTAATTGCAAATAATAATGAAATTGTTTTGAATATATGATAAGTATCAGCAATAATAAACTGTAAATAAAAAGTGTTTAACATTTGCAGAACATAATCGATACTGCGTTTTTAGTTAAAATACTGGAGTTTCTAATATTTTTCATTTAACTTTAAAATACTTATTTTTGACAAGATTTTCTTTTCTCTGTAAAGTTTTCAGGTTTTCTTGACGAAATCACTTAAAATATTCACTCAATTTATATATTAATTATGTAAGGAAGATCGGCTACTAATATTACAAAGTCACATGTATCCATGAGGGAAATAAAGGGTAAGTTTTACAAATATCCTTTTACACAACATTTATAACATATACAAAATTTATTAAATCCTTTATTACAGAAACCATTGCGTTGTTTTCGAAGCAAGATAAATTTATTATTAAATCCACATCGTTTTATAAGAAATATCAACTTGATAATATATAATTGTAGAAAATACGCTAAATAGAGCGTATTAAAACAGACTTAGAATTGATTAAACGTCGACGATTTTAATATGCCGGTTACGATATCGCCACGCCGATCATCAACTTCAGCCAGTGGCAGCATCTACGGCAGCACAGGATCGTCATCGGCGACTGGTGTTGGCAGTTCTACAGATTCAAGCTCAAGGTCCTCAATCGGTGATCGCAGTAGCAGTGGCTATAAATCATATTTAGATCGTGCTAGTAGTCTTTCAAAGCTAACCTCATCCTCCTCGTCATATAGTCCCAGTAGTTATTTGAACTCTGGTTCATATTCGTCCTATTTACCTCGTTCTTATACAAACTATCGTTCACCCAGTTCCAGTTTAACTGGAGGCTCATCTGGTGTTGGTACATATCGCAGTACATTTTCAACTTTAGGTTCTTCAGGCGGTAGCAGCAGCTATGATACAACTACGCTCGGCCGATATGGAGTGAGTAATAATTTATTATTTTAATTAATTATTTATAAACGTTTACTTATTTATAAAAAAAATATCAATACTATATCAAACTATCTTTGGAATTTTGTGATACAAGCTTTTGAGGTTTTTCCTATTGATTTCTGGTAACTGATGAACTCACACATAATCCATGCACAAAACCACACTTTAGATTGAAATGAAACTATTTTCTAATATTGTGTATTAAAAAACATATATTGTGCATTTAAAAAAATCTAAATTTTACACAGATTTCATATTACTACCAACCAATAAAACCGGGCTGTTTTAAATTTACTCAAAACTACTCCTGGCTAGAGTAATCATGCATTTCGATTAATTATCTCAAATATCAAAACACTTATGCAAAAGTCATGTATATTGTGCTAGTTGTTATCCCTCCAAACATTAACTTAAATAACTCAAAAATCCCTTCAAAATATTACACCAAATTGTGAGTTGGTTGTTTTGTTAACTATTCTTTTTGACAATGAATTGAATTGATTTTGCTTTTTGTATGAATTCATTCAACATTTATTGTTTTTCAACAATGTAGTTGTAATTAGAATTATTTTTGTCAAAGTACACAATTTCTTATTTATGTTGTATTTAAAAAGAAGATCATGATCTCATACTTACTCTCACAATATTATGACTCAGAACTGTGAGTTGTAGAAATAAACTCTTCAATGATCAAGAAAAATTTATATAAAATTTAAGAATAGAAATAAATTTATAAAAACTTTTTTATTTATAACACGGAGTCTTTAAAAACTTTTGAAACTAATTATAATTAACTTTGACTTTCTGAATCCGTATATGATATAAGATGTATCGATTGTAATTCCAGAGATATCGCGTAACATTTTCCTTAAAATCAAATAAAATCAAATGTCTATATGTATTGTCCTCTAATCAAATGTAACTATTAACTTGTAGAAAAATTTCAATAAAACTTTTTAAGACAATTTTTCGAATTTTCAGTAAAAAAATTTTATACAAAATTTTCAATTTATAATTTTTTGAATAAAACATTTGTGTATATAAAATTTTTCAAAAATGTTTTTTCGTATAGAAAATTTATTATCTAAGATGTGAAGAAAAAATTCCGCTTTTAAGGAACACAATTTCTTTTAATTTCTTTGCAGTAGAAAATGTATCTTCTAAGAAGGGAATAAAATCCCGCTTTAGGGAACGGTATTTCTTTTAAGCTTCCTGACCTTTGCAGTATTATATAATCCAATTGGCTAAGATACCGCAAAATGTACAAAAGTATTATTTGTTAATGCCGGGCACCTCATAATATAGTTGTTTGGAAACCTAGTCATAACAACTTTTACTTACCAACCGAATTTGTCATTGTAACGCTCAGACGAATCTGGGCAACTCTTTGCTGAACGCTTTATCTGATCTTTCGAAATAGAATCAATTATTGTAATATCTGTGTGGCTCTCGACTGCCGTTTGTTAATTCATTAGTAGTTTGGAATTCTTATTTTTACCTTGCAGGATAATATAAAGGACCCAAGCGATGCTGACTTAGTTGTCAGCAACCTGCTTAACCTAACAGTATTTTTTATAAAAAAAATAGTTCTTAACACATATCTCTAAAACTACAAAGATATTTTAAAATTCTATTATGATGACCAATGAATAAAGTTTTGTTCCAAATTTAATATAAGTCAAGAAAAAAAATATCATAATATCATTTTCGGATTTATTGAATCAAAGTTATCTATAATTGGTTACAAATCTCGTATCGCAACAGGTTTTGTCCCTAAGTTATAATAAGTTTTGGTATTGTTAAATAGTTATATGTATTTATTTTCAATAACAAAGAACAGGTTATTGTTAGGCTTAAATTTAGCTTGCTATTATTCACTTGAAAACATAAATTTTAACTCTAGCTAAATGCAGTTAAGATTATCTGCCACAACAATCTTTTTAATTTTTCTTTAAAAATACATTTTTTAAATATTTGATAAATCAAATTTTTAACTACGAATAATTTCCATTCTATTATTAAAAAAAACCTGTAATTTTTGGAAAATTTAAATACATCATCATTTGCTGTTACTATTGACTGACAATACTACAACCAATATCACCACCATTATCATCGTCATGATATCCATTATTCTACCAAATGTTTTAATTGTATCATATTGTCATCATTAAAAAAACTACTCTTGTAATTTTCGGAACCATTGTGTAAATATGTTGTGACATCGTACGAAATTCTTTTAAATTTTGTGTAAACCCCCCAAAAATCATCACCAATACCACTACCAACAACCAACCAATACACAAAATGATTGATGAACTTTTGTAAATCCAAAAAAAAAAAAAATGCCATATAACCACAAATCAAAATTAAACTAAAAATCGAAAAACATGAAGGTGAACAGACGTAGCAAAGCCTCGGATATATTGAAAAAGGATTCTAAAGACAAGGTGGTAGCGAAGAAACCACCTTCAGGTTCAGAAACTAGTGGTGGCAGCAATAGAGATTCCAAACGTTTGTCAGGCTCATCATCATCGTCATCCCTGGCCCGTTTAGTTGCCACTTCTGGTCTCGACCTTTTTGAAAAATATAGTCCGGCTTATTACAAACCAAATACTCAATTGGATTCTGGTTCTAGATCATCGCTTAATGAAGCTGGCACCGATATAGAGGAGAAAAAATCAACGGTCGCTGATGTAACAGCTAACATCACTTTGGATCGACCTCGAACTAATCGTTATAGTCGCATATATAGTCGTAATGATTCAGATGAAACCGATAATATTGCTAGTACTGCAGGCTCCCATCGTAGGTCCACAAGTGGCACCAGATCTTCGCTGACAGGTCGTCTTAGTGCTTCTAATTCAAACTCAAATCTGAATACTTTAGACAGTACCGAAGATATACCTACGGCTACTTTTACTCTGCGAAGCACACGTTTACGCAAATCGAAAATAAACGATGAAGATAAAAAGCCCTTACGAAATGGCATCAGCGATTCTGAAACCAAGAAGAAATACCATACAGATTTATCTTCCTCACCCTCCTCAGCAGCCACTAGCAATGGCATTGATACCGTGGCCTATGTAAAACTTAATAAACTAAAAATTTCCGATCCCAAAACCGAGAATGAAATTAACTCAACACATAATCTCTCAGCAACATCCTCGAACATTACAAAGAGTGGTAGTAGTAGTAAATTAAAAACCTCCTCATCCCATGAAAACATTGTTCCCGACTTAGAAGTCAACAACAGTTATAGTAGTAGTAGAAACAAAACGGATGAAAATAATGATTTGGAAAGCAACGATACAAATAAGGTAATAATTGTCGGCAAACGAAATTTAAAAAAAGTAGCCAGCAAAGTCCCTATAATTATGACTGAAATTTGGCTGAATGTTTTCTTTACTTGTAAACCAAACATACCACAATTTAACCCGGCAACTAACCCATAAACCTATATGTATGTATCTACATAAGAAGCATTTTAACCATGTGCATGACTGCAACTAACACAACATGCAAACATACACTACTTTAGTGGAAAAGTATGTTGGACACCAAAACCAATTTGTAGTTAAAATTTGAGTAATATGGCCTTTGCACGTGCCTTTTCTTTTAAGATTTTTTTACTTTTACAGAAACCACCTACAGATTGCTATTTATTTTTCAAAATTTTAGAGAATATTGAAAATATTTAGGACCTTGTACTTACAAATCATCTTTTAACGAGAGATCAAATCTCAGGATCTTTTATCAAATCGCATACATAAATTTTATAATTGGTAAAAACTATCTGTTTGATTTGTCAAAGATACTTTGCCCATATGTATATAAATTCGTAACATAGCGCAGTTAAAAAACAAAATAAAAAATCAGCAAAATTTTGTAAATATTCATTATTTTGATTCAGTATTTTATAGAATATTTTTTCTAAAAAATTTATCAGTTTATATTTCTAGAATTATTAGAAACAAGCTTACCCGGCAAACGTTGTTTGGCCTTCACAATTTATTCCGATAGAAATTAACTTATTTCCATAGTTAAAAAAAGGAAATGAACACATTTTTTAATGATTATTATTTTATAAAGTCAAAAGTGGGCACAAAAAGGGACGTTGTCAATTTTTGTGTTCATAAAAACCTCTGTTGTTAGCGGGATTGGTGCTGTCGTACTTAATGCGATTACCAACGAACGACAATTGATTTTAATATATCGTTACTTTAATATAGAAAAGCCCTAACTAATATTTTTGTTACATTACAGGAGAGTGGAAAAAAACTAAATAAAATCTTAAGTTTTGAAGATAGAGAAATTTCTTAAAAGCAGTTTTTTACTAAATTCTCTAAAGAATTAATTACTATAATAATGTTTTTTAAAATTAAAAGATTTTTATAAAATTATATTAGATAAAGCTTTAAAAAGCGATTTGAATGAAAAACGATTTAGGGCCTTTCCATATTAAAGTAACGATATATAGATTTATTTCCTCAAAGAATTAGCTGCACATTGTTTTAATAGGTTAGGCAATATATTGTTTCAGAATATGGTCATGGAAGGATTTAATAAAGCATACAATAGTTTTACCAACAGCCGTAATTTGAATAAAAAGGATCGGAGCAGGGAAAGGTTTAAACGATATTTAAATTGGGGTACATTTAAAGGTATATCTTTTAAGCGAAACTTTAAAAAAAAAATGTTAAATCGGGCGGTTTTTTAGTAAATTAGATAAACTATTATGCAAAATATTATAATTGCTAATTTGGTTCCTTCCTAGTGACTTTTTATTTAAAATAGATAATATAGATCGTAATATAGAAAAACCAACCTCGTTTTGTAATTCAAATATTCAATATATCTGTGGCTTGGTGCTAAAAGGGCCAATGTGAAAAAAGTAGTTTTGAGAAAATTTGATTTAAAGTTTTTATTTTTCATATAAACTCATAGTAACATCACCCAGAAAACCCTTTATAAATCTGTTGTGAGTTAAGTTGGAGATTTGCTGTTGGAGCCAAATGAAAGAGGGCAAATAAAAGAGTTTAACGCAATGGTTAACTCAAAATAGTAAAATATTGACATTGGCTCTTTTAGCACCAAGCCACAGGAAGTTTACAGGGGAGGGGAAAAACGTTATAAAATTGAAACAATATTGAAACGAAAATTACGTATTTTGATTAAAATGAAACAAGAAATATGTATCAGTTGAGAAAATTTTGATTTTTTAAACACAGCTTATGTTATGTCACTTAGGTTATTTGGAATTGCAAAAATCTGAAAGCAAATAACCTATCTGCAGTACTAATTAGTATGAATAAATATTTTTTTATACATATGAATATTATATACATTAAATAACAACAGTTATAGTTTCTTTTATGGGTTTAAGCAAATTAAAGTACTTAATGATTATTTAAGTTACACTATGGTACAATTAAAGTTATCTCGTTCTCGAAAGTTTTATCTCGATTTTCGATGATTTAGTTTTATTTTTTTTTAGTGCGTAACGGTCCTCTAGGTGATATTAGATGTTCAAAATTTTGCACAGATACGGAATAATAATAAATATCTACTCAATTTCGAAATTTTTCCAGACAGGTTATTAGGTCTTTAAGATGACAACATATCGATTGAAAGCTTAGAATAACAAAATTTTATATTAAAACGTTTTATAGCTCAAAGATTTAAAGGTAAAAAAAATTTGTCTATGGAAAAATTTTAATAGCTTAAGTTTGTTTAGGAAAACTGTAGTCTAACCCGGCTTTATCTAGCAATTCTGTTTGTTAGAAAGTTTCAAAACTAAAACATAATTATCAATATCCAACACATCTAAGGTATTGATAGTAGATGAGGTATTTCATTATATAAAGTAATTGTGATTCAAAAATATGTGCAGACTTTACGATTTTTAAATACTAATTAAGAAAAGTTTTTAAATCGTCTCTGTTGCAAGCACAATATTTCTGTACAAATTTTGATTTTAGACATAATTAAAACATACATACAACTTTTTAATTTCAAATTAATTTACTTGGCTTTTATTTTTTTACCCAAAGTTTGAATTTAACTTGTTTAAAATCACTGGTAAATATCAGTGAGGCATTTTTGATATCATTTCCCATTATACATTTTAAAATCATGCATTTGTCCTTTCTAACAATTATCATATTTCATCATCATTATTTAACAACAACTTTTCCTTTTTCAGCTAATTTTTTACAGGTCTTTCAATATAATACTAAATTGTTAAAAAAAACAACTTAAACCAAAAAAAGCGAAACTATATATAAAAAAAATTAGGATTATAAATTAAAGTGTTGAAAAAAATAGCGAATTTTTGAAATAAGAAAAAGGTAAAATTAAAGTGAATGAGTTATATATATGTACAATACATTCCCAAAAAGAGTAAAAACAGCCAAAATATAGTAACCAAGTGATTTATTATTTACAAACTATTAACAAATTGAAAAAAAAAATGCTACAGCAACACCTTAACAAAACAATTTTGAAGTGAAAATGTTAAAATAATAAAACAATGAAACAAAACAAATAAGCAAAGAAATTTTAAAACCAAAATAAGTAATAAACAATAAAATATTAAACAAATGTATTTGAAATAATTAAATAATGATAGATATTAAAAAATCAAGAAATAATTTTTCAAAATTTTCATCACTCAAGCAAAGATGTGATCCTGTATTAGCAGTTAAATCACAAAATAATTTAAGAAGCAACATACAACAACAACAACAAACGGCAACAACTCTTAAGAATATTAAAAATCCAACAACTGCAGTAACAACTACGGCTACAACAAAATCTATACATTCCTCAAAAACAACCAAAAACGCTTCTGTTGCAAGTCAATCCAAGAACTCAAATCCTGTGAGAGAAGCCAATCAACATTTTTTCCTTTTACCTGAATTTAAAGATCAAAATTTTCTCAAAGCCGAATGTGAACTGGCACATGCTCAAGTTTCAAAATCTTTACTAACCAACAGCAATTTGAAGAAATCATTTTTACCAGCTGTGGTTGATAATCGTCGTTCCAATAGATATTCCACTACTAATAACAATTTGGTAAGCTTATAGTAAGGTCTAAAATCAAACTAAAGTATGTAAATAAAATGATTTGGCTGCACAAGAAAGATGTGCTTTGAATTTTAGCAAGAAAATTTTAGGCAAGCTAATTCTGGCGATCAATATACTAATCTAATCAAACACATAAAGTTTGCCGAAATGCTATTGTTCGTATGGTTGAACTATGATTTTCTATTTATCTTATTATCTTGAAACGTAGTACTATTGTTTGAAATGTAAATAAGTTTTGGGGCCTTATCATAGCATTCCATATCGATCGAAAACTGTGATATTTGAGAAAAATAGGGGATTGCACATCGCTCTATGAGGTTCAAGTGGTCTTCATAGACGGATCTAAGAAGAACATCATCAACGGTTTTTAAGTGTATCTTACAGAACAAAATATCAGGTTGCATCATTTCGTTGATTATAGTTCATCAGAAATCGAAATCGAAATAATCTGAATGTGCAAGGTCCGGTCTATTTGGGGGATTACTTCTCAGTCTATCATTCTTTAATTTTTTCCGGGTAATAAGTGCAACAAGATTTATGATCATGGGTCTGTGCAAAGATTTTCTATAGAAAATTTTTTAATCAAAAATTTTTCTATAGAAATTTTTTTTTTTTTCTATAGAAAATTTTTTGATCAAAATTTTCTATAGAAATTTTTTTGTTCAAAAATTTTTTGATCAAAAAATTTTCTATAGAAAATTTTTTTACCAAAAATTTTTCTATAGAAAATTTTTTTATCAAAAATTTTTCTATAAAAAATTTTTTATCAAACATTTTTCTACAGAAAATTCAGATCAGATTCGAACATTTTTTTATCCAAAAAATTTTCTATGTAAAATTTTTCTATAGAAAATTTTTTCATCAAAAATTTTTCTATAGAAAATTTTTATATCAAAAATTTTTCTATAGAAAATTTTTATATCAAAAATTTTTCTATAGCAGATTTAAAAATTTTTTGATATAAAAATATTTTTTATGAAAATTTTTACAGAAAAATAATTTTATCGAAAAATTTTCTATAAAATCTAATCAAACAATTTTCCAAAGAAAAATATTTTTATTAAATATTTGTCTATAAAAAAATGTTTGAGTCGAAAATATCTAAAAAATATAAACATCTAAAATTGTTTAATATTATGTAGTATATATTTTTGTTTCAAAAATATTCCCAAAAATTACAAATATATTCCCATGCTTACAAAAATAATAGTGTCGTGGCAACAATGTTTGAGATTATATTAATTTGTTCTCTCGAACCATGTATTTTGTTGCTATAAATTGGATTTTGATTTGTTTCTTGCATATTTTGTTTTTGTATTTTCTTTAACAAAGCGGCACCAACCAACTCTGTTAACATCCAAATTCCAACTGAATGATTTTAATACTCATTTTACGAGTTTTATTAATGATCGTGGCATTTACGAAAATTAAAAATATTCATCGGCTACTGGTGGCATGGGCTGCCTACTCCTGTTTATGATAATCAATTACTGTCGTTTAAATTGAATAAATTAATCTCGTTAATTATTGACAGTATAGATCAGAGTCACTTACTGACCAAGTTATAGAATCTAAAAGACCTAAAGGTTATATAATTTTACAATGTTCAATTCTATTGCAATACCTACGAGTAGAGACACACAGTATTATCTCTTTTGGTTTATGATTCTATTATCTTGACGATAATCATTGGCTTTAAAAATAGGGTTCCATTTCGGCAGTTCATCGCAAAAGTAAATTTGTTTTATTTTATGTTCGGATACAAAATTTTAGATATATAGACATTCATTTGTAATAAAACTTTTTCGAACAACCATTATTTAAGTATTATACCTTCTTTGCCGCCACATTATTTCATTTACATGCTATCCCGTAACAATTTAAAAAGATATACATTTAAAAGTTAAGGAAATCAAGTAAGAAAATTAAGTCAAACAAGATTAAAATGTGAAAACAGCTATTTTCCTTTCTAAAAAATTGTGATAGATAAACGTCGATATTCTAAAATAACCTATCACACATATTTATAGCCAGGCAAGTCAGCAGCTTTAGCTGCCACAATAAATGGGATGCGACGTACCGGTAATGGGAGTCATTTGGGAACAACCACAGCGGTTGCCACATCTATCAATAAAGTGGACTATACTGGGCCACAATTCAAAGGCTTGTCATCCACCACAGCCACATCATCGACCATCTCATCATCAACTCCAAACTCTTCTTCAAATTCAAACGCTATTAAAAAAGCCACATCGGTCTATAATACTACAAATTCCTCATATAGTTCTTCAAAATTACTAACACGTACCACAGTGAAACCCTTAGTACATCGTAGTACAGCTATAAACTCAACTGCAGCTCTCGCGTCATCAACGCCGACGTTTTCGTCCTCAAACCAAAGTCAAAGTAATAACAATAACGGTAGTAATAGTAGCTTAAATAGTATAACAAATTCGGGTAATAACAATATGCAGACGTCTTTGGATCAAGACGACATCAAATTCATCGATAGTGATGAACAGCCTTCATCTGGACCCATGATGGCGGAGCGTAAATGTGAACAACCACGCTGTTGCTTAAATCATTCTCACAGCTCTGGGGTTTCGAAGGCAAGAGTTCGACCAAAGTCTACAATAATATGTTCCACATCGTCTGCCACAGCCTCCTCCTCTGCTTCATCGTCAACGGGTAATAATTTAGTCTTTGAAAAGGTCAACAATTACAAATATGCTAATGGCGGTATAGCATCATCAGTTGGCGATCGACGTCATGAAACGTCCATTGATTCCAATAGTATTAGAGCCTCTATCGAAAAATTCAATAGTTTTAGTGAACAAAAGCGTTTACCCCTCAGCTCAGTAACGTTACGATCGCATAGTGGCAGTGGTAGCACTAGTAATTTACAACATCATCGACACAGCAGTGATTTGGACAATTGTAATTTAAGGCTAGCCAGTAGCGGTGGAGGCTCGCTAACTCGTACACCCTATCGCAGTTCTGGCTCAACGGCGGGCAAAGTCATTACAAGTATTTATCCAAATGCCTCGGCTGCTGTTTCATCGTCTCGCCATCATCACCACCATCATCATGCGCTAAGCAGTAGTCCGAGTAATACTGGCAGTCTGCCTCTAAAATCAAGTAAACATTATGTCCAATCGGAAGATTCATCGTATACAGCTCTATCAAGTTCTGTTGATGGTGATGTGAGCAAAAAGAAATTAACCTCCATATCCGGTGGTCTTTGTGATAGCACAGAAGACAACAGTGTAAGTTCACCTTCAGCAATAGAAAAAAAAAACAAAGAATTAAATATTTTTTTATAAAAAAACTTGTTTAACAAAACTTGTAGTTCAAAATTTTTTATAAGAGATGTGTGAATTGTTAGTAATTGTTATATACATAAGTTTTAAATTTTGTTAGTTTATTAAAAACATTGGTTAGTTTCGAAAAGTGGAATAGATAACACTGTGAAACACGATTTTTGGTCAGGAAAATTTCCACACGAAGTACTAGATACGAGTACTAAACTAGTATATTCAAAACCCCAAAGCGTTTGGACCTAGCAGGTGAAACTTTAGAGTTATCGACATTTTAAAGTTGCAAGTTTCCTTTTCTATTATATATAATATTGATAAAAATACTGTTCCATTTTCTTTATTCTTCTCCTAAATATGGATTATAGTATTGACATCAAAGTAACAAATTCAAAAAAGTGGACTCGTGAAGGGATCACGAAATAATAGACTTTTTGTAAAACAACTCGTTATTTCAGTACAAATTTTGACAATTTGTTCATGAATCGTTTGAATTTTTTTCTTTAATCATGAAAAAAAATATATATTTATAAATTTGTACTAAATTAGTATGAGTAGTTTTCCAAAAAGTCTATTATTTTCCGATACCCCAATGGGCCCACTTTTTAAATCTTATATTTTGATGTCAACACTATAATCCATATTAAAAAGAAAGATAAAGAAACTGGAAGATTCACTTTTTGAGATATCCTTGAGTCAAGGACAAAATTAATCTCTCTTGTTCTTCAATATATGATGCAATTGTTTAATCAAAAGAAAGGACATTAGCTGAAATATGAGACTAGTTTTATTAAAATCTGATATCCGTATCAAAAGCTATAGACATATAAAATGGGTATGTTTTGAAAAAATTCTCGAAAAAAATAAACTTTGGACCGGTATAAAATCTTAACCAAAGCGAAATTTAAATTAATTTGAAGAACTTAAAAAATTGTATGAGCAAGAAGAATGTGTATACAAAATTTCATTGAAATCGGAGATGGTTCAGTACGTTTTCGAAAATTTTTGATTCACTCCTATACAGAAAATTGCTACCTTAAAAAGGCGATAACTCGAAAGTTCCACCTAAATAAGTCTAGTGATTTTATTTGGCATAGGAATTTTTTTTGACCCCAGATCATCACCCTCAAAATGTGTCATAGTGTTACTTCTACCTTCTTAAAACTAAATTTTTAAGGATTTTGAAATACTTTGCTTATAACTTCCAGATTACTTAAGATAAAAAAAACTCACTTTTATAGGCTTTTAATAGGTATCGATAACTTATTATGAAAAAGGCCTAACTAACTTAATAAAATTCGTAAAATTTTAGATACAACAAAAATTTTAATAATTTTTTTTTTATAAAAAAGCGACATATTTTATTTATCATTTAAAAAATTTTTCGTTGCACATATCTAAAATTTTACGGCTTTTATTAAATTTTTCCCTTCTAATGTAAAGTAAGACAAAATCGAGTTAGGCCTTATTAAGCCATCGATATATAAATGTTGTTTTACTTCAATAATCCATTTTTGGTGTATATTGTTTCTTGAATAGTTCGGTCCAGAACTATGGTGCCTTAAAAAATTCAATTAAATCATATAAATTCACAAAGATGTTTCTCCATAACTTCTAAACTACATATGAAAATTTGAAATTTTAATGACACAAATTATTCCGGTATGTGATGGAAATCGATCGTTTTCAAATCGATCGATTTCAGACATAGCTGCAAGCTACCTAAAGTGAAATGTTTTTCTTCAAATATTAATATGTACCTATTAAATTTTATTTACAATTCTTTACAATTTCTAACAATTCATACATCTTTTAGTCGAGATTTGATTTAATATAAAATTATCTACATGCATTTTCTACATATCTATTATTCGTTAAATATTTTCCTTCAAGTTTATTCGCCTTTATATCATCATTTTCATTTAACCAATCACCCACAACAAATATCACAGTATACATTTTTTTCTCAAAATTTTATTTTAGATAACTCGTGATATTATTTATAGTAAGAAAATTTAAGAAATTTATCAGATTAGATTTTCTTTTAATAATTTTCTTTGACATACAAAAGAAAAAAACACAAAAATAGCACCTATGTATTTTTTTGTTTAGTTTAATTAAAACAGAATTTTTATTTGTCTTTTCTTTTCATTATTATAATATACCAGTTTTTTATCTGCTCTCTAAAGCTTAGGCATATTTAAAATTTTCAACTCTTTTTTTTTATTTGAATTATTAATGTTTTCTGTCAGAAATAGTGGGCGTTTTTGTCGCCCCATCATCTGTTGATACATTCGGTCGTTTGTTCGGTTGGGTGGTCGTCGTACTTTTGTTGTACTTTTATTATTATTTTTTACCTCTTCTTATATATTAAATTTAATTTGTTTTATTTTATTTTGTGTACTTTTGCATGCTTTTATTTGTTGTATTTTTACATTTTTATAATTTCAATAATTTCATTGAAATTTTTGTTTGCTTTTTTCAAAATCACTTTACACGGTAGTGTCTACGTTTAAAGCTCAAACTCACATATAATTACACTTGATTTACCCCCTTCTTTTTTGACTTTCCCTTGATTTCCTTACACTTTTTTTAACTCACAATTGAATTAGAAATTGTGCCAATATATTTTGTATTCATTTACTTATGCTTTTATATTACCTAATGTTTTGCTTTATTTAATGTTGGCTTCTTAATATATTAACTATTTATTAATTTTGGTAATAAAAAATATTTTAATTTGCTTATTTTAAAGTTTTTTTTTTATGTTTCATAAAAACTTAGTGGAAATTGTATTGTTCTTTTTAAATATATTTTTAAAAATGCTTCTTTAGGTTCGCACTTCAACCGCTCTGCGTAGTGTTTTACCGCCGCACTCACCGACTTCATCCCGCTACTATGATAGGGATAGCTCAAGATCCTTGTTAACTTCCACCTCGTCCCACAATAACACGGATGAAAATAAGAAATCAACAGCTAGCGATGAAGAAACTGAAGGTGAGTTCTTGAAAATAAATTCAGAAGTCAAAAATTTTTTATTTTATAAAACTCATAAAAAATTTAAAGTCGAAAAAACTTACTTCCGAATGAAATATGCATTAACTATTTTTGTTATAACTAAGGTTAGCTTTTATAAATTTATTATTATTATTATAAAATTTATTAATTTTCAATTATTATTACGATCAAAATGGATTACGAAAAAAAAAAGTTTAAAAAGAAATCCGTCATGGAAAATAGCAAAAAATGTTAACGTTGACCCTTGAACTGTTTTAAATACCATTAAACTGGGCGTAAGCAGCCCATATTTTTCTGTTAAGATTTTCAAAACAAAAAAAAAAAAAAAATAGTTTTCTTTCGAAAAATTTTCTCAACAAAAAATTTTTTGCTAAAGAAAAATTTTTAATAAAAATAATTTTCTTTATATAAATATAATAAATATAGAATTTTCTTTAAAAAGAAAATTCTATAAAAAAAATTTTAATAAAAAAATTGTTGATAAAAAAAAGTTCTATCGAAAAATTTTAAACAAAAAAATTTCTGTATAAAAATTTTTTATTTATTTATTTACAAAGTTTATAAACATAATTAATTATGAATACAAAGAAAGCTTAGGTACTAACAACAAAGGTCTTTGACCTAATATTTAGTCTAGCTAGATCGAGTTATAGATGTTACAATGTTTTAACAGCAGGTTAACAGCTCTTATGTTCTCTATATTTATGGTTTTTAATAGTTCCAATAGGCAGATTTTTCCAAATAAATACATTTCAGCTTGTTTTATGTAACTGCAATTGTTAAGAAGATGGTCAATCTTTAACAAGGAATTACTGTTATATAGAAAAATCGAAAAATTTTTTTTATAAAAAATTTTCATAGAAAACTTTTGATTAAAAAAATTTTCTGAGAAAAATTTTGATTAAAAAAATTTTCTGAGAAAAATTTTTGATAAAAAAATTTTTATAGAAAAATTTTTGATAATAAAAATTTTCATAGAAAAATTTTTTATAATAAAAATTTTCATAGAAAAATTTTTTATAAAAAAAAATTTCATAGAAAAATTTTTAATAAAAAAATTGTTGATAAAAAAAAAATTTTTTTGGAAAAATTTTAAACAAAAAAAATTTCTGTATAAAAATTTTTGATATAAAAAATTCTGTAGAAAATTTTTTATAAAAAAAATTTCTATAGAAAAATCGAAAAATTTTTTTTATAAAAAATTTTCATAGATAAATTTTGATTAAAAAAATTTTCTGAGAAAAATTTTTGATAAAAAAATTTTTATAGAAAAATATTTGATAAAAAAATTTTTATAGAAAAATTTTTGATAATAAAAATTTTCATAGAAAAATTTTTGATAAAATAAATTTTCATAGAAAAATTTTTGATATAATTTTTGGTTGATAAAAAAATTTTCATAGAAAAATTTTTGATAAAAAAATTTTCATAGAAAAATTTTTGATAAAAAAATTTTCATAGAAAAATTCTTGATAAAAAATTTCTGTTGTTGATTAAAAAATTTTCATAGACAAATTTTTGATAAAAAAATTTTAATAGAAAAATTTTTGATAACTAGAAAAATTTTTGAAATTAAAAAAAAAAATGGAGTAAAAAACTTTTTCTTTTTAAAAGATCAGAACTACACATTGAAAAAATACCTGTTTTAGTTAAATGTATAAAAAACGGCAATATTGAAAAAGCAAAAGTTTTGTGTCCAGAACCAAAGCTTATGCTGGGCTGAAGACATACAAATTTCAGATCGCAATTCGATAAAAAACGAGCGCAAAAACTGGAGACAGAGGCGTTTAAATACTGCAGTCAATATATTTCTTTTTAATAATATATTTCTATGCAATTATTCGATTCATTTTCTTTTTTAAAGTTTTTATTTTCCATTTGAACTAATTTGTGTATAAAAATTTCTGTCATATTTTTGTTGTTCTATTTGATTTTTATTATTTTATTTTTAAATTTTTTTCAAACTATAATAAGATAACCGAATGGTTTATAGGGAAACTAGTGGTTAGCTTAATATTCTTCACGTTCTTCTTTAAAAAAATTTAAACAATTGATAAATTTATATTTTTAGGCTTATGTGGTCTAAGAAATATCGGTAATACATGTTTTATGAACTCCGTTATACAATGTCTTAGCCACACGAATGAGTTGACGAAATTCCTACGAAATTATAATGCCACTAAATCTCCAACGTCCAAGGATCAACAAATTTTAAATGGTAAGAAAAATAATATTTATAATTTTTAATTTAAATTTAATATACAAATTAATATTTTGAAATTTTTAGAATTTTCCAAATTAATTAAGGAAATGTGGACAAATAATATAAATAGCGTAACACCTATGGAATTAAAAAGAGCCTTCTCCGCCAAACATCGCATGTATAGTGATTACAATCAACAAGACGCTCAAGAGTTCTTACGATTCTTTTTGGATTCGTTACATGGTGCCCTGAATAGTGGTGCTAAGGGTGAACATTTAAAAATAGATGAAAACTTAAGGTATAGTTTAATATTAGAATTAGATTTAACTAAATTTCTAAATTTTCTTATTTTTGTTTCTAGTGACAATAAAAAGGCCGAACTTACTTGGGAATGGTATGGCCGTCATGAGAATTCTTTAATACGTGATTTATTTGTGGGTCAACTTAAGAGTACATTGAGATGTACCACCTGCGGCAATACCAGTGTTACTTTTGATCCTTTTTGGGATTTAAGTGTTCCCCTGCCTTCCTCGACGCGTTGTAAGCTTGACTCCTGCTTGGAATTGTTTATACGCGAGGAAGTTTTGGATGGCGATGAAATGCCCACATGTTCAAAATGTCAAACACGGCGGAAATGTACGAAAAGCTTTTCAATTCAACGATTTCCAAAGTATCTTGTTATACGTAAGTTTTGATTTTTAAACGAATTATTTATCAATTAAACATAAAGCTTAAATAGCTATAAACAATATCTAACTATCTACTGGAAATAGTTTGTTATATATTTTTTAAGAAATTAAATAAGGCAAGGCCGATTGCTTTTAATTTTAATTATCATTAATTTGATTTTCCTTCTCCTTATAGATTTAAAACGTTTCTCTGAGACACGGTGGAGTAAACTATCGAATATTGTTGAATTTCCCACAGGTGAACGTGAATTGAACATGGGTCCTTATGGTGCAAATGCCAATTCAAATATGTACTATTCTTTATATGGCGTTTCAAATCATATGGGTAAGTCGTCTTAAGTTTAAATATAAAAAGGTTTTCCCGATTTGCGAATAAATACTATATTGGGGTCCATCCACATATTAGGGATATATCGTTGGTCTCACGTAGAAAGGCCCTAATCGCATACTTTACATGAGATGGCAAAAATCGATTTAAAACAGTAATTGACAAAATTTACGTTTTTTTTAAATGCAGGTTACTATTAAAATGAAACAAATTACGAAATTTTAAACATTTAAATTAAGATAGGGCTTTTTGTATTCTCATTTCAGAACATAAATGTAATTAAGGGCTTTTTTCTGTAGTGATCAAAATTAATTATATAAAAGAAAGCTTTACATAGCGAATGTTTTCTATAGAAAAGCTTTCGATATCGAATGCTTTCAACAAGAGATCTTTCGATATTAAAAGTTTTTTATAGGAAAGTTTTAGATATTAAAAGTTTGGCTTGAAATGGTTGTAAAACCTTTCTATATTCAGTTTTATGAAGGAAATCAAGTCTTCCATAGAAAATCGTTCCCTATCAAAAGTTTACTATAAGGAAGCATTTCGAAATCGAAACATTTACATAGAAAATCTTTAGATATTGGTATTTTTATATTGAAAAGCTCGAAAGATTTATATAGGAAATCTTCAAGATATTGACATTTTTATATTGGAAAGCTGTTGCTGTGGAATATTATTTGTAGAAAGCTTTGGAAATCTGTTGTTTTCAATCCGAAATATTTTGGCGATATCTTTTGATATCGAAAGTTTTTTATAGAAAATCTTTCAATATCAATAGTTTATTATAGGAAACCTTTTGACATCGAAAATTTTATATAGAAAAACTTTTAATAAAAAAATTTCTATTGAAAAAATTTCGATACAAAAAATTTTTTATAAAAAATTTTCTATAGAAGAATTTTTGATAAAAAATTTTCGTACAAAAATTTTTCTGTAGAAAATTTTTTTATCAAAAATTTTTGATAAAAAATATAAATAATTTTTTATCAAAAAATTTTCTATAGAAAATTTTTTGATAACAAATTTTTGATAAAAATATTTTCTATAGAAAAATTTTTGATAAAAAAAATTTTCTATCAAAAAAAATTTTGTAAAAAAATTCTCAATAGAAAAATGTTTAATAAAAAAAATTCTATAGATAAATTTTTAATAAAAAATTTTCTAAAGAAAAAATTTTGATGCAAAAATTTCTTAAAGAAACATTTTTAATAAAAAATATAGAAAAATTTTTAATAAAAAAATATAGAAAAATTTTCTATAGAAAAATTTTTAATAAAAAAATTTTCGTACAAAAATTTTTCTATAGAAAATTTTTGATAAAAAAATATAAATAATTTTTGATGAAGAAATTTTCTATAGAAAAAATTTTGATAAAAATATTTTCTATAGAAAAATTTTTGAAAAAAAAATTTTCTATAGAAAAAATTTTGAAAGAAAATTCTCTTTTAATAAAAAAAATTTCTATAGAAAAATTTTTAATAAAAAATTTTCTAAAGAAAAAATTTTGATGAAAAAATTTCTTATAGAAAAATTTTTAATAAAAAAATATGGAAAAATTTCTATAGAATTTTTTTTATAAAAATATTTAAAAAATGGAGTAGAAAACTTTTTCTTTTAAAACGTTAGAACTTCACAATGAAAAAAAACTATTTTTGTTAAAAGTATAAAAAACGGCAACTCTGCTGACTATTATTTTGTTCCGTTTTCTTTTTGCGCCGACCCGTGTTTATAAGACATTAACTTCAGAAAGTCTATGAAGTCCACATTACAAATCAATGCTCACTTTTTTATAGAAATAGCTTAAATAGCTTTAATTAGGTAAAACCTCGAAAAATAGCCATTTTTCGCCTTGTAATCGCATTTTTCAACTTTAGGGCATGTGTTAACGTTGTCTAAATGTTGAAACCCTTTTAAAAAGTTATTTAAAGTCTATTTTTAAACTTTTCACTTACTATTTTAATAAATTTTATTTCAGGTTCAACTGCTGGTGGCCATTATGTGGCTGTTTGCAAACATCCTGTCTCAAAGAAATGGCATGAATTTAACGATAATAAGTAAGTTAAATTTAGTAATATTCAATGTCATCATAAGTCATACTAATAAAAATTCTCGTTCTGTATCTTCCAGTGTGAGTGATTCATTGTCTGAACATCATCTTGTCTCGTCCAGTGCCTATATATTGTTCTATGAACGTGCGTAAGTGATTATGATGTTAAACTTCCTCGTGAAATTAAAAGAAATTACGAAAAGAATATAGAAATCTTTTAAAGAAAAAACCTATGAGTAGTAGACAATTTAAACCAAGAAAACTTCCATCACTCAGCAATGTTTGTTTATTTAATTATTTTTTTTCTAAATAGCAAAAATGAAAAGAAACTATAATTAAGAAATTACTAACCCTTAACTGAGTTTTCAAAAAAGCTCAGTTTTCTTATTTTTTTTAACACAAATGACCTCAACAGGACAACAACTAAGAAACAAATGAAAAAACAACAGCAACAACAAAAATGCTTAAATGATAAAAGAAAAAACAAAATTAAAGCTTTTGTTACGAGATGATTTAAAAACTAAATAGAAAAATGAAAAATTAAGCCAGTGCTAACGACAAACAAACAAATTTCCTTAATTTATTTTTTATTCTTTTTGATCATTTTACAACAGAAAAACTCTATGCAACTCTAGTACATGATACATGTACATCAAATAATAAAAAAGAAAGAAACCGGCCATATTCATTAATTAAGTGAAGTGGTAATGATGATTAACAACTGATTTACTCTATATTTTTATAAAAACGATAGAAAAAAATTGTGCTTTAGTAAAATTACTTTTTAAATAAGTGAAATTTAAATTCATATTTATTCTTTTATTGTTTTATTTTTAGATATATTTTATTTAAACTATCCTTTTATTCGATTGATAAAATAATGTTTGTTTTAAACTGTTGTATATTTTATGTTTTTTTTTTTTGGATAAGTTAAAATTTTTATTTTATGGCCTCAAATATTATTGAAAAACCGCTGAAACAACTGTTTTATTATATAATATACTCTAATATACATTAACAAAATCCTAATAGTTATTAAAAGCCAACAAATTGAGATAATATCTGATTGATAGAAATTATATACATAAATATTTATTGTAATTACTAGTCGTTGAAAATAAATAAATAAAGAAGTAACAAATTTTTTGATAGTCAAGAAAGTAAAAATTACATAATTGCAAAAACGAAACATCATTTATCATATTTTTTTATTTTATTATTAAAATAAAGAAAACAAAGATTTATGAAATTAAAATATTATTGCTCCTTAAAACTAACTTAACGATAAAATAAAAAAAAAACAAAACAAAATGTTTTAACTGGCTTTATTTGTATATTAAAATAGAAAATAAAAACAAAATGATGGCAAACAAGTTATAAATTTTGAATTTCGTATTAAAAGTAAGAGGAGAAAAAAATTATTGAAACTGGAACATGGTTTTCCTATTACATTATTAAAAGAAATTCAAGTTAATTTTATAATTTGAAAGTCCCTGCTAATACATTAAGTTTTGTTAGAGAACAATATTCAGTTAAAGTCATTCGATTCGAATGACTATCTAATTCACTCACCCAATTTAAATCACCATCTGTCAGATTTCTTAACAATTTTCAACTATATTTTTAAAACGTTCGAAGGCAAAAACGAAATGATTTTTTTTACGCGTTTGAAAAAAGACTTTTACATGTATTATCAAATGTGTTTCTTAAAACATATTAAAATGTGGGCCGATATTTAAAGTTGACATTTGTATCGTTTTTCAAAAGTTTAATAATGGGTATATAACTAGTCCAGTTTTCCAGATATATTTTTTGTTTTGCAGATTTTTTTTTAATTTTCTTATTTTGATACATTTTTTGCTTTCTTAGGAATTTTTATAAAAACTTATTTTTATAGGAATTTTTTTTTTAAAAATTTCTTATTTTATAGGAAATTTTTTAAAAATTTCCTATTTTTATAGCAAATTTTTTAAAAATTTCTTAATTTTATAGGAAATTTTTTAAAAATTTCTTAATTTTATAGGAAATTTTTCAAAAAATTTCTTATTTATAGAAATTTTTTCAAAAATTTCTACAAATTTTTAAAGGAAACTTTTCAAAAATTTCTTATTTTTATAGAAAATTATGTCAAAAATTTCTTATTTTTATAGAAAATTATTTCAAAAATGTCTTAGTTTTATAGGAAATTTTTCAAAACTTTCTTATTTTTATAGCAAATTTTTCAAAAATTTCTTATTTTTATAGTAATTTTTTCAAAAATTTCTTATTTTTATAGCAAATTTTTCAAAAATTTCTTATTTTTATAGGAATTTTTTCAAAAATTTCCTAGTTTTATTGGAAATTTTTTAAAAATTTATTTTTGAATAGGAATTTTGTCAAAAATTTCTTATTTTTATAGGAAACTTTTTAAAAATTTCTAAATTTTATAGCAATTTTTTTTAAAATTCCTTAATTTATAGGAAATTTTGTAAAAATGTCTTAATTTTATAGGAAAATTTTTTAAAAATTTCTTAATTTTATAGGAACTTTTTTAAAAATTTCTTAATTTTATAGGAAATTTTTTAGAAATTTCTTAATTTTATAGAAAATTTTTTAAAAATTTCTTAATTTTATAAGAATGTTTCTAAAAATTTCTTATTTCTATAGACATTTTTTCAAAAATTTCTTATTTCTACAGGAAATTTTTCAAAAATTTCATATTTCTATAGGAAATTTTTCAAAAATTTCTAATTTTTATAAGAAATTTTTCAAATTTTTTGTTATTTTTATAGGAAATTTTTCAACATTTTCTTATTTTTATAGGAAATTATTCAAAAATTGTTTATTTTTGTAGGAAATTTTTCAAAAAATTCTTATTTTTATAGGAAATTTTTTTAAAATTTTTTTTTGTATAGGATTTTTTTTAATTTCTTTTTTTTATAGGAAATTTTTCAAAAATTTCTTATTTTATAGGAATTTTTTTCAAAAATTTCTTTTTTTTATAGGAAATTTTTCAAAAATTTCTTATTTCTATAGAAAATTTTTCAAAAACTTTGTATTTTTATATGATATTTTTAAAAAATTTCTTATTTTTGTAGAAATTTTAAAAATTTCTTATATTTTCAAAAATTTATTGTTTTTAGGAAATTATTTTAATTTGAATTTGGCAAATTTTGCACTAGCAATTGTTATTGCATATATAACTGTACAAACCATCATTATCATCAAATTTACAATAATTTCAAGCTATAAATACATACAAAGTAAATATTGCAAAAAAGTAAATAATATATAAAGTACATTTAAATATATATAAATATATAAAATACTAATATATAAAAAAATAACCACATGCGATTTCATATATTTTTGAGAGTAATTTATACAGTTTTACTTGCAACAAATGGCAAAACACAATCATCTATAAAATATTAATCATAACCAAAAAAAAAAAAAATATAAATAAAATCTAACAATTTAACCATTAACACTCTTTCTCTCCATATTTATTGCTCGATTTACAATATCGTAACGAAAGTTAGTCGAACAAATTTCTGAAGAAAAAAAAAAGTTTTACAAAAACCTAATGTCTGTGGCATTTTTTTATTAATTTTTCATTCGATATTGTGGAACTGGCTGCTTGACAACTAAGATTTTCATCTTGAAATAACCCAAAATTTTATTTTAATTTAAAATGATTGCTATATTAATATTTTTAATTTATTTGTAATAGTTTTATTTGTTAAAATAATTTTTATTTATTTTTATTGTATATACATATAAATGTTGTGGAATTTCTGTCATGACGATTTTAAAGTTGTACAAAACATTTATTTAACAATTTCTTAAAAACTGTAAAACTTTTCATGAACAAAATCTTTAAACGTTAACTTTGTAAAACTACTAACTAATACACACCCTACATAAAAAGTAATAAGATGCTTTATTTTACTTAATTTATTTATTTGTATGTATATGTTTTTGTTAATAAAATTATTTATCGTTTTTAATTTTAAAAATATTTTTTGCCTATTGCCTGCTTTTCAATATTTGGTTAAATAAAAAAAATTAACTTTGTTTAGATTTTTAAAATTGAAAAAAAAATTATATTTGAAAAATTTCATATTTGTAGAGTTCCTCACTAAAACGTGTTTATTAATTTTTGTGTATTTATTTTGTTCCAGAAAAAGCTTCACAAATTTATATTTAAAATTTTCAATATTAAAAAATGCCACTTCAATTTATGCAAAATCAACCAAACGTAACGTAAAACGGTAAAACGGTTCTACATCTTGTAGAACGAAATTGACGTTTTTTATTTTTACTTCTTCAAAAATGAAAAATTCACACCCAAACGTAGCGTAAAAGGTTTTGGTGCAAAACTCTGCAATTATAGAACTTTTCTTTATTTTATTCAAATTGAAATGATACCCTTCAATTTTAATAAAATTTCCTTTTTTATTAAAAAATTTTTCTATAGAAACATTTTTTTTATCAAAAATTTTTCTATAGAAAAATTTTTTTTTATCAAAAATTTTTCTATTTAAAAATTTTTTATCAAAAATTTTTTTTTATAAAAAATTTTTCTGTAAAAAAAATTTTAGAAATTGCTTAAAAAAATCTTTTTAGAAATTTTATTTAACTAGTTTTATTATACTAATTTAAAAATATTTTTTTTTGAAAGAAAAAATTAAAAAAATCAATCTTATTGACATGATATAAAAACCATTAAAAAAATTAATATTTTATTAAAAAATAACTTAAATTCAAACAACAAAAACTACACTTGAAACTGTTTAATAAAATACCACTAAGAAAAAAAAAAAAAATAAAACATTTACTACCAATTATATATAATTATATATATATATATATATATATATATATATATATATATATATATATATATATATATATATATATATATATATATATATATATATATTATTAAATAAAAAGGAAAAAAACAAATTTTATTTTCACTACAATTAGTAATTTCAGTGTATAAATATTAAAAAAGAAAAAGAAATATAAAAAAAATTATTTATTAAAATTAAAAAAAAGGAAATTTTAAGTTAATAGGTTACAACAACTGCTGTTAAAAATAAAAAGTAAATTAATGGATGAAAAAAATTAATAAAAACAAATTAATATTAATTGTAATAAAAAATATTTTATGTCATTATAACTTAAAAAAAAAACGAAATAATAAAACCAAAGAAAAATACAATAAAAGTGTTTCTAGTATTCATTTATCAGATAATTTACCTTCGGTCCTTCAAACGGGATAATACTGATAGTGTTCAGGAATGTTTACTTTGTTCTTAATAAATATAACTTCCATATTTTAAGAGAAGAATAAAGACAAAATATATGCTTTTTATATTCTTGAGTCAAATACATACCATCGGTCCTATGTAGAAAGGCCCTAACTCACACTTTTTTAAATTGATTTTTTGCGATTCCAATGCATTTAACACAAATGGACCTCCCACAAAAATTTTATCAAAACTAGCGGTTGTTTAAGTAATTTTCTAAAAAGTCCTAACATATTACTAAAAAAATATATTGTTTAAAAGCCCTATCTCACCAAATTATGTGTCGTTGCATCGACAAATAATAGAAAACTTTCGACTCTTACAGCTTTCGGTTGGATGTATAATGATTTCTTACATTAAACTTTTGTCGACAACATTTTTCGGATAGAAAACTTTCAATATCAAAAGCTTTCCTATAGGAAACTTTAAATATCTGAAGATTTTTACTAATAACGTTTAACATCTTAAGCTTTCCAATAAAAAACTGCCATAATTTATCTAAAGATTTCTTATATAAAACTTTCGATATCGAAACTTTCGATATTGTAAACTTTTTATATAAAACTTTCCTTCAGAAAAATTTCAATATCAAAAGCTTTCCTATAGATAACTTTAATATCTTAAGCTATATAAAACTTTCGATGTCAAAAGGATTCCTTTTATAATCATTCGATATCAAAAAACTTCTTATTAATTAATTTCTTATAGGTACATTCAATGTCAAAAGCTTCCCTATAGTAATTTTTGTTATAAAAATCTTTAAACTTAAAATATTACATATCGAAAGCTTTGAAAAAAGAAAGATTTCCTATATAAAACTTTCGATGTCGTAAGGTTTCTTATTATAAACTTTTGATATTACAAGATTTTCCATAGAAAACTTTCTACTAATAACACTTCACATCGAAAGCTTTCCAATAAAAAAATGCCATAATTGATCTAAAGTTTTCTTATATTCAACTTTCGCTGCCAAAAGGATTTCTATCATAAAAATTAAACGATTCGATTCGATATCAAAAGATTTCTTATATAAAACTTTCCTATAGAAACATTCAATATCAAAAGCTTTCCTGTAGGTAACTTTTGATATAAAAAAATTAAAATTAAAACATTCCATACCGAAAACTTTCAAAAAACAAAAAGATTTCCTCTATAAAACTTTCGATGTCGCAAGGTTTCCTATGATAAACTTTTGATATTAAAAGATTTTCTAAAGAAATCAAAGGATTTCTTAAAAAACTTTTGTCGTCAAAATATTTTGGATTGAAAACCTTTTATATCAACAGATTTCCTAAAGGTTACTTTTTATATCCAAAGCTTTTTACTAAAAACATTCCATATCAAGAGCTTCTCAATATTAAACTGCCAATAAAGATTTTCTACACAAAGAAAACTTTGGTATCGAAAGATTTCCTATAGAAAACTTTTAGTATCGAAAGATCTCCTATAGAAAACAATTGCTATCAAAAAATTTTCTATTCGCTATTGAAAGCTTTTCTACAAAAAACTTTAGCTTTCCTATAGAAATAATTTGCTATGTAAAGCTTTCCTTAAAATAATTGGTTTTTATCAATACAGAAAAAGGCCCTAAATTACATTTATGCTCGAAATGAGAATACAAAAATTTGATAGGGCTCAATTTAGTTTTTATATCCTTCGCCACCATATGTGGAAAGGGTATTATAAGTTTGTGCTGATGTATGTAATGCAAAGAAATATTTGTATTAGACCCACCTTTTAGTGTACCAATAGGCTTTCTGAGTCGATTTAGCGATGTCTGTCCGTCTGACTCGACCCCCATTTAAACCATGTAATCAAAGTACAGGTCGCAATTCTAAAGATAATTTGATTAAATTTGGTACAGATAATTTTTTTTTGATAGTGGGACATGGCTATTGAAATTCGTCAAAATTGGCCCATTATTTATGGTACCTCCCATAGGTCCCACTTCCAGGAATTGATATATTGGCCACAAATGTCAATATTTTTTTCATGAAATTTAAAACAACTACTGCTTATGTAAACTTAAATCACTGTACCAAATTTCGTTGAAATCGGTCCATTTGACCATAACTCCCTTACAAACTCTTCTGTGAAAACGCACTAAATGAGACAAAAATCACTAAAACGCTCGTAAATCTGAAGATAATGAGTTTATTTTTTGCATACATAATTTTTGTTACAACTGTAATCATTTCGCCAAATTTCGAAATAATTGGTCCACATTTGACCCTAGCCCTCATATAAGTCCAAATGACGGAAACAGCTTAAATATATAAGTTTTGATAAAATGTTTGTATAATGGCAAAATTTGAGAAATATTTTGTTTTTAGGAAAAAAACACCTTTGACCTTAGGGGGGAAGGGTATCGTATGGTCGGGCTTGACCGACTATAGCACTTTTTTCCTTTTTATATATGTTTAAAATAAAAAAAGGCTTTGAGAACCAAATTCGTCTTTCATTTTAATAATAACCTGCATTAAAATAAACGCCAAATTTTGTCAATTACTGTTTTAAGTTTGGTTTTACCTTCTCCTGTAAAGTTGTAATATGCGAGTTAGGGCCAACGATACATACATATGTAATTGGTATTCCATGTTCTTTAAATTATATTATCTTTTCATTAAAAGAACAGACAAGTACATTACATACGCTTTAATATAAGTCTAGATTTATAAAATTCGGGCTGCTGTATAGAAAGTTATAGTCGTATAAAATCATTATTATTTAAAAAAGTCTTGAAAAAGCCAACTTTTAACCGCCATAAAATCTGAATAAAAGTTAATTTTAAATGTATGAAGAACTTAAAAAAATTGTATGCGCTTAAAGAATGTATTCACATAATTTCATTGAAATCGACCGTTTCGTTCAAAAAATTTTGATTTGATTTATTCAACAATTTTTACCGAAAAATCTATAGAAAAATTATTTACAGTAAAAAAATGTTTACAAACAATTTGTAACAACTCAACTCTTAATTGATAAAGATTAACTTCTATTTGAACATAGTTAAAGTTGTTGTTGTATGGAGTAATTCTCTTTTTTCTATTATTTTAAAAATATTACTCTTTAATCAATAACTCTTTAGTTTTGCTTTCTTTCTTTAATCTTCTTTTTTTAAACACCGTTAATCCTTTTCTATTTTAGTTTATAAATTAATTTCGAGGCACGTGCTTCATTTTTTTGCAATTAATGTGAAAATATTGTGTTAAAAATTACTAATTCATAAAAAAAATAATTTAAAATTAACATAAAGTGTTATAAAATCAATAAATTATATGATTAAATACTAGTGCAATGATTTAAACTTAGTTATCTTAAGTACAAGCGGCAGCGCAGCCGTCTTAATATTAGCTGGTGTATTTTGTTTTTGTGTACATTGTTTTAATTCTAAATTAAGTGTTAAAATCAATATTCATTGTTAAAATTTTGTTTTAGACATTAAACAATTTTGCAAAGCATTTAGATTTTTGAAAATTGTCTTTGTTAAAAATGGTTTTTCAATGTTTATGTCATGTTGGCCGCATTGAAGAGGGTCCCTTTGAAATTCGCCTTGGCTGCAATAGTACGGTCATAGCGGCTTTCGGATTAGTCGTAATATTGTGTTTATTGATATTTTAGCAATTGGCTAAGCTGCAGCAGAGCTGTCATCGAAGCTGTTAAAGGTGAGTTTTAGACTAAGTTAATTCCCAAGAATTTAAGTTTTCATTTACAAATTATATCATGGAAAACTATGATAGGTTAGCGTACTAAATATATTTTTATAGGTATAAAGAAATTAAATTTATTTGGAACAAGTCTAGTTCAACTGAACTGCACCAATTTTTTTTGAAATTTGTTTTCCTTTTAGGGGCTTTACATAGCTTTTGCTTGAAAGGGTTTCTAAGGTTCGGAAGCTTTTAGTTTGGGAGATATAGTGCTAAGTTCTGAAATATAAATCGATATATCTCTTTTATAGTAACATTATGTATATCATGTAAAAGTGTTCCGAAATAGGTATCTCAATCGACTTTTAAGCAACCCATTAAGGAGTTATTAAGAAAAATGTTAAATTTTACCCTTGGTTTTTGTACAAAAATGTCCATATCATAAACGAATGATATATAGAAATAAGTAGCCAATCTTTTAAGCTTTTATTTGGTACTAATAGTCAGCCAAACTCTTTAAAGTTAACAGAGATATTGAGGCTTAAATTTGATTTTTTTTCTTATCTTTCAGTTTTAAAGGGTAGTGTAAATGAACTGCACCGACTTTAATCATTTTTGTGGCCCATAAAAAACCTTTAATTTTAGGAATAGTGATAGCGATTTTTTGGAAATAATTTTTCAATATGAATTTTTATTTGACATTAGTTTTTAATGTTGAAACAAAAATGAAGGAATAGAATTAAAAATGTAAAAAGCGTATTTTATTTCATTTTACACTATTGTTCTTATGGTCCATAAAAATACTTAAAATCGGTTCCGTTCAGTTAAACTAGATTTTGGAACTGAAAGATAGAAAAATCAATTTTAAACCTCGATATCTCTATTATGTTTAAAGATTTTGGTTCACTAAAATTGAAATGAAAGCTTAAGCTACTTACGTATATATACCATTGGTTTACGTCATATCGCTTAGTTTTTGAGATATGGGAATTTTCGTACAAAAACCTAGAGTAAAACTATACATTTTTGTTAATAATATACATATATCGATTTGTATTTCAAAACTTTAAAGCACAAACCAAAATTTTCCGACCAAAAATGTTTACAAACAAATTTTAAAAATTTAATCTCCCAAACAAAACATTTTTAACCAAAAATTTTTACACTATTAAAATTAAAAGTTTTTTATGGGCTATAAAATTTTCGATAAAAAAATTTTTCTATAAAAAAATTTTTCTATAAAAAAAATTTTCGATAAAAAAATTTTTCTATAGAAAAATTTTCGATAAACAAATTTTCGATAAAAAAATTTTCGATAAAAACAATTTTCTATAGAATAATTTTCTATAAAAAAATTTTTCTATAGATAAATTTTCGATAAAAAAATTTTTCTATAGAAAAATTTTCGATAAAAAAATTTTTCTATAGAAAAATTTTTCTATTCGATTTTCGACAAAAAAATTTTTCTATAGAAAAATTTTCGATAAAAAAATTTTTCTATAGAAAAATTTTCGATAAAAAAATTTTCCTATAGAAAAATTTTCGATAAAAAAATTTTCCTATAGAAAAATTTTCGATAAAAAAATTTTTCTATAGAAAAATTTTCGATAAAAAAATTTTTCTATAGAAAAATTTTCGATAAAAAAATTTTTCTATAGAAAAATTTTCGATAAAAAAATTTTTTTATAGAAAAATTTTCGATAAAAAAATTTTTCTATAGAAAAATTTTCAATAAAACAAATTTTCTACAGAAAAATTTTCGATAAAAAAAAATTTCTATAGAATTTTTTTATAAAAAAAATTTCGATAAAAAAATTTTTTGAAAAAATGTTCCTATACAAAATTTCGAGAGTTTCATTTATGATCGTGATATTGTCGAATATTACTAAAAGTCTTCGGCTTCTGGTGGTGTGGGCTTTCTAAGCTTTATACATAGAAATCAGGAAAAATACATAAGTTTTAGTATTTGTTTGGTTGGATGCCCGGAATTGAGAAATAATGCCAAATTGAAATAGTGGAGTATTCGTATAAAAAATAAATTATTTGTTTAGAATCAGAAAATATTTGAAGATGATGAATTTTCCAGAGTTTAGCCGTTCTCAAAACCTGTGTTATAATTAAATAACTTAATAATAAAAAAAGTTTTTTTTTCTTAAAAGTTAGAAATCGATTTATTTATTTAATTTAATGATATGTATGCAAATATAATATTTTCTATATGCAAAAAATGTTAGCCATGATTAGTTTTACAAAATGGATACCAATTTGTACTTTTTTTAAAGTTCATTTCTCTGTTGATAGTCTTTAGCCAATATATGAGGATTTAAATTGCGCCAGAAATCAACTCTGTCTTGATAAAGTTTCTCATCGAAACGGAAAACATTTGGGTCTGCTTCATTTTTATTTCCTATTTTGGCAAATGATACTGGATAGTCCTCAGTGGGTAACCATTTTGGTAAACTGCTATCTGGAGGAGTAGGATTGCTAAAAGAATACATTTTTTACAATACAAACTTTATAAAATTTGAATGAACTAATAAAATATACCTTGTTTTGGCAAAATTAACCCACAATTTCAAAATAAGTTCTCTCACTTTCAAATCGTTTTTGGAGGGGGAAGCACTTACGAATAATTCACGGGCTATAGGGAAGAGATATTGAAGTTCTTCAGCATGGCAGGCACCTGAAGTTGAAATAGTAAAATATATTTAAAAATTAATATTTTTTAACAAAAATTTATAATATTTCATACCATAAAACATTTCCCGGCCTCCTTTGAATAATTCCGAAAAACTAGCAGCTCCTTTGTGTTCAAAAAGATACACATAAGTAGGGGCCACAGTTTTGGGTGACTTTTTGTAACTCTTAAGACGTAGACGCATGTATTCATCAATACCAGCAACAAACCAACCATCTGACATTAACTAAAAATTTTAAAATATATTTAAGTAATTCAAATTTTAACTTATTTCTCTTTTTAAACTTACATCTGTTATATTTTGATGGTTAATTCGATCATAATTGTGACCCTTCTTAAAATAGAAATTTTTCAAGTCCTCACTAACTTTTACTTGTTCGGCTTGAGATAAATGATCGTAGTTAAGAACAATGGGCAAAACATTATCGAACTTTTCTTTGAATTCATCCAGTAAACCGGGAAGATTTAATAATGCTGCCGTTTTTAAAAGACCTTCTTCAGAAGTAGCTCCAATCATTAGAGGCAAAGAGAAACCATGGGGTTCTAAAGCTTTACGGGGATAAACAGTAAGAAAAGCTTCAGGATGTTCGGGTTCTACCACGGGTGGGAAAGGTATCATGGGATCAAAGTCCCATTCCTTAAATGAAAGAGGAATGTGAAAATGAAACATTTAGATAATTTGTTATAAAGTTAATACTTACAAATAAGTCGTAGACTGTGGCCACAATATCGTCAACCGGTTTCTTACGCAAACACTCCATCGTTTTAGGCCAATCACCATCACTGGGACAACCTACAATTTTAGCCACTTTCCTAGCTCTCTTTGATGGCACACCTTTATGAGCTGGCTGAGCCCAGGGATTGAAATATGTACCCGATTGGGCAATTCCTTTGTGGAAAAGACCCTTTGATTTTTGAGACAGCATGTGATAGGTTACACTAGCACCACCAGCACTCTCACCAAACATGGTTACACTCTTTGGATTACCTCCAAATGAGGCAATATTTTCCTGTATCCACTTCAAAACTTCCAATTGATCCTTTAAGCCAAAGTTGCCGGGGCAATCAGTAGTTTCGGTACTTAAGAAACCCAATGGTCCCAAACGAAAATTGGCCGATACTAAGACAATATCATGATTAAGCAAAAAATCGGGACCATAAAAACTGCTAATGCCGGAACCACATTCCCAGCCACCACCATGGAACCAAACCATTACCGGTAAAGGTTCAGAGGTTTGAGGGGTCTAGAGTTAAACGCTATCATTAATAAAATTCGAATTCTACTTAAAATAGTATAAAACTTACCTCAGGTGTATAGACATTAATGTACAGACAATCTTCACTGCCTTCAATTTCCATATCACGTCTAAAGGGATCACGTTGTCTACATTTGGGCGAATCTTCAATAGCCTGTCTTTCTCCCTCCCATGGCCCAAAAGGTACTGGGGACTGCAAGAATAAAACAATAAATACATAATTTAATTAATAAGTCGCAAAAAATTTAATACTTTCACATAATTTGCATTAATATGAATTTAAATAACAAATTTGTTTATATTCTTCTTATCTTTTATTTATAATCATTTATGCATTAAATTTAATTAATGCAAATTAAGTTTTTGTTTCTTAAATCAAGATTTCTTCAGTTTGTAAAAGAAATATCATAGAAATGCTAATATTTGAATTTCAAATATGAATTTTGTATTAATTGAACTTATAAGTAGGTGTAATTATTTACTTATTAAAAAATTACTGGTTTAATAAAACTATTTAAAATAACAATTAGATAAATTTAATTCAATATTACTTTAAAGATTAAATGATGTTTAATTTGCTTTTAATTCTGTAACCTCTAAATTTTAAGCTAGATATTGTAGAAACTTAAAATGCCAATATAGAAGAATCAAGGCTTTTAGGAAACACTGTGCTCGATTTTGACAATTTTTTTTACCGACAAAAGGATGACCTAGTGGGTAAAGATAAATCGAGTAAGCTGAATTTAATGATACTAACCGTTTTTTTAGGTTAGCTCTACTTTTCGAGATATAGCTTTATAACTATTTATTTCCTTAAACTAAGTAAGAAATTCGGAACACTAACTATTTTTTAATCCGAGCAATCGTTTTGGAAATAAATTTTTTGGTTTTTTGATTAAAAAAAAAAATATATTTTTTTTTGGAAAAAAAAAATGTATTTCCAAAATGACTGTTCGTATTAAAAATATAATTAGAGTTTCTGAAAGAATAATTATTGCGCAACCTCCTCCATTTTTTTTTTCGAAAACTAGAGTTAACCTCAAAAATGGTTAGCACCATTAAATTCATCATACTCGAATTATCTTTACCTCCTAGTGGGTAATTTTCGGACTTTTCAACTAGCACAGTGAAAATGACGTTTTCAGTGGTTGCAAAAACGGCCCTACTGTCCACCTTGGGTATGAAGAAACTCTTGGTCCATGTAACTTTTGCTTTTATATTCCTATCAAGCAAAATGTTACATTTTCGTCTATATTTTTGGAATTTCAATAGATTTATATATGATTTTGTATTTCATTAGAAATTTTAGCTCTTATTTTCCTTTGAATGTTAAAGAAAATTTTATTTTAAGTAACAAGTTGTCACCAAAAAATATAAATAACAAGTAAGAAAGTGCTATAGTCGGTCAAGACAGATCATACGATACCCTTCACCACTGAGGCCAAAAGTGTTCTTTTTCCTGTATAAAGACAAATATTTGCTAAATTTTGCCATCATACAAACATTTTTTCAAAATCTATATATTTAAGCTGTGTTCGTCATTTGGAGTTATATGAGAGCTAGGGTCAAACCGATTATCTCGAAATTTTATGTATGCAAAAAATAAAATATATATATATAACAACAACATTCCAATTGGAACAAGGGGTACTTCTCTCAGACAATGAGCTGCATCCGATTCTATTTTTAGACTCATTGAAAGGGACCTACGTTTTAACGCCGGCTCCGAACGGCAAATGCATTAGTTAGAGAAGTTTTACATAGCCTAATACTCAATAACCAGTGGCTAGCTGAGGTGAACTGCCGCTTTTTGAAAATTTATTTTTTCAAGTGTGTCTGGCCAGGGATCGAACTTGGGCCTCTGGTATGTTAGGCGGATGACTAACCTGCTATACCACGGCGGTTCACAAAAAAAATAAACTCTAATTAATTCAGATTCATGGGCGTTTTAGAGATTTTTGTGTCATTTAGTGAGTTTTGACAGAAGAGTTTGTATAGGAGCTATGATTAAATGTGGACCGATTTCAACGAAATTTGGTACAGTGATTTTGGATTAAATTTTATGAAAAATATTGATATTTGTGGCCAAAATATCAATTCCGGGAAGTGGGACCTTTATTTGGACCGATTTTGACGAATTTCAGTAGCCTCTATCAAAAAAATGGTTTTTTGACAAATTTCATCAAATTACACTGCACAACAATATGGCAACTTTTGCCTGATGATTGACTTTTATGAAATTATTCTGAATATCTTGACATTGCTGATTTCAGACAGCCGACCGGACGGACGGACGGACTGACATCGCTAAATCGACTCAGAAAGTGATTCTTAGCCTATTGGTATACTAAAAGGTGGGTCTAAGGCAAATATTTCTATGCGTTGCTTTTAATACCCTTTTCCATCTATGGCGGTGAAGGGTATAAATAGCCAATATAATAATAAGCTTAAATTGTTTTTGATATAAGATCGTAATGGCCCTTAAACGTTGGTGAAATTTTAGTACTAGGTGTAAGTACACACTGGTTATAAATTTTCATAAAAAACGCTCATTCGAAAATCATGTAGCTTAAGCTTTTTCTGCGGTTATGGCCCGATATTATTCTTATTTATATTTATTTTTACTACGAGTACTAGGAAAATATTTGCAAACAAATAATTATTCAATTTTAAATCTATTCTATTTATTTGTTTTTTTATATCTTATTAATTTTGTGACGAAATATTCTCGTCAAACTCTAAACAAAAATGTTGTATTCCCGTTATTATCGTTTAATTAAAATGCTATTTCGTGATGCATATGAAATAATATTAAAATCAGTTCAATTAAACTATATTAAGGCTGCTTTAAAAAGGTCTTTACTAAACGAATTTAAATATCTGTGGCAATAAATAATAGTGGTTAAGTCTAAAATTCGAGTTTTGAGACATTAAGGGTTTTGTCTTAAAGGGTTAAGGGTTTGGTATGAAAGAGTTTCAATATAAATGCGTGTAGTTTTATTAATAATGACATTTTATAGTTGAAATTTAGCTAAGCGATATATCTTGAAGAAAAGTATAAGAATATGTAATAAAATGAAAAAGCACTTATGTCAACTTAAGCCATTATTATTTATTGCTACAGATATTATCAAACAGACAACCGACCAATATCTGAACCGTAAATAGATATTTAAATATAAAAGCTATTAAATCTACATTTTCTTCACATAATTATTAACTAACTTTTTTGGAGCGGGTCTAATCTAAGTTCGATTAGATATTAATCACTTTTTTAAGGTGATTACCCTAGACATTTCAGCGTGTTTTTGCAATTAAGAAGAAATTGTAATACAATACTTTGTGTAAAAAACAAAAATCGTATGATGCGGGAGAAATTTTCCTTTACTTTAATTGTTATTTTATATTTTGTTTTTTTTTTGCTGATATTTCTAGGAATATATGAAAACTTTCATTGAATTTTTTGGATTTCGTGAGTTGCATCATTTATTGTTATTTAAGTGTTAGTTTAAATTAATATTGGAAGAACAAGTTCATAATTTCGATTTAGACAACATAGGAGTATAGCAAAGCTATAACATATGGTTTGTGTCAATAATAACAAATATGGTATTTTGGAGGGTTAACAACTGTCATAAAAAAATATTTAGTTTTTCTAAAAGATAATTTTATTGTCGAATTTCAGGTTTTTACTAAGTTCAAGAAAATAAACAGTTTTCGAGTTTCGCGAATATTTATTGCGCATCCTCCTCCATTTTTTAATAACGCTATATCTCGAAAACTAGAGCCAACCTAAAAAAAAAACGGTTAGCGCCATTGAATCTAGAGTACTCGTATTATCTTTATCCACTAGGTCTCCTTTTTGTCGGTTTTTTCAACTAGCACAGTGTTATTATATAGTTTGCTTTTGTAATTTCTTTCAATTAAAAATAATTTTCTAATATTTTAAATTTTAATGGATATGAAATTTTTTATTCAATAGTATTAAATGTTTTAGTAAATATTTGATAAGAGTATCATAGTCTTGCCAATAGGCTAATGCACTTTAGGGATATGTACTCGATTGGCATTGAGTTTTCGCCTCATTTTAACAAAAGAAATCTACAAAAACCAAAATGTAAATTTTACAGATAATTATTTTAATTTAATTAAAAAATTTGTTTTTAATTTCCAATGAAAATTGGAATATCGCACAGTGGTATTTCTTCATACATCGAAGTGCAAAAAATAGAACGAGTTATCCTACAACGATGAAATTTTTCATACTTCTTCAGTTTTATATATAGGTAATAAAAATTCAAAATTTTCGAAAAACGTCGACTCCTTGGGGTACCTGCCTTGGGACGCTATTTTTGTAACCTATTTTTCTTCTCAATGTACAAGTCAAAATTCTGAACAGAATTCAGTGAAATTCAACACACGACTATTAATTAATTCAAAAAACAATTTTTTATTTTTCTCAACAAAATTAAAAGAAATTCAATAAACGTCTATTAATTAATTCAGAAAACAACACAATTAATTTTAGTTGGAATAAGACCACCCCTTAGGGTACCTATCTTGGGCCCCCATTTTTCACCAATTTTTTTTTTTTTGAAGTACAGTCCGCAATTCTTAATAGAAATTGATGCAATTTGGCACACGTCAATAAGTTGATCTAAAAAAGAAGTACTTTAATTTTGGTTAAAATCAGTTTATTACTTGGATGTTTGCCTTGGGCCCCCATTTTTCACCATTTTTTTTCAATGTATAATTCTCACCAGTATTTGAACACGTCTGTTAATTGATCAAAGAAAGTTTTATACTAATTTTGGTTGAGATTCCTTGACTCTTTGACGTACCTGCCTGGACTCCTATTTTTCACTTATTATTGTTCTCAATGTATAAGCCGGAATTCTCTATAGAATTTAAAAAAATTTGGCACATGTCTATTAGTTTATCGAACAAAGAGCTCAAAGAGTTAAAATCCGTCCACTGCTTGGGGTATCTGCTTTGGACCCCCCATTTTTCACTTATTTTTATTCTCAATATTTGCCGCAATTCTCAACAGAAATAAAATTCGGCACACATCTATTGGTGACCCAAAAAAGAACTCTATTCATTTTGGTTGAAATCCTAGAGGACTTAAACTTAAGTTCATTTTAATTAAAAAGTTACTCCTAAACGGCTGCAACACTTTTTGCTTAACTTATGCGTAACAATTTACGTGACTTTTTTCAGAAAATTTTGAAGTTTGTTTTACGATCGGTAAATTTTTGTGATTTTTTTTCGCTAAATCAATAGAAGAGACTTTCACCTTTCACATGGTAATGGTGGTAGCATCGAGCAAAACCGAACCAATATAGTTTTTGTCCAAAGAAATGAAAACACTAATTTTGTAGAACTTTTTCGATTTCCTGATATCTCCTAAACTATATACAAGTTGTTTTCTTCTGCAGACTAAAACTAAGGTTTCGTATTTTAATTGAAATCTGTTGTACCGAAATGTAATATTTTAAAGTTTCAATGGGAAAAATAATGGCAAACATACAAATACTTTTCTAGCTAAATTTCGGAAATTTGTCGATGAAAAAATATTTATACCCTTCGCTACCATAGGTGGAAAGGGTATTATAAGTTTGTGCTGATGTATGTAACGCATAGAATTGATATTTTGGCTACAAAAAATATCAATATTTCTTCATGAAATTTAAAACAAATACTGCTTATGTAAACCAAAATCACTGTACCAAATTTCGTTGAAAACGGTTCACATTTGACCATAGCTCCCATATAAATTCTTCTATCAAATCACACCAAATGAGACAAAAATCACTAAAACGCTCGAAAATTTGAAGATAATGGGAATTTTAAGTTAAGTTTTTACATAAATAATTTTGGTAACAACTGTAATCAATTTGCAGATAATCGGTCCACATTTGACCCTAGATTTCATATAAGTCTAAATGACGGAAACAGCTTAAATATATAAATTTTGAAAAAATGTTTCTATAATGGCAAAATTTAGAAAATATTTGTCTTTATAGAGGAAAAAGAACACCTTTGACCTTAGTGGTGAAGGGTATCGTATGGTTGGGCTTGACCGACTATAGCACTTTCTTACTTGTTTTTTGTTTTTATAATTTTTACAATTTTTTAAAATGATTTTCATTATTTTGACATTGATAAACTTTTGACAATTTTATAATACATTTTTTGTTAAATTTTGTTATTTTCCAGACCTTGAGTCACAGTGTAATTATCACATGTTTTTAAATCCGAACACATTAATTAAAATTACATACATTTAAAAATAGATTTCCATAAAGGTAAAACCATAAGGTTTTTGGTTGAAATTGTTGGCAAATATATTTAAAGGGTTAATAGTTCAAAAGTACTTATTCAGGCCTTTTCTACAAAAATATTTTTGATCTTTAGGAATAATTTGACTTTGAAATTTTGTTCAATTTCAATTTTACATAAAAGAGATTTTCAGAAAAGACCTAATTTTTTAATATTTTTTTTAGTTATTTATTTTTTAATTATTGTTTTTTATTTATTAAATTATTGTTTTAAACACACATTCACTACTTCACATTATTATCTGTTAGTTAATTTTACTAAAGACAATTCAATTTGAAAAAATAATCACAATAATAAATTACAAAATTAACTTAGAGACCTCGTTAGTTTATAGTAATATTTTCTTGGTAATTAAAAAACAATTACATTAGAATTTAATTTATCATTTAACACTTGTCACAGATTAAAACTTCAGCAAACACTTAATTAAACTCTTGAGGTTTACAAACTAATTAAGCAAAATCATCTTTAGGTAATAAATATTTTCACACACACCTTAAAACGCAAATCACCCACTGGCGGCTTAGCATAGGGAACACCCATAAATGCTCTCATAGAACGCCCCAAATGGGTCAACAAATGTCGTCCCACTAAAACGCCACCATGTGGAAGTTGAACCTTTAATTGAGGCGAAGTACGAGCCTCACATGTTTTTAAATCATTTTGTAAAATCAAAACGAGCGTTAGAAAAACAAACACTAACTTCAAGGCGTTAAAATATCGCGTGTACCCATCAGCCGTATGAGTAGTTTTTTTATTTGACATCTTGTGCGAACGTACTTAGAACTCAGACTGAGGTCTGTAGTTGGATGTTAGCGTTTTTTAATATTAACTTTTTCGAACGAAAAAAAAAATCTTGGCTAACATCGATTGTTTTTTTTTTCGATTCGAAGTTGTTGTTGAGGCAGCAGCGATCTCGCGCTGCCTTCGATTACTAAGACTTATTCAACCTTTTGCGGCTTAGGTTTTATTATAAAGTTGTATTAGTGCGTTGTTTGATTTTTGAAATTTGTTTACACATAAATAATGTAAATTAAGAAAATTAGTTAACAAAATTTACTGTTAAAACTTGATGTAAATTTTGTTGATAACATTAAATTTTGTAAATATTTAAACATGTTTTAAGTTTTTTTTTGTAAATGATTAAAAATGCATTAAAAATTTCGATTTCGAAACAAAGTTTTTTTTTAATTTAAGATAAAAAAATCCGTTAGAAAAACTTGAAAAATGGCATTGAGATTTGTGGAATTAAGGTTCTGAAATGAAAGTTTTAAAATAAAGATAGAAATGAAATTTCTATGTTTTTTTGATAAGTGGTTAATAAATGTAACTATTTTGTTTAAGGGCAAACACTTTACTACCACTACCATAGGTGGTTTTGTAGTGATATTTGTACTCAAATACCAAAGAACTGCTATCGAGAAGTAAAAATTTTGACATTTTGAAGAATTTCGCGACAATGTCCCTCAAATTATACATAATGTGTGGTTTTCGCTCTGTCTAGAATTAGGGATAATCCTCCTGATGAGATGGCCTAACCAACCATCGAAACGCGTCGAGGAAAGGTTTCCCCACCAACATTTCTTGGCTTTATCAAAAAACTATTTATTACAATAATAAATAATTGTAATGAATTGGGATCATAGTGCAATACACTACAGTAAAACTTTTTAAGTAAATTTTTTTGTTATAGTAAGAAGTTTGGTAAATTTAACTTGTGTTGGAAAATATGAATGATTTTGAAAATTTTCGTCCCAAAAATAGAGATTCATAAGTTGAATCTCTTCGATTTCGTTTAAACTCAAGATATATATTTTCCTTTTATCTCCGGATATTATGGTGTATAAAACCAGCCTTATATTTTATATCAGGGACCGTAACTGTTACAACTTTTATCATGAAAGTCAGAAAATAAAAGTTATTTTTTGACTTTTATTTTTTCGAGCAGAAATAAAAGTATTTTTTTTACTTTTTTTCTCGATAAAAAATAACAGTTATTTTTGACTTTTATTTTTTCAAGCAAAAAGAAAAAACAAAAGTAAAAAATAACTTTTCTTTTTTATAAAAAAAGTAAAGAAATATTACTTTTATTTCTGCTTGAAAAAATAAAAGTATTTTTGCTCGAAAAAATAAAAGTTAAAAATAACTGGGAGTCAGAAGAAGAAAAATAACTGTCAGAAGAAAAAAAATAACTGTTATTTTTTTCTAAAAAATCGGATTTTTATAAAGGATTTTATGAAAATTTGGTTCAAAACTATCAAAATGGTATACTTGGTTTTATTCTCCGTCATTTCCTTGGGGTTGCTTTTTTTAAAAAAAAATTCTAAAACAACAGTTATTTTCGGTCCCTATTTTATATCGCTTAGATTCTATAGCCTTCCAAAGTTGGACATCTCGGGTATTTGTGTGAAAAATTTGCAAAGTTTAGAACCCAATAACTTCAGAACGCGTTGTCAGATTTTATGTCGTTGGAAAGGATTTGAATTCTTCTTTTAGATTATCAAATAATATTTATTTGGTATAGCAGGTTAGTCATTTATTTGGTATAGCAGGTTAGTCATCCGCCTAGAAAACAGAGGAAAAAAAATTTCACCTCATAACTCAGGTAGCCACTGGTTATTGAGTATAAGGCGATGTAAAACTTCTCTAACTATGCATTTGCCGTTCGGAGCCGGCGTTTAAACGTAGGTTCCTTTTAATGAGTCTAAAAATAGAATCGGATGCAGCTCATTGTCTGAAAGAAGTACCCCTTGTTCCAATTGGAATGTTATCGGGGAATTATATATATATATATATATATATGGTGCAGGGTATCTAAAGCTCGAGTTTAATTCATTCTAATACTTTAAAACATATGTAAGTATTTTAATATAAATGGTTTATCAGATTGTAAATTAAAAAATAATTGTAATAGCTGAAATATAATTGAAAAATTCTAAAATATAATTAAAATACTAAAAGTGTAGTTACAAACTTTTGAAATAATTTTACAAATATTTTTGCTGGAAGATAATTAGATAAACTTAATTGCAAAGTTATAAAATATAATTAAAAATGCTATCAATAAATAACAAATTTTGAAATATAATAAGAAAAATATGATATGCGAATATAAGAAAAAATTGAATATGTGAAAAAGGGTATAATAAGTTTGTAACTCATAAAGATATTAATCTAACACCCATCTTTAAGTATCGGCTCTGACAATGACATAAAATTTTGATTCATATTTAACCTTAAAAGCAAAGATATATGTAAGTCTAAAGGTAATTGATGTTTTTTGATAAAACTTTTCTTAGAAAAATCTTTTGTAAACATTAACCGATAATCGTAATTTTGTTACAATCGGTTAATAATTGACCCTAACTCCCATATCAGATCCTCTAGCGGAAATAGCATGAATGTACTAATCTCTAAATTAAAAAAAAAAAAAAAAAAATAGCACAGATACATCTCTAAAGCTTAAGGAATACTTGTAAAGTTCTTGGTCAATATCTAACCTTAAAAGTGAAGGATACTAAAAAGTCGGGTTTATTAGTTTTTTATATTTTTAAAATTTGTTTGTTGCAACGAAATTTTGATAATTGTCCGAAATTCAAATTTGATTTCACTTTAAAAATAGAAAGTGGTGCTATCTATTTCTAATTTTATAGCAAATTTTTTAAAAATTTTCTGTTTTTATAGGAAATTTTTCAAAAATTTTCTATTTTCATAGGAAATTTTTCAAAAATTTTCTATTTTTATAGGAAATTTTTTAAAAATTTTCTATTTTTATAGGAAATTTTTCAAAAATTTTCTATTTTTATAGGAAATTTTTCAAAAATTTTCTATTTTTATAGGAAATTTTTTAAAAATTTTCCATTTTTATAGGAAATTTTTCAAAAATTTTCCATTTTTATAGGAAATTTTTTAAAAATTTTCCATTTTTATAGAAAATTTTTCAAAAAATTTTCCATTTTTATAGGAAATTTTTCAAAAATTTTCCATTTTTATAGGAAATTTTTCAAAAATTTTCCATTTTTATAGGAAAATTTTCAAAAATTTTCTATTTTAATAGGAAATCTTTTAAAAATTTACTATTTTTATAGGAAATTTTTCAAAAATTTTTCATTTTTATTGGAAATTTTTCAAAAATTTTCTATTTTTATAGGAAATTTTTCATAAATTTTCTATTTTTATAGGAAATTTTTCAAAAATTTTCTATTTTTATAGGAAATTTTTCAAAAATTTTCTATTTTTATAGGAAATTTTTCAAAAATTTTCCATTTTTATAGGAAATTTTTCAAAAATTTTCCATTTTTATAGAAAATTTTTCAAAAATTTTCCAATTTTATAGGAAATTTTTCAAAAATTTTCCATTTTTATAGGAAATTTTTCAAAAATTTTCCATTTTTATAGGAAATTTTTCAAAAATTTTCTATTTTAATAGGAAATTTTTTAAAAATTTACTATTTTTATAGGAAATTTTTCAAAAATTTACTATTTTTATAGGAAATTTTTAAAAAATTTACTATTTTTATAGGAAATTTTTCAAAAATTTACTATTTTTATAGGAAATTTTTCAAAAATTTTTCATTTTTATAGGAAATTTTTTAAAAATTTTGTATTTTAATAGGAAATTTTTTTAAAATTTTCTATTTTAATAAGAAATTTTTTTAAATTTTACTATTTTTATATGAAATTTTTCAAAAATTACCTATTTTTATAGAAAATTTTTCAAAAATGACCTATTTTTATAGGAAATATTTCAAAAATTACCTATTTTTATAGGAAAATTTTCCAAAAGTTTTTTATTTTTATAGAAAATTTTTTCAAAAATTTTCTATTTTTAGAGGAAATTTTAAAAAATTTTCTATTTTTATAGAAATTTTTTTGTTTTACCTTTTCTATAGAAGCAGAATATGAAATTCATTTCTGAACGGAATTGAGTTCTGTTACGTGACTATATATTTTTGAATTTTTGAAATAATTTTCTAAATTTTCGATCATTTTTTGTAAATATGTTTATTTAATAACATTTTGTTTTATTTTCTAAATATTATTTTTAGGAATATTTATTTTCTATGCTTTAAACATTTTTAGATGATTTTCCAAATTTTAAAATACTACATTTTTTTTGAGAATTTATGATCATCGAGTCATTAGTATTTATTATTATTTTTATTTTTGATTGAATGTCTAGGTTCTGGCGATTCATGTTCGATTATTTTCGAATTCTTATATTACAGTGTGAAATGATCTTATTTTCGAAATGTTTTACAAATTACGATAGTCGATTTGTAATCGCATTCTTTAAGCTCAGAGTCAATCCAACACGTGTATCTTTACGTTATTTATGTTATATATAGAAAAACATCTCCTTAATATCATGATTACTTATCAATAAATTAAACCACAAAGTCCGTGACGCATTTTTACATTCGCTGTCGATGATAAGCAAAGTGGATTAAGTCTCATTTTGTTTATTTTTAACAAGAACTTTTTAACTGAAAAAATATTTCATTTCATATATCTTTTTATCGGATAACTAGAATTTTTAACCTATGACGTTTTATTAAATATCGACATGATAAATATAATAATAAAATTCTATTGTTGTGGTTGACGTTTTGATTCTAAATTTTTACCACAAAGGGATGAGAGTTTATCATTTCTAAGGAATTACTGCATTTCAAAATTAGTTGTAACATTTTATAATATAAAAGTACTTATAAATGCATCTTATGAATAACAAAAGAAATTCTTCTTAAAGTAAACAATTACAGTCAGTTTATTTTTCTTTGAATCCAAAACTCTTACGTAAATGGGTGGTAGGAAAATTTAATAAAAATTTAAAATATACATACATAACAAGACTGCAGTAGAAAATTTTGTTAGAAGCATTTAGTAGAACTTCAAACAGAAATTAATAAATAAATTCCTTATTATGAAAAAATACTTGTTAAAAATCAAAGTAAAATGAAATAAAAAACATTTAGATTAATTCAACATTTTTTATTTCAAGTTAAATAAGAGTAGATTTCATAATATTTTTTTTTGTTTATGTATATAATTTTGTTTATGTTATATAATAATTTTATAACTTTATAATCTTACAAATTTTAATCACCGTTGTCATTTATAACAATTATAACGCACACAATTCATTTGCAACCAAAAACTGGTTTATGTCTTTGCTAAATTATGAAAGTAATTTCATTTCCCTTCCTACCCAAAAATAAACAGACTTTTTCTTTGTGTAGGTTTGGTTAACAAATTGTACTCATGAATAACAATAAAAAAAACAATATGTTTATATAAAAATAAAAGTATGTATTATAGTCGGGCAAAACCCGATCATTAGATACCCTACAACACTGAGCTCATAAGTAGACGTCCGCATCAAAATGTAGCAATTCTCATCATGTTTTACATTGGATTAAGTAGCCGTTCAGGCGAACATCGTTAAATCGATCTTAGAATTGATTCTAAGAGGAAAGGTAGAATTCAAAGTGGGCCTTAGGCCAATATTTCTATGCTTTACATACATTAGCACAAACTTATTTTCCCCTTCCCTCCTAACGTGGTGTAGGTTATAAAAAAACAGCTTAAAAAAACGAAGGTTCAAAATTCGTTTGATTACATACGGAAGTTTTGTGTTTATTTTTTTTTCAATTGCAAATTTTATACATCTGGTTTTATTAAATTAATTTATTTTGGTTTTTAGAATACTAATATATGTATATACTCGTACTAAATCATTTTATCAACAATTAATTTAATTAGTATTAAAATTATTTTTGTAGCTATATAAATATTTAAAGATTTCAGGATTTTAATATTAATTTATTTGTGAGGCTTTAATTTTCTGATAATTATTGAATGCATAATAATAAAAGATGGGTCGACTTCAGTCACTTGATTTAATAAGAATTTAAAATGTTTTATAAATTTCTATAAGAATTTGAATTAAAAAATCTTTAAACAAAGCTCACCTATTTTTATAGGAAATCTTTCAAAAATTTCTTATTTTTATAGGAAATCTTTCAAAAATTTTCTATTTTTATAGGAAATCTTTCAAAAATTTTTTTATTTTTTTATAGGAAATTTTTCAAAAATTTACTATTTTTATAGGAAATTTTTCAAAAATTTACTATTTTTATAGGAAATTTTTCAAAAATTTACTATTTTTATAGGAAATTTTTCAAAAATTTACTATTTTTATAGGAAATTTTTCAAAAATTTACTATTTTTATAGGAAATTTTTCAAAAATTTACTATTTTTATAGGAAATTTTTCAAAAATTTACTATTTTTATAGGAAATTTTTCAAAAATTTACTATTTTTATAGGAAATTTTTCAAAAATTTACTATTTTTATAGGAAATTTTTCAAAAATTTACTATTTTTGTAGGAAATTTTTCAAAAATTTACTATTTTTATTGGAAATTTTTCAAAAATTTTATATTTGAGTACTAGTCTTTATAATCCTTTATAATAAAAAATGCGAGTCTAAATGCAAACGCTGATGTTGAAGAGCTTAACACAATGTACCGTGACCTGTCCAACAGAATAAAAAGGTCTGCAAGGAGGGACAAGAGAATGTGGGTAGATGAACAAGCAAGCCAAGCTGAGTCAGCTGCAAATAAAGGCGACATGAGGACCTTATACAAATATATCAAGGGCGTTGTGTGGCAAACCTACCTACACCAATAGTCCCATTCTGAGTAGTAGCGGTACACTTCTCTCAACCCCGGATGAACAATTAATACGATGGATGGAACACTTCCAGTCAACATTAAACAATCCCATTGGATTAGAACCGCTGACGGAAGTGCAAAATGAAACCAACCATGACTGTTTATTCAGTGGAATTTCAGACAGCCCACCTACATTACAAGAAGTGAAGAATGCCATTAAAAGCCTCAAGCGTAACAAGGCCCCGGGCAATGACAATATATCAGCGGAGATGCTTTTATGTGACGTTGAAGGATCGGCGAGACTGTGGCACCCATTTGTGCGTAAAATATGGGAAGAAGAAGCTCTACCAACCTCCTGGAATGAAGGTATACTAGTCAAAATACCAAAAAAGGGTGACTCCAAAGACTGCAATAACTACAGGGGAATAACACTTCTTCCAATACCGAGCAAAATACTAAGTCGAGTAATTTTGAATAGAATGTCTGACGCAGTTTCTGAAACACTCCGCGAAAATCAGTTTGGGTTCCGAGAGAATAGATCTTGTGTTGATCTAATCAACACAGTAAGAATAGTATTGGAGCAATGTAATGAATTCCGCACCCCCACTTATCTAGCGTTTATCGACTTTATGAAGGCCTTCGACAGTGTCAACAGGTGCTATCTATGGAGAATTTTAGAAAACCGTAACATGCCAACGAAAATTCTGAACTTAATTCGGGCAATGTACGTGGACTTTAAATGCCGGGTTCTACATAAAGGTAAATTGTCTAATCCGTTCGAAGTTACTACTGGAGTAAGACAAGGATGTATATTATCACCTATACTTTTTATCCTTGTCATCGACAATATAATGCGCACGGCACTGAATGGTAGACGTGGTATCCAATGGACACCATTTAAGCAACTCGAGGACTTGGAATACGCCGATGACGTATGTCTTCTAAGCCAAAGACCAGCTCACCTTCAAGAAAACACTAGCGCTATTACTGTTGAATCTCGGGCAGCTGGGCTGGAAATCAATATCTCCAAGACAAAGATAATGCCTGGAGGCTATGGCGCAAACCCGTCGCCACACATCAATGTGGATAACGAGGGTATTGGTTGTGTAGGTACCTTTAATTATCTTGGTAGTTTGGTATCTACAAAAGGTGGCGCCGATGAGGATATTGAATCGCGTATTAATAAGGCAAAATCTGCATTCGGCATTCTCCGAACTATATGGAAATCTCGGCAAATATCAACAACAACTAAGTTACGAATATATAACTCGAATGTCAAGTCCATCTTGTATTACGGCTGCGAAACTTGGAAACGCACAAATGCCATCGATAAGCGCCTGCAAACCTTTGCAAACAAATGCTTGCGGCAAATCCTTAATATATGGTGGCCAAATCGAATAAGAAATGAAGATCTACTAAACGCTACAAACCAAATCCCTTCTTCTATAAAGGTATGTCAACGGAAATGGCGATGGATAGGCCACACACTTCGAAGGCCAAATACCAACATTGCTCGACAAGCGCTTCGTTGGAATCCACAAGGAAGCGGCCGTCGTGTTGGTGCACCTGCTAGAACGTGGAGAAGGTCAATTGATGCGGAGTTACAAGCAGCAAACTATTCATGGAATGATGTATGCCTAACATCTCGCAATAGAGTTCGATATAAAAGGATGGTTGAGGCCGTATGCTCCACTGGGAGTCAAGGATAACAGAAGAAGAAGAAGAAGTCTTTATAATCCGCAGGATATTCCATAGTCGGGCTCAACCGATTCTAATTTTATATCTTGTTTTATTTTAAATTTGATACTAATTATTGGCAAAATGCTAATTGAAAGATGAAAAATTTAGTTCAATAATAAAAACTTAAAATGTATGATCATAAAAGTAACAACTATTGCGTATGATAATTTAAAGGTTTATAGCCAATTAAAACTAGTTTTTAGCAATTTATTGATTTTGATCAGAAAAAATTTAGACACATTAGAATAAGTCAGCTATAACTGTAGACGTCCGCTGAGTTTATGAAATCAAAAATTTTTCTATAGAAAAGTTTTTTATAAAAAATTTTTCTATAGAAAATTTTTTTATCAAAAATTTGTTAAAGAAAAATTTTCGATAAAAATATTCTTCTAAAGAAAAATTTTCGAAAAAAAAATTTTTATAGAAAAATTTTTGATAAAACAATTTCGATAGACAAATTTTTGATAAAATATTTTTTTTATCAAACATTTTTTAATCGAAAAATTTTCATTAGAAAAATATTTTTTTAATTTTTTTTTGAGAAATATTCCCAATTTGGTTAATAATGTTTACAAAAATAATAGTGTCGTGGCAACAATGTTCGAGATTTGTTCTCTCGAACCATGTATTTTGTTTGCCTATTTTGTTTTTGTCTTTTCTTAAACCGATTCTGTTAACATCCAAATTCTCACTGATTGAGTTCTAAACTCATTTTAACGAGTTTCATTAATGATCGTGGTATTTACGAAAACTACAAAAATTCTTCGGCTTCTGGTGTTATGGGCTGCCTACGCCTTGTGATAACTTATAAATAATACACCACACCATTACTAAAGTTTAATTGGTCAAAATCGAAATTTCGTGATAAGTGGTTCACATTTAATTCAGCTCCAATATTCAAATATGTTACATTTTTTTATTATTTCAACTTAGTAATTGTTGTTTTTTTTAATAGTTCTCTGTACATTTTTGTAATGCACTGTACTGTAATAATCTACATACTGACACTGGATGTAGGAATTACTTTATCATAATTCATTATTATTTAAATAATTATTTCCACATGTCTTTTATATGTGGAAATAATTTGTATGCAAAAAAATGTGTTTGTTCTCAAAGTAGAATTAGTAAAATAATTAATTGGATTTTTGCATAGTTGCACTTGTTTTTCGACAAATCCAAATTATTTGTACATTTTTACTTATTTGAGTTCAAAAGAACTGATTATAGACAAAAAATCGAAGGCCATTTTGGTAAATTACAAGAATTTTTTTTCAAAATTTAAATGGATTTACGTTAGTAGACGGAAAATTCAATAAAAAAATTGTTTACAATATTTATGATGGCATAAATGAGTTCAATTATAGCGTTTAAATCCATCTGGTTTTTTTTGTGTTATTAAATTATTTAACTGAATTTGTTTGCTGTAGATTTAAACTTGAAGCTGGTTTTAATGTTTCGTAAAATTTTGACTAATAACATTTTCGGTTAAATTTTGTTTAAGAAATGGATGGATGTACTTGACAGACATTAGAGAGATAAAACATTGATAATGATATTGTGGCCAACATAACAAAGATCTTTTAGAAAACACGTTTTTTTTTTCAATTTTGAAAACTTTATTTTAGGATTGCGACATCATCGAAGCGTTCAACAATTTTTGACTGCACATGTGCCATGATCGCATATATTTGGTAAATTGGTTTTGAATAGTTGTTTTTAAGCTTGTTCAACACTTCTAAGACAAATTTACTTAAATATTTAAAATATTTTTTTGTAGCTGTTTACTTGTTTAGATCCGAGTTAGGTGTAAACTTTTGTCTAAATTATTTGATGAGTTTTTTTAGAAATGCATATTTGTTCAAAGGTATAAGTAAAGGTTTTTATATGAATTAAGTTTTATTTAATTTAATTAACAAATCAATATTTAAATATTTTATTCTATAGAAAACTTGTCGATAAAAATTTTTGTAGTAAATTTTTCGATTAAAAAATTTTTGTACAGAAAATTTTTCTACACAAAATATTTTGATAAAAAAAATTTTTTTTAAAGAAAATTTTTCGATAAAAAATTTTTCAATTAAATAATAAAAAAAATTTTCTATAGAAAAATTTTCGTTAAAAAAAATTTTCTTTAGAAAAATTTTCGATAAAAAAATTTTTCTATAGAATAATTTTCGATAAAAAAATTTTTCGATAAAAAAATTTTTCTATAGAAAAATTTTCGATAAAAAAATTTTTCTATAGAAAAATTTTCGATAAAAATTTTTTCTATAGAAAAATTTTCGATAAAAAAATTTTTCTATAGAAAAATTTTCGATAAAAAAATTTTTCTATAGAAAAATTTTCGATAAAAAAATTTTTCTATAGAAAAATTTTCGATAAAAAAATTTTTCTATACAAAAATTTTCGATAAAAAATTTTTCGATAGAAAAATTTTTCTATAGAAAAATTTTCGATAAAAAAGTTTTCTATAGCAAATTTTTTTGATAAAAAAATTTTTCAATAAAATAATAAAAAAAAATTATAGAAAATTTATCGATAAAAAAATTTTTCTATAGAAAATTATTCGATGAAAAAATTTTTCTAAAGAAAATTTTTCGATGAAAAATTTGCCTATAGAAAATTTTTCGATGAAAAAATTTTTCTATAGAAGATCAATGAAAAAATTTTTCTATAGAAAATTTTTTCTTAGAATATTTTTCTATAAAAAAATTTTTTTGAAAAAAATGTTTTGATAAATAAATTTTCTATAAGAAAAAATTTTCTATTGAAAATTTTTCGATAGAAAATTCTTCAAAGAAAAGTATCGATAAAAAAATTTTCTATAGAAAAATTTTTTTATATAAAAATTTCCTATAAAAATAGAAAATTTTTGAAAAGTTTCCTATAAAAATAGAAAATTTTTGAAAATTCTTCTATAAGAATAGAAAATTTCCTATAAAAAGAGCAAATTTTTGTAAAATTTCCTATAAAAATAAAAAAAATTTGAAAAATTTCCTATAAAAATAGACAATTTTTGAAAAATTTCCTATACAAATAGAAAATTTTTGAAAAATTTCCTATACAAATAGAAAATTTTTGAAAAATTTTCTATAAAAATAGAAAATTTTTGAAAAATTTTCTTTAAAAATAGCAAATTTTTGAAAAATTTTCTTTAAAAATAGAAAATTTTTGAAAAATTTTCTTAAAAATAGAAAATTTTTGAAAAATCTTCTAAAAAAATTGAAAATTTTTGAAAAACTTCCTATAAAAATAGAAAATTTTTCGATAAAAAAATTTTTCCAGAGAAACTTTTTCGGTAAAAAATTTTTTTTTTTAAATTTTTTTTATCGAAAATATTCCATAGAAACATTTTTTTATCGTACAAAAAAAAAAAAATGTAAAAAAAATTTTCTATAGAAAATATTCCACTGAAATTTTTTTATTGTAAATTTTTCTATAGAAAAATTTTCGATAAAAAATATTTCTATTGAAAAATTTTTCTATAGAAAAGTTTTTGAAAAATCTTTCGATTCCGATCAGTCGGTTAAATATGAGATTGAACCAGTTCTTCTCTTCTAAATTTCGAAAACTCTATGCAAAAGATGAGTTGCGAATTTGAACATTTGTTTAAGTAATTCAAACATGTTTTAAATCAAAGTTTTTATAATTTCTTACTTTTTTTTTACTAAGGAATTATTTATTATTTAAACACTTAAAAGATAAAGTTTAAAAAATAAATAAAGCAAATATTTAAGTTTAAAATATTTAAAAATAAATTCCTTAAATTATTCCAATTTCTTTAAATCCCCCAAAAAGCGTTAAAGCTAATTTTAACATAACATAACTTTTATATTCTTTGGGATTTGTAAAAAAAACCTAATCTGTCTGTCCACCTGTATTGGTAATGGTAAAAAACGGAATCATCTGATGCTGATGTAGCTTTTGTGACTGCCTTTAGCTTGACAAACTCTATAGAAATTGAAACCGCGTATTTAAGCAACCTCTAAGTGCCTGGGATCATTGAATTTCCCTTTCACTTAAATTGTTTCCAAAGGATGTTTTATCTTGGACAAAATTGGCTGTTTTTAAAATTTCGCTACTCCACAGACTCACCTGATCCTAAATAAACACTTAACAAAGGAAATATTTTGAAACTAAGGGGGTGGTGGTGTTGGGTAAGGGATAAACGACATACAGTAAAAAAGGACAAAAGGTTTCATAAGAATATTTATACATATTTATTTATATTTATTTATATAAACATATAACGCGAGTTTTGTATAACTACATATACAAATTTTTTCTTCCGCTTTTTTTAATTAAATGAAACCAGAGGAATTGACCCAAAGGAAATGTATAGAAAGAAGTTTTTTGTTTCCCAAAAAAAAAAAAACCCATTCCATCTTTAAATATACAGCTACAACAAAAATTCTAGAAAACAAACTCCACCAAAAACCTAAAAAAGGAACAATTGACTTTAAGAAGGGAATTCCAAACCAAACAATTGTTAATTATATAAAAAATCGTGGTATTTTTGTTATAAAAATAAGTAAATACAACATCACGGAGAAATTGTTTTACAAAATTTTCCATTATTTTTTTTCCGAAGAACTGAAAAAACAATTTTCATATTTTTAACGCTAAAAACAATAAATATTTTAACATCAATAAATCATGTTTAAACAAGATTTTCACGAGAATAACGAAAAAATAACAAAAAACAATAATAAAGTATTTCAAAAATTAAATTAAAAGCAAAAAAAGGGTTAAATAGAAAATTTATTTTATGCGGCTTAAAATAGTAGAATGGGGGAAATAACACAGAAATAGTAGTTAACATTTTTCTACTAAAAACAAAAATTGTTACTTTCAAATCCTAATTCATTTTAAAGAATGAGTGGAATTTGCCTTGTTCTTTTTTGTTGGTATGTTAAGATAAAGTTTTTGACTGAAATTAATTTTAGATACTATTTTTATATGCTGACCGTTTCAAAAAGTAATTTATATAAAATCATCCCCCTCCTTTTCACTTATAGGAAATCGCAAACGTTTAAAAACTATTAAATATAACAATATGTGTAAAACAGTGAGAGAAAAATTACCGAAAAACGACAATTTTGTTAAAAGTTTAAAAAAAAAAATTCTATAGAAAATTTTTCGTTTCGAAAAAAAAATTTCAATAAAAATTTTTCATGTAAAAAAAAATTTCTTTTGAAAATTTCTTGTTTTAAAAGAAATTTTTTAAAGAAAATTTTTCGTTTTAAAAAAATTTCTATAGAAAATCTTTCGTTTCAAAAAAAAAAAAAAAACAATTTATAGAAATAAATTTTTTTTATAAATTTTCTATAGGAAATTTTTCGTTTTAAAACAACTTTTCTATAGAAAATTTTTCATTTTAAAAAAATTCTCTATAGAAAATTTTTCGTAAAAAAAAAAATTCTTAGAATTTTTCATTTTAAAGTAAATTTTCTATAGGAAATTTTTTGTTAAAAAAAAAATCTATTTTTCGTTTTAAAAAAAATTTCTATAGAAAATTTTTCGTTTTAAAAAAATTTTCTATAGAAAATTTTTCGTTTTAAAAAAATTTTCTATAGAAAATTTTTCGTTTTAAAAAAATTTTCTTTAGAAAATTTTTCGTTTTAAAAAAATTTTCTATAGAAAATTTTTGGTTTTAAAAAAAATTTTCTATAGAAAATCTTTCGTTTAAAAAAAATTTTTCTATAGAAAATTTTTCGTTTAAAAAAAAATTTCTATTATTGTTGTAAAAAATTTTCCATGATAAAAAATTGTTTGTTATAAAAATTTTTCCATACAAAATTTTTCGTTATAAACAATTTTTCCATACAAAATTTTTTGTTACAAAAAATTATTCTATAGAAAATTTTTCGTTCCAAAAAATTTGTCTATAGAAAATTTTTCGTTATAAAAAATTTTTCTATAGAAAATTTTTCGTTATAAAAAATTTTGCTATAGAAAATTTTTCGTTATAAAAATTTTTTCTATAGAAAATTTTTTGTTATAAAAAATTTTTCGTTATAAAAATTTTTCTATAGAAAATTTTTCGTTATAAAAAATTTTTCTATAGAAAATTTTTCGTTATAAAAAATGTTTCTATAGAAAATTTTTTGTTAAAAAACTTTCTATAGAAAATTTTTCATTATAAAAAATTTTTATATACAAAATTTTTCGTTATAAAAAATTTTTCTATGTACAAATTTTTTGTTGTAAAGAAAATGCTATAGAAAATTTTTCGTTATACAAAATTTGTCTACATAAAAATTTTTCCTAGTAAAAAAAAAATTCTATAGAAAATTTTTCCTGTATAAAAAAATTTTTTTTTTCGTTATAAAAAATTTTTCTATAGAAAATTTTTCGTTGTAAAAAATTTTCTATAGAAAATTTTTCGTTATAAAAAATTTTTCTATAGAAAATTTTTCGTTATAAAAAATTTTTCTATAGAAAATTTTTCGTTATAAAAAATTTTTCTATAGAAAATTTTTCGTTATAAAAAATTTTTCTATAGAAAATTTTCCGTTATAAAAATTTTTCTATAGAAAATTTTTCGTTATAAAAATTTTTCTATAGAAAATTTTTCGTTATAAAATTTTTCTATAGAAAATTTTTCGTTATAAAATTTTTCTATAGAAAATTTTTCGTTATAAAATTTTTCTATAGAAAATTTTTCGTTATAAAATTTTTCTATAGAAAATTTTTCATTATAAAATTTTTCTATAGAAAATTTTTCATTATAAAAAGTTTTTCTATAGAAAATTTTTCGTTGTAAAAAATTTTTCTATAGAAAAATTTCCGTTATAAAAATTTTTCTATAGAAAATTTATTTTTTAAACAATTTTTCTATAGAAAATATAAAAAATTTTTCTATAGAAAATTTTTGGTTATCAAAAATTCTTCTATAGAAAATTTTTCGTTATAAAAAATTTTTCTATAGAAAATTTTTCGTTATAAAAAAATTTTTCTGTAGAAAATTTTTCGTTATAAAAAATTTTTCTATAGAAAATTTTTCGTTATAAAAATTTTTCTATAGAAAATTTTTCGTTATAAAAATTTTTCTATAGAAAATTTTTCGTTATAAAAAATTTTTCTATAGAAAATTTTTCGTTGTAAAAAATTTTTCTATAGAAAAGTTTTCGTTATAAAAAATTTTTTCTATAGAAAAATTTTCGTTATAACAAATTTTTCTATAGAAAATTTTTCGTTATAAAAAATTTTTCTATAGAAAATTTTTCTCTCGTTAATCGTTAATCTCGATAATCGTCTTCATTAGTTGTTTCCAAATATTTCTTTTTATGGGAGTTTTCAAAACGACCATACTGCAAATCAATGTATTGAAGTGCAACATCTTTGTATTATAGAGTCACTGGTCAAATCGACCTAAAAAGTTTTTTTGTTTTACATTGAAAGTATTTTCTTGGGCTTATTTTAATAGTAAAACTTTCAAAATTATACTTATTATTTCTCTCAATGTACCAGAACTAAATATTATTTTGAAAAATTGCCACTCTAGCAGATTAAAAACTTTATCCTCTAGTACATACGAGTATTAATCTAGGAAAAATTGCATGTGAACTATAATTTATATTAAAAGACTAAAATTAAACTATAGAAACTAAATCATATTTTGAGATGTTTTACGAAATTAGTTGATGCCACATATATATTTATCCAATCAGAAACTTAGCAGTCTAGATAGCGCCTATTGAATTTGATTAATTGAAATATCAGTTAGTTCGATGAAAGATTTTCATTGATTTTTGTTTAAGAAGACTTAATAAAATTTAGATAAAAAGTATTAAAAATCATACAAATAAATAAATCAAAATCTTGGGAACTAATAAATCAATTGTTTAAGTTTATTTCGCTGAAATAAATGGAATTAAAGGCAAGTCAAACATATGAGAATATTAATTATATAGAATTTTTTTCCGAATGCGACTTTTTAAGATGCGCCTTTATTCGGGCTTTAATTAGCCTCAAAAATAAGCCTTCTTGTATTCTTAAAACTTTGAGAGTACAGAAAAAGGAGTTGATTGATCGATTAAGGCAAATTCTAATAGCTATGGTCCTACTACCAAAACAAGCTATACATGAAAAGCCAGCTACGACTCAGGAAGTTATTCTAAATCGACCTCAATAGCTATAGCTAATAGTAAAACAATCTATACACAAACAGCAAGCCACGACTCAGGAAGTTATTCTTAGTCGATCTGTATAATTAAATGGGGTCGGGTTTTAGACCGACATTTGTAATAAGCGTTGCACTTAAGCGTTAACCCAATATATCCTCCCCACCCAATTTTTGATTGATTTTTTTTGATTAATTAAACTGTTTATAACATACATACACAATTTTTTGTTTATATTTTATTTAAAGTTCTAAGTTTTTCCATACAAAACAATTAAGTTTTTAATTAGTGTAATTTTGTAAATTTACCTTATAATTTCTACCTTTAAACTTTTAAGTATTTCTCATTAGCCTTTTTCCTCCACCAGCATTAAATTTTTTTTTACTAAAAATTCGTCTTTCTTCAGCAATTAATATGTAGTATTTGCCTCGAACCCAAATGGGGAGTTGTTGACTCTTAAGTAATCTTTAATTGTTTATGGTTTGTTGGTCACGCCCACTTGAACCAGTTGTGCATTTGATGGTTGTGCCACGAGGCGGAAATTATGACTGATTTACTTTGGTATATTTTTCTATAATTTCGCGATATTTTTTATTTTGTACATTTTTTTATTGCATACTTTTTTTTATTATATGTATTTTTTTTCATTTTCTCAAGAGCCTTTACGTATTTTACTCTCGTTTGTTTCAAAAGTGATACTTGAATTTGAGGGTCCTTGAGTGAAAATAATGAAAAATTATAAAAAATCATATAATATTATTTTTTTCGTTTTCTACTTAGGTATTTACCAAAGTAGAAAACAAACATTTTTTAACATAAATGATTTTTTTTTTTTAAATTCAAGGAAAAAGTAAGGTTGACTTTAAAGTATTTATTAAATTTAACCTGTCAAAGATGTTATTTTATTTGCATCTTTGAAATAAAATCTTAAAAATGTCAGAAAAAGGAAACAAATTACCTTTTAATTTCCAATACTTTTAGTGTAAATTTTTTTTAAATTCATTAAAATTGTCGTTATCTTCTAAATATTTATACATATTTGCCTTCAAACTCAATTAAATATCATTGGTTAATAGAGCAATGTTAATTTAAGTTTTCCCTCTTCCAAATTCGATTCTGAAGATAGTTTATATTCAAAATGGACTATCTACAAAAATCTGTCTAGGCTTATTCCAAGCGTTAAATTCTTCTATTAAAGCATTTTTGTATCCAAATTTAGTTATATCTAATGAACAATTTTTCTAAAAAAAATATTACGTACATTCTTCTTTTGGACATTTTTAATATCAAAAATATATAAAAATTGTTGATATTAAATTTTTTTTTTATTTTAGAAAAAAATTTATTTGTGAAAAATTTTTTATGAAAGTGTTTAGACTAAAATAAGAGTCTGTTCCTATTTTCATTATATTATCTTCGATGTTACGACCTGTATTTTTATAATAGATGGATATCCAGCCAGACGGACGGACATCGTTAAAACAACTCAGGGAGTGATTCCGAGTCGATCGGTATACTAAATTTCCTATAAATAATCATTTTTAGAAAAATTTCCTAAAAATAATGGATTTTTCAAAAACTTCCTATAAAAATAGTCAATTTTCGAAAAAATTCCTATAAAAATAGTAAATTTTCGAAAAATTTCCTATAAAAATAGTCAATTTTCGAAAAATTTATTTTAAAAAAGTTGTCAGTTTGTGAAAAATTTTCTATAAAAAGTAAATTTTCGAAAAATTTCGTATAAATAATCAATTTTCGAAAAATTTCCTATAAATAGTAAATTTTCAAAAAAATTTACGAAAATAGTACATTTTCAAAAAATTTCCTATAAATATGTAGTCAATTTTCGAAAAATTTCCTATAAAAAGTCAATTTTCGAAAAATTTCCTATAAATAGTCAATTTTCGAAAAATTTCCTATAAATAGTCAATTTTCGAAAAATTTCCTGTAAATGGTCAATTTTCGAAAAAAATTTTATAAATAGTAAATTTCCGAAAAATTTCCTATAAATAGTCAATTTTCGAAAAATTTTCTATAAGTAGTCAATTTTCGAAAAATTTCCTATAAATAGTCAATTTTCGAAAAATTTCCTATAAATAGTCAATTTTCGAAAAATTTCCTATAAATAGTCAATTTTCGAAAAATTTCCTATTAATAGTCAATTTTCGAAAAATTTCCTATAAATGGTCAATTTTCGAAAAATTTTCTATAAATAGTCGATTTTCGAAAAATTTCCTATAAATAGTCAATTTTTGAAAAATTTCCTATAAACAGTCAATTTTTGAAAAATTTCCTATAAATAGTCAATTTTTGAAAAATTTCCTATAAATAGTCAATTTTTGAAAAATTTCCTATAAATAGTCAAATTTTGAAAAAATTCCTTAAAATAGTCAATTTTCGAAAAAATTCCTTTAAATAGTCAATTTTCGAAAAATTTCCTATAAATAGTCAATTTTCGAAAAATTTCCTATATTCAATTTTCAAAATATTGCCTATAAATAGTCAATTTTCGAAGAGTACCTATGGTAAAGGGTATAAAAATCCTACAGTTATATCATTTGGAAACTAAGTCCGCGATATACATGTGTACATGTGTGTTGCTACATATTGACATTCGCTGTTTGCAATTAGTTTAATTAATAATAGACAACAACATAACAACATTTTAGACAGATACATTTAAATTACAGATACGCCTTTTATATTCAAAATCATACAAATTTAACCACATTTAAATACTGTGTTACACGTTGGTAGGTTGTATTAGAAAAAAGGGGAAATATTAGATGACTCGATGCCATCCAGTTAAAATTAACATACTGTTACAACTACTGTAAAAGCTCAATGTCTTTATGTATAAATCAGTTTAATACAATTTCATGTTAAATTAAAAACAATGCAACATTTTCACTTCTCATTCTTTTAAAACATTTGGCTGTTAAAAAAGTTTTTTTTGTTAGATCTAATTTACCGATAGCTGAAAACGTAATAGTAGGTACACATTGCTACTTTTTTATGCAACACATTATATATTTAGATAACATGTTTTGAAACACACACTGCAACCACCAATGAAACAATTAACGCAACATTAGTTTTGTTATTGATATAACTACATATAAACAACACAAGAGAACATTAGCTTTCAATTAACAGATAAACCACAATACAAAATATTTTGATGATGATAAACCCTAGAATGCAAAATAAGCAGGCATACACACGATATTGCCTATAATAAAATTCAATATTAAACATGTTGCATAGTTTGTATCCACTTCAGTGATCTATTCTGAAATTTAAAATACTTCTTCTAAAATGGTTTTATGCAAAAATAAAACGGCACTACTTTTTCCACTTTAACAAGTTGAGGGATCAAGTCTTATCTATAATCTCGCTCACGTTCTATACTAATTCCAATATGAAAACCGTCAAAATGTAGACAAATATCAGTAGCTACATGTCTATTTATCTCAAACACCTGCGAGTTTTAAGCTAACGAATAAAACAAAGTTCTACGACAAATTTATAATCCAATTTTAAGTTTTGCATTCGACATTTAACGAAAATTTAAACTAATTTAAACTAAACATACATTTAAACTATCCATTTTACTAGAGTATTAAATCCAAAGACTAACTCCATATTGCGAAATGTAATTTGGAAAGTTGAATTTGAAGTTAATGATAATGATGAGATATCATCAATGTCAATATGTATCTCTTAGTAACATTTTACTGATGAATATTAGTTTAATAAGTATGTAAGTCATGTCGTTTTTTCTTCATAATCCTCCTGTTGCTGGGAAAAATAACAATTTTACTCAATATTTTGCAAAAAAAAAAAAGAAATATAAAACATTATTATCATTATTAGTTCATAATTTTTATGAGTTTAACAAAATCATTTATTTCCTTTACATATTAGAGAATGGCAAACTTAACATCACAGCACGCTCCTAACTTCGATATTATTGTAATTTTTGGCTAAACACCCTTCTTTCTTGAAATTCCATTTACAAAAAAAAAAAAAAAAACTTAACGTTTCCCATAGTTAATCATATCGCCACCAATCAAGCGTAATAATCTCCATTACTAAAATATTTCGTTTCCTTTTTGACGGAAATCAAGTTTCCGTTTGATTTTAGTTTCTGGTTCTGGTTTAAGGCAATTATTACATTTACAGAATATCAATTTCGACAATGTTAACTAGTACAAAGATTTTTTCCATGTTTCCTTTCAATGGTGGACATCATCCTGTACATCAGTTTATAGGAATCATCAGTATTTTCTATTTATTCATGGCTTATCGTTCGTCAACTTGGTATTGGTGTTAGGAGATGCCTGTGATATTGTTGTTGTGGTATGATTTGGTATCTCAACAGGAAACAGGAAGATTATGTTGTCAGTGTGCGAAAATCAAAATTCCTTCTTGGCATTGTTAATCATTTGAAGGGTAAATGATAGAAAACAAAATAGAAAAAAAACGTCCAACTAGAGTTTATTTATGTGCAAATCCTTAAAATTTAAGTAGAAGTTAAGAAGAATCTTTTATATATATTTAGAATAACAACAAGTAATGAATATGAATGAAGCAACTCAATGATTAAGTCCAAAAGATGCCAAAAATAAAGAGATATTTTTCAGTTTTAATAAGAACTAGACGAAAACTAGAATAGAACTAGAACACTAGAAACTAGAATTAAAATCTAATTATGTTATATTCAGGCATAGGCGCCCATACCACCAGAAGCCGAAGACTTTTTGTAATTTTCGTAAATATCACGATCATTAATGAAACTTGTGAAAATGAGTATTAAAATTATTCAGTTGGGATTTGGATGTTAGCAAAGTCGGTTAGTTACATGGTTCAAAAATTTTCGATAAAAATATTTTTCTATAGAAAAATTTTGGATAGAAATATTTTTCTATAGAAAAATTTTCGATATAAATATTTTTCTATAGAAAAATTTTCGATAGAAATATTTTTCTATAGAAAAATTTTCGATAGAAATATTTTTCTATCGAAAAATTTTCGATAAAAATATTTTTCTATAGAAAAATTTTGGATAAAAATATTTTTCTATAGAAAAATTTTCGATATAAATATTTTTCTATAGAAAAATTTTCGATAAAAATATTTTTCTATAGAAAAATTTTTGATAAAAATATTTTTCTATAGAAAATTTTTCGATAAAAATATTTTTCTATGGAAAATTTTTCTATAAAAATATTTTTCTATGGAAAATTTTTCGATAAAAACATTTTTCTATAGAAAAATTTTCGATAGAAATATTTTTCTATAGAAAAATTTTCGATAGAAATATTTTTCTATAGAAAAATTTTCGATAGAAATATTTTTCTATAGAAAAATTTTCGATAGAAATATTTTTCTATAGAAAAATTTTCGATAGAAATATTTTTCTATAGAAAAATTTTCGATAGAAATATTTTTCTATAGAAAAATTTTCGATAGAAATATTTTTCTATAGAAAAATTTTCGATAGAAATATTTTTCTATAGAAAAATTTTCGATAGAAATATTTTTCTATAGAAAAATTTTCGATAGAAATATTTTTCTATAGAAAAATTTTCGATAGAAATATTTTTCTATAGAAAACTTTTCGATAGAAATATTTTTCTATAGAAAAATTTTCGATAGAAATATTTTTCTATAGAAAAATTTTCGATAGAAATATTTTTCTATAGAAAAATTTTCGATAGAAATATTTTTCTATAGAAAAATTTTCGATAGAAATATTTTTCTATAGAAAAATTTTCGATAGAAATATTTTTCTATAGAAAAATTTTCGATAGAAATATTTTTCTATAGAAAAATTTTCGATAGAAATATTTTTCTATAGAAAAATTTTCGATAGAAATATTTTTCTATAGAAAAATTTTCGATAGAAATATTTTTCTATAGAAAAATTTTCGATAGAAATATTTTTCTATAGAAAAATTTTCGATAGAAATATTTTTCTATAGAAAAATTTTCGATAGAAATATTTTTCTATAGAAAAATTTTCGATAGAAATATTTTTCTATAGAAAAATTTTCGATAGAAATATTTTTCTATAGAAAAATTTTCGATAGAAATATTTTTCTATAGAAAAATTTTCGATAGAAATATTTTTCTATAGAAAAATTTTCGATAGAAATATTTTTCTATAGAAAAATTTTCGATAGAAATATTTTTCTATAGAAAAATTTTCGATAGAAATATTTTTCTATAGAAAAATTTTCGATAGAAATATTTTTCTATAGAAAAATTTTCGATAGAAATATTTTTCTATAGAAAAATTTTCGATAGAAATATTTTTCTATAGAAAAATTTTCGATAGAAATATTTTTCTATAGAAAAATTTTCGATAGAAATATTTTTCTATAGAAAAATTTTCGATAGAAATATTTTTCTATAGAAAAATTTTCGATAGAAATATTTTTCTATAGAAAAATTTTCGATAGAAATATTTTTCTATAGAAAAATTTTCGATAGAAATATTTTTCTATAGAAAAATTTTCGATAGAAATATTTTTCTATAGAAAAATTTTCGATAGAAATATTTTTCTATAGAAAAATTTTCGATAGAAATATTTTTCTATAGAAAAATTTTCGATAGAAATATTTTTCTATAGAAAAATTTTCGATAGAAATATTTTTCTATAGAAAAATTTTCGATAGAAATATTTTTCTATAGAAAAATTTTCGATAGAAATATTTTTCTATAGAAAAATTTTCGATAGAAATATTTTTCTATAGAAAAATTTTCGATAGAAATATTTTTCTATAGAAAAATTTTCGATAGAAATATTTTTCTATAGAAAAATTTTCGATAGAAATATTTTTCTATAGAAAAATTTTCGATAGAAATATTTTTCTATAGAAAAATTTTCGATAGAAATATTTTTCTATAGAAAAATTTTCGATAGAAATATTTTTCTATAGAAAAATTTTCGATAGAAATATTTTTCTATAGAAAAATTTTCGATAGAAATATTTTTCTATAGAAAAATTTTCGATAGAAATATTTTTCTATAGAAAAATTTTCGATAGAAATATTTTTCTATAGAAAAATTTTCGATAGAAATATTTTTCTATAGAAAAATTTTCGATAGAAATATTTTTCTATAGAAAAATTTTCGATAGAAATATTTTTCTATAGAAAAATTTTCGATAGAAATATTTTTCTATAGAAAAATTTTCGATAGAAATATTTTTCTATAGAAAAATTTTCGATAGAAATATTTTTCTATAGAAAAATTTTCGATAGAAATATTTTTCTATAGAAAAATTTTCGATAGAAATATTTTTCTATAGAAAAATTTTCGATAGAAATATTTTTCTATAGAAAAATTTTCGATAGAAATATTTTTCTATAGAAAAATTTTCGATAGAAATATTTTTGTATAGAAAAATTTTCGATAGAAATATTTTTGTATAGAAAAATTTTCGATAGAAATATTTTTGTATAGAAAAATTTTCGATAGAAATATTTTTCTATAGAAAAATTTTCGATAGAAATATTTTTCTATAGAAAAATTTTCGATAGAAATATTTTTCTATAGAAAAATTTTCGATAGAAATATTTTTCTATAGAAAAATTTTCGATAGAAATATTTTTCTATAGAAAAATTTTCGATAGAAATATTTTTCTATAGAAAAATTTTCGATAGAAATATTTTTCTATAGAAAAATTTTCGATAGAAATATTTTTCTATAGAAAAATTTTCGATAGAAATATTTTTCTATAGAAAAATTTTCGATAGAAATATTTTTCTATAGAAAAATTTTCGATAGAAATATTTTTCTATAGAAAAATTTTCGATAGAAATATTTTTCTATAGAAACATTTTCGATAGAAATATTTTTCTATAGAAACATTTTTGATAGAAATATTTTTCTATAGAAACATTTTCGATAGAAATATTTTTCTATAGAAAAATTTTCGATAGAAATATTTTTCTATAGAAAAATTTTCGATAGAAATATTTTTCTATAGAAAAATTTTCGATAGAAATATTTTTCTATAGAAAAATTTTCGATAGAAATATTTTTCTATAGAAAAATTTTCGATAGAAATATTTTTCTATAGAAAAATTTTCGATAGAAATATTTTTCTATAGAAAAATTTTCGATAGAAATATTTTTCTATAGAAAAATTTTCGATAGAAATATTTTTCTATAGAAAAATTTTCGATAGAAATATTTTTCTATAGAAAAATTTTCGATAGAAATATTTTTCTATAGAAAAATTTTCGATAGAAATATTTTTCTATAGAAAAATTTTCGATAGAAATATTTTTCTATAGAAAAATTTTCGATAGAAATATTTTTCTATAGAAAAATTTTCTATCGAAAATTTTTCTATAGAAAAATTTTCGATAGAAATATTTTTCTATAGAAAAATTTTCGATAGAAATATTTTTCTATAGAAAAATTTTCGATAGAAATATTTTTCTATAGAAAAATTTTCGATAGAAATATTTTTCTATAGAAAAATTTTTGATAGAAATATTTTTCTATAGAAAAATTTTCGATAGAAATATTTTTCTATAGAAAAATTTTCGATAGAAATATTTTTCTATAGAAAAATTTTCGATAGAAATATTTTTCTATAGAAAAATTTTCGATAGAAATATTTTACTATAGAAAAATTTTCGATAGAAATATTTTTCTATAGAAAAATTTTCGATAGAAATATTTTTCTATAGAAAAATTTTCGATAGAAATATTTTTCTATAGAAAAATTTTCGATAGAAATATTTTTCTATAGAAAAATTTTCGATAGAAATATTTTTCTATAGAAAAATTTTCGATAGAAATATTTTTCTATAGAAAAATTTTCGATAGAAATATTTTTCTATAGAAAAATTTTCGATAGAAATATTTTTCTATAGAAAAATTTTCGATAGAAATATTTTTCTATAGAAAAATTTTCGATAGAAATATTTTTCTATAGAAAAATTTTCGATAGAAATATTTTTCTATAGAAAAATTTTCGATAGAAATATTTTTCTATAGAAAAATTTTCGATAGAAATATTTTTCTATAGAAAAATTTTCGATAGAAATATTTTTCTATAGAAAAATTTTCGATAGAAATATTTTTCTATAGAAAAATTTTCGATAGAAATATTTTTCTATAGAAAAATTTTCGATAGAAATATTTTTCTATAGAAAAATTTTCGATAGAAATATTTTTGTATAGAAAAATTTTCGATAGAAATATTTTTGTATAGAAAAATTTTCGATAGAAATATTTTTCTATAGAAAAATTTTCGATAGAAATATTTTTCTATAGAAAAATTTTCGATAGAAATATTTTTCTATAGAAAAATTTTCGATAGAAATATTTTTCTATAGAAAAATTTTCGATAGAAATATTTTTCTATAGAAAAATTTTCGATAGAAATATTTTTCTATAGAAAAATTTTCGATAGAAATATTTTTCTATAGAAAAATTTTCGATAGAAATATTTTTCTATAGAAAAATTTTCGATAGAAATATTTTTCTATAGAAAAATTTTCGATAGAAATATTTTTCTATAGAAAAATTTTCGATAGAAATATTTTTCTATAGAAACATTTTCGATAGAAATATTTTTCTATAGAAACATTTTCGATAGAAATATTTTTCTATAGAAACATTTTCGATAGAAATATTTTTCTGTAGAAAAATTTTCGATAGAAATATTTTTCTATAGAAAAATTTTCGATAGAAATATTTTTCTATAGAAAAATTTTCGATAGAAATATTTTTCTATAGAAAAATTTTCGATAGAAATATTTTTCTATAGAAAAATTTTCGATAGAAATATTTTTCTATAGAAAAATTTTCGATAGAAATATTTTTCTATAGAAAAATTTTCGATAGAAATATTTTTCTATAGAAAAATTTTCGATAGAAATATTTTTCTATAGAAAAATTTTCGATAGAAATATTTTTCTATAGAAAAATTTTCGATAGAAATATTTTTCTATAGAAAAATTTTCGATAGAAATATTTTTCTATAGAAAAATTTTCGATAGAAATATTTTTCTATAGAAAAATTTTCGATAGAAATATTTTTCTATAGAAAAATTTTCGATAGAAATATTTTTCTATAGAAAAATTTTCGATAGAAATATTTTTCTATAGAAAAATTTTCGATAGAAATATTTTTCTATAGAAAAATTTTCTATCGAAAATTTTTCTATAGAAAAATTTTCGATAGAAATATTTTTCTATAGAAAAATTTTCGATAGAAATATTTTTCTATAGAAAAATTTTCGATAGAAATATTTTTCTATAGAAAAATTTTCGATAGAAATATTTTTCTATAGAAAAATTTTTGATAGAAATATTTTTCTATAGAAAAATTTTCGATAGAAATATTTTTCTATAGAAAAATTTTCGATAGAAATATTTTTCTATAGAAAAATTTTCGATAGAAATATTTTTCTATAGAAAAATTTTCGATAGAAATATTTTACTATAGAAAAATTTTCGATAGAAATATTTTTCTATAGAAAAATTTTCGATAGAAATATTTTTGTATAGAAAAATTTTCGATAGAAATATTTTTCTATAGAAAAATTTTCGATAGAAATATTTTTCTATAGAAAAATTTTCGATAGAAATATTTTTCTATAGAAAAATTTTCGATAGAAATATTTTTCTATAGAAAAATTTTCGATAGAAATATTTTTCTATAGAAAAATTTTCGATAGAAATATTTTTCTATAGAAATATTTTTCTATAGAAATATTTTTCTATAGAAATATTTTTCTATAGAAATATTTTTTTACAGAAATATTTTTCTATAGAAATATTTTTCTATAGAAATATTTTTCTATAGAAATATTTTTCTATAGAAATATTTTTCTATAGAAATATTTTTCTATAGAAATGTTTTTCTATAGAAATATTTTTCTATAGAAAAATTTTCGATAGAAATATTTTTCTTAAGAAAAATTTTCGATAGAAATATTTTTCTTAAGAAAAATTTTCGATAGAAATATTTTTCTTAAGAAAAATTTTCCATAAAAATATTATTCTTTAGAAAAATTTTCGATAAAAATATTTTTCTGTAGAAAAATTTTTGAAAAAAAATTATTTTCTATAGAAAATATTTCGATAAAAATATTCTATAAATATATTTTTCTATAGAAAAATTTTCGATAAAAATAAATTTTTTCTATAGAAAAATTTTCGATAAAAATATTTTTTGTACTAAAATTTTCGTTAAAAATATTTTTCTATAGAAAAATTTTCGATAAAAATAAATTTTTTCTATAGAAAAATTTTTGATAAAAATATTTTTCTAAAGAAAAATTTTCGATAAACATTTTTTTCTATAGAAAAATTTTCAAAAAAATATTTTTCCATAGAAAAATCTTTAATAAAATTTAATTAAAAATTTTCTATTTAAAGATTTTTGATAAACAAAATTTTTTTTGAAAAATTTTTGATAAGAAAATTTTCTATCGAAAAATTTTTGGTCAAAAAAATTTTATATTATAAAATTTTTGATAAAAATATTTAGAGAATAGAGAAGAAAAGTTTTTTAAAACATCAGAACTCCACATTGCTCTCTTTGTGTCTATCTCTGGTTATAATTAACACTACTAACAATATTCAACATACTTTTGTACCCCTAAATGTATGCTTTAAAAATTTCTTTTATCTAATTTCAGCATTAAATTTGTCCCCAAACATCATGATTCCATTTAAAATAGTGAAAATCAGGTAAATAAATATTTTTCTTTTTCATTTAATTTTTTTTTTTGTTACAAAATTGAAAATATAATGAGATTTTGTCGTTAGGTGGACATAATAAGTATCAAGCCCAGCTACAGACAGACTCCTTTAAATATGTTAAATTTTTTCGTTGGTGATTTTTCCAATTTTTATATTCATAATTGGATAAAACATAAAAAGCGCGAGAAAGTATCGTTACAATCACACGTTAGAGACACAGCCACTTGGTTACCAAAATATGAAAAAAAATTATAACAATGATAATGTCAATGCAATATATCCCTCTTTTTAAATTGCCAGGGAGGCTATATGAGTTCTATGGAAAGCATTGGTTCAAGTATTAACATATTTTTTATTTTCATTATTTTTTTTGACATTTTTTTGTAGGCAAATAATAAAAAAAGAAATATTATTATATTGTATGGTAATAAGATGGACGGACGGTATTGTCTTCGTTTTTTGGTATATTTTACCTTAAATATTATTATGGCGGCAAGTAGATATAATTCCTTTGGGACCAGACTAAATGTGTTCTTAAATAACAAATGTTTGACACATTTAATGACAAAAGCTGCTTTAGAAAAGTAGATTTTCTTGGAATTAAAATCATGGCGGGATACTTAAACGTTGGGGGACATTAGAGGATTTTTTTTATCAAAGCTATGAATTTTTTTAAATTCATTTTAAGAAAGAAACTCTCTTGTGAAAAATTAAGTTTAATATTTAAATATGTTTAACTTTGTAAATATTAGACTTTTTAATTCTCTAGTTTTGCTTTAGATCTATTCAATTTATTTGCTAGCTTTGTTCTAGTTACATTTATTTTCAAGTTTTGTTCTAATTAGGTCTCTTGACGTTTTGGTGAAAAAGAGTCTCACTATAAACATTAAAATGACTTCGTAGACGAACCCAGGCCAAATATGCAATGTTATGCACCCCCAAATTATTCACATGTGACATTTAGATTTCCTGTTTTATTTATGCATACAAATTTAATCAGTATTTATTCGTCAATCTTTTCTTAAATCGTTTGAGTTTCATCAATATCAGGACTAAATCATCAACCACCAAACAAATCATCAACACATGTATCCTCAAATATTTAAATCTATGAAGAAGCTATTTAAATTGTATGTCTTTTTGCAACAACACATGGTTCATTTGTCAATCTAAAGCGTTTATAAAAATGTAGCCTGTTAACAGGCTCAACACATCTGTAAAATTATCATTAAATTTACGTGGGAATTATTAAACTGTGTGCGTTACGTTACAACGCACAGACAGATAAACGAGTTTTATTAATGAAGCCTACTTACAGGGGAACATAACAACATATCCGCATAAATGTGCGGAAGGTTGTTTCTACTTTTCATGAGTAGTTTGTGTTGTAACATGCTAAAGTAGCAATGTTTTTGCGTATTGCAACATATTGTCATATAATTGTCATTTATTCATAATTTTTTTCGTTTTTGTCTTCCACTTTTGTGATGTTATAAGATTAAAGCATAAAATATGAGATTTAGAGGCATTCGCATATATTAAATGATGATAACTGTTGTTGTATTCTTTGTATGATCTGATAGTGTCACATTAATGACAATTACAGATGTTACATGCGAAATGATGATGATGGGTTTGTGAGGAAATGTTTTAAGTAGTTTGTTAAATGAAAGTCGATTAATTAGCTGTGTAGGGTGGAATCAGAAATGACATATTCATATAAATGAGTAGACGCATATTTGTTAATAATTAGTTTTAATTGGTTTGGGGAAGGGTCCCGAGGAGAAATGATATAATGTCAAAAATTTATTTAAAATCCGCAGACGGACAAAACGAAGATTTTTTGTAGTCTAATGTCAACGTCCTCCTATACTGATCTACTATCGGAAATGTCTCAAAAGCTATCATGTTCATGTCAACACTAAACAACCCTATCGGATAACCTTCACTGTTGAAAGTGTATACTAAAACCAGCAGTGACATTATATTCATTGGAATTACAGACAGCACACTAACAATATAAGAGGACAAGAACGCTATTAAAGCCTTAAGGTAACCTCCTGGAATGAAGGTATACTATTCAAAATACTTAAAAGAGTGACTCTAAAGACTATAACAACTACAAGTGAATAAAACTTCTACCAATACCGAAAAAGATGCTGAGTCTAGTTATTTTGAACAAAATATCAGACGCAGTTTCCTCTACACTCCTAGAAATTTAGATTGGGTTCAGAGATAATCGAATAAGAATAATATTAGGGCAATGTAATTAGCATTAGATGTATCTATACTTTTTATTCTCGTTATCGACGACACAATAAGCTTGGCTCTGAATGGTGGTCGCGGTATCCAATAGACACCCTTTAAGCGACATACAACAATTAAAAATATCTTCAAGATAAAAAAATTTTGACGACATCCTGGAGGATAACTCCTGAGTGCTATGCCGCAAACCATTCAGCACGCATCAATGTGGATAACGAAGTGTTTAATATGTACAAAAGGTGGCTCAAATACAAACAACAACTAAGTAACGAATGTACAACTCGGATGTCAAGTTCATAGAGTTTTATGATTCCGGAACTTGGTATTTTAAAAAAGGATCTGAAGTTCGTTCCCTTTAAAATTCAAATCGTTCAAGAAGTGAAAAAGGTGACTTTGATTTAAGCAAAAATTTGTGTGCAATTATGTGAGAAAACACTGCAAATCCCATTAAGGGCCACGACTAGAGATGGGTTTAGACCTGGGTATTTACCTAACGCTGGGTATTTACCTATTTATACCCACCTTCATACCCGGTTATTTATCTAATTTCGGGTAAATACTCATTTGAATAACAAATACTCGTTGTTACGTAGAGCAACAGAATTTTGAAAATTTTCGAATTTATCTGAGGTACCTCCTGCATTGGAATTCATTTACACAATGTCACAGGCGCTAAATATAAATTTAATGGTAGATTTTGTCAATTACAAGGTCAGAAATGATTTTTGGGCAAAACTTTTGTTTGGATGAAATTTCTCCAGTAAATTAGTGGAAAGAAATTTATGGAAGTACGCAATTAAGCAAATTAGATGTTCTAATTTTAACAGCTCCTAGCACTTCAGCTGCTTCTGAACGTCCCCTTAGCACCCACAGCTTCTTCTTTTAATTTTTTTATTTTGATTTATACCCACATTTTGGGTAAATACCCAAGTGCTTGGGTATTAACCTTTTAATAACAAATTTACTATTTGGGTATTTACCCTTGTCCCATCACTAGCCACGACAACAAGCAAAACTGACGTTACTAACGTTACCCGCAACCCTCGATTGAAACATCAAAAACCATTGCATTAAACCAAAATAACTGTTTGATGTACTTATTCAGACATAAGATAATTTAGCCATTTTTTTTGAAAATTCTCTTGGCCATGCGACGAATGTCGACACATGATTACCGAATTCTTTTCGGCAAACCTTCGAGCTCATCCATCGTACTCTTCACACACGTGGTTTCAACACACAGTCAGAGCTTCGAGGAATTTGATTCGGAAACATTTTCCCAAATTTCTGATCAGTCGCTTTGGGGACATTTCATGACTACCGAGATCGTCCCATCTTACTCTATTGGATTTTTTTATGGGACTATTTATTATTATCTTAAGATAAACTATTGTTATCTTTTTCCTATCTGTGTGAGCAATATGTGTGAAAATAGAATAGATAAATGCCCTCGGACTTGCTTTTGGCAGCTCTAAAGGAAAATATTCGTCTAGAAAACAGCTCAGTGGAACCAAGTTTACTAAAGCATGTTGCGCAGAACACAAGGCTCCGTTGAACAGTGTATTCATCTCGACGGAAAACATCTGCATGAAATACTCTTTAAAAAATAAAATCCGCATTTCCATTCTGTTGTTCAAAATTTTGTGCCAATTATTTTGTTTTTTATTTAAGTTTATAAATAAATTTATTTAAGTTTATAAATAAATCTCTGCTTCTGTAGATGAATGTCGGCAGAAATGGTGGTGTTAAGACCAAACACTTCTAAATCAAACATTAACATTATTTCACAAGTGCATCGAAGGAATCCACAGGGAAAAGTCAGACGTGTGGGTGCACCTATTAGAACGTAGACAAGGTCAATTGATTCCGAGTTACAAGCGGCAAACTATTCATTTAATGACGTATTCCTTACATCTTGCAATAGAGTCCGCTATAAAAAATGTTTTACTGTTTTCAGTGGGGGAATCAGTGTCGAATTGTGGAAATTAGGGCAACATATACTATTTGCTTATATATCTCACCGATCACATTAACATGAGACTATTCACTGAATCATAACCAAAGTTGCCTATTTTGAAAAGAATCATAAGAGTGATAATAAATTTATTATTTGGGAATTAGTAATGCAAAAGCGAACATGTCCAACTTATAACGACATGTCAAACTTATAACGAACAAAAGTTCAATAGAGGTCAATCAGGTTCTTATAATATACCCTATACTGTTCTGTCGGTTAAAAATGGTTAGAAACTGGGGCCAAATTACCACATTCGATATCGATCGAAATCTTAGATATTTTCAAAACATTTGTATAGCATACTTTAAGAATTACCAAAATTATTTAAAATATGCACAGTTTACTATATTTTTTTTGAAGATGAACAATAGTAAAAGAGTTTTAATTGAACTATATGTTTTTAAAAACGAATCCAAATGGATACCAAATTTCAATAAACTTTTTGCACCGAAATAACTTTTGAACATCCCTAAAGTATACTTCACAATATTTGCTTAAAAGTTTGAGTTTTCGTTCGATATCGAATGCGGTAATTTGGCCCCTTTCGAACATTTTCGAACTATGTTTCCGACAATGGACCAAAAATATCACATTTACAACAACATATGCATGTCACAAATTCCGTTCGGAATTGGAACCATTCCGTAGTTGAATTCCGATCGAAATGGTTTTAGGTTCTATAGATTCCGAAAAATTCTAAATGTCCAAAATCATTATAAAACACGATTTTTTCAATTGAAATCAGTAACTCTGTCATTGTTTCAAAAAACAACACTGAATTATTGATGAAATTTTTTAAATATCAAATAAACAAGGAAAAACATACAAATTCAATTCCGCTTAAAAAAACGAAAGTGGTTTCATTCCGAAAAATTTTTCGTTTTACTTTTTCTATAGAAGCAAAACACGGAATTCATTCCACTTCCGAACGGAATTGAGTTCTGTGACATGCCTGATAAAATTAGTTCTTTTTCGAAAATTAAAAATAAGCTGAAATTAAAATTTTTCGATTTTGATTTAACATTGAAATTCTTTTACTCTGTGTTAACCTTTCCCCAACACATTAAAATTTCACATAACTACACCTAAGTAAGTACATAAATATTTCTTTATTTAGATAGGACTATAAAAATGACACTTCATAACAGATAGAAAAAAAAAAAATAAATAACAGCAACAAACTTCATCCGTTAAATGGATAAAGAAACAAAGAGTAGGAGAGACAGATCTGAAAAAAATAATAAAGAAAAAACACAATTACGATGTTAAATCAACACTCTTGGCCAGAATGGTTGACAACTCAAATAGAATCGGAATTTAAACACCAAACATAAGTGCCTCTTAACAGACACTTGACACTTTTTGTTAAAGGGCCGCTGTACCAAATGTGAATGAATACCAACTCACACATAGAACCACTCACTTACATAAAGAGAAACAAACCAATACATTTAGACTTGAAGTCCTTGTTCACACTTTCAAAATGACTGCGATGGAATGACACGGTAACACAAGGAAATTATGCAGATTAAATAAGTCAGTCAGTTGGTTTGTCTGTTTGTCCGTACTCCCATTTGCCCCATCATCATCTTTATCACCGTCAGAGGTGGTGGAGATGTCATGGCAAACAAAATGAATAAAATGAACATCAACAAATTTCATTCTGGAGCATAAAAGCCTGTATATGTGGGAACTTTTATATACAATTTTAGGTTTATTTTCATAGCATTTTTTTTTCTTTTGCAAAAATGACACGTCGCGTTATTGCTTTTATTTATACATTCATGATCCTGTAAAATTTCACACATTTCTTGTTGATTTTCTACTTTTTTCACACTGTTTTCGTTTTTTAGATTTTTGCACAAAATTTTTTCCCTTTCTCATCCTTACAGACATGAGCATTTAATGTTTGACGTTGTTAAAAGTGTTGAATGAATGCAACCCTCTAATTCGAAAATCAAATACTTACGACTTCAGCTCGAAATCAAGTGTCAGAAAATTTTACATAAAAAAAGTCTAAAATTTATGTACTTACTGTTGACATGTTGGGGATAAACCATTGAATATATCGGGGAAGAAATGGTAAAAGAATAAAGCTAGGAATTTGTTGGAGCATTTTTAGATAGTTTTGTAGGTTATATAGTAAAGGATATTTAACATATACAAGATAAATATTTTTAAAAAATACAGTACCTTGCCTAAAAGTTCGTCTGAAAGTACCTTTTCGACTTATAAAGTACCTCATCGGCATTACTTTTATGTAAAAATGGACTTTTTCAAAATGTTTAATTTTTAATAAAAAATTTGCCCCTTAATTTAAATACGAATTATAATTCGGCTTCGCTGCAGCGATAACGAATATAATTCCAGTGTAAAACGAAAACTTTAAGTGAAAAATTTAATTTTTAGTTAGAATTTAAAATTAATTTTAAAATTAAATTTTTAATTTCTAGTGAAAAATTTGATTTTTAATGCTCAAACATTAAAATTTTCTATCAAAGTTTATCTTTTTTATAAAAATTCGGTTTTTATTTAAAATTTATTAAATCGAATTTTTATTAAAAAAAATAAACTTTAATTGAAAATTTTAATTTTTATTAAAAACGTGAAAATTTAACTGAAAATTTAAGTATTTTAAGAAAAAAATTTTGTTTTAGTGTAATTTCTGGTGATAATATGACTTCAAGTGAAAAATTGAATTCTTAGTAAAAATTTTAATTATTAGTAAAAATTATACATAATGTGAGGTTTTCGCTCTGTCTAGAATTAGGGATAATCCTCCTGATGAGATGGTCTAACCAACCATCGAAACGCGTCGAGGAAAGGTTTCCCCACCAACATTTTTTGGTTTTATCAAAAAACTATTTATTACAATAATAAATAATTGTAATAAATTGGGATTCTTAGTGCAATACACTACAGTAAAACTTTTTAAAAATTTATGTTTGAAATGAAAATTAATATTTAAGTGAAAAATTAAATACTTAAGAATATTTATGTTCTTGTGAAAACTAAAGTTTTAGTAAAAATTTGAATTTTTAGTAAAAATTTCAATTCTTAGTAAAAATTCAAACTTTAAGTAAAAATTTAAATTTTTGGTAAATATTGAAATTTGTAGCAAAAATTTTAATTATTAGTAAATTTTTAAATTTTTAGTAAAAATTTAAAATTTTTAGTAAAAATTTAAATTTTTGGTGAATATTGAAAATTGTAGCAAAAGTTTACATTTTTAGTAAAAATTAAAATTTTTAGTAAAAATTTAAATTTATGTAAAGACTTAAATTTTTATTAAAAATTTAACTTTTTAGTATAAACTTAAATTTTTAGTAAAAATTTAAATTTTAAGTAAATATTTAAATTTTAAATAAAAATTTAAATTTTAAGTAAATATATAAATTTTAAGTAAAAATTTAATTTTTAAGTAAATATTTAAGTTTTAAGTAAAAATTTAAATTTTTATTAATAATTCAATTTTAGTAAACATATAATTAATTTTTAGTTAAAATTTTAATTTTTAGTAAAAATTTAAATATTTAGTAAAAATTTAAATATATAGTAAAAATTACAATTTTTAGAAAAAATTTAATTTTTAGAAAAAATTTAATTTTTAGTAAAAATTAAAATTTTTTGTAAAAATTAAAATTTTTTAGTTAAAATTAAAATTTTTTTAAAATTTCAGATAAAAACTTAAATTTTTGGTAAAAATTGTAATTTTTAGTAAAAATTTAACTGTTAGTAAAAAGTTATGCCTAAAGTAAAAATTTAAATATTTTAGTAAAAATTTATGTTCAAGTAAAAATTAAAGATTTAGTTAAAATTTGAATTTTTAGTAAAAACTTGAATTTTTGTGAAAATTTCAATTTTTAGTGAAAATTCTATTTTTGAGTAAAAATTTTATTTTTGAAGTAAAATTTTTAATTTTTAGTAAAATCTTAAATTTTTAGAAAAATTTTAATTTTTGTGAAAATTTTATTATTTTTTTTTTTTTTGTAAAAATTTCGTGAAAATTCATAATGAATTATCGACCTTATAATTCATTATAATTTGCCATTGCTTTACGTGTATGGAGTAGTCACGACTTTTTCAACGGAAATGCAATAAACAAGTGTTACTAAAGTATCATAACTTTCAGTCAATAAAGAATGCAATTCTTAAGCTCCTGAAGTTAAGTTTGAAAGTAAAGCTAATTTTTTAGGATCAAAAAATTAAAATTTGGTTATACAAAAATCTGAAATTTAAAATTGATGATCCGCAATGAATTCCATAATTTTGTTTATTGGGTTAGCCACCATAAATCTACGCAACACAAAACATTTACTTTTTCTTTAAATAAACGTACCAAATTTAAGCCTTTTCTAAAACTCATATTAAAAGGACATTTTCTCAAGTTATCAGATTTTAATTGCAGCTAACTCGAAAGAACATTAAATCCTCATACTTTTTTATAATAAAATACATCAACTCGATAAACGAATATTAAACTATTTGCATGAATATTGTATAATATTTAAATAAATACATTCATTCATATACTCGTAACACACGACTTTTAGACATAAATGACTTCAGTTGAAATCTGCTCTAGATCTGTTGGTGGTTATTGTAAAATTCAATGCGCGTTTGCTGTCAGTTTTTCCATATACGTTTTCACTTTGTCAACGTAACTGTCAACATCATTTGATAATTGTGAAAATTATTTCTGTTGCCTGTCGCTGTGATTCTTTGTCTGTTAATGTTACTGCCAATTTGTAAAAGGTTAAATGCTGGAGTTTTTTTTCTTTTGGAATGAGTGAACCTACGAGGATTGTTATTCAATTAAAAGGAATAATATAATATAAAAAAAAATATAGTTTAGGGTTTAAAATTTAATGCCTCTTTTTTCCTATTGTCTGTAGTTGTTTTAGATTACTACGATTATAATATTAAGCTCTATATAAAGCAGTCGTAGGCACCCTATACCACTAGAAGCCGACGACTTTTGTAATTTTCGTAAATATCACGATCAGTAATGAAACTCGTAAAAATGAGTATAAAAAGCATTCAGTTGTGTTTTGGATGTTAGCAAAGTCGGTGGTGCCGCTTTGTTAAAAAAAAAAATACAAAAACAAAATATACAAGAAACAAAACCGAGAGATCAAAGAAATATTATCTCGAGCATTGTTGCCACGTAACCGAATCGGGAATAGTTTTAGAAACAGAAAAAAATTTTTTTTCGACAAAAATATTTTTCTATAGAAAATGTTTGATAAAAATGTTTTTTCTATAAAAAAATTTTCAACAAAAATATTTTTCTATAGAAAAATTTTCAACAAAAATATTTTTCTATAGAAAAATTTTCAACAAAAATATTTTTTTATAGAAAAATTTTCAACAAAAATATTTTTCTATAGAAAAATTTTCAACAAAAATATTATTCTATAGAAAAATTTTCAACAAAAATATTTTTCTACAGAAAAATTTTCAACAAAAATATTTTTCTATAGAAAAATTTTTAACAAAAATATTTTTCTATAGAAAAATTTTCAATAAAAATATTTTTCTATACAAAAATTTTTAACAAAAATATTTTTCTATAGAAAAATTTTCAAAAAAAATATTTTTCTATATAAAAATGTTTGATTAAAATATTTATTTATAGGAAAATTTTCGATAAAAATATTTTTCTATAGAAAAATCTTTTTCTATAGAAAAATTTTCGATCAAAATATTTTTCTGTAAAAAATTTTTGATAAAATTTTTTTCTGTAAAAAATTTTTGATAAAATTTTTTTTCTATTTTTAATAAAAATATTAAAAATTAGGAATAGAAAACTTTTTTGTTTTTTTTTTAACATTAGAACTACACAATGAAAAAAATACCAAATGTAGTAAAATGTATAAAAAACGGCAACTCTGTCTACCATTTTTGGTTCTGTACTTTTTGTGCCCAGGGCAGCCAGATTTGGGGTTTTGGCCCCAAAATTGGGGATATTCAATCTTCAAAAAGGCGAAAAAATTTGGATTGGGGTTTTGTTGGAGATTCACTAAAATTTGTTGGGGTTTTTTTTGGGGAAATTTTAACTTGTGAACTTCATATTTTATTAATAAACTTTCTTTTACAAATTGGAAACTCATATTTGAAAAAAATGTGGTAAAATTAAATCGCCGAAAGTTTATAAATTTAAAGATGTTGCCGGTATATATCATAGACACATACTTAGACTGTGTGCGAACTTTCAAAGTACATTTTGCTTAGTAGACCATATGATCAAATTCTATGAAATAGTCTATGGTACACATCACTATAAAGAACTTAATCTTTAATAAGAATATCATAATAATAACAAAATTTCTTGTCAAGAATTTCAATCGACAACCGAAATGTTAACAAATTTAGTTCAAAAAGTTAGTGCTGTTTCATATACACCAGTTTTTCTTTCACATTTATTTTGCATATGCATTCAATACACCCACGAACATTTTCTTTATTAGTTTTCATTTTATTTTCCTAAAATTTCATGCAAATTTTCAATTTTGAAAGTTCGGTCAGGTTTGTTATCAATTTCAATTTCGTCAGCTTTACGAAACACTAGATTTGCAATATATTATTTAAATATGTAATGGTATATATTGCAAGCGTACAAAACTATTTTTATGTTAATAAAATCAATCTCTTCATTTAATTGAAAAAAGAAATGTAAGTAAATACGCTTTTTTGTGAATTGGGGATTTTTGGGGCTAAAAGTTTCAAAATTTGGGGATGGTGACCAAAAAGTATCTGGCAGCCCTGTTTGTGCCGACCTCTGATATAAAGTGTCAAGCAAGGTTGGCCAAATAGAGAGCGTTTTTAAATGAGAGTGCTTAATTTTAAAATGAGAATATGCTCTGAGATTGTATTTGCTGTATGTTTTTCTAGTAAAGTAAAGAAAAAATTTACTTATTTAATGTAAATTGTTGTTATTTCACTGTCACGCAAATAATGGCCAACCTTGGTATAAAGCCCTGCAATTATAATATAGGACTATATAAACTAATTCGATTAAAATCTTGCAAAAAGTCTTGACCTATGATTATAATCATGGATTATATAAACCCGTACGATTTTAACTTGGAACAATATGAAGACCTAAAACTTCAATCTTGTACTATATAAAGACCAACAATTATAATTGTAGACTATATAAAAATCTACGATTATGGTCTTGATCTTATGCAATTAATTTGGTAAAATAACTATATTCTAGAATCCATGGACGCTTTAATCTTTCCCACATCGTACAACCCTCGTTCAAGCAAAATTTACCAAAAACGTGTGAATAGTTTGAAAGCGTTGGCTGCTGCTGTCTCTGAAAGTGAATCGTCCGTCGGTGTTGGTTGTCATGATGTTAATTACCCAGTGTAACATCCAATCTTTACAACTTTTTACATTCTGTTTATTATTATCATCATCAATTCCTCGTTTTTATTTTATTTATTTTCTGTGAGCTTTTTTTTGCACTGACTTCATTAAAAAAAATCAAATAGGAAAATATAGAGACAAAGAACTGATGTTGTATTAATGTCTCTATATGAATATCTTTATAGTATTAGATGAAACATAACAAACAAGGATACTCAGACTTATGAAAATATAAACACACGACAAAGCAGATTATCTCAAAGGACCTATAAATCCAGTAATTAAAGTCAAAGTCACAAGACAGTTCTTATTCAGGATATAGTCAAACACATGCATACATTTGTATGTTGTTTAGTTATATAGGAGTTGATGTCTATGTGTGTGTGTATAAGTGTGAGGTCCTTTTTTCCTAGTCTTATGAGTTGTTAGTCTTATCAGCTGCTGGCTGCTTTGTCGTGCATTTACAGCTACTGTCTGGCTTATAATAATTTCCATCTACATATTACCATTTTCCTTTATGTATATGTAGTAGAGCTGGTGAGTGTATGTATGTATGTATGTTGATGAAGGATATATTGTGACCACCACCCTTGTGAATTTTACTTGTATTTTTACTACTTAAACAAATTTTAAGATTCAACTTGGGTCTTTTTGTGAAATTAAGCTATTTCTTTGTTATCTTTATCTATTTTGATGCTACTGCTTCTGCTTTTGTTTGTATAAGCTACCAATTTAGGCAATAAACAAGTGTCTTTTTCTATCTTTAGTTTACAAATATTTCGAGGGCATTTTTAGACTCTTAACATTTTAATCATCGTCATCATCTTCATTTTCATCCTCATCATATCCTTTAGAAGAATTAAGGAAATCTTGTTCTATATATGCAAACTACATTCATAGTTCATATGTCTTTTCTTCTAAAAAACGAAAGGAAATTATCTATAACACCTCATCAAAATGCTATAAATCACCCAGTAGTTGAGGAAGTAGAGAGTCTATGTATTTTATATAAACAAGATTTACTGCTCTAAGTCTTGCTTCTGATAACAGGAATTCATTCGCTTTATATGCGTTAAAAAACGTGAATGCACTGTAGTTTCATATGTCCTGTCAGATGAAGATTAACATATCCTTTTTAGCGTTTAATAGAGCTTACAGCGTGACAGTTAAATAAAAGAAGGCATACGTTTTATGTTAGTTATTTTATTTAAGGAAGCCATTAAATATCAAAAGTTATTTTGATTCAAATTAAATGCTTTAAGTTTAAAATAAAGTTAAAGGATTAGATCCATGATTGGCACAAAAAGAAAAGAACAAACAAATTTTAATAAAATCGTAGCCATAACTTTTTATAATTTTTTTTAAACAATTTTCTATAAAAGAATATTATCCTATAGAAAAATATTTTCGTCGTAAAATTTCTTACACACAAATTTTGTATAAAAAAATTTTGTTATCGAAAAATTTTATTATCGAAAAATTTTGTTATCAAAAATTTTTCTATAGAAAAATTTGTTATCAAAAAATTTTCTATAGAAAAATGTTATCAAAAAATTTTTTATAGACACTTTTGTTATCGAAAATAGAAAAATTTTGTTATCGAAATATAGAAAAATTTTGTATCGAAAATTTTCTACAGAAAAATTTAGTATCGAAAAATTTTCTATAGAAAAATTTTGCATTCAAAAATTTTGTATGAAAATTTTCTGTAGAAAAATTTAGTATAAACATTTTCTATAGAAAAATTTTGTTATCAAAAACTTTTCTTTAGAAAAATTTTGGTATCAACAAATTTTATAAAAAAAAATTTTGCTATCGAAAAATTTTCTATAGAAAATTTTTGTATGCAATATTTTGTTATCACAAACTTTTCATTAGAAAAATTTTGATATTAAAATTTTTTTTTTTTAAGAAAATCATAACATTTTCTATTGAAAACTTTTGTAATCGAAAACTTTTGTATTGAAAAATTTTTTATAGAAAAATTTTGCATCAAAAAATTTTGTTATCGAAAATTTTCTGTAGAAAAATTTAGTATGAAAATTTTGTATAGAAAAATTTTGTGTACAAATTTTGTATAGAAAAATTTTGTGTACAAATTTTGTATAGAAAAATTTTGTGTACAAATTTTGTATAAAAATTTTGTTATTAAAATCTTTTCTTTTGAAAAATGTTGATATCAAAAATATTTTTTATAGACAAATTTTGTTATAGAAAAATTTTCTATAGAAAAATTTAGTATCAAAAAATTTTGTATTAAAAAACTTTCTATAGAAAAATTTTGTATCCAAAAATTTTCTATTGAAAAATTTTGTATCGAAATTAATTAATATCGAAAAATTTTCTATAGAAAAATTTAGTATCGAAAAATTTTGTATTGAAAAATTTTCTATAGAAAAATGTTATCAAAAAATTTTTTATAGACAAATTTTGTTATCGAAAATTTTTGTATAGAAAAATTTTGTTATCGAAAATAGAAAAATTTTGTTATCGAAATATAGAAAAATTTTGTTATCTATAAATTTTCTATAGAAAAAATTTGTTATCGAAAAATTTTCGATAGAAAAATTTGGTTTTTAAAAAATTTGTTATAGAAAAATTTTATCTAAGTTATTACTTTTTTTGGGCGATACCGAAGTATAAGCAAACATCCAGTGTTTTTGTGAATGACGTGATGGAATAGAACCAATATTAAAATTCGATTCTTTAGATATACTCAAGAAGAGATCTAGTTGTACACTGCTCAAACCGGTATTAAATTCTTGGTGCAAAAATGTCCTCCCAAAACAAAATATAGTTTTTTTTTTTACCAATTTCATACATGAATACATCTCAAAACAATTAACGATTTATGAAAAAACTCATTCCTGCACGTAATTATTCTCAATAACCAATTGACAGAAATCATTAAAAAAATCATTCATTTAATGTTAAACACAAAAGGTTCATTTTGTACTTGAAACACGAGTAACCAAACAAAGAAATCAATAGGTAAACAAACACTCCCACACCCTCAAATATTGACAAGAAGACAAATATTAATCTTCATACTTTGGTTTTGGGTTTAAGATTGAGTTTGAGAGTTTTGTTTACGAAGAACAGATTTCAATAATGACAAGTGAAACCAGCTTGCGGCTTTTATTTACCTAAAGATTTCGATATTTGACAAATTGATTCAATCAATAAAGAATAAAAACGTTGACAAAAAAGAATAATAATAATAATAATAATAATAATAAAAGGAGCAAAACAACAACAGATGTTTGAGATAATAAGAAAAAGGAATGAGCAAAGAATCATCATCGTTGTCAATATATTTAATGACACCTCGGGGTTGGTAAACAAATGATTTTATGTCCTTGTTTCATTTTGAGGTAGCGCTAAAAAGATTTGGAGAGCGTTGTGATTTACACGATTTATAAGTAAACAGCTTAAAGTTGGTTTTTGAAATTGAAATAGGGATTTAATTAAAAAAATGTGGTATTAAAAATATCTAAACATGTTTTAATGATCAATTATCAATGAAACTATACGCTTGAAATATAATTAAAAACATGATTGAAATGAAGAACTAGATAAAAACTAGCGATTACAAGTTATATGTTAAAAAAATCATTAAAAATGTAACTCTATATAGCCCTTATGAATAAAAACTGGACTAAATGTGAGGTATGTTCAGAGTCAATGATAACATTATTGAGGATGTTACCAATTTTTACTATCTTAATAATAACTAGTAGCTCCTTTGCTTATGTTAATAACTGTAATCGCAATTTTTAATGCGGAACATATTTTTATTAATAGATTTTTCAGGAGATCTAATATCAAACACACACGCAAATCTAAAAATACCTATCGAAGGAAATATCAAAAGGAGATATCGAACTTCTTTTAATATCGGACTGTACTGGCTACAATTTCCGAAAGTCCTAAGACTACATAATCCGAAGTTTTATGGAATGGAACTTGCAAAGCATCCAAAGAAGAGTAACCTTGCAAATGATTGTTTGTCAAGGAGGTTGTCGATTTGATCAAACAAAAATTATGTTTGGACAATGTAAATAACTACAATTTATAGCTTAATTGTTTAAAATGGACAATATATTTAATATTGAACCCACTTATGAATGTTTTTCTCTGCTATTTTAATTCTTGATTTTTAAAACTGAAAATTTAATCGAATTTTAGAGCTTTAAGATTAAAATATTAAAGGAAGTGAAGAAAATGGTAATCGGATGGTGATAATCAGGCGTAGGAAGCCCATACCTCCAGAAGCTAAATTTCTAATTTTCGTAAACATCTGTGAAAATTTAAAAAAAAAAAAAATATTTTTCTATCTAAAAATTTTCTCAAAAAAAAATTTTCTATTAGAAAATTAAAAAAAAATTTTTTTCTGATGAAAAATTTTCAAGGAAAAAATTTTTTTAAAGAAAAATTTTCGATAAAAATATTTTTCTATGAAAAAAATTTCTAAAAAATTTTTGATAAAAAAAATTTTCTAAACAAAAATTTTCTATAGAAAAATTTTTGATAATAAATTTTCTATACAAAAATGTTTGACAAGAAAATTTTCTGAAGAAAAAATTTGGATAAAAAAATGTTTCTTTAGAAAAATTTTTATAAAAAAATTTTATATAGAAATATTTTGGATAACAAAATTTTTTATAAATAGATTTTCTATAGAAAAATTTTTGATAAAAAAAATTTTTTAGAGAAACATTTTTGATTAAAAAAATTTTCTAGAGAAACATTTTTGATAAATTTTTTTTTTTAGGGAAACATTTTTGATAAAAAAAGAATTTGATAAAAAAATTTTTCATTGAAAAACTTTTGATAACAAAATTTTCTATAGAAAAATTTTTAATAAAAAAATTATAAATTATTATTATAGAAAATTTTTGATAAAAAATTTTCTATAGAAAAAGTTTTGAAAAAAAATTCTCGATAGAAAAATTTTTGATAGAAAAATTTTGAACAAAAAAATATTTTTTGATAAAAAAAATTTATATAGAAAAATAATATAGAAACATATATGATAAAAAAAAATATTTTTCTATCGAAAATTTTTTTTTTTTAATATTTCAAAAATGGAGTAGAAAATATTGTCTTTGTAAAACATTAGAACTACACATTGAAACAAAAATGCCTATTTTAGTTAAAAGTATAAAAACGGCAACTCCGTCGACGGTTTTCTGTTCTGTTCTCTTTGTGCCGAACTCTGGTGATAAATCAGGCCTTATAACAAGGCTCTTCAGTCTCAGCACTCAGAAGCTGAGTATCAATCGGCTTTTTCGCATATACAACACGAACCGAAATTAAATTCTCTACAACCTGAGTTACCAGTATTGATGTTTTAAATTAACATTTTTTTTTAAATTTAGGTTCGTTTGAGAATCAAACTTTCAAAAATCATTGGGTTTTAAATTGATTATTAAGGTTATTCTATTTATACCCTTCACCACCTTAAGTGGAAGGGTATTATAAGTTTATGCTGATGTATGTAACGCATAGAAATATTGGCCCTAAGACCCATCTATTAGTACACCAATAAACTTAGAATCTCTTCCTGAGTCGATTTAACGATGTCAATCCGTCCGTCTGGCTGGACCCATGTAAAACTATGTAATCAAAGGTCAGGTCGCAATTCTAAAGATAATTTGATGAAATTTGGCACAGAAGTTTTTATTGAAATTCATCAAAATCGGAACATTATTGACGGTACCTCCCATAGGTCCCACTCCCGGAATTGATATTTTGGCTACAAATGAAATTTAAAACATGAAATTAAAAAAAAAATACTGCTTGTGTAAACCAAAATCACTGTACCAAATTTTGTTGAAATCGGTTCGTATTTGACCATAGCTCTTCCGTCAAAACGCACTAAATGTAACAAAAAACACTAAAATGCTCGTAAATTTGAAGATAATACTAATTTTTTGTTTATTTTTTGCATACATAATTTTTTAAAAACTGTGATCAAGTTGCTAAATTTTGAGACAATCAGTCCACATTTGACCCTAGCTCTCATATAAGTCCAAATGATGAAACAGCTTAAATATACAAGTCATGAGAAAATGTTTATAGATAACAAAATTTGACAATAGTGGTGAAGGGTATAGTATGTTCGATCTTGACCGACTATAGCTCTTTCTACTTGTTATACCCTTCATCAGCATAGGTGAAAAGAGTATTATAAGTTTGTGCTGATGTTTGTAACGCATAGAAATATTTGTGTTAGACCCACCTTTTAGTATACCCATATGCTTAGAATCACTTTCTGAGTCGAATTTCAATGAAATCGGTCCACATTTGACCATAGCTCCCATACAAACTCTTCTTTAAAAACGCATTAAATGAGACAAAAATCACTAAAACGCTCATAAATCTGAAAATTATGTTAATTTTAAGTTTATTTTTTGCAAACATAATTTCTGTAAAAACTGTAATCAATTTGCTAAATTTCAAGGTCCACATTTGACCCTAGCCCCCATATAAGTCAAAATGACGAAAACAGCTTAAATTTATAAGCCTCAAGAAAATCTTCGTATTTGGACAAAATTTAGGAAATATTTGTTTTATACATGAAAAAGTACAACTTTGACTTTAGTGGTGAAGGGTATCGTATTGTTGGGCTTGACCGACTATAGCACTTTCTTACTTGTTTTTTTAATAATGTTTTCAGAATTTATCAAACATTATTCCCAATTTATTTTCGGGATAAACAATTATAAATTTTTGAAAGATTTGATTTTTGTGAATCAAGCATTTTAAGCAAGGAGCGACTACTATTGGACATCAACGGAGTGGAGATTCGGATTCAGCACCCCAAATAACCTCAGATATAACTTTTGATTGCTTACTTGTATTATTATTTAGCACAGCATCCTCTATCGGCAGTAAGCCCTTCAGTATTAACACGCAGTCGATGTAAAACAAATAAATCTGTTTGTAGAACAAAAAATTTAAATAATGCATCAAGATGTATTTGACTGAGTGTTACTTTTCTTTCTAAAAAAACCCTAATGATTTTAATTTGAAATTCCTCTATTAATGTGAAAAACAGTTTAATATCTAAAACTCACTTCTTCGTCACTTCCTGGTTAATAATATATGCATTTAACTAAAAACTTTAAAAAAGTAATTAAGCAAAAATTTTTTTTCACCCCAACTTTTTGTCTGATATTTCTTTAAGAATTTCCGCCATTTTTGTGATAAGACTCATCTGTTGCGTGTATGATGATGCGGCTGCGGTAAAAGGCAGTCACTAGGACAGACAGACTTTTGGCGCTTAAGTTGCCTAAGAACTTTGTTTGAGCAAAAAAAAAGTTAAAAGTTCTTTAAGAATGACTTTGAAAATAAACTTTTGTTTTAAATAAAAAAAGTAAAACTTTATGGGATACAATGGAAAACTGGATATTTTGAAGTTTTATTTTTGTATATTTGTTTGAAAAAGAGAGGAAAGAGAGTGTATTGGTTAGTATTATTAGGTTTTCAAACATATACAAGTCGGCAGACTTTTTTATAGTTGTTTTATTCATAGTTATGTTTGAAATAAAAAACAATACTAGAAAAACTGGCCTAAACTAAATGAAACAAAAATCAATAATTTCCTATACCCAAGTATGTATGTTTTGTATATACTTTGATTTTAAACAGTTTAATAAAGCATTTTTAAGGGAGCACTTAATATTTACAGCTTTTAGTTTAAAATAAATTTTGAAATTTTATTTAAATTAAATTTTAATCAGTTTTACTTTAATCGCCTGATATTTAGTTTACCAAATAGTTTTAACGACCAAGTTTCTTTTTTTTTCGAAAACGAGAGAGAGAGACCGACAAGGGAAACAAAGTTACGCAACCATTTCTAATTGTCATGGTTTACCGCAATGCATAAATCCAGTGACAGATATTCACTCGTACATGAGTCCCAACTAAACGTGAGGTTATGTTTACGGTTACTCACCTTAACGAGTTGTGCTATTTTTTAATCATTTTTTAATCAGGAATGGAAAGCTGCAAAGTAACTTTAGTTTATTAACTAATTCGGAAAAGATATTTTAAAAAGATTCACTCAGGAAATTATTACAGAAACTGATTGTACGTTGTTTAGGAAATTTTCGGTTACGTTGTTTTCAAATGAATATTCATTTAAATTTACATGAAAATTGATTTTTAACATATTTACACATTTTTTTAAAAAACAACCTACAAAAAAAAAAATACTGAAAATCCGTAACATTTGAAAATATCAGTTTTTTAGTTTTTATATATTTTTTCAATTATTGTATCAAATATAATTCGTATTTGTTTAATTATTGGTTTTCCTTAAGTATCTTAGGTTTGCTTACTGAAGAAACTTTTTATAATACTGACCGCCTATCACGGGTAGGGATGAGACGATACCTCCATTGTATCGATTCTTTTACTCGATTCAGTATCGATCGTAAAGTATCGATACCTACTCAGTATCGCAATAAAAGTATCGATACTTACTTGTATCGTTCAAAATAAACCTAGTAAATATTGGCACCCAAGAAGCTTTTGGCATTCATGGATTCAGTCTATATATCAAGCGTAAAAAATGCAGATATATTTGATATCCTTTCAGAAAATTCTAATTTTAAAATATGATATTTGTCACATAGAAATCTTTACCGAACAATAGCGATTTGTTCAGCACTTTCCAAAGTAATGAAGAGTATGGTAAATTACCATTTGGTTAAATATTAAGAGTCTTACAACTTACTAAGCTACCGCCAGTATCGATTTCGTAGGGGGCGCTATACGGGGGACTTACTATCAGAAAAATGGTGCCGTTCCATTCAACATTTTGGCGAAAGTAAAGTTGTGGCTCTAGATATTTCCAAGGCGTTCGAAAGAGTGTGGTATAGTGCACTTTCTCAGGGATCGCACTATAAGAGCTGTTGTAGTGTCACAAGGAGCCTTCAAGTGGCTAGGTTTTCTAAAACGGTGTAAGAGATACTTCACTTCAACTGATCTCCTTAAAATATACACCACCTATATCCGACCAAAAATGGAATACAACTCTCGTGTATGGGCCGGTGCTTCAAAATCTATTTTTCTATACTGTGTACAAGGTCGAAAGTTCTTATCGGTGACAGCAGGGTATCCAACTCTATAGACTCGCTGGAGCATATAGTTACTACTTTGGAATGTGTTGTAACGATATCAGGGACCTCGTTCCCGAAACCCGATGATTCTTACGCAACCCACGTCAATCCGCATTTGTGGTTGATCGTCCAGTGGACCGAACAACACACTATAGAGAAAATTCGTTCTTTAGCCGTACAGTACGTATATGGAACTCACTTCCGTCAGAAGGTTTTCCTGTCAGTAATGTAATGTCCACAAACACTACTCTCTCTTTCCTACTTCCAACAACCTATTTCCCTAGTTCCAACACAATGCATAGCATAAGTAGGGGTCATTCCCTGAGTAAATAAAAAAGATGGCTGAGGAAATTTTGCATGAAAAGAACTAAACATTTGGAGTATTTTCAAAATAAAATTTTGATTGTTTCTGTGAGTGTAATATGTAACGAGTACTTTTGACCGATACTAGTACTTTTTTACCGATACCTACTTGGTAGTTGGTGGTAAAGTATCGATACCATAAGTACTTGGTATCGAAGGAAAAGTATCGAATAAGTACTTGTATTTACTCGTATCGTTTCATCGCTAATCACGGGGTATGGCCTAAGCAAACAACAAACTTTGGTTTCGTCTTTTATGTTACGTTAATTACAAAAACAAATGAAAATTGTCCGTTTTACGGACATTTTACGTAGTTTTTTACCATTCAATTTTTTAAAAATAAATGAAAATTTCCGTTTTTATACTAAAAATGTAGTTTAAATTTTTGTCAGTAATTTTTTGATAACAAATCAATATTCCGTTTTTAAAACTGAAAATGTAGTTTAAATATTTGTCAGTTAAATTTAAATGAAATATTTATTGAATTTGAATGAAAAATCAGTAGACCAGTTTTTAAATGAATATTCATTCATTTCAAATTACATTTTAAGTTAATTTTACTTACATAAATTATTCTGAGTGTTGTTATAGATTATTTGGGGCAAATTTTTTTAATTTTTTCCAAACTCTCCAATACTAAAAGGTTTATAAAGATTTACTTTTCCATCCCTGTACTACACTTTACTTACATATAAACATATCTCTGTCTGATTACTTGTACATTTAACAATTTAGATTTTCTTCTTATTTTCTATATATTGTGGCTCTTATTACAAGTTTTCCTATTAAATTTTAAAAAAGGTCCTGTGGTTTTAGTTCATGCCACGTTTCATTTTGGCGCTTAAAGTCTTTCTAGCATTTTTTGTAGTTTTCTATTTTATTTTTATTAGCCCTTAGTTTCAACTCATTCATTGCCAGCTTAGATGTTGCTTCCACCTTTACTAGTTTGTGCAACAAATTCCATTTTATAATCATAAAATTAGAATTTCGATTTAGTTTTCGTTATCCTTGTTATTTAAGTTCAACTATGATGTAGTGAAAAAGTATGTTTTTGTGTATGTATTTCAAAGGATTATGGCAGAATGTTACAGCAGATAAAATGTGCTGAACTGAAATTGTCTAAATAAGCATCTTGTTATTTTATAAGATTTAAAATGAATTTTGTAATACCAGATGATTTTTGGATTTCATCACTAATTTAAAGTTTTATTTTCCTTTTTTCGAGAAAGAAATATTGAAAACTAGTTTTGTAAAATAGTTTTACTAATTTTACAAAAATATAACGAATAGAAGTTTGACTTTTTATTTTGAACAAAATTTGTCCATTATTTTAGGTAATGTTGCTCTGGAAACCACGTGTAATATGAGCCCATTTCCGGAAATCATGCAAATATGGACAAAAATCAAATAGTTTTAATTTTCGGAAATAAAAAAATTACAAAAATTTTTTGATCGCACACTAAATTTGTTTTGGGGTTATATTAAGAGAGCTTAGGGTATGTAAAATCCGTTCGCGTTAATGATTTAACGCGATGCGCGCAGAAGTTATGACGGTTAAAACAAAAATTTCTAAAAAAAAATTAAAAACTATTTGATTTTTATTAGTATTATGTTAATTTTGACACAACTTATATGTTTTCATGTGTTCTGTCGTTTCATGACATTATGGTCTTAGTGAGATTCAGCTGCCTTGACTTATGGACAAATTTAATTTAAAAGAATTTTTTATTTAAATATAAGTTTTAATAGGTGCATATCTTTCTAAGATATAAAATTCTTATTTGGTCCATAAAATCGTTAATCCTTATAATTTTTTGGTGCGCTTCAAATCTAAGGTAAAGCTTTATTAAATAATAGTTTTAAGACCATTTCTGATGAATTTTGAGCTCAATTCGCGATGTGCTTCATTGAAATGTTTTCAGATAAAACCTTCGCGTTCTCAATTAATATAGAGATTTTTGACAAACTTTTGATGCAAATCGATTATAAATGACATCGCTTTCATGACTTATATGATTTTGTTTCAGTTTGCATTCTAAAACCATTTAAACCAATATGTACTTTTTTGCACGATTTTCAAAATCTTCATAAAATTTGATTTTTTGGTGCGCTTTTGCTTTTAGGTGCTAAATGGCAAAAAACTTGGTTTACGCGGTAGTTTGGAAATTTTCATTCATATTTGCGAGTGTGCTTCACGAAAAACCGGTATTTTGAAAAATTTACGCTCAAAAACTCCTCATTTACACCTGTCGTATATTATACCTATGCAGAGCACATTAACGAGATATATATCAAACGATGCTAAATTGAAAGATCTACAAATCGTTATCTATTTTTTTAAAACTCTTTGAGGCGGCCAAAAAATATGCGAAAAAAATTAAAAAGTGGCGAAAACGAGCTTCAAATTTTGGCAGCCATTAAGTAGTATTAGAAGTGACAAAATTAAAATTTAGAGGGAAGTGGATTTATCCCCTAAGTGTGGTGTCTATTTCGTAGAACAACGACTTGGGTCCAAATGTTAAAACAAATGCAGAAGAAGACGAAATATGAAGAAAAACTTGAATGCTTCAATCGATTTTTTAACGTTTTTTTTAATTATCATGCCAATTACACTTAGAAGCGCAAATTTGCGCAACTAAGATATTGTGTTCAGTATACAGAAGTTTTTGCGAATTCGAGATCTGTAATTAGATTTTCCGAACTCATATGGGTACAACAATTATTGGAGTTGAAAGTCGGTTTCAAAGGAATAAAAACTGTTTGATTTTTGCCCATATCTTTTTTAAACGTTGATGACATAAAACAACTAAAACAAAGTTGTTATAATTTGTTCACATTTAGTTTCAAAACCTATATCACAGGAAATATGATATATAAATATGAGGTTTGACTATTAAATTCATATCATTATTGTAAAAAGTTTTTTGAAAATTAATTTATATTTAAAAATTCCGAAATTTCCTTCAACTCAGTGATTTTGGTGTAGTACTGCATTTTCTTTCCAGTTTAAATAATTAATGTGGGTCGATATAGACTATCTATCATAATTTAGAAAATCCTCCTAGGCAGCACATAGCCTAATCAAAATCGGTCCAAAAATACCCGAAATATTGCCAAAACAACAAAAACAAGTAAAAAAGTGCTATAGTCGGTCAGGCCCGCCTATGGTGGTGAAGAGTATAAAAAAATCGGAAAAACTACAGTTTTTTGCATAATACATTTATAATTGACTGCATATTATGCATGACATATAAATTGTTACACAATATATCAAACTGTAGGTAATCTCTTCTATACAGAAAACAAATAAAGATAATTCAGACCACATATAGAGCTGAAATCCAGTCTAATACTATATATCTTAAGAATGTATCTAAAATTTACTTAAAACTTAATTACTTAAATGGCCTATAGTAACAAACTGTTTAGGTCAAAGGCCGAGCATATTTTAGAATTCCACGCGCTTCTATCTTGTGCGCATATTCTCCAATTTCTTATGCCAAGTTTTGAAAGATTTTCTTCTACTTGGTCTTTTCATCGGAGTTTTGGGTGCCCTCTACTACGAGTTCCATCAGGATCATTATCAAACACTTTTCTTGCCGCACAACATATCCTAGCCAGCGCTGCCGCTGTTGCTTAATGCGTTTTACTATGTCTATGTCAGCTTATAACTCATACAGCTCATGATTCATTCGATGTCGATACTCATTGTTGACGCAGACTGGTCCAAATATTTTTCGTAGGACATTCCTCTCAAACACTCCAAGGATAGCTTCATCTGTCTGTGCAAGTGACCATGATTCAGCACCATACAATAACACGGGTAGTATAAGCGTTTTAAAGAGCGTGTTTTTAGTTCTTACGAAGAGGACTTTAGTCCTAAATAGCCTCGATTGGCAAGTATGATTCTACGTTTGATTTCGAAGCTCGTTGTTGATGTTCACAGTGGTACCAAGGTATACAAATTCTTTTACAATCTCGAAGCTATAGTTCTCAATGGACACATGTGATCCAATTCTAGTGGTTTGTCTGCCTGTAGAAACCATCAGTTTTGTTTTTGATTATTTACAGCTAGACCCATTTTGTTTAATTCCTTCTCGATATTAGAAAAGGCGGCAGTTACCTCACGTAAAGTGCGTCCCGTAATATTAATGTCATCGGCAAACGCGAGTAGCATTTGTTTTCTATTGAAAATTGTACCTGTTGTATTAACTGCTGCATCTCACAAGATTTTCTCTAACACAATATTAAAGAGGTCACAAGATAAACTGTCAGCTTGCCTGAATCCCTGTTTAGTTACGAAGGACTCTGATAGGTTCTTACCTATATTAACAGAAGATGTTAGTGTCATCCTGCATAACTTTATTCGCTTCGTAGGGATGCCGAACTCAGACATTGCTTCAAACACCTTCTTCCGTATCGGGCTGTCAAAAGCTACTTTATAGTCAACAAAAAGATGATACGTATTTATTTATTTCTTTTGGGTCTTCTCTAGGATTTGTAGAGTAAAGATCTGGTCAGTGGTTGATTTATCTGGTCTAAAGCCACATTGGTATGTCCCAACTATTTCGTTAACTTTGGGCTTTAGCCTTTCACACAGTATGGTCGATAGAGTCTTATATGCAATTAAAAGGAGGTTTATCCCTATATAATTTGCACATACAGTTTTATCTCCTTTTTTGTGGATTGGACAAAGGACACTGAGATTTCAATCGTCCGGCATGAGTTCTCCTGACCATATGTATTCTAGGAGCCGGGACATACACCTTATCAGCTCATCACCTCCAGCCTTAAAAAGCTCTGCTGGCAAACCATCTGCACCAGCAGTTTTATTATTTTTTAATCGCGCTATTGCAATTCTAACCTCATTCAGGTTGGGTGGTGGACATATAACGCCAGGTTTCTTTGGTCGTCCTTACAGGAAAGGCACAGTTGCTACAACCATCCGTCTGATGCTTAATTTTTTGGTAAAGTTTACGGATTTCATTTTGTGTCTTATACAACTCAATCTCCTCAAACACACGTCTCTCCGTATCTTTCTTTTTTCTTTAGATTATTTAGTGTGGAAGTTTTTGAAGTCATTGGTCTTTCGAAATAAACCTGACTCTTTAAACTGTCATTCATGAAATACGACTTTATTTAGTCGAAAAAGTTGTCGAAAATCAGGTTCATCGAATTCGTTCCTGAAGAAGAAGTCGTGGAGGCCGTTTTTTTAACGTTGGAGCCGTTTGAATGACCTTTTATTTAAAACATAATTGCATCGATTGTACTTCACATTAAATAAGAAGAAATCATATCATTCTTATTCAAAATCTTTTATTATAATATTATTTTGTTTAAAAATTGGCTGAATATATTTAAAGTTATTTTAGTTACGGAAACTTGTTATTACAGAAAATTATTAATAACTTATATAATTCTTATCTGATTTTAACAAATTATATCTTGTTTTATTCATTATAAAGTATTCTTTAATTTCAAGTGAGTACCTTTTAAAAGGTTTGTGCCAAATACAGAAAAATAGGTACCAAAGTTAAAAAACAGGAAATATTATTTTAGTATACATGGAACTACAATGGTCGATTGTTGAGTGTGTTAGACTGATTGTACAGGGGACTTCTGGTCGGTTCAAACCAGAGGTTCTGGTTCATAACTCTACACCTACAGCATGTAGGATTCTTGGTCTTAAAGGGCTCATAAGGTTCAAAATACTAACGTTATATACGTTATATAAATATATTATTTAAAACTATAATTTTTAATTATTTATCACAAATCCCAAAATATTACTTCAAAATTATGAACTGCTACTAAAACTGTTTTTTTTTTATAAACGTTCTTGACACATTATTGATTAGTTAATAGAACATCTAAAAAAATGTTCTTCTATAATTTTTCTTGCTATTAGTAAAACAAGATATAATTAAATTAAAATTTTTCCTTAGTGACTGTCAGTGACCGACGGAAAAGTTTTTGGTATACATGTTCCAACACACATACTTTCGTACATATTCGCTTATAAATAATTTTAGTTTCATCTCTTACATTTTGGTATTTTATGACCAAATGTTCATGTAGATACTTCAGAGCACAAACATTTTCCTCAACCTCAATGAAATGGCAAGTCGAAAAAAACATATCAAATGTAGCAGCGCCAGCAATAACAATAACAACAAATAAATATCGATTTACTAATACATGCATATAGTTACTTATACATACTAACATTCATACGAGTACATACAAACCACCTACCAATTCGTGGTACCACAACCACATGCTCCTACTTGATGTGGAAATGTTTTTTGGTTAGAGGTTTCAAACGAATGGATCGAATGGAATGGAATGAGTGTACATTCGTCGGAACATTCTCTTAACGGAGGATGCATGCGTGTCTTTTTGTTCTGTTTTGTTAGTCAGTTGTATGTATATGGGTGGAGTTTTCCAATGGCCAAAAGCAATATACTTACATTTACAGTTAGTTGTTGTATTTATTGTATGCCCTTTATTGTTGTTGTTGTTGCTGCTTGTACTTACTACATACATGTGTTAGGTATCCACAAGTGTATATGAGTCAAAAGCTTAAATAAATATAAAAAAAACACAGATACTCGTACTAACTCACACACATGTAAGGATAATTGAGGAACGAAGTAAAAACGACCAAACAAACGCGTCCAATCAGAATTGAAAAAAATATAAAACCTTCAGACTGAAGTGAAAACAGAATTCTAGGGAAAACTGGATACATAACAGTTCAGAACTGAATTCAACTGAAGTGAACACTGACAAATCATACATTCATTCCTTCATTCTACGATGGGAAAATTCATATACTTCACATACAGACAGTCACAAAAGAGAGAGTAAGTGACAAAAACATCATCAGGACTATAACGATACAAAAAGGAAATAAATTTATTTTTTTTTCCTTCTTTGTACATTTTCTTGTATTATTTTTCTTCATTTTTATTTATTTTGTTTTTTTTTTTTGGAGGAAACTGAAACAAAAAAATTCACATGTACTCCCCCCTCCATAAAAGTTTTCTAAGAGGGACAAGATGAAATGCCAACAAAATAATACATACTGCCAAAAAATTCCTCATTTTCGAGATCAACTGTAGGGAAAATGATATTTAAGTGTATGATGAATACAATTGTACTCGTATATAAATCCTTGTGTAGGTGTATAACAAATATGTATTTAGTTACATCTGTAAATTACATTTGTGAGAAGATTATGTACAGTGACATATAAAAGTACTGAATTTATTTCGATATAATTTTAATCTGAAAAATGTTCCATACACAATTTTTAATAAAAAATGTTCAATATATGGTTGTTATATCAAATTTTTCGATATTTTTTTTTAAAGAAAATTGTTTGAAGTATCTTTTTTTTAAATTTTTTTTCTATAAAAAATTTATATTTTTTTATTAAACATTTTTAATATAAGAACAAAAAGGTTTTTAATAATTTCATAATTTTTTTTATGTAAATTTTTGATTAAGAAATTTTTATGCATATCTTAAATTATAAATGAAAGATAAAATGTAAGTTTTGTATACAAATTTTTCACAGAATATTTTTCTACAAAAATTTTTTAATATTCCAATTTTATACAGTTTTTTTTGATGTAGAATTTTCCTTTACAATTTTTTTCGATTCGAAATCTTTTATTAAAAATTTTATGATAAAAAGTTTTATCAAAAAATAACAAAATAAACGGAATGTAAATATTATTCAAAAAGAAGAGTATTCGCATTTGATCCCAAATTTGTTACATGTATTTATTAATGTAACAGACCAATTTGACCATTTTGGATATAAGAATTTTTAATAGAAAATTTTCAAAATTGTTCGTAGAAAATTTTCTAAACTTTTTTAACTGAAAATTTTTAATATACGAAATTTACGATATAAAAATTTTTGACAAAAATTTTTGATATGAATTTTTTTATAGAAAATTTTAGCAGTAAACATTTTTAATTTGAAATTGTTTATAGAACTTTTTCCGTAAAAAAATTTCGATGTAAATATATTTCAAAGAAAATTTTTTGTTAGAAAATTGAATGCCGCATTTGCTGTCCCTCTACGGACTTCGTTAGAACACCGTTCCACCCACTATTTTATCAGTAGTTAAAATTATCTATTTTACAGAACATTTTAGCGAAATTGTAAATAGTTTTTGTTCATAGTTTTTATACCCTTTACCATCATAATTGGAAAGGGTATGATAAGCTTATGCTGATGTATGTAACGCATAGAAATATTTGTCTTAGAACCACCTTTTAGTATATCAATATACTAAGAATCACTTTCTGAGTCGATTTAGCGATGTCAGTCCGTCCGTCTGGCTGAACGGCTGCCTGGCTAGACCCCCATGTAATCAAAGTACAGGTCGCAATTCTAAAGATAATTTGATGAAATCTGGCACAGACCATATTGCAATTCGTCAAAATCGGCCCATTATTTATGGTACCTCAAATATCAATATTTTTTCAAGAAATTTAAAACAAATACTGTTTATGTAAACCAAAATCACTGTACAATTATGCTCATAAATTTGAAGATAATGACAATTTTAAGTTTATTTTTTGCAAACATAATTTTTGTAAAAATGTAATCGATTTGCTAAATTTCAATATAATCGGTCCACATTTGACCCAGCCCTTATATAAGTCTAAACAATGGAAACAGCTTAAATATATGTCTTAAGAAAATGTTCGTATTATGGCAAAATTTAGGAAATCTTTGTCATTATACACTAAAAAGAACACCTTTGACCTTAGTGCTAAAAGGCATCGTATGGTCGGGCTTAACCGACTATTGTACTTTCTTACTTGTTTTATTTACATTATTGTAATTGTTTTTCATTATTTATCTATTTTTACTTTAAAATTCCTTTTAAATATAAACGTTTTCTAAATGAATTTTCGATAAAAACATTTTTTAAAAAAATTTTCGATATTAAAGTTTTTTTAATAATAAAAAAAAAATTGTTATAGATGGAAAAATATTTTATATAAAACTTTTTTATATGATTTTTTTTAAATATAATTTTTTTATAGAGAATTTTTTTTTGATACCAAATTTTTAATAGAAAATTTAATGATTTATATAAAATTGATATAAAATTTTATTTAAAAGTTTTGTTGCCCACTGTATATATCATGTAAGCATATATTTTATAAAAATAAGTACATAAACTTAAGAATTCTACGAATATATATATACAATTTTATTACAGAATAAGAAAAAAAGTAATAATATTTCGTGTGTACTTTTTTGATATAAGTCATATGAATCGTTTTAATATACAAATCGCCATTTTGTATATTTATTTCATGTTGTGAAATTAAATTAAATATTTTTATTTGCAGATTTTACCAACTCATGTATGTAATTCATGTCGAATTTAATTTTTTCTTTTAACATTGTATGACAAAATATCAAAAATATTATATATTATCTTAAAAATGAGAATGCTGATTTTAATTTTAATTAACAGAGGTTTCGAAATACATACATATCGCACTTGTTCAATAAGAGGGTATTAACTCAAAATTTTTAAATTTTCACTTTTTAAAAGAAATTGATGTGTAGTAGTCTTATCCACTGTAAAAATCTGACATCATTTTCACTATAATTTCACCAATTTCACCTCTTCCTTATATGAAAGTAGTAGCAAAATTTTAAAATTTTGAGTTAATACCCTCTTGTTGATCAAGTGCGATATGTATATAACGAAACCCATTAATTTAAGGACTTAAGTGACACTTTCTTAATGGTTGATGCCTTTGTTGCTACTTAGTTGGCAACGCATCGCGTTACTGCATTTCCAACTAAAAAAAAATTGGAGGAAAGACATTACACAAATATCAAATTAATTGTGAATAATTTTATTGATTTTGTCCGATCAACACATGATCAAATGCATAGTTTATGATTCAATTCATTTTGATTAACCATCAGTGGCGCCATCTGGAAAATTAATAGCACCATGGGCAATAATTCATTTATAACCACGCGTCGGAGCAAGGAGAACAGAACGGAACAAAAAAAAAATAGTCGGCAGAGTTGCCGTTTTTTATACTTTTAACCAAAATAGGTATTTTTTTCAATGTGTAGTTCTAACATTTTAAAAAGAAAAAGTTTTCTACTTATTTTTTTTATATTTGTATCAAAAATATTTCAATAAAATTTGTTTTTTATCAAAAAATTTTTTATAGAAAATTTTTTTATCAAAAATTTTTTTATAGAAAATTTTTTTATAAAAATTTTTTTATAGAAAATTTTTTTATAAAAATTTTTCTATAGAAAATTTTTTTATCAAAAATTTTTTATCAAAAATTTTTCTGTAGAAATTTTTTTTATCAAAAATTTTTCTATAGAAAATTTTTTTGTCAAAAATCTTTCTATAGAAAATTTTTTTATCAAAAATTTTTCTATAGAAAATTTTTATCAAAAATTTTTCTATAAAAAATTTTCTATGGAAAATTTTTTCCATAGAAAATTTTTTATCAAAAATTTTTCTATACAAATTTTTTTTATCAAAAATGTTTCTATTGAAAATTTTTTTATCAAAAATGTTTCTATTGACAATTTTTTTATCAAAATTTTTTTAAAGAAAATTTTCTTACAAAAATTTTTCTATAAAAGTTTGATTTTGATAAAACAAAATCAAAAATTTTTCTATAGAAAATTTTTTATCAAAAATTTTTCTGTAGAAAATTTGGAATTTTTTTGATATAAAAATATTTTTATGGAAAATTTTTACTGAAAAATATTTCTATCGAAAAATTTTCTATAAAATAGAATTTTTATCGAACAATTTTCCAAACATAATATTTTTATTAAAACTTTTCTACAAAAAAAATGTTTGGATCGAAAATATCTAATAAATCTAAAATTGGTTAATATTTTTATTAAAAATTTTTTATTCAAAATTGGTTAATATTTGTATTAAAAATTTTTCTATAGAAAATTTTTTTATCAAAAATGTTTCTATAGAAAATTTTTTTTTATCAAAAATGTTTTTATTGAAAATTTTTTTATCGAAACTTTTTATATAAAATTTTCTTACAAAAATTTTTCTATAGAAATTTGTTTTATTAAAATCGAAAATTTTTTTATCAAAAATTTTTCTATGGAAAACTTTTTATCAAAGATTTTTCTGTATAAAATTTTTTTATCAAAAATTTTTCAGTAGAAAATTTTTTTTATCAAAAATTTTTCTATAGAAGATTTGAACATTTTTTTAAAAATATTTTTATTGAACATTTTTCGATATAAAAATATTTTTACCGAAAATTTTTAAAGAAAGATATTTTTATCGAAAAATTTTCTATAAAATATAATTTTTATTGAACAATTTTCCAAAGAAAAATATTTTTATTAAAAATTTTTCTATAAAAATCGAAAATATCTAAAAAATTTGAATAGGTTAATATTAGAATTTATTTCTGTTTTGAAAAATATTCCCAATATTTAAGAAAACATTCCCAATGTTAACAAAAATAATAGTGTCGTGGCAACAATGTTCGAGATTATATTTCTTTGTTCTCCCGAACCATGTATTATGTTCCTATAAATTGGAAAATATTTTTTCCGAAAAATTAAATTTTGATCTTAAATTTTTATTGTTCTTTTTAAAAATTTTATTTTTCCATCTTTAAGTACAAGAAAAAGAATACTGTTTTATAAAATACCTATTCCTTACATCATGTCAAATTGCAACACTAAAAGAAATACTTTGTTCTTGATAAATGAAATGTTTGCATTATGCAGAAAGAAAGAAAATCTCTAACGTTACCTCGAAAAGGAAACCTTAGCAACAAATAAGTAAAAAGTATTCCTCTTAACAATCGATTAAACAAATTTATATAACCATTTTACTAAATATAAAAGAACCGTAAAGAAATAGTGTTAAGTAAAAAGAAAAAAAAAATAAATAATGAAATTGTTTTTAAAAAAATGTTTGAGGAAAAAACCTCAAGAAATGAAACCCGGTGCCATACTGGATGCCGTCATATCACAGTCTTCGGCCACGGCTAATAAATGTTTATTGTATAAATTGGCGGATTATAAGAGAGGTAATAAAGATATTTTCGATAAGAAGTCTAAAGTTGATATCTTGAAATCTTGAATTTAGGAGGCGATCTCATTGATGCCATTAACACCGGAGGACTTGTGGCAGTGGAACAACTTATACGCGAACAATTCGGTATCTTTATGTACAATGATGGCAAGGGTCAGGTTATTAATCGTGCTGAATTCTTACGCTGGAAATATCGTGACCATACAGAAGTTACCATACCCATAGAAGCTTCCTTGTCCATTCACGATCCTTTGGGTAAATGGAAGGACCATAATGCCTGTTGGCAAATGCAATATAGAGGAGCTTTGGGTGAGAGTCTTCTGCATGTTTTGATTATATGCGATTCTAAGATTCACACTAAACTGGCACGCATATTGTTGAGAGTATTTCCCCGCCTGGCTCTGGACGTCATGGAGGGTGAGGAGTATTTGGGTGCTAGTGCTTTACATTTGGCCATAGCTTATAGCAATAATGAGTTGGTGGCTGATTTGATTGAAGCAGGAGCTGATATCCATCAAAGAGCTATAGGAAGCTTTTTTCTGCCGCGAGATCAACAAAGGGCCAATCCCGCTAAGAATACTGACTATGAGGGCTTGGCTTATATGGGAGAGTATCCTTTATCATGGGCTGCCTGCTGCGCTAACGAGAGTGTTTATAATTTGTTAATAGATCATGATGCCGATCCTGATGCTCGAGACTCATTTGGTAATATGATTTTGCATATGGTGGTGGTATGTGATAAATTGGTAAGGGATTAAAATTCTTGTTAAATTGGAAACTTTTAACTTTAAGTAATTATATTCAAGGATATGTTTGGCTATGCCTTGAGACATCCAAAGACACCTGCCAAAAATGGCATTGTCAATGATTCCGGCTTGACACCCCTTACATTGGCCTGTAAACTGGGTAGAGCTGAAGTTTTTCGTGAGATGTTGGAGCTATCCGCCATAGAGTTTTGGCGTTACAGTAATATTACCTGTTCGGGTTATCCATTAAATGCCTTGGACACTCTTTTGCCGGATGGAAGAACAAGTATGTTTAAGGGATATCCGCAAAAGAACTACTTAATTTGAAACTATTTTCAGACTGGAATTCTGCCTTATTTATCATTTTGAATGGTACCAAGGAAGAGCATTTGGACATGTTGGACGGTGGCATTATTCAACGTCTCCTGGAAGAGAAATGGAAAACATTTGCTCAAAACCAATTTTTAAAACGTTTATTGATTCTTTCGGTTCATTTATTGTGTCTTTCAACTTCAGTTTATCTACGACCCGCCCATGATGGAGATGATGAAGATGATCATGAGGAAAGCAATGCTAAAGATAAAAAGCTAAATGGTTTAATTGAAGATGAGAATTATGATGTACAAACTATAGCAAGATATGTGGCCGAACTGTGCACTATAACAGGAGTCTTAAGTTTTCTGATATTCCAACAGGGTGACGAAATAAAGAATCAGGGCCTATCGGCTTTTCTCAAGCAATTGGTAGAAATTTCAGGTTTATATAGAATTTAGTTTCACATTGACATTTTTATTTTAATTTTCAGTCCCATGCTCCTGCTAAGGCTATATTTCTGATCTCAAACCTCATGATTTTGTCTTGCATACCCTTTAGGCTGATTGGTGATACCGATACCGAGGAAGCCATATTGATATTTGCTGTGCCAGGAAGTTGGTTTCTCTTAATGTTTTTTGCTGGGTAGGGCAACTTTACTTCTTAGAAGAGCTTTAGTTGATATTTAATACTCTTTTGACTTCCTTTCATTGACTACCATCATTTCTTTCCTTATTAATTTGTCGTTAAGTTGTATCGCATACCGATCGACTCGGAATCTCTTTCTGAGTATTGATATATGTCCGTCAGTCTGTCCATATTAGTAAACTTTATAACAATTAGCTCCTACTCCTACTCTATTTCTTATTTTTCTAAATGACCTTCTATGTCAAACTTCCAATCCTATCTACCCTTTTGCAGATGATAGCAATATTTGCCATACATATTCATTCAACTATAGACCAAGCATGTTCGATATCAATTCCAAGAGGTAATTCCGACCTATCTACAGTATCTAATTCTTCTTCTTATGTTATCCTTGACTTCCAGTGGAGCATAGAATTGGTTTCATTTATCAGAATGTTCTTGCATAGATTAGGCACCTCCAAAATCCTTGTGCCAGCTGCCGTAGCAGGGGGATTTCTCGCATGATTACCCCTTGGAGTAGTATATTCTGTAATGCTGTTTCTTTCTATGCTTAAAACATCGTAAGTGCTAAGTTGATGGATGATGAGTCCAAAGACAAGAGCCATGTTTGTAAAGCGAGCCGCTCGATCCGAGATAGACTCCCTCTTGTAGCCGCAACTAAAATGTTGAACAGAAGCTTAAGTTTCGTACTTTAACAGGTACAATTATCTTAGACCAAATACGTCGGAATGGCTCCAACATTACTCCCTTTCATTTTATCCCTGACGTTGAATCCCACTCAGGTTGTTTACTGCATCTTCAACTAGGTTGCTCAGGTTTCCAGGATATACCACGAGGATATATCCTGGGTTTCCTGTTAGCAGGAACCCAGGCAACAACTGCATTCCATTTACATCCCAATAATATCCAATTGGGGTCCTTTAAATATGGTCGATTGCAACTCTTTAAAGACCCAATATTGTGTGTTAACACACAAACGCGTTACGAACAGTGTTGCATGATCTGTAATTATGGGTGGTATGAATATTGAGGAATCAGAAACTCTTGATGTTCTAAGAATGAACATTCAGTGTGATGTCCGTTGCACTAAACACAAGTTTCAAGTGTTGAAAGAAGCATTCAAGTGTCTCGGCTTTCTAAAGCGGTGTAAGGCATACTTCACTCGAACTGATCTCCTTAATATCTATACCACTTATATCCGACCGAAAATGGAATACAATTCTCTTGTATGGGCCGGTGCTTCAAAGTATATTTTGGATCTTCTCGACCGTATACAAGTGAGGACAAGATGCTTATATGCGGGAGTAGGCAGCCCATACCACCAGAAGCCGATGAATTTTTTTAATTTTCGTAAATACCACGATCATTAATAAAACTCGTGAAATGAGTATCAAAACCATTCAGTTAAAACGGCAACTCTGCCGACAATTTTTTGTTCTGTTCTCTTTGCGCCGACCCGTGCTTTTCTGTGACAGTTAAGTCTTTGACTAGTGAAGAAACCTAACACTTCCTTATTTCAGAGCTGTGCGTTTAACTGGTCCCTTTGTTACCATGATATACTCCATGATAACGGGTGACATGTTTACCTTTGGCATTATCTACTCCATTGTCCTATGCGGATTTTCGCAAGCCTTCTACTTTTTGTACAAAGGACATCCTCAGCTGCAGTCCACCATGTTTAATACCTTTCCGAGTACATGGATGGCTTTGTTTCAAACTACTTTGGGGGATTATAATGTAAGAATTCTTGAAATTTTTTAAAAGGGAACTTTACTAAATTGATTTATGCAAATTTATTCTTAGTATCCCGATTTAAATCAAACCACCTATCCCAACCTTTCCAAGACCGTCTTCGTTATGTTTATGATATTCGTGCCGATTCTTTTGCTGAACATGTTGATTGCCATGATGGGTAATACTTATGCGCATGTCATTGAACAGTCCGAAAAAGAATGGATGAAGCAATGGGCCAAGATTGTAGTAACACTAGAGAGAGCAGTACCTCAGGCAGATGCTAAAAGCTATTTAGAGGCCTACTCTATACCTCTAGGACCTTCAGATGATTCTGGCTTTGAAGTAAGAGGTGTGATGGTTATAAAGAGTAAGAGTAAAACTCGGGCCAAACAGCGTAAGGGAGCCGTATCCAATTGGAAGAGAGTGGGACGGGTAACTTTAAATGCTTTAAAGAAAAGGGGAATGACTGGTGAAGAAATGCGACGTATGATGTGGGGTAGAGCATCAATATCAAGTCCTATAAAAATTGCCAAGCAAAAACTTAAAGATCCATATAATCTAAGTGCTGTCAATAACGCAGGGCAATCGAATATAACCAATGCCATGGACATGTTAAATTTTGCCACTGATCCGAGCACAAGTTCAGGGTCGGTCTTGAAAACCACTACAACATCTAAAACACCAGCACCCGATCCTTTTAGAGAACTTGTCTTAAAAGCTGATGAGCCTCCAGAAGTAAATGATCCTCATTTTTATGCAGCCTTAAAGGAATTGGCTAACAAGGCATTTGATTTGGTTAAACATACTCTCAAAACTCAAGATGTAAAACCAAAGACAACAACTCCTCCCATTGAAGCTACCAGTTTAAAGGATGTTAAGTTGTCAAAACCTCCAGATACTGTTAGTATTCCCGGAACAGTTACAACTGAAGCAATGGCCATGCCTGGTAATTTAACTAATTTGTTTCAAGATCCTAAAGACATGGTAGATCCCAAGAAATTGGAACAGTTCTTGAAAATGGTGGCAGAAGTGGAGACCGAAGAGAGTGATGGTGGTGGACCTATATTGGGAAAGCTCTCGTTGGCTCGTAGAACTAGAAATGCTCTCTTTAAAGCTCCTATAGCAAAATCTTCAATGGGAGATAGTTCAGATAAGCTAATAACATCGGTGTGGGATCAAATAACTCCAGAACCGGAGGATAGTATACCTGTAATATGTTTAAGGTTTATTTTCATTTGAATTAGAAAATAATTTTTTTTTTTAATATTTAAGCAATTTGATTTCCAACAAGCTTTGGAAGAGCATGTCTTGACTGTGGAACAGGAAGCGGAGGTGGAAACTGAAACTGGAAATGATGATGATTCGCCCGAAACTTATGAAGATGATATGCCCACAGTAGAGGAGGTTCATGCTGCAATGAAACAATTTCATTTGCGCAAGCGCCAATATCAGCAAGATGATGCTGCTCGAAGAGCCAAAAGTGCTCGAATTAGGCGTAAAAATAAGTAGATCTGAAAATTATGTGTATTAAAAAGGATTTTATGTTGATTTTCAAAATATTTTGTGAATTTTAGGGTTTCTCCAGAATATGCCAGAGATGAATCTGATCAAAGGGGACGGTCAGCTCCAATGAAGAAGCATAGAGATGATGAGATCGTATCGCCACCAGATCCTTTGGAACCCTGGAGTACTAGAGAATTACAGAATATAAATAAAATTTTGTCAAAAAAATAAAATGGGAATTTAACAACGTATTCGATTTGCAATCGAAAACTTGGGATTAGAAAATGGTATATTATTTTAAGAAATTAAATAAAGATTTAGATTAATAAGTTATTACTTAAAATATTTCTTGGAAATGAAAAGTAATACTTTTTAGAGTAACTTCATAGTTAGGATGGTTTTCCTGATGTTTTTGGAAAAATAAAAATAGAAATCCTTAAACATAACTTAACTCATATTAGGCATTTCCTCCCATAGACTTAACCGATTATAACCAGGAGTAGGTAGTCCATACCGCCAGTAGCCGATGTATATTTTTAATTTTCGTAAACACCACGAGTTTTATTCGTGAAAATGAGTTTTAAAATCATTGAGTTGGAATTTGGATTTTAACAGAGTTGATTGGTGCCGCTTTGTTAAAGAAATGACAACAACAAAATAGGAACGAAACAAATCAAAATCCAATTTGTAGCAACAAAATACATGGTTCGAGAGAATAAAGAATTATAATTTCGAACATTGTTGCCACGACACTATTATTTTTGTAAATATTGGGAATATTTTTCAAAACAGAAATAAATTCTAATATTAAACAATTTTAGATTTTTTAAATATTTTCGATCCCAACATATTTTTTATAGAAAAAATTTTTAATATAAATATTTTTCTTTGAAAAATTGTTCGATAAAATTTAGGTTTTATAGAAAATTTTTTGATAAAAAAATTTTCTGTAAAAATTTTCGATATAAATATTTTTATATCAAAAAATTTTCAAATCTTCTATAGAAAAATTTTCGTTGAAAAAATTTTCTATAGAAAAATTTTTGATGAAACAATTTTTTATACAAAAATTTTTGATGAAAAATTTTCTATAGAAAAATTCTTGATGAAAAAATTGTTTATGGAAAAATTTTTGATGAAAAAATTTTCTATTGAAAAATTTTTGATAAAAACACTTTTTATTAAAAAAGTTTTCTATAAAAAATTTTTGATAAAAAAATTTTCGTTGAAAGAAATTAATTTTTAGTTGAACCATGAATTTATGTTAAGAGGTTGTGGGTTCGAATCCGGGCTCAGGTTCATATCATAAATTTTTATTTTTTTAATTTTAATAATTTTTATGATTTTTAAATTAGATTAATAATTTTTAAGAATACTGAAAAAAAAACTATGTGACACTTAGCAGTGTGGAATGCTGCATTTTCTGTCCCGCTACGGACTTCATCAGCACACTGTGTCACCAACTGTTAGATGCCAGTAGTTAAGATCATCTATTTAACTGAATTCTTAAGCGAAATTGAAAACGAGAATTATATTAACACTCATTTCTATTTCACCTATGACCATATGATCGATTCAGTTAGACGAACTTATCCACCATAGTTTTTTCCTTTATGTTTTTGTATTCCTATCCTTTATTAATCTACATTTACTTTGTACTTTAACCAACTGTCAGCTGGTAATGAAGAAAAATTATTAAAATTAAAAAATAAAAATTTATGATATGAACCTGAGCCCGGTTTCGAACCCACAACCTCTTAACATAAATTCATGGTTCAACTAAAAATTAATTTCTTTCAATTAAATTGCATGGCCACCGCGATTTACATGTTTTCACTAACTCTTTCAAGTTGATACTAAATTCAAATTTGCATTAACGTAAAAGAATAAACAGAAACTTGTCAAAACAAAAATCTTTGTCTTCATTACCAGCTGACAGTTGGTTAAAGTACAAAGTAAATGTAGATTAATAAAGGATAGGAATACAAAAACATAAAGGAAAAAACTATGGTGGATAAGTTCGTCTAACTGAATCGATCATATGGTCATAGGTGAAATAGAAATGAGTGTTAATATAATTCTCGTTTTCAATTTCGCTTAAGAATTCAGTTAAATAGATGATCTTAACTACTGGCATCTAACAGTTGGTGACACAGTGTGCTGATGAAGTCCGTAGCGGGACAGAAAATGCAGCATTCCACACTGCTAAGTGTCACATAGTTTTTTCAGTATTTTTAAAAATTATTAATCTAATTTAAAAATCATAAAAATTATTAAAATTAAAAAATAAAAATTTATGATATGAACCTGAGCCCGGATTCGAACCCACAACCTCTTAAAAAATTTTCTACAGAAAAATTTTTTATGAAAAAATTTTCTGTAAAAAATTTTTGATAAAAAATTTTCCATAGAAAAAATTTTGATAAAAAAATTTTCGATTTTGATAAAAAAAAATTCTATAGAAAAATTTTTGTAAGAAAAGTTTCTCTAGAAAAATTTTTGTAAGAAAAATTTTTGTAGAAAAATTTTTGATAAAAAATTTTTCTATCGTAAAATTTTCAATAGAAACATTAAAAAATAATTTCTATAGAAACATTTTTAATAAAATTTTCTACAGAAACATTTTTAATAAAATTTTCTATAGAAAAATTTTTGATGAAAAAATTTTCTATAAAAAGTTTTTGAGAAACAAATTTTCTATAGAAAATTTTTTGATAAACAAATTTTCTATAGAAAATTTTTTGATAAACAAATTTTCTATAGAAAATTTTTTGATAAACAAATTTTCTATAGAAAATTTTTTGATAAACAAATTTTCTATAGAAAATTTTTTGATAAACAAATTTTCTATAGAAAATTTTTTGATAAACAAATTTTCTATAGAAAATTTTTTGATAAACAAATTTTCTATAGAAAAATGTTGATAAAAAAATTTTCTATAGATAAATTTTAGTAAGAAAAAATTTTTAATAAAATTTTCTAAAGAAAAATTTTTGATAAAAAAAATTTTCTTTAGGAAAATTTTTGATAAAAAAATTTTCTATAGAAAAATTTTAATAAAAAAAAAAATTTTAACGAAAATTTTTTTATAAAACTATTTAAAAAAATGGAATAGAAAACTTTTACTTTTTAAAGCGTTAAAACTACACATTGGAAAAATACCTATATTAGTTAAAAGTATAAAAAATGGCAACTCTGACGACTATTTTTTTGTTCTGCTCTCTTTATGCCGACCCGTGTTTAACACATTCATATGAATTACTTTTTTGAATGTATAAAGATGACAGCACACTCATGAAAGAGGCAAATAAGTAAAATAAAGTCAACTTACATATCGTTTTAACGATCGTGGATAACGATCATGCAATCGTTTTTGATCTTTAGAGCCGTTAAGGGAACCTATGTATTTTACTCAATTGTTTTAAAAATAATAAGACAACATAATTCTATTAAATAATTTTGCTTTTATTTAGCTAAAGTTTTTGGTGATTTTTTCAATTGGAGTTATAACCGTCGATTAGTTTTGTTTAAAAATTTCTGCGAGTTCTGCGGGTTCTACGGTTCTTGCGTCCGTTTTTGCGATTCTTGCGGTTCTTACGATTCTTACGGTTCTTGCGGCTCTTGCGATTTTTGCGGTTCTTACGGTTTTTGCGATTCTTACGGTTCTTGCGGCTTTTGTTGACCTTGCGACTCTTCCTAACCTTGCGGGTACGCCTCTTCATAGCACGATTCTCAACAGCTAATTCATGATCATCACCATCTTCAGCATCCTCAGCTTCCACTAAGTCTTTATCTTCATCATCATTCGTTTCTATATCATTATCGTCTTCATGTTCTTCCAACATTTTATTTTGAGGTTCATTGTCCTCTTGATCCTCCTCCTCTTCATCATCTTCTTCGCTAGCTTTATTATTTACAATTTCAGCTAAAGCTACTTCAAGATTTTCACCTAAACGCTCATCCAAGGCATTTTCACTGTTAATGGCAATAGTGGCCGCTGAGCTAAAATGAATAGCACAGAACAAAGCCAAGAGGGCAAAGATGTAGGCAATTTTCATTTTGAATTAATAGATTTTCTTAGATAGAAAACTGGACTATATTCTTTTTATGGTTGAAAAGCCAAAAACTGAATGATACTTTTACTTTCAGAGTTTACAGTTTTTATACCAAATTTAAATTAAGTTTCCGTTTGTAAAAATTTCGTTTAGTTATTTGTAAAAGAGGCACTTGTGTAAATAATGTAATATATTACTTGTAATATATTATTGGTCCATAGCCTTATAAAAAAGAATTTGGAGATTGTTTGCAGTTACATTGTCTTTAGAACAACTGTTTTGGGTCTTGGTGTTTAGTTGTTGGTGTTTTAATATAGGTCATATGTACACAGATGTTTTGGGTATATTAAAGCTAATGTTGTAAACTTTTTAATAATTATTATAGCGTTAGAGAATTAGGTCAGTACCGTTTTGCAATATTAATAGAAAAAATAGAAACAAGATTTTATGGTGACAATCGCTTTTGAATTTTGTTGAAACATTAGAACTCTTATTCGTCGCACAGAGCTTAGGCATTTAAATTGTGGGTTTTTCACATTTTTTTTGTTGCGTAGGTATATTTCGTATATTTCGGTTAGAGAACTGCAATATTGCGACATGAAAGTGCCAATTAACTCCTAAGGTGTAGGTGTTTTTTGAATTGATTCCATATTTGAAATGTTAGTAAAATCAAATGTAACCTTAAAGTTTACGAGTTAGAGGCTGTTCACTTATTAATGTAAGGCTCTTATGGGGGGAGGGGTATGACTTTTGTTACGGTGGAGGAATTTTGTAAGCGTATTTCTAATAAAATGTGTTACACAGGGGGGTAGGGGGCTAAAAATCTGCGAAAATAGCGTTACATAATATGTGAACAGCCCCTTATTAGCATAACAGTTTTTTAGTATGTTGACTATATGATCTCATTACCAGTCTGGTGATTGGCTACTATCTTTAAGACTTTAGGGCTTATCCTTCTTGAGCATGGTTCGTATAACATGCTGAATAGGAGTTTATGTTTTATATACCTCTTTTGATCTATTTATAAGAAGTTTTTCCCTATACATCCACCTATAAACAATTTTTATCAAAAATTTTTTTTATAGAAAATTTTTTATCAAAAATTTTTTTAAAGAAAATTTTTTATCAAAATTTTTTCTATAGAAAATTTTTTTATAGAAATTTTTTTTCAAAAATTTTTCTATAGAAAATTTTTTATCAAAAATTTGTATAAAAAATTTTTTATCAAAAAATTTTCCACAGAAAATTTTTTTCCAAATTTTACTATACACAATTTTTTTTATCAAAAATTTTTATAAAGAAAATTTTTTATCAAAAATTTGTATATGGAAAATTTTTTTATCAAAAATTTTTCTATAGAAGATTTTTTATCAAAAATTTTTCTATAGAAAATTTTTTATCAAAAATTTTTCTATAGGAAATTTTTTATCAAACATTTTTCTACAGAAAATATTTTTTAAAAATTTTACTATACAAAATTTTTACCAATAAAATTTTTTATCAAAATTTTTTCTATAGAAAATTTTTTTATCACAAATTTTTCTATAGAAAATTTTAAATAGAAAATGTTTTTATCAAAAATTTTTCTTTAAAAATTTTTTTATCAAAAATGTTTCTCTAGAAGATTTAAAAATTTTTTGTTATACAAATATTTTTATTGAAAATTTTTACAGAAAAATATTTTTATCGAAAAATTTTCTCTAATATATAATTTTTATCGAACAATTTTCCAAAGAAAAATATTTTTATTAAATTTTTCTATAGAAAATTTTTGGATCGAAAATATCTGAAAAAAATATCTAAAATTGTTTAATATTAAAATTTTTTTCTGTTTTAAAAAATATTCCCAATATTTACAAAATTATTCCCAATGTTTATAAAAATAATAGTATCGTGGCAACAATATTTGAGGTTATATTTTTTTGTTCTCTCGAACCATGTATTTTGTTGCTATAAATTGGATTTTTATTTGTTAGTTAGTGGCACCAACCAATTCTGTTAACATCGAAATTACAACTGAATGATTTCAATACTCATTTTCACGAGTTTAATTTAATCATTATTATTATTTTTCTTTTAAGGACTTATGGATTATGAAAGGTTACCACATTATCCAGCGAACCAAAATCATAGAACTTTATTTTGAACATCATCAACGATCAATAATTCAAACTCAACGAGCCTATCGTCGTCATTTTAATGTGCGGAATTCACCATCCGAAACAATGATTCGACGCTTAGTGACACGTTTTCAGGAACAAGGCTCAGTGAGGAATCTTCCACGAAGCGGAAGACCACATTCTGTTATTAGTAAAGCAAATATTCAACGCGTTCTGGAGAGTGTTGAGGAGAATCCTGAAACATCAACTCGAAGGCGCTCTGCTGAGCTCGGCGGTTTTTACGCAAAATATTAAAGGGAATTTTACATCTTTTCACATACAAGGTGCAATTAGTGCAAGAACTAAAGCCATGAGATTCCCAAGAACGATTAATTTATGCAGTTTGCTTTCCCCCCTTCGGCCTTTTTGGGCCACCCTGTATTTACGAAAATTAAAAAAAATCATCGGCTACTGGTGGTATGGGCTGCCTACTCCTGATTATCAGGCTCTATATGCCAAAAAAAATCTTAAAATTCTATCGTATAGTTTTTTAGAAAAGTTAATTTAAAACTTCAAGATCGATTTTCTCAAAATGCATTTTTGGCGTGAATCGCAGTGGTATAGCAGGTTAGTCATCCGCCTAGCATACCAGAGGCCCAAGTTCGATCCCTGGCCAGACTCACTTGAAAAAATAAATTTTCAAAAAAGCGGCGGTTCACCTCATAACTCAGCTAGCCACTGGTTATTGTAAGGCTATGTAAAACTTCTGTAACTAATGCATTTGCCGTTCGGAGCCGGCGTAAAAACGTAGGTCCCTTTCAATGAGTCTAAAAATAGAATCGGATGCAGCTCATTGTCTGAGAGAAGTACCCCTTGTTCCAATTGGAATGTTGTCGGGGAATTATATATATATTTTTGGCGTATAGAGCACATAAATTCCCGCACGACGATTTGTATTCCATTTTTTGTTATCCTTGACTCCCAGCGAAGCATAGGGCCCCAATCATCCTTTTATATCTTACTTTATTGCGAGATGTTAGGCATGAATCATTCCATGAATTGTTTGCTGCTTGTAACTCCGCATCAATTGACCTTCTCCATGTTCTAGCAGGTGCACCAACATGACGGCCGCTTCCTTGTGGATTCCAACGAAGCGCTTTTCGAGCAATGTTGGTATTTGACCTTCGAAGTGTGTGTCGTATCCACCGAATTCCATTTTGATTTCCTATAATTCAGATCTAGTTAACGGGAAAGACAAACTATAGCTATAAAGGATACCCAACAATTTCATAAAATTTTTCAAAAGCTAGTAAACAAAAAAATTTTTTTATATACAATTAATTTTATTCAAAAATATTTTTCATGGTAGCAATAATTTCCCAAATTTCTTTTTCTTTACAACTCATCATTCAGTTCATCATTCAAACCCATTTCATTATCGATTTCCTTCAAATCATTTTCAATCTTCAACAATTCCAATTCATCGTTTTGCAAATCATCGTGCTCATCATCATGTTCAAACTCAATCAAATCGTTTTCCATTTTCAAAATTTCTAATTCAGCATTCAATATTTCATGGTCGTTTTCATCATTCAACTCATCGTGAATTTCATCATCATCTTGCAACTCTTTCAGTAAGTCGGTATTTTCCTTATCTTCCTTTTCAAGTTCATCGAGCAATAGATCATGATTAGCAACGTCATGAATTTCTTCAGTATCATCTAACAATTCATTATCGTCTTCAGGAATCTTGCGCTCCAACTGATCATTTTCCAAAAGATCCAATAAGGCCATGTCTTCATCCACGGATTCAGCTGAGCTGTAGTGTAAAGCGCAGAATGCCAAGATGGCAAAGAACAAAGTCACGGATAATTTCATTGTTAATTATTTAATTTTAGTTTTTTAATTGTTTGTTGAAGTAACAAATGATAAATGATACTTTTATCTAAGATATTAAGAATATTTATACTTATTTCGAAGAGTTAATAAAATGTTTGTTGGCACTAATTGTTTAACATTTGTGTAAATAATATTTTGTTAATTTTTAATTTATTTGCTGATTGCAACATCAAACTTTTTATGGGTTTAAGGCGTTTATGTTTACTTGTTTGGGGTAGATCATGTGAAAAAAGATATCGAAATATCATTTTCTTAAAAATATTTGATTTACATTTTTGTTATTTCTTTTTTATAAAAATTTGCCATTTTTTAATAGGCTTCTACATTGATTTTATCCGAGAAGTTAGACATATGGGAGTTACTCAAACTCATGAACTAATTTTGGCCTATTGGTTCCACTGCTAAAAAGAATGTCTGAAAAAAAAACAAGTCTTTGATTTTGAAGAACATAAATCTATATTCCTGGAAGAAAATTAGTCGCAAAAATTGGGTATTTTCATGTTGTTCTTAACAAAATTCCAATTAATTGATAAATTTTCATAATACAAGGCTTATAAATAATAATAATAATTTCCACGAAAACATTCCAATTGGAACAAGTGGTACTTCTCTCCTCTCAAACAATGAGCTGCATCCGATTCTATTTTTAGACTCACTGAAAGGGATCTACGTTTTGACTCCGAATGGCATATGCATTAGTTAGAGAAGTTTTTCATAGCCTAATACTCAATAACAGTGGCTAGCTGAGTTATGAGGTGAACCGTCGCTTTTTGAAAATTTATTTTTTTTTCAAGTGGGTCTGGCCAGGGATCGAACTTGGGACCTCTGGTATGCTAGGCGGATGACTAACCTGCTATACCACGGTGGTTCAATAATAATAATACAAGGCTTATAGTGTTTGAAATATTGATCTTATAAAAAATTTTATACCGGTATATAAAATTTTTTATAGAAAATTTTCGTTACAAAATTTTTTATAGAAAATTTTCGGTACACAATTTTTTTATAGAAAATTTTCAGTATCAAATTTTTTATAGACAATTTTTGGTATAAAATTTTGTATAGAAAGTTTTTGGTAAAAAATTTTTAAGAAAATTTTTGGTCTAAAAATTTGTATAGAAAATTTTTGGTATACAATTTTGTATAGAAAATTTTTGGTGTAAAATTTTGTGTAGAAAATTTTTGGTGTAAAATTTTGTGTAGAAAATTTTTAGCATAAAATTTTGTATAGAAAAATTTTGGTATAAAATTTTGCATAGAAAATTTTTGGTATAAAATTTTGTTTAGAAAATTTTCGGTATAAAATTTTGTTTAGAAAATTTTCGGTATTAATTTTTTTTTGGAAAATTTTTGGTTTAAAATTTTTTATAGAAAATTTTCGGTATAAATTTTTTTTGGAAAATTTTCGGTATAAAATTTTTTATACAAAATTTTCGGTATAAAATTTTTTATAGAAAATTTTCGGTATAAAAGTGTTTATATAAAATTTTATGTATTAAATTTTTTATACAAAATTTTTGGAATACAGTCTTTTATGGAAAAATTTCGGTATAAAATTTTTTATAAAAAAATTTCGGAATGAAAATTTTTACAGAAAATTTTCGGTATGAAAATTTTTATAGAAAATTTTCGGTATGAACATTTTTTTAGAAAATTTTCGGTATGAAAATTTTTTTAGAAAATTTTCGGTATGAAAATTTTTATAGAAAATTTTCGGTATGAACATTTTTATAGAAACTTTTCGGTATGAACATTTTTATAGAAAATTTTCGGTATGAAAATTTTTATAGAAAATTTTCGGTAAGAAAATTTTTATTAAAAATTTTCGGTATGAAAATTTTCGATATAAAATTGTTTGTTGAAAATTTTCGGTATCAATTTTTTGTAGAAAATTTTATGTATGAATTTTTTTAGGAAAATTTTCGGTATAAAATTTTTAATAGAAAATTTATGGTATAAAATTTTTTAATAGAAAATTTTCGGTATACAGTTTTTTAAGTTTTGGGTTTACAATTTTTGATAAAAAATTTTCGGTACAAAAGTTTTAATAGAAAATATTCTGTATAAAAATTTTTATAGAAAATTTTCGGTATACAATTTTTTATAGAAAATTTTCGGTAGAAAATTTCTTACAAAAAATTTTCGGTATAAAATTTTTTATGGAAAATTTTCGGTAAAAAAATTTTTAAAGAAAATTTTCGGTATAATATTTTTTAAATAAAATTTTCGTTATAAAATTTTTTATTGAAAATTTTCGGTATAACCCTCCCTAAATATGAAAGTTTATCTTTTGTCCTAAAATAGGATTTAGCATAAAAATTTATGAAACCCCTTGTGACTTTAATGAAATGCCTATATAAAAAGTTGTAGCTTTAAATCTCCTTAAATTTTATAACGAGTAACATAAAATTACAGAAATATCTTAAATATGACCAAAATTCCTATCAGCATTTTATTCAAATTATCAACACTTAACACTTTCATTGAATAACTTCTCTGTCTCAATTCAACATTCTAATGTATTTCAATTCTTTTTCATTTCAGGTAAATATATTTCATATTTAAGTCGTGGCCAACTCGTAGAGGGAGTCATTTATTATTCCAAAAGCGTATTTAATGGTTTCTTGATTTCATCCTTAAAGAAACCAAATCCACGAACATCGAAGAAAGAGTGTTTTCCATACTTTAAATCAGGTATTTTTTTTAATAAAAAAATATTTGTGGTCTTAAGGATTTTTCCTTTACAATTCAGTTTGGTTCATTTTATGTGAAAATGTGATTTCATTACCAACCAAATCATGATGATGGCAAGCATCAGTGTTTGTTTTAAACCAACATGTCTTAACAAATGTTGGTTGTAAAACAAAAAAAGTGAAAGAAACATTGGTCACGTTTTCAGTTGTATTAAGCCATCTGGCTGAGATATTCAAGCTGATTACTAATTTCTCCGGCAAAGTCCGGGATAATGTGAACGTTTTGTTCATTTTAAGCAAATGAATAAATGAAAGAAATATTTAAGTTGTTTTTAGGAATTAAATAAACTTGTATTTGGTATGAATTAAACACTTGCACTGAAACACACACATACAAGCGTTCATATATATGTTTATATGTATTTATAAGAACTTTTCTTTGTAGTAAATATTTTTATCACATAAAAATCTCAATCAAGGTGTACGCTTATAAAATGAGATCAATTTACTAAAAATGGACTGTTAATGGCCCCTTCAGTGTTTCTTAGCACGTCCTTGCTTTTGTTATTTATTTGGGGATGATGATGAGTCTGATATTTAGCCATCACATTTGATGAAATCTATTCAGTTTGAAGACTTGCTAATTAAACTTAAGTTACAATTTATTCGATTTTTTGAATGATGTTACTTTAAGGTGGAAATGAGGATAATGTTTAATTAGCAAAGAAATTTTTGGTAGTTTTATTAAGGTTTTTATAGAGAATTTTTGGAATAAAATTTGTTATAGAAAATTTTCGGCATAGTAATTTTTCTTAAAAATATTCGATATAAAATTTTTTATAGAAAATATAACGATATGAATTTTTTCTAGAAAATTTTCGGTATAAAATTTTTAATAAACAATTTTTGCTATAAAACTTTTTCTAGAAAATTTTCGATTAAAAACTTTTATAGAAAATATTCGGTATAATATTTTTTTAAGAAAAATTTCGGTTTTGATATAATTTTTGATATAAAATTTTTTATACAAAATTTTTTATAGAAATTTTTAAAGAAACTAAAATATACAATTTTTTTATAGAAAATTTTCGGTATGAACATTTTTATAGAAAATTTTAGGTATAAAAACTTTTAAAGAAAATTTTCGGAATAAAATTTTTTATAGAAAATTTTCGGTATAAAATTTTTAAAAACAATTTTCGGTATAACATTTTTTATCGAAAATTTTAGGTACAAAAACTTTTATAGAACATTTTCGGTATAAAATTGTTTATAGTAAATTGTTGGTATTAATTTTTTAGAATATTTTTGATATTACAAATTTTTTTTTTAGATATTTTTAAAGAATATTTTTGATAAAACATTTAATATAGAAATTTCAATATTATTTTTTTTTACAAAATAAAAAATTTGTATCCAAAATTTAAATATATATTTTTTTTAAAAAAAGTTTTCGGTATTAATTTTTTATAGATAATTTCTAATAATTTTCGGCATCAAATTTTTTACAGAAAATTTTTCATATACATTTTTGATAGAAAATTTTGGGAAGATTAAACTGTAAAATTTTTGTATTTACTTTTATTCAGTCGATAGTGTAAGCATTTATCTTTGATTTACAAAGATAATTCGTAATTATTGTATTTGTAAAATAGGCAATAATGTGAGGTTTTTGTCTAAAAGTAGGGATTCTCCTTCTGGAAATGATGTCCAACCAACCAACCATCGAAACGCGTCGAGGAATTAGTTGTCCCACAAACATTTTTTGCTTTTATCTATAACATTTATGTATAAATGTAGTAGACTGGGATTAAGTGCTAATCATTTTTGATAAACATTTTTTTATTAACAATTTTTGTTATACATTTTTTTATAGAAAATTTTAAGTATCAAATTTTTTATAGAAAATTTTCGATATACAATTTTTTATTAAAAGTTTTCGGTATAAAATTTTAAGTACAAAATGTCGGTATAAAATTGTTTATAGAAAATGTTCGGTATAAAATTGTTTATAGAAAATTTTCAGTATAAAATTTTTAATAAAAAAATTATCGGTGTAAAATTTTTTATAGAAAATTTTCTGTATAAAATTTAATATAGAAAATTTTCTTTATAAAATTTTTTATAGAAAATTTTTGGTGTGTATAAAATTGTTCTTAATTTTCTTAAAAAAAATCTTTGATATAAACTTATTCAAAAAGAAGTGTATTTGCACTTATGTAAACAAAATTTTTCACAGAATTTTTTTGAGCAAAATATTTGTTTTTTGTAGAAAAAATAAATAAATAAATTTGTTATTAAAACTTGCATACAAGTATAGTTTTGCCAAAATTTCTTAAATTATTTTTCAGCCTTCAAATCTGTCTGAACCTTGTCTTTAGGCCCAAATCACAACTAAACTTGTGTAAATTTTTTATTATTTGCAAAAACAATGCAAAAAATTATAATATAAATATCATTTTGTAAATTAACCTAATTTTATTTTTTTATGTATACAAAATACATCTATGAAATTATAATCATATCATTCATTTTCAAAGTTTTTCCAACATGTTTTGTCCCCCAAAAGAAAAACTCCATAATAAATGTCATTTTGAAAAAGAGTAACATTTCTTCATTTCCTTCCAGTTTTGGTTATTAATTTAATGAATTTTTTCATTAGATTGTTTTCGAGAAACTAATGAGTTGATACTAATGCGCATAATAATTGTCATTTCACTTCATTTCTTCTTTTTTTCACTCACTCATTCATTTATTTCGATTTAGTTGGCGACGTGTCGTACAAATATGTTTTATGTATGACATTACGACAATACAATACCAACTGCTCAAATAGCAGTTGAAAGGCGAAGTTATAGTTGTTATTTGTTGTATTTGGATTAAGATTATTAGAATGAAGGTTAGAATTAACTAAATATATAGACATGACATCGTTTGGTGACAACTAAGTACACACACGCCCCATATTTTAACAGCCAAAAAATATGGATAAGCCTGATTATTGTTTTAGTAGTTTTTGTCTTCTACATACGGTCATGTTTGTTTGGGGAAAAGAAAGAAATTTAAAAGAATGTGTTCATTAAGGGGCATATGTGACAGATTATATCTTTTTATATAGAAATTTACTACACATACGAATTTTATACCGAAAATTTGTTATAAAAAATTTTGTACCGAATATTTTCTATATAAAAATTCTATACTGAAAATTTCTATATAAAATTTTTATACCGAACATTCTCTATATGAAATTTTTATGCCGAAAATTTTCTATATAAAAATTTTATATCAAAAATTTTCTTGTAAAATTTCTAAATCTAAAATTTTTTATATAAAATTTTTATACCGAACATTTTCTATATAAAATTTTTGTACCGAAAATTGTTTATATTAAATTTTTATTCAAAAAGAAAGAGTATTCGCATTTGATCCCAAATTTTTATTTTTCCATATAAAATTTTTATATAAAATTTTTATATCGAAAATTTTCTATATAAAATTTTTGTATCGAGAATTTTTTATAACAAATTCTTCATTGAAAATTTCCTTTACAAAATTATTATACCAAAAATTTTCTATATAAAATCTTTATATCAAAATTTTCTATATAAAAAAATGTTCTGTATAAAATTTTGATATCGAAAGTTTGCTATAAAATTTTATACAAATTTTTTGTATAAAGTTTTTATATCAAAAATTTTCTATACAAAAATTTTCTATATAAAATTTCTTTATAAAATTTTTATATCAAAAACTTTCTATATAAAAATTTTATACCAAAAATTTTCTTTTTAAAATTTTTATACGGAAAATTTTTTACATACAATTTTTAAAATGAAAATTTTCTATTTATTTTTTCTATTAATTTTTGATATAAAAACATTATTTTTATATCAAAAATTTTCTTTATAAGATTTTCATATCGAATATTTTCAATGTAAAATTTTTTTAAAAAGGTTTATCAAAAATTTTTTATCAAAAATTTTTCATACAAAATTTTTTAAACGAAATAGAAAATTTTCGTTGCAAAAATTTTATATAGAAAGTTTTCGGTATAAAAATTTCCTATATTAAATTTTCGATATAAACATTTTATATAAAAAAATTTTCTATATAAAATTTTTACATAAAAAATTTTTTGTTTAAAATTTTAATATCAAAAATATTTTATATAAAATTTTTATATCGAAAACTTTCTATAGAAAATTTTAATACCAAAAACTTTCTATTTAAAATTATTTTACCGAAAATTTTCTATATAAAATTTTTGCAACGAAAATTTTCTATGTAAAATTTTTATATCGAAAAATTTCTTTATATATTTTTTTCCGAAAAATTTCTGTATCAATTTTTTATACTGAAAATTTTCTATATAAAATGTTTTACCAAAAATGTCTTTATAAAATTTTTATACCAAAAATTTTCTATATAAAATTTTTATACCGAATTTTTTTTTATAAAATTTATGTACCCAAAATTTTCTATATAAAATTTTTATACCAAAAATTTTCTATATAAAATTTTTATATCCAAAATTTTCTATAAACAATTTTTATACCGAAAATTTTCTGTATAAAATTTGTATACCCAAAATTTTATATATAAAATTTATATATCCAAAATTTTCTACATACAATTTGTGTATTAAAAATTTTCTATAATTAATTTTTATATCAAAAATTATCTATATAAAATTTTTATATCGAAAATTTTCTATATACAATTTTTTATATTCAATTTTTATAGAAAAAGTTTTTAATATAAAATATTAATTTCGAAATTTTCTATATAAAAGTTTTATGTGGTTAAATTTTTATTTTTAAAACATGTCGAAAGCAAAATTTCATTTAAGAATATATTACTTTTATGACCTGGCCTTGGAGTATGAGCAATATTTATGAGTGCGTCATAAGGTCGTTTATATTACAAGTCAACTGGAAGAAATTTTTCTTTTGTTTCTTTAATAATTCTTTTTTTCTTTCGTTTCGACTGATTTAGAAATGACATGGCGCTCATTAAGATAATTGTTGGCAATTAACTAAATTGACACAACATTTGTTAAGTTCCACAGAAAGGCAAAAAAATAAGAATAAAGAAAAATTAAATACATAAAATATATAACAAGAAGTCATATTTTATAACAATTTCCCAAAGAAATGAAAATTTTCTATGAAAAACAAATTGAGATAGAAGACCAAAGAAAATAGTAACATACTAAAAACCAAAAGTAAATGCACTTGCAAAATTTGGCAAGGAGTTAAATACTTCTTTCTTGTCTAAGATAACACACAACAAATTCCTTTCATAAACACTCAGCCTTTAAATATTAATCACACATTAGACTATAACGAACGAACACACTTTAATTCATATTCATTTAAAATACAATTTATAATTACAATTAGCTTCTAGTGGTAGTTACCTCCTTTTGTGTCTTAAATGTCTAACGGAAAAATCATAAATTACGCGCTCCAAAAGACGTCTTCTTACAGCGACAATTATATACCAGAATTTCTATAGGTACAACTTTGTTGTCGTCTAATTGTCTATCTTTGGAGAAGAAGACGTTGGTTGCTGTTGTTTATTGTGTGTAAAAGGTGTTTTTAAGTACCAGACATGCGAGTACTAAATTCAGAATGCAATCCTTTTCTTTGAAATTTATTAAGGAAGATGCTAGATGTACCTGAATAGTATGTGTATCCGCCTACTAACTCTTGTTTTTGGTTGTTAAATTTTGCTAGTTGCCATTGCGGGAAAGGAAATGAATGTTACGTGGTATTTGCAAGAACATGAAACACTCACGGATGTTGCTGTAATTAATCAAAAGTAATTATAATAATTATTTACTAACAGCAGCAGCAGTCGTTAGATGTTGCACATACATTTATACATGTCCTTTAAAGCTAGTGTTAAAATTTATATAAACATTTTATGTATGTTCATGCAATTTATTTTAAAATATTTCATTTCAACGAAAAATTTTATGAGTTTGCCGAAAATTTATATAAAAAAAATTTAGTAAAGAAAAATTTTCAACAAACATCAAAATATTTTAAAGAAATATTTTTTATGAAAAAAATTGTACAATAGAAACATGATATGACAGTGGAATAGTTTGATTTCGTATCCTTTAAGAAAATAGAATTAACTGAAAAACATTTTCATTATAAATTTCGAAATGTATTTCAAATCAATGAATTTTATCTACGAATTTCATCAATGAATTTAATATGATTTTTGCTGATTAAGCTCCATCATGGTCCAGGGCTTATCATTGTTTTCCTGAATATATTGGTGTTAATTCGTTTAAAGACGAATTTCGTACAAGTCGTTTCAAATTGGTTGTTGTTAGGAGATCGGTTTACCGATCTTGTTCACCTAAATAAGTTCCAAGAAATGCTTAAAAATACCATCGCAGTGCTTTAGAACATCGTTGAAGGTGGCGAATCATGGATCGGTCTGACGGTAATGAACTGTTTTCTACGAATGGTACATAGGACCAGCAACTACTTTATAAAACAAAGATATTGCACTCCATACATTTTTTTCTGAAAAATTTGAAATTAAGAATACATTTCATGAGCAGGTGTGTATGCCTTACCTTGCTATATATTCTCTTTTTTATGGGACTTTTCAAATAGATTACGGCAAATTAAGTTTTTGAGACCATTCTCCCTAATAGTCAATTCTGAATGGTACACAGCCATTAGTTTGCCAGAAGTCTTTAGGGACACAAAAAAGTCTTTGGAGATATGAAAAAAGTAACCTCAAAAGTGAAAAAAGTAACCTCAAAAGCCACGATAAGTGAAAAAAGTAACCTCAAAAGCCGCGATAATTCTTTGAGGAATGTGGACAGACCTGCCAGATTTTCCGATTTATCGGCATTTTGGCGATTTTTGATCTAAAAAAATAGTAAAATCCGATATGCAGATTTTGGCTAGAAAATTGGCGATTTATATGTTGGAACTTACATAGTTAAAATTTGGGAACAAAATAAAAACTTTTAATAAAAAATTGTGGCATATTAATTTTTTCCATTTTCACATTTTCTTGTAATTGTTTCAATAGAAAAATTTTCTACATAATTTTTTTTTGTATAGAAAAATTTTCTACATAAAACTTTTCGTATGGAAGAATTTTGATTACAAAATTTTTTGTATAGAGGAATTTTCAATATAAAATTTTTTGTATAGAAAAGTCTTCAGTATGATTTTTTTCTTTTAGAAAAATGTGAAATTTGTTCTATAGAAAAATTTTCAATGAACATTTTTTTTTTAATATTTGGCTATATTGGTAAAATATTTTTCAAAATTCAAATTTTTTGCCGATTTCTGAAAATTCAATGATGCTCTGACTGTGGATAGTTTTTGTGAGTTCCAGAAATTCTGAGAAATTGGGGAATATTTTTAGTAATTCTGGGGTTTTGTTTAATTTTAATGAGCCAATGGCTTTATCAATTTCTGAGACATCGGGACACACAATTTTATAGAAAAACAGCTGTCACCTACATATTCTATATACAAACATCTGTCACACACTTTTTCTATAGAAAAGCAGCCTATGGTAAACTTTTTCTATAGAAAAACAGTCTGTCGCCCACTTTTTCTATAGAAAAACAGTCTGTCGCCCACTTTTTCTATAGAAAAACAGTCTATCGCCCACTTTTTCTATAGAAAAACAGTCTGTCGCCCACTTTTTCTATAGAAAAATAGTCTGTCTCCCACTTTTTGTATAGAAAAATAGTCTGTCGCCCACTATTTCTATAGAAAAACAGTCTGTCGCCCACTTTTTCTATAGAAAAACAGTCTGTCGCCCACTTTTTCTGAAGAAAAACAGTCTGGCGCCCACTTTTTCTATAAAAAAACAGCCTTTCGCGCACTTTTTCTACAGAAAAACAGTCTGTCGCCCACTTTTTCTGAAGAAAAACAGTCTGTCGCCCACTTTTTCTATAAAAAAAACAGTCTGTCGCCCACTTTTTCTATAAAAAAAACAGATTTTCGCGCACTTTTTCTACAGAAAAACTGTCTGTCTCCCACTTTTTCTATGGAAAATCAGCGTGTTGCCCATTTTTTCTATAGAAATACGACCTATCATCCATTTCTCTACACCATTTTTAATTGAAATTAAGAAATACTTAATTGAAATTGGGAATATTCAATTGAAATTGGGAAATTTTCAACTAACATTAAGAATTTTCAATTGAAATTGAGAAATTTTTGATTAAAATCTAGAACTCTCAATTGAAATTAAGAATTTTAATTAAAAATGAGAAATTTTTCATTAAAACTGAGAAAACCTTAAATTGAGGTTGGAATTTCAATTGAAAACCTCTCATTTTCAATTGGGCTTTTCCCAATTTCAACTTTATGTTTCTCTATTTAAATTAAAATTTCTGAATTTAAATTGAAAATTTCTCAATTTAGTTTGAAATTTTTTAATTACAAATGAAAGTGGTGTAGTACTATTGATATTGGTCGAAATTTAGTTATTTTTACTATAATATCTACTCTCAAAAGATGAGTTTCCAAACGTTAAGGAAAAATTTTGACATTCGGCTGACATCTTAAATTAGCGCTTGACTGAATTTAATTCTTAATTTATTATAATGAAATTGCAGCGATTTTCAATTGTTTTATAAATAAATGACGTATAAAGTACATTTGTACATATAATAACTTTCAGTTAAATCATTCATAAATTCATTTCATAATGATTTTTATTAAATTCGTACATATTCGCTGAAACACATACGACAAAAATCATCATTTTATTTCGTTATTAATAATTCATATGATTTTATTATATTTTCACCACCTTTAAATTTTCTCAAACTCTGCCAATCTTAAAATGAAAAATATTTGCACACTCCAACACCTCTTGACAACCCCTCATAATTCTACAGCCCATGAAAACAGAAAAAAATGACAAATGATCGCGTAAACCTTTTGCAAATCCAACCATGATTTTCTTATTCCAAAAAGGGCGTTTTATGTTAAATTGTGGCACTAATGTTTCTGTTGCTTGCTGTTTGTATATATATTTTTTGTATTCCATTTCAAATGTAACATCAAATGTTGCAAGCGGCAACATAAGGAGTAACGCAAGAGTAGGTCGTTAGTGAAGTCGTTAAGCGTTCGACATCGTAAATCTTAAGAGTCTGCAAGACTTTTCGGCTAAATAATGATAATGTTGTGACAATTTAAACGTTTACTTTTTGACGGGGAAATAAAACTCTCATGTATCTAAAACTTTACCTAAGAGAACGTTTGTAAATGCCATGAATAAAATTAAAGCTTAACATTAAATGATGTAACAAATAGCTAGAAAAAATGTTCAAGATAAGTTTTTCAAAAATGAATTTTATTCAATATAAAAGTCAAAGATACAGGTAATTTTAAATTAATATAATTCAATTTATTATATTGATCCTTTTTCTAAGGATTGCTTGTGTAAGAGTTCTCCCACACCCTCTCCTTTATTATCAGTGGACCCAAGCTTTTGTGTAAAATTGCTAATTAAATAAATGAAACGAAGCATTAATTTTTAATACACATGCTCACCGCATGCCGACCATCACCAGGAAATCCAACAAATTACTTTTATGCTGTTTTTTTTTTGTAAAACGAACTTGATGATGGAGCACTTGTTAACAACTAAATTAAATGTTCCCAGCCAAAGTTACAATGATTGTGGCCAAAACGTAAAATTATTCTGGAATTATTGTTTAACTCAGTTGTAAAAATTTTATTTATCATAATAAAAGAACCACATTGTGGTTCGCCTCTCCACGTAAATTCTGGACCATAATATCCTTCCTCTTCATAAAGTCATTATAAATACAGAAGTAAATGGACGGACATTGGCTATTGTTGCTGATAAAAACAATAATGATTGGCCCTTGATTGTTTAAAATCAATTAAGTGTTAATAATGTGGAGTTGAGAAGCATAGGCAGTAGGTAATGTGGAATAAGTTAGGAAGACAAAGTTTGGGATTAGGTAAACCAACTTATTACCAATTTGACTGGAAATAAGTATTTTTACTTAAAACAACTTCATTGTTTTACCCCTAATTTTTAAATCTTAGCTTATGCAATGATTTACTCCAGCTAAAGACTCTACAATATGAAGATGTTGCACTTTCATACATTGATTTGCTGTATAGTCGTTTTGAAAAGTCCCATAAAAAAAGAGTGTATACCGCATTTATTCTAATTCGAAAACAACTAATGACAGAAAGATAAGGCACACACACGTGCTCATGAAATCGACATTTATGACATTAATAAATAGATGTAATATTTACATCCCGACTATTTTGTTATTTTTTGAAAATTTTTTTATCAAAAATTTTTCTATAGAAAATTTTTATCAAAAATCTTTCTATAAAAATTTTTTTATAAAAATTTTGCTACAGAACATTTTTTTCATATAATTTTTTTTTATCAAATTTTCTATAGACATTTTTTCTATCAAAAATTTTTTTATTCAGAATTTTTCTATGAACATTTTTTATTTTGAATAAATTCTATAGAAAATTTTTCTAAAGAAAAATATTTCTATCTATATATATAGAAAAATATTTCATTCAAAAAATTTTGTACAGAAAAATGGTTTTTTGAGAAAATTTTTGGATACAAATTTGGATACAATTTTTATCAAAAAAATTGTATTATTAAAAATTCTTCAATAAAAAAATGTTTGTTTCGAGAATATAAAAAAAAGAAGTTAGAAAGTGCTACAGTCGATCAAGCCCGACCATACGATACCCTTCACCACTAAAGTCAAAGGTGTTTTTTTCTGTATAATGACAAATATTTGCTAAATTTTGCCATCACACAAAAAGTTTCTTAAAATTTATATATTTAAGCTGTTTCCGTCATTTGGACTTATATGTGAGCTAGGGTCATATGTGGGCCGATTATCTCAAAATTTGGAAATACTGGAGGAATAGTGAATAGGCGAATAATAAAAGTTGTCGAATTTGGGTGATGATGATGAAATCCAAATGCCATTGTTTGGTGTTGAGTTCGGTCTGCCGGGGTCATTAGTGAACTCGATAATGAGTGCGTGTGATTTGTCCCCGTTAAACTGGTTAAGTAGCGATAGCAAACGATAAGTAGATATAGCAGACATTTAAACTGCATATGTTATATTCCACACATTGTAACTTTCAATAGGTCTCTCAAATGAATAAAAAAATATATTAGAATATTATAAACAATTCTTTGCTCATCAAATGTTCCTTTCTTTATCCTTTATGTCAACACTTCTGGAAGTTTGAATTAATTTGAAAGCCATTCTGTATAAAATTAATAAAAAATTAAAGTCATTTTAATAAAAATCTTTTATTAAAATCATTTTCGAACATTAAAACCACCGAATTCATTGTATGTAATTTAAAACCTTTTAATAAAGAAAATAAAATTAATGAATCAGTTTATGCTTTAAAAATTTATTAGAGATACGATTACTCTTAGAGTCTTATTTGTGGGCCTAGAAAGTACTTTCACTGCGAGTACTTAGTTACACCATAAATGTTTTGGCTATAAAATTTATTTTTTATTATTATTCAGTATGTGCCTTTAATTTGCTTCAGCAATATTTATGAATCCTTGTAAGTAACACTTGCAAGGATTCATAAATTTATGCTAAAATTTATAACTAGAAGTCAGTCTGTTTGTCTGCGTGTTTATTAATGTATGTATTTGTATTTGCTACCAAGATGCCTTTAGATTTTATTAAGGAGTATGAATTTTCTGTCGAACTCATTTGCATATTATTTTTTTTTCATAAGCTGCTTCCAAAAAAAAAAAAAAAGAAAACATAATTTCTTAAGCTTCTTCCTTGCTTTATGCCAAGGACTTCATTTATTACTTCTTGTATTAGTAACTGACTGCGTATAAGTAGAATCAGAAGCATTATTTTGGTATAAACATGCATTTGAATGGTTTTTAGAGCTGCTTTTATCCCGTCTGGTTTAAGTTTATTTTTCGTTTTGGTTTGGCTTTTCCTCTCATACATTTTCATGAGCGCATTTTCCTTATTTTTTTCTTTTTTGGTTTTATTAATTTTATTACGCGCTTTAATTTGAAAAAATAAATTCGCCATTATTGTGGGCTGGAAAGGAAGTGTATGTGTTTCCCATACAGCAGCCATTTACATCGGTTCATAATATTTGTTTTGGCTTTTATTATTTTATAGACTTTTTTCGTTGCGGTTCATCTTCTTCTGTCCTCGTTCTTTCATTTCAATTGCAGATTAAGCTGTTCTTGTTCGCTCTTTCGTTTATTCATTCATTTTGGTATTTTCCTTTTAAAATTTCCATATCCAAAGGCTGGGCTGGTTTTGCTAAAGCCATTTGCATAAATTACCACAATTGGCGTCATTGTTATTGTTTGTTCGCTTGTTGGCGGTATTTATGCCGCGTCTTGATTCAGTCTTCCCTTAATTCGGAGAGTTGTGGCCCATGTCTTCAAAGTGTTGAAACAAGTTGTTGCTTGTCTTTGCTCTAAGAGATTTGCGGTTTTTTTCTTCTTTGAGGATTTGGAATTTAGAATCTGCTGTTGGTATGTATATTATTTTTTTTTTAAGGAAAATATTGCTTTTTAAATAAGATTTCCTTGATGGACTAGTCCTTTAATTTGTTTTATTTAAATAAATATTTGTTTTTTTAGATACTAATTTACATAAAGTTATAAAAATATTATTTAATACTAATTCGGCTAAAATGTTCTTTAGTACGAGGTTTGTATTGAAGTAAACATGAAATATGATTTGTACGTCTTTTAAATATTTTTTTTAACATATCCATTTTTTATACCTATAACTCTTAAACAGTTTCCGCAATTTTAGTCTAGACTTCTATAAAAGCGTCCGTTTTTCTAATTTAAAGATTAAATTATTTATTGAAGACAAATGTGGTCAATTATGTATCTTGTATCGATAATATCTCAAAAATGATATCTTCAATTTTCATTATTCTTCTCACAAAGAATAAAGAAATAGTGAGGCTATTGGGAGATCGCTAAATACTACACGTTTTGTAAAAAAAGTACATTATTTCAGTACAAATTGAAACATTTTTTTAAGTAAAAAGTATAATAAGAGGTTGTGGGTTCGAATCCGGGCTCAGGTTCATATCATAAATTTTTATTTTTAATAATTTTTATGATTTTAAGATTAGATTAATAATTTTAGAAATACTGAAAAAACTATGTGACACTTAGTAGTGTGGAATGCTGCATTTTCTGTCCCGCTACGGACTTCATCAACACACTGTGTCACCAAATGTTAGATGCCAGTAGTTAAGGTCATATATTTAACTAAATTCTTAAGCTAAATGGAAAACGAGAATTATGTTAACACTCATTTCTATTTCAAATATGACCATATGATCGATTCAGTTAGACGAACTTATCCACCACTTATCTAAAAAATATAATCTTTTTGAACCCAGCAAAACTTTGGTAAGTACTTACTTGTAATTCAAACGTTAACTTGAACATAAATGACAGGTTTCAAATCCTACCAAATTTCCTCCATAGGGTGTGAAGGGCTTAAAAATTTTTATATTATCTTGTAATTATTATGCTGTGCTAGTTAAAAAAGCCGATAAAAGGGAGACCTAGTGGTTAAAAATGCGAGTGCGAGTACCGTTTTTTTTTATAGTCTAGCTGTTTTCGAGGTATAGCGTTATAAAATAAATATTCGCGTAACTCAAAAACTGTTTATTTTCTTAAACTAAATAAACAAATCGAAATTCGGCAACGAAATTATCCTTTTAAATTATCATTTTTAATAATAACTGAATCATGGAATTTTAAATGAATTTTTGAAAATGGAAATTTTTTTGATTTTTTAAGAAAAATATTTTTTTGTAAACAAAAAAATTTATTTCCAAAACGATTGCTCGGATTAAAAAAATAACACACTGATACATTTTGAGGAAAAAGAAATACTGTTTTAAGGAAACCTATATCAAACGATAGGCCTTATTGAGTGTATCAGTTTGTCATTTTTAGAAATTTCGATATACCCTCAAAATCGAAAGTTATCGATAAAAAACGATTTTTTTTGGTCTTCTCGAACAAAAATAGGCCTAGCTAAGTCATTTGTTTAGCGATTTGAAATTTTAACACGGTTTGAGACAGACAAGACATCAGGCTTTCTTCTTGTTAAAAAAGATTTTTTATTTCATCCAATTATCACAAAAATATTTTCAAACAAATTGAATTTTTTTTTTTTTTTCGATTTTTTCACATTGGGACGCCGTTTTCCGCAGTATTTTGTTAGGAATGCCAAACTTTTTTATATTTACTTGAAAAGTGCATTAAATATTTTGTGAACCTAAATTATTTAAATTTAAATTAACAGCGAATTAAAAAAAATATAAGTTTTTTTTTGTAAAAGGGCCAGTTTAATTAACGTACTTTATACGTATAAGTACTTATATTTATACGCACTTATGAATGAAGTTAAAAAGGGATAGAAACAAAGAAGTACGACATAATGTCCAAACTCTATTTATGCCTCTATTATATTCAGGTGGTAAATGAATTCCTTGAATCTTATGCTGAAATGGAGTGCCGGATGTCAATAAAAATTCATTTCCTGCACGCCCATTTGGATTTTTTTCCAGAAAATCTTGGAAAACTCAGTGATGAGCAAAGTGAAAGATTCCACAAAGAAATTTTAACTATTGAAAAACGATATCAGGGGAAAAGCCCAATAAAATTGCTAGCACATTACTGCTGGTCACTCAAACGTGAAACGAGTGACAGTGTATATAGCCGTTAAAGATAAAAGAAGCATTTTTAGTTAACTTCTTAAGTCACTTTTTTCGAATTTCAAGGAGTGCCGGCCAGAAAAATGTGCAATTTTTCGGTTTTTGCAAATTTTGACCTATAAGCTTAACTTTTTGACAAAATCTGAACGTTAATTTGTAATTTAGACCCAATTTGCTTTCCATCAACAAATATCATAAAATCAAATAGATGTCTTCAAGGACCCAAAATTTCTATGAAAATTTCCGATAACTCAAAAAATCCTTAGCCGATTTATACGCTACTTACGTAGATAGAAAGCTAATTGAGTCTACATTATGAATTAATATTTACACTTTGTTAAAATGTTTACTAAAAAAGTTAAATTTTGCAAGAACTAAAAAATTGGCCATATTTTTTCTTATGAACGCAATTTTCAACTTCATGGCCTGGGCGTCACGTGATAACGTAGTCCGATTTGGCTTAAATTTTGTTATTTGAAGTTTCTCACCGAATGCCATAATAATCCGACCGCCATTTCTCTACTTTCGAAAAAAGTTGAAAAAACACTCTAACGTAGTATTGTATAGAAAACAAACAATACTGAATTCACCTTTTTTACTAAAATTGTTATATCTCTGTTAATATGTTTCCGATTTTAATTAAAGTACTCTTGTTTAACAAAATGGTAACCATGATTATTTTTTTTAGTCAAAATATATTAGGTCTTCTGATAAATTTTACGAAAAAAAAACTTCCGAAGTTGAAAAAATCGAAAAAAAAAATAAAATTTTAACTTCAGCGGAAAATATTTTTGTGATAAATTGGTCATGTTAAAAAAAGGTCTTTACAAAGTGAAAGCCTATTTTGTTTTCTGTCGAAACACATTTTAAAATTTAAAATCGATGTAAAAATGACTCAGTTAAGCCTTCTTTTCTCCGCTAAGTCCAAAAAAATCGTTTTTTATCGATAACTTTCGATTTTGAGGGTATATCGAAAATTTTAAAAATGGTAAAATGATCTTCTAACCGAGTCCTACTGGTTAAGCTTGGTTTCGTTACGAGTGTATTTTCACTGTATCAGAGTGTAATTAGTGCTTCTGAAAGATAATTTTGTTGTCGAATTTCGGTTTGTTTTTTTGGTTTAAGAAAAAAAAATAGTTTTCGAGTTACGCGAATATTAATTGCGTAACCTCCACCGTTTTTTTTTATAACGCTATATCTCGAAAACTAGATTTAACCTAAATAATGGTATCTTTACCTCCTTTTTGTCGGTAAAAATCAAGTATTATTAGAGTAAGTTCTTACTTGTAATACAAATACTACCCAGCCTGGGTGAAAAAGGGTATAATGGGCCTTTTAGGGAATAAATATTGAATTTTTTGTTTCCTTCGAAAATTCTTTCTAATTATATTTCTCAAAAGTATATTCAATATGTTTGTTTTTTAGGGAAATTCGTATATCACCGAGATAACGTATAAAACCTACATTTTGCTACTTTTATGATAATTTTAAAAAAATTTAGATGGTAAAAACTATATTTTTGTACTTTCACGAGTCATTGGCACATTATCGCTTAGAAAAGAGGTATTTGGTACTTTTTACTTTTTTAATTTTGACTATAAAGGGATAAAACAAAGTTAGTACATTAACAGTACCTTATTCTTCTATTTTTATATCTTTGGTACCAAATCGTATATTTTTAAAAAGTCATTTTCTTGCATTTATATCGAACTTATTGTATTTGTGGTATGGGGGTCAAAATTTCTCAAAAAAATCCAAGTTGCAATTAGGTATTCCGATTTCTTTGAAACTTGGTGAAAGTTTAGTGTTAGGTATGAGTAATTTTTGTGACAAAGGATTTTTAAATTTTGAGATAACTTAATTTTTTAAATTTAATATCTCTGAGACATTTTAATCAATTTTGCTCAAATTTACAGAACTTTTAGATAATTTGTGTGTGTTTTAAATTAAATTAAGTCCAAAAATTTATTTTCCAAATTTGACCGAAAAAAAAGTCAAAAAATTTTTTATTTCATTTTTTCACTCATAAGTATCTCATAATAATTTTATGTCTTTTCACGAAAAAATTAAAAAAAAGTTGATGGAGACTTTAAAATTAACAGAGATATTCCATTTTTAAGCCTGCGACGCGCAGCACTGGCGCAGCGTGACGGTCTCATGAAGACATTTTTGGGTTTCGTTGAATAGTGATTTGAAGAAAGCTTTCGCTTTATATAATTTATTATAACTCGTGACAAAAGACGAGTATGAGTTAAAAATGGAATATCTCCGTCAATTTTAAAGTCTCCATCAATTTTTTTTTTAATTTTTTCGTGAAAAGACAAGGAATCATAAAATCTCAAATTTAGTGCCCTGTGGTTCCCAGAATTTTGAAAATTTTCAAAAATCCTTTGGCACAAAAATTACTCATACCTAACACTAAACTTTTATCAAGTTTCAAAGAAATCGAAATTCCTAATTGCAACTTTGATTTTTTTGAGAAATTTTGACCCATGGGTGATGTAGGGGATGTTGGATATCAAGCAACGGTTCTGGTTGGTCTTAACTTGGTAAGTAAAGAATTATCTTGGTTATCCTTTATCTCAACTGTGGACATGGATCTCCTCGCGGTATTACCCGGGGAACTACGTTAACCCGTTAATTAAAAGATCTAATATATGCCACGAGTTCTCGAGTATGGGTTAGGACGTCGTTCTCCAAGATAAAACAATTACAATGAAAAAGCTAAAATTATAATAAAAATTGACGTTCGAAACTTCGATAAAAATACCAAGTAATTGGAGAATATGCGCACAAGATCGATAGATATAGACCATTTAAGTAGGTTTCACACATATAACGTTTACCTGATCAGTTTTTCTTCAAATTTCTTTTAAATTTCCATTTACGTTCACGCGCAAACATTTTCTTCACCTTTTTTATTTTTTAAATTGGTTAATTAATAATTTTGGGACATAAAACATTTAATTAAAAAGTTTTACTGTAGTGTATTGCACAAAGATCCTAATTTATTACAATTATTTATTATTGTAATAAATAGGTTTTTGATAAAACCAAAAAATGTTTGTGGGGAAACTTTTCCTCGACGCATTTCGACGGTTGGCTGGCCATTTCTTCAGGAGGATTTTCCCTAATTCTAGAGTCTAGGTTTCCCCACTAACCTTTTTTTGTTTGCTTTATGTTGATAATTGTTGGGCACAATAATTCTCATTTTTATTTTATTTTCCTAAAATTTCATACAAATTTTCCAAGTTTTCCTAAACTTAATGGTACACTCAGGTTTATATCAATTTTAATACTGTCAGCTTTTTCTCATATAAACTCAAGATCTGATGAGCAAAACCTGACTAGTTTAAACGTGGAATAAGATCCCATAAAACAAAAAATGATATCTCATTCTTCCGTCATAACTAAAATTTTATATCAGAAACGTTTTTTGTTAATTTTTTATGAATTTGATAAGTATAAAAAACTGATCTATTTTACCAATTTCCCAACTACAGGTTAGACTATTTCCCTTTTTCATTCCTTAAAATATGATCTCATTTTCAGGGTCATAACAAATTATTGATAATATCTAGCTAACATCAAAAAATTGTGAAACAATTTAAATTTTATTATTTCCCCAAACAAATTTCCTTTTTCCCACTTTAATATCAGTTTTGCAAAATTTTAAAGTCATTGTCCTTAACTTTTTTTTATATCTTTTCAAGTATCAAACAAATAATAAAAAAATTAGAAATTATTTAAAAAAAAAGTTAATTTACTAACAAACTTTGTTTTTTGTTGGGAACATTTCATACTTTTCTTATGACCTTGACTTTGAATATTTATTCTGTCACGCCAAATTATCGCTTCCTCTACAAATACATTGAAACGGCAACTTTTCATATCCTGCCACAAAACAGGTCGTCGCTCGCCATTTTCTGCTTAAAGAGAAAGAGAGTACACAGTAGCTATATTCTACTCACTAACTGAATTCTTTTGCTCGCATAAGCCAACAAAACTTTAAATGATCTAAAAGTTTTAACAATTTACAAAAATTTCCTTACCATTTTTGTTGGTTTCATTTCGTTTCTCGATGTTTGTGTTTTTTTTTTCTTTTTTGGCTTGAACAAAATAAAACAAACCCCTTCTTTTCTAAGAAAGTTGATGCGTTTTTTTTTATTTGTTTTCTCCCAGAACATAACAAAAACCAAAAAAAGGAACAAAAAAATCGTCTAAAAGTGGGGAATAAAGTTATTAAAACTGTGAGTTTTCTAACAAAAGTTTATTGCAAATTAAAGCCAACAAACTCTCGTGTCTAAACTTGTGCGACTCTAACTCAAACCAAATACAACTTAAACTCATCGTAGAAAAGTAAAGCAGAAACAGAAGCCAACAACTAATAATAAAAAAAGGCGAGTAAGCACGAGTTTTCATTAAAATATAAAGAAAAAAGTCCCAAACATTTTGTATCAACTTTTCATCAAAGTCAAAACAAAAGTTTTTTTATTTTTTAATTTTTGTTCAAAATTTTTTTTTGGTTTTATTTTGAATTTTTATATGTCTGCTGAGTGTCTCGTCGCATGCGTATGTTTAAAGAAAAACTTACGCATTTTGTTGCAAGGTTTTTTTAATATAAGCAATAACGAATAAAAAATCAGTTATTGGGAAACTTTGTAAAAAAATTGATTTGTAATAAATGAACATTTTTTATAAAAAATGTAAGAAACTTTTTAGTTTAAAAAAATATTCATCTGAAAAAATTTGTATATGAAAATTTTTCATTTAAAGGGTTTTATATGAACAAATTTTGTTTATTTTACATTATTACATTAAAAAGTTGTATATGCAAATTTGCATATCGTCAGCTTTATATACAAACCTGCTAACTCTTACTTACTTACTTAAATGGCCTATAGTTACAACCTGTTTAGGTCAAAGGTTGGTTTTTTCAGCGAAGTTTTGGATGCCCTCTTCTACGAGTTCCCTCAGGATCATTATCGAACACTTTTCATGTATTTTCATCCATTCGTACATGTCCTAGCCAACGCAGCCGCTGTTGTCTAATGTGTTTCACTATGTCTATGTCAGCTTATAACTCATACAGCTCATGGTTCATTTGACATCCAATGAACATAATAACTTTTAAGCTACTAAGTGGATTGTAGCGCAATATGCAGAAATTGGCCAATGGGTAGTTAGAGTTTTAGACCAATTTTTAAAAACATGTATATTTTTAGCAATACACTGAGCCAAAGTTGAGCACCATTGTATGTAAAACCTATTGGTCCATATAACTTTCGTATATATAAACCTATCGAAAAGTTTTTTACACATTCGACACATTTTACACATGCTTACTGTACTACGCTATCTCTAATAGTTTAAGAGATATTTAACGGAATGTCGCGTACAATTATCTAAACCTAAGGGCTCAATATGAAAAAAATTTTATATTGAAAAAATTTTTATATTGAAAAAATTTTTTTAGATTTTTTTTTTAAACATAACCATATATTTATATAAAAAGACTTTTTGTAAAATTAATTAAAAAATGTATTTGTATGAAAAAAGACCTAAATCCAATTTTTAGTTTTGAAAAAAAAAATTTTGATGTATCCCGTTTAAAAAAAATTGCTTTAAAGATAATGAAAAGTACCAAAATTTGCTACAAACTTTAAAATCTGTACTAAATTAAGAGTATAAAGAATTCAAATTTTTGCCTTAAAAATGTCCAAACTATTTTCATATAAACTTTCTACATTCATTATTTCAAAAATACAGAAATTTTTTTATTCAAAAAAGATTATTAGAGTACGGGTACCGCTTTTTTAGGTTAGCTCTAGTTTTTGAGATATAGCGCTATAAAAAATGGGGAAGGCTGCTCAATAGATATTCGCGTAAATGGAAAACTGTTTATTTTCTTGAACTGAATAAACAAATCTAAATTCGGCAACAAAATTATCTTTTTATTATCATATTAATGATAACTCTAAGTGGATCATGGAATTTTAAATGAATTTTTGAAAATGGAAATTTTTGTGATTGTTCAAAAAAAAAAAAAAATTTTGCAAACAAAAACTTTATTTCCAAAACTACGAAAAAAAAAATAATTAGTGTTTCTGAAAGATAATTTTGTTGCCGAATTTTGATTTCTTTATTTAGCTCAAGAAAATAAACAGTTTTCGAGTTAATTGCGCAACCTTCTCTTTTTTTTATAACCCTATATCTCGAAAATTAGATTTAAAATAAAAAACGGTTAGCACCATTGAATTCAACGTACTAGATTTATCTTCACTCAGAAGGTCTCTCTTTTGTCCGTAAAAAAAGTTGCCAAAATCAAGCACAGTGCTATTAAGTACTTACTTGTAATTCAAATCCTACCCAGCCATGGTGAAAAAGGATATAAAGAAAATTATTTTTAATTATATTTCTCAAAAGTATATTTAATATATTTTTCTTTTGGGAAATTCGGCCCAATCGCAGATTGCCTAAACAACATTTAAACCTATATTTTGCTACTTTTATGATATTTTTTAAAAAGTTGTATACTATTAGATGGTAAAAACTGTATTTTTGTAATTTGTACTTTTATTTAAAATACAGGTTTTTATAGAAAAAGTTAATTTAGTATTCTTTTCGCTTTATACACTTAGTCCAACGATTATCCAATTTTTGTTATCCCTTCCGAAAAATATGGTTCGTAAGGTCTTCAAATGTTTGAGATGATTTCTTCGTTGAATATGTCAGCATAGAGGGTGCCGTAGCATAGTTGATTAGTGCGTCGACTATTAAGCTTAACATATCATATTCAGCCTGGGATCGATCTCAACATCAATTTCTGTAAATATTTATTTCTATTAAGATTATTAATAACACGCCGTCGATGCAAAAGAAATAAAATTGTCTGCCTTTCTTTGGGGCTTCCGTTGTGTTGTGATGGGTTCCTATTGCTGCTGAACCACACAAATATTGAAACGAAATTGTAAATAAGGAATATGGGATACTTGGTGTCTCCAATCTTTATTTCTTTGAATCCACGATCGACTTAAATTACATCGTCAGAACAAGGTTTAATTAACCTTACGTATATTTTCGGCAGTTGTTGTTCCTAATGTAGGTTTCAACATTGAGAACAACCTATGATATCTAACCAAAAGTAGCGCACCCATCTATTTTTATCACTTTGCAGTTTGTACACACATTTACCGGCTTTTTAGTCTCAACAAATATAAATAAATATTATTTTGTATTTTCATCGCCAGCAACAGATTTATAAAAGTTTGTTTTCAACATTTAATTGCCAAACAAAATAACTTTTTGTTATAAATTTCTACATTATTTTTTTTCATCCAGAGCGAGAGTTGATAAGTTTTCCCTAAATTAAAAAAAAAGTTTCTTCGTCTTTGGTGCGTATGCGCAAGTGGCGCAGTTTGGTTTTAACTTTAGGTTTGGCCTAGTTTTGGCATTTAACAGGAGCAGCAGCAACAAATTTTTAATATTCGACTCGTCCGTCTCGTCGCAAAACTTTTTGACTTTATTTTTGTTTTTAATTTAATTTTAGTTGTTGTTTTCTTATTGTTTTTGGGTTTTTATGGGCTTATCTTTCTCACTCAATCTCTTTTTCTCTCTTTTTAACTATTGTATATTGCTCTCAGTTTAGTTGAGTTTTTTTTAAATAAAAAACTTTTGTTTTATTTGAAAAAGTTTATTTAATGGGTTTTTAACCGGAAGAACTTTTTAACAGGAACATAATTTAACTGAAAATATAACAACAACAAAAAAAAAACAATGAAAATGTTTTAGCAAAAGGAAAATCAATATTATGCGTAAATTTTTAACTTTAATAAATCAGAAAAATCTATTAAAAATTTAAAGAAAACTCACTTTAAGTTTTAAGGAAGAATTTAATAATTACCAAGAAAACTTTGAGAACATTGTCAGATAATGTTTCAGGATATTAAGAAAATTAGATTTATTTTTTTATGGCTCCTATTAAAAAAGCATTTATTTTTAGCCTCCTCTAAGTATGTGCCTCATCCTTCATAAATATTCCAAAAATTTAGATTAATTTAATGAGGTTATAAAGTACTCACTCATATTTCTAATTCGCCTAGTGTTTGGTATTACACACATCCTGCCGAGAAGAGATTTATGTTTTTATATCCTTGGAATATCTATAAGAGTATTTTTATTTACATTTTTATTATCATTTATTATCATACGAACTCTTCGTACATATGAGTAGAGGGAGTGTAAAGAGTCCTTTTTAAGGATGTTTATTTCTTTTTCAAAGAAGGGTGTCTTTGCGCTATTTATGTTTATTTATTTTCCTACAAAAATAATAATTTTATGGCGTAACCAAAAATATTATGATTATTGATACATCCATAAATATTATAAACTATTGTGTTATATTATTGTTATTCCTATTTGTTCATTTGTATACTTTTTATGTAGCTGCTGCTGTTGCTGGTTGTTGCAAAACGGTCCCTTTCTGAATTTATTTGTATTCATTGATGTCATCACACTGTAAATGTTACAGTGGGTAATATGTAAAAGTTTTATTAATTATAAAATTAAACTCCTTAGTTTTTAGACGGACTATTGTGCTTTAGAAGGAAACAACTTCTAACTTTGATGTTCAATAGCATCTAGTTAAGAATCGCTGGAGTTAATCCTGGAGCCTCACTTTCTTGTCCACTATTATAATGAGATTTCTTTTGACAGTTTAAAGAGAAATTATAGCCAAATCTAAAATAATGGCTAATTTTATTCTTAAGCTATTCAGATAACCCGGACCGGACATTATCTTAACTGAACTACATCTGCTTTATTGACCTTACATACACCCCTTGTCTTTATTCCCAAAGCTTTTAAATCTTCTCGTGCCCAAAGATTGGAGGTTGGATATTAGTATTAGTAAGCTTGTGTACGATCTTCTAATAAAGAGTTGTATTGGAGTCGAATTAGTGATTTACGAAAATTTTCTCTAGAAATAATTTTTATCGAAACTTTTTCTCTAGAAAAATATTTTTATCGAAACTTTTTCTCTAAAAAAATTTTCTACAGAAAAATATTTTTATCGAAAACTTTTCTTTAGAAATATATTTAATTGAAAATTTTTCTTTAGAATAAAATTTTTATCGAAAATTTTTTTATAGAAAAATATTTTTTGAAAAATTTTTTATAGAAAAATATTTTTATCGAAAATTTTTCTATAGAAAAATATTTTTCTCGAAAATTTTTTTATAGAAAAATATTTTTATCGACAATTTTTCTATAGAAAAATATTTTTTATCGAAAATTTTTCTTTAGAAAAATATTTTTATCGAAAATTTTTCTATAGAAAAATATTTTTATCGAAAATTTTTCTGTAGAAAAATATTTTTTTGTCAAAAATTTTTCTATAGAAATAACATTTTTATCGAAAATTTTTCTATAGAAAAATATTTTGATCGAAAATTTGTCTATAGAAAAATATTTTAATCGAAATTTTTTCTATTGAAAAATATTTTTTTCGAAAATTTTCAATAGAAAAATATTTTTATCGAAAATTTTTCTGTAGAGAAATATTTTTATCGAAAATTTTTCTATAGAAAAATATTTTTATCAAAAATTTTCAATAGCAAAATATTTTTATTAAAATTTTTTCTAAAGAAAATATTTTTATCGAAAATTTTTCTATAGAAAAATATTTTTATCGAAAATTTTTCTATGGAAAAATGTTTTTATCGAAAATTTTTCTATAGAAAAATAATTTTATCGAAAATTTTTCTATAGAAAAATATTTTTATCGAAAATTTTTCTATAGAAAAATATTTTTATCGAAAATTTTTCTATAGAAAAATATTTTTATCGAAAATTTTTCTATAGAAAAATATTTTTATCGAAAATTTTTCTATAGAAAAATATTTTTATCGAAAATTTTTCTATGGAAAAATATTTTTATCGAAAATTTTTCTATGGAAAAATATTTTTATCGAAAATTTTTCTATAGAAAAATATTTTTATCGAAAATTTTTCTATAGAAAAATATTTTTATCGAAAATTTTTCTATAGAAAAATATTTTTATCGAAAATTTTTCTATAGAAAAATATTTTTATCGAAAATTTTTCTATAGGAAAATATTTTTATCGAAAATTTTTATATAGAAAAATATTTTTTTTCGAATAATTTTCAATAGAAAAATATTTTTATTGAAAATTTTTCTATAATTTTTATTCGAAAAATTTTCTGTAGAAAAATATTTTTGTCGAAAATTTTTCTATAGAAAAATGTTTTCATCGAAAATTTTTTTATAGAAAAACTTTTTTATCAAAATTTTTTCTATAGAAAAAATTTTTTATCGAAAATTTTTCTGTAGAACATATTTTTATCGAAAATGTTTCCATAGAAAATATTTTTTATCGAAAATTTTTGGATAGAAATATATTTTTATCGAAAATTTTTCTATAGAAAAATATATTTACCAAACATTTTTCTGTAGAAAAATATTTTTATCCAAAATTTTTTTATAGAAAAATATTTTTATCGAATATTTTTCTACAGAAAAATATTTTTATCGAAACTTTTTCTATAGAAAAATATTTTTATCGAAATTTTTTTTTATAGAAAAATATTTTTATTGAAAATTTTTCTATACAAAAAAAATTTTATTGAAAAATTTTCTATAGAAAAAAAATGTATTCGAAAATTTTTCTATAGAAAAATATTTTTATTGAAAATTTTTCTATAGAAAAATATTATTATCGAAAAATTTTCTATTGAAAACTTAATTTGTAATATCTTATTTTATAACATAAATTTTTTCATATTTATTTTTATAATTATCCTAACTTCTTTCATCTTTGTCCCACTGTTATTCAATAGTTTTTCTCAAATAAGCCTAAAAGTCTGCAATATTTAGTAATAAAAATTCCCATAATATTACCAGACCCCAAATCAAACAATTTTATCACTCTACTATATACTCTGCCAGTTCAACTAACGGCTCCAAATTTGCAATGCTCTTACACTATCATTACAACTACATAAGCCGCAACAACTACACACGCACACTCCAGTCAAATATCCTTTGAAAATTAAAGGAATTTTTTAGAAAAACTGAAATTACTTGTACAAATCACCCACATCTATTTACGACCATTTCAACGATTTCTCTATTTACTCACATGTTATAGAATACGAAGCAAAAACTATTACAGAAGATTCAAGATAATGTCAATAAAATTCACAAACAATAGAAAAGGCCAAAGAGATTTCGAAATGATACACAAAGAGGCAGGGCAAAGCAGCAACCACCAGCAGCAGGGGCCAGTAGTGGATGTAGTGGCTTAGACAAAAAAGTATTAAATACGATTGTAAATAAATATTTGAACAAAATACTTTTGTCTTTTAGCCAATATAATATTTCATCAGATAGATAAAAAAGCATTTCTATTGGGATATTTTAAAACATGTGAGGAAGCTTGTTTAAATAGTTGCCCATCGTCATCATTATTCAAGGAGTGAGTGATAACTAAATATTAGTTTTACATTAGTAGTCGAAATAATACATGAGTTGTTACAAATTTTTTTGATTTTAAATTTTACAAAAAAGGGATTTTATGTTGACTGTTCTATGGATTTCGGGGTGGATGACTGGGAGTAACTATTTGTTTTAATTAAAAACAATTTAAAACACTTTGATTTTTTGCGTAAACTATTATTTTGCTTTAGGAAAGGGTTGATCTTCTAGTTGATTTAATTTATTTTAAATGTTATTTTAAGGAATTTTGTAATAGTTTTTTTTTAGAACACAAAATGTTCTTAAATATTTTTTTGTGAAAAATTGTTTATTGAAGAAATATTAATGTTATTTACCCAGATAATGGCTATATTTTCGGAATATACTTAGCCATAAACAATGTCTGTATTTATTCACTCTAAATATTAAATTTATTCTACTTATTATACACATATCAAGTTTAATTTTCGATAGCCTTATATTCGGAATAAAGCCTTATATTAATTACCACTTTGAATATTTAGCTGAACTTTAGTCTTATCCCCTTATTTATAAAGGGAAGGCAAGCTTATAAATTAAATTTCCTTTTTTTTTGTACAAAATTCTTGCAATAAATCTTTGATAGTTTTATTAATTGTTTATAAATAAGGGTGTTAGCTTTTACACAGACTATACTCTTATATTTTGACTCAACTTTAACTCGAAATATAAGATCTTCATCTTATACACATCGTAATGGTCTAATTATAGATTTGAAATCAATCTTTAAATATTATCGGACTTTTTCTTGGCGGGTACTGATATACTCATACTATAGATTTCCAAGGTTATATTCTCCCACCCGTTTTTAAAAACTTTAATCGTAAACCCTATTTTTTAATCAGAAGTAACACTCAGGTAAATGCTGCATATACAATTTTTGGTCTCATGTAGAAAGTCCCTAACTCGTATATTTGAAACTTTATAGGAAGAGATAAAAACAGATTTGAAACTGTAATTGACGAATTTTTAAACTTTTATAAATGCTGGGGCCAAATACGGCATTCAATATCGATCGAAATCTTAGATATTTTTAAAACATTTGTATAGCATACTTTAAGGAAAATCAAATTTATTTACTATATTTTTTGAAAGTATTTGCCAAAAGATGAACAATAGTAAAAAAGTTTTAATTGAACTATATGTTTTTCAAATAAATTTCAATAAACTTTTTGCATCGAAGTAAATTTCAACATCCCTAAAGTCTACTTCACAATATTCGCTTTAAAGTCTAAATTTTCGATCGATATCGAATGCCGTAATTTAGCCCCATCTTTTTATGAATTTGGTTTTCAACATTTTTTTATTTGAAAATATATAAAAAAACTAAATTGAAAAGCTAAATTTTTTAGTCTTATTTTAGAGCACAAATGTAACTTAGAGCTTTTTTCTGTACCGATCAAAACAAATTATATTAATTAAAGCTAACCAATGTTAATGTTTGTTATAGAAAAGCTTTCGATAGCGAATATTTTTTATAGAAAAGCTTTCCATAGCAAATATTTTCTATAGGAAATCTATGATACGAAAGTTCTCTTTGTATAGAAAAGCTTTCGATTTTAAAAGTTTGACATCTAATGTTTTCTACATGAAATCTTTCGATAATCAAAGTTTTAGGTAGGAAATCAAAAGTTTTATATAGAAAATCTTTCGATATCATATAGGAAACCTTTCGACATCGAAAGTTTTATATAGGAAATATTTTTTATTTGAAAGCTTTTGATACAAAATGTTTTAAGTTTAAAGTTTTTTACTTTAAAAGTTGCCTAAAGTATTAATTTTGAATAAAAAAGTTTTAGATACGAAAACTTTCGATATCGAAAGTTTTAGATACGAAAACTTTCGATATCGAAAGTTTATTATAGGAAACCTTTCGATGTCGAACGTTTTATATGAGAAGACTTAAGATAATGGCAGCTTTTATTGGAAAGCTTTCAATGTGGAATTAAACTAAAGAAAATGTTCTGATATTGAAAGTTTTCTATCCAAAATATTTTGTCAGCAAATGTTTTATATAAGAAAACATTATATTTCAAACTAAAAAAGCTTCAAGATTCGAAAGTTTTATATTCTTTGTAGATGCAACGACACATAATTTGGCGAGATATGGCTTTTTTTTTATATATTTTGTTGAAATAAGTTAGGGCATTAGGAAATTACTTGAATAATCGCTAATTTTAATAAAATTATTAAATGCATTGGAATCACAAAAAAATAAATTTTGAAAAAAGTGTGAGTTGGGACCATTTAACATGAGACGGACGATATACGGGCATTTCTAGCTCATTTATTAAGCTGCTATGGCTTAGTTGGTTAGCACGACGACTACTAAGTGTAACATATCATTAGTAATTACTATTAAACTTTTTAATTACCACAGCATTCTACATCGGCGGTAATCCTCACGGCATCTACCTAACAATAGATGTCGCAACTTTAATGTTTTAATAATAGTGTGTTGAATAAGATAAAGCTTTATCTATCCTTTTCACCATTTTTCTTTTTCAAAAAAGGTTACCTAATTTGTATCAACACTGTATACAATTGTATTAAAAGTGAAGGTTCGCGGAAAGAGGGCCTCGGAAAACTGTAATACACTGCTTTAACCTTAATAGTTAGTAATAGTTCGTGGGAGCCACTGCTCTGAAGACATCAAAAGAACAAGTTAAATAAATATTTGAGATATGAAAAAAATATTTAATATTTAAAATGACTTAATGCCTTTATTTTCCATAAATATTGATATACTTTTCATACTAATGAAATAATTTTAGAAGCACTTTACTATTCTCGCAGAAAAGTGAGTTGATAGATTGCAATATAATAATAAATATAAAAGGAAACCCATATCTTATTTTACAGAAATATAACAAGTAGTAGAGCATTTTTTCTATAGATTTGTTACTGGCTTAAAAATAGTTTTATCCCTAAATTATTATGATATATTCCCAAGGATTATTGAACTACAATAGTAACCTTTAAAAATTTTGCTTCCAAATAACCTCAATTTAAAAACGTTCATTATACATAAGTTTTCTAATTAAATACAAATCAATATAAAAACTATTGTAAAACTATTTTAAATTATACAAAAACTTATTTTAACAACCTAAATAATGTAAATATTTAAATTTTTCCTGCTAAAAATATTTACCCTTATTAAAGCTTTTGTAAAATTAAAATTAATTCAAATATGATTTGAATTTAATTAGGGACCCCTTAAAAATCTCATTATAAATTCATTACTTTAATTTAAAAGAAAATTTAAATAAAATTTAATTTATCATTTCCATTGTTTCGTTGACAAGTTGGTCGAAGCAACCAACCAAACGACAACAGCAGCAGCAGGAACCATCGAACTTATTAAGGAACATGTTGTCATTAGTATTTAAGGGCACAAATCGAAAAGGAAGCATAATCAAGAGAGGATTATGTAATTAGTCTGCAACTGATTGATGAATGTTGGCAAGTCTTGTTTATATTCCTAGTTATTTTTTTAGGTCCTTATTTTAATTTTTTCATTCCATCCAACCGCATTTAAATGAAAATGTGTTTTTATCAAAAAGCTTTTATCCCAAACATGTATTAAGCTTTTGGCTAAGATGGGATAGAGGAGTATTTGTATGGATATTGGAGTGTGTTTCAGCCACAAAGTGGACATTTTCGCAAAACAAGGACGAATTAAAATAAACAAACAACAAGAAAGAATACAAGTAGCTTCAACTTCTGGTATCAGGAGTATCCCATTTAGGTCTTAAATTTTGTCGTGCTAAAAACATCATCGTGTCAGTTTTTTTTTAATCTTGCTGCTTTTCTTGTCCGTAAAATGAAAATCGTGTACCTTGTACTCATTTAAAAACAGGTTTCTAAGAATAGAAATTAATTTGTGACGTATGTATGTACGTGTGTTTGTGTGCGTTTATTTCTTGCACCCTGGTCGTTGTTTAAGGCTTTTCCTTTTCCTGCTTTGAAAAGAAACATTTTTTCTTCATTGTATTTGCAGCTAAAGTTAAAGTTTATCAATTGTGCAGACGATGGCGACGACCAAAGAACGAGAGTGTGAGTCTTTGTTTGTGTGTATGCAAATATCCTTAATTTGAAAATGATTTTTAATAGGATCGAATGGAATTAGTTTATTACTTTTAATGAATTTTTTATGTTGTCCTTGTCGCCGACCACCAGAAGCAGTCTTAATAAAAAAACCGGGAAATAATACATCTATTCAAATTATTGTTTATACACAACAACAGCAACATTAGCATCATTATTGCCGGCATCATCCATCTCTTAATTCTGGTAATAATATAAATAAACTCCTTAAGTGATACCAAATAAGGAGACTTTGTATTGGCATCCTTTAAGATTCAAGAGTGGGAAAGTATTTAATCATTATTGGACACATTGTGTGGTAAAGTTAATTTTCTATAGAATTTTATAAAAAAACATTGATTAATTTCCTGTATTTTTTGTATATTCTTTACAATGATTTTAATTTGGACAAAAATTTGGAAAAAAAGAAAAACTATGGAAAAATTAATTAATTTGTGAATAGGTTTAAATCAAAAAGAAAAAATTTAATTTAAATATGAGCAGAAATTTTGCTATGACTAATTCAACCAAATTGAATAAATTTTGTCAAAAATTTTTAAAAAGAAAAATTTTCGTTAAAATTTTTATACCGAAAAATTTTCGGTAATATTATTTAATAGAACAGTTTTCGGTTAAGTTTTTATATAGAAAAATTTTCGGTCAAATTTTTATATAGAAAAATTTTCGGTCAAATTTTTATATAGAAAAATTTTCGATCAAATTTTTATATAGAAAAATTTTTGGTCAAATTTTTATATAGAAAAATGTTCGATCAAATTTTATATAGAAAAATTGTCAGTCAAATTTTTATATAGAAAAATTTTTGGTAAAATTTTTATATAGAAAAATTTTCGGTCAAATTTTTATATAGAAAAATTTTCTGTCAAATTTTTATATAGAAAAATTTTCGGTCAAATTTTTACATAGAAAAATTTTCGTTCAAATTTTTATATAGAAAAAATTTCGACACAATTTTTATATAGAAAAATTCTTGGTAAAATTTGTGTACAGAATTTTTAAATAAAATTTTTGGTAAAAATTTTTTATAGAAATATTTTCAGTAAAATTTTTATATTGAAAAATTTTCGGTAAAATATTTCTATATTTTACTTTTCTGTAAAATTTTTATATAGAAATATTTTCGGTAAAATTTTACCGAAAATTTTTCTAGATAAACATTTGACCGAAATTTTTCTAAACAAAAATGTTAGCGAACATTTTTCTATATAAATATTTTACTAAAATTTTTTTATATAAAAATTTTACAGAAAAATTTTGTATATATAAATATTTTACCAAAAATTTTCTATTTAAAAATTTTACCGAAAATGTTTCTGATAAAAATTTTACCGAAAATGTTTCTATATAAAAATTTTACCGAAAATTTTTCTATAAAAATATTTTACCGAAAATTTTTCAATATAAAATTATTACCGAAAATTTTACCAAAAAATTTTCTATAGAAAAATTTTACCGAAAATTTTTCTATGTAAAAATTTTATTTAAAAAATCGGTATAAAAATTTTACCTAAAACGTTTCTGTATAAAAATTGTACCGAAACTTTTTCTATATAAAAATTGTATCAAAAATTTTTCTATATAAAAATTTGACCGAAAATTTTTCTATATAAAAATTTGACCGAAAATTTTTCTATACTAAAATTTGACCGAAAATTTTTCTATATACAAATTTGACCGAAAATTTTTCTATATAAAAATTTGACCGAAAATTTTTCTATATAAAAATTTGACCGAAAATTTTTCTATATAAAAATTTTACCGAAAACTGTTATATTTGATAATATTACCGAAAATTTTTCGGTATAAAAATTTTTTGCTAAAATTTTTATATAGAAAAATTTTTGGTGAAATTTTTATATAGAAAAATTTTTGGTAAAATTTTTATGTAGAACAATTTTCCGTAAAATTTTTATATAGAAATATTTTCGTTAACATTTTTTTATAGAAAAATTATCGGTAAAATTTGTATATCGAAAAATTTTCGGTAAAATTTTTATATAGGAAAATTTTCGGTAAAATTTTTATATTTTTAAATTTTCGGTAAAATTTTTATATAGAAAAAATTTTCGGTAAAATTTTTATGTAGAACAATTTTCGGTAAAATTTTTATAAAAAAAAATTTTCTGTAAAATTTTTGGTAAATTTTTTGTGTAGAAATATTTTCGGTACAATATTTATATAGAAAAATTTTCGGTAAAATTTTTGTATAGAAAAAATTTCGGTAAAATTTTTATAGAGAAAAATTTTCGGTAAAATTTTTATATAGAGAAATTTTTTTATATGTAAAAATGTTTACAAAATTTTTTTTGTGTTTTTTTTAAATGTTTATTAAATAGAAAATTTTTCGATTAAATTTGTATATATTAACAAAAATTGTTTTGCAAAACCTTGAAGCTGCAGAAATTTTAATTTTCTTCATTGCTTTATGTTTTAAACAGAATAAATAAATTTTGACCTTTTACTTAATATCCATCTTTTCTTATTTCTTTAATATAAAATTCGTTTTTCTTTAAGCTTAATCAAATTAAAGCTATAATTGCGGCTAGAATTAATAAATAATTTTATTTAACAAAATTATTGATATTTTTGCTTAAGGACTTCCACTATCAAAAGGAACAAAATTCTCTGGCAAAATTTTATTCAAAGCTGATAATGAAAATGAAAGAAAGAAGAATAAAAAATGATTATGAAATTATGGCTTAAGGCTTGCGAGGAAAATTTTCTAATTTATTGTTCAAAATCACTTGATGTTAAAATTGTTGCTTAAAATTTTATAATAAATAATTTGTGAAGATACAAAAAAAAAGGTCAGTTAAGGCAAAATATATTTATTCTATAATATTAACAAACACTTTTGGGAAATAGACCAAAAGTTATAAGATACAGTAGAAGTAAAAGAGTTAAGGGCAAAAAAGACTTCCGGCGCCCGTTTTTTGAATATCCGCAAATGAATTAAATTCCAATTTTATTAAATTAACTTGGCATGAACACCTAAAAATATTCTCTGTTAATTTCATAGTATGAGTGCCTAAGTGTTATGCTTTACTTTTTACTGTTGTAAATTAGTTACTGTAATACTGAATAAGTAAACGAATGAATGACTTGTCCATGTTTCAAAATTAAATCTTTTACTGCTGATACTTACTTGGTTACTTACTTACCAAACCCTTTGCTCTCTATCTCTTTTACTCTTAAGCCTGTGCTTATGCTTTACTATTATTCTGCGAAAAGTGAAGATGAAAATGAATGTTTACAGTTTTATTCATTTACTGCTTGGTTGCCTCATTTTCAATATTTTCCAATGTATTTGTATGAGCCAGAAAATAGAAACTTTTCGTATTCCTTATTTTTCCTTTAAATGTAAATTTTTAATAAGCATTTTTGCTAATGGCTATTTACAACAGCAACAACAGGAACACTCATCATCAACAGCATCATCGTCGTCGTCTTCATCATCATCCATCGTAACCATTGTGCAGAATTTTCTATTTGTTGTAAAGTAACTTTATTTTTTCATTTTATAAAAAAGAAAAAAATTTTGTAGCATGTGCTGATGTTGCACGTTTTACCCCCTTTTTTGGAAAATTTTATTTGTCTGAATGTTGATGTGTTTGCATACAAACAATTTTAAAAAGAGTTAAAGGAATAAAACAAAAAGGATATATTGAAAAAAAAAACACGAAAAAATACATAAACTATAAGAAAGTAATTTTCCTCATTTAGAAATTCATTGAACGCAAAAATTTCATTTTATTGTAAATTGAAAAATTGTTCGAGTTGAAGAAGATGGATTAAAGATAAAAATCCCTTATACTCATTGACGTTCATTTGCTGTATTTAGTCATGAGAAGAGATAGTTTAGCATTTAAAAGAAAAATACCATTTCCTTTTTTTTTCGGAATTCATATACAAATTCTATAGACCTTTAACAATTTCAAAGTATGTTCAACTCATCTTTTATTTTTTTTTATTAGTATAATTTTCAATTTGTTTAAGAATGATAAGACAAACTTGTAAAGTTAAATATTTTGCAATAATGAGAAAGTTGTAATTAACTAGAAATAAGTGCAACTATTTATATAGGATTAAAAATTAACTAAATAGTTTGAAAATGGAAAGAAGCTATTTTCAATCAAAATATTAATATCCCTTTTTATTGTATTTATTAGAAAGCTATTACATTAATGTGATGTTCTGAACTTTTTATATAATTCAAATCAATAAAAATTGATTCATTTATGTCATAAATTAATCAAATATCTGAAGAAATGGAAACAAAAATTTTGCATACTTTAAAATATCTGGAGGATTGTCATTAGATATCCATATTGCCAATCTTTCAGGCGTACCCATAGTATTATTAAAATTTTAAACTATAGGAAAAATTAAGGAAGGATCTTAGGCTCAAAAAAAAATATTGAAAAATTTAAGAAAACATCATCATCAGAAGGAGTGTCCCCAATTCTATTTATATCGAAAACAGATCTAATTTGAGAGACACAATAAATAAGAAGACATTAGCAAAATATAAAAATTCTAGTAATATTGAAAACAGATCTAATTTGCGAGACATATTGAATACGTATTATAATATCCTTGCAAAATTTTCTGTAAAATTTTTATATAGATAAATTTTCTGTAAAATTTCTATAAACAAAAATTTTTGGAAAACTTTTATATAGGAAAATTTTTGGTAAAATTTTTATATAGGAAACTTTTCGCTAAAATTTTTATATAGAAAAATTTTCGGTAAAATTTCTATAAAGAAAAATTTTCTGTAAAACTTTTATATAGAAAATTTTTCGTTAAAATTTTTATATAGAAACATTTTTGGTAAAATTTTTATATAGAAACATTTTAGGTGAAATTTTTATATAGAAAAATTTTAAATACAATTTTTATATAGAAAAATTTTGGTAAAATTTTTATATAGAAACATTTTCGGTAAAATTTTTATATAGAAAAAATTTTGGTTGAAATTTTATATAGAAAAATTTTTGGTTGAATTTTTATATAGAAAAATTTGCGGTAAAATTTTTATATAAAAAAATGTTCATTAAAATTTTTATATAGAAAAATTTTTGGTAAAATTTTTATATAGAAAAATTTTTGGTAAAATTTTTATATAGAAAAATTTTTGGTAAAATTTTTATATAGAAAAATTTTTATATAGAAAAATTTTCAGAAAAATTTTTATATAGAAAAATTTTCGGTAAAATTTTTATATAGAAAAGTTTTCGGTAAAATTTTTATATAGAAAAGTTTTCGGTAAAATTTTTATATAGAAAAGTTTTCGGTAAAATTTGTATGCAGAAAAAATTTTATATAGAAAAATTTAGGTAAAATTTTTATATAGAAAAATTTTTGGTTAAATTTTTATATAGAAAAATTTTCGGTGGAATTTTTATGTTGAAAAATTTTGTATAAAATTTTTTATATAGAAAAATGTTGAAACAAATTTTTATAAAGAAAAATTTTCGGTTAAATTTATATATACAAAAATGTCCGTGAAATTTTTATATAGAAAATATGGTCTTAACAGAATTCAACACACAACGCTTTTCAGTTTTACCTTCTTACTTACTTTCCACACTTTTACTAATGCTTTTTTGCTTCACTTTAATGTTTTTTATATAAAGAGATTGATGTTATTATACTCAGGCTTAAGTCTTACACACAATCTGATACTTACTCAGTCTTAATTTTTATACTTAGCCTTACATTCTTAACGTCGTCTTATGCTTAGATCCATTGCACTAATACCTTTTGTGTTATTCTTATATCATTTTCATTTCTTCACAAAATAAATATCTTTGCAATTTAATTGTTTTGATTAATTTTGCAAAAAATAAATTTGATTTGATTTGTATTCCTGTGGCTTACCTTTTGGCTACAAACATTCATATTTAATATCAACTCCAGTCGTATCAAGTCCTGGTTTTGTTGTATTGCGGTAACAGGAAAATTTTCCACAAAATTCTATGGAATAGATTGTGCGGCTAACCGAAACAATTAAGGAAATTCGCATAATGCGGAAAGGTATGTACACTCTCTCAAATATATGTTGCAATACGTTTTAGTAACAGAACCAAAAACTTGTACCAAAATCACATAATTATAATTTTCCCAGAGTAAGAGAAAAGAGAATTTATATATAAATAAATAATATTTTTGCATTTACTTCTAAAACGAAACAAAATTTGTGGCAATTAGACATTTCAAAAAATAATTTCTACCATAACGACAGACAGCTGTACTAGCAGTTGGACTGATAATTTTGATTTAAACATTTTCAAAGTTTGCAGTCACTTCTAGTTAGTTATTTTAGTTACCTGTGAAATTTTTGCCCAAGACCTCTTACTCCTCAGGAGGTTTCTTTCTAATATATTAAGGATAAGTTTAAATAGAAAATTGTACTTCTGCTATATTTTACTAAATATATTTAAATGTTCTGTTAAATGTGTATAATTTAGAATTTCATTTCGTAAAATAGTTTGTAGTAAAGTTTGGTTTGGTTATGTTCGCATATGAATGACATCTGCTTAGATTTGGTTCTGTTCTTTATTATGGTTTTGTTTTCCTTGAAATTCATAATTATTTTTTGCTTATTTTTTTAGTCTAAATTGAAAATAATTGAAAATACGTGTTTTGTCTGCTGGCAGGACATTTCGAGTGACAAAGACCTAATACCATGGGGGAGGTAAAAGTTAAAAGTTTGTAGTGTGGTTTGTAACATTCATATAAATGCTCCCAAAAGTCCATGATATTTTTGAAATCTGTAATTTTAGTTTTTATATAATTTTATATTTTATATAATTTTATATTTTCTACTACAAATTAAAAAAAAAAATTGTATATGAAAATTTTTCTATTGAAAAATTTTATATGGAAATTTTTCTATTAAAAAATTTTTTATGAAAAGTTTTCTGTTGAAAAATTTTATATGAAAATTTTTCTATAGAAACATTTTATATGAAAATTTTTCTATTAAAAAATTGTATATGAAAACTTTTCTATTGAAAAATTTTATATGAAAACTTTTCTTTTGAAAAATCTTATATGAAAATTTTTCTATTGAAAAATTTTATATAAAAATTTTCCAATTCAAAACTTTTATATGTAAATTTTTGTATTGGGACAATTTATATGAATTTTTTTTATTGAGAAATTTTTGATGAATATTTTTTTATTGAAAAATTTTATAAGAAAATTTTTTTTTCATAGGAAAATTTTTCTATCGAAAACTTTTCAATTGAAAAATGTTCTTATAAATGTTCACAAAAAAGTTTTTTATATGAATATTATACGAAATTTTTTTTATAGAAAAATTTTTTAAAAGAAATTTTTTATTCTATTTAAATTTTTCTAATGATAAATTTAATATCTAAATTTTTTATTGAAAAATTTTATATGAAAATTTTTCTATAGAAAAATTTTATATTAAAATTTTTCTATTGAAAAATTTTTTACGAAAATTTTTCTATTAAACATTTTTTTATGAAAATTTGTTTATTAAAAAATTTTTTATGAAAATTTTTCTATTGAAAAATTTTTTATGAAAATTTTTCAATTGAAAAATTTTATATGAAAATTTTTCTATTGAAAAATTTTATATGAAATTTTTTATATTGAAAAATATTACATAAAAATTTCTCTATAGAAAAATTTTTTGTAAAAATTTTTTTATTGAGAAATTTTTCATTATAATTTTTCTATCAGGAAATTTTTTATGAAAATATTTAATTTTTCTATAGAAAAATTTTAATACAATTTTTTTAAGACATTTTATATGAACATTTTTCTATTGGGACATTTTTTATGGAAATATGTATTTCTATTGAAAAATTTTCTATAAAAATTTTTCTACTGAAAAATTTATATGAAAACTTTTCTATTAAAAACTTTTATATGAAAATTTTTTATTGAAAAATTTTATATGAAAATTTTTCTATTGAAAAATTTTATATGAAAATTTTTCTATTGAAAAATTTTTTACGAAAATTTTTGATTGAAAAATTTTATATGAAAATTTTTTTATTGAAACATTTTTTATTGAAAAATTTTATATGAAAATTTTTCCATTGGGAAATTATTTACGAAAATATTTCTATTAAAAAATGTTATACGAAAATTTTTCTATTGAAAAATTTAATATGAAAATTTTTCTATTGAAAAATATTTTATTGATAAATTTTTTTTATAGAAAAATTTTATATGAAAATTTTTCTCTTGTAAACTTTTTTATACAAATTTTTCTATTAAAAACTTTTATATAAAAATTTTCAATTGAAAAATTTTATATAAAAATTTTCAATTGAAAAATTTTATATGAAAATTTTTCTATTAAAAACTTTTATATAAATAATTTCTATTGAAAAATTTTATAGTAAAATTTTTCTATTAAAAACTTTTATTTGAAAATGTTTCTATTGAAAAATTTTTTATGAAAATTTTTATATAAAAATTTTTTTATTAAAAAATTTTATATGAAAATTTTTCTATTAAAAAATTTGATACCTATAAAAATTTTAATATGACAATTTTTCTATACAAAAATTTTATATAAAAATTTTTCTATTGAAAAATTTATATGAAAATTTTTTAGCAAAAAAATTTTATATGAAAATTTTTTATTCAATAATTTTATATGAACATTTTTTTATTAAAAGCTCTTATGTAAATATTTTTCTATTATAAAATTTTATATTAAAATTTTTCTTTTGAACAATTTTATATGAAAATTTGTCCATTGAAAAATATTATAAGAAAATTTTATGAACATTTTCATATAAATCATTTTTTTATATCAACTTTTTTTATAAAAAGAATTTATCGCATAAAAAAAATTTTTTATGAATATTTTTTGATTAAATAATTTCATGTGAAAATTTTTCTATTGAAAAATTTTATTTAAAAATTGTTCTATTAATAATTTTATATGAAAAATTTTTTATTAAAAAAATTTTAAATAAAAGTATTCCTATTGAAAAATTTTGTATGTATATTTTTCAAAAAAAAAATTTCTTTTAAATCCATTAAAAAGAAAATTATACAATGCATTTCTTTCTCCGTTTAAAGATTTCCTTAAGTCAAAATGAAATTAACAATATTCATTTGTTTAAACTAAACAAATTTGGTAAAGTCATGTTGTGACTCTTATTTTAAGCCAATTTAATGAGTTCCCATCTGTTTGGCAACATGTTAAAAACATTTACCTAAACATTAAGCTCAAAAACAAGATACTACAAATTTTTTTATCGCTTCATTCACGTTTTTTTTTTAACAGATTATTCTTTTTAAAATATTCCCTTTCCCAGGAAAAGGTTTTCCAAAGAAATGCAAAAGAACAGAAAAAAAAAAACAACGATGATGGTGTTGCTTGTGGTAATTTTTAAATCTTTTGAAATTTTTCATCATTTATCATTTCATCGAAACATCAAACTGATGACTGACATTGAGCGTCTGTGTCAAGATGGCAAAGACAGCCAGTCAGCCAGCAACAACTACCCCTCCACCCACCTAAATTTTGAAGGCACGCAACGTCGTTTACCGCACACGTTCGTTCGTAACGTTTTTGTTGAATGCCACAAAATGAGGAAGAAACTAAATAAATGAATGAATGAAATGAGAAAGCCAAATTGTGGCTTTGTCACAATTCGCTAAGGGATTGCTTTTATATTTCTCCTCCATAATGAATGACTCGCTTGATGGCAGGATGACTAAATGACTGGATGGCTGGCTGGTGGGTAGCATCATCATGTTGGTACTTGTAAAAATTTTAAAAAGCAAGCATTAGCTTTGAAACAGTAGAATTTTCGCGATATAAATTACTTTACACTTAAGTGGGATTTTTAAGATTTTTATCGCTTTCTAGACGATTTATGTCTTGAATTTGTTGCTTCTTTAGCCGTAATATATTTTTTATATTTTTTGGTTGATCATTTAATGTTTCAATTGTTTGTATTTAAATATAATTTTTTCTATATTATCTACCAACCGAATTTATTATCTTAGAAAACCTGTTAAGTTTCGTTGAAAATGAAAAATGTGCCAATTCATTTAGTTAAAATTATCGCAACAGGATATTCGTTGCTCTATTATTTACCGTGTCCTTTTTTCTCATCTTCCCAAATTTCCTTTCCTGTAGTTGTTGTTTTGTTAATTCTTCATTTCCTTTGCCACAAGTGTTGCATTTTACTTTCTCTTGCTACCGGTTGTTTTTTTTTTTGTGATTAAATACTGAAAATGAAATTTGATTAATCTTCTTAGATAACCTTTAAATTATTCGCGGGGGTTTAGTTGTCTAAAGTGAAAATATGATTTTAAGCTTTTCTAATGGCATTTTAGACACAAATTACTTTTGAAAATGAATTGCACAAATGTATCATTTTTATCGCGCCTTTTGTCTGTCATGGATGAAGTGGGAGCCATGACTTGTTTAATGAGTTTAAGTGCTTTAAATGATCCTAATGTTGCTAGAGCATATGTTTTGGGGAATAAATAAGTTTAAGGAGATGGGTAGCATGACTTAAATACTATTTTATTATTATTTCATAATGGGTAATAAACCATTTTTATTATAATTTTAAAGTTAAAATAAAAAACAGAATAATTTCTAAAGAATTTAGTATTTTGCTATTGATAATTTAATATATACTTATTTAGAAATAACAAACAATTTTCTTCTAAACAGGGGCCAAATCGCCGTATTCGGTATCTATCGATTTTTAAACAAATATTTTGTAACATACCTTAGGGATTTTCAAAATATTATTTTTTGCAAAAGTTTTTTACTATCAGGAAACCTATGACAAATAAATTACAATGTAGTAAGCCTTATATGTTATATATTATTTAGATAATCCTAAAAGTATGCTACACAAATCTTTCCGAAATATCTTACATTTCAATCGATATCGAATTCGGCGATTTTGTCACAGTTTGTAGTTTTTTTTTTAATTCTACTAAATATTCTGATATTGAAATATTATATATATAAATTTGTTTCTGAAAAACTGTTCTTTTAAAGAATATATGTGGCCTTCTTCGAGAAAAGGGACCTAGTGTGTCAAAAAAAAAAAAACAAGAAAAACGGGTTTGGACTTAAGAATGGATTATGGTACTATAAAGTGTGTAGAATAAGATGAAACGAGTTAGATTTCTGATAACAAATATTTGCGGATTACCAAGAATCTTGAAACATTGTTTAAAGTTCATTAAAAATTTGGTACTTTAATGCATTTTCAGATGATGTGGTCTATAGAAACTATAGTCAAATGTGAATCTGTTACTTTTTGTAAAATTTCAAATCCATTTTAATGTTTTATTCATTTTTTTTTTCAAAGGATTTCCAGGAAATTTTATGTGACGCGCAAAATAGAAAAGCACCTAAGGATTTTGTTCAGGAGAGCCATTTTAAAGATTTAAAAACGTGCATCTTTGGTATACCATCACTGAACGTGTTGGTATTGGTCTTGAAAGCGACATATCTTATGACGTCAGGAACGTGTTAGTCAACCTTGAAAACGCGCGTATGTCGTCCCTACCTCTTGTTTTGTGTAGTAGGTGCCTTTCTCTATGAGCTGTCATATATGTAGAGTGATGGAAGTACAGACATTCTTTAATCGATTCAGGAATTAATTCTAAGTCGAAAATGATATTTATATACTTAAAGAAATCGTTGCTGTGATAAGAAAATTTGACTTAAGTATGACTTTAAGTTAAAAAAATGTGTAAATTTATTTAAAATTGACCAATACTTGTCTTTAGTGGTGAAAGGTTTCAAAAAGTCTAGCTTGACCGACAATAGCACTTTTTAATATTAATCTTTTCAAAATTTGAAGTCAAAAGTTTTAAATCAAAACTTTTGGTACCAAAAATTGTTTTCAAATCCTAAAATTTTTCTAGGAAAACACCAAAAAATTTTCGTACAAAAAATATTGAAACAAAAAATTTTCAATACCGTAAATATTTTTGGAAATAACCGAAAATTTTACATAGAAAAATTTTGAAACTAAAAATTTTCATGTAGAAAAATTTTAAAACTGACATATTTTCTATGAAAAGATTTCAATATCAATTGTTTAAAATATCAATTAATTATTTGTTTTTTATTTTTTTTTTTACCAAAAAAACTTCATAAAAGGTTTTAAATATCAATAATTTTTTTATTGAAGCATTAAATTTTAAGAAAAAAGTTCGATTAAAATATTTTAATAATGAGGATTTGTTTGAAAAATTTTACTAACAAAAAATTTTCTATTAAAAAATTTTAGTATAGAAAATGTTTGTATTGGAGTGCAAATTTTTTATTTTTTAATAGATATATTTCTAAGAATATTTTTCTAAGAAAAAAGTTTGTATTAAAAAAAAATATGATAAAATTTATAGTAAATTTTTTTTTTCTAAAAACAAATTTTTAATTTAAAAAAAAATTTATAAAATTTTTTATACAGCAATTTTTTTTTTGAAAATTTTAAATGAAAATCTTCTATGGACAAATTTAGATATAAAGTTTTTTTCTATTTGAAATTTTTAATTTAAATTATTTCCTAACCCTTAAATTCAAATTATTCTATCCATTATTTATGTAAAAGTGTCCCAAAGACTAGCAGCCGAATTACCGCCGCTAAATTATTAAAATTGTTATTAGCTTTAATTTTAATGGTTTTGCGACAAAATGATAATTTAAACGATAAAGACGACTTAAAGGCGTTACAAAGGCAATTCTATCTACCATTAACAATAAATAGCGAAAGATAAAATTGTACGCCAAGAGCAGCACCCCTTTGCTACACAACATAATTTTCATTATGAAAATCCATAATTTTCTTTCATAAGGCCATAAAAATCGAAATCATAAGTAATTATTAATATTACGAATAAGTATTTATGTACAATATTATTTACTTTCAAGTGCCGGCTGTGTAAATTCGGAAATCGTGAAAATCCATTTTTCAAGCAGAAAATAAAGGCATACAATTTTCAAAGATTTGGAAAATGTTTGTCATAAATTTATTTTGGTAGTGAAAAAACACTCAAACAAAATAAGATTTCTACAAGTTATTTAGAGATGATACAAATAATGGAAAAGAAAAATCTTTAAATAACAGCCAACAATTGTTGGCAATTAAAATCTGGTGCGTATGAATATTTGTAATTATAAGCAACGAAATAAAATAAAAATTAGCTGTTGGCAATTTCTCCAACCCTCCAGTCTCTTCTTGTGCTACCAAAACCCCGACCTTTTTGTTCGCCCCTTTAACAATAGACTGAGTATTTATGATTCAATGGCCATTGGCTTCTTTTGTTTTAGCAGCTCCTGATCCTGATTCTAATGCTGTTGTTGCCGTTGTAAATGTTTTTGTTGTTGTTTACCAAGTTGTGTCGCGGCAAATGTCGTTTTAATTTTTTTTCGTTCATTCGTTTCGTTTTGTTTTTATTGTTAATGAAAATTTCTTGTAAAATCTGCAAATGAAAAGAATCACGAGGAACAATAATGAAACAAATCATTGAGTGTGAATGATTTTCGCCGTTGTTTTTCTCTAACTGACTGACGACTGTGATTTCCTCTGCATATTTTCTGTTTTTCCTTCATTTCCGTCTCCGTCTTAACACTGAATTTAGAATTTGTGTGAGTATTTGTAAGTTTAATTAGTAAAATGGAATTAACGCATTTTAGGGTATTTTTATGTTTTATATCTTTATATTTATGGGTTGGAGAGGGAAATTTTGCTTTAAAGAAATGTGCTGGAGGGGTTGTGGGTTAGTTTTTTTTTGTTGGATTTTTGGAATTTCTTTAAATTATTGAATTTGTAGTAAAATCGTTATTGTGTTTAAGGCATTATTAGAATTAGCTGAAACTTTAAGGAATTTAAAGATGTTTCAAAAAAAGTTTAAGTTTGCACATCGATCTGATCTGTTTTGTTATAAGACGATAATTCTGATTTAAGACTATAATATCTGACGGTAGTCTGATTCCAAGGTGATTAAGTAAGTGTAAGTTATAGGTAATGTAGTGGTATTATAATGGCATAATAGTTTAAGAAAATAACTTTAGTATAAGCTAGGAATCTGAGTATATCGGAGTCCCAGTATAAGGCGAGGAAATAAAGGACGTACTTATAAATAGTGCCAGAAGATCGATTGAGTATATGAAGAAAGTTAATATTGTATAATAAGGCCTTTTGAATATGCAATAGATTTTTATACGCTTCACCGCCATAGGTGGAAAGGGCAATTGGGTTTGTGCTGATGTTTGTAACACATAGAAATATTGGTATGAAATCCACCTTTAAGTATATCGATCGATTTAGAATTAATCCCTTATATGGATATCCATATAAGCTTGTTATTGAAGTACAGGTAGTAACTTCAAAGATAATTTAATGACTCACATGTTTCCCGAAATAGAGTTTTTGGTCCTTCACAGCAACAAACCTAACTATATTTTAATAATATTCAGCGTAAATATTGCTTATAGTAACCGAAATTAGTATATCTAATTTTGTAGGAATCGGTCTAAATTTGGACCTTCCATAAATACCCAGAAAAGCACAAAAAATCTGAGATAATTGCATTTTATAACAAAAACTTTGCACAGATAAATACTTTGTTAATATAAACCGATAATCGAAATCTGTTACAAACGATCGATCCACAATTGACAATAGCTCCCATATCAGGTCATCAGACGGAAATAACATAAATCTACTAAAATCTCGAAATTAAAAAAAAAAATAAATAATACCAGTATATGAATGTCTCTAAGACTTAAGGAAAACCTCTTAAATTTTTGGTCCATATTTGACCTTAGTAGTAAAGGGTTTTATATTGTCGGGTTCGACCGACTATAGCTTTTTTTACTTGTTTTGTTTTAAAGCGTTACAGGTTTTAAAGTGTCACTACCTTTTTCGACCACATATTTAACAGCTGATAGTTGCTTTCTAATCAGTTTGTTTTGAAATTTCTTTATAAATCGATTACACCGGAGCCAATTGGGCAGATGGGTTCAGGCTTAAATTGATATTGACTTTGAATTTTCATTCATAATTTTATTTTCCTATAAAGCCCTTTTCTGGATGAATGGTACGTAAATAAGCGGTCGCACTAAGAGTGAGCAGAATCTACAAGCTTTTGTCGAAACACAATTTAATTTACAGAAAATTACTGTTTGGTAAGCTTTATGGACTGGAAGAGTTATTGGCCCATATGTCTTCAAAAACAATGATGGTCAGAATGTTACTGTCAATAGTGAGCTGTATCTGAACATGATTCGAAATTTTTTCGTACCTCAATTACGTGGCATTCCAACAGTACGGAGCCACATGAAACACAGCGGCCGCTACTATTGAATTACTCAAAGAAACTTTTTTTGAAGCAATATTTTTTCGTAATGGCCAAACTCACGTAATTGGCCAACAAGATCGTGTAGTTTATGCCCATTGGATTATTTTTTTGGAGATTATGTTATCACTTGTTTATGTCGCACAGTGGACTGAAAAAAGAAATTAGCCAAGCTTGATTATCATGAAATTTCAATTAAAAACGATCCAGAAGTCACATTTTTGATCCGATTTAAAAGATTTTTATGTGTACGAAATCTAACTTTCTTTGTAGATCTAAGCTAGCAGTTTTTGAACACATAAATATCTTTTATATTTGACCAAAAATGTGACTTCTGTATCGTTTTTAATTTTCGCAATCCTCAGTATTTTACAAACTCCAAATTCTAAAATGAATACTTCTCCTCAATAACCATGTGAAATTTCATGATAATCGAGTTTACCGTTAAAAAATTCTTGAATTATTTCCCAACATTTTTTCCAACCCACTGTGCGTCGATAAATCACAAACAATCATATTTAAACTTAATTTTAAAAAACTTTCTTTCCAAAAAATACCCGTTTTATTGATATTAAAAAAATATTTCCTTGTTTAAAAAATAGCACTAGATATTTGGAATTTTTGAAGTTAGCTCACTTTATCGTAAAAGCTACTCGGCAAATTTTGTAAAAAGTAGATCAGTAAAAATTTTCCTTAAGACGTGTAAACACAAGATTTTTGTTTGATTAACGATATTAAAGTTATTCACATTGTAATATAAAAAAATATTTTTTTTGTGCAAATCGAAAAAATTTGTTTTTTTCAAAAATCATAAAAAATGAAAATCCATCAACTAGTAATAATTTTATCAAAAATAACAAGAAAATACGAAATTTTTGTTAGCAATTTACTGCGAAAATCGGTCCATATTTGACCCCAGCTCACATATCTGCGGCAATAAATGATAATGGATTAAGTTGACATACGTGATTTTTCATTTTATTACATATTCTCATTCTCTAGATCAAAATCTATCACTCAGCTAAATTTCAAGTATTACATTTTAACTTTTCTATACAAAACCGTTATATTTTTTAAACAAAATACTTAATATCTCAAAATACGAAATTTCGACATAAGCTATTATTATTTATTGCCACAGATATAAAACTCAATGACGGTAAAGACTTATAACAAAATTGAACTGAAACCTTAAAAAAATGTATTCGCTCGACTTAATACCATTTATTAAGTCCATTTGGAGTACTTTCTATACAAATGCTATATGTATATATATATATATATATATATATATATATATATATATATCTTATATTCTTAAACGAGCAATAATTATATATATATATATATATATATATATATATATATATATATATATATATATATATATAGAATGACTATCTCGAAAACGGCTCTAACGATTTTGATAAAATTTGGACAGTGGGTATCTTTTTTGATGTATAGGTCCAGGAATAAGGGACTTTTGGAACCTTTGCCTCTAAGAGGGTAAAAACGGGTAAAAAGGGGAAAAAATCGAAAACGCTATATCTCCTTAAGTAATAGGTGTAGAAACAAAATTTAAATTACGTTTTAAACAGCTATGAAAATAAACGGACAGGTGTTTGGTACTTTTTTGAAACTATGTTCGATAAGGGGTAAAAAAGGGTGAAAATAGTATTTTTGGTACCTTTTTAACCCACCCTTATATTTTAAACTAAGGAATATAGAAAGAAACTTTGTACTGCAATCAATAGATGTGAAAGAAACTTTAAACACGTATTTGGTGCTTTTTTGATTTTGGAGCCAAAATGGATAAAAAAGGGATAAAATGATAACTTAACATCTCAAAAAGTAATATGAATAGAAACATTATGTTAACTGCGTTTTAATAAAATGTACCGAATTCAATTGGTACCACAGAAGTACCAAATATGCATATGGAACTTTTTTGAAATTAGGGGATAAAAAGGGGAAAAAATTAGTAATGTTATACCTTTTAAACAAATGAATGTTTGTCTGTATGTATGTTCTTTATAGAATAGTAAACTGTGCATTTGATCATGTTATGCTCTTTAGCCGGCGAAGGTTTTAAAGTTAATAAGACTAATTTCCGATAGATGGCGTCACTGAAAATTACTAAACATTAATTAAATCGTAAACTGTACATTTGATCATGCTACAATCTTTAGCAAAGTTGTTGCGCATGAGTCGACGGAGGTTTCTGTTGGTATGACCAATTTCCAAAATTATTAAAATGAGTTAAACTGTAAACTATGCAAAATATGTGTTGGTCGGACAAAATAAATAAAATAATTCAAAACTAACTTTATAAAATAAAATATATGTATAAAAACTTTCAAATTTGCCTCAAAATGCTTATCATAAAGCTCCGAGCAAGGCTCGGTCAACCAGGTACTATATATATATGTGACCCGATCTATGAAAAGGGAAAAGGTTTAGCTCAAAGGCTGTTATGGAAAGGGTATTATAATTTTGTGCTGATGTATTTAACATATAGAAATATTTGTCTTAGACCCTCCTTTTAGTACACCAATATGCATAGAATCACTTTCTGAGTCGATTTAGCGATGTCAGTCCGTCCGTCCGTCTGGCTGGCTGGACCCCCATGTAAACCATGTTATCAAATTACAGGTCGCAATTCTAAAGATAATTTGATGAAATTTGGCATAGATTATTTTTTTGATAGTGGAACCATGGCTATTGAAATTCGTCAAAATTGGTCCATTATTTATAGTACCTTCCTGAGGTCCCACTTGGAAGGGCTTGACCGACTATAGCACTTTCTTACTTGTTTAAATATTAAAAAATACCAAGGTTTATTGACTATTCGTCTACATTAAATATCAGTGGTGTAGGGTATCTTATAAGTGGTTTTGATCGACTACACATCCTTACTTATTTTAATTGTATTTGCTTTAAAGAGAAAAACATACAAGAGAAATATTTTGAAAATATGCAAAAAATCTTTTTTATTTCAGCATTCCATTTCTATTTTTTTTGGTTTTAATTTTTTGCAATAAATTTTCTTAATTTTTTTATTTTTACCCAAGTAAAACATAATAGATACAATGCAAACGTAGCAGAACTTTCCATTAAAATTTTCATTTCTTATTTTATTTTTTTTAGAAAAATAAAAATTACAAAATCTACCACTAGACATTTCTGTATAAGTGAATTTTTGTAAATTCTGTTGCTCTGGTTGCCATTGCATTATTGCCAGAATTTTATTTTGTATCCTACTTCGTTTTTTCTGCACTTTTTTCTTCTTAATGCTGTTCCTGCTGCTTGTTGCCTTCTCATGCGCTTTTCATTGTACAATTTTTTTCTTGGGTTGCCAAAGCAATGGACCCGCCTTCTTTTGCACAAATTTACAATGATGACTATTCACCTATTGTAGTACAACAACGTTCTTGCAATACATCTACACTCTTTCCGGATTTCGTGCTCGGAATGGCAGACTCTTTCAGTTCTGCATTTGCTTCTTTTTAGGTTTCACTATGGATGGATGAATGGCTGTGCATTGAAATTGTTATATTCCAAAAAAAAAAAAAAAAAAAATAAAACTTGAAAGTAAATTTTTTCAATTTTTTTCTTTTTCAGAATAAAAGCAAATTTTTGTTGTTTTGCAGCGGGAGTGGGAGGAAAATGTCATAGGTATAAGTTACGTTAGTGGGTTGTAAATATCTTGAACATTTAGATGTTATGAAGGAGAAGAAATTTTTCATTTTCTCCATTCCATTACTCTTGGTCAGTTCTAGGGATTCATTTTCTTTGTTCGACTCTCCTTTAGAGGTCTTTGGCTATTTTTTTGTGCTCTTACAACAACTGTTTTACATTATAAAAGTAATGGTTGTTGTTTTGTGCAATCCTTCTTTACAAACTGATAGTAATGGCCACAATAATGATGCTGGTAAATGTTAATGATGATAAAAATGCTGTTATTGTTGTTTTTGATCAATATTATCATCATTATCGTCATCATCACATAGTGTTGTTTTGTTTGTTGTTGTTGCATGTTGGTGGATGATGTCCTGTGCAATGACTGGAATTAATTTATTGCTTCGTTTGAATATAGTGTCCCTGCACTGACTGGTTTCCTTTACTCTGTTGGGGTTAAATTAAATGTAGTGGATATGTATGTATATTCTTAGTTTTTTTTTTTTTTAATTTTTTATTACTGGGTGCATTTTTAATTCGTACTATTATTTTGATAGTTTAAAAAACAAAATCTGAGAATATCTTAAAATTTTCCTGAAAATGTATTACGGCTTAAAAGTAGTTTTAGAACTTTAAAGTCTCCCCTATTAATTTTCTATGAAAAATTTTTGAACAAAAAATTTCTTAAACAAAATTTTTATGACAAATTTTTAAACAAAATATTTTATATAAAAAATTTTTTATTATTCTTGTAGAACTTTATTTGTACTAATAATATTTCTCTTAAAAAATCTTTGATCAAAAATTTTTCTTGAAAAGTTTCACTTCAAAAAATCCTAAGTATATTTTAATATAGTTAATATTTTTCTATGAAAAGTATGCTTTGTTTTTTGTATTGCGGTTACACTTTTTAGACTCATTTTAACTCCAGCTCCAAAGGGGAAATTCATTAGTTAGAGAATTTTTACATAGCCTAATTCTCAATAACCAGTGGCTAGTTGAGTAATCAGGTGAACCGTTTTTTTTTAATTTATGTTTTCAAGTGGGTCTGGCCGGGGATCGAACTTAGGACCCCTGATGTGCTAGGCGGATGATTAACCTACTATACCAAGACGGTTTGGTCCCAAAAGTACAAAAACACTAATTGAATTTTTAATTTTTGAAACCACTTCAAAAATCTCTTGATATGGAAAAACAATTGAACAAGATTTCCTAAAGTCCTTAAGAGATATAGACTTTTATACTATGTGATGATATTTTTTTATCAAGATTTCCTAAAGCCCTTAAGAGACATAGACATATATACTATGCTATATTTTTTCAAAATTTCGAGATTTAGGTAAATTTATGGCATTTCCGACTGAGGACCTGATATAGGAACTAATTTCAATTGTAGATCAATTGTTATCGAATTTCGGTTATCGGTTCATATTTACGAAATATTTATCTGTGCAAAATCAAATCCAATTATTTTTAGATTTGTAAGCGTTTTTGTGCTTTTCTGTTTATTTATTTGGGAGGTATGGGTCAAATATGAACCGATTCCTACAAAATTAGGTGCACCAATTTCTGTTGCCATAAGCAATTTTTGTACTGAATATTTTAAAAATATAATTAAATCTGTGGCTGTAAACGACCAACAACTCTTTTCTGGGAAGTCATCTCTATGCGAGGTCCCGAAAAAGTAATCATATTTTGTTAAAAAAGTCCTTGGACCAAAATTTTTGATAACGAAAATGTTTCTATAGAAAAATTTTTGATAACGAAAATTTTTGTATAGAAACATTTTTGATAACGCAAATTTTTCTATAGAAAAATTTTTGATAACGAAAAATTTTCTATAGAAAAATTTTTGATAACGAAAAATTTTCTATAGAAAAATTTTCTATAGAAAAATTTTTGATAACGAAAAATTTTCTATAGAAAAATTTTTGATAACGAAAAATTTTCTATAGAAAAATTTTTGATAACGAAAAATTTTCTACAGAAAAATTTTTAGTAACAAAAAATTTTCTATAGAAAAATTTTTAGTAAAAAAAAATTTTCTATAGAAAAATTTTTGATAACGAAAAATTTTCTATAGAAAATTTTTTTATAACTTTTCGTTTCTGTAGAAAAATGTTTGATAACGAAAAATTTTCTGTAGAAAAATGTTTGATAACGAAAAATTTTCTGTAGAAAAATGTTTGATAACGAAAAATTTTCTGTAGAAAAATGTTTGATAACGAAAAATTTTCTGTAGAAAAATTTTTGATAACGAAAAATTTTCTGCAGAAAAATTTTTGATAACGAAAAATTTTCTGCAGAAAAATTTTTGATAACGAAAAATTTTCTATAGAAAAATTTTTGATAACGAAAAATTTTCTATAGAAAAATTTTTGATAAAGAAAAATTTTCTATAGAAAAATTTTTGATACCGAAAAATTTTCTATAGAAAAATTTTTGATACCGAAGAATTTTCTATAGAAAAATTTTTGATACCGAAAAATTTTCTATAGAAAAATTTTTGATACCGAAAAATTTTCTATAGAAAAATTTTTGATACCGAAAAATTTTCTATAGAAAAATTTTTGATACCGAAAAATTTTCTATAGAAAAATTTTTGATACCGAAAAATTTTCTATAGAAAAATTTTTGATACCGAAAAATTTTCTATAGAAAAATTTTTAATACCGAAAAATTTTCTATAGAAAAATTTTTGACACCGAAAAATTTTCTATAGAAAAATTTTTGATAACGAAAAATTTTCTATGGAAACATTTTTGACAACGAAAATAGAAAAAATTTTGATAACGAAAAATTTTCTATAGAAACATTTTTGATAACGAAAAATTTTCTATAGAAACATTTTTGATAACGAAAAATTTTCTATTGAAAAATTTTTGATAACGAAAAATTTTCTATTGAAAAGTTTTTGATAACGAAAAATTTTCTATAGACAAAATTTTGGTGACGAAAAATTTTCTATAGACAAATTTTTGATAACAAAAAATTTTCGATAGGAAAATTTTTCAAAACGAAAAATTTTCTATAGAAAAATTTTTGATAACGTAAAGTGTGACAAATTTCATCAAATTATCTTTGTAGATACGACCTGTACTTTGATAACATGCTTACATGGATTTCCAGCCAGTCGGACATCTTTAAGTCAACTCAGGGAGTGACTCTGGGTCGATCGGTATACTAATAGGTGGGTCTTAGACCAATATTTTTATGCATTACAAACATCAGCACAAACCCAATATACCTATATGGTGGTGAATGGTATTAATGTAGTGCTGAATTTTGTGAACTCAAAGTTTCCTTATATTAATTTTAAAAATGTTCCTTTACAAAATAAATGCATTTTCAATTAATGTTTTCATTTAACTTAAAAAAATATCAGCGACTAAAGGCAAATTAAATTCATAAAAAACAAACTCTAAAGTAAATTTAAGAACAATAAACATTTGTTCAACTTATAGATGATATTTGTTTACCTGACGGAAATCTTAAAGTCATTTAGAAAACGAAAGAAAAATCAAGCGTAACAGCTGTGAATTACATTCTCTGATTTCTTTATTTTTTTTTAAGACTCTACTGAATTAATGAGAATTTATATACTAAAAATGTGAATAAAATCTGGAGTAAAGACTGGAAATGGAAGTGATGTTGAAAAAACAAAGTCATAAACTACAAATGTACTTTATGTTATTTTTCACGTATTCGCATATGTTAAGGAGTTTTTTTAATCACACATACATTTAGGCTCATTGACTTAAGTAAGAAAATTTTACAGTATTTGAAGCAGTGATTTTTTTCTGGGTAATGTTTTTAAAAGGAAATAAACTAAAGTAAATTAAATTTTAAATAGAACAAAAATATGCTAGCAATTGTCCTTAAAAGTGGATTTTGTTAAAATAGATAGATTTTGTTAAAATTTAAGAAATTATATATTTAAATTAACGACGTTTATTATATGACACTTAATTCAGTAATAAATGATACATTCCAGAATTTGTATTGAAGTATTGAGTATTGAATTCATTACTTCATTGCTCTGTGTATAATGAATTTCCAAATGCATTTAAAATATTCGTTTTTTGTATAAAGACTTTTCTTCATTTCTGCTTTTTAATTTTTTTTACATTTTTCTTCGCTTTTCCAGAAATCAGGCGTAATTTAAAAATTGGCATGTGTTTAAATACCCGCATACACATGCAAAGTGGTAAACTTAAGTGCTACAAACACATTGCAACAGAAAGTAAAGGACCTAATTCATGTTTTTTTTTTTCTAAAAAATAATTTTCTCGAAAAAATTTCCGATAATGAAAAATTTTGTATTAAGAAACAAAAAATGTTCTAAAGAAATTTTCTTTTCTACAGATACATTTTAAATTTTTTTATAGGAAAAATTTTAATAACAAAAACTTTTATATAGAAATATTTTTGATAACGAAAAATTTTCTATAGAAAACATTTTTTGATAGCGAAGAATTTTCTATAGAAACATTTTTTTGATAACGAAAAAATTTTCTACAGAAAAATTTTGGATAACAAACAATTTTCTATAGAAAAATTTTTGATAACGAAAAATTTTCTATAGAAAAATTTTTGATAACGAAAAATTTTCTATAGAAAAATTTTTGATAACGAAAAATTTTCTATAGACAAATTTTTGATAACGAAAAATTTTCTATAGAAACATTCTTAATAACAAAAAACTTTCTATAGAAACATTCTTGATAACGAAAAATTTTCTGTAGAAAAATTTTTGATAACGAAAAATTTTCCATAGAAAATTTTTCATAAAGAAAAATTTTCTATAGAAAAATTTTTAATAACAAAAAATTTTCTACAGAAAAAAAAAATTGATAACGAAAAATTTTCTATAGAAAAATTATTGATAACGAAAAATTTTCAATAGAAAAATTTTTGATAACGAAAATTTTTATATAGAATAATTTTTGATAACGAAAAATTTTTGATAACAAGAAAATTTTTTGCAGAAAAATTTTCTACATACAAATTTTCTATAGAAAAATGTTTGATAACAAAATTTTTGATAACGAAAAAATTTTCCATAAAAAGAATTTTTGTTAACGAAAAATTTTTTCTAGAAAAATTTTTAATAACAAAAAATTTTCTATAGAAAATTTTTGATAACGAAAAAATTTTCTACAGAAAAATTTTGAATAACGAAAAAATTTTTGATAACGAAAAATTTTTTACAGAAAACTTGTTGATAATGAAAAATTTTCTATAGAAAAATTTGTGATAACGAAAAATTTTCTATAGAAAAATTTTTGATAACGAAAAATTATTTCAGAAAAATTTTTGATAACAAAAAATTTTCTGTAAAAAAATTTGTAATAACGAAAAATTTCCATACAGACAACTTTTGACAACGAAAAATTTTATAGATACAATTTCTGATAACGAAAAATTTTCTATCGAAAAGTTTTTAATAAAAACGTTTTAATCGAAAAATATTTAGTAACGAAAAATTTTCTAAAGAAAAAATTTTAATAGCGAACAATTTCTATAGAATGTTTTTTGATAACCTTTTTATAGAAAGGTTTTTGATAAGGAAAAAATTTTTATAACGAAAAATGTTGAATATCGAAAAATTTTCTGTAGAAAAAGAAAGAAAATATTATGAAAATGAAAAAAATTCTGAATAAAATTTTTTGATAACGAAAAAATTTTTGTTGACGAAAAAATTTCTTAGAAAATTTTTGAGAACAAAAAATTTTCTAAAGAAAAATTTTGATTTTTGGTTTAGAAAAATTTTTAGTAACGAAAAAAGAAAGATTTTTATGTAGAACAATTTACTACAAAAAAGTGTAATATTGGAAAATTTTCTTTGGAAAAATTTATTGAAAATATTGTTTATTAAATATTTATAGTAAAATTTTTCATAAAAACGATTTTTGAGATTTTTATTTGAAAAAAAATTTATTTGAAAATTGAATTTTCTGTTTCAAAAAATGCGTAGGTATCACAAAATATTCTTTAAAAAAATTTAATATTGAAAAAATTTCTTTAGAAAAATGTTTATATTAAAAATGCAGAAGATATACAAAATAATGGGGATTAAACTCTTTTAGACTTCTGTATATAAAACATTAGGCAAACCTTGGAAGAAGTAATGTAAATGAGTACAAAAAATAAATGAAAATAAAAAATAAATTATAAAAAAGTAGAAAGACTTCAAATACTTTTGCATATGTACGGGTACAAACAAATAATTCACAAGTTTTATTTTCCATTTGGCAAAATGTGAAAAATTAAGACATTCACGACTCATTTGCATAAGTAGCAAACACTCACTCACCACTTTTACTCTGTTAAGTAAAATCAGTGTAAAGTATTGTATGTTCTTACTTACCATGTGTAAATGTAAAATTTCTGTCGACATTTGTTACAACTAAATTTGGTTCTTTTGCTTCCACGGCTGTGGGTGAAGCTGATGATGTTTTTAAAAATCTTGTGCAATTTACTTTTTTTTTTGCATAACATTTTAGTCTCAATGAAAACATTTGCCACACATGTGGGTATGTAGTTTGAAAACAATAGGAAAAAATATATTCATATACTTAAGAACAGAAATTTCCATACTCTTTCCGTTCGTGATGGCGTTTAAAAGCTTTATCTGCACTTGAAATTCAATTTCAATAATGAAAAATTTGACTTTAATTAAAAACTCAGCAGTAAAATCATTAAATGCTAAAATAAACAAAATGTGAAAAACATTAAAAATAGAAAAACTCTCATACGTAAAGGCAAAATTATATACAAAAACTCTATAGAAATTACTCATACATATGCGGTACCAGGGTTTGATTTTATTCTACTTTATCAAAATAGGAAATTTGGGAAAAAAGTTGAAAAAAAATATTTATTTAATGTCCGACTACAGAATGTCGTTGCCCACACCTTTTGTTTAACTTTTCGGGATATTTTTTGTGCTGAAAAAGTTTTTCGCTTTTATTTAAGCCAGATACGGAAATCATGCTTTTTTTAACCACATGGCTTAAATTTGAATGAGACATACGAAAGTATGGTTCGAAAATTGTGTACATATAAATGAGTTTGATTTTTTTTGGCTCTTTGTATGTCCTGTGGCGGCCACGACTTAATTTACCATCCTGTTTAAGCATATTGTTTAAATTTGCTATACCTTTTTCAGAAATGGTGATCACATAAATTGTATATTGAATTTGTGACAAATTTTGTTTAAACATTTAATAATTTGTATTAAAATAGAATGTCTTGTGTTGAGTGAAATCAAAATTTTTCAAATGAAAAATAAGAATTTTGAACCTCACCATCTTCGATTTTGATGAAATTTTTAATATTTATTCTTCTGATCATACAAGTTATTTTGTTTTTTGCTTTGGATTCGATTTTATGAATGTTCAAAGTTCGTTTCTTTGAGATTTCTTTCAAAACATACCTAATTTATGTTAAAAAACGATTATACGATTTTTATGAAACTAGACCCACATTTTAGCATATGAGATAACAAAATGATATACTTTTTTTTTGTAAAACAAATCATATTATTTCAGTCCAAATTTTAAAATTTGTGAAATTTTTTCATAAAAATTTATTAAGGCAGATTTTATAGTTTTCTTATAGTTCATTTAAGTTTTCTATAGTCTTATATAATTTTTCTTCTTTTTTCAGACCAGTGCTTCCTACTGACCCTAAATTCTGTGAGATAACTTCAATCACACGCATAGATCTTACGCATAAATCACTTATGAGTAAGCTTTCCAGCAAGAGATGAAAAATATGCGAAACGTTATGCATTTTTGGACTATATGACAAATTAAAGATCCGCTCTTACCTTTTACAAGCAAGTAATCTCATGATCTTTTTGGAAACTTGTCGTATTTTATCCCAAAAGTTTAACATTGGTGACTGGCGATTGATCTATATATTATATTGGGCCGCAATTTAGATCCAGTCATTTATAAGGAAGTCACAAACCAACGTCAGCTGTTTAATTTTATTTCTATTGCTACTTTTAATATTCATTTTTGTTTGTAATTTAAGAATCTGATCAACAAAAAGGTTTGAATAAAAAAAGTTATAATGATAAGAATCTATGTATATATGAATTATGTTTTAAAAAATAAAGTAAAACAATAAAAAAACTAAATAAAACTTAGTTTTAGTTTATTAGGGCAACTTGGCAAACCTGGTAAACTAATTTTTTAAAAACCCAAGTCCCAAATATTCATTGCCTTAAGTTTCAAAGAAATCGATTTATTAGTTTGCTTGTTGTAGCTTTTTGTCTAATTTTTATGTATTTTTTTCGATCTGGCAGCCCTCTAAAATATATTTTCTAAAACTCCTCCTAAACCTCTAGCAATTGCTGAAAGTTTCATTAAAATTGATTTACTGGTTAACGAGTTAAAGATGTTTAAAAATTTCCCATATTTGCTCATTTTTAAAAAATATGGCAACCCTGTAAAAACCTGTCAAAAAGCGCCATCTATTGTTTTCCATTTTTGAATTTTTAAAATCAAAATTTGGTTAACAATAGATGGCGCTATTTGTCAGAATTTAAAACGGCATTGCCAACATCAAAAAATTCAAAATTTGTTTACGGCATTGCCAGACCAAAATAATTTAAATATACAGAATTGTAACGTATTTTCGCCGTTTGAATATATATTTTGAAAAATAACTGTTAAACATGAGATTTTAAGTAGATTTCTGATCAGCTTTATGTATTCTTTAAGGATTTAATAATATTTTGCATAATTTCAAGCTTAAATTAGTTAAAAATACTTACTTTTTCGTTGTTTTTTTTTTAATAAAACTCTAGACATATTTGTTATTGATATAACAATTTTATTTATTTAATTAATTTATACGGTTTTAGTAAAATACAAGCTTAAAATAGTAATTTCTTAAAGAATATCAATAAACTAATAATAAGTAATAATAATTAAGTGTTTTATCTATTTTTTCTAGAGTAGAAAGAATATGATTTGTAATCGACCAGATAAAAGCCAAATATCTGCAAATTTACCTTTTGTAATTTGTATCTCTAATAAGAATAGATTTAAAAAAAATCAGTCTGAAACGAGACAAATAAAATATAAAAAATAGAAAAATCTGTAAAGTTGTGCATATTTCCTAAACTAATAAAAATAACATTTAAATACAAATTGAAACATAATTCTTAACAAAAGTAAGTAAACAGATGAAAAGAACTTTTATAAATCGCACTTTTTCGATGTATAAGAGGATAAATAATATGTTTTAGTGCAGTTTTGATTATCTTATGAAACATAGTAATAAGAAGTAGAACACCAAAAGATTAGAAACGAATTAACACTTGAAAGCCCTCAGATTCAAAACCTATTTTTAAGTTTGAAGGCAAATATAATTTGAAGTAAATATCGATTCAAACTGAGGTCCTTAGGTAATATCCGTGACTTAATGAATCTGAGTAAAAAATTTAATCTTTTTGTTAAAAAATATTTTTTATATTGTTTTAAGGTCCGAACAACTAAAATTTAGTCACTAAGTCTGTTTAAGAACATTGATTGCAATCAAATTTCGTAATAACAATTCACTTTAATAAAAATGACAAAAACCATCTATACTAGACGATCGTAAAATTATGAAAAAATCCATCAATTAAAAGGGATTTTGTTAGGAATAACGTAAAAATATCAAATTATTACTGAAAATTTTGTCAAATAAAGCAAAGATTTTTAAGATACTTTCATGAAAAAATCTAATTACCAATTTTAAAGATATGATAAAAGCAATGAATCAAGCCTTTTAAAAATGACAAATTTTATAAACAAAATTTTTAGAAATCAACCAATTTAAAGAAAATTAAATTTCGTTTTCGTTTTTATATAAAATAAAAACGAATAATACGAATAAACGCATATATAAATATATCAAAATATCAAGGATATGTTAGTGATAATAATTTAACTCTCTAGGAATTAATATAAATTTAAATTAATTTAATTAAAATTTATTTATTTACAATTGTAGAGGTTCACACCAAAACGTTACAATTCAATTTTTTTGAAATCTGAGATAATGATGCCATTTTACTCTACTTACTAGTCTCTTTAGCTGTATTAAATAAAATCCCAAAAAACCCCAAACATTTCTTTATAAAACGGCTTTAAAAATGTTCGATTTTCACAAAAATGTAACAAATTTTTATAAAAGTTAAATTTTTAACGCAAATTCTTGCTTATCAATTGATTCTTATAGGGCGCGATATTTTCTTTCATACTTGTTTTTAAACGTTAAGTCTTAGATAATATATGCCTTTCAGTGTGTGATGATCGTTTTATAGAAGTCACTTCGTTTGTTGAAATTTTTTAGCTGAAGGAACTATTTACCAAATGATGGAACTTTAAATCTACCTTCGACATGTGTTCCAGTAAAACGACTAATTGTGAGTTTTCTTTACCAGCACAATTGATGCTATAATTGTATTGTAATAAAGGCAAAATAATTACAAAAATTAAATTTTTTTATATTAAATATTTTGCTCTTAATTGTAAATTGTGAGGCCCTATGCTCCACTGGGAGTCAAGGATAACAGAAAAAGAAGAAATATTGTAGAAAGTATATTGTTTTTGACTCTTAGTTGTCTTGCGATATATACTTTAGAAAAGATCTAATAAAGAATAACTTGTTTCAACATCGCACGGTGGTAAAAAGCGGCTAAAAATGATTTTTATAAATTTTATAATTTTGATTAAATGTTGATGGTAGTGTATAGCCAACACTCTAAAGTATGAAATTTCATTTTAACTTTGACTATCGGATAACGGATTCGTTTTTTAAACTAGCTCAAAGTTTATACTTTTTAGCCTACAATTTTAAATTTAAAAAATTTGATTTTAATATACCTCTGAATAAAAGAAGATATAATTTGTCCACTAAAGATATAACTTGTCCACTAAAATTTATAAGCACTTTTTTAATATTGTTATTAATGAAACATTTTGTGTGGTTTTTGCGAATTTCTGTGGTTTAGTTTCTTCGAAAATTGAAGTGAATTTGAGATAGTTAAATAACTAATGAAAATCATAAAAATCAAAATTTTGAAAGGCCATATCTAAGCAAAAAGAGCTAAAAGAGGTTACGCATAAATTGGATCTTCTACTCTGAAGTACTAATAGTATATATTTCAAATTTGAGCCGCATTCTCTTGCCGTCCTATTTACCAGTATCTTTTTAGTAACTTCATTTTTTTACATATTTTAAACATTTTTTATTATACCAGGTTGCAATTTAGTAGAAAAAGTTCATAAAATACTTGAAAATAACCATAAATAGAATTTATTAAATGCTTCGATCAATACGTACATTAATTGCCAACAAAGAACCAATTTACGGCAACAAATTATATAAGGAGTTCAAATAAGATAAAATGACCGGTATAACGAAAATTTAGGCGTGGCGTTGCAATTTTCAGCCTACTTTGTTAGCCAACACGTTTTTGAGTCAAATTTCTATGATTCGATTGAAAAAAGTATAACAATACTTTTTTCTTAAAGGAAATTCTGTTGGCAGTACATTTACATAGGTGGTGGCCACATTACAATGGACAAATAAAAAATGTAGAAAGAACATGAAAATCATAGTCTTAAAAAATTTCGAATGAATTTTCAATATTTTATTGAAATATTGAACTATTTATAATTTTTTTTTATATAATACTTAACCTTGACTAATACATTTTTTTTCAGAAATTTTAACATATCTCTGAAACTACTGATCCAAATTTAATAAACTATATATCATAAGTTAGACAAAATACCTGTACATAAATGAAAATTATTAAATATTTTTCAAAATTATTAAACACATTTTATGAATGTATCTTATATGTCCCCTTTTATTTGGCCAACCACTTTTAGTTTTACCATAGCCTTTATACAACATAAAGAAAGGATAATATTTTGTCAGCCCAGTAAGTTTCAGTCAAAAATATGAAGAAATAAACAAGTTATTGATTTTTGGCCGTAGTTTACCACCGTGCATCGTTGCAAAATATAAGCTTTTTAAAAAAAGTCGGTATTTGTTTGAAAAAATCTGAATTATGTAATTTATACAGAAAAGAACTTTTTATATAGTACTAAAATTGAATCAATAAGATACGATAGATGTATCTATGATAAGCTATAATCAGCTAAAATTTATAAAAACTGACTACTCAAAAAAGTTGGCACTGTGTCGAGTAGGGTAATTTGAAATATGTTAAGCTCTTGAAATTTTCAATAATTTCCATTCCATTCGTAGAAAAAAATGTATATAAATAAACATATTTAATGTAAATTATATTTAAAAGATAAACAATTTATTCAGCAAGAGACTGAGAAAAAGTAAAAAAAATCATTTATATTTTAATAAAAAAATCCATTATGAATTATACCCAACATTGAGTTTTTATGTACATAAAATAAAATTTTTTCATGTAATGTATTGTATTATTTAAATTAAAAAAAAAGTTGAAAAAAAAACAAAAGGCGAAAGGATTAAATGTATTTAAAAATGTTTGTTTATCTAAAGGGTTTACTTTATTATTTACCTTGTAATTAAGTGATTTATAATGTTAAACATTTTTTTTGTTTTGGGTTTTGTTTTTCTGAAAATTCACACCATTTTTGTTTAGGATTTTCATTCAAAAATGAAAGCAGCGTGTGACTTTATTTTGTCTAATTTAATATTGTGACCTTGAAAATATTTGTTTAATTCTAAGTTTTTTGTTTCTAACTTTTTGTTGTTTCATTGTTTTTCGTAGACTTTTTAACCCAGTAAAAATTTTATTTCAAATCACATAAAAATTAAAAGTTTTTGTGATTTTTTTTTTATATTTCTATACTTTGTTTGGAGTTCAGCCGAGACACAGGGTAGAAGGAAGAAAGTTTCCGAATCTTAACTTTGTTCATTTGTTAAAAGTGTTAAAGCGTATAACCAAATTGATGTTGCTGCCGCTTGCCGCCTGTTTCTGCCTCCTGACGCTAAGTCATGTGACGTCACAAATATTTTCATTACGTTCCGTTTTGCGTACGTAGACTGCAGCAGCAACAAGAACAACATCTTCTTTGTTGTTTTCAAAACACGATTTAACTTTGAAAACTTTAGTTTTGAAAACTTTGTTTCTTTACTTTTTGTTTTCGTCTTCATCATCGTCTACTTTCTAAGTTTCCTTCTTCTTCGTTAACACCATTTCCAATTATATAAAATAATTTTGTAAATATATATGTGAATTTACGAACATTTCTTTTATAGTGGGCGTGGTACCTCCTATATAAAGTAAAAACTTCATATTACATTTTTTTAAGAGTAGTAAAGATGTGAATGGTGGTGAAATGGAGAGATAAAACTCTTTATTATTCAATATAGAAATTGCAAGTCATATCTATTTTTAGAACAGTGCAGTTGCGCCATCTGTTGATAAAAAATCATACTTTTATCTTTTCTGCTTTTATCTTTTTTACATAGTCGGTGTGCTAATGCTGTAGGGCATTTTTCAGATGGGAATAATTAATAATTTGTTTTTTTTTTATAGATGTCTGAATCAAAAATTTTTCAATAGAAAATTTTTGTATCAAATATTTTTCTAAAGAAAATTTTTTATCAAAATTTTTCTATAGAAAACTTTATTTTATCAAAAATTTTTCTATAGAAAATTTTTTTTCTCAAAAAAATTTTTTTATCAGAAATTTTTCTATAGAAAAATTTTTTTCATCAAAACTTTTTTTGTAGAAAATTTTTTTATCAAAAATTTTTCTATAGAAAATTTTTTTATCAAAAATTTTTCCATAGAAATTTTTTTTATCAAAAATTTTTCTATAGAAAATTTTTTTATTAAAAATTTTTCTATAGAAATTTTTTTTAACAAAAATTTTTCTATAGAAAATTTTTTTATCAAAAATTTATCTATAGAAAATTTTTTTATAAAAAATTTTTCTATAGAGATTTTTTTTTCAAAAATTTTTCTATAGAAAATTTTTTTTATCAAAAATTTTTCTAATGAAAATTTCTTTATCAAAAATTTTTCTATAGAAATTTTTTTTTCAAAAATTTTTCTATAGAAAATTTTTTTATCAAAAATTTTTCTATAGAAAATTTTTTTATAAAAAATTTTTCTATAGAAATTTTTTTATCAAAAATTTTTCTATAGAAAATTTTTTTAATCAAAAATTTTTCTAATGAAAATTTCTTTATCAAAAATTTTTCTATAGAAAATTTTGTTATCAAAAATTTTTCTAAGAAAATTTTGTTATCAAAAATTTTTCTATAGAAAATTTTGTTATCAAAAATTTTTCTATAGAAATTTTTTTTATCAGAAATTTTTCTATAGAAAATTTTGTTATCAAAAATTTTTCTATAGAAAATTTTGTTATCAAAAATTTTTCTATAGAAATTTTTTTTATCAGAAATTTTTCTATAGAAAATTTTGTTATCAAAAATTTTTCTATAGAAAATTTTGTTATCAAAAATTTTTCTATAGAAATTTTTTTTATCAAAAATTTTTCTATAGAAAATTTTTTTATCAAAAAATTTTCTATAGAAAATTTTTTTATCAAAATTTTTCTATAGAAAATTTTTTTATCAAAATTTTTTCTATAGAAAATTTTTTTATCATATATTTTTCTATAGAAAATTTTTGTATCAAATATTTTTTTAAAGAAAATTCTTTTATCAAAATTTTTCTGTAGAAAATTTTTTTTCTCAAAAAAATTTTTTTATCAGAAATTTTTCTATAGAAAATTTTTTTTTTATCAAAACTTTGTTAGTAGAAAATTTTTTCATCAAAAATTTTTCTATAGAAAATTTTTTTTCATCAAAAATTGTTCTATAGAAAATTTTTTTTCATCAAAAATTTTTCTATAGAAAATTTTTTTTCATCAAACATTTTTCTATTGAAAATTTTTTTTCATCAAAAATTTTTCTATAGAAAATTTTTTTTCATCAAAAATTTTTCTATAGAAAATTATTTTATCAAAAATTTTTCTATAGAACATTTTTTTATCAAAAATTTTTCTATAGAAAATTTTTTTATCAAAAATTTTTCTATAGAAAATTTTTTTTATCAAAACTTTTTCTATGGAATTTTTTTTTATCAAAAATTTGTCTACAGAAATTTTGTTTATCAAAAATTTTTCTATAGAAAATTTTTTTATCAAAAATTTTTCTATAGAAAATTTTTTAATAAAAAATTTTTCTATAGATAATTTTTTTATAAAAAATTTTTCTATAGAAATTTTTTTGTTTCAAAAATTTTTCTATACAAAAAATTTTTTTACTCAAAAAGAAGAGTATTTGCATTTGATCCCAAATCTGTTACATTTATTTATTAATGTAACAGACCTATTTATTGATAAAAAGCCAAAAAATTAAAAAAAAATAAAAAAAATAAAAAAAAATAATCGGCAAGCCTACTCCTGCTTAAAGGTAGGTGTTAGAAATCTTAGAATTTCGACCAAGGACGGCCACTTCTGCGATATAAACGATAATATCATAGTTACAACGATAATCCCAATGTTCCCCTTACACTTATGATAGTATAATACTTATTGTGAAAAATTTTTATATCTTAAATATTTATATAGGAAAATTCCGAAACATATTTGAATAATTTTAAAACTCAATTGGAAATGGTGTAATTGCTATCATTCTTTGTTAACAGTTTTCTTCAGCTTTTTGTTTTATATATTCTTTTGCTAGTTAATAATAAAAATTAAAAATATAATAACAAAAAACAAACCAGAAGTAGAAAGAAACTTTTACGCCAAACTGTTTCTGAAGAAGTGGGAATAATAAAAAAAGTTCCTACGAATATGTATTTCATGACGCTTAAACTTAAACTTTTACATACTCTCAAACCCAGACCAACCCAACCAATTCTGACTCACGAAATGTATATATTGCAACACTTTTTGGCCTAATTTTGATGCTAAAAATTAGCCCAAAACTTTTTATTTTTAAAGTCTAGAAAGTTTGTTATATACCAAAAATTTATACTTTTTTTGTGTTTAATGTTTTCTAGAGCTAAAATGAACAAAAAAAAAAAAAGAAAAACTTTTATAACTTTATGAAAATCAATATTTTTAAATATTTTCAAGTGTTTCAGGATTTGCTTAAGATAAAATTAAGAATTAATTAGTAGTTGGAAGATCCCAGAAGTTGAGTAAATTTAAGTAAAAGAGTAGCTTACATCAATATATGTATATAAAATATTTAGATATGTATGAACACACCTTAGAGTATGCAACATATTTTTATGGCTTTTATTCACAACTCCAAAAATTTATTTCTTTCATATCCATATATGAATATTAAAAATTTTTGGGTAGTTTTTTATTAATATTTGCTTTCAACTTCAAATGTCAAAAATAGCCATCACAAGTATCCAATAAAGGAATATTAAAAATTTATCTAAATGATATTTTTAAAGGAATGAGGCTTTTATTATTTGGAAGTTTCTAAAAAACAACATAAAAAAATACAATTTTTATTAAAACTTGAAACATTTTCAAGGCATTGATTTGAATGATTTTAATGATTTGAATGGTATAGAAAAAATGTAAAATTAAAATGTTTCAATTCAAATAAAAATGTACTAAAAAGCTTTTAGATTCTATTTGTCGAAATGATAAAAAAAATGTTAAGTGTCCTGCCAATATTTTAACAAAATTATAGTTTTAGAAACTTTATATCTTTTTTATAGATAATATCGGTAAGGGAGACCAGAATTTTGCAAAATATATCGTACATAACAACCAAAATCGATGACAAAACAATAAAATAAAGCCCGAAAAATAAAGTTATGACAGTCATGTAAATCTAAGTTTCCATGCCAAATTCCCACAATAAGCTTTTGATAAATTTATTTATCTAATTTGCAATATCTTTAAAAAAAATGTTGGGATGAGAAATTGAAAAGAAAAATATTTTAAAAATATTGCAAATTTCAATCTTACGAACGAACTAATAAGAACCTTGATATAACCATGTGTATTATGTTAAAAATTTTATTCAAAATTTCGTAAAATCGACTTGCCCTCATTATCACTGAAGAATTTTTGAAAAAAATCTGTATATTTTTAATGAAATCGGCATTATTTTTAGAAATCGACAATAAATCGGAATTGTCAAAAATATATCACAAATATAGCCGAAAATTAAATAAAATTTTATTGACAATTTTTCCTAGAACAAATTTTCATTGAAAATTTTTGTAAAAGAAACAAATTATATGGAAAATACTCTGTGCAAAAAATTTTGAACAGAAAATTTTTCCATACTATATTTTTTTTATTAAAAAAACTTTTTAACAAAAAATTTTATATGGAAAATTTTTCTACACAAAAAAATTGTATGTAACAAATTTTCTTTTCAAAAAATTAAATGTTCTATGAAAAAAATTTTGTATAGAAAATTTGTCTATTTAAAAAAATGTTTATGAAAAATTCTTCTTTACAAAAATTATATAGGGAAATTTTCGATATTAAAAATTAAATTTTTCTATAAAAAAAATTTGTTTAGAAAGTTTTTCGTTAGAAACAATTTTATATTGAAAATTTTTGTACAGAAACAACTTTTAATTGACAATTTTTTTCTATAGAAAAAAATTTATATACCACAATTTTTTATTAAACATTTTTATTTCGTTCCAAAATTTTGACTGTAAACTCCCATAGTTTTAAAAACCGATTTGTCATATATTTGTGTTAAAAAAAAGCAGAGCAGTGGTGGGCACTGACACATATACAAAATTGTTATTTAGCTTGGTACTTTTTTGTATTGTCTCATATCTGAACATATGCATTTTTATAGAGCAAGCCTTAAGGCAGCATTTGAATAAAATATTTAACCGTTCTAAATACAATTTTTGAATGGAGTCGTGCAATGAGGGTGGATTAAATGCAATGAAGATCCAATCTAATTTAGTAGCAGAAGATCTTGAAAAACACTTTTTAAGTGTCGAAAGAACCAATCAAGTTCTTCAGCACTAAATCCGACCGAAAATGAGCCGGTGCTTTAATCTATATAATGAAGCTTCTCCGTCGAGTACAGCTACTCATACGTTTAGTAGGAAATTCAATTTTATTGACTCACTACTACATCATCATTGCAATGTGGGGCTTGGTACATCATTATTTCGCTACTACAATGTCATGTGTTCTGAAGAGATATGTTTTCTCTCCGACTGACCAGTGAATCGCTGTCATTCTTGCCATCTACAATGTGGAAAAGTTCAAATCATATATACATATATATTTTTCTTCCATTAATATTTTATCTCAGTTTTAAGACAATCTTTTGCATGCTCTGAGGCAAAAAAAAAAAAAACAATACGATTATCTAGAAATTTTAGGTAGATATATAAAAACATGTTGAAAAAACTGGTAGATATAAAACTTAATATTTTTAAGAAAAAGAAACACTTATTTTTAAGAAAAAGAAACACTTAAAGTAACTTAAACAACTTTTTCATTCAATATAATTCTCATTTAGTTGATGATCAATGTTGTTTATATGAAGGTGGAAGTCATGCAATAAGTCAATATTTGCTATTATCCAAACATAATTAATAATAAAACAATTGTTTTAAGAATGACATAATTTATGATCTCAGCATGAAAAAAGTAAACTTATTTAAAAAATGTAAAGTATTTTTTGTTTATATAAAAATCGCAAAAATATGCAATATTATACAAGAAATTTTTAATATACAATATATGTATATTTATATTTTTCTAAAACCCAAGATTAATAAAACTTATTTTTGACTTCTGATGTGACTTTTTCCCTTAAAAACTTTAAGCTATTTTCTAAACATACCGAAATTTATTTCAGCTCATTTACTTTTTATACTTAGATTTATATAAGGAAAACTACCAAAATGACACAAAATTAAGTGAAAATTTTAATATGTCTGAGCACGCAACGTAATTTTGGTTTAATTGGGTAATTATGCGAGCATGCAGAGCAACATTCTAATGCACATTCATACAGATACATATATACAGTTCATCATAAATTTAAACAAAGTCTGCCGAAAGGTAAAAAAACAACGATAAAGAAAACTACTTCAATATTTTTCAAGACTCTAAATCCTTTTAAATGCAACTCTTTCTTCTTAAACTTAGTAAACATATTTATATTTACTATTTTGTTGTCTTATGGCATATTAGGGAATAAATTTACTAAGGATTTGCTAAAATCGCAGCTAGACAACAAATGAACATAAAAGGTTAGTATAAAAAAAACTGATATTTGTGCTTCTGTCGACACAGTTAATAAAATGCAAAAACATACTTTTCACATTTGATGACAGTTGTCATTTTTTAAAGCTGACATTTTTGTATGAAAAAGAAGAGTGGGTTGGAGAAAACTGTTATTTTTTAACGAGTGATCAGTGTGGCCATTTTAGCATTTTTGGAGCTAGATCTAGCATAATTTATTTTTTTTTAGCTCCAAAATTTTCGTTTTACATTTAGCATTATTTTAGCATTTTTTCAAAATATTTTTAGCATTTGTAGCATTTTTGAATATAACAAAATTCAGTTCTTTTTATTTTAAATTTAAAGTTTTTTTTTGCGGCAAAATAGAAAAAAAACCTATTAAATGTGATTAAAATAGTGGTAACCTTCTTATAACTCTGCAATAAAGAAATCTGGCACCGCAACTTTTTAACGTTTGCTTATTGTCATAGTGTAATAATTAAAGTGATATCATGAGCCCAGCTGATGAATTCGCCTTGATATTTAACAAACAAAAATTTGACAAAATGTAAGCAAAATTACAAAAACAACATGGGTTTTCATTTTGTAATATTGTATTTGTTGTATTCTTGCCACCATCTATATGAATTCGACTTGCTTATTGTTGCATCTTTTTATCTTTATATTTTTACATACGTTAAAACAAAAATGGAACGGTAAGTAAAACAATAAAGCGAAGATTATACTACACAACAAATGGACATCTTTTGAAAAGTGCAATGACGTGATTATATTGGTCCTATTCTACGATCAAATTGTAGCCAAATGCTCTTGGCTACATTTTTGCAGAACATGGTTAAGCGATATTTTCAAGTGCTGATTAGCAATTTGATAAAAACTGATGACACCTTTTTAGGCATCATGCTAATATTGGGAAACTTTGGAGGCCCATAAAAATTAAAAGGCCACTAACTTGTCCAAACTGACTACAGGGTATTACTAAAATTTGATGTAGAAAAGGACCCATATAGTCACGACCTTGTGCTTTTTTCACTGTCGTGCAGTGTTATTATTATTAAATATTAATTGTCCAAATTTTAGGTATCTAAGAACATATACTGGAGTTATCGACGGAAAAAGTGACTCTGAAGATGAGTCTATTTGCAGTGTACATTCTAGTGGAAGCCCCCCGCAAAAGAAGAAAAAAGATGAGTCTACGATGCCAACAACTAAGAGGTAACATTTCTGGAAATCATTTGAAATACATGTATACCTCGTTATTTAAAATTTTTTAATTTAAAGATCTGACGTATACATATATTTCTTATTAAAACTATAGTGCTTTTGCGAATAAAGGAAATTTCAATATTTTAATTTTAAATATTTTAATTTTTTTTTAGAATTTATACACAAAAAGTAAGAAAAAGTTGGTTCAGTGATCCAAGGTTAAGCAATTGGATCACTCAAGAAAGTGAAAATGAAATAAAATGTAAATACTGCCACTGCATTTTAAAGGCAAGATTAAGTAGCCTCATTAATCATGGAAAAGCTTCCAAACATAAAGCAGCAGCGTCGCCCTTCAGTAAAAGTGGACAAAAAACTATTGCTTTTCAAGCGGTAGGCAGCAATTATAAGACTAAGGAAGCTGAATTGTTAGGAGTTCTTTATGTAGCAGTACACACTACAACAAGAGCTGTTGATCATTTGGTCCATGTTCAAAAAAACATATTCAGCGATAGCAAGGTAGCAGTTGGCATGAAACTGGGAAGAACAAAGTGTTCTGCTATTATAAAATCAGTTTTGGGTCCTCATTTTCAACATTTACTGACTGAAGATATCGGAGAAAGTATGTTTAGCTTAATCATAGATGAGTCTACAGATATAACAATTGATAAATATCTAGGTATAGTAATCAGATATTATAGTAAGTCTTTAAGAAAAATTGTAAATACTTTCCTTCATCTTTATGAACTAGAAGATGCAACAGCTAATGGTATAAACACAGCAATTTTAAAAATTTTAAAAGATTTCAATTTAAAAATTTCTAACATGGTGGGCTTAGGGACTGACAATGCAAAAGTCATGACAGGTATTAACAACGGCGTAATCGCTAAATTAAGACAAAAGAATGAAAACATAATATTAGTACCATGCGCTTGTCATTCAATACAATTAGCTGTTTCTTCAGTCTCCAAAATTTTGCCAAATGAAATTGAGTATCTTGTAGCTGAAACATATAATTGGTTTTCTAAGTCCACCTTAAGACAAAATTGTTATAAAAATATTTATGCCGAAATAAATAATGAAACACAGCCATTGAAACTGGTTAGAGCTTGTGACACTAGATGGCTTTCTATTGAACCGGCTGTAAATCGTATTGAAAAACAATGGTTAGAGTTAAAAACTCATTTTGAAATTGCTGCTAGTGTTGAATCGTGCCACCAAGCCAAAGTTCTAAAAGGTTTATACATTAATAAAAATCTTTTGTATTTAAAATTTTTAAAACCTTTATTGTCAGATATACAAAAGGTAAATAAAATGTTTGAAAGCAATGATGCGGATCCTACCATGCTCTTATCAGAACTACATTACCTTTTAAAAAATCTTTCATATCAAATAGTTTTGAAAGATGACAATCAATATTTTTATTTTTGATGTCCCAAATTTTGATAAACCTTTTTAAGAAATATTATTGTTAAAAATTTTTACAGAAAAATATTTCTATCAAAAATTTTTTTATAAAAAAGGTTTGTATCGAAAATATCTAAAAATCTAAAATTATTTAATATAAGAATTTATTTCTGTTCCCAATTTGGTTACATTTATTTCAAACAATATTTCAGAAAATAATAGTGTCGTGGCAACAATGTTCTACATTATATTTCTGTGTTCTCTCGAATAATGTATTTTGTTGTAATAAATAGGGTTTTGATTTTTTTCTTGTGTATTTTGTTTTTGTATTTTATTTAACAAAGCGGGACCAACTGACTTTGCTAACATCCAAATTTAATACTAATTTTTACGAGTTTTATTATTGATCGTGATATTTACGAACATTACAAAAAGTCATCGGCTTTTGGTAGTATGGGCAGCCTACGCCTGATTATAGTATTGACAACAAAATATGAAAACAAAAAAAATTAACCCATGGGGGGATTGCGAAATAATAGGCTTTGAAATAACACAAGTTTTTTAACCAAATGTCTATTATTTTCCGATCTATATGGGCTCTTTTTTTTAAGACATTATAAAAAGTTATAGCCACATAAAACGGATACGTTTTGAAAAAAATTTTAACAAAATCAACTTTGGACCGTCATAAAATCTTAGCCAAAGCAAAATTAAAAGTTTTGAAAAACTCTAAAAATTGTATGAGCTAGAATAATGTATACACAAAACTTTTATCGAAATCGGAAATGATGTTGTTCAGTACGACTTCTAAAATTTTTGATTTGACCTATAAAAATTTTCAAAAAAGTATTTTTATCAGAGTTTTTGGAATGACTTCAATATTAAAAAAAATATTCTTTTTTCGTTTAAAATCTTTATTAACTCTTTAAAAAATATATACCTTAGAGGTAAAATACACATACGAGTATATTTAATAAATTTTTACTCCACTTTATAATACTAGTTTTATATCCATAACATATAAAATATTGTTAAAGCCCATAAATCGTCTGATGAAAAGATTTTTAAACCAAACAGCAAAAGATAAATGCTTTTACCCAGAGTAAATATTTGTGTGTCTTAAGACATCAAATAAGGATTGATTTAATTGAAAAGAAGAAAAAAGTAACGCTAAGAATTTTTTACATTTACTTATTAAGCTCTTGCTACTTGTCTTGTTTTTGAAAGCTGTATGGAAATTTAATTAAAAAAGTCTAAAAACAAAAAAATCACCCACATCTCATGTCAAATATGTTTTACTGTTTTTTTTCCCAAATTAATTTGGGGAAGGATGTGTGTAGAGGCAAGTTCATCTACACATAATTAAAAATATCTATATAGAGAAAATGTGAATGTTGCTGGAGATATACATATTCATCAGTGTATTTAGATACCAACGCATAAAATTAAAAATCCTAAATCAAAAATTTTTGAATCTCATATGAATTATGTTCTAGTACCTCTAACTCCTTTTTTCTATATTAACATAGAACAAACATACATATGCATATAAACATTTATATGTATGTATGTGTTTGTTTTGCCATATTTAACATTTGATGTTAATAAACTCTTTTTTTTATTTATTCCAGGACCTTCGTGCAATATCTATGGATTTGCATGTTTGTCTTCAAACATTCAAAAATACTTAAATATATACGATTCTAAGCTTTATATGGATTTGAATTTTCCTCTCTGCAAGTATGTTTTTCTATCCATGTGTTGATTTTTCATTCTTTTTTTCTATACATACTAATATATTATCCTTGTTGTAGCGGTGATCTCAAGGGCATGATGTCGTCGTTTTTTTTCTTCTTTTTTTTTAATACAAATGAAAGGGTTATAGAATACATCGAATTTCGTATGCGAATTGTATTTTATCTCATTATCAACCAAAGCCCGTAGGTTCACATCACAAATGATACAAGAAACAAATATAAATTACAAGAAGTAGGATTTTTTTTGTTTTAACGCTTATAGTGTATAATAAAAGTTAGCTCACACATTCTCAATAGAAATAGAAGTAAAATGGTATAAATCTAAAGCTTTTTATACCCTTCACCACCATAGGTGGAAAATGTATTATAAGTTTGTGCTGATGTATGTAACGCATAGAAATATTTGTCTAGGACCAACCTTTTAGTATACTTATAGGCTTATAATCACTTTTTAAGTCGATTTAGCGATGTCAGTCCGTCCGATCCCATATAATCAAAGTACAGGTCGCAATTCTAAAGATAATTTGATGAAATTTGGCACAGATCATAGTGGGACCATGGCTACTGAAATTCATCAAATTCGGTCAATTATTTTTGGTACCTCCCATAGGTCCACCTTTCCGGAATTCATATTTTGGCCACAAATATCAATATTTTTTCATGAAATACTGCTTATGTTAAATAAAATTACTACACCAAATTTCGAAAATCGGTCCACATTTGACCATAACTCCCATACAAACTCTTCTGTCGAAATGCACTAAATGAGACAAAAATCTCTAAAACGCTAGTAAATCTGAATATAATGAGAATTTTGAGTTTATTTTTCGTATACATAATTTTTGTAAAAACTGTAATTTGCAAAATTTCAAGATAATCGGTCCACATTTGACCGTAGCCTCCATACAAGTCAAAATTACAAGAACAACTTAAATATATGAGTTTTGAGAAAATGTTTGTATGATGGCAAAATTTAGTAAATATTTTTCTTTATACAGGAAATAGAACACCTTTGACAATAGTGGTGAAGGGTATCGTATGGTTGGGTTTGACCGACTATAGCACTTTCTTACTTGTTTTTATAAAGGATTAGGGTCAAGACTTATACAAAATGTACTCTTTAAAAAAATCAACGCTTATACAAATCCAACTTTTATACAGAGTCAATATTATACAAATCAAGCAAAAGGGTTGAATCTTCTTCACACTTAACTTTTATATGAATCCAACTTTTCAACAGAGCCAACTTTAATAGGGATTTATCACTTATATTAAACTTGTATAAGAGCCTACTCTTATACAGTTTCTACTTATACTATTATTCAACACATACCCAAAGTAAAATGTTACGTAAAATCCACTATTATATAGATATACAAAATGTTATAAACATTCTAGTCGTATGCAAAGTTATAAGTTATACAGATTCAATTCTTGCACATAGTATACTTTTAAAACAATGTTGGCCAAATGGAGAGCGCTTTTAAATGAGAAGGCTCAATCTTAAAATGAGATTGTGCATTGAGACTGTTTTTCGCTAGCTTAGAGTGCAAAGGTGCCAACTGCACTTTTTTTTACAAAAATGAGACTTTAATGCAGAACAGAAGATAATTAATAAACACATTAAACATTAAATAACAATAGAGAAAAACATTTTAGAAACTGTACACATGCAATTGAAGGATAGCACCGTTTACTCTCTCACCAAGCATCTGACTATAGACGTTCCTGTAGAAAACACTTACTTAAATAGCCTTTATTTCAGAATTCCATGCGCTTCGTTTTTGTGTGAAAATTCCCCAATTTTCTAGGCAAAGCTTTGAAATATTTTCCTCCACTTGGTCTTTCCATTTAAGATTCTAACATTAGGGGGTCCGTTTATATTCTAATTTTAGCTTTGTTACATACTATACTTCCTAACCCATATTTTTATAGTTCTTATGGGAGAACTTGCGGCTTACTACATTAATGGATTTTAACACAGTTCCTCGGGTGATACCAAGAGGAGGTTAGTGTCCACAGTTGAGAAAGCTTTCGTCCTGGCTGGACAAAAGCCTTAAAAGAAACACAGCGTCGAAGTTGTTTTATCAAATTTCGTTCGGGAGATGTTCACTAAAAGATAAGTATCGTTCAGGTCGGCCAAATGAAGTTGATGATGACGATATCAAGGCTTTAATCGATATCAAGGCTTTAATCTGATCGTCATCTAACTAAACGAGAGGTTGGAGAGAAGTTGAATATACCAAAATTATAACCATATACTATATCTTGGACTCGTAAAAAAACTTGATATTTGGATTGAAAGAAATTCATTTAACAAACCGTTTCAACGCTTGTGATATGCATCTTAAACGCAATGTACAAGATCCGTTTTTGAAGTATAACACAACTGGAGAAGAAAAATGAATTGTTTGCAAAACGTCAATCGAAAACTATCATGGTCCGAACATGATGAACGTCACAAACCACTTTAAAGGCTGATATTCATCAAAAAAAGATTATGCTGTCAGTTTGGTGGGATTGGAAGAGTATATTTTGGAAGGGTATATTTTGAGCTAATTCTAAGGAACCAAACGATTAATTCGGATGTCTACTATGAACACATGGACAAATTGAATACAGCCATCAAGGAGAAACGGCTAGAATCGGTCAATCGTAAAGGTGCTACATTTCACCCAACAACGCTAGACCGTACACATCTTTGGTCACTCGCCAAAAACTGAGAAAGCTTGGCTGAAAACTTTTGATGCATCCACCATATAGCCCTGACCTTGCACCGTCAGACTTCCCTTTTGTTTCGGACTTTGCAAAACTACTTAAATGGTTAAACTTTCGATTATGACATTTGGTTCAGTTTTTTGCAGATAAAGGCCAAAAGTTATATGAACGTGTAATAAAGATGTTGCTGGAAAGATGGGGAAAGTCAACCAACAGAATGGAAATTATATAATTGATTAAAGTTCATTCTAAAATTTAAAAAATGTGTTTACTTCCTTTTAAAAATCTCCGGTTTCTACAATGTATGTAGATGCAACATCTTTTCTTTATTTTATTTTATAAAAGCAGCAACAAAGTAAGACTGCAAATTTAATTTCATGTGACAAAAACCTAAGAAAATATTTTTTTTTAAATAGATTAAGTTACATCAAAGAAGTAATCTGTACAAATTTCAAATGTTTCTTTTGCAAAAAAATATTAAATACTATCGGCATTAAAAATACAAACTAAATCATACTATTTAAGTTAAACGGCAAAAATGTTCGTATTATTTCTTTTATGGAAAAGATGCTAATTGACTTGCTCAAATCAAAAATTGCAAAAGAAAAGGTGCTAAGGTCCTATTTTTTTCCTTACTGTATACGTACGAGTATGTAACAACAAAGAAAATAAAATTCCATTCAAAAAAAAAAAAAATTAAAAAATATTATGTAAATTTTTTATACAGTTTTTTGTCTCTCCTGAAAAATTTCGAAAAGTGCAGTTGGCACCTTTGCACTCTAAGCTAGCGATTTGCTGTATGTTTTGTTATTATTATGAATTGTTATTTTTAGCTTAGTATGCATTTTTGTTTGTGTTTTTTATAGTACGTTTGATTTAAATTGTTGTTATACCCCAGCCGCGCAAATAATGGCCAACATTGTTTTAAACGGAGTCAACTCCATGCAAATTGATTTTTTTTTAGATTTAACACTTATACTGAGTAAACTCTTATACTTAATAAGACAATTATATACAGAGTCAACTTTTATGCAGACTTATACCAGGACTACTCTAAGACAGATTAAAATGGATATCTCTTATCATTTTTTTATTACACACTGTTTGCTTCCTTTTTTGTTATTTTGTTAATTTTAAATAATTTCTAGCTTTTCATTTTAAAATTAAATAAAAAGAAACCCTTATCACAAAATTTTGTAGTGCTTGCATATAAGAATTTAAGTAAATATTTTCGACTCATCAAAAACTCCTAAATAATGATGATGTGTGAAGCTAACTACACATACCTACTCAAATTTACATACATATGTGTTTTCTTTATCCTTATTCAGGATAACAAACATTTATATGTGGGAAAAATAAAACTCATATATCATAATAGACTGACTGCTAGATTTCTAAAAGGGTTCTTTCGTTCGCTTTACTCCATACACTACACCCCTATTTAAATTCCAATGTCTTATCTTTAAGTACATGGAACTAGAATGATCTATTGCCTACCAGTATCAAAATCCAGTTTAAAATCTATTTAAAATTAAAAGAGTAGAAGATAACAAAAAAATAAAAAATAAGTAAATCACCTTAAGACTTAGAGAAAGAAATAAGTAGCGAAAAGAAAAGACTTTTCATTTTTTGATTTTAAGAAGGCATATGACAAGTTGCTAGTTACAGTTGGGCTTTGTTTTTGTTGCTGTCAATTTCTTCTTTTTTTATTTAGTTTGTACGTTTGACTTGCGGGGGTTGGGTGGCTTGGGTGGTATCTTGATTTGCTTGTAATATTAAAGTGTGGTATACCACCGGTTTTTTGTTTTCACGACATTACAATAAGTGTCTCAATCCGGGTAACTTATGTTTATGTTGCCTTATCATTTTATTTTTATCTCAACTCATTTCACGTGAAAGGGTTAATCGGGGGAGAAGGAAGAAACATTTTGCTAGAACAATGTTGGAGGAAGCACTTAATGGAAACATAAAGAATTTTGACATTGATTACAGAGTAGAGTGTACGAATTAATACCCATTCCATAAAGACCATTATTTACATTGCGTAAGGATTGAGTTTGAGTAATGGCAGGACTTAAAGGTGTAAATTATTTAAAACATTATTTTACAGAGTTAAATAACAATGTACACTTTTATACATATGTATTTCTATTAAAAAATTTGGATATGAAAAATTTTCCATTAAAAAATTTTCATAAAAAAAATTTTCATATGAAAAATTTTCTTTAAAAAAATTTGGATATGAAAATTTTTCTATTAAAAAATTTTAATATGAAAAATTTTCTATTAAAAAATTTTCATATGAAAAATTTTCTATTAAAAAATTTTCATATGAAAAATTTTCTATTAAAAAATTTTCATATGAAAAATTTTCTATTAAAAAATTTTCATATGAAAAATTTTCTATTAAAAATTTTTATATGAAAAATTTTCTATTAAAAAATTTTCATATGAAAAATTTTCTATTAAAAAATTTTCATATGAAAAATTTTCTATTAAAAAATTTTCATATGAAAAATGTTCTATTAAAAAATTTTCATATATAAAATTTTCTATTAAAAAATTTTCATATGAAAAATTTCTATTAAAAAATTTTCATATGAAAAATTTCTATTAAAAAATTTTCATATGAAAAATTTTCTATTAAAAAATTTTCATATGAAAAATTTTCTATACAAATTTTTCATATGAAAAATTTTCTATTTAAAAATTTTCATATGAAAAATTTTCTATTAAAAAATTTTCATATGAAAAATTTTCTATTAAAAAATTTTCATATGAAAATGTTTATATAAAAAAATTTTCATATAAAAAATTTTCATATTAAAAATTTTCTATTAAAAAATTTTCATGAAAATTTTTTAATAGAAAATTTTTCATATGTAAAATTTTCTATTAAAAAATTTTCTATTAAAAATTTCAATATGAAAAATTTTCTATTAAAAAATTTTCATATGAAAAATTTTCTATTAAAAAATTTTCATATGAAAAATTTTCTGTTAAAAAATTTTCATATAAAAAATTTTCTATTAAAAAATTTTCATATGAATATTTTATATTAAAAAATTTTCATATAAAAATTTTTTGATAAAAAAATTTTCATATAAAAAATTTTCTATTAAAACTTTTTCATATGAAAAATTTTTTTATGAAAATTTCCATTAAAAAATTTGTATATGAAAATTTCTATAAACAAATTTTTATATGAAAAATTTACCGGGAAAAAATTTTCATATAAAAATTTCAATTAAAACATTTTCATAAAAAAATGTCTATTAAAAAATTTTCATATGAAAATTTCTATTAAAAAATTTGCACATGAAAATTTCTATTAAAAAATTTTCATATGAAATTTATTTAAAAAGAATTTTTGTATGAAAATTTCTTTTAAAAACTTTTCATATAAAAGTTTCTATTAATTTTTTTTTCGTATGAAAATTTCTATTAAAAAATTTCATATAAATTTTTACATAAATTTCTATTAAAAAATTTTCATATAAATTTTCATTAAAAAGTTTTCGTATGAAAATTTCTATTAAAAAATTTCTATTAAAAAATTTTCATATGAAAAAATCTATTAAAAAATTTTCATATGAAAAATTTTCTAGTAAAAATTTTTCATATGAACCATTTTTTATTCAAAAATGTTTATGTGAAAAATTTTCTATAAAAAAAATTTTCATATGAAAAATTTTCCATTAAAAAATTTTCTATTAAAAAGTTTTAATTTTGAAAAATTTTCTATTAAAAAATTTTCATATGAAAAATTTTTTATTAAAGTATTTTCACATAAAAAATTTTCTATTAAAAATTTTTCGTATGAAAATTTCTATTAAAAAATTTTCATAAGAAAATTTCTATTAAAAAATTTTCATAAGAAAATTTCTATAAAAAATTTTATATGAAAATTTATATAAAAAAATTTTCATATGAAAATTTCTATTAAAAAATTTTTATATGAAAATTTCGATTAAAAAAATTTAATACGAAAATTAATACTAAAAACTTTTCATACGAAAATTTCTAATAAAAATTTTTCAGAAAACTTTTTATAAAAGAATTTTCATATGAAAAGTTTTCTATTAAAAAATTTTCGTATGAAAAATTTTTATATAAAAAACTTTCTATTAAAAAATATTGAAATTTTCGTATGAAAAATTTTCTATAAAAAAATGTTCATATGAAAAATTGTCTATTAAAAGATTTTCATATGAAAAATTTTCACATTAAAATTTTCTATTAAATTATTTCGTATAAAAATTTTCTATTAAAAAATTTTTATATGTATGAAAAATTTTCTATTCAAAAATTTTCATATGAAAAAGTTTTTAATCAAAAGTTTCAGATTTCATATAAAACTACCTAAATACTCTAGGGTAGTATTCTGGATAGCTGCATAAGTTTTTATTTTGAATGATTTCATTCTTTTAAATGTCTTTAAATATTAAAGATTTTTCCTATATTGTATTTTTCATTTATCAAAAATTTAACTCTTCTTTGTTTTTTAAAGATTTTCTTCCATTTTTGATTTGGTTGGCACAACTTCATTTAACTGTTAATTCAACCCTTATCCCGAAATCATAAAATACACAAATAATTTACAATACGAATTTATTTATATGTTTAATACACATTGGCAATCTGTTTATATGGGTACGTCCTGTTCCAAACTTTAAACTTTTTCGTACATGAGCGTGTATTTTTTTATTATTTATGAAAATCGTCGTCATCAAGAATCTTATCGGTTACCCAGGGCTGAATTGCTATTGCTGCTCTTGCTGCCGTTGTTGAGATACTTTCTAAAGGATTGTTTGTCTGCCGACGTTTCAGACAAATATTTACAACCAAAAGCTTAAGGTTGTGATAATTAAAAATGTATCCGTTATAGACTTATTTAAGTCTTTAAAACTGAATAAAAAAATATATTTAACCCTTTCCTCTTCACGTAATATTCTCGTATATTGGCTCACGGCTTATGGCTCTAACCAAAAATATTGTGGAATATAAAATTTTATGATTTTAATTTTTAATAATTTAACTGCGTGCAGAATTTTATGATAATCACGAAATCAAGCTTTAAGATATTTGTTACACGTTTTATGTTCATTCCTTTCATTTTGACAATTCCTGTAATTATAATGACATTTTTGGCAATTCAGGACATTAATGCTTTTTTGTTGTTGTTGTTCCGTGTCATATTTTTAAAAGCATTTGCCTTTTAAAAGGATTTACAACAGGATAAACTCATGAATTTTAGATATATATTTTTTTTTAGATTTTAATTTCTCATTGATTGCTTATGAACTTAAACAGATTTAAAATTTTTATTAAAACATTTTTGATATACAATTTTTGTAATAGAAATTTTTCATATAAACATTTTTGAATTGGAAATTTTTTAAATGAATGTTAAAAATTTTCATATGAAACAATTTTTTAGATAATTTGGCATATACAAATTTTGAATATTCTGAAATAAAATTTTTGAATAGAAAATTTTTCATATGAAAATTTTTTAATAGAATATTTTTTATATGAAAATTTTAATAGAAAATTTTTCATATGAAAATTTAACAAAAAAAAAAAAAATTTCATATGAAAATTTTTGAATAGAAAATTTTTCATATGAAAATTTATTACGAAAAAATTTTTCATATGAAAATTTTTTAATGGAAAATTTTTCGTATGAAAATTTATTACTAGAAAATAATTCATATGAAAACTTTTTAATAGAAAATTTTTCATATAAAAATTTTTTAATAGAAAATATTTCATATGAAAATTTCTTAATAGAAAATTTTTCATATGAAAATTCCTTAAAAGAAATTTTTTCATATGAAAATTTTTGAATAGAAAATTTTTCATATGATAATTTTTAAAAGAAAATTTTTCATATAATAAATTTTTAATAGAAAAATTTTCATATGAAAAATTTTTAATAGAAAATTTTTCATATTAAAATTTTTTAGTAAGTAATTTATTTATAGAAAAATTTTCATTGAAAATTTTTTATTAGAAAATTTCTATTAAAAAATTTTTATATGAAAATTTTTTAATAGAAAATTTTTTATAAGAAAATTTTTCATATGAAAATTTTTTAATAGAAAATTTTTTATATGAAAATTTTTTAATACAAAATTTTTCATATAAAAATATTTTAATAGAAAATTTTTCATGTGAAAATTTTTTAAAAGAAAATTTTTCCTATGAAAATTTTTTAATAGTCAATTTTTCATATGAAAATTGTTCATAAGAAAATTTTTTAATAGAAAATTTTTCATATGAAAATTTTTTATTAGAAAATTTTTCCTATGAAAATTTTTTAATAGAAAATTTTTCATATGAAAATTTTTTAATAGAAAATTTTTCATATGAAAATTTTTTAATAGAAAATTTTTCATATGAAAAGTTTTTAATAGAAAATTTTTTAATAGAAAATTTTTTATATGAAAATTTTTCGATAGAAAATTTTTCATATAAAAATTTTTTAATAGAAAATTTTTAAATAAAAAATTTTTCATATGAAAATTTTTTAATAGAAAATTTTTCAAATGAAAATTTTTTTAATACAACATTTTTAAATAGAAAATTTTTCACATGAAAATTTTTTTTAATAGAAAAATTTTCACATGAAAATTTTTTAATAGAAAATTTTTTATATGAAAATTTTTCATATGAAAATTTTTTAATATAAAATTTTTTAATAGAAAATTTTTCCTATGAAAATTTTTTAATAGAAAATTTTTCCTATGAAAATTTTTTAATAGAAAATTTTTCCTATGAAAATTTTTTAATAGAAAATTTTTCATATGAAAATTTTTTAATAGAAAACTTTTCATATGAAAATTATTTAATAGAAAATTTTTCATACGAATTGGTTACAAAATTTCTCATTTAAAAGTTTTTTTTAATAGAAAATTGTTAGTATACAATTTTTTTAATACAAAATTTGACATATAATCATAGCATAGAAATTGTTGACATTTCAATTTTTTAATAGAAAATTTTTGATACACAATTTTTGTATAGGACAATTTTTCATGTGAGATTTTGAAAAAAGAATTTATTAAAAAAGTTTTTGTCGAAATTTTTTCCATATGACAATTTTTAAACATAAATTTTTTAATAGAAAAATTTTCTGTTTAAAGTTTTTTTTCACATTTTCTTTAAAAGTCTGAAAAGCTCTCCATCTTGCTCCTTTGCCTTAGTTATTTTTTTGTTTTCCCTTGACTATAAATATTTAAAATAACATCCTCTTATTTAGTTAATACCCCATTGTTCTGGTGACACCAACATAAATTCCATATAAATTTTCTATAAAATTCAACTCAAGAAGGAAATCGCCAAAGTACAATATAACATCAAGTAAAGCTGCTCTAAATATACTTAAGAATCATATTTCCCATGATAAAGTGTGTTAAGTGGACCCTTAAGGCCAGGCCAAAAGCTAAAAGGAACAAAATAAAAAGAGATAAAAAATACAAAAAAAAAATAAACAAGATTTGTGTAAGGCAAAAAAATTTAAAGAAAACCAACACCCAGAAATTCCTAAGTATGTCCATAGTTTGAATACCAGTTGAAGTAAATACTTCTTTTACAGTTAATGTAATCCGCTTAAATAATGTGAAGTATAAAAAGTTACTGCAAATATTTTTTTTCTATTTTCTCAGCTTTTTAAGCGTATTTCTTTTGTATCAATGACATCTATATTAGAATTTTTTTCTAGTCATTGTTCCATAATATCCTTATTGTACTGGCTGTAGTCTTGTAAGGATATATAGAAAATATGAAGTGGTTTTCCATAAAAATTTATAACATTCAGTATCTCAAATATGAAATCAACATAAATATGTGTGTTTTGTACAGAAAAAGAAAATATTACAAAGGGGGAAATTGAAAGTTCATTGCAGAAAAAATCAACATGTGAATAATTTTGTGGTTTCATTTATTTAAAAGATTGTTTGCGAAATAATAAAAAAAACATATATAATTGAGTTTTTAAATATTTTAGGAATTTTTAATATTTTTGGTATTATGAATTGTTATATTGTTGTGTATTTCTAACAATTGAGTCTGCATTACCCTATTTAAGTGTTGACGCTGGGGTGCTGGAAAAATAGAATGAAAATAAGTCCATAACTTCTAAATCGTTAGGCGGACTTAAAAAAGGTAAAGTACTTTTGCAATTTAATTAAAAACATTTTGGTTCATCAAAATAAGGTGAATTTTTTTTACAGCTCGCGTGCGTTCGGAGTAATTATGGATCAAAATGACAACAGACTCTGGTACTTACACCGAACAGATTTTATTTTTAACCTCAATTCTTAACTTTGGAAAGTTTTTGTTTAGAAAATTATAAATATGTTAAATATTCATTAAGAAATTTTTCAAATAAATGCATTAAACACATAGACAACAGCAGGCTACGGGCTACAACCTGTCAAAATTAGAATACATGCATTCAAATAGAAATAAATTTTTTAGAGTCGACACGGCTACACGACTACCGATCACCATTGTAGCTGTAGCCAAAATTAAACTATTTTCTATTTTTGTTGGCGACAATAAAAGATTCAGTGCTGTCAACACCATATAATATTGAAATAAATGAGCGATTTAAACCACTTGAATTTATTTACCACAAATACAGTGGGGAGAATTTATGTAAACAATTTACATACTTATAAAATATTTATATATTTAATGTATATAATAATATCTAATAAAATATTATGTAAAAATTAATATTTAGAGTTACTGAATAGAAGTAAAATTTTAAAAAGTTATTTTTTAAACTGTCTAACTCACACGCTACGTGTGCTAGAGCTACGTAGTTCATGTTATATAAAAGCCCAGTATGTCCTTTATAAAATTCATTATGTAAAAGAGCATACTTATATCTATATTGTTTTAAAATATACGAATTTTTATAAAAAAAAGTCGGTTGCAGAAATAAAATAGTATATTAGCTCCTTATCCATTATAAAGAATATTATATAGAATATATAAGAATATAAAAGATATTTTTAGTAGCTTTTGTTTGATACCAAAAAAGTTAATATCGGATATAAACTTCTAAAGTTATACGGTATTATTCTTGAAATTTAAGAAGCTCATAACTCTTAAACTATTAGAGATCACACAAAAATCTTTCTATAAATTTTTTTTTTGATATAGACATACCATCAGGTACAGGAAAACCGTTGATTTCGGAGGTTAATTAATAAAATGAATTTATGTCGTTTTTATCAAAATTTAAATTGTTATTTTGTCCATCTTATAAGCGCGATATTGGCACCACTCATAAACAGGTGTTTCGAAATGTAGCTGCCGTCCCCAAAATAATTAAGTAGTTGACTACGAGGCGACGATTGCAGCCAACGACTTTTGTAGTCGGTGTTCGTGTAGCCTGCTGTTGTCTATGTGTTTAATGCAAAATAAATAACAATAAAAATAATTTTTACCCAAAAAACGGGAAAAAATACGTTTTTCTCAAATATTAACTTTAAGCACATATAACTTTTTGGATAGTAAGGCTTTTTAGATACTTTATGCTTCTTATTCTTATTCAAAATTTAGTTCTTTTTATTTAGTTAGAAAATTTTAAATCAAGAAAATCGGTGTATATATAAATAAGAATTAGTAAAAGTTCGGTGAAGTATGGAGAAAAAATTGAAAATTTTAATTTTTGAGGTCGAATATCTTCAAAACCGCAAGAGATAGGATATACAAGTTGGGATGTTTTTTGTATATGTTGACCTACTTGTAATTAATTTTCAAATCGCTTGGAAAATTACTACTATTATATATCGCTTAAGGTGATTTATTAGTCGGAGGTGCCCTACTTTGGGGGCTAATTGCGCTGCAGTAAAAGCTAGGCTTTCGAGGTTCAAAACTTAAGCTCCCGAACACTTCTGCACCATCCCACTGTGCAATTGTAATTAAAGTGCAGATCGCAGTTTTAAAGACTGTTTGAAGTTAGACACAGACATTAGTTTTTATAGTGGGACCGATTTTGGGCAATATAGTAATAGCGATATTATATTGACTATGACTTTCTCTTTGGTAATGACTTGCTATATAAGAATGACATAGACTTTGACAATGACTTGCACTTTAAGAATGACTTAATGACTTAATGTCTTTGTACCGAACTCTATAAGAACACCGGTTTTAATAAGTCCAATGACTCTTCTTCTTCTAGTTCTTTTAAATTTACATTTTAATCACTTACTTTTTTAAGTAGGGTGGAACTGGCCCTGCTTCTATACTGCTTATTTTTAACCATTAATAAAAAAGACTAAAGTAAAAAATTTTAAAAATTAACCTTCAAAAGTTCTAAAGATATGTATAAGTACTCATTTGTAGTTCCAAAGTCCAAAGTGCAGACATTGACGATAATATTTACTTATATTAAGTTTGAAATTTCTAACTGCTTTTTTTTTTTTCCACCTATTTAGGACGCTTACCGGACCAGATTTTCAAATGGGACATTGACTATACTGGTCAACAATAGAAATTATTTTGAAGTCTAACTAACTATGAACCGCTGTGGTATAGTAGGTTAGTCATCCGCCTAGCATACCAGAGGTCCCAAGTTCGATCCCTGGCCAGACCCACTTGAAAAAAAATAAATTTTCAAACATCAAAAATTTAAATACGATTTTTTTTAATTTTTTTCTAAAAGGTTGTTCCATTGATTTTATCATGGGAATTGCTTATCAAAATTCGTTGAAGAAAACACCGGCGAATTCACTACAAAATTTTCTTTAAGTCTTAATAAGACAATTTTTTTCCTATGGTCAACGGTTGTGAAGTTTTTGACATAAAAATGTAATTTTTTTTTTCAAAATCGAAAAATTTTTAAAAATTCAGAAAAAAATCAATGATTTCAAAAACTTACCATTTTTATTTCCCGGTCTTAAAACTGTAAATATTATAAATCACCGAAGCCTTATTTCGTGAATAAATGTTGGTTTTATTGAAAATAAAGTGAAAATTAGCAAACATTTTTCATATAAAAAATTTAAAAATTAAAAAAAATTAATCATTTTCAAAATTCTTAATGATATTTGACATTGCTACTCACTTCATTTACTTTTTTGTTAACAAAATCACTATTTATGAATGGATTTTCAGGAAATGTGGTTGATTTTATTTGAATCATTCACAGTTTTGTGACCATGTAACGAAAATGTTACATTTTCATCATCTTCGGTTCTTTATGAATTTTTTAAAAATTAAAATTTAAAGAAAAAAAAAAAATGTACAAGGAAGTGAAAATAACTCCGAATCTGTTAAGCATATCAAAAAATAATCTTAAAAGCACTTAAAGATATTTGTATTTGTTGGTCTATTCTGCAATTTTTACAAAACCAAACAATTCGTTCTAAAGATATGATAAAATTAATGGATTAAATGGCAAATTTTATAAAAAAAATTTTAATTATGTATCGATATAATTTTTTTTATAGTTAATTAGTAGACCACAACAAATAAAAAAAAAAAAATATGACGCAAAAATTAGTACTTGAGGGTATAACTATGAAATATTTCAAATTAAATCAAAGTAGTTTAACTCGTTAAGGCGCTGTAAGTTATAAAAATGGGCATGGTGTCTACTACTCAATAAATCATTGTAGCAATTTTTGTCATATATATTTTAAGTCAGGATATAAAGTTATAATGATTACTTAAATATTAAATCAGATAAATATCTTATTCAGGACCAAAATTTTTCGCACATACTAATTATGGTCTCCAGGTTTCTCTGGTCATAACCTTGATACTAATCAATATCTTGCAAGATAAGAAAGCAAACTTACTACTTATTTGTAATAACTTTCAGTAGGGTGCACAAATGTTATCTCTTACAAATAATAAATATTTCATATATCATGTTTATTCCACATAATGTCCCAGAATAAATTTTCTCCATTTGCTTGACTTGTATCTCAGTCTAAGGATAAACAAATGCCTACAAGCTATAATCCATAAGTACAAGAAAGTCCTTTTAATCTCTTCTCACATACAAACACACGCAGTTACTTAGCCATAAAAAGATATATATTTATGGGATATAGGAGTATCATGATAATGTTGATAACAATTTGGTCACTTTAAGTGAAGCAAATTTATTTATAAGCAGTTTTTTATACGAACAAGACATCACTTTCCGAATATCTTTCACTTTCCCCCTTTTGATAAAAAAAGAAGGGAGATGTTTTGGTTTTTTAAGGATGAATTTTTTAACAAACGAAATTCATGTGAGTTTGGATGCATGTATGTGTGTAAGTCTAAAGAAGGAGTGTTTTAGTAAATTGAACTAAATGTGTTTTTTGATGGTCATGTTATATGTAATTTTTATATCTCTGTATAATATGGGCCTTCGGGTTGAGATTTTGTGTTGGCGTCTTAATCATGTTTTATGTAGCGTTACACATTTTTAATGCTTTTGGCAATGATTTTTTATTTGTTACCATTTTTTCTTGTGTTTTTTTTTCTGAATTCTGATTGTAGTTTATGTATGAAATCTTTCTTCAACTCAACTCGACTTAAGTTATTTATTATTGTTGAGTGTTGCTTAGTCGCTCGTATGTGTAAGAACAAAATGTATCTTTACTAGTTTCATGTAATTTCATTAACTTGTGATTTCTTTATTTTATTCTATTGTCCATTTTTTATAACATGTCCGTCTATAAATATATCTTTTGTTGTGGTAAAGTTTTTTTTTTTCTTAACAATAGGGAGAATTTTGATGGCAGATCCTTGAGGAGTGTGATGATATTGGGGGGTGTTTGGTTAAAGTATGTCATGTGTAACTTTATTTGGCACTTGAACCTTCATAAATAAACAATTACTCTAGTAATTTCACTTACACTTCGGGCAAATGGATTCATTAATAACAAATGACTAAAAGATAAATAAATACGTATCATTAATACAATTATTTATTCGTTATAATGTCAGTACAAACTCACAAATTCCAGTTAAATTTAATGTGTTTTATATTGAATTCAATTAATATTGAAGATATAAATTAACTTAATGAAAATTGTCAGAAATACAAAAAAATACATAAAAAGATTTTGATATCGAAAATTTTTTTTATGAAAAAAATTTTAATATCGATAACTTTTCTGAAGAAAAATTAGACATTTATAATATTTCTAACAAAACATTTCTATAGAAAAATATTATTATCTAAAATATTTCTATGGAAAACTTTTGATTCCAAAAAATGCTTATAGAAAAATTCTATACAAAAAATTTAAAAACCGAAGTGTTTCAAAAATTTGCTTAAATTTTTTTATAGTAAAATTTATATAACGAAAATGTCTGAAATGTGTAAAACTTTAATAACGGAAATTACATGTCGAAAAATTTTGTTGCTGAAAATGTTTCTATACTAAAATTTTGGTACTGAAAATTTTTCTAAAGTAACATTTTGTTACCGAAAATTTTTCTATAGTAAAATTTTGTTACCGAAAATTTTTCAATAGCAAAATTTTGATATCGAAAAATTTTTCTATAGAAAAAATTTTGATATCGAAAAATTTTTCTATAGAAAAAATTTTGATATCGAAAAATTTTTGCTATAGAAAAAATTTTGATACCGAAAATTTTTCTATAGAAAAAATTTTGATACCGAAAATTTTTCTATAGAAAAAATTTTGATACCGAAAATTTTTCTATAGAAAAAATTTTGATACCGATAATTTTTCTATAGAAAAAATGTTGATACCGATAATTTTTCTATAGAAAAAATTTTGATACCGAAAATTTTTCTATAGAAAAAATTTTGATACCGAAAATTTTTCTATAGAAAAAATTTTGATACCGAAAATTTTTCTATAGAAAAAATTTTGATACCGAAAATTTTTCTATAGAAAAAATTTTGATACCGAAAATTTTTCTATAGAAAAAATTTTGATACCGAAAATTTTTCTATAGAAAAAATGTTGATACCGAAAATTTTTCTATAGAAAAAATTTTGATACCGAAAATTTTTCTATAGAAAAAATTTTAATACCGAAAATTTTTCTATAGAAAAAATGTTGATACCGAAAATTTTTCTATAGAAAAAATGTTGATACCGAAAATTTTTCTATAGAAAAAATTTTGATACCGAAAATTTTTCTAAAGAAAAAATTTTGATACCGAAAATTTTTCTATAGAAAAAATTTTGATACCGAAAATTTTTCTATAGAAAAAATTTTGATACCGAAAATTTTTCTATAGAAAAAATTTTGATACCGAAAATTTTTCTATAGAAAAAATTTTGATACCGAAAGTTTTTCTATAGAAAAAATTTTGATACCGAAAATTTTTCTATAGAAAAAATTTTGATACCGAAAATTTTTCTATAGAAAAAATTTTGATACCGAAAGTTTTTCTATAGAAAAAATGTTGATACAGAAAATTTTTCTTTGGAAAAAATGTTGATACCGAAAATTTTTCTATAGAAAAAATGTTGATACCGAAAATTTTTCTATAGAAAAAATTTTGATACCGAAAATTTTTCTATAGAAAAAATTTTGATACCGAAAATTTTTCTATAGAAAAAATTTTGATACCGAAAATTTTTCTATAGAAAAAATTTTGATACCGAAAATTTTTCTATAGAAAAATTTTGATACCGAAAGTTTTTCTGTAGAAAAAATTTTGATACCGAAAATTTTTCTATAGTAAAATTTTGTTACCGAAAATTTTTCTATAGTAAAATTTTGTTACCGAACATTTTTCTATAGTAAAATTTTGTTACCGAAAATTTTTCTATAGTAAAATTTTGTTACCGAAAATTTTTCTATAGTAAAATTTTGTTACCGAAAAATTTTCTATAGCAAAATTTTGTTACCGAAAATTTTTCTATAGTAAAATTTTGTTACCGAAAATTTTTCTATAGTAAAATTTTGTTACCAAAAATTTTTCTATAGAAAAAATTTTGATACCGAAAATTTTTGGTTAACAACATTTTTTCTATATAGAAATATTGTTTTATACCAAAAATTCTATAGTAAAAATTTCTATAGTCTGTAGTAAAATTTTCTATAGTAAAATTTTGATACAAAAAATTTTTCTATAGTAAAATTTTGATGCCAAGAATTTTTCTACAGTAAAATTTTGTATATAGAATTTTTTTTTTGTTATTCTTGTTTAAAAAAATTTTGGTACCAAAATTTTTTTTAGCAAAAAATTTATTAACTTTTTTATTCATAAATTTCCAAAAATTTTCTATAGCTAATAATAGAAATAAAATGTATTCCTAAGGATTTTAATCCTGGCTCCATTTATTCTTTTACTTATTCTAGTTTCTTGTTCAAAGGACATGTTTTACAAGAAGGACAACTATACTTGAAAGTACATAGTTACATAGTTCTTTTATATTTTTTTCTTGCCAATTATTTAGTATAACATAAACAAATAACCCCAAAGTAAATAAAATTAAAACTCTTAATTTCCACAAAATAAGCAATTAGCTTTTAAAACTTTACCTTAAGTGTCCAAACAAAGTAACTCCACTTTGCTAGTGGCTCCTGCTCCATTTTACAGTCCAGCAGACACTAGGGCAGACAACTTGAACTGAAAAGGAAACAATCCTTTTGTGTATACGGCAAAAAATGCAGTTTACTTCATGTTGCAAGTGGTATGATGGCGGCAAGTAATAAACACAAAAATACAAACAAAATATCAAAACGAAGAAAAGGACACTTGATTTTACTACTTAGAATGTTTGACACTTTTTGGCACCACATCATCAACTAGAACCACTTACGTACTAACTTACTTCTTTGCTCTATACAAGTTTATAAGCTTTTAACAATATAACTTAAACAAAAAATTTTAAGACACTACGAAATGAGTTTAATTCGTTTGTCTTTATTCCTGAATGTGTATTTGTCACTTTAAATAAACATTAGTTTGCTGACATTAAACAAATAAATTCTTGTTGATCGATGGAAATAACACTACTCCACAAAATGAAACTTTTTGCGTTACAATTGACCACCACTATATTTTTTTGTTGTGGTCTCTTAATTATAAAAAAGGTCGAGATTTAAAATTATATGAATATATTATTTTAAAATTTTTTTTTTATAAAATTTCCCATTTTTCAAGTGTCTGATCCATTAGTTTTATCATATCTTTTAAACGTATTGTTCGGTTTTATTGAAAATTGCAGAATAGAATTATACAAATTTTGTGTTGAATCCGCCGGTGCTTCTTTCCATGAATTTAGATAAGCCATTCCCAAGATATGATAAAATCTATGAAACGACTTCTTGTGAAAATCTGTAATTTTAGAAAAAAAAAAAAAAATCGTATCCATAGAATTTTAAATTTTTAATGTTTGTGTACTTAGGGAGGCATAATACATCGAAATTAAATAGTTAGACTTCAAAGTAATTTTTCTTGTTGACCAGTGTAATTGGCAAATATTAAAAAAAATAATTAATTAATTTCATTAGACAAACATTTTTTTTAAAAGGTTTATCAAAATTTTGGGACCTCAAACCTTTAATTAAAAAGTTTTACTGTAGTGTATTGCACTAAGATCCCAATTTATTGCAATTATTCATTATTGTAATAAATAGAATAAATGATAAAACTGAAAAATGTTTGTGTTTCTGTTCAGATGATAATCTTCGCTTTATGTTGATATTTGTTGGTCACAATAATAATTCGTATTTATTTTGTCCCTCAAACAACACATAATGTGTGGATTTCGCTCTGTCTAGAATTAGGGATAATCCTCCTGATGAGATGGCCTATCCAACCATCGAAACGCGTCGAGGAAAGGTTTCCCCACCAACATTTTTTGGTTTTATCAAAAAACTATTTACTACAATAATAAATAGTTGTAATAAATTGGGATCTTTGTGCAATACACTACAGTAAAACTTTTAAATTTTTTTTGATGAAATTTAAGTAAAAAGTTATTGTAATTCCAGCTCATTTCAAGCTTAATTAAACGAATTAAAGTGTAATTCCAAATTCTTTTCAAACTTATGACTTCAAGTGTTGAGTTTGTTTATTGGGATATGATTAAGAAAAAACTTAAATCATTTCTCTGCTTTAAACATTTTTTGTACAACTGTCTGTCACTTTACACTTGATTCGGTCACTCACTCTTCTCGCCTTCCTTCATGTCATTGAAAACATTTAGGAAACTATTTTGAGACAAGTGTGAACAAGATGTTTTTCTAACTCTGGTGGTAAAAAACAATCCATTTAAGTACAACTAAATACAATATATTTCTTTTAACTACAAAATCCTCGTCCACACTTGGTTGCTCTATTTTTGCTGGTTATGTTATCCTTGAAAACTTCAAAGTCATTTCATTGATTTCATTTGCGAAGAAAGGAGCTAGATAGTCCTTCCATATCAACAATTTCCATATGACATGATAATGTTCCTGGTTTACTAGTAAACATGCAGTTTTTGTTGTTGCTGTTGCTGCTATTTTTGTTGTGACATCATTAAAGAAAGAACCCTTGTCAAGTGATTTCCTAGATAATATTTTCCTAAAATAATAGTTTTGTTCTGTCCATACTTTTAACTCATAGAAACTAAAGAACAACACTCATCTAGCAGATAGACAGACAACTGTCTAATGAAAGACTTTAAGATTTTTGTCGTGTCATATTGATGTTGTTGATGTTGCTTAGTTCTGAAGTGTTGTTGCCATATACCTGATTCCTGGTCCAGGTGATAGTGTGTTAAGGCATGAAATACAATTTATAGAAGAATAAATGATTGTTACTTTTGCAAGTCCTTCTCATACTACTACTACTACATAAAATATTTCGTTTTAAAATATTAAAAGTAAAGTGAAGCTCAAAAGTGTAATCAACTTCCTAGAGACTTTCGAAAAATATTGTTGTATACTTCTGGTAGACTTGAAATAATTTGACCTGGCTTATATAGAGAATATGGTTGGTAAAAAAATCTATTAATTAAACTTAAACGCAATATATTTAATATTATTGTATTATAGATATGAATGTTATCAAGAAGCACCTAAATGTATGCAACATGATTTTTCGAAAATATCTCAGATATAAAATGACACTAAACATTAAATTCCCACAGTTAAAAACACACGTATTTTATCGCAGTCAAACTAATCATATTTTTCTTAAATTTATTTTAAGGTTATTTCAAACTTTTTTTATATGTAAGAAACGGGAATACTAATATCAAAAGCTGTTAACAAAAATATTGACTAATTTAATTAATTAATCAAAAAGAATGGGGGGTATATTGAGATTGTCATTCTGTTCATAATTTCCTTAATATTAACTCAAAACCCAAAAGGTATATATATATATATATATATATATATATATATATATATATTCGGAATCCTCATGAAATTCTAAGCCGATTGAACGATGACCGTACGTCTGTCTGTCTGTCTGTTGAAAGCACGATAACGCCTAAAACAAAGGAGCTAGGCCACTGAAACTTTTCAAAGATATTTTTCATTTCTTGAAAAATTATGGTATTGCAATTGGGCAGAATTGGTTTACATTGGACCATAGCACCCGCAATTTGCGATTTATTAGCAAATTATAACAGTTATGACACTTTTTACTAAAACAGGTATTCTTTTAATGTGTGGTTCTGATGTTTTAAAAAGAAAAAGTTTTCTACTCAATTTTTTAATTTTTTTATCAAAAAATTTTCTATTGACAATTTATTAAAAGTTATATATTTTTCTTCCGAAAAATTTTCGATAAAAAATTTTCTATAGAAAATTTTTATATCAAAAATTTTTCTATAGAAAATTTTTTTATCGAAAATTTTTCGAAATGTTTTAAAAATTAAAAGTTTTCTACTCCATTTTTTATCAAAAATTTTTCTATAATTTTTTTTGTATCAACAATTTTTCCATAGAAAATTTTTTTTATCAAAAATTTTTCTATAGAAAATTTTTTTTTATCAAAAATTTTTCTATAGAAAATTTTTTTTATCAAAAATTTTTCTATAGAAATTTTTTTTTATCAAAAATTTTTCTATAGAAAAATTTTTATCAAAAATTTTTCTATACAAAATTTTTTATCAAAAATTTTTCGATAGAAAATTTTTTTATCAAAAATTTTTTGATAGAAATTTTTTTTTATCAAAAATTTTTCTATAGAACATTTTTTATCAAAAATTTTTCTATAGAAAAATTTTTCTATAGAAAATTTTTTTATCAAAAATTTTTCTATAGAAAATTTTCTTATCAAAAATTTTTCTATAGAAAAATATTTTTCTAAATTTTTCTATAGAAAAATATTTTTCTAAATTTTTCGATAGAACATTTTTTTATCAAAAATTTTTCTATAGAAAATTTTTTTATCAAAAAATTTTCTATAGAAAAATTTTTTTTATCACAAATTTTTCTATAGAAATTTTTTTTTATCAAAAATTTTTCGATAGAAAATTTTTTTATCAAACATTTTTCGATAGAAAATTTTTTTAACAAAAATTTTTGTATAGAAAATTTTTTTATCAAAAATTTTTGTATAGAAAATTTTTTTATCAAAAATTTTTCTATAGAAAATTTTTTTATCAAACATTTTTCTATAGAAAATTTTTTTATCAAAAATTTTTCTATAAAAAATTTTTTTATCAGAAATTTTTCTATAGAAAATTTTTTTGTCAAAAATATATTTCAAGTTGGTGTGGTTTTTGTCTTTGATAAGAATTTTCTTTCACTGTACATAAAAAGTGAGTGTTGTTGAGAAAATGTTTTAGTTTTCTAATTATACACATTCACATTTATTTTCTGTCCTTCCAACTGTCAGTCACTTATTCATTCAAAACATCCAACATATGTGTTGGAAAGTCAATTTTATACTTGAGATTCTTTTGTCTTCTACTTTTTTTGAGGTAAACATTTAAAGTCTGTAAAATTTAATGCATAAATTTCATTACTATGCTAAAGACAATCTTAAGACAAAGACCTGATAAAATTATTATGCTAAAAATATAAAATAGAAAGGATTTAAGGAATCTTAAAATCGTATTTGTCTGCACTTCTAAGCATAGTTCGAAAAAATACTCTAAAATACTGTATTTTAAGGTACCGTACTGTACCTTGGCAAGTTCGGTACAAAGTCACATATGCAACAAAGTGTTCAGTTTGAGTATACGTACCTTAACATTTTAGAGTACCTGTTAAAATACACAACCTTTATTATAACGAACTTTCACGAAGTACTCTAAAAATAACGTACTTTGTTGAGTACCTTAACGTACTCTGTACCTTAACTTTAACGAACTCTTATGAAACTGACAACAATGATAATAACAGTATTACCAAAAGTGAAATTTAAATTTTGTCTAACTATTATCCACAATAGGAAAATAATTAAGCAATCTTACTTTTTTAATTATTTTTAAAGGGATAGGTATTTAAACGTTTTTTAAATTGTAGTACGCATAAACTTTTATATTAAGTAAAAACCCATTGCTAATGATAAAAAGTATTGTACTTTAGTATGAATATATCAATTCTAACTTTTGCAACAAAATTGAAGTAATCGGCAACAGAGTTGATTTCTAGATTTCACTGGCGAGATTTGACGATACTACTTTTATGTGTTTAGAAATAGTTTTAAGGAGTAGTAAAATATACAAAACATAATTATTAATTGCTACTACATTTTATTCCATATACGTTAGTGTAAACCATAAATTTATAACGGCTATCGAACAACATCGGCAACACTTTCTTATATTTGTGTGTATATCATAAAAAACTTTGTCACCAATACAAGCACAATTGGCATGCTATGCGTATATATGCATGTTTAAGAATTTACCAGCAGTTCAAAATTGATGGACTTTTTCCAAGTTGGTAAAATGCCTGAAGATTTTAAGATATACTTCTGATTAGAGTAGGTTAATAACCGCTTTTACATTAGCAATGAGCCAGAACTTCGATATTACCAAGTAATTTATTTACCAAAAAGTACATGCTCAAATCGCTGCTCATTTTATCAACTTGCAACTATTGGGCTTTTTTTATGAAAATATACGAGTTATTTATGAATGCACAAGAACAAAACTTCGTCAAAATATTACGAACGCAGCCACAAGAAAGTTATCTAAAGATTCGTAACTTAGTACTTTAAAGTACTCTAAAGTTAACTAAAAAATACTCTAAAATCCCAAAGAACGGTACCTTATTTTAACGTACCGTTCTTTTTTTATTGTGTCTTTGTGTACCTAACTCTGTTTCCGACTAAAAAATAAATAACTTTTGTGCGTGCATAAGTTCAGTACAATCTAATAAGGTACTGTTTTTTTTCGAACTATGCTTCTAAGTAATAACGCAAATAATCCAAGTAAAAAGTAGATTTTATTAAATTACTAGGACAACAAATTGTTTTTACCTAAGATGGGAGTTAGCTTTTAAGAGACAAATTACAGGATGATAATTTTTGGTTTTATTGAAAATAAATTCAATATAAGAATATAGAATTTTCTTTAAAATTTTAAGATGTTTAAGAAATTAAAATTTAAGAATTTTAATGTTCAAAGTGTTAAATTACTAATTTACTTTTATCTTTTATAAACCTTTTTCCTTTTCCGTTTTTTTTTTCACTTCCTTTTTAAACAACTTGGTTGATTTTCTAAGGAAATTAGGCAAAAATATTAAATGCCACAGACAATTATGGCAACACATTGGAAAACTAATGACTTTGGTTAAACCATAACTATTACTCTAGACACAACAAAACAAAAGCAACAATACATGTATTCTACAATATCCTTACAACACTTGTTCTCTTCTTTTTTCCCAAAACTAAAATGTGGTTAATTTGTTTGAATGTCTTGGGTGCAAATACTCTCAAAATACCAAAAATTAAGTGTAAAGTCAAAAAGACTTTTACTTACATTAAATGTTTAGCTATAACTCTTTAAAAGACCAAAGAATTAAGCTCATATACCACATTAACGAAGACTCCAGAAACATGAAAAGCTTTTCCAAAAGGAACATTAACTTTTGTTCTTAAATACTCAAACCAAATAAAGAAGATTCTCTTTCCTTTTAAATGTAATTAATAGGAGTCATTTTGTAGTCGTTTCCTTTTTTGGCTTTGCGAAACATTTTATATGTAAAACGCCGAAAATTCAAGATGTTTCGTTTGGAATGTAAATTTTTTAGCCAAAATATAAGAGGAAATCCCATGTAATGACCGTAATAATCGCAGTTAATTAGTCAGACAACGTCGTCATATATTCGATATACATATATAAATTTACGAGGGTTGTATATAATAACAAATGTCTATGTTTCTGAAACCCATACAAAAATGTTCGATATTAGTTCAACAAAGAAACTCTTTGATATAAAATTTTCCCATAGAAAATTTTTGATACACATTTTTTTATAGAAAATTTTTAATAAAAAATTTTTCCATAGAAAATTTTTAATAAAAAAATTTTCTATAAAATTTTTAATAAAAAATTTTTCTACAGAAAATTTTTAATATAAAATTTTCAATGTAAAATTTTTTTATAGAAAATTTTCTGTATAAAATATTTTATAGAAAATTTTCGGTATAAAATTTTTTATAGAAAATCTTCGGCATAAAATTTTTCATAAAAAATTTTCGGTTTAAAATTTTTTGCAGAAAATTTTCCATATAAAATTTTTTATAAAAAATTTTCTATATACAATTATTTATAGAAAATTTTCGATATCAAATTTTTTATAGAAAATTTTCAATATAAAATTTTTTACAGAAAATTTTCTATATAAGACGTAAGTTTCAAAATAAACAAGTTTATTTTAAAAATAAGCTGAATGCATGCAGTTTTATCAAAAAAGAACAAAATAGTCGGGATGTAAATATTATTCAAAAAGAAGATCCTTAATGATTATTTTTAAAATAAACTTGTTAAAAATCTTACGCTCCCCCCCCCCCCCCCTTCTTCACAGCACTCTGCATGTAGTAGCCCACGGCTGCAGCAAGAATGTGGGAAGTGAAGGTAGATGAAAACTGAAAAATGTTTGTTTTTGTTCAGTCGATGATCTACGCTTTTACTTATGGTTTATGAACATAATTCTGAAAAGTTGTGTTTGTAAATTTAGTAATAATGCGAGGTTTTTGATCTGTCTAAATTGGGGATAATGCTCCTGAAGAGATGGCTTAACCAACCATCTAAACGCGTCGAGGAATTTGGTTTCTCCGCAAACATTTTTTGGCTTTTTATCAATAAATTGGTCTGTTACATTAATAAATAAATGTAACAGATTTGGGATCAAATGCAAATACTCTTCTTTTTGAAATTTTTGATATAAAATTTTTTTTGGGAAATTTTCAATATAAATTTTTTTTAAGAAAATTTTATATATAAGAATTTTCTACAGAAAATTTTTGACATAAGAATTTGTTATAGAAAAGTTTCGATATTAAAATTTAGTATAGAAAATTTTTGATATATAAAATTTTTATAGAAAATATTCGATATTAAAATTTTATATAAAAAATTATTAAAATTTTATACAGAAAATTTTTTAAATTTTTTATAGAAAATTTTCCATATAAAGTTTTTTTTTATTTTCTGTATAAAATTTTTTATAGAAAATTTTCGATATCAAATTTGTATAGAAAATTTTCGATATTAAATTTTTTATAGAAAATTTTCGATATAAATTTTTTTATAGAAAATTTTCGATAGAAAATTTTTTGTAGAAAATTTTTTATAGAAAATTTTTTACAGAAAATTTTCGATAGAATATTTTTTATAGAAAATTTTCGATAGAAAATTTTTTACAGAAAATTTTCGATAGAAAATTTTTTACAGAAAATTTTCGATAGAAAATTTTTAATATGCAAATTTTTATAGCAAATTTTCGATATAAAATTGTTTAAAGAAAATTTTCCAGATATGAATTTTCTTAAGACAATTTTTGACATAAAAATTTTTTATAGAAAAGTTTCGATATTAAAATTTAATATAGAAAATTTTCGATACATAAAATTTTTTAAGAAAATACTCGATAATAAAATTGTATATAAAAAATTATTGAAATTTTATATAGAGAATTTTTAATATAATAATTAATTATATAAATTTAATTATATAAAAAATTTTCGATACTAAAATTTTATATAGAAAATTTTTGATATTCAAATTTTATATAGAAAATTTTTGGAATTTAGATGTATATAAAAAATTGTCGATATTAAAATTTTTTATTAATAATTTTCGATATTAAAATTTTGTAAAGAAAATTTTCGATATTGAAAATTTTCAATCTTAAAATTTTATATAGAAAATTTTTGATATTAAATCTTGCATAGAAAATTTTAAGAATTAAAATTTTATGTAGAAAATTTTCGATATTAAAATTTTATATAGAAAATTTTTGATATTAAAATTGTATATAGAAAATATTCGAAATTAAAATTTTAGAAAGTTTTAGATATTAAAATTTTATTTAAAAGATTTTTGACGTTTAAATTTTATATAGAAAATTTTTGATATTAAAATTTTATATAGAAAAATTTCTATTTTTAATTTTAAATAGAAAATTTTCTATATTAAAACTTTATAAAAAAAAATTTCGGTATTATAATTTTATATAGAAAATTTTCGGCATTAACATTTTATATAGAAAGTTTTCGGTATTAAAATTTTATATAGAAAATTTTCGGTATTAAAATTTTATTTAAAAGATTTTCGATATAAAAATTTTATATAGAAAATTTTCGAAATTATAATTTTATACAAATAAAATGATCGATATAAATTTTTATTATAGAAAATTTTCGATTTTCAGTATAAAAATTTTACATGGAAAATTTATGATTTGTAAAAAAAACTTATAAATTTGGAAAATTTGTTTAGAAAAATTTTAAGATATTTTAATTGTAAGGAAATTAATTTTGTATAAAAAAATTTAGTACATAAGAAATTTTTAATAGAAAACTTTAAAAAACTTTTCCCAAAAAAATTACGATATAAAAAATTTTTTATAGAAATTTGAAGTAAATTACCGGTAACTCATATCAGTTATTGAATATCCACCTTCGTATATTATTTAGTTTAAACGAAAATATACATACTTTTAATTAGGGTTTGCAGTTCGGTTTTAACCGAAACCGAAACCTCGGTTTTTTATGCCTCAAAACCGAAACCGAAAACCGTAGAAAAAACCACGGTTTTAGCTATTTATTTTTCATAATTTTTTGATGGTATTATTCAGAAATATCATTAGCTTATCATAAATTTGCACATAATTTGTCTATTTAATGAAGCAGAATAATGAAACAAGCAAAATATGTTTACAATGGACGAATGGACAGGTGTAAGGGGAAGACGGTGTATGAACGTAAATATTCACGATTCTCATGGTTAGTTTTATAATCTGGGCCGTATTTTAGGAACGTGTAATTTCAAGCAAACTCAAAAAACCATTAAACAAAGGCTAATGGAGTTTAATATTTCACTTGATACAAGCATCGTAGCATGTACTATAGAAGGAGCAGCAGCCAATATCAAATTTGTATCTGAAAATCAATTTTGAAGACGGCGACGATGAAACTTTGACTCATTTAAAACCGATTGCCCATATACATTTGAACCTAGAGGCTGTAAGAAAAATTGTTCGGTATTTCAAAAATTCGTCAGTTCGTTATAAAATTTTACAAACAAGCGTTAAAAAGCATCATAATCGTCAATTAAGTTTACTCTTAGATTTCTGCTTCTAAAACAAAGTATTTATGAGAGTTTAAAAATGCTGTCGACCTTAGATTTGTTTCATTCTATCGACTTTGAAATTGTAAATTCTTTAAAATCGTTACTATTTGTAAAAATTACTATTGAAGCAATTTGTCGCTCGATTATTTACGCTTCAAAAGAAACAAGACTTATTTAAGAAATCCCTCATACTTAAAAAACCTGAATTATTTTCCTGAATTTTAGTATTAAATTATAATTGAGCTTTAATAAATATACCTTATACTTGGTTTTAACAAAATAATCAAAATTTTACTACAAATTTAAATCAAAATAGTTTTATTTAAAAAACCGAAAACCGAACCGAAACCGTCCGGTTTTGGGTGTTTTAAAACCAAAACCGCGGTTTCTCATTTTCACGGTTTTTTGCAAACCCTACTTTTAATGGATGATGACGATAATGAAAATACACAACAACTACACATTTTTAAGTATAATGAAGTACCATTTGACTATTGCCTCTAGAATAAAAAAAGAAACCCGAAGCATTATCAGGAAACACAACAATAAGATATAAAAACGGAAATGTTTTAAAAGACTGTATCTAGTCTAGTTATTGGTAGTAGTTTTCAACAGAGTCTTTCCTTCTCTTATCTTCCAGCCAAAAGAAACATGTTTGTTTTGAGCATTTATGCCACCACATTGTCTGCCAGGAATTTCTGGAAGGAATGAGGGGCAGTAATACAAAATTTTATGACTTTACCACATTTATTTTAAAATCGGCAATCATACCTTTAAATTAGATTGAACTCGTTCTACTCATAATAATAATAGTTGTTAGACATTCGCCTTCATTAGAGAAACAACTAGAGAATAACCCTTCCTTTTCATGTTCAAGAGTTGTAAGAGCTCTTGGCTTGTACCAGTTAGCAAGGGTTAGTACTTGATTGTATCTTAACTGCCAAAATGTGGTTAAATGTTTTTGGAAGGTAGTAAATGTTGATTGTTACCATTGCGTTGATGGCGATGATGACGATGATGGGACATTGCATACCATTATTTTTTGTTTCAGGCAGATTTTTAAAATGTTCTTTAAGTCATTAATGTAGTTAATTGTAGCTGTTTTAGTTGTTGTCTTTAATTTACCTAGACCTAGAGGCTTAATTCTTTTCAGTTAATTTCTTAAGATATTGTTAGTTTTTATCATACATGTAATTTACATTTAAATGGTTTTGGCGTTTTTAGAAAATATTTTTAATTAGTTGCTTCATTTAACTGAATTAGATGTTATATTAGAGGTTATTTTATTAGCAAATTAGATTATTCAAAATTTTCATATGTATCTATGTTTATAAAATTGAACCTGACTAAACAAATTTTAAAACGGTCAGTAACTTTCATTTACATATATAAATATTATGGGCGTTTCCGATGATACATTGAATCAAATTTTTTTCACTATTGGAAGTCGATCAGAGATATAGGAAAAAATTAGACCCACAATAAACAATAAGTCTTTTTTAGTTTAAGACAAGGAAAAATGGCTATAGTCTAGTCTATTTAATGCCTCTTAACACTTAAGTTAAACATGGTCTAACAACTTTAGAGTAAAATCAGTAAATGTGGTATATACTGGTAATGTGGTATAGTAACTTAAGTAACTTAATTTAAAAGAAAATTTTCTTTTAAATTGACAATATGAGAATATTGGAAATACGCTCAAAAGTTTGCATATAAAGAATGAAGAACGATTTGTTATATTTTTGAAAGTCATTCTGTGAATCTGTTTAAACAATTGGGTTTGGCGTGTGATCGACTATTTTTGGTTGAAGGTAAAACATAAGTTTTGTTTTAAATAAAATATTAAAATATGTAATTGGTAAGTACTAAATAAGGGAAGAATACTTATATGCATATTTAATTATATTCCAGCAAAAATTTTTATTACCAAATAATTAGTTAAACAGCTAAACTATTAATACGAAGTACTTACTAATTCGCTGTCTAAGTCATTACATTAACATGAAGATTTAATTGGAGGTAAGTACTTACCAATTGCAGAAAAGTAATGACTTGGGTTAGCAATTGGAAAACAACAACAAAAACTTTTTTGTTGTTGTTTTATTAAAAAAAATATATACATATATATGTATCTTAAGTGGCTAGCATGCTAGACTGCTTGTGCGGAGGTGGAGGGTTCGATTCCCACCGGACATAGGGTCTTCGTTATTTCGTTCGGAAAATAAATAGAATATAAGTTAACTTTGTATTGTATTTTAATTATATAGAAATATAAATTTCTTTAAACGAAATACAAAATGGCAAAATGGGGGCTTAAACTCAGCTCCCTACGCGGAGGCTCTGCCACTGAGCTACTTCATATATTAAAATACTGTCAGCTTATAATTTACTTATACAATTTATATTTTTAGATTCAAAATTATGTGACAACAACTTTGTTTTTTTTTAGCTTTTTTGTATTTTTACACCCTTCACCACCATTGGTGGAAAGGGTATTATAAGTTTGTGCTGATGTGCTGAAATTTGGCACAGATAATTTTTTTGATAGCGGGGCCATTAGATTATTAGATTAGATTATAAAGAGGATCCCACAGGATTGTGGGAGAATTCAAAAGACCATAAGTTAATTCAGATGTGTTAAATTTTATCTCCAGTGAAATTAGCTTCTATTATTATTTCGCGTTTACTGTCGCTGTACGTCTTCAAAAATCATCATATAGCTTTGTTAACTTTATGTATTTAACTAATTTGATGGGATCCACTCCTCTTAATTCTTCTAGGTTCTGAAAGAAATAAGAATCAAAACATTTAAATCGATAATGTGATAGTGCAACGCATTGACATAGAAAGTGAAAAGTATCCTCCTCTTCCTCGTTGCACCACCTGCAGATATCATCATTACATAATCGTAATTTCTTAAGGAAGTATTTTAGATTACTATGCCCGGTAATAATACCTACTACCATTCTAAGTTCATGCTTCTCCAAGTTATTAGTTTTTCTACATTGTTTTTTGTTTGTTTTGATTTGAGTTTTTGTTTGATCGCAGCCATTTGACCCTTACCACAATATATTATAATTTCCTGGTACCCAGTACAGTTTTAAAACGTGTTGTTCGATGAGAACCCCAAGTTCTCTGCGACAACGGCTGACCACATCAGACCTAATAGCGGGGCCATGGCTTTTGATATTCGTCAATCGTAAAATCGGTCTATTATTTATGATACCTCCAATAGATCCCACTTCCCGGAATTGATATATTGTCCACAAATGTTAATATTTTTTAATGAAATTTAAAAAAATAATACTTATGTAAACCTAAATCACTGTACCACATTTCGTTGAAATCGGTCCACATTTGACCATAACTCCCATTTAAACTCTTATGTCAAAACGTACCAAATGAGACAAATAACACTAAAACGCTCGTAAATCTGAAGATAATGAGAATTTTAGAATAATTAGATTTTTTGCATACATAACAACAACTTTGTAACAACTGTGATCATTTTGCCAAATTTCGAGATAATCGGTACACATTTTACCCTAGCTCTCATATAAGTCCAAATGACGGAAATAGCTTATATATATAAGTTTTAAGAAAATGTTTGTATGATGGCAAAATTTACCAAATATTTGTCTTTATACAGGAAAAATAACACCGTTGACCTTTGACGACTATAGCAATTTCTTTCTTGTTTTTTTAATATTTTTGTGATTTTTCGCAAATGTTTCATAAATTTCATGAAGAGTTAGAGTCCTATCCAGTCCATATATCAATTTTTGTTATTTTTCTTATTGGTCTTGGTGGGATTTGAACCTGGGCTATTCAGAATAAATTGTCATATTAATTCAAATAAGTACTTACTTATAAGTAGTTCGGAGGGTATATTGTATCCATTACAAGGTAACCAGTTACTGGAGAACATCCCATTACCAAAGTTTTGCTGGGATCCTAATTATTTATAAATATCTACAGTAAACACAAGTTAAGCTATTGTGGTGTACCTTCGATTCTCTAGAAAAAAAATCGTTTTTTAAGTTACTTGAAAAGTTTTTCTTTTACTCGTATCTGGAATATATGGGATAATAAAATCTGTTACCAGATCTGTTACCAGATCTGTTACCATCATAACATACATGATCTGTTACCATCATAACATACATGAGCTCAGTTGATGCGTTTGGCTGTAAAAATTGTACAAAAATATTGTGGGACACTATCACAAATTACTATCATGTGGTATACCACATTACCTGCACATTTTTAAAATAAAATTAATGGAATTTTAAATATTTTTTAAAAATTTTTTAAAATTGTGGGTTTTTTTCAAAATCAATCCCAGTATCATGTGGAAGGTTAAAATATATTTAAATCGGCCAGAAACAAACAATTGTACAATCTAAAAATAATAGGTATACCACATTACCTGCACTTATAATTTCTTAAGATTTCAGTTATTTGAATTGTATTGCCGTCAAAATGTCTGATAGGGCAGGAGAGTCAAATGTGAACCGATTAACACTAATCAAAATTTTAGCATTTGCCACCACCCTAATACTTTTTTGTTTCTAAAACGGTATCTTATGCTATAATAACATATTTCCGCTTCTAAAACCTAATTGTTTTAATATTACAAACTATAGTTCTATGTGGTCATCCTTTTATTAGAATGTTTTAAAATTAATTTTAATATTTGCATATGAAACGCCTTTTACAAAACAATTAACTGCATTAAAATACACACAGAGACTTATTCAATTAAACGTATTCATTAAATTCATATCCATTGTCCTACCGAATGTATGTAAATTTTGTATTTTAATTGAAACCTATAATTATTGTGTTAAATTACAGTGCATTAACTTTAATACATACCCACGCTAACAAGGATAATGTATGTTGGTGTATACACATACACACACAGAGATATTAACTTAGATTATGTTCTCACATTGTCCTTGTTATTGTCGGTTAAATTTAAGTGTTTGGCCTGGTCATTGTATTGTTGGCCATGCATAAGTAAACATTTATACATGAAAATTCAAACATACGTTTGTTGGAATAGGGTGATCACAATTCGAGGGATATAAGTAAAAAATTAATGAGTTGTTTGTTAAATGTTACTGATTGTGTCGAAAAATTTTTGATTAAAATTTTATAATTGGTACAAAAATTTAAGAAAAACTCAAAAACTGTTTATAAAATTAATGAAAGTTTTCTTTTGTTGCCCCCCTAATACTCCATTTAATGCATTCATACATATGTGTTTATTTTCCTTTAAGTGCCTGGTCATTTTATTGTACAATTTGTGCGGCCTCATAATTATAACTTCCGTTACGGTTTTTGTTATTTTAACATAAAATCTTGTCCTTACATCCGTTGATTATGCTTTTTTGGTTTCCGTTGCAATAACCTACAAATAAAAGGTACAAGGACTATTAAGTAGCAGAAACAACGTCGAATAACAATAATAAACCTAATTTGTATACATTAATATTTGCTTATTTTCACCACACTCACTCACACACTTACTCGTAAATATCCTTGTTATTGTTTTTTGGTTTAAACACCTAATTCAATTGTTAAAAGACGCCTAGTAAAGTTTTGTTTTCATAAGTGAATATTCTCGTCTGTCTGTCATTAAAGACACTGTGCTGCAGTCAAAAGGAGATCAATTTAGAAAAAATTTTCCTTGAGGTCCTGACTTATATAATATATTTTAAATGCTTCTTAAGAAAATTTAAAGTAAATTCTTATTTTAATGTATGGCGTACCTGGTTGACCGAGCCTTGCTTGGATCTTTAGGATAAGCATTTCGAGGCAAATTTTAAAGTTTACAACTATTTTATTGTATAAAGGATTAGCCAAATAAAATAATTTATAGGAAAGATATCGCACACAAATATCCAATTAATTTTAAATCATTTTATTTATTTTGTCCGATCAACACATGATCCAATGCGTAGTTTACAGTTCAATTCATTTTGAATAATTTTTGGAAATTGGTCATACCATCTTAGAAACTCTCGTCGGCTCATGCGCAACAACTTTGATAAAGATCATAGTATGACAAAATGCACAGTTAAAGATCACAGCATGATGAAATGTGCAGATTACAATTTAACTCACTTTGAGTAATTTTCAGTGGCGCCACCTGCTGGAAATTGGTCATGCAAACTGAGAAACCTTCGTTGCCTCATGAGTAGCAACTTTTCTTAAGATCGTAGCATGATCAAATACACAGTTTACCATCTAAATCATTTTGAGTAATTTTCAGTGGCGCCACCTGTCGGAAATTGGCTCATGCAAAACAACTTTACTGAAGAGCATAACATGATTAAATGCATAGTTTAACTATTCTATAAAGCACATACAGACAGACAAACATTCATTTGTTTAAAAGTTATAACATTACGAATTTGTTCCCCTTTTTATCCCCTGATCTGATCAATCAATCTGCATATTTTTTACTTCTTTGGTACCAATTGAAATTAGTACATTTTTTAAAAACACAGTTAATATATCGTTCGTACTCATATTACATTATGAGATTTTAAGATATCATTTTATCCCTTTTTTACCCATTTTGCCCTCCGAAATCAAAAAAGTACCAAATACGTGTTTAATATTTTTTTCACATTTATTGATTCTAGTACAAAGTTAATTTCTGTATTCTTTGGTTCAAAAGATAAGTGTGGGTTAAAAATAGTACCAAAAAACTACATTCACCACGTTGGGGGATAGTTTAAAAAAAGGGGATAGTTTCAAAAAAGTACCAAACACTTATTTTTAAAGTTGTTCGAAACGTAATATTAATTTTGTTTCTATGTCTATTACTTAAGGAGATCTAACGTTTTCGATTTTTTCCCGTTTTTACCCGTTTTTACCCCCTTAGAGGCAAAATTTCCAAAAGTTCCTTCTTACTCGACCCATACTTTCAAAAAGATACCCACCGTTTAAATTTAATTCAAATCGTTAGAGCCGTTTTCGAGGTAGCCATTCTATATATCGTCGTTGAAAATCCAAAACTGCGTAACAACACTTTTACAGGAGAAGCAAAAATTCAAATATATATTTCTTTTAAATTCAAATATTTTATTTTCATATCTTACCCCAAGTTTGATGATACGCACATTTGAATTTTGAAAATAGTGCATATGTTGATACGCAATTTTGAATTATTGATATAAAACCGTTATTTTTGGTCGTAAAAATCTAAAAATTGGTAGACATGTAAGACAACTTTACGAATCATAATCAATCAAAAACTCGATTTTGATTTTTTTGATGATACGCAGTTTTGGATTTTCAACGACGATATATTTATATATACACAAATATTGCTCGTTTAAGAATATAAGATTTGTGAATGTTTTTTTTTTTTTTGTAGCACAGTGTCTTAGTAGTTGTTTAATACATAGAAATACACATATTCATGCATATACACATGTTTTGTATTATAATTTAATTTTTCAATTTTCCAAAGGATAATTTACCATTTTGTTATTGTTTAGTTGTTATTTTGTATGTTTCCTTGTAAATTCATATTTGTATAATGAATTTTTAATGCTAAAAAGGCTTAATTAATTTAACTACTTATTAATAAAACTTTAAAATTCATACTTATTTACTTAGTCTTGAAATAATGTGTCTTTTGTAAACGAATTATTTGAATAATTCCTTTTTTAATAGGATAATGTAATTAATCTTTGTTCTTTTGTATCTAATTGAGGAGTTTTAAAACGGAAGTCAAAACATTATGAAATGTAAGTCAAAACTATTTGGTAAAGCTTTTATTTATAAATGTACAAAACACATACATGTATAGATTATTTTAAAATATCAAGGATTTAATGCAATTTAATTAGATTATGGAATCATCTCATAATCATATACACAAGACAAATGACTTATATTTTCTATTCTAAAAAAAGATTGTATATTAATGCTTATACTTAAAAAAAAAAACAAGTTAGAAAGTGCAATAGTCGGTCAAGCCCGACCATACGATACCCTTCAGAACTGAGGTCAAAGGTGTTATTTTTCTCGTATAAAGACAAATATTTCCTAAATTTTGTCACCATACAAAAATTTTCTCTAAACACATATTTAAGTTGTTTTCGTCATTTGGACTTATATGATAACTAGGGTCAAATGTAGACCGATTATTTGGCAAATTAATTACAATTGTTACAAAAATTATGTGTGCAAAAAATAAATTCAAAATTCACATTATCTTCAGATTTACGAGCATTTTAGTGATTTTTGTCTCATTTAGTGCGTTTTGTCAGAAGAGTTTGTATGGGGGCTATGGTCATATATGAACCAATTTCTACGAAATTTGGTTTACATAAGCAGTATTTATGTTAAATTTCCTGAAAAAATATTGATATTTGTGGCCAAAATATCAATTCCGGGAAGTGGGACCTATGGGAGGTACCATAAATAATGGACCGATTTTGATGAATATTAATGGTCCCACTATCAAAAAAATTATCTGTGCAAAATTTCATCAAATTATCTTTAGAATTGCGACCAGCCAGACGGACGGACGGACAAACATCGCTAAATCGACTCAGAAGGTGAGTCTAGGACAAATATTTCTATGCGTTACATACATCAGCAAAAACTTATAATACCCTTTCCACCTACACTCAACCAAAAAACTTCGTAAATATTGTAAAATAGCATGTAATATTAAAGAAAAGTAGGTTATTATACAGCTAACAGAAATTTTATTAAATTTAATGGATTTTTTTTTTAAATTTAGTAAATGTGTTGTTTTAAATAAATTTTCTTTGTTTCTACTAAAATATTTGTTGTTTTGTTTAGATATTTTTTATGAAATTTTGTTAAGCTAAATAAAAAAAATGTTGAATATACAAAAATTTTTTAATAAATTTTTACTTATATTGAAGAATTTTTTTCAAACTTACCACTAAATGCATGCGACTCATTTTCATATTGAAGAATTTTTATTAAAATAAACTGCCAATTTTAACTAGTTATTTTACAGTATAAATTTTTTTATTTTATTTATACACAGAACAAAAAATGGATTTAGTTAATAATAATTTGAATTTTTAAATAAATAATTAGATGTTAAATAAATTACATAATTAGATAATAATAATCGAATTTGGTATATTGCCACTTAATCATAGTCTCTTCTCTGCAATTGGGAGGTCTTTATATTCAGTTAATGTCCTTGTATATCCCCCATTTAGACTTGACTTAGCACCTAAAACAAAACAACGAATATTAAATTGTGTATAGCAGCATTTGGAATGAAGAGTTCATAAGCTGGGAAATTAGGAAATTATAGGACATTTTTGAAAATTTTCCTATTAAAATAGGAAATTTTGAAAAATTTGTATAAGAAATTTTTCAAAAGTTTCCTATTTTTATAGGAAATTTTTCAAAAATTTCCTTTTTTAAAGGAAATTTGTCAAAAATTTCCTATTTTAAGGGAAATTTTTCAAAAATTTCCCATTTTAAAGAAAATTTTTCAATAATTTCCTATTTTAAATGAAATTTTTCAAAAATTTCCTATTTTTATAGGAAATTTTTCAAAAATTTCCTATTTTTATGGAAAATTTTTCAAAAATTTCCTATTTTTATGGGAAATTTTTCAAAAATTTCCTATTTTTATGGAACATTTTTCAAAAATTTCCTATTTTTAGGGGAAATTTTTCAAAAATTTCCTATTGTAAGGGAAATTTTTCAAAAATTTCCCATTTTAAAGAAAATTTTTCAAAAATTTCCTATTTTAAATGAAATTTTTCAAAAATTTCCTATTTTTATAGGAAATTTTTCAAAAATTTCCTATTTTTATGGAAAATTTTTCAAAAATTTCCTATTTTTATGGGAAATTTTTCAAAAATTTCCTATTTTTATGGAAAATTTTTCAAAAATTTCCTATTTTTATGGGAAATTTTTCAAAAATTTCCTATTTTTATAGGAAATTTTTTAAAAATTTCCTATTTTTGTAGGAAATTTTTCAAAAATTTTCTATTTTTATAGGAAATTTTTCAAAAAGTTCTTATTTTATAGAAAATTTTCTATTTTAGGAAATTTTTCAAAAAATTCCTATTTTTATAGGAAATTTTTCAAAAATTTCCTATTTTTTAAAAATTTCCTATTTTATAAGAAATTTTAAAAAATTTCCTATTTTTATAGCAAATTTTTCAAAAATTTCCTATTATTAAAGGAAAATTTTCAAAAATTTTTAAATTTTTTAAAAATTTCCGATTTTTTAAATTCCTATAATTAAAAAAAAAAAATCTATAAAATTTTTGTTTTTGGAAATAGAAAATTTTCCTATAATATTATGAAATTTTTTCAAAATTTTGTATAAAAATTTCTGTTTCTGTAGGAAATTTTCCACTAAGATTTTTATTGTTTAACCGGCTTATTAAGAAATTTGAATTTATTTATACACACATACCTTTGTCCTGAATCCATTTATTTAATTATTTATTTATAAATCCCGTTTATTTAATTACCGCACTTATAATTTTTAACTCTTTTCTTTGTGTTTTGTTTATGTTGACAATTTTTTATTTTAGGTGTTAAAATTTCAATTTATTTTCTTCAATATTACATTCGTTTATTTTTCTTACTTAGTTAACAAAATTTCATCAATGGAACGAAAATTTATTTGTTAAAACAATCTTTATTTTCTATACATTTTTTTCGAATACACATTATTTTTTTAGTAACAAAATTAAAAAAAATTTCTTTAATATTACAAAATAATTTAGTTGAAAAAATTTATATTATCTATCGTATACTTGATTATTTAAATTGAAAAAATTTTCGTTAGATAAATGAAAATATTTATTTATTCAAACAGCCATAGACAGGTTATTTTGAATAATTTTATGTGTAGATTTTTTACTACCTTTTTAACAAAATTTCGTTGTTTTAAAGGAAGTTTAGGCATTTTATTAACGAAAATGTATTAAATGGAACAAAATTATTTATGTTAAATTTTAACTCAAACAATTTCTGTGGATTTTATTTATTGTATGGTTGATATTATTGTATTGTTGAATTTATTGTATTTGTGTAATATTGTGGGTGCTCTGGCTTAATTGGTTAGCACGTCGACTACTTTGCATAACATTTCATATTCAGCCTGGGTTCAATCTCCGGTCTCGGCAACATTAATTTATTTTTTTTCTATTAAAATTATTAATTATAATTATCATCCGTCATCAGCGTTTAGCCTACAGCACTAACACGCCATCGATGAAAAATAAATACAATTGGCTGTAGAACAAAAAGCTTAAACAATGCTTGTTAATAACAACAAAAGACTTAACTTCACTATTTTAAAAATAGATATGTCGTACAAATTTAGAACTTTAAATGTCTAAGTTTATGTTTGAAGAGCTCAAAATTACCCTTATCTTAACCGATTTGTGCTAGATCTTCTAGTCATTGTGGAGAATGATCTGTTTTAGTGATTGTTTTTTTTATTTCCCAAAAGAATTCTGATAAAAACTGGTTGTGTATCATTCATAATTGACCATTCTACCACACAACAATGTTACGATTTAGACAGTTTCATCTATTATGGAAAAAAAGCTGGATCCCATTTAAGCTCAATTGATTTTTGTTGAATTTAGTTAGTGTTATAAGACCAATGCACTCAACTGCTGCTAAGCATTCGGGCTCATACGAGTAGATCCAAGACTTGTCTGTCACCTGTAACGATTACATGTTACTTAAATCACCGCGATTGTATTTTTAAAATCTTCTTGCGACTTTTTGATACGAGGCTTCGTTTTGAATGATTGTCAAATTATGTGAGATCTAACGCGAAGATCTCACATAATTTTTCTGAATAACAATCATTTTTGGACGATACTTACGAAATTTATCATTAGGCGACGAACGTTCTGCAATTGCCAAAAATTTCTCATTAAATAATGAAAAACAAAATCGTGTAGCACACTTTTAGGAGGTTTCACTAACTATAATGTTACACATTCTTTCTAGGCAGGAAATACATTCGTTATAAAGGCATATAGACGATTTTAACATTCTATGGAATCCCTAATAAATAAAAATGTTTTAGATGATCGAATACATTTCTTCGAAATTTTATTTTTTTTATTGGGACCAGAATTCATTGCATGACCCCTGCTAAAGCTATACATTGTGTTGGAAGTCAGCCAATAGGTTGTGGGTAGGATAGAGAGGCGAATGGAAGATGACGTGAAAATTACAAAATTAGTCGTAAATCTGAAGAAAATGGCGTAAATGCGTTCAATATATCGAGAGCCTTTATTCAATGCCGTCTATGAACCAAATTTATTATAAGGGCAGGCAAAAACATGGTTTATATCCAAAATATTTAAATGGAAGTCAATAAGTCAATATTTAAGCCAAAATTCTAAAATCGATTTCTTTTCTCTGATTTTTATAAGAAAAAATGTAACCAAGTATTATAATAAAACAGTTTCCCAATAAAAAGCGATCATGTAAAAATTGGTTTATAAACGGTATTGAATATAGGCTGTGGATATACAAAAATTTATATTATGACAATATGCCATATGCCAATATCCCATATAAGAACCCATTCCGAAAATGACTCAAAGAGCTAGAAATTTTAAAATTTGTATATCTATGCCATTACACGATTCTGTTCAGGTACACTTTTATATAATAGTTCTATAGTCTTTATACGTTTGACAGCGGCTATAATATAAGGACTGATCTAAAATTATTTACAAATGGTCAAATGTAAATTTTTCGAAGTTATATTAAAAGAAAAGGCTTACGCATGTATTGTTTAAAGAATCTAGCGACATACTCTATTTTGAAATTTGTATTCTCTCTGAAGTGATATTGCCCCATAAGGACTAGTATTTTAACATTTTTCTGTATCGATCAAAATTTTGGCCTCACATACAAAATAATATATAAAAATTCGTTTTTTTGCTTCTGTGTAAGAAAAATTTATTTTTTATGCAATAATTTAAATTTAAAAATTCGTGATTATAATTTTTTATAAAAAAAAAAAATTGTTAAAAACTTCCAAGAGGTGGCCAAAATAATAAATAACATTTGTTTTTATATAAATTTTCCTTCTGGAAAAGTCACATTTTGTAAATCTTTTAGTCTTTTGAAGTTAAATAGTTAATTATAACATTCAAATCAATAATACTCTATGTACTTTTTCTAAGGTTAAACAAAACATTGGCCCTACGATCAACATAAAATATTCACAAATTGATTTTCACTTCACTCCCACTATATTTATCAAAATATCCTGAAAAATTTACATCGCCCCCATCCATCCCCTCTAGTAACTAACAAAATACTACCATTTGTATCAATTAACCGAAAAGGGGTTAATTTACCAACTCAACACCACTGACCATTGGCTTTATCAATGGCCAACACTTAAGCCTTTATGCTAACATATATTTTCAAACATTATTCTGAGTGTGTTAATGAACGAGCGTGTGTGTGTGTGTAAAGGAAATACCTAAAGGGTAGAAGTAACATTAGACTTTTATAAGTATTTGAACTAAAAACATACTTCCTTTAACTTAACTCATTAGTTTTAGGAAACCTTGTTATGGTCAGTCAAGGAAATAAAGAAAAACCGAAAAATCTGGGTGTTTTAACGTTATTATTATGAGCATGTTAACAGGGTCATAAAAGAAAATCTTTTATTTTATGTTTTTTCAGTTGAAGGGATATTAAATGAAAAATCAACAACTTGTTTTTCAAACTTAAAATAATAAATCAAAAGGTCAATTTTAGGGCTCAAAGGAAAATTGCTAGCAAGATGTTTTGATAGATTCTCAGTTGATCCTAGACAGAAAATTTGACACTAAGTATAGTAGGCCTATTGTGGTAAAATGTAAAATAAAAGGAGTTGTAATATTTCTCAGGAAACTAAAACAGACAATTTTTATTAATTAATAAATTATAATTTTATATAAATTTTATAATTCATTAATTCTTTTCTGCATTATAAATAATTCGTAATTCCTGCTATAAATTTAAATTTACTAGCAGTTACAATTTTTATCGCTCTTGCAATCTTTACACATTCATACATAAATAATAATAAAATTCACATTTAAAGACATTCATATATTTAAAGTTAAATGTTAAACAATTGCTATGAAATAAATCTTAAATTGTTCCTTAACATTAACTATAGAAACGTGTGTGTATTACGCGAAGAAGGGGTTAAGCGGAGGCAAGGAATCGTATGTGTGACACACTTTATCAATGAAAAATTTTATAACATTTATGTAAATATTATATGTAAATGTATGTGTGATAAAAAGACATTAATGTTTTTACATAAACTTTTAAAGATACATCCTAACACATATGAAATATAGTAGAACAGATAAAAAATGAAGATATTTGAAAAAAGCCTTAGGATACTGTAAGCATGTATATGATTGTATATTATAGTCCTTATATTGCTGTCGTTTGTTTCAATTTTCTTTCTTCTTTAAGGCAAAGACATCTATCAATAATAACAACCCTTTTTCTTGGCTTTTTTTTGGTTTAACCACGAAAACAAATCATCATAAACAATATTCTATTAACCATACAATGATATACAAATAAACTTTATTCATATAAACGAGGGCAGTCAGTAAAATGAGTTAAAAACAATAAATTGTTTTCTTTTGCTTCAAAAAGCTAACAATATCGAACTAATGGAAAAATAAATTAAAATCCCAAAAATTTTTATAGCAAATTTTTCAAATTTTTTTTTTAATTTTTTAAAAATTTTTTGTTTTTATATGAAATTTTTTATAGGATAGTTTTCAAAAATTAAGTATTTCTTATCTTTATAGGAATGTACACAAATTTCGTATTTTTATAGAAAATTGTTCAAAAATTTCGTATTTTTATAGGAAATTTTTTAAAAATCTCGTATTTTTATAGAAAATTTTTCAAAAATTTCTTATTTTTATAGGAAATTTTTCAAAAATATCTTTTTTTTAATTGGAAATTTTTCAAAAATTTCTTATTTTTATAGGAATTTTTTTTAAAAATCTCGTATTTTTATAGAAAATTTTTCAAAAATTTCTTATTTTTATAGGAAATTTTTCAAAAATTTCTTATTTGTATAGGAGATTATTCAAAAATTTCTTATTTTTATAGGAAATTTTTCAAAAATTTTTATTTTTATTGGAAATTTTTCAAAAATTTTTTATTTTTGTGGGAAATTTTGCAAAAATTTCTTATTTTTATAGGAAATTTTTCAAAAATTTCTTATTTTTATAAGAAATTTTTCAAAATTTCTTATTTTTATAGGAAATTTTTCAAAAATTTCTTATTTTTATAGGAAATTTTTCAAAAATTTCTTATTTTTACAGAAAAAATTTTTTGTGCAATGACAAAATTAAAAATCTTATAAGTTTGCCTTCATAAAAGTACTCTTATGAATCCATTCGATATAGATGAAGTTTCGTCCCTGACAAATATGTCAGTTTGTTTGTGTATGTTCAAATAAAACCACTTGTGAACTTAAACCTTTAAATTGTTTTTATACATATGAGTAGTATGAGTTTTTTGTATGATGGTAACTCATACGAATTCAATAATACATCAACATCATATTCAATAATCTATCAATGTCACATTATGATGTGATCATATTTGGATTTATATTTGGAAGGCATTAGAAAAAAATGATATATAAAACAACCATTACGAGACCATGGCAATAAAAATTATGTAACACATCGTAACATAAGGGGTAAGGAGAAAAGGGGTTATATGCGAATACATATGAGGGTGTTCAAGATGAATTTTTTGTAGAAGTTTATTGACATAAAAAAGAAATGAGGTGTTAAAGCGGATTTTTGACAACCTAAATTTGGTATGTTAAGTGTAAAAGTTTGTGTATTTTGAAATGGGCTATTAATTTGCAATTAGGTATTATATAACATAGAAGAGATTTCAAATGAAGGTTACACATATCTAAGATCCTCATAATATTCTTTATAATAATTCAAAACTTGTTGTAAGATTAGTTTTGTTAAGATTAAAGACTTTATCAAAATTTTGTAAACTTTCAATTCAAAGCTAAAAATGTATCTACACATTAAATTTCTTAAAATATTTTTACTTTAAATTATTTTACCAATATTCCCACTAAATTTATATTTTTCCTGTTTGGCTCCTTTCACTTAAATTTATATTAATTTAATAAAAAAAAAAATCTTTTCCTTTGTCTTACATATCCCAGCCAACGAAATCACGAAATATTTGCTACTTTGAAAAAGCAACTTCCTTTTTCAAGGCTTTATACATTTCCCTTTTTGTGAAGTAAGGAAATTTAAGCCACTTAAAGTTTAACATTAAAGAGTCATCATACACGAGTCTTTCATACAGGAGTCCTCATGCAACATCAAGTAGTATTAACATTAACCCGACAAAAGCCGGTAAAAGGATGTGTTCATAACATTTACAGTTATTGATATTTGAAAAAGCGGAAAATTTATAACAGGCCAAACGAGCCGGCAAAATAAGCCAAAAGAAAAAAACGACAACATGTGGTGCTTTGTCAGTCAGAATATTCGAAGACTTTGTTAGCTCAGTATTTATTTAGGTATTATTCGTAGAAAATTTGAAGCAATTGCAAAATTATGAAGGGGGTTAGTTATGGGTAGAGGTAACATAAGTTCAATATTCAATCAAAAATCGATTACATATTGGTTTATGTTTAGCTCCTTTTTACCGTTTGACAGAGAAAGTTTGGAAGTAAATTTAAAAAAATTGTGGAAAAGGTTAGAAATAAAGTAACACGAGATTTCCGTGTTTAGGTGGAGTTGTCGAAAATAATGCAATAACATTAAAGGTAACGGTAGACACTTAGGAATTTAAGTTTTCTTAAATGATTTTTAACATTTAGCTAATACAAGATAAAAAGTACAGGAAAAGAAAAGGACAAAATAAAAAATTGGTTTCAATTACTTAAATAATTGGATCAATTGACAAAAAATATTGAAAAATGTTATGTAATTTTAGACATAATTTTCATAGGAAACTCAAAAATAATAATTTCTATTTTTAAAGACAATTAAAAAAAAATTATTTTTATTTAATAGGGAAATCTTAAAAAATTTCTTATTTTTTATTAGGAAATTTTTGAAAAATTTCTTTTTTTATTTGGAGAAAAAAAAAATATCTATAGGAAATTTTCCAAAAAAAACGTTTTTGTAGAAAATTTTTTATTTTTATAGTAAATTTTTAAAAAAAATTTCTGTTTATAATGGAAATTTTTAAAAAATTTCTTGTATTTATAAAATTTTTTTTTTAAATTTCTTCTTTTGTATAAAATTTTTCAAAAATTTCTTCTTTTGTATAAAATTTTTCAAAAATTTCTTCTTTTAATAGGAAATTTTTCAAAAATTTCTTCTTTTTTTTTAATATTTTAAAAAAATTCTTCTTTTTATAGAAAGTATTTTAAAACTTTGTTATTTGTTTTGAAATTTTTTAAAAAATTCTTGTTTTATAGGGAATTTTTCAAAAATGTCTTATTTTTATAGAAAACTTTTTAAAAATTTTTTATTTTTATAGAAAATTTTTCAAAAATTTCTTATTTTTATCGAAAAAATTAGTTACTTTTATAGAAAATTTTTCAAAAATGTGTTATTTTTATAGCATATCTTTTAACATTTTTCTACTTTTCTAGGAAATTTTTAAAAATTCTCTTATATTTATAAAAAATTTCTTTTTTTATAGGAAATTTTTCAAAAATTTCTTATTTTTATATGAAATTTTTCAAAAATTTCTTCTTTTTTTTTTAATATTTTAAAAAAATTCTTCTTTTTATAGAAAGTATTTTAAAACTTTGTTATTTGTTTTGAAATTTTTTAAAAAATTCTTGTTTTATAGGAAATTTTTCAAAAATTTCTTATTTTTAAAGGAATTTTTTCAAAAATTTCTAATTTTATAGGAAATTTTTCTAAAATTTCTTATTTTTGTAGGAAATTTTTCAAAAATTTCTTATTTTTATAGGAAATTTTTCAAAACTTCTTATTTTTTATAGGAAATTTTTAAAAAATTTCTTATTTGATAGGAAATTTTTAAAAATTCTCTTATAATAATAAAAAATTTTTCCAAAAATTTCTTATTTTATAGAAAATTTTTCCAAAATTTTCTATTTTTATGGGAAATTTTTCAAAAATTTCTTTTTATAAAAAATTTTCCAAAAATTTCGTATTTTTATAGGAAATTTTTAAAAAATTTCTTATTTTTATATAAAATTTCTACATAATTTCTTATTTTTATAGAAAATTTTTCAAAAGTTTCTTATTTTAAAGGAAATTTTTTAAAAATTTCTTATTTTTATAGGAAATTTTTCAAAAATTTCTTATTTTTATAGGAAATTTTTCAAAAATTTCTTATTTTTGAAGGAATTTTTTCAAAAATTTCTTATTTTTATAGGAATTGTTTCAAAAATTTCTTATTTTTATAGGAAATTTTTAAAAAATGTCTTATTTTTATAGAAAATTTTTTATTTTTTTAGGAAATTTTTCAAAAATTTCTAATTTTTAAAGGAAATTTTTCAAAAGTTTCTTATTTTTATAGGAAATTTTTCAATAATTTCTTATTTTTATATAAAATTTTTTAGACATTTCTTATTTTTATAGGAAATTTTTCAGAAATTTTTTATTATTTTATAGGAAATTTTTCAAAAATTTCTTATTTTTATATAATATTTTTTAGACATTTCTTATTTTTATAGGAAATTTTTCAGAAATTTTTTATTTTTATATTTTTATGGTAAATTTTTTCAGAGATTTCTTATTTTTATGGAAATTTTTCAAAAATTTCTTATTTTGGTAAAAAAAATTTTTATAACATTTTCAAAAATTTCTTATTCTTATAGGAACTTAAAAAAAACAACTTTTAAACAGCTTGGTTTTCCTTTAAAGAAGGTCAATTTGTACCTTGAAAAAAAATGTGGGATTATATGGGTCTAAAACAATTTGTATGCAAGGACTATGTGTTTATTTGGGCATATGGTACTGACAATGAATTATAGGCTGTCACGCATTTCACACATATTATTCTGGATCCACTGCTTGTATTTTTTGCTTACTCAATACCTCAGTTTGTTTCCTTTAAGATCTAGAAAGCTTGAGAAAAGGACAAGGCTAACCTTAAGAGAGTATTTATTACTTGGTATGTGTTAAATTATGAATGTGTGCTACTAACATTGACACAATTTTAAAATATCCTTCGATTTTTTGTTTAAGTTATATCCAAACCTAAAGGGGGAAACTGGCACCTGTGACGCTGTTGTCGTGGTAATGTCAATAATATTTAGGTTTAGGCCAGAGTTTTATTTGTTCCAACCACCACCTTTTTTTTGGGAAATTTTCGATTATGAATTATGGCACCCAAATGTTAAGATGATAGGAAGTAAAGCAAAAGACTGATGATGATTTATGCGAAAATTTCTTTATTTATTGAATTTTTCAAAAAAGACAATCAAAGGAAAGAACCCAATTTAAAAGAAAATTCTTATGCATACTTTTAAATTTTTATAAACATACATTTGTCTTATTTTTTTGCAGACATCAAAAGTATATGAAGATATGCCTTAGATTCAAAAAAATATTTATGCTTGAAAAGTAGTTTTTATAAGCTTTATTTTAAATATGTTTCAAAGGAAGGGGATTTTTTTAATGTTTTCATTGGTTTTTGTTTGGTCTTTTTCGATGTTTTGTATTTCCCTGTGGCCTTTTAAGCCATCCAAAATAATTCACTTAACGCGCTTCAAATCACTCCAAAGTACTTCGTTATCCAATTACATGCTAACAATAATAATATGTAGCCTCAAAAAAATGTATGTAAAGAAAATACGCAAATACCACCCCTTTGTGGCAGGTTGACTAAACGCAAGGCATAAAAAAGAACTAAAATAAACGCACCGGAATTCAAATCAGCAAAAAATTTATTTGCCAGTTTTATTTTCGCGGAATTTTTTAGCATACGTTTAATATTTTATAGCAAGTTAACCAAGAATACAAAAGTTCCTACACTTCAAATTTCTTGACAAGTATTTTCAAACAAAATTTTACATAAAATTCTTATATTTATAGCAAAGTTTTAAAAATTACTTATTTTTATAGGAAATTTTCAAAAGTTTTTTATTTTTATATAAAGTTTTTCAAAAATTTCTTATATTTATAGGAAATTTTTTAAAAATTTCCTATTTTTATAGGAAGTTTTTCAAAAATTTCATATTTTTTTAAAGAAATTTTTCAAACATTTTTTTTTATATATTTTTTTAGAAAATTTTTATAGGAAATTTGTCAAAAAATTATTATTTTTAAAGGAAACTTTTCAAAATTTTCTCTTTATATAAAAATTTTTCAAAAGTTTATTATTTCTATAAAAATTTTAATTTTAAAAAAATATCTTGTTTTTATAGGAAATTTTTCAAAAATTTCCTTTTTTTATAGGAAGTTTTTCAAAAATTTCATATTTTTTTTAGAAATTTTTCAAAAATTTCTTATTTTTATAGCAAATTTTTAAAAAATTTGTAGTTTTATAAAAACTTTTTAAAAAATTTCTCGTTTTTTATAGGAAATTTTATAAAAATATTTTATTTTTATAGAAAAATTTTCAAAAATTTCAAAATATTTCTTGTTTTTATAGGAAATTTTTTAAAAATTTCTTATTTTACCGAAATTTTTTAGTTTTTTAAAAAGTTTTTCAAAAAATTTCTCGTTTTTGTAGAAAATTTTTTGAAAGTTTCTTATTTTTAAAGGAAATTTTCAAAACTTTCCTATTTTTATAGGAAATTTTAACAAAATTTCTTATTTTTATAGAAAATTTTTCAAAAATTTCTTATTTTCATAGGGAATTTTTCAAAAACTTCTTATTTTTAAAAGAAATTTTTCAAAAACTTCTTATATTTATAGGAAATTTTTCAAAAGTTTCTTATTGTTTTTAGGAAATTTTTTAAAAGTTTCCTATTTTTATAGGAAATTTTTCAAAATTTTCCTATTTTTAAAGGAAATTTTTTAAAAATTTTTTATTTTTATAGAAAATTTTTCAAAAATTTTTTATTTTCATAGGGAATTTTTCAAAAATTTCTTAATCTTATATTAAACTTTTCAAAAATTTCTTATTTTTATGGGAAATTTTTCAACAATTTCTTATTTTTATAGGAAATTTTTCAAAAATTGCTTATTTTTATAGAAAATTTTTCAAAAATTTCTTATATTCACAGAAAAATTTTCAGAAATTAATTTTTTATAGGAAAATTTTCAGAAATTTCTTTTTTTTATAGGAAATTTTTTAAAAATGTTTTATTTTTATAGACAATTTTTCAAAATTGTTTTATTTTTAGAGGAAAATTTTCAAAAATTTTTTATTTTCAGAGGAAATTTTTCAAAAATTTCTTATTTTTATAGGAAAAATTTCTTATTTTTATAAGAAATTTTTCAAAAATTTGTTATTTTTATAGGAAATTTTTCAAAAATTTCTTTTATTTTATACAAACTTTTAAAAAATTTCTTATTCTTATAGGAAATTCTTCAAAAATTTCATATTTTTATAGGAAATTTTTCAAAAATTTCATATTTTTATAGGAAATTTTTCAAAGATTTTATATTTTTATAGGAAATTTTTCAAAAATTTCTTATTTTTATAAGAACATTTTAAAAAATTTCTTATTTTTATAAGAAAATTTGCAAAAAAATTTTATTTTTATAAGAAATTTTTCAAAAATTTCTTATTTTTATAGGAAATTTTTCAAAAATTTATTATTTTTATAAGAAATTTTTCAAAAATTTCTTATTTTTATAAGAAATTTTTGAAAAATTTCTTATTTTTATAGGAAATTTTTCAAAAATTTGATATTTTTATAAGAAATCTTAGATTTGTATAAATGTCGTATATTATCGTTTATACCTCACCACTCATGACAATGTGTCTTAATCCGCGAAATTATTTCATCTGCCTTTTTTTTCCAAAATTTAATCCAATTTGAGGTTCTAATATATGGATATGAGTCAACAACAACAAATTAACAATAATCTGTTGAAATATCTATGTACTTTAAAACATCCGCCTTTGGCTGCTGTTCATCATCAGCGTCGTCATATGCTTTCACAAAAAAAGGCACCATGACAAGCTGAGAGTGTGGTAATTTGCAATTTAACCACCTTTCAGGTTCAGTAGTCCGCGAAATGCTCAAACTGAATGAATTTACCCGCGAAAAAAAGGAAGAAAAGAATAGAAGCAGGGAACAATGTACCTCATACACCAGGCGATTGATGTACAATTTTAATTTTGCTGCTTTGTTTTCTTGCCACAAATAATTTTGTTGTGCAAATTTTTTACAGCCAAATTTATTTTTTTTAACTTTTTAAGCTCATAAAGCAAAAATAAACAACAACGAGCCACAAACAAATTAAATGAAAATAAAAAAAATTTGCAATGACAACCCAGATTGTTTATTTTGACATGTGAAAAAGTGCCCTTTTTAAGATGTAAAAAATTCGCGATATATTCCCAGTATGTCACATTGTTGGGGTGGATAAAGAAGATGGTGTGGAGTTAAATATGAATAAGGATGAATGTATGTATGTAAGTTTGCCTTGCGGTAAAGCATATTAACTGCTTTAGATATGATGATTTATAAGAGGAAGGAGGTTTTTTACACGGGGTTTTCGTTGGGTAAAAAAAAAATAAAATAAAATTAATGTTTATTTGTTGATGGTTGTTATGTTGAAAAGGCAAATCATCAGGAGTACGGCTCATACTCATACTCCCATACATACATTTACCACTGACTGTATTATAAAACCGTAGGTGGTCTCTGAACTTTACGACTTCCAGATTTTACAAGCATTTCCCCGTTTATATACTCATGCCCTTAACCGTTGTGCACGTAAAACCATCGGAAAAAATCAGCGTAACAGAAAATAAAATTTTAATAATGAGCTGTTACCAAAATAATAAAAAATTCCAAAACAAAAACTTGTGGAACTGACAAGCACAGATTCACCGAAAGGAAAATTAATAAAAAATTCGTAAAAATATAATAAATTTTAATGAAATAAACAAAAAGTGATTGCATTATTATAATAACCTTATTAAAGGGAAATAAAATAAATCATTGTGATTTAATACTCGCATGTGTGTAAAATTTAATTTCGACACAATTTATTGAAATATGGGTAACTTTTAGATACAAATAAGAAAATTCAATATAAAATATTTGAATTTAAAAGACAATACCTTCTTCTTGAGGCCAGTGCTCCACTGGGAGTCAAGAACAGCAGAAGAAGAAGAATATTTTTTAAAATATTCATAATGATATTTAAAAGAATTTTTTTTCACTATCTATAGAAAATTTTTTTAAAAAATTCAATATTTATTCGAAAAATTCAGATGATAAATTTCACTGTTCAGATGATAACAAGCAACTTTTGTAAAAACTTGAAAAGCGACCTAGTGGGGGTTATAGGCCTAGGTGAGGACATACAAAAACCATTTTAAAGATTTCGGAAATGGTGAAAAATTTTCAGATATTCGCAAAAAAACTATTTTCGGGTAGGTCGTTTTACTTAAGTACCTCCAACTCCCACATTTGCAGAGCGATTTTAAAATTTTAAACAGTTTTGAAAAGTCAAAAATTTTTCTATAAAAACCTTTTTTGTTTTATACATTTTTTTAAAGCTAGTTCTATATAGAAAAAACGGTTTACATTTACAAAAGTTCTTTAGCTTTTTCCAAAGTAAAAAGTTATATAACGAATTTCTAGTAAAAATGTTCACATGCGTAGTAGCATTAGAGTACATAGTACATGGCCTAAACGGCTTATGAAAAGCTTAATAACATTCCGATTTTTCGTCTCATATAAAAATCACGTTTAATTTGGAACTTAACTTGTTATATTAAAATAATAATTTATGAGCTTTCATAAAAGAATAAGCAATAAAGAGCTACTAAAGTAAAAAAAGTGGACAATTTTTCCTTAAACAAAAAAAAGTTGTTACCGAAAAGTGTTTAAAAAAAATTTCTGTAGAAAAATTTTCAATAAAAATTATTTTCTAAAAAAAAATTTTCGATAAAATATTTTTCAACAATAAAATTTTTTTTGATAAAATAATTTCCTGTAGAAAAATTTTTAAAAAATAATTTTGTATGGAAAAATTTTTAAAAAAGAATTTTCCATAGAAAAATTTTTAAAAAAGAATTTTCTGTAGAAAAATTTTTGAAAAAAAAAATTTCGTTATAAATTGTATTTGTTTGCCTTCGATTTTTTAATTTTATTTAAACTTCAATTAAATTTAAAAAACTTTCAATAGAAAAACTTTTGATAAAATTTTTTTCTATAGAAAAATTAAAAAAAAAAAAAAAAAAAAAAAATTTGATAAAAAAAAATTTCTATATAAAAATGTTTGATAAAAAAATTTCTAGAGAAAAAACTTTAATAAAAAAAAATTTTATAGAAAAATTTTTGATGAAATAAATTTCTATAGAAAAATTTTGATAAAAATAGAAAAATTTTTGATTAAAATATTTTGTATAGAAAAATTTTTTATAAAAAATTTTCTATAGAACAATTTTTGACTGTAAAATTTTCTTTAGAAACATTTTTGATAAAAACATTTTTTATAGAAAAATTTTTGATGAAAAAATTTCTATAGAAAAATTTTTGATAAAAACATTTTCTATAGAAAAATTGTTTATAAAAAATTTCTTAAGAAAAATTTTTGATAATAAAATCTTCAACGGAAAAATTGTTGATAATAACATTTTCTATAGAAAAATTTTTGATGAAAAAATTTCTATAGAAAAATTTTTGATGAAGAAATTTCTATAGAAAAATTTTTGATGAAAAAATTTTTATAGAAAAATTTTTGATTAAAAAATTTTGTATAGAAAATTTTTTACAAAAATAGAAACATTTTTGATTAAAAAAATTTTCTATAGAAAAATTTTTGATAAAAACTTTTTTACAGAAAAATTTTTGTTGAAAAAATTTCTATTGAAAAATGTTTGATAAAAAAATTTCTATAGAAAAATTTTTGATAAAAAATGTTCTATACAGACATTTTTGATGAACAAATTTCTATAGAAAAATTTTTATAGAAAAATTTTGGATTAAAAAATTTCTATAAAAAAATTTTTGATGAAAAAATTTCTATAAAAAAATTTTTGATGAAAAAATTTCTATAGAAAAATTTTTAATAAAAAGCTTTCTATAGAAAAATTTTTAATAAAAAGCTTTCTATAGAAAAATTTTTAATAAAAAGTTTTCTAAAGAAAAATTTTTAATAAAAGGTTTTCTAAAGAAAAATTTTTGATAAAAATTTTCTATAGAAAAATTTTTGACAAAAAATTTTCTATAGAAGAATTTTAGACAAAAAATTTTCTATAGAAAAATTTTTGACAAAAAATTTTCTATAGAAAAATTTTTGACAAAAAATTTTCTATAGAAAAATTTTTGACAAAAAATTTTCTATAGAAAAATTTTTGACAAAAAATTTTCTATAGAAAAATTTTTGACAAAAAATTTTCTATAGAAAAATTTTTGACAAAAAATTTTCTATAGAAAAATTTTTGACAAACAATTTTCTATAGAAAAATTTTTGACAAAAAATTTTCTATAGAAAAATTTTTAATATAAAATTTTCTGTAGAAAAATTTTGGGTGAAAAAATTTCTATAGAAAAATTTTTGATGAAAAAATTTCTATAGAAAAATTTTTGATGAAACAATTTCTATAAAAATTTTTTGATAATTTCTATAGAAAAATTTTTGATAAAAAAAAAATTTTATAGAAACAATTTTTGATTAAAAAATTTTCTATAGTAAAATTTTTGATAAAAAAGTTTGTATAGAAAATTTTTTGATAAAAAATATTTCTTTTTAAAACATCAAATCACACATTGAAAAAATACATATTTTAATTAAAAGTATAAAAACGGCAACTCTGCCGACGATTTTTTTGTTCTGTTCTTTTGTGCCAACCTCTGCCTATAACCCACGCCAGGTCGTTTCCCGAGTCTTTTTTTAGTATAAAATAGTATAATCTTGGCTTTTTGTCGATTTTTGTATACACTATAATTCGTATATAATGTAAAGTTTTTGATCTGCATATAATTAGGGGTACTTCTGCTGATGTCGATGGCCTAACCAACCATCGAAACGCGTAAAAGAAAGGTTATCCATTACAACAGGTTTTAGTTTTATCAAAAGAACTATTTATTAACGAATTCAAGTACTGAAGCTCATTTTCAAGTACCCATACCGAAATACACAGAATCACTTTCTGAGTAGATCTAACGATGTCCGTCCGGCTGGTCGCAATTTTAAAGATAATGTGACTTAGAACAGATATTATTTTTGGTTGAAGAATGATCCCTATACTTTTTGAATCAAATCATCTCATTAGTTTTTGTATAAAATTATGGAAAAATATAACTAAGAGCAACCAAAATCAATATGACAAATTTTATTGGAATCGGCCTATATATGGCCATATCTCCATACATGACCAACTTTGAGGCCACTTAAATATTCCCAAAATTACAAAAACTCTTAAAAAACTTAAGTAAGTTGCTTACATTTTATAGATAAGTTTTCTGTAATAGAAAATCAATGATCGAAACTTTATATATCACAGCTGCTGATGGATATGCCATAAATATACTAAGGTCTCGAAAAATAGTTGTTGTGTTTAGAAAAGTAAGCTTGTATGTATCTATGTATGTCTCTAAGAATTGACAAAAACTTTAACAATTTGTTACACACTTGACATCAGAGAAGGATATCGAATAGTCGGGTTAGACGCCCAAAGTACTTTTTTACTTATTTTTTTAAATACACCAGAACATTGGTTTTCTTTTGCTGTGGTTTTAATCATTTTTCTTTTTGTTGCCTTACAAAATATTATTTTCTCTACTAGTTTTTCTATATCCCAAAATATTTCTTGTTTCTTCTCTAAGTTTTGACCACAAAACCTTCTTTTAAGAATGTCGTCTGTGGTCACTTTGTTTTTTCTCTATTGATCATCATTTAAAATGTAAGAAATATTTAAATAAATAAGTAAATTACCTTATTTTGGGTATGGGTTAAATCTTACAAGATGTTTACCAGGTTATACATGTCTTAATGGCTTTCATTTGCATATGAAAAGATAGCTCAATCAATTTTGAGTAGACCCTCAAAGGAGTAGGGGAAAGGTCATCAAAGAATAATTGTAGACAGATAGAAAAAAACGTATGAGTTTTATTACTAAAATTTACTATTTATATGTATATCAAATTTTGCAAAAATTCACTTTTTTTATTTTTTTGTGAAAATTCATTTTTTAAGAAATTTTTTTTTTCAAATCTGTTCAACTTATTATTTATTTCTTTAAAAAATCGAATATTCAACCCTAAAAATTTTAATTGATTTTACAATGTGATATCTTAATTAACGGTTATCACTCTTAAAAATATGGTATTAAAGTAGACATATATTTAAAATCTTAATTAAACAAATATGACCCATATCCTTAACCTTAATAAGTATTAACCCTTTTTCCATTAACAATTAAATTATAGATATTTACCTTTTAAACAATAATGCGTGACCATGCATAAGTAACCTGACATACGAATAAGAACCTTATTAAAACATTATAATAAAAATGTCCATCACTCTACACTAGCAAACACATTTTAACAATTAAATACAATCTATATTTAAGCATTCCCACCACATACATATTATCTACATTACAGTTGTCCTATATTAGTATTAGAAAAATAGGCTTAAAGGACTTAAATATGAATAGAACAAACCTACGCAGACACATGCACGAACAATATTTGATTAAACTCACTTAACCCTTTCGTGAAGTGAAATGTACAATTAATGTCAACTGGTATTAAGCGGTAAAGTAACGAAAAAAGTATGCGTGTGATTGTAAATGTGGAATATGTGATTTCTGAAAGCATCAATTACCTCCTTTACTCCTAAAACAAACATACATATCCTCATATTACTTATATATGCCTATATTTATGTGTACATTTACTCCATGACCATTTTAGTTGATCTAGTTAATAACCCCTTTTAACGCGTGTCTATTTCATTTTCAAATTGGGATTTTACGACCATTCACACACTCGCTTACCATCTCATATGTATCACACATACACGTACTCATATCAAAGGTTCAGTTATAGAATGAACCTCAGAGGGGAATTTAAGTAAATATTTAGCAGGTGGCAGTCAGTGAACCAAAAAAGGCTTAAGTGGCGCGAACACCCTTTTACTTTGCTTTTGGGGTCATTTTGATACTCGCCAGTGGACGCCTCTAATTAAATTGTACAATTAATATGAATAGAACAATACGTTGAGGTGAAGGGTCACTGGTTAATTGAATTGAGTCACGTGATGTGAATAACAATTATATGGAATGATAGGTAAAGGATTAATTATATATTTGAAAATAAGGAAGAGGATATTTAAAAGAAATAGAGGATTTCCTTTAAGAAAAAAAAAAAATAAAAGAAAATTTACTATTTAATAAAAAATTTTTAAAAACTTCTTATAAAAAAAAGATATTTTTTAAGAATTTCCTAAAAAGGTAAAAAATTTTTGAAAAATTTCCAATAAAAATAAGAAAAAAAAATAATAAATATTTTAAAAATTTCCTATAGAAATAAAAAATTTTAGAAAACTTCCCTATAAAAACTAGAAATTTTTAAAAAATTTCCCATAAAGACAAAACATTTCTAAAAACTTAATATAAAAATAAGAAATTTTTGCAAAATTTCCAATAAAAATAAGAAATGTTTGAAAATTGTCCTATAAAAATAAGAAATTTTTGAAAATGTTCTTATAAAAATAAAACATTTTTGAAAAATTTACTATAAAAATAAAATATTTTGAAAATTTTCCTATAAAAATTAGAAATTTTTGAAAATTTTCCTCTAAAAATTATAAATTTTTTAAAATTTTCCTATAAAAATAAGAAATTTTTGAAAACTTTTCTATAAAAGTAAGAAATTTTTAAAAAATTTCAAATAAAAATAAAACATTTTTTAAAAATTTCTAAAATAATAAGAAATTTTTGAAAAATTTCTAATAAAATTAAGAAATGTTTTAAAAATGTCCTATAAAAACAAGAAATATTTGAAAATTTTCCTATAAAAATTAAAAATTTTTGAAAAAAGTAATATAAAATAAGAATTTTTTGAAAAATTTTCTATAAAAATTAGAAATTTTTGAAAAATTTCCTATAAAATATATAAATTTTTCAAAAATTTCCTATAAAAAGAAAAAAAATTTTAAAAAATTTCCTATAAAAAATAAGAAATTAAAAAAAAATTCTTATTAAAATAAGAAAATTTTCAAACTTTTCCTATAAAAATAATAATTTTTTTAAAAAATTTCCTTTAAAAATAAAAAATTTTTGAAAAATTTCCTATAAAAATAAGAAATTTTATAAAATTATCTTATCAAAATAAGAAATTTTTGAAAATTTTCTTATAAAAATAAGATTTTTTTAAATTCCTGTAAAAATAAGAAAGTTTTGAAAAATTTCCTATAAAAATTAGAAATTTTTAAAAAATTTCCTATAAAAATAAGAAATTTTTGAAAAATTTCCTATAAAAAATTATTGAAAAATTTGCTATAAAAATAAGAAATTTCTGAAAAATTTCCTATAAATATAAGGATTTTTTTCCTATAAGAATAAGAAATTTTTGAAAAATTGAAAAATAAGAAATTTTTGAAAAATTTCCTATAAAAATAAGAAATTTTTGAAAAATTTCCTATAAATATAAGAAAATTTTGAAAAATTTCCTATAAAAATAAGACATTTTTGAAAAATTTCCTATACAAAAAAGAAATTTTTGAAAAATTTCCTATAAAAAAAAAAAATTTTAAAAAATTTCTATAAAAATAATAAATTTTTCAAAAAGTTTTCCATTAAAAATTTAAAAATTTCTTATAAAAATAAGATTTTTTTGAAAAAAATTCAATAAATATAAGACATTTTTGAAAAAATTTCTATAAAAATAAGACATTTTGAAAAATTATCATAAAAATAAAAAAATTTTGAAAAATTTCCTATAAAATGTCAAAATTTATGATAAAAATTAAATTTTTTTAAAAATTTCCTATTAAAGTGGAACATTTTTGAAAAATTTCTTATAAAAAGCAATAAAATACTAACAAAATTTCTATTTAAGTAATATATTTTTCAGGAATAATTTATTTGCGAAACTTACAATTTAAATTTTTGAAGCTAATTTTACGCTTTTCCATCAAGTACAGTTTTGACCAAAAATGTCACATACTTTAAGGGTTGGTAAGTAATTTTCCATATGAAGGAGATTTTAAATCTCATTTTAAACAATTTGGACTACAAAATTTATGTAAATGTCATAAAAATACATAAAATTAGAAACTATTCCATTCCACTAAAATAAGTAACAAAACCTTAACAATTACAGCCATGGGTCATGGTTACAAGGATATAAGAACAAACTGTACCAGTCTGTAATATGAAGGAATAATTTGCATAAAACTACAAAAAAAGGATCAAAATAGCCGTGAAGCCCTTATAAAGATTTAAAATTTAAACAAAACATACATTTTACATATGCATATAAATATAATAATGGGTTAAAATCATCAACATAGTTATTGTTTTTTGAGTCCAAATTCCCATACCCGTATATCCTTTTTGAAAGCCAATAAAGTAGCGTAATAATCACAAATAAAATAAAATTTATTATGAAAATAATGTTGTGTATTAAGAAAATTTAAATCCTTTTTAATTTACATACACAGGCATAAATATAAAATTAAGTAATACCATAAGGATATTTTCAAAAGATTTACATACGAAGGAAGCCCAAGTCTCCAATAATTTCTTTTGCCTAATAAAACACATACAAAGTCCGCCGCCAGCCATTAGAAGGAAGACCTTAGAATGTAAAATTTATAGAAATTTATTTAGCCAAGATTTTCTCTTTTACTTTAATATGTTCATAGAACAAATTTTAACAGCCTTTTGGATAAAAACTGAAGCTTAGAATAAATATAATTTTGCCTTTTGAGATGCATTAATTTTGAAAGGGTTTTAAAAGAAATCCTCCTAATCATACCATTTGGAACAACTAAGGAAAAGACCTTAGTAATAAATGAAACAATGAAATTGAACACATTTTGTAACTATCTCGGGATTAGCTTAGAGACACATTGTGTAAACATTCACCCACATTCGAGGTAAATGCTAACAAGGAATCTGCAAAAACTAAGAAGCAGACACCAAAATGTTACGTTTCCTTTTCCTGCGGTATTAAGAGAAGATGTTGCCCTGCTGCCCATGTGTGTGTTTTAAATTAAATGTAGTTGTAAATATTATGGTTTCTTAACTTCTTGCATACGTTACGTTTGAAAAAACATTATGACTCTATTTTAGATTCGGTTTGTTTGTTCCTTTTTTGGCCAGTATTTGAGACAGACTAACAAAAAAAAACAACAATTTTCCTTGTCTGAGCTCACGATTTATGAAATTACTATAAATAACCAAATTAGCAAAATGGCTGTAATATTCTAATTTTAGGAATGAGTTAAAGCGGTCTAAAGAATTTAGTTTTTGGCTGGTGTTGAATTTCTCATGAAATCCTAATGTATAGTTTTGTTGTATTAATAATAAAAGTAAACTATAGGATTTCAGAATCTAAAAATCCTGTCGTTTAATTTAAACATTTATATTCGCTTAAGCAAAGTATTAGTACAGATGTGGCGTGTTTGGTTTAAATTTATATTAATGTTACTATTTCCTATTCATTTATTTTGAAATAGCAAATTTTCCCGAACCCACAAAACAAATGAATACAACTGGTAGAAGTCATCAATGGGAAATAAAATTCCCAAGATACTTTTAATATTGTTATTTTTAGACGAAATAAAAAAAGCTTCTTATTTTTATAGGAAATTTTTCAAAAATTTCATATTCTCATAGGAAATTTTTTAAAAATTTCATATTTTTATAGAAAATTTTTTAAAAATTTCATATCTTTATAGGAAATTCTTTAAAAATTTCATATTTATACACGAAATTTTCCAAAACTTATATTTTTATACGGATTTTTTTAAAAATTTCATATCTTTATAGGAAATTTTTCAAAAATTTTTTGTTTTTAAAGGAAATTTTTCAAAAATATTTTTTTTTTTAAGAAAATTTTCAACATTTTTTTATTTATTTATTTTTTTAAAATTTTTTTTAGAAATTTCTTCTTTTCATAAGAAATTTTTTAAAAATTTCTTATTTTTATAGAAAATTTTCAAAAATGTCTTATTTTTATAGGAAATTTTTCAAACATTTTTCAAAAATTTCATATTTTTATTTCATATCTTTTTAGGAAGTTTTTCAAAAATTTCATATTTTTTATATATGTTTTAAAATATAATATTTTTCTAGGAAATTTTTAAAAAATTTCATATTTTTATAGGAAATTTTTAAAAAATTTCACATGTTTAAAAGAAATTTTTTAAAAATTACATATTTCTATAGGTAATTTTTCAAAACTTTTTTCATTTTTATTACAAATTTTTCAAAAATTCCATATTTTAATAGGAAATTTTTCAAAAATTTCATATTTTTATAGGAAAATTTTTCAAAAATTTTATATTTCTATAGGAAAATTTTTCAGAAATTTTATTTTTTTAAAAGAAATTTTTCAAAAATTTCTTATTTTTATAGGAAATTTTTCAAAAATTTCTTATTTTTATAGGAATTTTTTCAAAAATTTCTTATTTTTATAGGAAATTTTTCAAAAATTTCTTATTTTTATAGGAAATTTTTCAAAAATTTCTTATTTTTATAGGAAATTTTTCAAAAATTTCTTATTTTTATAGGAAATTTTTCAAAAATTTCTTATTTTTATAGGAAATTTTTCAAAAATTTCTTATTTTTATAGGAAATTTTTCAAAAATTTCTTATTTTTATAGGAAATTTTTCAAAAATTTCTTATTTTTATAGGAAATTTTTCAAAAATTTCTTATTTTTATAAGAAATTTTTCAAAATTTTCATATTTTTAAAGGAAATTTTGTCAAAATTTTCTTATTTTTGAACAAAATTTTTCAAAAATTTATATTATTACAAGAAAATTTTCAATAATTTCTTATTTTCATAGGAAATTTTTCAAAAAATTCTTATTTTTATAGGAAACTTTTCAAAATTTTTATAGGAAATTTTGAGAAATTTCTTATTTTAATAGGAAATTTTTTAAAAATTTCTTTTTGATAAGAAATTTTTCAAAAATTTCTTTTTGATAAGAAATTTTTCAAAAATTTATTTTTTGATTTCTTATTTTTGTATTATTTTTTTTTGTACGAAATTTTTCAGAAATTTCATATTTTAATATGAAATTTTGCAAAAACTTATTTTTTTTTTAATTTTTTAAATATTTTTCATTTTTGTAGGATATTTGTCAAAAATTTCTTTTTTTTTTTATAGAAAATTTTCAAAAAATTATTATTTCTAAAAGAAATTTTTCAAAAATTTCTTATTTTTAAAAGAAAATTTTTCATAGAATTGTTATTTTTGTAGGAAATTTTTAAAAATTTCTTATTTTGATAGGAAATTTTTCATGTTTTTATAGGAAATTTTTCAAAAATTTCTTATTTTTATAGGAAATTATTCAAAAATTTCTTATTTTTACAGGAAGTTTTTCAAAAATTTCTTATTTTTATAAGAAATGTTTCAAAAGTTTCTTATTTTTATAAGAAATTTTTCAAAAATTTGTTATTTTTAAAAGAAATTTTTCAATTTTTTTTTATTTTTATAAGAAATTTATCAAAATTTCTTATTTTTATAAGAAATTTTTCAAAAATTTCTTATTTTTATAAGAAATTTTTCAAAATTTTCTTATTTTGATAAGATAAATTTTCAAAAATTTCCTATTTTTACAGAGAATTTTTGAAAAAATTTTAATTTTTATAGGCATTTTTCAAACATTTTCTATTTTTGTAGAAAATTTTTCAAAAAATTTACTTTATTATTTTAATTATAGGATTTTAGTTAATTTATAGATTTTCTTATTTGTCTTGATACTTATTTTTCCTTTTAACTGTTATCTGAATATTTGTTGTTTAATATTACACATTTTGTATTGAATTGTTTAAAAGCCGCCGTCTTAACCACGAAATAAGTGCAAATAAAATTGTGGGAATTACCACTTAACCTCATGTATATGCCACACAATATCTAACTACAACTTATTCAAATTCATACTTTACACACATGACATACATAACACACATGTATTAAACGTTACGATATTCATGTACAATTCGTATTCCGGCACTGAAAAACTCGTAAATATTAAATATTATAGTGCGGCAATAATACAAAAGATACAAAAACATAAAATATACATTTATTTAGTATTCATTCGTATAATTTAGTCAATAATATATGGAAATTTAAAACATGCAAGGACTTCTTTAAAAGCCTTCTTTATATGTTTAAGGATGTATGTAGAATTCAACAATCGTTTGTTCATTTGTAGAGGTTCACACTGAAATGTAAAAATCTATTTTAGAATCTTACTAATAAATCTGGAAAGTTTTTCCATATTTATATATAACATCAATATAGTATATAGCAGCAAGTGGAATGAAATGGATTTAATTTTAAAAGTTAATTGTAACATTTTGGTACGGAACTCCACATTTAAAGTTTAGGTCCTCACAAATATTCATATATTATGCGGTTTATACCTATTTTTTTAGTTATTACAGGAGCAGGAGTTTAGTGTTGATTGCAAACTGTCAAAATAACGATTGTTGTCTGTCTTTAACAGTTTACAAAACCCATTCCGAAGTTAAAATTTAGTTTTGTCATTACTTTTACGTTTTTATTGTTTATTGCAGTTTTTTATTACAAAAATTTCGTGAATGTTTTACTTTTATTTCGATGTTTTTCTATCCATTAAGTTTAAGGTTTCTCTTAAATATCAGATTATATTCGTTGTTAATGTTTTTTCAGGAGTAATTTGCTGTTACCAATAAATCTGTGTTTTAGATGGATAAAAAGCAATTTATTTTCTAAATTGAAACGATTAAATGGCAATTGGAAACGCATTTCGCAATGTGACACCTAAAACATTTAAGAAAAAGTTTGCTAGAACAACCTCTTCAACACCCACGAACAAATCTCTATGAACAAGAACAATATAATTTATAATGGGTTAAAGAGAAGGTCTGAACTGTTCTAAGAACACTGGGCTCATGATTACATCATCATTTTCCTAGATTACATTACAACTTGGGAGGAGAACATTAGGGTTGTAAGTACAATAAGCAACCAACATTTGTGGAATGTTATTTTGTTCGAATCGATTACCCCCTTGGGTAAAATTTATTTGCTGTCATTGCAGCATCAACTGCGTTAATGTTCGATACTGGTACAGAAACTCCCTTCCTTTCCTTATCCTTTGTAGATCTGATATCATATTCCTTTGCTAAGACAAGTTATTGAATAGTAAAAGATTTATTTCAGATTTTATAAATAAAGATTTTTTTCTAGAAAAACTCTTTATTTTCTTCAATGTTAAATTTTTAAATTTCTTATTAAAATTCTTTTACAAAATATATGTTTGAGGGTACTACATTTTTACTCATTACTTTATTGAGTTTTTCCCCATTTTCTGTAAATACATAAAATTTGAAAAAGTGTAAATACAGCAGCAGTTTCGCACATCACTAATTAAATGTTGTTTCATGATGTCTCGTGAATTTTTCTTTTAAGTATCGTCTTAAAAGTTGAATACTAAAACTTCTTGGTCCTTTCCACAAATATGTTTTTCTTTATAGAACATTACGACATCTTTATATTTTTTAAAAAATTTAGCAGACTTCTTCAAAGACACTGAGAAAATTTTGCAGAACATTTCCTATGTTCAAAAAGTTAAGAAAAAAATTTTGGAATAATTTCTTATAAAAATAAATTTTTAAAAGATTTTCTATAAAAATAGGAAATTTTTGAAAAATTTTCCATAAAAATGGAAATTTTTGAAAAATTTCCTATAAAAATAGAAAATTTTTGAAAAATTTCTTATAAACATAGGAAATTTTTGAAAAATTTCCTATAAAAATATGAAATTTTTGAAAAATTTAATATAAAAATAGGAAAATTTTGAAAAATTTCCTATAAAAATAGAAAAATTTTAAAAAATTTCATATAAAATAGGAAAATTTTGAAAAATTTCTAATCAAAATAGGAAAATTGTTAAAAATTTCCTATAAAAATAGAAAAATTTGAAAAATTTCCAATAAAAATAGAAAAATTTTGAAAAATTTCCTATAAAAATTTGAAAATTTTGAAAAATTTCCTATAAAAATTGGAAAATTTAAAAAAATCTCCTATAAAAATAAGAATTTTTTGAAAAAATTTTGATAAATATAAGAAATTTTGGAAAATTTTCATGTAAAGATATGAATATTTGAAAAATTTCGTATAAAAATACGAAATATTTTAAAAATTTCCTATAAATATATGAAAATTTTTAAAAATTTCCTATAAAAATCTGAAAAATTTTTTAAACATATAAAAATGCGAAATTTTTTTTAAATTTTCTATAAATATGTAAAATTTTTTAAAAATTTGCTAAAAATATGATATTTTTAAAAAATTTCCTATAAAAAGAAGAAAATTTTGAAAAATTTCCTATAAAAATAAATTTTTGAAAAATTTCCTATAAAAATAAATTTTTGAAAAATTTCCTATAAAAATAAATTTTTTAAAAATTTCCTATAAAAATATTTTTTTTTTAAATTTCGTATAAAAATATAAAATTTTTGAAAAATTTCCTACAAAAATTTAAGATTTTTGAAAAATTTAATATAAAAACATGAAGTTTTTGAAAAATTTCCTATAAAAATATGAATTTTTTGAAAAACTTAATATAAAAATATGAAATTAAAAAAAAATAAAAATTAGATTTTGAAAAAAATTTCCATAAAAAGAAGATATTTTATAAAAATTTCGTATAAAAACAAGATATTATAAAATTTTTGAAAATTTCTCCATAAAAAGATAAAAATTAAAAAATTTAAAAAAATTTCTTGTCAAAAAATTTTTAAAAAATTTTCTATAAAAATTAGATATTTTTCAAAAATTTTCTTTAAAAATACGAAATTTAAAAAAAACTCGTATCAAAATAGGAAATTTTTATAAAAAAATCTATGAAAATAGAAAATATTTGAAAAATTTTAATAATATTAAGACATTTTTGAAAAATTTTTAAAGGATAAGAAATTTTCGAAGAAATTATATAAAAGTATGAAATTTTTGAAAAATTTCCTATGAAAATCAAAAATAAAAAATGTTTGAAAAATTTCTTATAAAAATTTCTATAAAAAAATAAATTTATAAAAAGAAGAAATTTTTTAAAAATTTCTTATAAAAAGAAAAAATTGTTGAAAAATATCCTATAAAGACAAATTTTTGAAAAATTTCCTATAAATAGAAGACATTTTTAATTTTTTTTTTATGAATTTCCCAGAAAATTCCTATAACAATAAGAAATTTTCGAATAAATTGCTATAAAAATATACAATTTTTAAAAAATTTCCTATAAAAATAAAAACGTTTTTATAATTTTTGTATAAAAATAACAAAAATTTTACAAATTTCCTATAAAAATAAAAAATTTTTGAAAAATTTCCTATAAAAATTTGAAATTTTTTAAAAATTTTCTACAAAAAAAAAATGTTTGAAAAACTTCCTATAAAAAGAAGACATTTTTTTAAATTTTCTAAAACAGTAAGAAATTTCTGAAAAAATTCCTATAACATAAGAAATTTTGAAAAAAATTTCCTAAAAAAATATGAAATTTTTGAAAAATTTCCTATAAAAACAAGAAATTTTTGAAAAATTTCCTATAAAAATAAGAAATTTTTGAAAAATTTCCTATAAAAATAAGAAATTTTTGAAAAATTTCCTATAAAAATAAGAAATTTTTGAAAAATTTCCTATAAAAATAAGAAATTTTTGAAAAATTTCCTATAAAAATAAGAAATTTTTGATAAATTTCCTATAAAAATAAGAAATTTTTGAAAAATTTCCTATAAAAATAAGAAATTTTTGAAAAATAAAAAATTTTTGAAAAATTTCCTATAAAAAATAAGATATTTTTGAAAAATTTCCTATGAAAATAAGAAATTTTTGAAAAAATTCCTATGAAAATAAGAAATTTTTGATAAATTTCCTATGAAAATAAGAAATTTTTGAAAAATTTCCTATAAAAATAAGAAATTTTTGAAAAGTTTGCTATAAAAATACGAAATTTTTTAAAAGTTTCCTATAAATATAAGAAATTTTTGAAAAATTTTCTATAAAATTAAGAAATTTTTGAAAAATTTTCTATTAAAATAAGAAATTTTTGAAAAATTTCGTATTAAAATAAGATTTTTTTCTATAAAAATAAAATTTTTTTTTAAAATTTCCTAAAAAATGGAAATTTTTTAAAAATTATATAAGAATGAGAAATTTTTTTAAAAATGTAAGAAATTTTAGGATTTTTTTTAATTTTATAAAAAAATAAAATTTCGTATTAAAAAAATAATTTTTTTTAAAAATGATAACTTTTTAAATTGATTAAATTTTGAATGGTTTCACTTTAATATTTTTTGCTTACCAGACTTGTAACACTTTGTAGGATTCTGAAAATAAAAAAATAGAATAAAAAATTTAATATTTAAATTTTCTATGTTTCTGTTATAAATGAGCAAAAAATCTTAAAGAAATTTTGAAAAATTATGAAACTGAAAAAGTGAAAAATCAAAGCACACTTTTGGGGATTTAGTATATATTTAAGTGCTTTCAAATATTAATACAACTTAATGGATTTGATGAAATTGTGAATAAACTCCTAAAAGTATGCAACACGATATTCATAAAAATATCACTAATCATTTTTATTTAAATCGAAATCGCTAATATAGGCCTTTAAATTCTGTCTTATCTACTAATATTTTTTTCTGTGTAAAATATGTACTTGAATTTTCGGAAAAACAAACTCCAGAAAAACTTTTTTCTCCTTTATTTATATTTTTTATCAAAGTCTTGTTTTTAGTATTTTTTCCTCGGCAGTTGTAGTATTAAATAGTAACTATGGTTGGCTTGTGCAACAGTGCGAAAGGAAGTGGTGCTAAATTAACAGTGTAAGTAATTAAATCCTTTGGTAGCTAATGAACTCTCTTTTCGTAAGTAACCGTGAAACTTAAGTACTTTGTACCTTTGTACAAACTTAAAATTTGATGATTCTGCCTTTTTTTTTTCTCTTTCTTCTATTTTTCTTGATTTTTGCTATAATATAAAAACTAAAATAGAAAATAAAACTTATTAGGTAATGAAAAGAGCAAACATATTATTTTTTATTAAATACCGGGGTCTACCGTTAGGTATATAAGCAAAAATGCTAACCCAGGATAAAATACTTCGTTAGATAGTTAAATTTTTAATACATTTTCTCAAATTTTATTTGTTGAATATAAAATTTTTCCCATTTTTGTAGTAAAGTTAGCAAAATCACCAAATATTCACTTTAACGAAAGTGTACACATTTGAATGTTCTTTTATTTTTCCTCAACCAGCTGATAATTTTCACTTGATATCTTGTCTATAGCTGCAAGCGAGGTTTCCAAAACTTATTTGTGTCCTGTTTATGATTTTTTATATCTTCATATTTTTATTTAAATGTGTATTTGAATATTTTGAAAATCATAAAAATTTTATTATTGTATAAAATGTTGAACTTAAAACATAAAGATAAATTAGAAACAAATTTATTTGCATAAGTTCAAAAATACACAAATTCAAATATGTTAAAATCAGAAAATTATGGTTTTTAGGAGGGGTTTCATATGTAATTTGGGCTAAAAATGTATTGTATGTATTATAGAGATGCCAAATTTTATTTTAAGGCCAGTTATTTTTATAGGTGAATTTGACTATTATCTTTTTGAAATTTTTTCTATAGTAAAACTTTTTAATTACATTTTTTCTATAGACAAATTTTCTTTTTTAATTTTTTCTGAAGAAACATTTTCTTTTTAAATTTTTTTTGAAATTTCTTTTTTAAATTTTTTTTAAATTTCTTTATAGAATTTTTTTTTTTGAAATTTTTCTTTGAACAATTTTCTATTTAAAATTTTTCTATAGAAAAATTTTCAAAAAGAAATTTTTTCTATTGACAATTTTTCAACAAGAAATTTTTTCTATAGAAAAACTTTTAAAAATTTTCTTTTTGAAATTTTTTCTTTAGAAAAATTTTCTTTTTGAAATTTTTTCTTTAGAAAAATTTTCTTTTTGAAATTATTTCTATAGAAAAATTTTCTTTTTGAATTTTTTTCTATAGAAAAACTTCCTTTTTGAAATTTTTTCTATAGAAAAATTTTCTTTTTGATATTTTTTCTATAGAAAATTTTTTTTTTTAATTTTTTCTATAGAAAAAATTTCTTTTTTAAATTTTTCCTATAGAAAAATTTTCTTTTTGAATTTTTTCCTATAGAAAAATTTTCTTTTTGAATTTTTTTCTATAGATAAATTTTCTTCTTGAAATTTTTTCTATAGAAAAATTTTCTTTTTGAAATTTTTTCTATAGAAAAATTTTCTTTTTGAAATTTTTTCTATAGAAAAATTTTCTTTTTGAAATTTTTTCTATAGAAAAATTTTCTTTTTGAAATTTTTTCTATAGAAAAATTTTCTTTTTGAAATTTTTTCTATAGAAAAATTTTCTTTTTGAAATTTTTTCTATAAAAAAATTTTCTTTTTGAAATTTTTTCTATAGAAAAATTTTCTTTTTGAAATTTTTTCTATAGAAAAATTTTATTTTTGAAATTTTTGTATAGAAAAATTTTCGTTTTGAAATTTTTTCTATAGAAAATTTTCTTTTTGAAATTTTTTCTATAGAAAAATTTTCTTTTTGAAATTTTTTCTATAGAAAAATTTTCTTTTTGAAATTTTTTCTATAGAAAAATTTTCTTTTTGAAATTTTTTCTATAGAAAAATTTTCTTTTTGAAATTTTTGTATAGAAAAATTTTCTTTTTGAAATTTTTTCTATAGAAAAATTTTCTTTTTGAAATTTTTTCTATAGAAAAATTTTCTTTTTGAAATTTTTTCTATAGAAAATTTTTTTTTTTGAAATTTTTTCTATAGAGAAATTTTCTTTTTGAAATTTTTTCTATAGAAAAATTTTCTTTTTTAAATTTTTTCTATAGAAAAATTTTCTTTTTGAAATTTTTTCTATAGAAAAATTTTCTTTTTGAAATTTTTTCTATAGAAAAATTTTCTTTTTGAAATTTTTTCTATAGAAAAATTTTCTTTTTGAAATTTTTTCTATAGAAAAATTTTCTTTTTGAAATTTTTTCTATAGAAAAATTTTCTTTTTGAAATTTTTTCTATAGAAAAATTTTCTTTTTGAAATTTTTTCTATAGAAAAATTTTCTTTTTGAAATTTTTTCTATAGAAAAATTTTCTTTTTGAAATTTTTTCTATAGAAAAATTTTCTTTTTGTAATTTTTTCTATAGAAAAATGTTCTTTTTGAAATTTTTTCTATAGAAAAATTTTCTTTTTGAAATTGTTTCTATAGAAAAATTTTCTTTTTGAAATTTTTTCTATAGAAAAATTTTCTTTTTGAAATTTTTTCTATAGAAAAATTTTCTTTTTGAAATTTTTTCTATAGAAAAATTTTCTTTTTGAAATTTTTTCTATAGAAAAATTTTCTTTTTGAAATTTTTTCTATAGAAAAATTTTCTTTTTGAAATTTTTTCTATAGAAAAATTTTCTTTTTGAAATTTTTTCTTAAGGAAAAATTTTCTTTTTGAAATTTTTTCTATAGAAAAATTTTCTTTTTGAAATTTTTTCTATAGAAAAATTTTATTTGTGAAATTTTTTCAATAGAAAAATTTTCTTTTTGAAATTTTTTCTATAGAAAAATTTTCTTTTTGAAATTTTTTCTATAGAAAAATTTTCTTTTTGAAATTTTTTCTATAGAAAAATTTTCTTTTTGAAATTTTTTCTATAGAAAAATTTTCTTTTTGAAATTTTTTCTATAGAAAAATTTTTTTTTGAAATTTTTTCTATAGAAAAATTTTCTTTTTGAAATTTTTTCTATAGAAAAATTTTCTTTTTGAAATTTTTTCTATAGAAAAATTTTCTTTTTGAAATTTTTTCTATAGAAAAATTTTCTTTTTGAAATTTTTTCTATAGAAAAATTTTCTTTTTGAAATTTTTTCTATAGAAAAATTTTCTTTTTGAAATTTTTTCTATAGAAAAATTTTCTTTTTGAAATTTTTTCTATAGAAAAATTTTCTTTTTGAAATTTTTTCTATAGAAAAATTTTCTTTTTGAAATTTTTTCTATAGAAAAATTTTCTTTTTGTAATTTTTTCTATAGAAAAATGTTCTTTTTGAAATTTTTTCTATAGAAAAATTTTCTTTTTGAAATTGTTTCTATAGAAAAATTTTCTTTTTGATATGTTTTCTATAGAAAAATTTTCTTTTTGAAATTTTTTCTATAGAAAAATTTTCTTTTTGAAATTTTTTCTATAGAAAAATTTTCTTTTTGAATTTTTTTCTGTAGAAAAATTTTCTTTTTGAAATTTTTTCTATAGAAAAATTTTCTTTTTGAAATTTTTTCTATAGAAAAATTTTCTTTTTGAAATTTTTTCTATAGAAAAATTTTCTTTTTGAAATTTTTTCTATAGAAAAATTTTCTTTTTGAAATTTTTTCTATAGAAAAATTTTCTTTTTGAAATTTTTTCTATAGAAAAATTTTCTTTTTGAAATTTTTTCTATAGAAAAATTTTCTTTTTGAAATTTTTTCTATAGAAAAATTTTCTTTTTGATATTTTTTCTACAGAAAAATTTTCTTTTTCAAATTTAAAAAAAAAAATTATTTTTGAAATTTCTTCTATAGAAAAATTTTCTGTTTGAAATTTTTTCTACAAAAAAATTTTCGTTTTATATTTTTTTCTACAGAAAAATGTTCCTTTTGAAATTTTTTAATTTTTTCTATAGAATTTTTTTTTTGAATTTTTTTTTATAGAAATTTTTTTTATAGAAAAATTTTCTATTTGAAATTTTTTAATAGAAAATCTTTGTTTTTGACTTTTTTTCTGTTGAAAAACTATCTTTTTTCAATTTTCTTCTCTTGAAAAATATTCGTTCTGAATTTTTTTCTAAAAAAATGTGTTTTGTGGAATTTTTTCCCTTTGAAATTTTTTTCCATAGAAAAATTATCTTTTTGAAATTTTTATTTTAAATCTTATTTTCTACTTAATAAATTTACTATTTGGCAACATTAGACGCACTTCAAAATATTTTTGTCTCGAACATGAAACATACTTTTCCTGTAAAGTAAAAGTGTCCCATAGAAATAAAGCAATAGGAATACTGAGATAAGGCGTTTTTACGAATGAAACAAAAATCTACAATTTACATTTAACATTCATGTAATTTCATATTTTGATGATAACGAGGAGTTGAATTTTGATAAATTAAGTGTTTATCCATTTTATGGTCCTGGTTACTACCGTTTTATGGTCCTTACGAGATAATTTGAAAAATAAAAGCATTGATGATGTTTTCTGTAGGACATGTAAATTTTTCAAGAGCTATAATAAAAGCTCTAAAGTAGTTGTGTGTTTAGAATATTTTTAAAAGTGAAAGAAAAGGAAGAAAGAAAATCTAACACGTATTTGGAATATAATTAGAATTTTATAATAGAAAAGGGTGTTCTAATCAAAGAACTAAAATACAATATGTATGTACATTTTTCTTTAACATCTATGTACTTGAACTCTTTTCTTTCTTTAGCGAAACAAAAAAGATTGTTGAGTTCAATGAAAATTAAAATTTTGAAATTTAATCTTTAAACTTAAAAAATTTTTAATATTTCTAAAAGAAAATATTTCGAAATTCTTTCAATATCCTCTAAAACGTGTCCCTTTTTGTTACCAAAAACTTATTGTTTAATATACACAATTACTTCCGCCTTATTACTTGATAATTCATTTGTAAGTGATACATTCCATTTCCACTTGCACTTCTCCAGGCCATTGATTGTCGGACAAGTGAGGTTATATTTAGAGGAACAGAGCAAAAAATCTTAAATAAACCAAACTAATTCTTTTGGTCAGTTTAACAATTTCACGTCATTATGTCATCATCGTCATCATCCACTTCAAGTACTTGGGTTTGCCTGCCCTTTTTGGCGCCATTGAAAAAAAAAAGGAAAACAATAACGTAAACCGGAGGAAAAAAAAATCCTAGAAAGGAAATTACAAAGAAAATCAACCAAACACCCTCTTTATTTGTCCACATCATAAAAAAAATAATATCTATAATTTTTTTATGATATGTTTTTATAACAATGAAAACTGAACAATAGTAAAGATTTATGTTATGTCCAAAGGGAATCAAAAGAATGAAATGATTCTTATTTTCTTAAAAATAAACTTTTCAGAAATTTCTAAAATTTTATAGGAAATTTTTCAAAAATTTCTTATTTTTATAGGAAAATTTTCAAAAATTTTCTATTTTTGGTAAACCTTTTAAAAATGGTACTTTTTATATGAAATTTTCAAATTTTTATATGAAATTTTCAAATTTTTATAGGAAATTTTTCAAAAATTTCTTATTTTTATAGGAAATTTTACAAAATTTTCTTATTCTTATAGGAAATTTTTCAAAAATTTCTTATTTTTCAGAAATTTCATATTTTAATAGGAAATTTTTCTTAAAAAATAAAAAAAAAAGTTTTGTAAATTACATTTTTAGGAAATTTTTCAAAATTTTCTTTTTATAGGAAATTTTTCAAAATTTTCTTTTTATAGGAAATTTTTCAAAATTTTCTTTTTATAGGAAATTTTTCAAAATTTTCTTAATTTAATAGGAAATTTTTCAAAATTTTCTTATTTTTATAGGAAATTTTTTAAGAATTTCTTGCTTTTTTTGATTTGTTAAAACAAAAAAAAAAAAATATATATATATATTTTTATAGGAAATAAAAACATTTGATTTCAGGAATGAACCAATTCCTTCAAATTTATAAAAGTAAATTCCCAACCTGTGATCTTATGTTTTTCAGTTAAAGCATAAAAATCTCAAGCAATTTTAGAATCATTGAACACAATTGAGTGAAAGCAACAAAAATCTTCTGAATTAAATGTTTGTATGATTTCGTTGATTTTTTCCCTCAAAAATATAAAAATATACGTTTTTGATATTTTTTGTCATTTTTATTATTTATGAGCTCTTTTCACATGAATGGTTGATTGGACATTCAAGTATTAAATGCTGAAGATATCGTTATTATTATTGTTGTTCTGACTCCTTATGAACGTCATAGAGTTTCCTGACCCATTATACGCCCCATCCCCTTGCACGAGTTAAATGAAATTACAGCGAAAGATGTTTGCTGAATGATAAGAAATGAAAGCGGATGGTTTTGCCCCATCAAAATTGATTAGCGGCAATAAGTCAAAAAAAAAAAATAAAAATTTTTAGTTTTTGTTTTATAGATAACAATTTTTATTTAGCCAGCAATTTGTTCTTTGACCATTTTGATGTTGATTAAGATGATTTCTTCATGAACTTATTTTAGTTGATTACAGGAATTGATGTTCATATTTTATTTTTGGTTGGTGGTGGTTGAATATTTATTATAACATGGTCTTCATATTAATTTGTTCATTTATAAAATGCTGGTATGTTTTGTTACTTAATGTCTAACCTAAGTTATGGTCAAGTGTTCATATTGTTTAAAATTATGTTATTTAGTAGGGGTGACCTACGACTTATGTCAATGTACAAAACATAATTTCTTTAAGATTTTTCTATAAAAAAAAACGAACAAATTTTTTTTTCTTATAAAAATGAGAAATTTTTGAATAATTTCCTATAAAAATTAAAAATTTTTGAAAAAAATCCTATAGAAATAAGACATTTTTGAAAAATTTCCTATAAAAATAATAAATTTTTGAAAATTTTCCTTTAAAAATAAGAAATTTTTAAAAAATTTTCTTTAAAAATTAGAAATTTTTGAAAAATTTCTTATACAAAAAAGAAATTTTTAAAAAATTTCCTATAAAAATAAGAAATTTTTGAAAAATTTCCTATAAAAAGAAGAAATTTTTGAAAAATTTCCTATAAAAAGAAGAATTTTTTTTTAATTTCCTATAAAAAGAAAAATTTTTGAAAAATTTCCTATAAAAATAAGGAATTTTTTAAAAATTTCCTATAAAAATAAGAAATTTTTGAAAAATTTCCTATAAAAATAAGAAATTTTTGAAAAATTTCCTATAAAAACAAAAAATTTTTGAAAAATTTCCTATAAAAATAAGAAATTTTTGAATAATTTCCTATAAAAATAAGAAATTTTTAAAAAATTTCCTATAAAAATAAGAAATTTTTAAAAAATTTCCTATAAAAATAAGAAATTTTTGAAAAAGTTTCTAATAAAATAAGAAATTTTTGGAAATATTCCTATAAAATTAGAAATTTTTGAAAAATTTCCCATAAAAATAAGAAATTGTTTTAAAGATTTCCTATAAAAATAAGAAATTTTTGAAAAATTTCCTATAAAAAGAAGAATTTTTTTTTAAATTTCCTATAAAAAGAATAAATTTTCCTATAAAAATAAGGAATTTTTTAAAAATTTCCTATAAAAATAAGAAATTTTTGAAAAATTTCCTATTGAAATAAAATATTTTTGAAAATTTTCCTATAAAAATAAGAAATTTTTGAATAATTTCCTATAAAAATAAGAAATTTTTGAAAAATTTCCTATAAAAATAAGAAATTTTTAAAAAATTTCCTATAAAAACAAGAAATTTTTGAAAAATTTCCTATTAAAATATGAAATTTTTGAATAATTTCCTATAAAAAGAAGAAATTTTTGAAAAATTTCCTATAAAAATAAGAAATTTTAAAAAAATTTCCTATAAAAATAAGAAATTTTTGAAAAAGTTTCTAATAAAATAAGAAATTTTTGGAAATATTCCTATAAAATAAGAAATTTTTGAAAAATTTCCTATAAAAATAAGAAACTTTTGAAAAATTTCCTATAAAAATAAGAAATTTTTTAAAATTTTCCTTAAAAAAATAAGAAATTTTTTAAAAATTTCCTGTAAAAATAAGAATTTTTTGAAAAATTTCTTATAAAAATAAGACAATTTTGAAAATATTCCTATAAAAATAAGAATTTTTTAAAAAATTTCCTATAAAAATAAGAAATTTTTGAAAAATTTTCTATAAAAATAGAAAATTTCCTGTAGAAATAAGAAATTTTTGAGAAATTTCCTATAAAAATAAGAAGTTTTTGAAAAATGTCCTATAAAAATAAGAACGTTCTGAAAAATTTCCTATAAAAATAAGAAATTTTTGAAAAATTTCCTATAAAAATAAGAAATTTTTGAAAAATTTCCTATAAAAATAAGAAATTTTTGAAAAATTTCCTATAAAAATAAGAAATTTTTGAAAAATTTCCTATGAAAATAAGAAATTTTTAAAAATTTTCTATAAAAATAAGAAACTTTTGAAAAATTTCCTATAAAAATAAGATTTTTTTGAAAAAGTTTCTAATAAAATAAGAAATTTTTGAAAATATTCCTATAAAAATTTCCTATAAAAATAAGAAATTTTTGAAAATTTTCCTATAAAAATAAGAAATTTTTGAAAAATTTCCTATAAAAATAAGAAATTTTTGAAAAATTTCCTATAAAAATAAGAAATTTTTGAAAAATTTCCTATAAAAATAAGAAATTTTTGAAAAATTTCCTATAAAAATAAGAAATTTTTGAAAAATTTCCTATAATAATAAGAAATTTTTGAAAAATTTCCTATAAAAATAAGAAATTTTTGAAAAATTTCCTATAAAAATAAGAAATTTTTGAAAATTTTCCTATAAAAATAAGAAATTTTTGAAAAATTTTCTATAAAAATAAGAAATTTTTGAAAAATTTCCTATAAAAATAAGAACTTTCTGAAAAATTTCCTATAAAAATAAGAAATTTTTGAAAAATTTCCTATAAAAATAAGAAATTTTTGAAAAATTTCCTATAAAAATAAGAAATTTTTGAAAAATTTCCTATAAAAATAAGAAATTTTTGAAAAATTTCCTATAAAAATAAGAAATTTTTGAAAAATTTCCTATAAAAATAAGAAGTTTTTGAAAAATGTCCTATAAAAATAAGAAGTTTTTGAAAAATGTCCTATAAAAATAAGAACTTTCTGAAAAATTTCCTATAAAAATAAGAAATTTTTGAAAAATTTCCTATAAAAATAAGAAATTTTTGAAAAATTTCCTATAAAAATAAGAAATTTTTGAAAAATTTCCTATAAAAATAAGAAATTTTAAAAAAAAAATCCTATAAAAACAAGAAATTTTTGAAAAATTTTCCATAAAATAAAGAGATTTGATAAAAAAATTGCTATTAAAATAAGATATTTTTAAAAAATTTAATATAGAAATAAGATATTTTTGAGAAATTTCCTATAGAAATAAGAAATTTTTGAAAAAATTTCTATTGAAATAAGAAATTTTTGAAAAAGTTCCTATTGAAATAAGAAATTTTTGAAAAGTTTCCTATAAAGATAAAAAATATTTAAAAAATTTCCTATAAAATAAGAAATTGTTGAAAAATTTTCTTAAAATAAAGAAATTTTTGTAAAATTGTCCTTATTTGAAATTTCCTTTTCTATTTCCATAAACCTTTTTTAAAATAGTAAGAGGAGAATAAATACATATTTCAATGTTCATACTAGTGTATAAAAATAAGTACTTTATGCTTTTTATTTTCTTAAAAAACAAAAAATTTTTTATGATGATGCGATTTTTTACAGACAGTCATATAATTTTGAATTTCTCCTCACTTTCCTCCTTTAGTTAACCCACTAACCACCCTTCTCAAAACAAATTATTGGTCTTGTGATGCCACAACTCCAGCCATCAGTGAAATGCCGAAAGTCGTCTTAAGCAGTAGCGGCCGCAGTAACGGTAACGGGAAAAAGCATTAACTTGTCAAACCTCAGCTAAAGTGAACATATTTTTTGTATTTCAGTGTAATGTTGTTAGACATACGCCAGTAGAAAGATGATGACGGTACTCCTACTCTTAAGTCTCATTCTTCTGATGCAATAAAGAAAGAAACATAAATTTGTTCATATTCAATATGTTTCCAGGATTCACAAATTTAACAAATTTTAAATATTTGTAATATGGGTGGTTGGGTATATGTAAATTTAGTGGTATAAAATGTAATGTTTCGTAATATTATGCGCGATTTGAATGCGATTATAAAAGCTTTTCGCTATATTTTGCTATAATTTATATGCCTTCATAACATCACTTTTTTTGGAATTTAGTAAAATATTTTGCCTTTAAACATTTCGTTGTTAAATTATGGTTTGTGGCAAATTTGAAAATGTTTGTGGAAGTAAAAATAATTTTCTCTGTTATAACTTAAGTATCTATGAAATATTTTCTTTACCATTTTTTTCGTCTAATGCATCGATTTAAATGTTTTTACAAGTTTTCGGCTGCCTCTTTTAAAGCATCGTGTAATGAAAGTGTAACAAGTTGGTTTGACTGAAATAAAATCTTAAATGAAAATTTATGTCTGCAATATGGATTTTTGGCGTAAACAGAGATACAAGAATTGGTTATTTATAAAAAAAGTCTTACTGATGTAGGCTGAATAAATAGCTGAGGACAATATTTTTGTAGAAGTATATGCTTATAAAATTTGTTACTCATTTCCCAATAAATATTTAATTTAAGCATATACAAATATTAAGGTTTAAAATAACTAAAATATATACTATGTTTAAGACCTAGAAGAATACCAAACCTAGACTGAAACATTGATCAGGACTTCGATCAATATATAGGCTTAATCAAAGCTTAAACTAAATTTAAGTAAATTCTTATTATTTAAGTCTAATGAGTTGATATTTGAGAATAAGTCAATTGTAAACCGATAGTTCACTTTAAGTAGATTTGATATATTTTAAGTTTCTTTCGAAAGGTGACCTTTTATGGTTAAAATATTGTAAAATGATGTTAGTTTAACAATATCTGTGCTGAGTTTTTTCCTGCATTTTTCACAAAAACGTACTTATCTCCAAAACTGATCTATGTAAGGTATATTGATATGAAAAAGGTTTACGGAGCAAACCTTCCAACGATTTATTTGTTTAAATAACGAATGTAATTTATCTTTATAAATAGTTTAAAGGTTAATGATATTGCCAGATTTTTTATATATTCCCTACTAGTATGAATCTAATAAAAATAGGTTATGGGAAGAAGGATATAGGGATTGTGGATATTCGAGTCGAACTTTTATATATCATAACTGATGGAAGTTTATTCCAATACGAAGTGTTCTAAATACTTAAAAATTACTTTTTTTGGAAGTGTGTTGTGCGAACTACTGACTAGTCGACCACAAATAGATGAGCTCTAGCTGAAGTGTCAGTATTATGTAAAAATGTGCGTGTTTCGGGAACCTGTACACTAATATCATTAGAGCATTTGCCCTTGTAATAGCCATAGAACAGTGAAACGCATCCTGCTTTACGACAATGATTTAGTAAATCAATAGAGTTTGCTACCCTACTATCACCGATAATCATCTTAGCGCTCTCTTGTAAGCGGTCGAGGAGCTCAAAAATAGACTTTGGAGTGTCGGCCCATGCATGAGAGATATATTTTATTTAAGACCGAACGTATATGGAATACATACATCAGATGGAGTAAAGTACATCATACACCGTCTTAAGAAACCATGCACTCGACTGCTTCTTTGGACACATGAAATTTCTGTTGAGTTCAGCTGACATCGCACTGTGTTTTTATACCCAGAACATTAAGAGCTTCCGATTTCTCGATATTTTTATTATACCACCAATAGTTACAGACAAAGCAACATTTTAAGTTTAGTTTTAGTTGTAGATTTAAGGGTTACCTCCTGAAAATCTATGAATAAATTTTGCCCCTATTGCCGTTCGCAAATCAACGTCTATCAGTCAGCCCAACATTCACTCAACCAAATAATTTTTTGATATTGCGGAACTAAAAAGCGTTGAGTTTCGCAATATCACATCACCAAACCAAAAATTTTTTTATAGAAAAATTTTAAATAAAAATATTTTTCTTTGAAAAATTGTTTGATAAAAATTATATCTTATAAAAAATTTTTGGATAAAAATATTTTTCTGTAAAAATTTTTGATAAAAATATTTTTATATCAAAAAATTTTCAAATTTTCTGTAGAAAACTTTTTGATAAAAAATTTCTATAGAAACATTTTTGACGAAAAAATTTTCTATAAAAAAATTTTTGATAAAATTTTTGTTTTTTTGGGATCAATTGCGAATACTCTTCTTTTTGAAAAAAAATTTCTATAGAAAAATTTTTGTTAAAAAAATTTTTTATGGAAAAATTTTTGATATAAAAAATTTTCTATAAAATAATTTTTCGATAGAAAAATTGTTCGATAGAAATTATAGAAAATATAGAAAAAGTTTTTATAAAAAAATGTTCTATAGGAAAATTTTTGATAAAAAAATTTTCTATAAACAAATTTTTGATAAAAAAAAAATTTTCTATAGAAAACTTTTTGATAAAAAATTTTCTTTAAACAAATTTTTGACAAAAAAATTTTCTATAGACCAATTTTTGATAAAAAAAATTTTCTATAGACCAATTTTTGATAAAAAAAAAATTTCTATAGAAAAATTTTTTATAAAAAAATTTTTTATAGACAAATTTTTGATGAACAAATTTTTTATGGAAAAAATTTTTGAAAAAATTTTTCTATAGAAAAATTTTTGATAAAAAAATGTTTGATAAAATATTTTTGATAAAAAAATTTTCTATAGAAAAATTTTTCGATAGAAAGATTGTTCGATAAAACTTATATTTTATAGAAAATAAAGACAAATTTTTGATAAAAAAAATTTTCTATAGGAAAATTTTTGATAAAATTATTTTCTATAAACAAATTTTTGATAAAAAAATTTTCTATAGGAAAAGTTTTGATAAAAAAAATTTCTATAGACAAATTTTTGATAAAAAGATTTTTATAGACAAATTTTTGATAAACAAATTTTCTATAGAAAAAATTTTTGAAAAAAAATTTTCTATAGAAAAATTTTTGTTAAAAAAATTTTCTATACAAAAAATTTTTGATAAAATATTTTCAATAAAAATAATTTTCTATAGAAAACTTTTTGTTTAAAAACTTTCCATAGAAAAAATGTTTGATATAAAAGTTTTTGTAATAAATTTTTTGTAAGAAAATCTTCTATAGAAAAATTTTTGACAAAAAAATTTTATATAGAAAAATTTTTGATAAACAATTTTTTGATAAAAAAAATTTCTATAGAAAAATTTTTAATAAGAAAGTTTTCTATATAAAATTTTTTGGTAAAAAAATTTTCTATTGACAAATTTTTGATAAAAAAAATTTCTATACAAAAATTTTTGATAAGAAAATTTTGCATAGAAAAATTTTTGATAAAAATATTAATAAAAATGAAGTAGAAAACATTTCCTTTTTAAAACGGTAGTACTATTCATTAAAAAATATCTATTTTTGTTAAAAATATGCAAAACGGCAACTCTGTCGACTATTATTTGTTCTGTTCTCTTTGCGCCGACCCGTGACTATAATAGAATAAAATATATTATAATAATATACAATTTATACTATACTTGCTATTTGGATCCGTCGTTGCCTGGGTTGATAATGCAAGAACAAACGACAGTCAAACCATTATCAAAAATTGTCAAATATCACCAATATTCAATGGATATGCTAAACAAACTAGAAAAATCTCTTCAAAATTCTCGAATTTTAGATTTAAAAAATTAACAAAATTAATGAAAAAATTAAAAGTTGTTGGTGTTGCCTTTTGACCAGTGTTTTTAAGTTATGCCAAAGATATTACCGTAAGATTAAAAGTCATTCCCTCAACCCCATTAAATTTTTTTTAAACAATTTATGCACTTATGTTCTACCTATGTCCTTTAGAATTTTTTTTTACTAAATTTCAAAACATATCAGTTCAGTTCTCACTCTTCCTCAAACTCATATATTTACAATCATTTATTTACTGTTCAAATGTCTATGACTTAATAATAAAGTGCCGATATTACGAGTTGGTTTCGTAATTTACCCATAAAAGTCATGGCAAAATAACCATTTGTCAAATCAAATTGTTTAACATGACTATTAAATAGTAAATACAAACATAAATGGAAACACACATGTACTCGTAACATATGAATGAAGTACCAAACACTTGCTCATACACAAACATAAACATGGCATTGAACATATTCAACAGTCATGTTCTACATACAAGTATCAGCAATTGAAAAACGTTTTAAAATCAATCACTTTGGTACTATAACCCATTCGCTTCCTAACTCCACCCTCATAAAAAAGGATATCATCTACAATATTGAAACTTCCTTAATGTATGTGTGATATGTTTAACCCCAATGATTTTGAAAATTGATAGTCAATTTTTTTGTTCTTGTTGCAAATATTTGGTATTAGCATGTTGCCTCCTCCCTGCTGAATGTCCATATATGCTCGTATGTGTTTAAGAGTACAAAACCATTAATAATTCTTAGCATGATTGGAAAATCCCTAGGACATCTGTATTGTGAAGAGATTTTCGAAAAAGCTATAAAACCACAACTTCACACTCTAAAAACAAAAATTTCAATTTTTTCCTCATCTTGCAAAACTCCAGCATGACCATCATGATATTTGTGGTTTTGGAAGATTGAATGGGAGGAATGTAAAAAATAATTTGACTATTTAGCATCAAGAATTGATGGTTTTATTTTAGGTATTGGTTAGAAAAAAATGGTAACATGAGATTTTTATGTTGAACTCTTTCTTTTCGTCTATCATGTTCATGTAAGATTGGAATGATGTCTGGTTTATTGATGTTTAATGTTCAAATATTGTTCGAAGGATATTTGTTTGCTTAAACATGTAGTGTTGAAATATTGAACTTTTTTATATGTTTTGACTTTTGACATTTAACAAATATGTGTATTTGCTTCATTACTCCTTTTAGCCACAACAGTATGTAAAAAGAGGTACATGTTTGCCTCTGAGTATGACCAGGAATTTATGGTCATTTTTATGAAGGCCAATTTTATTTGTTATCCTCTCGAAATGTGTTTATTTATTTTATGCATGTTGCCCATTTTTAATGGTCATTTGTCATATTTTTTGACTTTATCTTCTGACATGTTTTATTCGCTCATAAACAAATTGATGACCAGTCATCAATTGATGGAGGCCAATTTTTTTATTTATAAAATTTGTTTGCCTTAAATTTGTTAATTTGTTTCCAACTCCCAAATAACACGATAATAAATTGTTGGGCATCTATTAACGTTTACGATAATTTTGTGGCAAGAGTTTACGCAATTTTAATTTTGATAATAAAAATTAATCAATTCCGTTTAAATTTATTTATCATACAATTTATGAAACGGAAATTAAATAAGGTACTTTGATAGTTAATGTTTGATTGTTTGTGGTTATATTCAGAGGTCGGCACAAAGAGAGCAGAACATAAAAATCGTTGGCAGATTTTGCGTTTTTTGTACTTTTAACCAAAATAGGGATTTTTTAATGTGTAGTTTTGATGTTTTTAAAAGAAAACGTTTTTTTTTAATATTTTTATCAAAAATTTTTCTACAGAAATTTTTTTATCAAAAATTTTTCTATAGACATTTTTTTATCAAAATTTTTTTATCAAAAATTTTTCTTATCAACAATTTTTCTATAGAATTTCTTTGGCGACATGAAATAACCCCCAATGAAATAACGCCCAATTACGAAAATGAAATAAACCCCAATAAAAATTGAAAAATGAAAATTGGGGATAATTTCACATTTATTGGGCTTCATTTCACTATAAATTGGGATTTATTTCGTTATGAAGCTATTCCAGAAAAAATATTATTTTAATTGGGATTTATTTCATGTAAATTTAATTTGGACTTTATTTCATTTTTTTTGGAGTTTATTTCATTTTCATGAAAATGATGTTTTGAAGATTTTTCAGAATTCTAAACATTCTTACAATTTTTTAGGAAGAATTTTTGCCGTTAATGACTTTTAAGTAGTAAAGATCAATTAAAAATCATAAATTAAATTCGAAATTATTAGTGGTAGCCGTATTAATAGTATTGTAAATTTATGTATGCGGTAGACGAGTCGTTTACACAAAAAAATCAATTTATAACATTTTATATTTGTTATATATTATTTTTATTTTATCGAAATACGCCGATACGAACACAATCATGGAAGCCAAAAACACTCTATGAAGAATTTAAGCCTCTTCGCAAAATAAAATAAGAGTGTATAAACCTTAATTGGCGTATAGAACAAACGGCGCCGCAGGCGAAAATTTAGTTTTGTAAAAAAATGGCTGTGAAAACTGTTTTTTGTAAAAAAAAATCGCGCGATTTTTTTTTACAAAAAACAGTTTTCACAGCCATTTTTTTACAAAACTAAATTTTCGCCTGCGGCGCTTATCCCATTTGTTAATAGAATGATGTTCTCTACAAACAAAACTCGTATTGAAATGAAAACTGACGAGGTCATGTTCGAAGATTTTTAATATTTGGAAGAAGATCGGGACAGATTCCTCAAGAAGTACATGCATTTTAAAACTGCTGCAAATCGCGTTCCAAATAATGAAGCATTGACTGACCCTGTATGTCGGCAAACAATGCAAGTAGTTTTCTAAAAAAAAAAAACAATTTAAAAAATAAAACTAAAAAAACTCATTTTTTGGGTCTTATTTAATTTTTTTGGGGATTATTTCATTGGGGTTTATTTCCTATTCTAACTTAATTTTAGTAAAAATTTTTAAAGTGATTTCTAAAATTGGGTGTTATTTCGTTAAAATTAGGTATTATTTCGCCAAAAATTGGGTGTTTTTTCATATCTTATTTCCTAGAAGTTATTTCTTTTTTTGCTGCTAATATAATTGGGGTTTATTTCATTTTCGTAATTGGGCGTTATTTCATTGGGGGTTATTTCATGTCGCCAATTTCTTTTATCAAAAATTTCTTCATAAAAATTTTTTTATCAAAAATTTTTTATAAAAATTTGTTTATCAAAAATTTTTCTATAGAAAATTTTTTTATAAAAAATTTTTTTTAAAGAATATTTTCTTATGAATGACTTTTTAATCAAAATTATTTCTATAGAAAAATGTTTATATGGAATGTTTTTTTATCAACAATTTTTCTACAGAATTTCTTTTTTTAATTTTTCTATAGAAATTTTTTTTTATCAAATATTCCTCTGAAGTAAATTTTTTTTCAAAAATTTTTGTATAGAAATTTTTTAATCAAATATTTTTCTACAGAAATTTTTTATCAAAAATTTTTCTATAGAAATTTTTTAACAAAAAATTTTCTAAAGAATTGTTTTTTGTCAAAAATTTTTCTATAGCAATTTTTTTTTTATCAAAAATTGTTCAAAAAAAATTTTTTTATCAAAAATTTTTCTATAGAAAATTTTTTTTCCAAAATTTTTCTATAGAAATATTTTTTTTTATCAAAAATTGTTTTTTTCAAAAGTTGTTTTTTTTTCCAAAATGTTTTTATAGAAAATTTTTTTATGAATTATTTTTTAATAGAAAATTTTCTATAGAATTTTTTTTATTGTTGATATAGCATTTTTTTACAAAAATTTTTCGATAGAAATTTTTTTAACCAAAAATTTTTCGATAGAAATTTTTTTAACCAAAAATTTTTCGATAGAAATTTTTTTAACCAAAAATTTTTTATACAAAAATTTTTTATCAAAAGTTGTTCTATAAAGAATTTTTTTATCAAAAAATTCTCTATAATAGATATTTTATCAAAAATTTTTCTATAAATAATGGTTTTATAAAAATTTTCTTTTATGAAATTTTTTTTTATAGAAAATTTTTTTATCAAAAATATCTCTACCGAAAATTTTCTATAGAATTTTTTTTTATTCAACAATTTTTCTATAGAATTTTTTTTATCAAAAATTTTTCTGTGGAAATTTTTTTATCAAAAATTTTTCTATAGACATTTTTTTTATCAAAAATGTTTCTATAGAAAATTATTTTATTAAAAATTTTTCTATAGAAAATTTTTTTATCAAAAATTTTTCTATAGAAATTTTTTTATCAACAATTTTTCTATAGAATTTGTTTTTATCAAAATTTTTTTAATAGAAAAATTTTCTATAGAAACTTGTTTTAAAAAAAAATTTTCAATATAAAATTTTTCTATAAAAATTTTCTTATAAAAAGTTTTTTATCAAAAATTTTTCTATAGAAATTTTTTCAATAAAAATTTTTCTACAGAAACTTGTTTTATCAAAAACTTTTCAATGGAAATTTTTTTTTATCAAAAATTGTTCTAAAAAAAATTTGTTATCAAAAATTTTTCTGTAGAAAATTCGTTTATCCACAATTTTTCTATAGAAATTTTTTTTATGAAAAATTTTTTTTTATAGAAAATTTTTTTATAAATGATTTTTTAATAGAAAATTATTTTATCAAAAATTTTTCTATAGAAAAAAATTTTCTATGGATTTTTTTTTTAGCTACAATTTTTCTATAGAAATTTTTTTTTATCAAAAATATCTCTATAGTAAATTTTTTATCAAAAATTTTTTTATGAAAAATTTTTTTATAGAATCCTTCTTTATCAAAAATTTTTTTATCAAAAATATCTCTGTCGAAAATTTTCTATAGATTTTTTTTATTCAACAATTTTTCTATCGAATTTTTTTTATTAAAAATTTTTCTGTAGAAATATTTTTTTTTATCAAAAATTTTTCTATAGAATTTTTTTTTATCAAAAATTTTTCTATAGAATTTTTTTTTATCAAAAATTTTTCTATAGAAATTTTTTATCAAAAATTCTTCTATAGAAAATTTTGTTATCTAAAATTTTTCTATAAAAAATTTTTTATCAAAAATTATTTAATAGAAAATTTTTTTATCAAAAAATTTTCTATGCAAATGTTTTTATCAAAAGTTTTTCTATAGAAATTTTTTATCAAACATTTTTTTTATCAAAATTTTTTCTATATAAAATTTTTTTATCAAAAATATTTCTATCGAAAATTTTTCTATAGAAAAATATTTTTATAGAAAATTTTTCTATAGAATAACATTTTTATCGAAAATGTTTCGATAGAAAAAAATTTTCTATAAAAAATAATTTTTATCGAAAAATTTTCCAAAGAAAAATATTTGTATTAAAAATTAAAAAGTATACAAATTTAAAGTTGTTTAATATTAGAATTTATTTCTGTTTCGAAAATATTCCCAATTTATTTATTCATTTATTTCAGACAAAGCCGTGGCAACAATGTTTGAGATTATATTTCTTTGTTCACTCGAACCATATATTTTATAGCTATAAATTGGATTTTGACTTGTTTCTTGTGTATTTTGTTTGTTTTCCCACTGAGTTCTTTTAATACTAATTTTCTCGAGTTTCATGAATGATCGTGATATTAACGAAAGTTAGAAAAAGTCTTCGGCTTCTGGTTATGTTATTTAAGCCTGAAAGGTGAAAAGTTGATTGTGGTATTTAAAAAATAAAGTTTGTATATGCAAAATAAAACCTACCAAATTTTTAAACCGACCATAGAGCTATATTTCCTATAAAATACCCCCAATGCCCATAAAAGGTCTTTATACAGGGTGGAAAAGATAGATATATTAGGTTTATGTTGATGTTTCGCTAACAAGTACACCGATCCATTCAGAATCAATTTCTGAAAAGTTCAGCTGTCTAACCGTGCAAAGCTTGTAATTAAAGTACAGGTAGTAATTTTAAATAATACACTTTATGGAACGGATTGTCTGATCTTTTTAAGAGAAGTAACACACAGGCGAATACTGCCTATACAATTGTATATAGAAAGGTCCTAGCTCGTTTATTTAAAACTTTACAGAAGAAGGTAAAGACAGATTTAAACCAGTAATTGAAATTACTTATAACAAAAGTTGATGTTGTCGAGACTGGGGATCGAACCCAGGTTGAATATGATATTTTATGCTTGATAGTCGATATTCTAATCAACTACATAAAGTAAGACTAAGTAAAATTTCATAGTTTCTCCCTCATTTATGAGAATTTAGAAAATATATGTTTAAAGTACAATATAGTAAAATTTAGGATAGACATTTTTTAAATGACCCTTCTTTATTTCAGACAAAACCTTACCATTATTTCTGGTACTTCCTTTTCGCTATAACTCAGTTATCGTGTAAACAGGGCTTTAAGGACTTGAGTTTTGTGGAATAATGTAAATAATTAAATATTTAATAAAAATGCGGACCCGTTACCTAGACCACTCTTCTAAACACACTTGTCATATGTTGCCAAATAAATAAAATAAAGTAAACAAATTACATTCCATAATTAACGTTATTTTAAATGATTTGATAGTTAAGTTGTATCTGCAATTAGGTTTAGATTATTTTACAGCCATCAACAAACTTCTCCTGGTTAATAACTTCATTTATCACGCATAAACTCCATAGCAAAATAAAAAAGGTTGTAATTTTGATATTACACCCATGTGTGTTCATTACAAAGTCTAAATAAAACATTTAGCTGCCTTATTTCAGGCTTTCGTTGCCATTGTTACCGAATGCATAAAAAAAAATTGTTTAATCAATTTGTTAATTTTTATGGCTTTAAAGTAGACATTAAATCACATAAAAGGAATGAAAAATTGTAAAATTAATATAAGGTCCGTTGTAAATTTCCCTTGAGTCTTGAGGGGGAACAAATACTCGTTACAGAGTAAGCGTGGATATGGAGAGGATGGCAAAGGCAAAATCGAGTAACATGTAATGTAAATTATGATTTATATTGTAAATATTTCGTGTAATAAAATGTAAATTAGACAACATTCAACATTTCTTGTTTCTTTATTTTATTTTTTGTTTGTATGACTATGCAAATGCGTTGAAGAGCTAATATATGTTGTTGGGTGAGTTCATTGAAAATTTCTTGTTATAAATTTATTAATGTTCACTTATTAGTACCTTTAGTCATATTTTTAAGGTAATAAATCTATGTATGAATCTGTAAATTTCAACCATTACCTTAAGTAGTCTTAGACCTATTTTATGGAATTTTATATTAATATATTAATGTAATGTTTTGGTTTTTATGAAAAATAAAAAAGTATATATCTTATTAGGCCTTAGCTTTAATGGAGATTAAATTTTAAAATTTATTAAACTCTCTTCGTTAATATTCAGCATTAAAATGGAGAACCTATGATAGCTTTATGTTCTAATAAAATCAGTGAAATTCCTAAGGATATATAAATATAATTGTAAATTTGATGTATATTTTAAGTTTGTGCTGATTTTTTAATGTACAGAATAAGGTAATATGTATATCGTTTGATTTGAGTCACTTTCTGATTATAGCTCCCTTCATTCTTTTAAAAGCCATTTAAGAACCACAAAACTCACGAAAACGCTCTTAAATCTGAAGATAATCATTATACTCTTCTTTTTGAATAATCTTTTTATGATAAAACTTTACATATATAATTTTTATGTAACTGACATTAACAATTTCATGCAAACCGGTTCTCATGTTAAAACCATGAAGTTTGTTATTTCCGACCCTAGACGCAAACCAACGTTGTTAACAGAGCTCGGTTATATAGTTAACATAGCTCTATTAGGAACTGAACATAAACACGAATTCCCAATGAACCAAGGACAGTGGACGGACAAACGAGTCTTCGGGTTGGAGCGGAGGTTTTTTACTATTGGTATTACTTTAAAATTTTTAAAAATTTTATATGTGAATTGTGCTAAGGAATAATTCCATATTTCTACAAACTATGTAAAGTTGGTTAACAAATATATACTCCCATAGTAAATATTCTCAACTATAACTTGATTCTTAATTTGTCCTCCTCAGTTGCCTGGTTTACTAGGAATTTATATTCCTGGAGTATTTTCTTTATTTTCAGTTCTTTACATAGCTATGTTAACTACATAACAGAGCTATATTAACAACATAACAGAGCTCGTTAACAAAATTGGTTTGTTTCTAGAATCACACATTTCAAAAATGATATAAATATCGTGATAGATAACATAACAGAGCTCGTTAATAAAATTGGTTTGTTTCTAGAATCAGAAATTTTGAGTTTATCTTTACAGACATTTGTAAAATGATATAAATTATCGGGAAAGTCTTCTTATTACGACTAAATTTGGCACAGATATCGGTCCGGATTTAAGCTCAGTTATGTAAGGTACCGTGGAGTCCGGCATGACAAAGATATAAACTGATGCACAGAAGAAGATATAAATTAATTCATAGACTAAGATAAAGAGAAAATAATTCTGTCCCGAATATAAAGAGTTCAGTGGTGTAGGTCCTAAGTACCATTAATGACTAGCGACAAGTATCATATACCAGGGGTAAAGCAATTGATGGAATAAGTCCACAAGAGCTTCTTTGGCCTGGGACAATTATAACCACAGGTCGGCACAAAAAGAACGGAAAAAAATTATTCGGCAGAGTTGCCGTTTTTTATACTTTTATCTAAAGTATGTAGGTATTTTTTTCAATGTGTAGTTCTAACGTTTTAGAAAGAACAAGTTTTCTACTCCATTTTTTTTAATATATTTATTTAACGTTTTTCTATTGAAAATTTTTTATCAAAAATTTTTCTATAGAAATTTTTCTATCAAGAAATTTTCTATAGAAATTTTTCTATTAAAAAATTTTCTATAGAAATTTTTCTATCAAAAAATTTTCTATAAAAAATTTTTCTATAGACAATTTTTTTTATCAAAAAATTTCTATAGAAAATTTTTTTCATCCAAAATTTTTCTATAGAAAATTTTTTCATCCAAAATTTTTCTATAGAAAATTTTTTTATCCAAAATTTTTCTATAGAACATTTATTTATCAAAAATTTTTCTATAGAAAATTTTTTTATCAAAATTTTTTCTATACAAAATTTTTTTATCAAAAATTTTTCTAAATTTTTATCGAAAATTTTTCTATAGAAAATTTTTTTTCAAAAGTTTTTCTATAGAAATTTTTTTTCAAAAGTTTTTCTATAGAAAATTTTTTTATCAAAAATTTTTTTATAGAAAATTTTTTTATCAAATATTTTTCTATAAAAAAATAATTTGTCGAAAATTTTTCTATACAAAATTTTTTATGAAAAAATTTTCTAGAGAAAATTCTTTTAACAAATATTTCTATAGAAAAATATTTAGATCGAAAATTTTTTATCAAAAATTTTTCAATATAAAATTTTTTATCAAAAATGTTTCTATATAAAATTTTTTTATCAAAAATTTTTCGATATAAAATTTGTTATCAAAAATTTTTCGATATAAAATTTTTTATCAAAAATTTTTCTATAGAAATTTTTTTTATCAACATTTTTTCTATAGAAATCATTTTATCAAAAATTTTTCTATAGAAAATTTTTTTTTATCAAATATATCTATTTAAAAATATTTTGATCGAAAATTTTTCTTTTCAAAAAAATTTTTATCGATGATTTTTTTTATGAAAATTTTTTAATAGAAATATTTTTTTATCGAAAATTTTTACAGAATAATGTTTATATAGAAAATTTTTACATAAAAAATATCTAAAAAATATAAAAATCTAAAATTGTTTAATAGTAGAATTTATATCTGAAAAATATTCCGAATGTTTACAAAAAATATTCCCAATGTTTCGAAAAATAATTGTGTCGTGGCAACAATGTTCGAGATTATATTTCTTTGTTCCCTCGAACCATGTATTTTGTTGCTATAAATTGGATTTTGATTTGTTTCTTGCCTATTTTGTTTTTGTCTTTCCTTCAACAAAGCGACAACAAACAACTCTGTTAACATCCCAATTCCAACTTAATGATTTTTATACTCATTTTCACGAGTTTTTTTAATGATCGTGGTATTTGAGAAAATTACAAAACTTCTTCGGCTTCTGGTGGAATGGAAATAAGAAAGAGCGTTCGGTGGTGAATTATGCAACAATGTTTATAGCATCTCTGAAGCTGAAAGATTGAAGAAAATTCAGCTATTGCCAAAAATATCGTATATGATGAGGATGCAATAATTCTATGACTCAAAAAACTTTATAAAAAAAACTTTGCGGGTACTGTGTCTTAGTTGGTAAGCACATCGACTATTAAGCATAACATATCATATTCAACATGGGCTGTAGTCCCATTCACGGCAACATTAATTTCTGTACTTAATAAATTTCCATTGGCTGGCGGTAAGCCCTACGACAACAACACGCAGTCGATGTAAAAAAAACAACAGTGTTAACAAATATAAAGCTTTATCTATCCCTTTCTCTAAAGAAGGTAACACAATTCGTATATACGTTATATACAATTGTATAGGCAGTATTTGTCAAAGTGTTACTTCCATTAAAAAGTTTCCAAATATACTCGAAGACATCTTTTATAAGGACGAAGTCTCAGTTTGATTTTCGTCAAGAAAAAATCTTTATAAAGAAATATGATAATAGAAGATCTGCCTGATATAGATATTGACCGATTTAAAAGCTGACTAAATCAGCCTTTAAAGTGGTTTAGTCAAGTGGGCCTTGTTAACAAAATGTTGTATTCACAAAACCAAACCTCAACAGTTATTAAAATAATTTAAAGCAATTCTGCCTTAAATCAAACATATGGAAAATTAACTTTAATTTCAAAGAAATATTGCCTTCAATACCTCAATAACTGGCGACATGGAAAAGAGCAGCCGAAAAAAAAAAAAATGTAAAACAAAAAAGAGCGACAACATCAACACGAAACAACGGAAATAGAATAATGGAATTTCCGAAAATCGATGACACCCCAGGGGCGCATTTGTTATCTATCCTACATATAATTTTCCATAGGTATGACATGAAACAAATAAACATTTTGCATTAAAATATTAACAGACATTTTCACATATTCCAAAGATACAAATAAAAACAACTAAATTGTCGAAAATAACAGCAAAAATATTTTTGCAAGAAATCTTTACAAAACAGTAACTTTATTTTGGGTTGCAGTTGTTTCGGTTAAAAAAAAAACAAAGATCGAACGAAGTTCTGGTTGGACGTTCACAGTCATTGAAGCTGAAAAAATAAGTTGTCTGTGAAATTTAATAGATCCGTTTCTATTTATTTATTGGTTTGTTTTCTTAAGCTTGAGAAAATTCTTATTTCGCAATGAATTTAAATATTATGGTCTTTAAATATTCTTAGCAATAAACTTAAGATATAATAAAAAAAATTATATTTCATGATTAACAATTGTCTCACGTGTTAACAATTTGTCTTGTAAAACATTTATTTTATTTGCTTTATTATTTTTCCGGCAGTTTTTTTATAGTCAAAATAATGTCATTATTATTAGAAACCTTTTGTAGAGAACGGAATATCCTTCCTTGCATGGCAACATTTCGCCAGGGATTAACTTATAATTTTTTAATAGATTTTTGGGTTAACATTTTTTATCTTTTTGTAAATACTTATTTTTATGGATAAATATTGACAATGGCAGAAAATAAACTGCCAACAAACATGCTCATCACGTAACAAAAGTTCCAATTTAATATGTTTTATTTGTGTTCTTTGTATTAGACTTTTGTCTAATAGAAATTCTTAGAAAAAAAGGAAACAGTGGTCTGGAAGGCTAATAAGATGTAGTCCTATAAAAATAAGAAATTTTTGAAAAATTTGTTATAAAAATAATAAAACTTTAAAAAATTTACAATAACAATAAGAAATATTTAAAAAAATTTCCTATAAAAAAAGACATTTTTGAAATCTGTTAACAATATTTAATATAAATATATAAAATATCTGTAAAAATTCTGAAAAAATAAGAAATTTTTTAAAAATTTCCTATAAAAATAAGAAATTTTGAAAAATTTTCTGAAAAATTTAAAAAAAAATTTTAAAAAATTTTTTGAAAAATTTCCTATAAAACAAGAAATTTTTGAAAAATTTCCTATAAAAATAAGAAATGTGTGAAAAACTTCCTAAAAGAAATTTTTGAAAATTTTCCTATAAAAATAAGAAATTTTTGAAAAATTTCCTATAAAAATAAGAAATTTTTAAAAAATTTCCCTTTAAAATAAAAAAATTTTGAAAAATTTTCTATAAAAATAAAAAATTAAAAAAAAATTTCCTATAAAAATAAGAAATTTTTGAAAAATTTCCTAAAAAATAGGAAATTAATGAAAATTTTCCTATAAAATAAGAAATTTTTGAAAAATTTCCCATAAAAATAAGAAATTTTTGAAAAATTTCCTATGAAAATAAGAAATATTAAAAAAATTTCTTATAAAAATAAAAAATTTTTGGAAAATTTCCTATTAACATAAGATATTTTAGAACATTTGTTTTATAAAAATAAGAAATTTTTGAAAAATTGCATATAAAAATAAGAAATTTTCGATAAAAATGAGAAATTTTTGAATAATTTTCGATAAGAAATTTAAAAAAAAAATTATAAAAATAAGAAATTTAAAAATAAAAAGAAATTAAAGAAATTTTTGAAAAATTTTATATTAAAATAACAAATTTTTGAAAAATCTCCTATGAAAATAAAAACTTTTGTAAAAATTTATTATAAAATAAGAAATTTCTTATAAATTTCCTATAAAAATAAGAAAATTTTGAATAATTTCCTATAAAAAAAAGACATTTTTGAATAATTTCCTATAAAAAAAAAGAAATTTTTAAAAAATTTCTTATAAAAATAAGAAATTTTTGAAAAATTTCTTATAAAGATAAGAAATTTTTGAAAAATTTCTTATAAAAATAAGAAATTTTTGAAAAATGTTTGTAAAAATTTATTATAAAATAAGAAATTTCTTAAAAATTTCCTATAAAAATAAGAAAATTTTGAATTTCCTATAAAAAAAAATAAATTTTTGAATAATTTCCTATAAAAAAAATAAATTTTTGAAAAATTTCTTATAAAAATAAGAAATTTTTGAAAAATTTCTTAAAGAAATACGAAATTTTTGAAAAATTTCTTATAGAAATAAGAAATTTTTGAAAAATTTATTTTTTTTATAGGAAATTATTCAAAAATTTATTTTTTTTTTTTATAAAAATAAGATATTTTTGAAAAATTTCTAATAAAAATAAGAATTTTTTGAAAAGTTTCTTATAAAAATAAGAAATTTTTGAAAAATTTCCTATGAAAATAAGAAATATTTGTGTTTTTTGTTTGTATGTTTTTTCACCCCCCATTACCACTGTTCCAAGGTAGCAACAATTCATCTAACCCAAAATAAGATATAGTATATTTTTTATTTTATATTCCAGAGATACTTTGTAAACAAATTGTACTTAAATACACACTACATAAATACATATTTGTACCTCTTTAATGCACACAAACACTCACATGCCAGATCCACTCAAAGGATATTTCAATATTCAACAGGCGTTTCTTATATTCGTTCAAATGTCGTCGTCCTCCATCGCTAAACACTATAAAGAATACACCAACAAATCCTAATATGTGTTTGTTTTTCTCCTTTATGGGGAGGATACTTAAAAGAATTTATTGAAGTTTTTAATTCTTTTTTGTTGCAAATAAATTCTGATTTATTGGCAATAAAAGGCCATAACAAACACATAATCAATCTACTACAAACGAGGCAACCAAACATTTTACAACGCGTTCGTGCCTCATCTAAAGAATGAGGGCAGCAAAGACTTCTCATAAGTCCTTGTTGCAGATACTTCAAAAACAATATGTTGTCATTATTGTTTTAAGATGAAAACACTAAAACGTGTAGCTGCTACAAGAGTCATAATAGTGGTAGCAGTTTATATATTAAAGAGGACATAAAGCATTCTTTGGTCGGCCAGTAAAGCCATTAACCGAAAAAAGGACACAATCAAGTTTGACCAGGTCAAATATTGTTTTTTTTTTTTAAATTAAATTTTTTATAAATCAAAAGTATCCCTCTTATGTAAAAACAAACATATTCCTTGAGCTGATTTTTTTCTAAGGAATTGCCTTAATTTTCATTAAAACATGTGTGGAATTGACAATTTTTGCTAAATACGGACAAAGACCTTAATAAAAAGGCAGCATACACGAACTTTGCTTCACTTGCAACCTTCTAAGAAAAAAGAGCTTCCTTACAACAGATGTTGCATGTTTTTAATAACATCATTGTCATTGTTCTTTCCTATTTTAGAGCAAGTGGGAGTGAGTGTATACGAGTATGTGGGAGTTTGATTGTGTGTATCTTCAATGTTTGTCGACCGTTATTTGATGATTATTAAAAGATGTCCTTTGAATTTTTTATTTCGCCAACATTCTGAGGTCACTATAAAAATTAATTTTGACGAAAAAGCTTGTTCAAAACACTTGGGAGTTGTACAAAAAAAAAATAAAAAATGTTTAAATATTGAAAAACCACAAACTGCAAATATCAACAATTATAAGACGACTTTGGAATTGTTAATGTAATCGAAAGTAAATGGAAATAAAAAAAAAATAATAATGGACTGGGAAAGGCATACATATTTATTAAATTATCAACTCAAAAGGAAATTTTCAGAATTTTTCAAAAATTAATTTTTATAAATTTTACAAAAATTTTTCAAAAATTCAATATTTATAGGGAATTTTTCAAAACTTTTCTATTTATAGGGAATTTTTCAATAATTCACTATTTATAGAAAATTTTTTTAAAATTCACTATTTATAAGGAATTTTTAAAAAATTCATTATTTATAGGGAATTTTTCAAAAATTCACTATATATAGGATTTTTTTTTTTAAATCACTATTTATAGATAATTTTTCAAAATATACTATTTTAGGGAATTTGTCAAAAATTCACTATTTATAGGAAATTTTTCAAAAATTCACTATTTATAGCATTCTTAATTCACTATTTATAAGGAAATTTTCAAAAATTCATTATTTGTAGGGAATTTTGCAAAAACTTACTATTTATAGCATTTTTTTTTTAAATTTACTATTTATAGGTAATTTTTCAAAATTTACTATTTAAGGGAATTTTTCAAAAATTCACTATTTATTGGAAAATTTTCAAAAATTAACGATTTATAGAGAATTTTTAAGAAATTTGCTATTTATATTTAATTTTTCATAAATTAACTATTTTTAGAGAATTTTCAAAAAAATTTACTCTTTTTAGGGAATTTTTCAAAAATTCACTTTTTATAGGGTATTTTTAAAAAATTCACTATTTTTTTTTAAATTTTTCAAAAATTAACTTTTAATAGTGAATAAGGAAAGGAAAGAAGGAAATTTTTCATAAAATTTTCAAAAATTCACTATTTATAGGGAATTTTGAAAAAATTTACTATTTATAGATAATTTTATCCAAAATTTACTTTTTATAGGGAATTTTTCAAACTTTACTAATTATAGAGAATTAAAAAAAAAATCATTATTTAAAGGGAATTTTTCAAAAATTCAATATTTTTTTGGGAATTTTTCAAAAAATAACTATTTTTAGGAAATTTTTTTAGAAATCATTATTTACAGGGAATTTTTCAAAAATTCACTTTTGATGTGAATTTTGATGAAATTTTATTTAAAAAGTGAATTTTTAAAAAATTCCCTTTAAAAGTTATTTTTTTTTAAATATCCTTTAAAAAGTGAATTTTTGAAAAATACCTTTAAGAAAGTGAATTTTTGAAAAATTCTTTTTAAATGAATTTTTGAAAAATTCCCTTTAAAAAGTAAATTTTTGAAAAATTTCCTTTAAATATAATAAATTCCTTTAGAAAGTGATTTTTTCCAAAATTGTCTTTAAAAAGTGAATTTTTGAAACATTCCCATTAAAATGTTAATATTTGAAAATTTTCCTTTTAAAAAGTGAAGTTTTGAAAAATTCTTTAAAAAATGCATTTTTGCAAAACTCCCTTTAAAAAGTGATTTTTTTTTCAAAATTATCTTTAAAAAATTAATTTTTGCAAACTTGTCTTTAAAAAGTCAGTTTTTGCAAAATTCTCTTGAAAAAGGTGAATTTTTGAAAAATTCTCTTTAAATAAGTTTTTGAAAAATTCCCTTTAAAAAGTGAATTTTTGAAAAAATCGCTTTAAAAAGTGAATTTTTGAAAAATTTCCATTAAAAATAATAAATTCCCTTTAAAAAGTTTAAAAATTCCGTTAAAAAAGTGGATATTTAAAAAAATTTAATTTAAAAGTAAATTTTTTGCAAAATTCACTTTAGAGATTGATCTATCAAAATTTCCTTTAGAAAGTGATTTATTCCAAAATTTCCTTAAGAAAGTGACTTTTTCCAGATTTTCTTTAAAAAGTGAATTTTTGAAATATTCCCATTAAAATGTTAATATTTGAAAAATTTCCTTTTATAAGTGAATTTTTGAAAAATTCCCATTAAAAAGTGAACTTTTGAAACATGACCATCAAAAAACTGAATTTTGGCAAAATTCTCTTAAAAAAAGCGAATTTTTGAAAAATTCTCTTTAAATAAGTTTTTTAAAAATTCCCTTTAAAAATTGAATTTTTGAAAAATTTCCTTTAAAAATAATAAATTCCCTTTAAAAAGTGATTTTCTTTAAATTCCATTAAATATCCACTTTAAAAAATTTAATTTAAAAGTAAATTTTTGAAAATTTACTTTATAGATAAATTTTTTAAAATTTTCTTTAGAAAGTGATTTTTTTTTAAATTTTCTTTTAAAAGTGAATTTTTGAAACATTCCCCTTAAAATGTTAATATTTGAAAAATTACCTTTTAAAAGTGAATTATTGAAAAATTCCCTTTAAAAAGTGAACTTTTGAAAAATTTTCTTTAAAAAATTAATTTTTGCAAAATTCTCTTTAAAATTTTTTGAAAAATTCTCTTTTAATGAATTTTTCAAAAATTCCCTTTAAAAAGTGATTTTTTGAAAAATTTCCTTTAAAAATAATTAATTCCCTTTAAAAAGTGATTTTTTTAAAAATTCATTAAAAAAGTTGATATTTGAAAAATTTCCTTTAAAAGTAAATTTTTTGCAAAATTCACTTTAAAGATTAATTTTTCAAAATTTCCTTTAGAAAGTGATTTTTTCTAAAATTTTCTTTAAAAAGTGAATTTTTGAAACATTCCCCTTAAAATGTTAATATTTGAAGAATTTCCTTTTAAAAGTGAATTTTTGAAAAATTTCGTTAAAAAATGAATTTTTGCAAAATTCCCTTTAAAAAGTGAATTTTTGAAAAGTGATTGTTTTTTAAAAGTCCCTTAGAAAGTTAATTTTTCCAAAATTCCCTTTAAAAAGTAAATTTTTAGCTGTGTTCCAGAACTCCCAATACTGTACAATATTGTACAAGTTTTAATCAGAAATTACAATTAAGTGTTCCTGTACTAAAAAAAACTGTAATTGAGAACGAAAATGAAAAAATTCTAAAATTTTCTCCCTACAATAATTTACATGTTTTTGCCAGAAAATTTTTCCTGGCAAACATTCAAAAATTTTCAAAAAAATATTTATGAATAAAAAACAAACAAATATTCTGAAAAATTGTTATAAAAAATAAAATACAGAAGAACTGAAATGTTTTTAACTGGTTTAAAAACATTTCTTTGGATATTTTTCAAGTTAGATCAATTGTGGACTTAAATTTAGGTGTTTTGTGTTCCCGTACTTCTATGTTAGTTTTTCTATTTGGGAGAGTAACTTCTAAATTACTCTCATTTGCAGGAACTCACCCAGAAAGTAAAGAAACAGACCTTTTATTTATAAAATTCTTTAAAATAATAATAGTTTCAAAATTTATTGTTTTTTAAATTGACTTTTATAGTTTATTTATTTAATTTTTGAAAATTTCTTTTAAAAAATTGATTTTTTGAAAAATGGTTTTTAAAATTTTCTAAAAAATTCCTTGAAATTAACACTTCAACGAAAATGTCTATTGAATCTTCAAATCCTCACAACCTGTCACATTTCGTCTAAATTTCCGGTCATTTTGAAATAAAATTAAATTGAAATTAAAAAATCAAAAAACAACGACTAAAGCGTCAAAGTATAGAAGCTAACGTTCATTTCGAACATTAACAAGGATACGCGTGGCCATATGACGTGATTATTGACCATGTTACATTAAATATATTTTTGTCACGTCTAAGCTCAGCTAAAAATCAACAAATCTGGGAAAAATTATTAAAAAAGAAAAGGACATCTGTGTGTCACTAGATGTCAAAGTTAATGCCACTGATGAGTAGCGTATGTCATTGCTGATGATACGTTGAAAGATATTTGACCCAAAAAAATCCTAAATAATCATCTTAAAAAACATGAACAAAAAGTGAAAATGAGGGAGTATTTAATTTACCACATATCACAGAATGAGGAAAAAACTTCGAAAAACTCTGTGAGTTTTTGAGACATTAACAGTCTGTTGACAGCAGTACTTAACGGATATTCACATCATTACGAGGGGGAATTGTATTAAAATTAAAATTAATGATCTCTCTGCTGAACAAATAAAAAATCAAAAATTCTAAAATTATTCTAGATGGATAAAAATGTTGCCAAAATATGTTAATACTCTTCTTATACACTTAAGCTGGAAAAATAAAGCCACGTTTGAGTAAAAAAATAAAAATTGCATTTTTGATAATAAGCTTAATGATGAAAACATATTCTTGGAAAACACAACATGTTGCCATAAAACATGTTGGAAAAAGAAAATATAACCGTCTTCACAAGTATAGAATAATGTCAATTTCATATACAGACACATTGTTATTACCTCATACCTACTCTCACTTAAATACTAACAATTCCAAAATTCCACTTCTTTCTATTCACCTGGCGAAATCGTCATCATCATCATTATAAAAAAATATAAAGAAAACAAAAAAAAAAAAAAAAAAATGTCATTGTAAAACTTAACAATCATAAGCTGGAAAATAAGCATGTGTTGCTATTGTGAGACGTGTGTCATCATCATACAGTTAGTTACCCATTGTCATCACCGTCATCATCAAAATTACATTATTTTCCCGGGAAAGGTAACAAAACAAAAAAATAAAACAACGCAGAACATAAAAAGCACAACAATAAAGAGTATGAAAATCACTAAAGGACTTCATACTACCACATGTGGCACTTTAGTGACTTTTGTATAGAAATAGACTCAGACATAGAAAACAATTTTATGGCAAAAAAATCATATAACAATTGTTTGATGACAACGATTCATATGAATATTTCAGTGGCTTTTGTTTGAACTCATTTTTTTGCACATCTTCCTTCTTTCGCTAAAACAAAAGACGAGAACAAGAAAAACGTAAAATATTTGGGAACTTATAATATATACAGAAGATTTCGATAAATATTTGTGAAAATTTTCAATAAATAGAAATTTATTGAGAAATCTACATTTCAAAATTGGGAATTCTTAAAATTCCCTATAGATAGTAAAATTCCCTATAAATAGTAAATTTTTAAAAAATTCCCATTGAATTGTAAATTTTGAAAAAATTCCTTTAAATATTAAATTTTTGAAAAATTCTCTACAAAAAATTAATTTGCGAAAAATTCCCAACAAAAAGTGAGTCTGCAAATATTCTCTAAAAAAGTGAAATTTTAAAAATTCCCTATAAAAAGTTAATTTTTGAAAAATTCCCTATAAAAAGTGAATTTTTGAAAAATTCCCTATAAAAAGTGAATTTTTGAAAAATTCCCTATAAAAAGTGAATTTTTGAAAAATTCCCTATAAAAAGTGAACTTTTGAAAAACTCCCCATAAAAAGTAATTTTTTTTTAAATTCCCTATAAAAAGTGAGTTTTTTAAATATTCCCTATAAAGTGAATTTTTTAAAAATTCACTATAAAAAGTGAATTTTTGAAAATTCACTATAAAAAGTGAATTTTTGAAAATTTCACCTATAAAAAGTGTATTTTTAAAAAATTCCCTATAAAAAGTGAATTATTGAAAAATTCCATATAAAAAGTGAAGTTTTGAAAAATTCCTTATAAAAACTGAATTTTTGAAAAATTCCCTACAAAAAGTGAATTTTTGAAAAATTCCCTACAAAAAGTGAATTTTTGAAAAATTCCCTACAAAAAGTGAATTTTTGAAATATTCTCCATAAAAAGTGGATTTTTGAAACATTTCCTATAAAAAGTGAATTTTTGAAAAATTTCCTAAAAAAGTAAATTTTTGAAAAATTTCCTAAAAAAGTGAATTTTAGAAACATTCCCTATAAAAAGTGAATAATTGAAAAATTACCTATAAAAAGTGAATTTTTGAAAAATTCCCGATAAATAGGGAATTGTTGAAAAATTCCCCATACTGAATTTTTCCAAAATTCCCTATAAATAGTATTTTTTTGAAAAATTCCCTATAAAAAGTGAATTTTTGAAAAATTCTCAATAAAAAGTGAATTTTTGAAAAATTCCTAATAAAAAGTGAATTTTTGGAAAATTCGCAATAAAAAGTGAATTTTTGAAAAATTCTGAATTTCCTACAAATAGTGAATTTTTGAAAAATTGCCAATAAATAGTAAGATTTTCAAAAATTCCCTATAAATAGTGAATTTTTGAAAAATTCTCTACAAATAATGAATATTTGAAAAATTCCCTATAAAAGGTAAATTTTTGAAAAATTCCCTATAAATAGTAAATTTTTGAATAATTTCCTACAAATAGTGAATTTTTGAAAATTTTTGAAAAATTCCCTTTAAATAGTGGATTTTTGAATAGTGAATTTTTGAAAAATTCCATATAAATTTTTTAAAACTTCCCTATAATTCCCTATAATGAATTTTTGAAAAATTGCCTTTAAATAGTGAATTTTTGAAAAATTCTCGATAAACAGTGAATTTTTTTAAAAATTTAACATTAAAAGTAAATTTTTTGAAAAATTCCCCATAAAGATATAATTTTTGAAAAATTTCCTATAGATAGTGAATTTTTGAAAAATTCCCTATAAATAGTGAATTTTTGAAAAATTTCCTATAAATAGTGAATTTCTTAAAATTCCCTATAAAAAGCAAATTTTTGAAAAATTCCCTATAAAAAGTGAATTTTTGAAAAATTCCATATAAAAAGTGTATTTTTGAAAATTCGCTATAAAAAGTGACTTTTTAAAAAATTCCCTATAAAAAGTGAATTTTTAAAAAATTCTCTGTAAAAAGTGAATTTTTAAAAAATTCCCTATAAAAAGTGAATTTTTAGAAAAATTCCCTATAAAAAGTGAATTTTTGAAAAATTCGCTCTAATAGTGAATTTTTTAAAAATTCCCTATAAAAAGTGAATTTTTAAAAAATTTCCTATAAATAGTGAATTTTTGAAAAATTCCCTTTAAATAGTGAATTTTTTTAAAATTCCCTTTAAATAGTGAATTTTTAAAAAATTCCAATAAATTGTAAATTTTTGAAAATTACCTATGAATAGTGAAAAATTCCCGATAAATAATGAATTTTACAAAAATTCCCTATAAAACGTGAATTTTTTGAAAAATCCCTATAAAAAGTGAAATTTTGAAAAATTTGCTTTAAATAGTGGATTTTAGAAAAATACCCTATGAATACAGAGTTTTTGAAAAATTCTCTTTAAAAGTGAATTTTTTTAAATTTGTTTGTATATGCATTAATTTTACACAGTTTTATTCAAAAAATTTGTTTTTATTTAATAAAACAAATAAGCATTTACCACCTTTTTTCTTCGGCTCTAAAGAAACAATTTTGTTGACTTAACTTTGACTCTAAGTGGTCATCATCTCTGGCATTAAAACGTTTAATCTTTATCACTAAAATATGCAAACACTTTGTTAAAAAAAGCTAATAAAACGTTTTAATATAGTCAATTTTAAATACATGTTTAAGAACATATACTAAAGTTCTCCCCTCTTGAATATCTGCATACAATTTGTGGCTTTTTTTCATAGGAATATAAGGTTTTTCCCACCAATTTAAAAGTAAAACAGCAAAAAAAAAGAAATGAAAATCGGTCAACACCATCATCTTCAGCAACAAGCAAACAATAGCAATTTCTCGTTGTTTGAATTGCTTAAGCTAATATCTACATAAAATCCTCACTCGTATCTGCATATCTAAAAAGGCGTGAAATTAATTTACATAATTTTACGCTCTTTGATCGCTTCAAATTGCCTTCATAGCCCTTGCAATACAAAGATGAAGATAAAAAAAATCATACTATGCTTGGGGCCATAAAGTGTCGTACTATAGTACTAAATAAGTAAAAAGTACTCGTTTAAAATACAGTGTGGTTTAGAGGAGCTGAACTGAACTCTAGTAAAATTTCCGGCTTAATGCTGGAAATTGTGGTCTTCATTTTTTTTGGTTTTTTATTGTTGTATTATTGCTCGATGGTGTCAAGTGAATATTTACGCCTCCCTGTACACTAATGTAATGTGTTTTATATTAAATGTATGATATGCTATATATCTTTGATGTGGGCAAAACAGCTAAAAAAATACTATAAAATAAAAGCGTTAAACTGTTAATTCAAGTTGCACTTAAGTTGCCAAAATGTCACTTTACGAGGCACATCTCTCAAGAGGGATCACAAGTATATTTATATGTAAAATATTTTAACTAATTTGAATGTTGTGGAAATGGTATGAAAATAGTCGATAATGAATACAAATTTTTTACTGACCAATAAAAAATTGATTTATAGATAATTTGTTATTACATGAAAACTTTTAAAAAACTTTTAGAAAATTCAATATTTATAAGAACATTTTTAAATAATTACTGTATATAGGTAATTTTTAAAAAATTACTATTTATTGGGAATTTATTAAAAATGCAGTATTTATTAACAATTTTTAAAAATTCAGTATTTATTAAGATTTTTTCAAAAATTTCCTTTTTACAAGGAATTTTTCAAAAATTCACTTTTTAAAGGAAATTTTTCAAAAATTCAATATTTACAGGGAATTTTACAAAAATTCAATATTTATAGGGAATTTTTCAAAGATTTACTATTTATAGCGAATTTTTCAAAACATCACTTTTTATAAGGAATTTTCAAAAATTCACTTTTTATAAGGATTTTTCAAAAATTCACTTTTTATAAGGAATTTTTCAAAAATTCACTTTTTATAAGGAATTTTTGAAAAATTCACTTTTTAAAGGAAATTTTTCAAAAATTCACTTTTTATAGGGTATTTTTCAAAAATTCACTTTTTATAGGGAATTTTTTAAAAATTAACTTTTTTTAGGGAATTTTTCAAAAATTCACTTTTTATAAGGAATTTTTCGAAAATTGACTTTTTATAGGGAATTTTTTAATAATTCACTTTTTATAGGGAATTTTTCAAAAATTCACTTTTTATAAGGAATTTTTCAAAAATTCACTTTTTATAGGGAATTTTTTAAAAATTCACTATTTATAGGAAATTTTTAAAAAATTCACTTTTAATAAGGAATTTTTTAAAAATTAACTTTTTATAGGGAATTTTTCAAAGATTCACTTTTTATAAGGAATTTTTTCAAAAATTCACTTTTTATAATAAATTTTTCAAAAATTCTATTTTTAAAGGAAATTTTTCAAAAATTCACTTTTTATAGGGAAGTTTTCAAAAATTCACTATTTATATGGAATTTTTCAAAAATTCACTTTTTGTATGGAATTTTTTAAAAATTCGCTTTTTATAGGAAAATTTCCAAAAACTTTTTTTTATGGGAAATTTTTGCAAAAATATACTATTTATAGGGAATTTTTAAAAAATTCACTATTTACGGGGAATTTCTCGAAAATTCACTATTTACATATAGGGAATTTTTTTTAAAATTCACTATTTATAGGGAATTTTTTAAAAATGCACTATTTATGTGGAATTATTCAAAAATTCGCTATTTATATTTTCAGGCAATTTAAAAAAATTCACTTTTTATATGAAATTTTTCAAAAATTTACTCTTTATAGGGAATTTTACAAAACTTTACTTTTTATAGGGAATTTTTCAAAACTTTCACTATTTATAGGGTTTTTTCAAAAATTTTACTATTTTTAGGGATTTTCAAAAAATTCAATATTTATTGAAAATTTTGCAGTAATTGACTTTTTATTGGGAATTAAAAAAAATTTCTATTTATATGATATGGACATTAAACATGGCTAACACTTGTAAACTTTAAATTCAATCTCAACAATTTATTACATTTATACATATGTAAACATTGTCTGTCTAACATTAATGCATTTTCCTTTTAAAAGACAAATTAGTAATTTAGGGTCTTCCTTAAGTCTTTGCCTTGTATCCTTTGTTATACATAAATTTACAAGAATTTCCCTAGAACCAACATACCATATCCTACAAACATATGTATGTGTCTATGTATGTGTGTTTATGTATGTGTATCTAACAAACAATTAATTATGGTTCTCTTAAGAATAACAACAAAATTTATAATTGAATTTTCGAGCAACACGAGAAGAACAGCAAGAAGACGCACTATCTACTTTCATAAAACTAAAAGAAAAAGATTCACTATTAAATCTGTGTAATGCATTTTATCATAGATGAAGGGATCCTTGAACTACAAGAACAAGGATAAATATATGTTCACACACATATACAGATACATACATGCATACAGGTGTAAGTACTAAAATATAACAAACTTAAAAGTTTTCTTGATTACTTGCGACCACATATGGTTTTTAGTGTTGGGGAGCTCATGCTCTTAGAATTACATTAGATTTTGATACATTGACATTAGACATGCATGTTTGTGCCATTTTAAGGTAAAATCTATAAATTATGTTAGATAATGTACATGTGTGTAGTTGTATCTGATATCTTTTATAATTTTGTTTTCTGATATAAGATCTTACAAGCATTCAATCAATTTGTAAAAATGATGGAAGGTCTTTCTTTGTTTTCATAAGTCTTTAATCTAATGCTTACTTGGCCACTTTTAGATACTTTTTTAATCTACTGAATTGTCAAACTAGAATTATTTTTCTAAATTTTTGGATAGTTCGATCATTTATCGATCCTTCACTCAATCGGCTGCCAAGATGAGAACTTGTGATTACTACAGAGAATCTGAATTGGGATTTCAAGCTCTTTTTAATTAAAAATTTGTATTAACTTTTATTTTTAAAAAAATATTTGCTTAAAAATTTAAATTTTGATTTATTTTATTTAAAGTTTTTTTAATGATAAAAATAATATTGATTTTATTTTATCACATGTTACTACAAATTTGTGTCCTTTTTTCTATAAATTTAATTTTCAAAATTTTTCGTATTTTGTGTGGGTTTAATTAAGACTTAACAAGGTCTTTACACTTTTCGAATTGTTAATGTTGCTCATACGCAATTTCAACAAAAACACACTTCTATTTCCAACATGAAGCATATGACAAATATAAACCCAGCAGTTTCAAAAATAGATACAATATATTTTTTTTTTAATTCACTATTTATAGGGAATTTTTCAAAAATTCTCCATTCAAAGGGAATTTTTCAAAAATTCACTATTTATAGGGAATTTTACAAAAATTCACATATTTTTGAATTATTTAAAAATTCACTATTTATAGGGAATTTTACAAAAATTCACAATTTTTTTGGAATTATTTAAAAATTCACAATTTTTTGGGAATTTTTCAAAAATTTACTATTTTAAAGGAATTTTTCAAAAAATCACTATTTTTAAGGAATTTTTCAAAAATTCATTTTTTTAAGGAATTTTTCAAAAATTTATTTTTTTTTTGGGAATTTTTCAAAAATTCACTATTTATAGGGAATTTTTTAAAAATTCACTATTTAAAGGGAATTTTTCAAAAATTCACTGTTTAGAGGGAATTTTTAAAAATTCACTATTTATAAGGAATTATTCAAAAATTCACTATTTATAGGGAGTTTTTCAAAAATTCACTATTTATAGGGAATTTTTCAAAAATTCATTTTTTTAGGAAATTTTTCAAAAATTTATTATTTTTTTGGGAATTTTTCAAAAATTCACTATTAATAGGGAATTTTTCAAAAATTCACTATTTAAAGGGAATTTTTCAAAAATTCACTGTTTAGAAGGAATTTTTAAAAATTCACTATTTATAAGGAATTATTCAAAAATTCACTATTTATAGGGAGTTTTTCAAAAATTCACTATTTATAGGGAATTTTTCAAAAATTTACTATTTATAGGGAATTTTTGAAAAATTCTTTATTTATAGGAAATTTTTAAAAAATTGACTATTTATAGGAAATTTTTCAAAAATTAATTATGTATTGGGAATTTTTTAAAAATCTACTGTTTATCGGGAATTTTTAAAAAAATCACTATTTTTAGGGAATTTTTCAAAAATTCACTATTTATAGGGAATTTTTTTTTTAAATTTTTCAAAAGTTCGCTATTCATAGGGAATTTTTCAAAAATTCACTTTTTATAGGGAATTTTTCGAAAATTCACTATTTATAGGTAATTTTTCTAAAAATAGTCTATGCCTTAGTCTATGTCATAGTCTATGTCTTAGTCTATGCCATAGTCTATGTCTTAGTTTATGTCATAGTCTATGTCTTAGTCTATGTCATAGTCTATGTCTTAGTCTATGTTTTCGTCTATATTTTAGTCTAAGTCTTAGTCTAAGTCTTAGTCTATGTCTTAGTCTATGTCTTAGTCTATGTCTTAGCCTATGTCTTACTCTATGTCTTAGCCTTTATCTTAGTCTATGTCTTAGTCTATGTCTTAATCTATTTCTTAGTCTATGTCTTATAAAAATGTTTATTTTGAAAATTTCTTTTTAAATTCAAAATTTTTCTATAAGAAAGTTTTTATTTATATTAAGGATTTCACCAGTTTTAGAGAATATCCATTCATTATGAAACTACTGGGCCATACTCTATGTAACTGTTCACACATACATTTGGCAAAATTTAATTTTTATTTTATTAGAACCACAACTTATAAAGTAAAGTGGATTTTGAGAGTTGAGTCCCTTTTTTACAAAATAAAAATAAACAACAGCATCCTTTTTTCGCATGTGTGTATGTGTGTGTGCGCAGACAAACAAGTAGCCGGTTGAACGGCCAGTCTGCCAGACATGCATACGTTGGAAGCCCCATACATTTTCCTTTTTTATTTACAGACAGCTGTGGCCTTATTGTAAAGCGGGACACTTGGCGTATTATGCCCGCATTAACACTGAGGCATAACAAGAGTTATTCATAAAAAAGTAAAACAGGACAAGAGTAAAAACCTTTATCCTTTTTTTCTTGTTGGCTATAAGTATGTGTGTTGTGGATACTTCATGTATTGTGTGACTTATTTTAGCTTTGGGACATTTCCGCACTTACTAAGCAACTTGTCCAGTTTGCACCCCCCTTTGCTTTTTGGATGCTCTTATCCTTTTTGCTAGTGAAAAAAAAAAATTACTAAACATTAACAAACAAATTTGAAAATAAGGCAAATAGAAAAAATACCTAGAATATTGTGTTGAAATTTACAGAAATGGGTAAAGTTTAGTTTCAAATCGAATGTGTAGATTATGCATTTTATGTAAGGGTTTACAGGGGAGGATATATAAATAGCAAATATAAATTTGAAAGTATATATTGCACAACTTTTGAAGATAAGTCACTTTAGATTAGTTAGGCATTAGTTAGATATATATTCCTAGATATTTAGTACTTTTACCTAAGTTTATTTTAATTATTCTATATTTGTGTCCTTAACTTTGTTTGAATTAAAAAAGCTACAAAATATTTATATGTTAAAGGACATTCCGGAAAAAATCCTTAAACAAACATATGTGTGTGCGTACTTTATTACTGGCCCCCCAAAAATCATACCTTCATTTTGTGTGTTATCCTTTTTAGCATAAATCTGATTAAAATTTTTAGAATTTTGCCTTTTAATGTGATTTTTGATCAAAATGTACTTAATTCTTTATATTTCAGTAGCTATTCATGTGTCCTAGAAAAAAACTTAAAAAACCTCATACCTTAAAATAAAATTTTGTTTGTCCTGCAGTCAATATAGGAAAGGGATGCTGTAGTTTGGGTAATATTCAAATAATGTTACGCATTATTTTGTTGGGGTTTTTCTTTATGTGTGTATGTGTATGTGTGGAATCTTTTGTCTATTGCTCTATAAAATATTTAAATACTAAAATATTTTATCATATAATTATTTCTTTTATTTGTTGAAATATTTTGTTTTTTTATTTAACATATTTTCTTTGTTAATTAAATGAAAAGAAATTATATTTTTTTTCTGTTCTATATTAACTTTGATGTACTGTTTTTGGTTTTAATTGTACTTTTATGTCTTTTATATTACAAAATATTTTAATAAATTAATTGTGAATATTTAATATTTAATGAATGCGTTTTATGTGATTTTTTTGTCTACAGTCTAGTATTGAAGTTTTGGGGTTAAGAAATTGAAATTTTTATTTACTTCGTATATACCGAGACTAAATTTACATTTTTGAAGCAAATTAGAAAAACGATTTTAGTCACAAAAATATTTAAAACCATTGACTGAAATGGATAAAAAACGATCCTCAAAAGGTATTGATGGTGCTGTATATACTTGAATTATCACATCGACTACAAAGCATAACATATCATATTCTGCGTGGGTTCGAGCCCAAGCCATGTAAAAATCAATTTTAGTTGTGTGCTAGTTGACAAATGCGAGACCTAGTGTGTAAAGATAACTCGAGTGCGCTAAATTCAATGGGTTGCTCTAGTTTTCAAGTAATAGCGTTATTTAAAAAAAATGGAGGAGGTTGCACAATAAATATTCGCGTTACTCGAAAACTTTTTATTTTCTTGAGCTAAGTAAAAAATCGAAATTTAGCAATAAAATTATATTTCTTACTTAGACATAAATGGCCTATATAATTTTTTATTTTTGCAAAAATTTTACTTTTTTAAAAATCACAAAAATAATAAAAAAAATATTTTTTTTTCTGACAAAAAAAAAGATAAAGAAATAATAAAACTGAAAAATGTTTGTGTGTTTTCTGTTCGGATGATAATCTGCGCTTTATGTTGATATTTGTTGGACACAATAATAATAATTCGTATTTATTCAGTCCCTCAAATTATACATAATGTGAGGTTTTCGCTCTGTCTAGAATTAGGGATAATACTCCTGATGAGATGGTCTAACCAACCATCGAAACGCGTCGAGGAAAGGTTTCCCCACCAACATTTTTTGGTTTTATCAAAAAACTATTTATTACAATAATAAATAATTGTAATAAATTGGGATTCTTAGTGCAATATACTACAGTAAAACTTTTTAATTAAATGTTTGATGTCCCAAATTTTGATAAACCTTTTTAATAAATATACGGCTGCACATGTGCCAAGCTTTAAAATAAACTTTTGTTTATTTAAATCTTTCTTTGAACCCCCTTTATAGCACTTTTGTCTTAGTCGCCAACAAAGCAACAACAAAAGTGTGGGAAATAAAGAAATGATAAAACTGAAAAATGTTTGTGTGTTTTCTGTTCGGATGATAATCTGTGCTTTATGTTGATATTTGTTGGACACAATAACAATAATTCGTATTTATTCAGTCCCTCAAATTATACATAATGTGAGGTTTTCGCTCTGTCTAGAATTAGGGATAATCTTCCTGATAAGATGGTCTAACCAACCATCGAAACGCGTCGAGGAAAGGTTTCCCCACCAACATTTTTTGGTTTTATCAAAAAACTATTTATTACAATAATAAATAATTGTAATAAATTGGGATTGTTAGTGCAATACACTACAGTAAAACTTTTTAAAAAAATTTATTTCCAAAACTTAAAAAATAATTATTATTCCTGAAAGATAATTTTGTTGTCGAATTTCGGTTTTTTTACTTAGCTCAATAAAATAAACAAGTTTCGAGTTACGCGAATATTTATTACACAACCTCCTCTATTTTTTTATAACGCTATATCTAGAGGTAACATAAAAAACCCCGAAATAAAGCGTATTCAATTAACCTTTACCCACTGATTTTTTTTCCAAAGATTTCAGACTTTCAAATAGTTGTCATTCTAGGTTTACAAGTTAATATTTTCGATTTGTTTGCTTAAAAAATTTATCTAATACAATAAAGAAATAAGCAGGCAGCCGATACCACCAGAAGCCGAACGCTTTTTGTAATTTCGTAGATATCACGATCATTAATGAAACTCGTAAAAATGAGAAATAAAAGCATTCAGATGGAATTGGATTTTAGCGAAGTCAGTTGGTGCCGCTTTGGTAATGAAACTACAAAAACAAAATATACACGAAATAAATTTAACCGAATTGGGTATATTTTTCCAAACAGAAATATATTCTTATATTAAACAATTTTAGATTTTTTAGATAAAAAACAAAACATATTTTTAGATATTTTCAATACAAACATTTTTTTATATAAAAATTTTTGATAAAAATATTTTTCTTTGAAAAATTTTTCGATAAAAATTATTTTTTATAAAAAATTTTTCAAAAATTTTCTCAAAAAAAAATTTTCAATAGAACAATTTTCCATAACAATTTTTTTCTGAAGAAAAATTTTCGATAAAAATATTTGTCTACAATAAAATTTTCGATGGAAATATTTTTCTGTAGAAAATTTTTCTAAAAAATTTTTGAAAAAAAATGTTGATAAAAACAAGTAAGAAAGTGCTTTAGTCGGTCAAGCCCGACTATATGATACCCTTCACCACTAGGGTCAATGGTGTTTTTTTCCTGTATAAAGACAAATATTTGCTAAATTTTGCCATCATACAAACATTTTCTCTAAACTTACATATTTATGCTGTTTCCGTCATTTGAACTTAGATGAGAGCTAGGTTCAAAAACATGGACCGATTATCTCGAAATATGGCAGTTTGATTACAGTTGTTACAAAAATTATGTATATAAAAAATAAACTTAAAATTCTTATTATCTTCAGATTTAAAAGCATTTAATAGTGATTTTTGTCTCATTTAGTGCTTTTTGACAGAAGAGTTTGTATGGGAGCTATGGTCAAATGTAGACCGATTTCAACGAAATTTGTTACAGTGGTTTAGGTTTACATAAGCAGTATAAGAATGATAACAATTACACCATTTCCAATTGAGTTTTAAAATTATTCAAATATGTTTCGGAATTTTCCTACAAATTTAAAAGATATAAAGATTCTCCACAATAAGTATTATACCACCATAAGTGTAAGGGGAATATTGGGGTTGCTGTTGTAACTATGATATTATTGTTTATATAGCAGAAGTGGCCGTCCTTGGTCGAAATTGTAAGATTTCTGAGTTGAGAACCGACTACCGTGGGTGATGCAGAAAAAATTTGTCTAACACTAACCTTTAGGCAGAAGTAGGCAGCCCATACCACCAGTTGCCGATTATATTTTTAATTATCGTAAATACCACGATCATTAAAAAAAACTCGTGAAAATGAGTATTAAAATCATTAATTCAAGAAATAAATCAAAATCCAATTTATAGCAACAAAATACATGGCTCGAGAGAACAAAGAAATAAAATCTCGAACACTGTTGCCACTACACTTTTAGTTTTTGTAAACATTGGGAATAATTTTGTAAATATTGGGAATATTTTTAAAAACATAGATAAATTCTAATATTAAAAAATTTTAGATATTTTCGATCCAAAAATTTTTATAGAAAAACTTTTATAGAAAAAATTTAGATAAAAAAATTTTCTATAGAAAAATTTTTGATAAAAAAAAATTCCTAAAAAAATTTTTGATAAAAAAATTTTCTATTGATACAAAAATTTTCTATAGAAAAATTTTTGATAAAAAATTTTCTATAGGCAAATTTTTTATAGAAAAATTTTTGATAAAAAAATTCTATAGAAAAGTTTTCTATAGAAAAATTTTTGATAAAAAAATTTTCAATACAAAAATTTTTGATAAAATTTTGTATAGAAAAATTTTTAATAAAAAAATGTTCTATAAACAATTTTTGATAAAAAAATTTTTATAGAAAAATGTTTGATAAAAAATTTTCTATAGAATAAGTTTTGACAAAAAAATTTTCTATATTAAAATTTTTGATAAAAAAAATTTTTATAAAAAAATTTTTGATAAAAAATTTTTGATTCAAAAATTTTGTGTAGAAAAATTTTTAATAAGAAAAATGTTCTATAAACAATTTTTGATAAAAAAAATTTTTATAGAAAAATGTTTGATAAAAAATTTTCTATAGAATAATTTTTTATAAAAAATTTTCTATATTAAAATTTTTGATAAAAAAATTTTAATAGAAAAATTTTTGATAAAAACATTTTTATAGCAAAATTTTTGATAAAAAATTTTTATAGAAAAATTTTTAATTAAAAATTTTGTATAGAAAAAATTTTGATTAAAATATTTTCTATAGAAAAATTTTTTATAACAAAAATTTTGTATAGTAAATTTTTTGATAAAAAGTTTTGTATAGAAAAAATTTTGTTAAAAAAAATATTAAAAAATGGAGTTGAAAACTTTTTCTTTTTAAAATATGAGAACTTTATATTGAAAAAATACCTATTTTAATAAAAAGTATAAAAAACCGCAACTGCAGACAATATTTTTTCTGTTCTCTTTTTACCGACCTCTGATCATAAGCCACTACTTTTTCGCATCTTTAAGGTAGTAAATGACAAAAACACTGATTCGGTTTTGAAGTGAAGAATAAATCAAGTGAAGCATATACTAGATAGCTCAGATAGCCTTGAGCTAAGAGGTAGCTAATATAATAAGGGAAACTTACTTGCCTTCCTTTCGGAAAAATTTCATGTATGAGCCGCTATTTAAAGTCAATTTTGGACCTTTTCGACCGCATTAAGAGAAGGGCAAAGGTCCTTATCGATAATCTGCATGAATAACGGTCAAGCCATGGGTGTTGGTATAACAAAAATAGTATCTCAGAATCAACATAAGATGGATATGAACTTTTCTTTGAGAAATCTGCCTGCACTACTAGTGAGATCTAATATAACATCAGAATAAGGTGAGACATTTTGTATATATGACTTAAATTATAGCAAACAGTCTGATTTCACTAGAAAGTTGTTGTCCGGAAAACTCTCATATGTCTTAACTATTCAAAACTATTCATTCTTTATCCACTATTATTCACAAGAAATTCGATATTTGATAAAATCTTATTAAAACAAAAACAATTTTGATTAAAAACTATTCAAGTAAAACGAAGCCACATAAGAAACTATAAAACTTATTCAAAAAGACTTTAAATTTCAATTTAATAAATTAAATTTAACCTTTCAAAACTGACATTTACAAATTTCAATAAACAAAATCTTAAGAAAACTACATCCAAAGCACCTTATGCAAATTTTATTAAACCCCAAAACCTTTATTATTAACAAAAAGAACTAAAAAACAAATATACTAAAATCAAAATTAAAACAAAAACATTTTCTGTAAAATGACTGACCTCTTAAGACATCAATTCATCTGGTCGAGAGTGCGTGTTTTGGTCATGTAATCGCATTTCAATTGGATGAAGATGAAAGCGGTCAACAATTCAACTCTAACCTTTTCAAACAACAACAATCTCCAGAAAACTACAAATAAAACCACAAAAACCTTTAGAAGATGACTCCAAGGGAAACACGATTCGAAGAAAATTGAAAATTCCTTAAAGTTAAAACCGAGATAATGGGTTCCTTAAGATTTTGTGACTAGAAAAACAATAAATACTTGTTTAGTTTGACACTGGTTTTGGCTAACAAATTACTCTAATGTGTAAAAGGACTAAAACTATACTATAAAGAGTAGTTTTGTGTATTGTCCTGTAAAGTAATTTTAGGGAAGAGTTGATGTAAGTAGTTGGTAGTTTAGTTTCTTAAGAAAGTTTAAAGAAAGTCGTAAAATCCTTTCAAGCATACAAATTGAACAAATAACACTACAGGCCAGTTTTGGACAGGATAAGGACTAAAGCAACATCACAACAACAAAAAGAATCTTAGAACTAACATTTACAATGTTCTTAGAAGAGAAGGATAGACATTCTAATAAATTCTTGTATATAAACAACAATTTGTTTTTTAGTATTAGTGCAATCATTAAAACATTTACTTATACATAAATACCAAAAACTATCTGGGATAGATCTGTGTATGAGTATATGTGTAGTTGGAATTTTCTTATTTTTAATATTTGGAAACAGGACATGTTATTTGTAGATCTCAATGTTTGTTTGTGTGTGTGAGTGTTTGTGTAATAGAGGTATTTTGTTATTATTGTTGTTTATTTGTTTGCATGTGCACTCAATGGTTATAAAAACTTTAAATACAAATACATATGTTTTCTTCAAGCTACATAAAATAAGATAAACGCTACCGCACAGTGTATCGCCGACAAAGATTCCAAAATACTGGCTTATAAATTTTTCAGTATAAACCGAGGTAAATGTTATATTGTTGCCATCTTAAGCTTTTTTAATGCTGAGATAATAACACTTTAAAAATCTGAAGTCGATATCTTAAGCCGTTTCAACTTACTCGTGATTTTAATTCGCCGAATTTCGCGAAAATCGATTTTATTTATTAATACGAGTAATTTAAGGCGATCATGAGTTTAATTTGTATAAAACAGTTAATAAATCTTATTTCCCTGTCTATGAAAAATGTACGATGAAATTATTTTCTAAATCAGAAAAGAGTAATCCGCAGTCAAAGGTCAAAATTTGTATTTTCTAAATATTAATACAAAATTACGATATTTTTTGAATTTAGTAGCGAATTCGATAAAAATGCATAAAAGTTATTCTTACACAGCAAAATTAAGTTTTTTAATTAACAAAATATAACTTTACCCTTAAAAGGCAAGCTGTTCAGAGTATGAAAAGAAAGAAAACCTTTTGCAAACGTTTGTACAATGTAAAAACAGTTTGAGCTAAACAAAGCAAATTCATTTGAAATATCATAATGTAAAAAAGAAACAATATTATTTTCGATAATCTTCTTAGCTTTAGTTTATCATACCAATCATGCGATTAAGTTCAAAACAGTCTCAAAAACGTTTGTGAATAGTTCGTTCTGGTTTAAGCTGAGATAGGCAGTCCATACTGTCAGGAGCCGAAGACTTTTTATAATTTTCATAATCATTAATGAAACTCGTGAAAATGAATAACAAAACCTGTTAAATTAAAAAAGACTAAATCACTCAGCAAACCTTTTTGGTCTAAGTTTTTCGGTTTTGCTCCTTTGTTTTCCCTTATAGCTGAGTTTAAATAACATTCGTATTTCGTTCGAGTACAAATAAAAAACTAATTACTTTGGCGAAAATATTATCATTATTTGTATTTTGTTTCTGTTTTTCTCACTGCACAAAGACTTAAATTAAAACAAATTCAAATGTTTTGTTTGTTTTCATAATCTGTCTTCAATTTGCCAAAAAAGAAAACACAATTTTGTTCATTATCACGGGTCGTCGCAAAAAGAACAGAACAAAAAAATAGTCAACATAGTTGCTGTTTTTTTATACTTTTACCTAAAATAGGTATTTTTTTCAATGTGTAGTTCTAACGTTTTAAAAAGAAAAAGTTTTCTACTTTTTTGAATATTTTTATCAAAAATTTTTCTATAGAAAATTTTTTATCAAAAATTTTTCTATAGAAAATTTTTTATCAAAAATTTTTCTATAGAAAATTTTTTTATAGAAAATTTTTTATCAAAAATTTTTCTATAGAAAATGTTTTTATCAAAAATTTTTCCATAGAAAATGTTTTTATCAAAAATTTTTCCATAGAAAATGTTAGATGCCAGTAGTTAAGATCATCTATTTAACTGAATTCTTAAGCGAAATTGAAAACGAGAATTATATTAACACTCATTAAATGTAGATTAATAAAGGATAGGAATACAAAACATAAAAGGAAAAAACTATGGTGGATAAGTTCGTCTAACTGAATCGATCATATGGTCATAGGTGAAATAGAAATGAGTGTTAATATAATTCTCGTTTTCAATTTCGCTTAAGAATTCAGTTAAATAGATGATCTTAACTACTGGCATCTAACAGTTGGTGACACAGTGTGCTGATGAAGTCCGTAGCGGGACAGAAAATGCAGCATTCCACACTGCTAAGTGTCACATAGTTTTTTTTTTTTTTCAGTATTCTTAAAAATTATTAATCTAATTTAAAAATCATAAAAATTATTAAAAAATTAAAAGATAAAAATTTATGATATGAACCTGAGCCCGGATTCGAACCCACACCCTCTTAACATAAATTCTTGGTTCAACTAAAAATTAATTTTTTTCAATAAAATTTTTTTATCAAAAGTTTTTCTATGCAAAATTTTTTTATCAAAAATTTTTCTATGTAAAATTTTTTTATCAAAGATTTTTCTATGTAAAATTTGTTTATCAAAAATTTTTCTATAGAAAATTTTTTTATCAAAAATTTTTCTATAGAAAATGTTTTTATCAAAAATTTTTCGATAGAAAATTTTTTTAGCAAAAATTTTTCTATAGAAAATTTTTTTATCAAAAATTTTTCTATAGAAAATTTTTTTATTCAAAAAGAAGTGTATTTGCATTTGATCCCAAATCTGTTACATTTATTTATTAATGTAACAGACAAAGGTGAAGGTAGATGACAACTGAAAAATGTTTGTTTTTGTTCAGTCGATAATCTACGCTTTTACTTTTGGTTTATGAACATAATTCTTAATAGTTATGTTTGTAAATTTAGTAATAATGCGAGGTTTTCGATCTGTCTAAATTGGGGATAATCCTCCTGAAGAGATGGCTTAACCAACCATCGAAACGCGTCGAGGAATTTGGTTTCTCCGCAAACATTTTTTGGCTTTTTATCAATAAATTGGTCTGTTACATTAATAAATAAATGTAACAGATTTGGGATCAAATGCAAATACACTTCTTTTTGAATAATATTTACATCCCGACTATTTTGTTATTTTTTGAAAATTTTTTTATCAAAAATTTTTCTATAGAAAATTTTTTTATCAAAAATTTTTCTATAGAAAATTTTTTTATCAAAAATTTTTCTATAGAAAATTTTTTTATCAAAAATTTTTCTATAGAAAATTTTTTTATCAAAAATTTTTCTATAGAAAATTTTTTTATCAAAAATTTTTCTATAAAAAATTTATTTATCAAAAATTTTTCTATAGGAAATTTTTATATCAAAAATTTTTCTATAGAAATTTTTTTTATTAAAAATTTTTTTATTAAAACTTTTTACATAGAAAATTTTTCTATAGAAAAGTTTTTTATAAAAAAATTTTTCTATAGAAAAATTTTATATCAAAAATTTTTATTAAAAATTTTTCTATAGAAAACTTTTTTTTCAAAAACTTTTCTAAATATTGAAAATTTTTTATCAAAAATGTTTGTATAGAAAATTTTTTGGATGCAAAATATCTTAAAAACATAAAAATCTAAAATTGTTTACGAGCCCTAACCACTATAAATTCGTACACAGAGCATTTTTCACAAATGTTCTATTAAAATGTGTATATTTTCGGAACTATAATGACCACACATATACTTTTCTTGAAGATCATTTCATTCTCTTTAGACATAGATTAAAAAAGTTACATACTAAAAAAAGGACATTTTAAAAAACAAACAAAAACAAACAAAAACAAAAGTTCATTATTTTAAACTCAAATGTTGTGACCACTATTAATTCGTACAGTCGCCAATGTTTATAGTTAGAATTGTGTTACGCCACCTTTGCTTATTAAAACGGTCTTGACTCGTTGGTAAGGTCCTCGAGTCCCAAACTTCCTGAATTTTGGACTTTAACCCGTAAACAGTCCTTTGGGTTCATTTCGAAGTTTTCTTTTGATAATATTCCACAAATTTTTTTTATCGAAATAAGGTGTGGACTAGAAGATGGCCAATCCATGACCTCGATTCTATTTTTTTCAAGCTACGTCTTAATTTTTTTTGCAATATGGGATAAGCACCATCGTGTTGGAATATGTAGCACCCGCAGTCTGATAATTTCGATATCGATGGTATCAGATTTTCCTCTAAAGTTTTTAAATATTTGTCTTCATTTACGATTCCAAATTTGAAATGGAGATGACCGACACCTTTCTACTGCAGACATCCCCATACCCTAACGGTATCTGGAATCTTGACTGTACGCTTTAAGCAGCCTTTGTTGTATGTGCTTTTATGTATAAGCCCTTTTTTTGAATCTCTTTCTCTTTTGTCCATAATAGGCGCTTTTCATTTGATGTGCGGTTAGCAATGACTTTTCCTTGGCCTATTAAAATTATATAAATTATCAAATAATAACTGGTGTACGAATTAATAGTGGTGGGCTCGTAACATTAGAATTTATTTCTGTTTCGAAAAATATTCCCAATGTTTACAAAAAGAATAGTGCAGTTGCAACAATGTTAGAGATTATATTTCTTTATTCTCTCGAACCATGTATTTTGTTGCTATAAATTGGATTTTAATTTGTTTCTTGCCTATTTTGATTTTCAAAGCGGCACCAACCAACTCTGTTGACATCCAAATTCCAACTAAATGATTTTAATACTAATTTTCACAAGTTTCACTAACGATCGTGGTATTTACGAAAATTAAAAAAATTCATCGGCTGCTGGTGGTATGGGCTGCCTACTCCTGGTCATTATTTACCCCATTTCTGTACAGGGTTAAATATATTTTTTTTAATAACTTAACTTTGGTATAAAACAAGTACTTTTGAGCATTTTTTTTATCAAGACCTACAAAATTCATAAAATTCAAAAATTTTGCCATTAAAAGTAAAATGAGACAATAATCTGAAAACATGTAATCTAGTAAATCTGAAGATAATGAGAATTTTAAATTTACTTTTTGCAAACATAATTTTTGTAACAATTGCAATCAATTTGTCAAATTTCAAGATAATCGGTTCACATTTATCCCTAGCTCTCATATAAGTCCAAATGACGGAAACGGCATAAAATTATAAGTTTTGAGAAAGTGTTTGTATGATGGAAAAATGTACTATATTGAAACGACGTATGTAAAACACTTCACAATAGAGTCCTATATAAGAGGATAATTAAGGACATATGCTCCACTGGGAGTCAAGGATAACGAAAGAAGAGTTATACTAAAACTTGCTGTAAAAATACTCAGATGCTTAACTAGAAAAATAGTAAATATAATAAAATTTTTTATCATCAAAAAGAATGATTTTATAATGAAATATTAACAATTTTAGTGTTACTTGAAAGCCTGTTATAGTTCAAAAATAAAAATTCTTATCTCATGTATATTAGACCGTAAACAATGTCATGTAACTATAGATCAGGTTGTCATAACAAAAAATATATTCCTAAATCTTACAATTATCTTACACTAGACTAAAACTATCATAGACTAAAAATGTATCATCATACACACAGATTTCGTTTTTGGCATAAAATTGTTAATTACGCAACACTGTGAATCTTAAAGAAAACTTCTCTGACACATTTTAAAGTAAACATATATAAAGACCTGCATTTTTAAAACTATTTAAATTTACAGATACTTACACTATTATTTCTAAACGAATGAATGTGTGTAACTAAGAAAATTTACATATGTAATATTAAATCTTGGTTACTTTATCCTTCTTATACATGTAGAGTACCAATGGCAGAATAACAAATATTTCTAAGATTTCTATTTTTAATGCAGGCATTATCAACCATTAGTCAAGGGGTCTTAATTTGACAAAATACACAGAATAAGAAAAAACACCCATACACTTACGTAACATTTGTTTTTTAGAAAAACAAAAATCTTAAGAAAATCATTTAAAACTCAGTCTTTGGAAAGAGTTGAAATTTTTTCTTTGAAAATAAGAAAAATTCCTAACCTGCAATTATTTGGTGTTGTGACCATTGGAAATGGTTGTTTGTATGATCCTTAATACATTTAAGTAAATACATACGTATGTAAGTTATGTATATGTATTTTCGCAAATAAGTGTGTATGTATGTATATAATTTATTTGTTTATATAAATTAAATGTATGTATCTGAGGGTTAGCAAATATTTTCTAAGATTCATTTGAATGTGTTATTTATGCATGACTGCATTTGGTCAGAAATTCTCCAAAACATTTCAAAAAGATCTTAAAGAAATTAACATTTTTAAGATGTGCTTGAAAGAAAGTCTTAAAATCCCCCAAAACGGACACTTATCTTAAGATTTTTATAAATCCTTAAGAGGCTAAGGAAACCAAAAACTACCCATAATAATTTGCATATCAAAGTCAAAAACACTCATTCTCAATATACACGAAAAAAAATGAATTAAAGATGTCTGTTATACTCCTGCCTAGTAAATGATTTCCTTTTGCCTTAATTTGTTAATTTATTAAGAAAATAAAAAAAGTAGAAACGAACCTAACCTAAGATTTAAATTGTTTATTAAAGCGACTCATTTAAAAAATTAGTAAAAAGGAAAAAAAACTGACAAAAAATGTTTGAAAAAATAAAATAAATTACGCGTTTACCACAGACTGCACCACATCAAAGTGACCACTTGTTAACTGAGTGACTGACTGACAGTATTGGTTTACTGCTTTGCCCGACTATCCCATACATCCATCCATCCAGTTGACTGATGTTAGTCTATTTACTTATTTTTTTCTGGTTGTTGTTCATTTTTTTGGCTTATTTGTTCTTTTTTAAGGTTTATATAATTTTTGTTGATATATTTTCTTCTGCCCACATAGAGTCCCTTCATTAACATTTTTCACTTCATAATTATGTTTTACTCCAGAACTGACTTCTGTTCAAGCCATCATTCCCCCAAGGCTTTTATTAAATCAACAAAATTTAGATAAACAAACGCACATTAAGTTTGGTTTGTTTGAGCCAACGAAAATAAAAATCAGAAGAAATTAAGAAAAATACATCATAATCATAATTTTCCATAAGAAACCATTAAAATCTAATTGAGTCATGTATGCGTATTTGTCTACTGTGGGTTTTATTAATTAACATTAATGTCTGGTACAGTGACTTTTTTTAAATTGAAGAATACAAATTAAAGTGACCATTTTTTTAGGAACAAATTTACTTATAAAATGGAAATCGTGCCTCATTTAAGATCGACAATTTAATACTTTTCTCTATAAAACGAATAATATAGAAAAATTTTTTATTGAAAATTTTTCTATAGAAAAATTTTTTTATAGAAAAATTTTTTGATTGAACATTTTTTTAAAAAGGTTTATCAAAATTTGGGACATCAAACATTTAATTAAAAAGTTTTACTGTAGTGTATTGCACTAAGAATCCCAATTTACTACAATTATTTATAATTGTAATAAATAGTTTTTTTGATACAACCAAAAAATGTTGGTGGGGAAAGCTTTCCCCAAAGGTGCAATACACTACAGTAAAACTTTTTAAAAATTTAAATTTTTTTATTGAAAATTTTTTTATAGAAAAATTTTTTTATTGAAAATTTTTCTACAGAAAAATTTTTTTATTGAAAATTTTTCTATAGAAAAATTTTTTTATTGAACATTTTTCTATAGAAAAATTTTTTATTGAACATTTTTCTATAGAAAAATTTTTTTATTGAACATTTTTCTATAGAAAAAATTTTTATTGAAAATTTTTCTATAGAAAAATTTTTTTATTGAAAATTTTTCTATAGAAAAATTTTTTTATTGAAAATTTTTCTATAGAAAAATTTTTTTATTGAAAATTTTTCTATAGAAAAAAAAGCAACAACAAAAAGTGTGGGAAATAAAGAAATGATAAAACTGAAAAATGTTTGTGTGTTTCTGTTCGGATGATAATCTGCGCTTTATGTTGATATTTGTTGGACACAATAATAATAATTCGTATTTATTCAGTCCCTCAAATTATACATAATGTGAGGTTTTCGCTCTGTCTAGAACTAGGGATAATCCTCCTGATGAGATGGTCTAACCAACCATCGAAACGCGTCGAGGAAAGGTTTCCCCACCAACATTCTTTGGTTTTATCAAAAAACTATTTATTACAATAATAAATAATTGTAATAAATTGGGATTCTTAGTGCAATACACTACAGTAAAACTTTTTAATTAAATGTTTGATGTCCCAAATTTTGATAAACCTTTTTAATAACTATACGGCTGCACATGTGCCAAGCTTTAAAATAAACTTTTGTTTATTTAAATCTTTCTTTGAACCCCCTTTATAGCACTTTTGTCTTAGTCGCCAACAAAGCAACAACAAAATTGTGGGAAATAAAGAAATGATAAAACTGAAAAATGTTTGTGTGTTTCTGTTCGGATGATAATCTGCGCTTTATGTTGATATTTGTTGGACATAATAATATTAATTCGTATTTATTCAGTCCCTCAAATTATACATAATGTGAGGTTTTCGCTCTGTCTAGAATTAGGGATAATCTTCCTGATGAGATGGTCTAACCAACCATCGAAACGCGTCGAGTAAAGGTTTCCCCACCAACATTTTTTGGTTTTATCAAAAAACTATTTATTACAATAATAAATAATTGTAATAAATTGGGATTCTTAGTGCAATACACTACAGTAAAACTTTTTAATTGAAAAATATTTTTATTGAAAATTTTTCTATAGAAAAATTTTTTTATTGAAAATTTTTCTATAGAAAAATTTTTTTATTGAAAATTTTTCAATTTTTTGCAATTATATGGTGATTTGTATACGTATAGAAACATATAACAATTATCAATTAATTATTACTAATACGCCTTCAAGAAAATTGTGATCATTGATCAAGCCACAACCTCTCTACCAATATTTTATGGTTCAATTTTCCCTATTTAATTCCTCTAGCACAAATTTTTGCATGCTTCCTTTTCATTAGACCCTGCCGAAGGAGACAAAACAAAAATTAAAAAAAAAATGATGGTACAAAACCAAAAGTATAAAATAAAATCTTTAGTGATTATGAGATAGTATCCCGTAGTTACTTCCATTCAATGGTTTTAGATTTATAATTACATTTTAATTAGATTCATTCGGTTGTAAAGTGTCCTTTTTGCCTGCGTCTAAGAAGAATAAAAATATATTTTACTTTCACACTTGGGCTAAAGCCATGTCTTGTGGACAGCATAATCAAGGGTATTGCTTACCGTTTTTCTTTCACTTTTTTTCGATTTTCCCTCCAAGACTTCCTTATTTTTTTTTTAATTTTTTATTTATTAAAGGAAACGAATTAAAACGAAAAAATAATGAATTGTTACACTATTTCTGTTGTTTAAGATACAACACCAACCGAAATGGTGTCGCTGGTATCGGTGTTGGGAATTGTTGGGAGCAGCAGCTAGAAAATTATAATAAAAGTGGATTTCTTTTCTTCTAACGCAGCTGGATGGATTTTTATGCTTTTGCATTTTTAATGACTGTGATTTATTAATGGCGACAAGATGATTAAAAAACACCAGAAAAGCTAAATCTTTGGTATGGGAAGAAAAATTAAGAAAATGATGTAAAATAAATGTTAACAAAAAAGTAGTTGATATAAAGAACTTGGAAGACCCTTCTTGCTACTGGAATACATCCGGCTTTAATTATTCTATAGATAAATTGGTCGAGAAGATTTTTCTATAGAAAAATTGGTCGAGAAGATTTTTATACAGAAAAATTGGTCGAGAAGATTTTTCTGTAGAAAAATTGGTCGAGAAGATTTTTCTATAGAAAAATTAGTCGTAAAGATTTTTCTATAGAAAATTAGTCGGGAAATTTTTCTATAGAAAATTAGTCGGGAGATTTTTCTATAGAAAATTATTCGGGAAGATTTTTCTATAGAAAAATTAGTCGGGAAGATTTTTTTATAGAAAACTTGACCGAGAAGATTTTTCTATAGAAAAATTGGTCGAGAAAGTTTTTCTATAGAAAAATTAGTCGGGAAGATTTTTCTTTAGAAAAATTAGTCGGGAAGATTTTTCGTTAGAAAAATTAGTCGGGAAGATTTTTCTATAGAAAAATTATTCGGGAAGATTTTTCTATAGAAAAATTAGTCGGGAATATTTTTCTATAGAGAAATTAGTCGATAAGATTTTTCTATAGAATAATTGGCCGAGAAGATCTTTCTTTAGAAAAAATGGTCAAGTAGATTTTTCTAAAAATTGGTCGAGAATATTTTTCTGTAGAAAAATTAATCGAGAAGATTTTTCTATAGAAAAATTAGCCGGGAAGATTTTTCTATAGAAAAATAAGTTGGGAAGATTTTTCTATAGGAAAATTAGTCGGGAAAATTTTTTTATAGAAAAATTAGTCGGGAAGATTTTTCTATAGAGAAATTAGTCGATAAGATTTTTCTATAGAATAATTGGCCGAGAAGATCTTTCTTTAGAAAAAATGGTCAAGTAGATTTTTCTAAAAATTGGTCGAGAATATTTTTCTGTAGAAAAATTAATCGAGAAGATTTTTCTATAGAAAAATTAGTCGATTAGTCGGGAAGATTTTTCTATAGAAAAATTAGTCGGGAAAATTTTTCTATAGAAAAATTAGTCGGGAAGATTTTTCTATAGAAAAATTAGTCGGGAAGATTTTTCTATAGAATAATTGGCCGAGAAGATTTTTCTATAGAAAAATGGTCAAGTAGATTTTTCTATAGAAAAATTGGTCGAGAATATTTTTCTTTAGAAAAATTAATCGAAAAGATTTTTCTATAGAAAAATTAGTCAAGAAAATTTTTCTTTGGAAAAATTGGTCGAGGAGATTTTTTTTAGAATCTGTAAAAAAATGTCATTAAAAAAATTACTATAGAAACATTTTTATGAAAAAATTTTTATCAACGATTTTTAATAGAAAAGTTTCTGTCAAAAAATTTCCATTAGAAATTGAAGAAAAATTTTCCACTAAAAAAGTTTTTCTTTACAAAATTTTTTTAACAAAATTTTTCTATAGAGAATTTTTGATAAAAATTTTTCTATAGAAAATTTTTGATGAAAATTTTTCTGTAGAAAATTTTTGATGAAAATTTTCCTATAGAAAATTTTTGATGAAAATTTTTCTATAGAAAATTTTTCTATTGAAAATTTTTGATGAAAAATTTTCTATAGATAATTTTTGATGAAAATTTTTCTATAAAAAATTTTTGATGAAAATTTTTCTATAAAAAATTTTTGATGAAAATTTTTCTATAAAAAATTTTTGATGAAAATTTTCCTATAGAAAATTTTTGATGAAAAATTTTCTATAGAAAATTTTTGATGAAAATTTTTCTATTGAAATTTTTGATTAAAATTTGTTTTAGCATACATTATTGTTATTGTCCGTCTATTCCTCTGTCCGTGCATTTAAATTTAAAACTAATTCCAATGCGTTGCAAATTGGTCGACAAACTTAAATCATTTTAAATTTCTTGCTTTTCTTTAAAGCTCTTTTAAAGAGCACGGAACAAATATTTGCCTTATTCTTCTAGTAAAGCATAAAATTAAGGAAAAAAGTCATTAAAAATTCTTTATTTAGGAAAAAAATGTAAAAGATATTGGTGGATAATCAATTAAAAATTGGGAGTGAATTTTTAGCAGAAGGGTAATGCCAAAGAAGAGAAAAAATTAATACTTTAATATAAAAATGTTTTCAAAAAAAGCCAGGGAAAAAACAAATTTAATGTTTTGCCGCTTGGCTAAAAACCATTGTCCTGTTTAGCCATTAAAGCTTTACGAAGAGATAAAATAATACTAAAGTGATTAATACATAATTGCAAAAAGGAGCCCTTATAAAATTCAAATCCCTCAACCAGCAGCAATTGGAAGACACCACCAATGTATTCCACTTATAGTATCAACTCACCCTTTTTATTTGCTCTGCTTAAGGGAATTATATAAAAACTAACCCTTTCTTTGGATTTCTTTTTACCAAATTTTTTATGTTAAATACGGGTCACAGACCGTCAACTAAAGTGTGTTTTTTGTTCATAAACAAACATTTTTGCTGCTTGCTATAGAAATTATCTACTAACATCATTTTTGCTATTACTTTTCTTTCGTTTTTGCATTTAAAAGCAAAATCAAAATTTTCTCTAAATAAAAACTGTATAAAAAAAATCATATTATGCCAGACTACTAACTTCCTTAACTGCTAACAAATAATCCTTCTAAAATGAGCAATACCAAAATTTGGTAAAAAAAAGGATGTTGACTCACTCTTTAACAATTGTTGCTATTTTTATGCAAAAATATTTCAAAAACCCAAACTCTAGAATAAAATTTAAAAATATATCTTGTCTATGTTTTATGTTTCTTAACAATTGAGGCTCATTGCTAGATTCTTCTTGTTTTTTTCAAAGTTACACATCGTTGATTTTATTAGTCTCCGGCGCACAATTCTTAAAAGGCAAAATATATAAAAGAAAGAATATAAAAGAAGCAATTGTCATCAAACGGATTTGACATCATCTTTAATGTTTCAAATAAAAATTCAAAGGATTCATGTTGTCATTGAAAAGGATTCAAACACATACATACCTTTCTTTGATTTAACATATCCTGGGATTTTGCTGTTTACGCATTTGTAGGCTTAATTTTGTTCTAATGTATTTTTAATTCAAATAAATTGTTAAATTTGTTAACAAGTTGTTAGAAATTGTCTTATTTTTTATTATCTCATTATTAGTTTAAATTGTTTGATTTTATTGTTTATATTCTTATCTTAGTAAAAATTCATTGATTTCTTACGATAATTGTCAATTATTTCCGGAATTTAAATTGATTGAAATGAAAGGAAGTGATATTATGTCATTTCTAATACATAGTATTTAAATGATGTAAGAAAATTAAAAAAAGCATATATTTTTCTATATAAAAATATTGATGTCGAAAATTTTTCTATATAAAAATGTTTATACCGAAAATTTTTCTATATAAAAATTTTTATATCGAAAATGTTTCTATATACAAATTTGTATACCGAAAAATTTTCTATATAAACTTTTTTATCGAATAATTATCTAAAACAAAATTTTATAACGAAAAATTTTTTAATAAAATTTTTATACCAAAAATGTTTGTATAAAATTAAAATTTTCAATATAATATTTTGATACTAAAAAATTTTTCTATATAAAATTTTTATACCAAAAAACTTTCAATATAATATTTTGATACCATAAAATTTTCTATTTAAAATTTTTATACCAAAAAATTTTTAATGTAATATTTTGATACTGAAATTTTTTCTATATAAAATTTTTATACCGAAAAGTTTTCTTAATAAAATTTTTATATCAAATTTTTATACCAAAAAAAATTTCAATATAATATATTGATACCGAAAAAATTTCTACATAAGAGTTTTATACCGAAAATTTTCTATATCAAATTTTTATACGGAAAAATTTTCTATATAAAATTTGTATACCGAAAAGTTTTCTATATAAAATTTTTATACCGAAAAATTTTCTATATAACATTTTTATACCGAAAAATTTTCTATATCAATTTTTATACCGAAAAATTTATACAATTATATATATACAATTATACTAAAAAATATTCAAATAAATTTTTTATAACAAAAAATTTTCTATGTAATATTTTGATACTGAAATTTTTTCTATATAAAATTTTTATACCGAAAAATTTTCTATCAAATTTTTATACCAAAAAATTTTTCAATATAATATTTTGATACCAAAAAATTTTCTATATAAAATTTTTATACCGAAAAATTTTCTATATAAAATTTTTATACCGAAAAATTTTCTATATAAAATTTTTATACCGAAAAATTTTCTATATAAAATTTTTATACCGAAAAATTTTCTATATAAAATTTTTATACCGAAAAATTTTCTATATAAAATTTTTATACCGAAAAATTTTCTATATAAAATTTTTATACCGAAAAATTTTCTATATAAAATTTTTATACCGAAAAATTTTCTATATAAAATTTTTATACCGAAAAATTTTCTATATAAAATTTTTATACCGAAAAATTTTCATAAAAAATTTTTATACTGAAAAATTTTCTATATAAAATTTCTACAGTTAACAATGTTCTATATAAAATTTTTATACCGAAAAATTTTCTATATAAAATTTTTATACTGAAAAATTTTCTATATAAAATTTTTATACCGAAAAGTTTTCTGTATAAAATTTTTATACCGAAAAATTTTCTATATAAAATTTTTATACCAAAAAATTTTCTATATAAAATTTTTACACCGAAAAATTTTCTATATAAAATTTTTACACCGAAAAATTTTCTATATAAAATTTTTATACCGAAAAATTTTCTATATAAAATATTTATACCGAAAAATTTTCTATATACAATTTTTATACCGAAAAATTTTCTATAAAACATTTTTATACCGAAAAATTTTCTATATAAAATTTCTACAGTTAACAATGTTCTATATAAAATTTTTATACCGAAAAATTTTCTATATAAAATTTTTATACTGAAAAATTTTCTATATAAAATTTTTATACCGAAAAGTTTTCTGTATAAAATTTTTATACCGAAAAATTTTCTATATAAAATTTTTATACCAAAAAATTTTCTATATAAAATTTTTACACCGAAAAATTTTCTATATAAAATTTTTACACCGAAAAATTTTCTATATAAAATTTTTATACCGAAAAATTTTCTATATAAAATATTTATACCGAAAAATTTTCTATATACAATTTTTATACCGAAAAATTTTCTATAAAACATTTTTATACCGAAAAATTTTCTATATAAAATTTTTACACCGAAACATTTTTTATATAAAATTTTTACACCGAAAAATTTTCTATATAAAATTTTTACACCGAAAAATTTTTATATACAATTTTTATACCGAAAAATTTCCTGTACAATTTTTACACCAAATAATTTTCTATATAAAATTTTGATACCAAAAAATGTTCTATATAAAAATTTTGAAACCAAATTATTCTACATAAAATTTTAATTCCGAAATTTTTCTATATAAAAATTTTGATACCGAAAATTTTTCTATACAAAAATTTTGGTACCGAAAATTTTGATATCGAAAATTTTTCTATACAAAAATTTGGATACCGAAAATTTTTCTATATAAAAATTTTGATACCGAAAATTTTTCCATATAAAAATTTTGATAGCGAAAATTTTTCTATACAAAAATTTTGATACCCACAATTTTTCTATATAAAAATTTTGATGGCGAAAATTATTCTATATAAAAATTTTGATACCGAAAATTTTTCTATATAAAATTTTGATACCGAAAATTTTTCTATATACAAATTTTGATATCGAAAATTTTTTTATATACAAATTTTGATACAGAAATATAGACAAATTCTATACGAAAATTTTTATATAAAAACATTTCGTTACCGAAAAATTTTTTATTTGAAATTTTGATACCAAAAAATTTTCTATATAAAATTTTGATACCAAAAATTTTTCTATAAAAATTTTGATACATTTTGATACCGAAAATGTTTCTATAAAAAAATTTTGATACCGAAAATGTTTCTATAAAAAAATTTTGATACCGAAAATTTTTCTATAAAAAAATTTTGATACCGAAAATGTTTATATAAAAAAATTTTGTTACCGAAAATTTTTATATAAAAAAATTTTGATACCGAAAATTTTTCTATATAAAAAATTTTCATACAGAAAATTTTTATAGAAAAAAATTTCGTTACCGAAGTGTTTTCTATATAAAATTTTGATACCAAAAAAATTCTGTATAAAAAATTTTGATACTTGATTAAATTTAACACTTGATTTTGAAAATGTCCTATAGTATGTACAACACAAAGTTTATGACCCAAACAGTCACCATTCTTAGATTTGATGATAGCATACATTTTTGTTTTATTCAGAAGAAGTTACTTTGTCTTAGACATTGTCAGCTCTTCAATAATTTGTACTTTTAAGCTTCTTCTTTAATTTTCATGTTATTTACTCCGGTTGAACTGAACAAATTGGTTGGGGTGTGTTTTATTTTCCTTTAGCTGTTACACTTAGGCACTTTTTTCTTATATCGAAATATATAATGGTTTACATATATAAATATTATTTGAAGACGTAAAAAAATTATTCTTTAAAAAATTTAAGCTTCCAGCAAAACTTAAATCAATTTTATTAAATCTTTAATAAAAATAGCTAAAAAGATTTAGTTTTTGCCAACATTTCAAAAATCAAATCCTTTTTTTTTTTTGGTTTTCATTCATTTACAGCTGTTGAGGTTTTAATTTATCCCAAATTAATGAAAATAACCAGAAAAACTGAAACATGTAGAAAATTTTCTGTAGCCCCCACCTATGAGTTACTATTTCCAATAGTAATAGAAAAACAAAAGAATCTAAAATAAAAACAGTAGATCCCAAATGACGCTTGGTTGAAAGGACTACCGCCGGATGTGGTAACAGGCCATACAAAAAGTAAACAAACTAACACATAGAAACGAATGAATGCCTGTTTTTGGGTGTATATGTGTATAAACTATTATTTGAAAAATTGGTGTAACAAAATAAAATCTGTACATTGCTTTTGGTATATATAGAAGGTTCTTAAAAACACATATATTTTATTCCAATACAAAGAAATATATTTACTACATGTGTTGGTATGCGTAGATATCTGTGTAAAATACACAATAGTGCCATAATAAATACTTTAACTTTTGTAGAACGTTCGTTAGAGTAATCAATGTGTTATTATTGGTTATAAATGTTGAAAATCTATGAATGAAGGTTTATTTTGGTCTTTTTCTATATAAAGAAAAGTAGCATACCCAGCAGTTATAGATTGGAGGATCTTCTGAAAAACTAATGAATTGGCTAGTAAAATTTGCTCAGTGCAAAAAAAGATCAATAGGCTACGAGCTAAATAAAAAGTGGCTTTTGTTCATCCTAAACGAGAATTCATTTTAATACTTTCAGTAGTTTTACTATTTTGGGAAAAAGTATTTTAATTTAAAACTGCTGGGTTAACTCTAAATTCAAGTACTCTTATGTTTACCAGCAATACACATACATATACATAAACACAGACAAATGACTACAAATTAAAGATTTCTCTATGGGTTGATGTTTTGTTTAGTCCTTTTTATGGTCCTCTATTAGTTTTTGTTAAAGAAAAACGTATATTTAATTGCATGTGTATTTGTGTGTTTGTTTTTGAATTTCCCCTTTGGCATTAAAGTGGCTGCTGTTTATTTTTCTCGAGTACCAAAAAACGCCAACTTAAAGTAAAAGTCTTTTAGACATCAAACCCCCAGGATTTCCTTCATACTAAAGTCCGCTTATCTCCCCCCCCATTGTTGGTATTAAAGTTCTTTTCCTGCTGTCCTGGCTAAACATTAGCTTAAAAATTCACTTAAAAACGCTCATCCTCTTTATCTCGGAATCTTCTTTAACTGGTTTATCCAATTACTTCAATAGTTCCATTGAATCTATTGAAGTTTCTGATATCAAAGCATTTTCTTCATCTTCATTATCGCCACTCTGTTGTTTGGCTTTTGTGTCTATTCATTTCATTATTTCGTCTTTTAAGTTTCGTTGTTGGTTCTTATTTTAAGAATTTAACACTACCAAATATTAAATACTTTTCATTTTGTTAATAAAATGTCTAAAGATTTGAAAAGAATTTATCTAGCTGGGGTTTTTTGTTTCAGTCATTCTCTGGAGTTTATTTGAGAATGACTTTTCCTTTTTAACACTTAAAAGAAAATTACAAAAGACAAGTTGGTTGAGTGACGGATAGACGGACGAACTGGTTGCATGATACTTTAATGAGTAGTAACATGAAACATATAAACTTGGCATTTTTTGTGATGGATTTTTGTCATCACAACTATTATCATCATTATGTGGGTTGGTCGTGTTGCCTGTAACTAAACGCTTGTGAACTGTATTAAAGAAATTAAGAAAAACACAGGAGGATGGAGTTACAAGTAGTAAAGGACTATTATGATGAAGCAGGTTTTAGATGTTTAAAGTATTTATGAGATGCTTAAAGAATTAAATGTTTAACCATATCGATTATACAGTAGAGCGGTTCGCCTTCCATACAAAAAAAAAGTTATGTCAGTCACCTCCTAGGATTAAAGATAATGTTAAAACAATTCCAAAAAATATGTTTTAATTTTTATTTTTACCACGCCTACAAATACCGCCCTTTTAGTATTTTGTTCACTGTGTCGCCATTTTAAGTCCTATCATAACATTTTATATATCGGTGTTCGCGGCTCTGTAAGGGCTACACTTCTCTATTGGATGGTTTTTTACTACCACGTCAATTTATAGTCGTGCTAGACGGACGAACGGGCGGACTGACATCGCTAAATCGACTCAGAAAGTGATTCTAAGTCTATTGGTATACTAAAAGTCTAAGACAAATATTTCTATTCGTTACATACATCAGCATAAACTTATAATACCCTTTTCACCTTTGGTGGTGAAGGGTATAAGAAGAAAAATATTTTTATCAAACAAATTATTTAAGAAAATTAGTTAACATATTTTGTTTCGAAAAATATTTTAAAGGAATATAATTTTCACTTTATAATATAAATTTGTTGCACTTCCATATACTGATTTGCAGTATGGTCGTTTTGAAAAGTCCCATAAGTACACTTATATGGAAACAACTAATAGTCACGTTTATCTAATTAGAGAACTCTTAGGCATTAGAGAACTCATTGTTCTTTATCCACTTTAATTTCACATTTGACAGCAAAAAAATGTATGTAGTGCAATATCTTGATATTATCTTATCACCGCAAAGCCCACATGAAAAACGCTAGAATGTTGATTATTGATTACGAAGAGATTTTTTAAAATTCGTCATTTTAATGTTAAAAAGCGAAAAATAAGTAAGGCAATATCTCCAAAACTCCGCTAAAAAAAAGGTTAATCCAAAGTTTTGGTACTTTTTGCAAACCAAGTGTATTTTTTAAGCCAATAAACATGTAAACAAAATAAATGCCGTATTCGACAAACATGAAAAGGTAACAAACACATATTTGGTACTTTTTCGACTTAGGGAGTAAAAACCGGAAAATCATTTTAAGGATAGATTCTTTGTTTCTAATCTTTGTTATCGCAGAAATTACATTTATAGGGATGTTGATTTATAGGAACAAAACATCAAACACGTATTTGTTTTTCCAATTTTGGGGGTAAAGTTAAAAACGTTAACATTATTTCTCCTAAAGTACCGTATTCGGTACTTTTTGGAAAATCAGCCGCTTAATGGATGAAAAGAAAAGTAAAGATGATAAAAACGAAACAGAGATTTCGTTTGAATCAAATAAAAAATGAAGGGGAGAAATATTTAATACTTTTTCGAAAATAGGATCAATCGGGGGTAAAAACGGCTAATAAATTAGCGGGTAAAAATGATAGTTTGTTATTTTCAACGTTTTATAGAAAAATTTTCTCATATCTTCAAAAATATTTTTTTTAAAACTAATTTTTTGGAATATTTTGTTGATATATTATTTTGATAGAAGAAAATTTCTTCTAGAAAACAAATTTTCTAATATAAAAATTTGGCATTTTTAGAAAAAAAATTCCTTAATTTTCTATAAAATCTTAGTATTAAATGAAGTTTAAATATTTTGAAACAAAAATTATTATTTCATGATAAAAATCTCTTTAGAACAGTTGTGTAATAAACTAACAAAACGAAAATATCCAATAAACACTTTTCCCATTATATATGAGTTCATATAAAAAAATAAAAAAATTTCAATGCCTTGCAATATTAACAATTTTATATTATTTTCGGGCAATTTGGCAAAGTGTTTGGCGGTGTTTATGGTTTTTGGCCAGGCTATAAATAAAACACTCGAGAAATTAGAAAAGGATTAAAATCTTAAACTAATGTAGAAATCCAGTAAGCAAATACTTATTAAAGCAATACTACTCGATTTTCAACAATTTTCTGAGAAATTCACAATTTTCCAAAAATTTATTGAAACCAATTTCAATTTTAATTGAGTACCAAAATCTTTATTACTAATTTTTTCTTGAGTGTAATTTAAATAAAAAATCTACGAAAAACTAGTGGCTGAAAATATAAATAACAGCCACAGACTGGTACCAAAATTCTACCCACCAAAACCTATAAAAGAAAATACAAAACATTTCCAAAACATATTTAGCAAATATTTTCACGTTGATTTTTGACTTTGGTTAATTTTGAATACAAAAATGATTTGGCTGGATTTTGGCTTTTGTGCATTCGTGAATTTGTTTGTTATCCAGGTAGGAGTTACTCGATCCACTCCTTAGATTTGATAAATTACTATGATTTTCAGCTGTTGTTGCTATTTTCTGTTTAGTTTTATATAATACAATTTTTTGGCTTAATAATTTTGTGTTGGCAAACAATTCTTAGAAGGAGAAGAGGGATACCAAAAAAATTATAATAAAATAGTGGCAGACTAATTTAAAATTGTTAAGATAAAATGCAAATGAAATGCCACAACATTGAGTTGCAACCAGGTAAATGTTTAAATCATATTTTAGATAAATATTATTTTTTTGTTCATAATATTTTGGTCTTTATTTTATGGATGTAAGTCAGGGAAGGGAAATGTACAAAACAATTTAAGATTTTTAAATTCTTTATTTACATCTCTTTCTCTATAAGTCGACATCAAAAACGTTTTGGTTGAAAATATTTTTCAACAGTAAATTAACTTCTAACTTCCCATATAAAATTAAAGAGAGGTGATTTTTCTATATAAAAATTGGTCGAGAAGATTTTTCTATAGAAAAATTGGTCGAGAAGATTTTTCTATAGAAAAATTGGTCGAGAAGATTTTTCTATAGAAAAATTGGTCGAGAAGGTTTTTCTATAGAAAAATTGGTCGAGAAGATTTTTCTATAGAAAAATTGGTCGAGAAGATTTTTCTATAGAAAAATTGGTCGAGAAGATTTTTCTATAGAAAAATTGGTCGAGAAGATTTTTATATAGAAAAATTGGTCGAGAAGATTTTTCTATAGAAAAATTGGTAGAGAAGATTTTTCTATTGAAAAATTGGTCGAGAAGATTTTTCTATAGAAAAATTGGTCGAGAAGATTTTTCTATAGAAAAATTGGTCGAGAAGATTTTTCTATAGAAAAATTGGTCGAGAAGATTTTTCTATAGAAAAATTGGTCGAGAAGATTTTTCTATAGAAAAATTGGTCGGGAAGATTTTTCTATAGAAAAATTGGTCGTTAAGATTTTTCTATATAAAAATTGATCGTTAAGATTTTTCTATTGAAAAATTGGTCGAGAAGATTTTTCAATAGAAAAATTGTTTGAGAAGATTTTTCTATAGAAAAATTGGTCGAGAAGATTTTTCAATAGAAAAATTGGTCGAGAAGATTTTTCTATAGAAAAATTGGTCGAGAAGATTTTTCTATAGAAAAATTGGTCGAGAAGATTTTTCAATAGAAAAATTGGTCGAGAAGATTTTTCTATAGAAAAATTGGTCGAGAAGATTTTTCAATAGAAAAATTGGTCGAGAAGATTTTTCTATAGAAAAATTGGTCGAGAAGATTTTTCTATAGAAAAAATGGTCGAGAAGATTTTTCTATAGAAAAATTGGTCGAGAAGATTTTTCTATAGAAAAATTGGTCGAGAAGATTTTTCTATAGAAAAATTGGTCGAGAAGATTTTTCTGTAGAAAAATTGGTCGAGAAGATTTTTCCATAAACAAATTGGTCGAGAAGATTTTTCAATAGAAAAATTGGTCGAGAAGATTTTTCTATAGAAAAATTGGTCGAGAAGATTTTTCAATAGAAAAATTGGTCGAGAAGATTTTTCTATAGAAAAATTGGTCGAGAAGATTTTTCAATAGAAAAATTAGTCGAGAAGATTTTTCTATAGAAAAATTGGTCGAGAAGATTTTTCAATAGAAAAATTGGTCGAGAAGATTTTTCTATAGAAAAATTGGTCGAGAAGATTTTTCTATAGAAAAATTGGTCGAGAAGATTTTTCAATAGAAAAATTGGTCGAGAAGATTTTTCTATAGAAAAATTGGTCGAGAAGATTTTTCTATAGAAAAATTGGTCGAGAAGATTTTTCTATAGAAAAATTGCTCGAGAAGATTTTTCTATAGAAAAAATGGTCGAGAAGATTTTTCTATAGAAAAATTGGTCGAGAAGATTTTTCTATAGAAAAATTGGTCGAGAAGATTTTTCTATAGAAAAATTGGTCGAGAAGATTTTTCTGTAGAAAAATTGGTCGAGAAGATTTTTCTGTAGAAAAATTGGTCGAGAAGATTTTTCTATAGAGAAATTGGTCGAGAAGATTTTTCCATAAAAAAATTGGTCGAGAAGATTTTTCAATAGAAAAATTGGTAGAGAAGATTTTTCTATAGAAAAATTGGTCGAGAAGATTTTTCAATAGAAAAATTGGTCGAGAAGATTTTTCTATAGAAAAATTTGTCAAGAAGATTTATCTATAGAAAAATTGGTCGAGAAGATTTTTCTATAGAAAAATTGGTCGAGAAGATTTTTCTATAGAAAAATTTGTCGGGAAGATTTTTTCGTTAAAAAATATTTTCTTAAGGAAAAATTAGTTGATAACATTTTCATCAAAATAAATCGTGGAAATGATTTTTGTATAGAAAAATTTGTCAAAAATTATATTCGTTTTAATAAAAAAGGGTTACAAAATTTTTCTATAGAAAATTCTATGTGAAAATTTTTTTTTGTAAAAAATATTTATGTACAGAAAAAGTTATCTAAAATTTTTTTCTACAGAAAATTCATAGAAAATATTTTCTATAGAAAAACTCGACGAAGATATTTTTCTATAAAAAATTCATAAAAGATATTTTTGCATTCATCGGAAAGACTTTTCTATAGAAAAATTCATCCAAATTATTTTATTAAAGAAAAAGTCATCAAAAGCATTTTCTATAGAAAAATTAATTAATTAATTAATTAAAAACATCATCAAAATTATTTTTCTTAGGAAAAAAAATTATCAAAAATATTTTTTTATAAAAAAATCAGAAAGAAAAATTTCCTGAAAATATTTTCAATAGAAGAATTTATCAAAAAATATTTTTGAATAGAAAATTTATCGAAAATGGTTTTCTTTAGAAAAATTCATTAAATATCTAAATGTCGACAAAATTTTTCTATAAAAGAATTCATCAAAAAATACTTTAAATAGAAAAATTTATCGACAAAATTTTTCTATAGAAAAATGAATCCAAAATTCATAAAAAAAACTTTTTCTTTAGAAAAAATTCATCAAAAATATTTTCTATAGAAGAAAAATTTTTTCTCTGGAAATTTTCTCTTTTGCTATAAAAAATCATCGAAAAGATTTTTCTATGGAAAAATTCATACAAGATATTTTGGTATAGAAAAATTCATCCAAAATATTTTTCTAAAAAAAAAATTCATCGAAAATATTTTTCTTTAGAAAAAGTCATCAAATATATATATTTTTTTTAGAAAAGTTCATCAAAAATATTTTCTATTACAAACCTATTAGAAAATATTTTTCTATAGAAAAATTTATCGACAATATTTTTTTATAGAAAAATTCATCGACAATATTTTTTTATAGAAAAATGTATCCAAAAATATTTTACTATAGAAAAATTCATCAAAAGTATTTTTCTATAAAAAAATCATCGAAATGATTTTTCTGTGGAAATATTCATCGCAGATATTTCTGTATAGAAAAATTAATGGAAAAGATTTTTCTATAGAAAAATTCATTAAAAAGAAATTTAAAAATAGTTTTCTTTAGAAAAAGTCATCAAAGATAATTTTTTAGAAAAGTTCAATAGAAATATTTTCTGTTGAAAACTTATCAAAAACTTATCTTTAGTAAAATTTTGCTAAAAAAATCTATCGAAAATATTTTTCTAGAGAAAAATTCAAAGAAAATATTTTTTTGTAGAAAAATACATCGAAATTTTTTTTATAAAAAATTTCATCAACAATATTTTTCATTAAAAGGTTTTACAGTTGTGTATTGCACTAAGATCCTAATCTATTACAATTATTTATTGGTGTAATAAACAGTTTTTTGATAAAAACCAAAAAATGTTGGTGCGGAAACCTTTCCTCTACTAGTTTCAATGGTTGGTAAGGCCATCTCTTCAGGACGTTTAGCCTTAATTCTATACAGAGTGAAAACCCTACATTATATCTTATTTGAAAGATAGAATAAATAAGAAGTATTGTGCCCAACAAATATCAGCATAAAGCGAAGATTATCATCTGAACAGAAACAAACATTTTGCAGTTTTATCTTTTCTTTATTTCCCACACTTTTGTTGTTGTTTAATAGAAAATTTTTTTCATCGAGAGTATTTTTCTATTGAGAATATTTTTCTATTGAGAATATTTTGTATATAAAATTTTATGAAAAATATCATCAAAAATATTTTTTATAGAAATATTTAATGGAAAATTCTTAGAAAATCCTAAAATACCCCATCTCTGCAAAATTTCGGATTGAAAGTAGAAAAAAGGGATAAAAAACACTGTGATAAAGTTGAAGCTAATACTCATATAATTTTAAAGTTCGAAGGTGTTGAAGATAATTTTTTCTCATAACGTTACATTCGGGGTCACAAAGTAACACAAAAATAAGAAAGGATTTTAGATTTTATAACAGCCAGAAAAAGAGTGCAGTTTGTGTGTATATGTGTGAGCCTTGCATGTGTATTAAATCCTTAACAATAAGAAGCTTTAAGCAAAAGCATCCTTTATTTAGTAGATCATAAAAATACTTTATGTGAACACGACTAAGAGTTAAAAAGGAATAAAAAAGTAACTTAACATTTTCAGCTCTTAGATATTACGAAATGAAGAAGACTACCTTAAACCCAGGGCCCAGAAAACTTATATATTTTTTTACATACATAAATACCTTTTCCTCGGCTGCATAATATTTGTCAGATAATATAATGGTGCCAGACATTGTCTTATGAATAAATTGTTATGGAAATCGAATTAATGAATACTGAGCTCTAGACACTCTAACTCCTCATAAAATAAAATTTTTGTTTCTTAGGACTCTTCTCCTCTTAAGAACAGTAATGACAATGCCAGTAAAATCCTGAGGAAGCTTAAGCAGTGCAGCTTCAGTAATAGTTGAAGTTGGAGGTTAATACCTGAGCTTATTTGTTCAACTCTTTCGTTTGTACGTAATTTAATTATGTGTTATATCAAGTGTATATGTATTATGATAATAAACGTATGTATGTTTGTGTGTGTGTCTGTTTTACCTTAAAAATGTTCTTCTGTCTGTGTATTGTTCATTTCTTGGGTTGATTTAGCTAAAAAAAACCAAAAATGAAGGTTTTTCTTGTTTTTCTTTATCATTTACTTGTCGTACATTAAAACGTGTTTTGTTACTGGTTTTTCCTGCCAGCTCCTGCTCATTCATGATTTCATCCTCCTCAGAGTTGATTGTGTATGAAGTGTGGTTTTATATGGATTTTCTTCTTCTTTATTTTAATTTTTCATCATGTGGAATAAATTAATATAATTAAAGTAATGAGTGGTTATGGATTTGAAGATGCTTCTTTTCAATATCCTTTTGGGGGAAATGTATATTTTATATAAGAACGCAATAAGAACATTTTTAAGTTAAAGATAAGCAAATGGTTAAGAGTTAGATATAAATGAATTTTGAGGTATGTAAAAAAAATTAAAGTGCTTAAATTTTTCACCAAAAACATTTTCATGAAAAATATTTTTCTATAGAAAACTATTTTTTTGTAAAAATTTTTGAAAGAAAATTTTTTCAAAAATTAAATTTATTTAAAAGGGTTTTTTCAAAATAATGGGATTGTAATAAACAGTTTTTTGATAAAACCAAAAAATATTGGTTAGGACTACTTTTTCTCGACGCATTTTGATGGCTGGTTAGTTCATCATAATCGGAAGGAGTATCCCTAATTTCAGACAGATCCAAAACCGATCAATATGTCTAATTTGACAGACATTAATTAACACGAATTATAGTGTCAATACAAATATCAACATGAAGCGAAGATTTTCATCTTAACAGAATTACACACACAAAATTTTTCAATTTTAATAACTTTGACAAAATTTTCTTTAGAACATTTTATACGAATATTTATTACATAAAATAATTTATTCGATAAATTTATCTTTTCATATTTGTATAGAAAAAATTTTTAAAAATGTTTTTCTATCATTTTTTACATGAAACAAAAGTTCCTAGTTCCAAGTTTTCTATAGAAAGAAAGATATTTTTTTCAAGAAATTTTTCTATAAAGAAATATTTTTGAGAAATTTTTCTATAGAAAAATATTTTGGAGAAATTTTTCTATAGAAAAATATTTCCAAAAAATTTTTTTGTAGAAAAATATTTTCGAGAAAATCTTCTTAAGAAAAATGTTTTCAAGAAATTATTCTATAGAAAAATGTTTCCAAAAAATTTTTTTATAGAAAAATATTTTCGAGAAATTTTTCTATAGAAAAATATTTACGAGAAATTTTTCTATAGAAAGATATTTTCGAGAAATTTTATATAGAAAAATATTTTTGAAAAAATTTTTTTTAGAAAAATATTTGCGAAAAATTTTTCTATAGAAAAATATTCGAGAAAAATTTTTCTTTAGAAAAATATTTGCGAAAAATTTTTCTATAGAAAAAAATATTTCTATAGAAAAATGTTTCCGACAATTTTGTATAGACAATTTTCCGGACAATTTTTCTATAGAAAAATCTTTCCAACCAATTTTTCTATATATAAAATTTCCCGACCAATATTTCTATAGAAAAATTTCCCGATCAATTTTTCTATAATTTTTTATAGAAAAATCTTCCCGACCAATTTTTCTATAGAAAAATCTTGTTGACTAATTTTCCTACGGAAAAATCTTGTTGACTAATTTTTCTATCGAAAAATCTTACCGAGCAATTTTTCTAGAGAAAAATCTTCCCGACAAATTTCTCTATAGAAAAATCTTTTTGACCAATTTTTCTATAAAAAAATGTTTTGACCAATTTGTCTATAGAAAAATCATTTCGACAAATTTTCTATAGAAAAATCTTCCCGACCAATTTTTGTATAGAAAAATCTTTTTCTATAAAAAAGTTTTTTCTGACAATTTTTTTTAAGAAAAATCCTGTCTACCAATTTTACTTTTGAAAAATCTTTCCGACAAATTTTTCTATGGAGAAAAGTTTTTGAGTAATTCTTCTATAGAAAAATCTTTCCGACCAATTTTTCTATAGAAAAATCTTTCCGACCAATTTTTCTATAGAAAAATCTTTCCGACCAATTTTTCTATAGAAAAATCTTTCCGACCAATTTTTCTACAGAAAAATCTTTCCGACCAATTTTTCTATAGAAAAATCTTTTCAACCAATTTTTCTATAGAGAAGTCTTTCCGACAAATTTGTCTATAGAAAAATCTTTTCAACCAATTTTTATATAGAAAAATCTTGCCGACCAATTTTTCTATAGAAAAATCTTTACGACCAATTTTTCTATAGAAAAATCTTTACGACCAATTTTTCTATAGAAAAATCTCTCCGACCAATTTTTTCTATAGAAAAATCTTTCCGACCAATTTTTCTGTAGAAATATTTTTTCGACCAATTTGTCTAAAGAAAAATCTTGCCGACCAAATTTTTGTGTAGAATTTTTTTTTTTGCAATAATTCTGTCGACCAATTTTTCTATAGAAAAATCCTTTTTCCTAATAATTTTTGGAAATTTTTCTACTGAAAAAACTTTTCGATGGCAAAATCTTTAAAGATTTTTTTTTTAAGAATTTTCGTTTAAAGGTTCATCTACAATTAAAAACCCATTATTTGAGTTTTATTTGTTTGCCAGAAGCAACAATAAGAGAGACATTAGTACTTAACCTCGAAATTTAAGATAAATATGTAGACAAGTACATTATTATTCGGTAATTTGCATAATGTATTCTAAGAGGAAATTTAAAGGAATGAAATCGTCAATATATAAATAAACTTGAAAAACTTGTGTTCTTATACATAGATGACAAAAACTACAGTTTTTATAAAAAATCGACACCGTAGAAAATTTAAGAAACAAATTTCACATAAGTTAATTTTTCGAAGCCTGCTAATTGTTAAAAATATTTTTGTACCGAAAATTTCTTTAATCTTTTCCTACAGAAAAATTTTTCAAAAATGTTTGCTATTAGAAAAATTCGTTAAAAATATTTTTCTATAGAGAAACTTTTCGAAAATATTTATTAAAAATATTTTTCAATAGAAAAAATTTACGAAAAAATTTTTCTACAGAAAAATTCATTTTTTTTTCTACAGAAAAATTTCTTCAATATCTTTTCTAGAAAAATGCGTTAAGATATTTTTTTTTAATAAAAATTCGTCGAAAAGTTTTTTCTATAAAAAATTCAATAGAAAAATTCAACAAAACTATTTTTTTATTATAAGATTTATAGAAAATGTATAGAAAAATTTAACGAAACTATATTTCTATACAAAAATTTATCGAAAATATTCAAAACTATTTTTCTTAGAAAAACTCATTGAAAAGGTATTTCAACTGAAAAATTAGAAAAAAATTTTAATTTAAGAATTAAAAAAAAAATATTTTTCAAAACATACACATAATTGTCGGGATAATAAATATTTTGTTATTTACACTTAATCCCAGTCTATTACATTTATTTATTAATCTAATAACAATAGAAAAATGTTTGTGCTTACTTTGTTCAACCGATACTCTGAGCTTTTACCTTTGATTAACAAAACATAATTCGTAATGATTGTGTTTGCAAAATAGGTAATAATGCGAGGTTTTTGATCTGTCTAAATGTAGGAATACTCGTCCTAAAAGTGATGGCCTAAACAACCATCGAAACGCTTTTTGCAATAAATTGTATACATTAATAAATAAATAAATATTTCAATATAAATATTTTCCATACAAAAATTTAGCAGAAATCTTCAAAATTATTTTCCTTTAGAATAATTTGTCTTAAAAAAAAATTAAAGAAAAATATTTTTATATACAAAAAATTTATCTATTTAAACAAGTAGGAAAAGCTATAGTCGGTCAAGCCTGACTATATAATACCCTTCACAACTGAGGTCAAATATGGACCAACAGTTAAACAAGTTTTCCTTAAGTCTTAGAGACATACATACATAAACTATGTGCTATTATTTCAAAATTTCGAGATTTATATCATTTCCGGCTAAGGGCCTGATATGGGAGCTAGGGTCAATTGTGAACCGATTATTACCAAATTTTGATTATTGGTTTATATTTACAAAATATTTATCTGTGCAAAGTTTAAGTTATCAAATGTATTTATCTTATGAGTTATTAACGATTTTGTGCTTTTATGTGTATATAAACGTCTTTTGAGAATGTGTCTTGTATGGGAGGTATGGTAAAATATGGGCCGATTTCTAAAAAATTAGGAACACTGATTGAGGATTGAGGTGATAAGCAATATTTGTGCAGAATATTATTAAAATACAACCAAATTTGTGGCTGTAAAGGACCAAAAACTCTATTCCGGGAAGGCATCCCTATTGGAGGTACTCGAAATAGTAATCCGACTTCGCCCAAAAAGTATAGGGATCGTCCTTAGACCAAAATATGAACCTATGCCAAATTTCATCAAATTATCCTTAATGTTACGACCTGTAGAGTGATAACAAGCTTACCTGGATAACCGGCCAGCCAGCCACCCGGACGGACATCGTTAAAATAACTCAGGGAGTGATTCTAAGTCGATTGGTATACTAAAAAGTAGGTCTCAGACCAATATTTGTATGCGTTACAAACATTAGCACAAACCCAATATACCCTTTTCACCTATGGTGGTGAAGGGTATAAAAACAGAATAGAATTTATTAGTTTTACTTATATTTTTATCGCATAAGAAATGAAGATCTACTTAATGCAACAAACCAAATCCCTGCTTCCACAGAGGTATGTCAACGGAAATGGCGATGGATAGGCCACACACTTCGAAGGCCAAATACCAACATTGCTCGAGAAGCGCTTCGTTGGAATCCACAAGGAAGCGGCAGTCGTGTTGGTGCACCTGCTAGAACGTGGAGAATATCAATTGATGCGGAGTTACAAGCATTCATGGAATGATGTATGCCTAACATCTCGCAATAGAGTCCGATATAAAAGGATGGTTGAGGCCCTATGCTCCACTGAGAGTCAAGGATAACAGAAGAAGAAGACTTATATTTTGTAAGTCAAATTTTCATCGCTCCAATATTCAGTTAATTCATATACAAATGATCTCGTAAACTACAAACTTTGATGGTAAAATAAGAAGATAAGCAAAATTTTAAAATTTGACTACTGAATTAAATTTCAAAACTAACGGGATTTTCCATATATTCCAAGGACCAAAAACCACTTAAATGCTATCAAATAGAATATTAAAGACATCTGTAATCACTTCCATACAATCGATTTTCAATTTGATCATAACTCATAACTTCTATCCTGGATAACAGTTTAATAAAGTTTTGAAATTGTATATGGACATCAATCTCAGTATTAAATTTTTCTTTGGCATATTTACGATACCCTTCACCACTAAGGTCAAAGGTGTTCTTTTTCCTGTATAAGGACAAATATTTGCTAAAATTTGCCATCATACAAACATATTTTCAAAACCAACACATTTAAGCTGTTTCCGTCATTTGGACTTGTATGAGAGCTAGGGTCAAATGTATACCGATGATCTTGAAATTTGGAGAATTGATTAGAGTTGTTACAAAAATTATGTATGCAAAAAATAAACTTAAAATTCTCATTATCTTCGGATTTACGAGCCTTTTAGTCCCATTTAGTGCGTTTTGAGAAAAGAGTTTGTATGGGAGCTATGGTCAAATGTGGACCGATTTCAACGAAATTTGGTGCAGTGATTTAGGTTTACATAAGCCGTATATGATTTAAATTTCGTGAAGAAATATTTTATTTTTGTGGCCAATATATCAACTCCGGGAAGTGGGACCTTTGAGAGGTACCATAAATAATGGACCGATTTTGACCAATTTTAATAGCCATGGTCATATTATCAAGAAAATGATCTGTGCCCAATTTCATCAAATTATCTTTAGAATTGCGACCTGTAGTTTGATTACGGACGGACATCGCTAAATTGACTCAGAAAGTGATTCTAAGCCTATTGGTATTCCAAAAGGTGGGTCTTAGACAAAAATTTCTATGCGTTACAAACATCAGTACAAACTTATAATACCCTTTCCACCTATGGTGGTGAAGGGTATAATTAATAATTACTATATTATACTATTTTGTCAAAAATCTGAAGTATTCGACAATAGTCTCAATTTTGAAAACAAATTAAATATTATGATTTTTAGTTGAACATAAAATAATGAATAAACTCTTTTAGATATCTTTCTTTCACTCACCTGTTTGAAAATCCGGCTACTTAAAAAATCAACAAATCCGTGACTCCATTTAGGACCCTTAAGCTAGAAAAAAAAATAAAAAGATAAACATATTTAACATAATCTAAACATGCATTTAAAAAATCTTAATGTTGTACTACGAGTATATGTGAGTAAATAAATGCAAAAAAATGTTAATAAAATAAATGTTTAAAAAATAACACTCATTACCATAATTTGGAAAATATAAAAAAACAAATGGTGTTTAAAAAAAATTAGAGAAAAATTGTATATCTTAAAAAATATTTGAGTTAAACTTCTTAATTAAGCTCTTGAAATGTTTATTCTATAACAAAATCCTTAAATTTGTTAATCCTTAAAAATCATAAAAATTTCCAAATTTTCAAAAAAAAAAAAAAGATATTTGAATTTACTTTAATTACTTTATTTAGGACTTTTAATTAATTTAATACTATTTGAGTGCAAATTCTGTTGTCCTTCCTATAAGCTTTTAGTCCTTCTGTTTATATTTGTAGTTCAAATAATCCTTGAAGAAAGAAGTTTAGATGTCATAAAACAACATGTCAATTTCTTTAAATAAATGTTGTTTTAACATCATAAAATTACTGAGATTTTTCTTTGTTTTCTACATTTTTTTTTCACAGTCTCTTAGTCTTGTAGCCTTTTTATTTTATGTTGGCCTTTTGCAGAGAAGATCCTGTTTATTTAGGTCTGGCCAATAAAAGACTTATCATCTCAATAAAAGTATTTAACACAAACGTTTTACAGCTTTTGCCTTTTTTTGCTAAAAAAGAAAATAATATTAAACAAAAATGCCTTTAAACCATTTTTTTTTTTTTGGAAAGGTTTAAAGAAGATGTAAGTGGAATAAAAAATGTTAAAATGTTTTACAATATGTAGCTAGATTTGAAACATGGAAAAAAATAACTAGTCAAAAGGGGTAGCTGGTGAAAAATCCCTTAATCCTTGAAAATGTTATGCAATTATAATGTACAAGTATAGACAATAGTGACCCCCCTCAAGCCTTAGCTTTACCAAGAATTTCCATTCTGTTAGTATGCCTTTCTATTTACATCTTCCTTTAAAAATGATACTCAAAGTGAAAGTGACCCTTTTCTCAAAGGATTTAAAAAAAATAAAACAGCAAAAATAAAGAAATGCCTTGCATAAAAAATTCTTCATAAATATTTCTTGTTATTTATTTTTTTATATTTTGTTTCAAAGCTAATGATATCAGTTGCTATGGTGTAAGTATTAAGTAAGCCCTTCCCTTATCAAACACCTTCCTTATCCGTTTATTCTAAGAAATTGGTTACAAATCAAATTTGCATTTTATTATTGGTCGGATACTTTATATGCACAAGTTAGCTATTGTTATTCATAAGATCAATTGTCTCGGCAAACAGTGACCCAATTTAACGAACTAAAAAATTTGAATATAATATTCAAATTTATTGGAAAAATTTGGATTGGGAGTAAGGAGGGGGGAAATGGGTTAAAGGGGTGCTGTTTGGTACTGAAGAATAAGAATTAATGCAATTCTAAAATAGATCATGGATAAGACTTATCTATAGGAAAACGATTTTTCTATGAAATATTTTTTTACGGGAGTACTTCTTAAAAATTTTTCTAAAGAAAATTTTTTTCAGGGATTTATTATAATAGCTATTTCGACGAGTTTTTTTTAATAAAATCATTTTCGAATTTTTCTATACAAATTCAATATGAAAAAATCAAATATTTTTTGTTTTTTTTTTACTAGAAAAATTAATCAAAAATGTTTTTCTATAGAAAAAATCCTTTTGACGAATTTTTTGCAGAAAAATTCACTGAAAATATTTTTAGTAGAAAAATTCGTCAAAAAATATATATTTTTTTTAATTCATAGAAACTTTTTTTTCTACAGAAAATTACATCGAAAATATTTTTCTATATTAAAAATCATCGAAAATATTTTTCTAGATTAAATTGCATTGAAAATATTCCTCAATAAAATCGAAAATATTTTTCTATATTAAAATTCATCGAAAATATTTTTCAATATAAAATTGCATTGAAAATATTCCTCAATAAAAAACTCGTTAACAATATTTGTCTATAGAAAAATTAATTAACAATATTTTTCAATAGAAAAATTCATCAAAAATGTTTTTCTATAGAAAAGTTTATAGAAAATATTTACCGACAATATAGAAAATATTCACCGAAAATATTCTTTTGTAAGTTTTTAGAAAATATTTTTCGATAGAAAAATTTATTTATTAAATATCGAAAATAGTTTTCTTTACAAAAATTCTTTGAAATATTTTTCTATAGAAAAATTCACCGAAAATGTTTTTCTATAAAAAAATTTCTCAGAAATAGTTTTCTATAAAAAAATTGCTCAAAAAATATTTTTCCATAGAAAAATTTATCGCAAATATTTTTCCATAATTCATCGAAAGTATTTTTCTATACAAAAATGTATTGACTTTTTATTCTACTGAATATTTTCTATATAAAAATTCATCAAAAATATTTTTCTATAAAAAAATTTCTCAAAAATATTTTGATATAGAAAAATTTATTCAAAAATATTTTTCTATAGAATAATTCATCAGAAAATATTTTTTATAGAAAAATTCATCGAAAATATTATTCCATAGAAAAACTTATCGAAAGTATTTTTCTATACAAAAATTTATTGACATTATTTTTCTATTGAAAATTTTCATCAAAAATATTTTTCTATAAAGAAATTTATCAAAAATATTTTTTTATAGAAAAATTTATCCAAAATATATTTCTGTAGAAAAATTAATCAAAAATATTTTTTATAGAAAAATTCATCAAAAATATTTTTCTATAAAAAAATTATCAAAATTATTTTGTATAGAAAAATACATCAAAAATATTATTCCATAGAAAAATTGATCAAAATATTTTTCTATAAAAAATTCATCGATAATAATTTTTTTTCGAAAAATTTATTAAAAACATTTTTCTGTAACAGAAAATTATTCAAAATATTTTTCTATAGAGAAATTCATCGAAAACATTTTTCTATCGAAAAATTCATCATAAATTTTTATAAAAGAAAAGTTCAGAAAAAATCATAAAAAAAAATTTCTAGAGAAAAATATATCAAAATATTTTTTTGTAGAAGAATTTACCGAAAATATTTTTCTTTCTAAAAATTTAATAAAAATATTTTTCTATAGAAAAATTCATCAAAAGCATTTTTCTATAGAAAAAATCTTCAAAAATAATTTTCTAAAGAAAAATTCATTGATGAAACTTTTCTATAAAAAAAGTTATCAACGATATTTTTCATAGAAAAATTTATCGAGAATATTTTTCATAGAAAAATGTATCGAGAATATTTTTCCATAGAAAAATTTATCTACAATATTTTTTTTATAAAAAATTCGCAGAAAATATTTCTTAATGGCAAAATTTATCGAAAATATTTTTCTATAAAAAAAATTCATCAAAAATATTTTTTCTATAGAAAAATTAATCTAAAATATAGAAAAATTCATTGATATATTCTATTGAAAAATTTATGGACAATATTTTTTCCATAGAAAAATTAAACTAAAATATTTTTCTTTATTTTTTTCCAGAATTTTTCTGTGAAGTTTCCTAGAGAAAAATATTTATGATGAATTTTTCAATGGACAATTCTTAAAAAAAATTTTTTCGATAAAAAATGTATTTATTTATTTATTCTGAAAAAAATAATTTTATGGAAAAGTCCACCGAAAAGATTTTTTTATAGAAAAAAACTCATCGGAAAAATTTTTCTAGATAACATTTTTCCATAGAAAAGCTAATTAAAAATATTTTTCTATAGAAATTCGCCTTCAATTTCATAAAAAGTATTTTTCTATACAAAATTCTTTAAACTTTGTTTCTTTAAAACAAGTAAGAAAGTGCTATAGTCGGTCAAGCCCGACTTTACGATACCCTTCACTACTAAGTTGAAAGATTATATTTTTCCTGTATAAAGACAAATAATGCTGTTTCCATTTGGACTTATATGAGAGCTAGGATCATATGTGCACCGATTATCTCGAAATTCGGCAATTATCTCGAAATTTGGCAATTATCTCGAAATTTGACAAATTACAGTTTTTACAGAAATTATGTATGCAAATTGTAAACTCGAAATTCTTATTATCCTCAGATTTATGAGCGTTTTACTGATTTTTGTCTCATTTAGTGCGTTTTGATAAAAGAGTTTGTATGGGAGCTATGGTCAAATGTGGACCGATTTCAACGAACTTTGGTACAGTGGATTTGATTTACATAAACAGTACTTGTTTTCAATTTCGTGGAAAACTATTCATTTTTGTGGCCAAAATATCAATTCCGGGAAGTGGGACCTGTGGGAGGTACCATAAATAATAAACCGATTTTGACGAATTTCAATAGTCATGGCCCCTTCATCAAGGAAATGATCTATGCCAAATTTCATCAAATTATCTTTAGAATTGCGACCTGTGATTACATGGTTCACATGGGGGTCCAGCCAGCCGTCCAGACGAACGGACGGACTGACATCGCTAAATTGACTCAGAAAGTGATTCTAAGTCTTTTGGTATACGAAAAGGTAGATAAATGTTTATTTGCGTTACATACATCAGCATCAGGGTATAAAAATTCATCAAAAATTTTTAATAAAAAAATTCATCGAAATAATTTTTCGAATAAAATCCGAATCCAAATTTTTCAACTTGTAAAAATGTATAGACAGTCGGGGACAGTCAAATAAAACCCTTTACTACCGAGTATGTAGTTAAGTAGGATCAGTGTGGACCGATTCTTATATATAGGAATATTATTTATCAATTTCATCACAAGAATATGTGAATCGACAAACAAATAGAGAGACCTTGTTAAATCAATTCAGAATATGATTTAAAATGTTCTCAATTTAAAGCAATTTTTCTATATTTAACTAAATTTGTAAAGCATTTATGCTATTTTTTTTAGTGAAACATAAACGTTGTCATGTTGAATCATAATTCTTTTTAACAATATCCATTCTCATATGCCTGATAACTCACTCCCTCCTCTAACTACCTTAATATTAAATTAAACAAAAAAATATCCACATATTTAACGTTTACATATTGTAAGTCTATGTAAAAGAATAGATATTGTACTTGTAGCTTTTATTTGTAGCCGACAAACCTAGACATTGTCAAAAATTCTTTTGTCAACTTTATGAAATGTTCCAAAGACAAAAAAAAAAAAATACGAAATAACAAAAATTGGCTTCAAAGTCATACCAATTCACTTTTGCTTGATGATATCCATATCAACTTGTTAGATGAAAAAAAAAAACACTATCTCTTGTTACAAATTTATCTATTTTTTTATTTTATTTTAGAGTTATAGTACATTTTGTATGCATATAAAAATGTCTCTATAAAATATGACAATATGTAGCAAACATCCACAGGATTAAATTTGAGTCAATTTAATAGTAAGACTCAAATTAAGGTTTGTTACAGAACTTAGCGTTATTTATTTATCTTCCTATTTCATTGCTCAAAATATTACATTAGATAAATTTCTTATATTCATTCTGAGTAGATTAGATTTGTTGGAAATTATTTTAAAAATTATTTCTTTCCTTAGAAGATCCTCCCTAATTTTCGAATATTCTAAATATGAAATGGCAAGTGGTTATGGACGCAACAAAATTTGAATGTCCTGGAAAATGTCAAACATGTTCTGCTTGTTATTCACTAAAGATTTTTGTTACATTTTTCATTACAAAACATAGAAATCCCTTATGATTTTAGGGAAAGGGTTAGGTTTTGTAAATGTAGCTCACAATAAAAGATATGTACCGACAATTGTCTGTTAGGTTTTGTAACAGTTTGTAAAAAAATTGATATTGTTTTAAATGTTTAGCACAATATGGATAGAAAAGGTAATTGTGATCAAGGTGATTATGTGATAAAGAATGTATATAAGCCTTTTGATTTTTAAGGTAAAGACGAGATTAAAGCCTTAGAACAATAAGAAATTTCCATAAAATCCTTTTAAGAAATATTTTTCGAAAAAGTAAAATTTGAAATTAAATACAAAGTGTATGTAAGTTATCATCGACAAATTTAATATCAAACATTTTGTATAGACAAATTTTATATTGAAAATTTTCTATAGACAAATTTTATATTATATCGAAAATTCTCTTTAGAAAAATTTTATATTATATCGAAAATTTTCTATAGACAAATTTTATCTTCTATCGAAAATTTTCTATAGACAAATTTTATCTTCTATCGAAAATTTTCTATAGAAAAATTTTATATCGAAAATTTACTATAAAAAATTTTATATCGAAAATTTACTATAAAAAATTTTTTATCGAAAACTTAACATTGAAAAATTTTATATCAAAAATTTTCTATAGAAAAAATGTATATGGAAAAATTTCTTTTGAAAACTTTTATATCGAAATTTTCTTTTGAAAAATTTATATGTAGAAAAAATTTATATCGAAAATTTTATATCGAAAATTTTCTTTAGAAAAATCGAATATCGAAAATTATCTTTAGAAAAATTTAATATCAAAAATCTTCTAAAGAAAAAATTTATATCGAAAAATTTCTATAGAAAAAATTTATATCGAAAATTTTCTATAGAAAAATTTTACATCAAAAATTTTCTATAAAAAAATTTTACATTGAAAATTTTCTATAGAAAAATTTTACATCAAAAATTTTCTATAGAAAAATTTTACATCGAAAATTTTCTATAGAAAAATTTTATATCGAAAATTTTCTTTAGAAAAATTTAATATCAAAAATTTTCTAAAGAAAAAATTTATATCGAAAATTTTCTATAGAAAAAATTAATATCGAAAATTTTCTATAGAAAAATTTTCCATCGTAAATTTTCTATAGAAAAAATTTCCGTAGAAAATTTTTTACAGAAAAATTTTCCATCGAAAATTTTCTATACAAAAATTTTCCATCGAAAATTTTCTATACAAAAATTTTTCATCGAAAATTTTCTATACAAAATTTTTCCATCGAAAATTTTCTATACAAAAATTTTACATCGAAAATTTTCTATAGAAAAATTTTCCATCGAAAATTTTCTATAGAAAAATTTTCCATCGAAAATTTTCTATAGAAAAACTTTCCATCGAAAATTTTCTATGGAAAAATTTTCCATCGAAAATTTTTTATATAAAAATTTTACATCGAAAATTTTATATAGAAAAATTTTATATCGAAAATTTTCTATAGAAAAATTTTATACAAAAAGAAGAGTATTTGCATTTGATCCCCAATCTATTACATTTATTTATTAATGTAACAGACCAATTTATTGATAAAAAGCCAAAAAATGTTTGCGGAGAAACCAAAGTCCTCGACGCGTTTCGATGGTTGGTTAAGCCATCTCTTCAGGAGGATTATCCCCAATTTAGACAGATCGAAAACCTCGCATTATTACTATATTTACAAACACAACTTTTCAGAATTATGTTCATAAACCATAAGTAAAAGCGTAGATCATCGACTGAACAAAAACAAACATTTTTCAGTTTTCAAAATTTTGTATCAAAAATGTTCTATAGAAAAATTTTATATCGAAAATAGAAAAATTTTATATAGAAAATTTTCTATAAAAAAAAATTTTATATCGAAAATTTTCTAGAGAAAAATTTCCTATCGAAAATTTTCTATAGAAAAATTTTTTGTCGAAAATTTTCCATAGAAAAATTTTATATCGAAAAATTTTTTGCGAAAAAGTTTATATCGCAAATTTTTAATAGAAAAACTTTATATCAAAAATTTTCTATAGAAAAATTTTACATCGAAAATTTTTTTTAGAAAAATTTAGTTTCGAAAATTTTCTATAGAAAAAATTTATATCGAAAATTTTCTATAGAAAAATTTTAAATCGAAATTTTTAATAGAAGAATTTATATAAAAAATTTTACATCGAAAATTTTATATCTAAAATTTTCTATTAAAAAATTTTTCTAAAGAAAAATTTTACATCGAAGATTTTCTATAGAAAAATTTTCTATAGAAAAATTATCTATCAAAACTTTTCTATAGAAATATTTTCTATCAAAAATTTTCTATAGAAAAATTTCCTAATAAAAATTTTCTATAGAAAATTTTTGATACAAATTTTATAAAAATTTTCTATAAAAACATGTTATATCGAAAATTTTCTTTAGAAAAATTTTATATCGAAAATTTTCTATTCCTTAGTAGACTAAAACTCTCCAAAAAAATAAAACATTTAGAAAATTATTCCTTAAATAATTATAATTGTAGTAATTATTTAAGCTATTTGTTACAACTTTAATTTGATTTACTGAAAATACTTTACATTAATCATCTTATTTTCTTAAATTTTTAATGATTTCAGTTTTAGCAGCTTCTTCGCCTTCTTTACTTTTTTAAAACTGCCAAAATTATACGAAGGCAACAGTGCGTTCATTTTTTTGCGTCTTTAGTCACTAGACGGTAGACAACATGTCAGTTGTAATTTCGTTTGTCAAAAACATGTTTATATTTTAACTTCCTTTAATTTCAAAAATCTATTCCTGTGGAAATCTCCTAGGTAATAAATGAGTTGTTGTGTGTGTTGTGGTGTACGAACGAGCTAGTGTGTGCGTGTGTTGCAAAAGGTGTAATTCCGTAAGGTATGTATGTCGATTTTCATTAAATAACCCCAAGAAACCCCAACATCTAGTCAAACTTTTCTCTAATTTATAAAAATCATGTCAATTTCCAACCACTATTAAAGACCAGTGCCAAAAATTTTCAGTAACTCATACCCTTTTTTTCACAAACAATCAAATAGAATAAAACCAAAGGACTCTTGTAATATAAAGATAATAAATGAAGTAATAATTTGGCAACGAATTTTCCTTATAACATCTCACAAAATCCCTGGTTTGCTAATTTGGGATTTTGTTTGAAGGAGTTGAGGGTGGGTTAGGATCTTCCTCTTGTATTATTATTTAATTACTTGTTCATTAAGTTTCTGTGTAGACCCGATTAATTGAATATTTGTGTTATTGACATTCAAGTTGATTCAATTGCTAGCGGAAACGTGCCCAAGTTATTATTAATATTTTTCTTAGTTTATACTAGTTTTGGCTGGAGCTATTAAAGTGGAATGAATGGCTAGTCATACGTCAATTAGTTGGCAACCAAAATTATTATTTTTTAATAAAGTTTATGCCACTCAATAATCTACTAATCAATCAATCTTGTTTGGTTATATGAAAAAGACAACAGATACTTTTGCCTTTAATATTAATCGTTATTTTGGCTGCTAATAATTTATCATTTATTATAAAGAAATTATATGTTTTTTTGGTTATACAATATTTTCTGGAAAAAAAATCTATACAGAATTTTGAATTAATTTTCAAATATAAATAGATTTTTCAACGGGAACTTCTGAACTTTGACATTTAATAACGAAGATGGTCGAGAAGCTATATCTGTCAAATTAGACATTTGTTCAGTCTATTTTGTAAAGTCACCATAGAGGGATATATCATTTCACAGCACGTGAAAATATGTAAATATTTTTACCAACTTTCTCCTATTTTGTAGTCTCTACAATTGTCCTAGGGGTTCATTCACAATGTGATGGATATATGTATATTTATGAGGATACTCGTTCAGAAAGCGATCGACAAGCAACCAAAGGTCACCGGTGGTTTTAAGATGGTGCAGAAGAATCCGAGTCAGTCGAGTTCATACCGGTCACAAGAAACTCCAACTTTCGCAAATCACATCAAACCATTCTTACATATCGTTGGTCTCGTAAAGAAATGCCCTAACTCATTTGCATAATAATTAAAATACACCTCCTCACAAAAATTTAAGGATATTTTATAAAAATTAGTTAAGTAATTAAGTGATTTTCTAAAAAGCCCTAACTTATTCCTAAAAACATATATTTTTTAAAAGCCCTGAATTATGTGTCGTTGCATCGACAAATAAAAAAACTTTCTAAACTTAAAGCTTTCGGTTGGATAATGATTTCTTATATTAAACTTTTGTAGACAACATTTTTTGGATGAAAACTTTTAATATCAAAAGCTTTTAATCTTTAATATCTAAAGCTTTCTACTAAAAACATTCCACATTGAAAGCTTTCCAATAAAAAAACTGGCATTACTATTCTAAAGTTTTCTTATATAAAACTTTCAATGTCAAACGGTTTTCTATTATAGACTTTCGATATCGAAAGATTTGTTATAGTGAACATTTTCAGTTAGAAAACTTTTTATATAAAACTTTCCTATAGAAAAAATTCAGTATTAAAAGCTTTCCTATAGATAACTTTAATATCTAAAGCTTTCTAAAAAACTGTTTTTATTAAAAATTTATATATAAAACTTTCGATGCCGAAAGGATTCCTTTAATAAACATCCGATATCGAAAGTTTTTTCTAATAGGAAACTTTTGATCTACTAAAAAAATTTTACATTGAAAGCTTTCCATTAAAAAACTGTCATTATTTATCTAAAATTTCTTATATAAAACTTTCAATGTCAAAAGTTTTTCTATTATAAATCAGTATCGAATGAATTTTTATATTGAACATTTGCCGTCAAAATATTTCAGTTAGAAAACTTTTTATACAAAACTTTCCTATAGAAAAAATTCAATATCAAAAGCTTTAATAAACATCCGATATCGAAATTATATAAAATTTTCAATAACTAAAGCTTTCCTATAGGTAACTTTTGATAGAAAAAGCTTTCAACTAAATATATTTAATTTTAAAAGCTTTTAAAAATCAAAAAGATTTCCTATACAAAACTTTCGATGTCGAAAGGTTTTCTTCAACAAACTTTTGATATTGAAAGATTTTATAAAAAGATTTACTAAAAAATTACATATTGAAAGCTTTAAAAAAATAAAGATTTCCTATACAAAACTTTCGATGTCGAAAGGATTTCTACAATAAATTTTTCATATTGAAAAATTTTATATAGAAAACTTTCGATATCAAAAGATTTCTTATATAAAACTTTTATCGTCAAAATATTATCTATTAATATAAAATAAACTTTTACATAAACAGATTTCCTAAACTTTTAATATCTAAAGCTTTCTACTAAACACATTCCATATCAAGAGTTTTCCAATATAAAACTTCCAATATATAGAGATTTCCTATATAAATCGATATCGAAAGGCTTTCTATAATAAACTTCCGATAGCGAAAGATTTTTAATAGAAAACTTTTGATTTCCTTTATAAAACTTTGAATATAGAAAACATTCGAAAACAAACTTTCAATATCAAAAGCTTTACAAAAAAAACTTTTAGAAAGCATTCGTCGTAACGAGAGATTTCCTATAGAATACATCCGCTATCAAAAGCTTTTTATAGAAAACTTTAGTTTTTTTATAGTAAGCATTCGATATGTAAAGCTTTCCTTGGTATAATTTGTTTTGAACACTACAGAAAAAAGCCTTGAGTTACAATTATGGTCTGAAATTAGACTTCAAAAAGCCCTATCTCAATTTAGTTTTTTATAGTCTAAAAATTAAAAAGAGTTTTGAAAATCAATTTCATCCTTCATTTTAATAATAACATGCATTTAAAATAAACGTAAAATTTTGTCAATTACTATTTTAAATTTGTTTTTACCTTCTCCTGTGAAGTTTTAAATTTGTGAGTTAGGGCCTTTCTACACGAGACCAACGATATAGTGTTGTATGTTATAAAAAACAAACACGAACGACATTTAAGAAGCAACAAAAAAATTCGAGAAAAATTAAGGAAATTAGTTTTTTCCGCATGAAAGAAACAACAGAACACAAAAGTAAAAACAAGACTTAAATGAAACAAAATTTATTGAAATAACACAAAAATAGAAAAAAGTATGCAAAAAAAAAAAAAAACAAAAGAAATAAATAGCAAAAAAGAAAAACAAAGTTTCCTTTATATGTTACACATGCACAATAACTGATTATACTCGTAGAAAGGATACAATTCAATATGTGTGTGGTATTAGTAGACGTTACGGTACTAACGTCTGTATGTTGTAAGTTTATGGTGGCTGACTGATGTTATAAGTATTAAGGATATAAATATTTGAGTCTTCTTCTACATTATCTTAAGGCACATTGCAAAAAAAAATTGCTATTAAATTAAATTGCAAGCCAAAGAAAACAGGACTTATACGAGAAAGCACACATTGGCAATAAGATTTAGTTAAAGGATAAAAATGTTTAAGGATATACATAATTTGCTTATACATGCAAAATTGTAAAATAAGCCCATATTTATGGCTTTAGCATTATATTTCTGGATGCAATTTAAATTTTAATTATTTTTTTATGAAATATAAATTTAATTCATATTGAAAATATTCTTACGAACAGTTTAGTTTAAATATTTTTGTATAACTACTTGATTTTTATTGTTGTATTCAAAACTAAAATTGTATGAACTGAAGAATGTATATGATTTCAGCGAAATCAGAGATGGCGAGGTCCAAAAATTTTGATTTGTATCTATCAAAAGATTTTTTTAAAGAAATTGTTTTTCAAAATTAAATTTTTTTCGAAAAAAAATTTGTTGAAATTTGAATAGTCATCATGTCATCTATAGCTTAAATTTAAAGTTCATTTGAGGCAATTTTAATGGAACTGTAAAATTGTTAATTTTTTAGATCAATGAGTTTTATAGTGTTTAAATTAAGACAAATTATACCATGTTTTCAGGGGAAATTTTAGCTTCCTCTTACAACATTATCTGACAAAGTACTTACAAATTACATATTAATGTTCTATTTTAACACCGTTCGTTTCTTATCATTTGCTATTTTAAGCATAAATGTAAATGTATATAAAATAATGGTTACTGAGGTTAATTAATTCCCATTTACACCTGTTTGATTTTGAAAATCAAACTGATTTTGAGGCAATCTTAGTTAATATTTCAATGTTGGCATTAGTTAAGTTATTTGCCACAAATATACACACAAAATTGCTCTAACTTTTAACCCTCCTACTCTACAATTTTATATTTATACTCATTACCTCAGACTCCTGCTAAGGATTTTAGCTTCCAACTCTAATTCTAATGGAAACACAATAGTATTTAATAGAGTGTTAAATGAAAATACTTCCATATTAGTGTAGAAATTTAGCACATACTTCAACACTTTTAGGCTTATGGGTGAGAATATGTTTGTCAACTTATTTGTTCAAAACCCCCAACCACCCACTGTATATGGAAGCTCTACAAGAGTCATGGTGTTGTCATCAAAAACAGAAGCATTTGGAATGTCGAGCTAGTGAAATACTTAACAGTTTTTAGCAACAGGCGTTAATTGCAAAATAAACTCAAAGTTAATGAGTTTCACACACATCTCTACAGTTTTCAAATACAAATAAAAATACAAATGTACTTTAATTTTACAACTAAATAAACACCCATATGCACTGGATCGTCTATACTCTAACAATTTTTACATTTTTCATTTTGTGGTCTCCCCCTTCTAGAGCCACCACTACATTACTTTGGCCTTTGGTTACATAACAAAGAAAACACCTTGGACAAATAATGCACATGTCGTCTGAATACACTTACACAGTTACACTCAGAGTCCCCTTCGAATTGCCTGTGGTAGTGAGTTTTTTAACCATTGTGTCCTGCAGTGATTTACTGCGGTTTTGGGGCAACAGCCACCAGTTACCGGTCAGGGCAGAGCATTACAATAACAACCAAACACAAAGTAACTGTGGTCGCTGCGGTCAAACCATAATGACCCACGAAAAAAGCATCTCTGACCATGCTTATAATTTCATTTAATGCCTTTTGCAAATACGGGTGAACTGCAAATACCCATAATACTCACATAATCAACATTTAAAACTCCCCCGAGTATGCAAGCAATGTTTAAATGTATGAGTGCAAGGATGTCTGTTGTTAAACAAAGTCTTTAAAATATTTACGTTTCTGTAGCATTCGAAAATGTAAATTGAATCAGAAAAAAAAGTCATAAAATTTTCGATATAAAATTTTTATGGAAAATTTTCAATACAAAATATTTATAGAAATATTTTTGATATAAAATTTTTATAGCAAAATTTTCGAAATAAAATTTTTATAGAAAAATCCTAAATATAAAATTTTTATAGAAAATTTTTCGATACAAAATTTTTATAGAAAAATTTTCAATATCAAATTTTTTTAAAAAAATTTTCATATAAAATTTTTAAAGAAAAATGTTTAATAAAAAATTTGTATAGAAAAATTTTTAATATAAAATTTTTATAGAAAAATTTTCAATACAAAATTTCAATAGAAAAAATTTCAATAGAAAATTTTTAGAGAAACATTTTTAATAACAAATTTTTATAGAGAACTTATCGATACAAAATTTTTATACAAAAATTTTCAATAGAAAATTTTTATAAAAAAATTTTCAATAGAAAATTTGCATAGAAAAATTTTTAATAAAAAATTTTTAGAGAAAAATTCTTAAAATAAAATTTTTAAAGAAAAATTTTCAATATAAAATTTTTATGGAAAAATTTTTCATATAAAATTTTTATAGAAAAATTTTCAATATAAAATTTTTATGGAAAAATTTTTCATATAAAATTTTTATAGAAAAATTTTCAATATAAAATTTTTAAAGAAAAATTTTCAATAGAAAATTTTTATAGAAACATTTTCAATATGAAATTTTTATAGAAAAATTTTCAGTACACAATTTATATAGAAAAATCTTCAATACAAAATTTTTATAGAAAAATTTTGAATGAAAAATTTTTAAAGAAAAATTTCCAATATAAAATTTTTATACATAGAAACATTTTCAACAAAAAAATTTTAAAGAAAATTTTTCAATATAAAATTTTTATGGAAAAATTTTCTATATAAAATTTTTATAGAAAAATTTTCTATATAAAATTTTTATAGAAAAATTTTCTATATAAAATTTTTATAGAAAAATTTTCGATATAAAATTTTTATAGTAAAATTTTTTAAAAAAGATTTTCAACACAATATTTTTTTTTAAATTTTCGATATAAACATTTTTAGTACAAAATTTTTATAGAAACATTTTTTATATAAAATTTTTATAGAAAAACTTTCGATACGAAATTTTTATAGAAAAATTTTTATAGAAACATTTTTAATACAAAATTTTTTTAGAACAATTTTAAATATAAAATTTTTATAGAAAAATTTTTAATATAAAATTTTTATAGAAAAATTTTTAATACAAAATTTTTATAGAAAAATTTTCAATACAAAATTTTTATAAAATATTTTTCAATTTAAAATTTTTATTTTTCAATATAAAATTTTTCAATATAAAATTTTTCAATACAAAATTTTTCAATATAAAATTTTTCAATATAAAATTTTTTTAAAAAATTTTTCAATATAAAATTTTTATAAAAAATTTTTCAATATTAAATTTTAATAGAAAAATTTTCAATACAAAATTTTAATAGAGAAATTGTCAATATAAAATTTTTAAAGAAAAATTTTTAATATAAAACTATTATAGAAAAATTTTTACAAAAAAATTAGAAATATTTTCCATATAAAACTTTTACTAAAAAAATATCAATATAAAACTTTTAGTAAAAAAATATAGATATAAAATTTTCAATGCAAAATTTTGATAAAAAATTTCAATAAAAAAATTATATAAAACAAGTTTTCATGAACAAATTTTTATAGAACAATTTTTTTTCGATATAAAATTTTGAATAAAAGTTAACACAAAAACATTTCATCTTTTAATAGAAAAAATTTTAATAAAAAATTTTTAAAAAAATTTTCAATACAAAATTTTTACAGAAAAATGTTCAATATAAAATTTTTATAAAAAACTTTTCAATATAAAATTTTAATAGAAAAATTTTGAATATAAAATTTTTGTAGAAAGATTTTTAAAATAAAATCTTATAGAAAAACTTTTAAAATAAAATTTTAATAGAAAAATTGTTAATCTAAGATTTTTATAGAAAAATTCCTTATACAAAATTTTTATAGCAAAATCATCAATACCTATAAAATTTTTATATAAACATGTTCACTATAAAATTTCTAAAAAAAAATTTTTAATATCAAATTTTTATAGAAAAATTTTCAGTATAGAACTTTTCAATTTTCAATGTAATGTTTTTAAAGGAAAATTTTGAATAGAAAATTGTCATAAAAAAATTTTCTATATAAAATGTTTATAAAAAAATTTTCAATATAAAACATTTACAGAAAAATTTTCATTACAAAATTTTTGTAGAAAAACTTTCAATACAAAATTTTTATAGAAAAAAAAAAATTGTAATTGAAAAATTTTCAATACAAAATTCTTATAGAAAAATTTTCAATACAAATATTTTAATGAAAAATTTTCAATACAAAACTTTTATACAAAAAAAAAAACTGTTATTGAAAAATTTTCAATACAAAATTTTTATAGAAAAACTTTCAATACAAATATAAAATTTTGAATACATAATTTTTATAAATAATTTTAAATAAAAAATTTTTATAGAAAAATTTTCAGTATAAAAAAATTTTTACAGAAAAATTTTCAATTCAAATTTTTATAGAAAAATTTTCAATATAAATTTAAAAAATATTTTTAATACAAAATTATTATAAAAAAAATTCTGATAAAAAAACAAACCGATGTATTAATATACAAAGTATTAATATACAAAGTTTTGTATTGAAAAATTTTAAAAATATTGCGAAAATATTAGATCTTACCTTAATCATCTGCAATTCATTATTTTTTTTAGTTTGTTAATTTTTTATTTTTTATATAATGTTAAGGTTTTCATAAATTAAAATGTTTATTTACAAATCTATACCTATTTATTTAACTTGTTGATTATATTTTTATATTTATTAAACCATGACATTAACATTTACATTTAATTAGAACTTAACAGTAAGTCATAATTTTAAGTTAACATCAACAGAAATCAATAACAACAAAATTTAACATTAGAGTAATTCTGTTAATAACTCTTTAATCTTTTCTAATTACTTATGTCTCCATTTACAAAAATAATACAACACTTAACACTATTTACCAACAATGAGAGATCAATTATGTGTAAACAAAACAACTCATTGATATGCAATTGCATAGTGACGTCATTAGTTAAAGAGTGCATGTTAATTTGAGAGTACAGAGACAAGGAAAAGAAACAGACAAATTAAAACATGCGTAAACCATAATTTTTTGTATGAAATTTAACTTTTTTGATATATATTAAATAAAAAAAATACATTAAATAATTTAACAAATCATCATTTATTAATTAACTTTATTACACTTTATTCCACAAATAATAACACTTATTTTAGTTTTAAATTATTTGAATTATTTGCACTGCGAAATTAAGATGCGTACGCATTAAGAGACGACTAAAATTATACTAACTTATCAAAGGAGAAGAAAAAGTGATGAACAGAAAATTAAGTTGAACAAGCAAAACAGAGATGGGATAGTAAGAAAGTTGAATCGTTTTTATTATGTTGATGAAATTTATTTGACAGTGGTTGTTAACCCATCTTAGGTAACATTGGACCACTTAATTAAAAAATGATATCGTTTTTTGTTTTTTTTTTGTTTTGGCATATGTAGGTAATGTTTTGTTTTACAAATTTAAAATTTATATATAATTTTTAAGATTTAATTAAAGAAAAAATCAATAATATTGTATTATTTTACAAAATGTCTATTATTACACGATCTCCTGCTTTATTGTTAATTTTAGGTGAAGAAAAAAGAGAATGGAAACACGATTTTGAGATATCCTTGAGCCAAAGACAGAATTGACATCCATTGTTTTCCAATACCAGATTATTAATTGAATGCTTTATTATACCCTTCACCACCATAGGTGAAGGGTATATTGGGTTTGTGCTGATGTTTGTAACTTAGAATTACTCCCTGAGTTGTTTTAACGATGTCCGTCCGGCTGGCGGGCTAACTGGCAGGCTGGCTGGCCGGTTATCCGTGTAAGCTTGTTATCATTCTATAGGTCGTAACTTTGAAGATAATTTTATGAAATTTGGCACAGGCTCATATTTTGGTCCAAGTACGATCCCTGTTTTTTTTGTGTGAAATCGGGTAACTATTTTGGGTACCAATTTTCGAGATATAGCTTTGTTTTACCATTATGTAGAAACATTTTTTATATTTGTTTTTACTAAACGATGTATTTACCATCATAAAGCATTAGTCGACCAAAAACTGGATTTTTATTTTTTTGTTGTTTAACACGTTGAAAGGAGCACTTTTGCAACTTGTTGGTATCAAATGAAAGCGACCAAGATGACAGGCCTGAACAAATAAATAATGATGGTGTTATAAAGGGTGGTTAAATTGTAAGGGCCGATGTTGAATGTGAACCACACCTAAACGCCACGTTTTTTTCCGAATTTTATTTGACATTTCTCTATCTCAGACTTACTCAATTTTAACCATGGAGAGATACGCAATCCAAAAACGGGTTAAAGTTAAAATTGTGAAAATGGGCCTTCAAATCAAAATGCATATCGGTACATTTTCACCTCAGTGGATTCGTCAATAAACAGAATTGCAGCATTTGGGCGAATGAGAATCCAAGAATGATTGTCGAAAAACCAATGCACCCACTAAGAGTGACTGTTTGGTGCTGTTTATGGGCTGACGACATCATCGAGCCGTATTTTTTCTAAAATGAGGCCGGTCAGGCAGTTACTGTGAATGGTGTTCGCTATCGTGAGATGATAACGAACTTTTTATGGCCCGAATTGGAAGATATGGATGTGGACGATATGTGGTTTCAGCAGGACGGTGCCACTTGCCACACAGCTAACGAAACAATGACTCTTTTGCGCAACAAATTCGATGGCCGTGTTATCTCACGTAATGGCGATGTAAATTGGCCGCCAAGATCATGTGATTTGACACCGTTGGACTTTTTTCTTTGGGGTTATTTGAAAGAAAAGGTGTACGTCGTTAAGCCAGCAACAATTCAAGAGCTAAAGGATGAGATAATTCGGAACATTAACGACATAGAACCTCCATTATTCCTCAGGGTAATCGAAAATTTTGTCCATCGGATGGAGGTGTGCCGCCGTGGTCGCGGCACCTATTTGGCCAATATTTTGTTCCATACATAATTGAGTAATACCAATGTATCATAATAAAATAAAATTACAATAAGTTCCTAAATAGTTTGTGTGTGATTCAAAATCAACATCGGCCCTTGAAATTTAACCACCCGATATGTCTACCACCAAAATGATGTAAGAATTTGAATAACTCGACTAAACAATAACAAAACTGCCGGATATGATGAGTTGATAAGGTGTATGTCCCAGCATATAGAAACCATATGGATAGAGGAACGAATGCCAGATGATTGGAGTCCCATTGTGCACAAAAAATGTAATAAAACCGTATATGCCAATTATAGAGGTATAAGCCTATTATCAATTGCATATTTAATCCTATCGAACACAAAGTTTGAAAGGCTTAACCCCAAAGTTAATAATTGGGACCTACCAATTCCAAGGAAAACAAAAAGACACTTATCATCTCTTCGTTGACTACAAAGCGGCTTTTGATAGCCCAATACGAATGAAGTTGTTTAAAGCAATGTCTGAGTTTGGCAACCCCACGAAGTTAATAAGTTTATGTAGGATAACATTAACTAATACAACCTCATTAGTTAAAATATGAGATCTATTTAATATTGTGTTAGATAAAATCATTCGAGATGCTGCAGTTACCCAGCTAGCGATTGGGAGATTTTTGATGATAATATCAGCAAAATAGACTCATTTTGGGATTCGTATAGATGATCAAAAAATAAATTAATCAGCTTGGTGATCAAAAAAGTGTACAAAAAGACTCAAAGACGCTTAGCAAGCGACTAGTTAAAAATAGCACAAAAAATCTTGCAAAATGCTCGTAATTTAACTGTATTTTGGTGATTAAACAATGCCACAAAAAGACTCGTATCTCATTATGGGTGATGTGCCTTAGTTAGCACGTCGACTGCAACGCATAACATATCATATTCAGCAGCGTAGGTTCGATCCATATCTCGCCAATTATTAACTCAAATTCACTATTCTAAAAATTGATATTTACAGTGTTGAGTAATAAAAAACTTTATTTATCTCTATTTTTTAACAAATCTAGCAAAATGTGTGCAGTCATATTCTAATCAGAATCATTAAAGACTCTTTTTGAAGAGTCGCATGAGGGGTAACATTTTTTCATATATCATAAATGATCATTTTAATCGTGCAGTGGAGTCAAAAAAGACTCATATTTGATTAAAATTTTCAAAAAATGCTAGCTCGGTAACACAACTGGAACAATTTTTAACAGAAAACACATGCTACTCGCGTTTGCCGATGACATTATCTTCATTGCTCGAGATGCCTGCCATCTAGTTTTCAATGAAAATGAGTCTAGTTTTCAATGAATCAAAAACGAAACTGCTGGTTTCTACAAGCAGACAGTCCACAAGAATGGGACGAGAACTAAAGCTTAGTGGTTGTAGTGTAGTGTTCTAAACGACATAATTTTCGAAATTAAATTTAGAATTATACCTGCCAAGCGATGCTATTTTTGCCTAAACAGGTAACTAAAAATAAAGCTTTCTCTGGACGAAATAAAGTTACGTTCTATAAAACGCTTTTATTGCCCGTGTTATTACATGGTGCTTAATCATGATCACTTGCACAGACAGATGAAGCTATTCTTGGAGTTTTTGAGTCTGCGTCAATATTGACTATTATATGAACCATCAGCTGTATGAGATATACGCTGACATCGACATAGTTAAACGCAGAAAACAGCAATGGCTGTATTGACTAGAACATGACTTGCGTATGGATGAAAATAATCCAGTAAGAACAGTGTTCAAAAATGTTCCCGAGAAAATTCGTAGAAAAGGATATCTAAAACTTCGATGGAAAGATCAAGTAAGAGAAAATCTGTCAAAGCTTCGATTACGTAATTGGAGAACATGCGCACAAGATCGAAGCGCATGGAGTTCTAAAATAATTGACCTTAACAGGTTGTAAATATAGGACAGTTAAGTAACTAAGTAAGATTCTTAATTAAAATAACATGAAACTGCAAGAGATACATACGCTTAAATATAAGTCTAGGTATGTTCAAATTAGATAATCTTATCAATAACAAATGCATATAAAATTGTTTTCAAAAAGCGAACTTTGAATTTTTGTTTCCAATTTACGTAATTCACTAAAAACAAAGAATTCTTGATTGAAATATGTAACAATCTAATACTTTTAATTCCCATTTGCATTAAATCTCCGACAATTGAAATTGTTGCAAATTTTTCCCTATCGAGCATTTAACCATGGTTTATTTAACTTAATGTTTCCATAACTCCCACCAAATACTTTTTTCACCATCATCTCCATGCAACATTGTTTGCTTATTTCCGATATTATAAGCCAATTGTCTGATTTGTGACTAAATGACATTTTATTGTCAAAGTCAATTCAAATCAAATGATACGGAAGCAAATCATTTAATATGGAGTTGTTTTTTTACGCTACCACTACTTCGATTACTGACATCAACAGCATTATCCTCCACATTGTCATCAACATTATTAGAGGAAACAAAAAACAACAATTGACAAACTTTAATATAGACACATACTCTTACACTTTCAAAAGCATTTTAACATATTGGGATAAAGCTTAATTCCCATTCATATCCCCCTTTCTTTACCTTAATGTGAGGCAGAGACTGCCTTTTACCTTATGATGTTCTTTTGACGACTCACATATGTATGTACCTTTTTATGATTTTCCATCAATGTTTGTCTCAATTTCAAGCAATTTCCGTTTGAATTCATTTGACTTTTGTCTGAAAGTATATGGGTGGTTATGGGAAAGGGAAAATTGTCTAAAATTTGGCGGTAAATGTAGCATTTTACTATAATTTAACATAAGATTTAACGTTAATATACTCATACTCACACATGATTCCTTTCATAGTTTATGAAGCCATAGAGTTCAGTGTGTTTATGCACAGTGGGTCGAGATCACATAATTTCATATGCAACAAAAGCATGACAAATACATCTTTATGCAAAAAGAAATTAAATTTTTCTATACATTATAATCTTACATTCATCCCCCTTTTAACAAAATTCATTTTCATCCCCACTGTTCCTTCTTTTCCTGTAAAAGGTAAACCACTCGGTTTACAAACATTTTTATTGTATGTATTGGGATTTGTTAAATGTTTTATTTAGCTTCTTTTTAAGACCATTATATGACTTTACTTATAATAATAATAAAAAAAAATTAAGTCGTTTTTTGTTCCTTTTTCCCTTAGAATTTGTCGTTTTCTATAACAATAGATATTAAGAAGTAGTTAAGGATGCTTATGCATAGAAATAATTTGATTTTATTTTATGTGATTTTTTTGCTTTGAGTATGTTATTGTTAGAGTAACAAATAAGTTTTGATTATTTATTGGTAAATAATGATTACGTTCACATTAAGGTTATTAAGGGCTAAGTCAAAGTTTAAATACCTAAAAATAAGCAGTTTATTTCAATAAGCCTTTTTTATGGAATTGAATGTGTTTTTGCAGCACCTTAAAGGTAAACGAAGTCAATTGAGCGCATACAAAAATATTTATTTTTATTGCAATATTGTTATTTTTTTTAAAGAGAAGACTCTATTTGATAAAAACAATTAAAGTTTTCAGTCCAAAAACGACAATTCGAAAATAAATTCTCTAGTTCGAAAACCAAGAAAGGTAATATACAAACTTTGATCTATTCGCATGCTTAATTCTTTTAAATAGTTATTTTTATAACACATCATCGGCCGATAAGTTATGAACTATTCACCGAACTGACTATAGCTTACATTAGGCCGACCTTGTTCTACAATCCCATGACAATATCTGGTAAGATCTAAAGTATTTATCTCATTATTGTGCATTAGCTTATAGCCGATCAAGGTAAAAAGTATTGGGTGATTTTAAGAATTAATAAAAAACAAGTTAGAAAGTGCTATAGTCGGTCAAGCCCGACCATACGATACCTTCACCACTAAGGTCAAAGGTGTTATTTTTCCTGTATAAAGACAAATATTTGCTAAATTTTGCCATCATACAAACATTTTCTCAAAACGTATATATTCAACCTGTTTCCGTCATTTGGACTTATATGAGAGCTAGGGTCAAATGTGGACCGATTATCTCGAAATTTGGCAAATTGATTACAGTTGTTACAAAAATTATGTATGCAAAAAATTAACTCAAAATTTTCATTATCTTTAGATTTACGAGCGTTTTAGTGATTTTTTGTCTAATTTAGTGCGTTTTTGAAGAAGAGTTTGTATGGGAGCTATGGTCAAATGTGGACCGATTTCAACGAAATTTTGTACAGTGATTTAAGTTTACATAAGCAGTATCTGTTTTAAATTTCATGAAAAAATATTAATATTTGTGGCCAATATAGCAATTCCGGGAAGTGGGACCTATGGGAGGTACCATAAAAAATGGACTGATTTTGACCAATTTCAATTGCCATGGTCCTATTATCAAAAAAATTATATGTGCCAAATTTCATCAAATTATCTTTAGAATTGCGACCTGTAGTTTGATTACAAGGTTTACATGGGGGTCCAGCCAGCCAGACGGACATCGCTAAATCGACTCAGAAAGTGATTCTAAGTCTATTGGTATACTAAAGGGTGGGTCTAAGACAAATATTTCTATGCGTTACAAACATCAGCACAAACTTATAATACCCTTTCCACCTATGGTGGTGAAGGGTATAACAAGTTAGAAAGGGCTATAGTCGGTCAACCCCGACCATACGATACCCTTCACCACTAAGGTCAAAGGTGTTCTTTTTTCTGTATAAAGAAAAATAATTGCTAAATTTTTCCATCATACAAACATTTTCTCAAAACTTATACATTTAAGCTGTTTCTGTTATTTCGACTTATATGAGGGCTGTGGACCGACTATCTTGAAATGTAGCAAATTGATTACAATTTTTACAAAAGTTATGTATGCAAGAAATAAATTCAAAATTGTCATTATCTTTAGATTTACGAGCGTTTAGTGATATTTGTCTCATTTAGTGCCTTTCGATTGAATAGTTTGTATTAGGGCTATGGTTAAATGTGAACCGATTTCAACGAAATTTGGTACAGTAATTTTGGCTTACATAAGCAGTATTTGTTTTAAATTTCAAGAAAAAATATTGATATATGTTGCTAAAATATCACTTCCGGAAAGTGGGACCTATGTGAGGTGTCATAAATATTGGATTTTGACGAATTTCAATAGCCATGCTCTACCACTATCAAAAAAATTATCTGAGTCAAATTTCATTAACCCTGGAACGTCATCCTTATTTTACATACGGCATACTTCAAGAGACTATAAAACACTTCATAAGCAAAAATGGGTACCAAAATAGATTTCTTATGTATTAATAGACTCTTTTTAATGAATATTTAAAGAAATTAATTTTCTTTTTTCTTAATCTTTGATAAAAACTCGCATTTCATTCAAGTAATAAAAAAACGCAATTTTTTTCAATTCGGTCTTTTATTTTCATTAAATATAAATGTTAAACTAAAAAAGGATCATTAGATTTTAGATAATATATTTTATATAAAGCACGAGTCAGAAACTTTAATTTTGTGCTCGCCGCACAGCCTTTTTTGTCAATTTGCACTAACAACTTTTGTCTTTCTCCTTTACGAAAAAGAGAAAAATCCGCATATCATTCTTTTTACAATCTGATTTTGTGTAGAAGTTTTCCCGGAATCTGTGGACTTATTAATTTGCAGCTGATTTCGTTTATTTTTTCTGAGATTAGAGGTTGTTGTCGACATTGCAAGCCTGTGTGCCAGGTGATTTTTGACGAGTCCTGAAAACAGCATTTTCATAAAACTGACGAGAATTAGTGTCTTTTTACCGTCTAAAAGAATATTGTGCACATAAATTACATATGAGTTAATAAATGATATGTTAAAAATTCCGGAAAATTGTCATAACGGCCATCGCTTAGTTTTTCTTCAGCTGCTCAAAAGACTACAGATCTGGTCGAATATATCAACTCCAACTTTGGAGTTATTTAACGGTATATCGTCTTTATTCACGTTAGTTTACTCGTTTGATGTGTTTTTTTTCAACGGATTCATCCTGATCAAGTTCAGTGGCTGAGCCTATTTCACACTTGGGTCGCTTTCTTAATCATCGTTGTCATTAGCAACGTAGAGAAACTGCTTAATTTGCTCATCAGTGAGTGATCGCTGATTTGACGTTTCAGTAAAAACAAATAAAATTTTTTATCAAAAAAAAAAAAAAAAAAAATACACGGAAGAAACTGAAAGTTACACAAACATCATCCTTCGTCATTTTGACAACGATAAAAAATTAAAAGCAAAAAAAAAAAAAAACACCTACAATATAAGCAGATTGCTGAACTTCTACACCCAGCTTTTGGGTGACTACAGCTATACAAAAGCTGAGAGCAAAACAAAAAGCAAAAACTGGTTTGGTTGAAAACAAAATCTTCCGTCGTCATTTTGACGAAGGATGACGTTCTAGGGTTAAATTATATTTAGAATTGCTACCTGTACCTTGATTACAGGTTTAGATGGAGGTCCAGGCAGCCGTCCAACCAGACGGACAGACTGGCATCGCTAAACCGACTCAGAAAGTGATTCTAAGCCTATTGGTATACTAAAAGGTGGGTCTAAGACAAATATTTCTATGCGTTTCATACATCAGCACAAATTTATAATACCCTTTCCACCTATTTTGGTGAAGGGTATAAGTAGCTCTTGGACCACGTAGCTCTTTCAAGTATTGTCCAATATGGTTGATTTGTTACAATTCGGAATGAGGACGACTAGGTAAATCAGGTAGTCAAGGAGTTTCAATATGGGTCAGGTGGTAAGTTAACATTTAAGAAGGCTTCCTAGTAAGTTTCAATTAGTGTGCGACGCAAGTAGAGGGTCAGATGTTGAAATAATTCTTAATCAATAACCACAAGAGCGGAAGGTACCCGAGGTTTTGACGCTCATTTAAGGTCTCTACATACAAAACAGTATGGTTTAAGCTGGACAGAGATCAAAAGTAGAAGAGATTGTGGGTACCATTGGCCTGTTTAAAAGCAATGAAAGAGTATTGTGGCTGTGGAAGAAATGTGGATATACCACAACACACTGGAGACCAAACTATGAGTTTCTATTGGTTAATCTGCGACAAAGGCAGATGTTTGTTTGTCTTTGGGACGGATATACATGGTATAATCCGCATTTACCTTTAAAAGCTAATGATCAACTGTTACATAAACTTATCGAGCCCATTCATTGAGTAACTGAAAAAAATAGCCTAATTTTTTCTTTTTCACCTTGAAAGTGCAAAGATAAATACATGTTCATTTTCGAAAGCAAAAATCCATAAATTGGGCTTAAATTGCTCACTCATCTGCGATATTTTCCAGATTTAGTCCCGAGTGACTATTTCTTGTTTTTAAACTTGAAAAATGGTTCGGCGGAAAGAGATTTGACTACATAGACAAGATCATTTCACAAAATATTTATTGTATTTTGACGACCTTGAAAAATCATATTTTACTGAAAGAATAAATAAATTAAAGAAGTTAAACTATGTGTATGGAGCTTAAAGGAGACTTCGTTTCAAATAAATTAGCTTTATATCAACAATCCGTGTTTAATTCAAAACGGTACGAACTTATCAATTTGCCCTCGTATACTAAGAATTTTTGAGTAACATTTTTTCTTTAAAAACGTGGAAAGAATTTTTTTTTTTTGGAATCAACAGAAAACAAAATTAAAACACTTTATGCCATTTTACAAAGTTATCTTTTTGTTAACATTTAGAGTTAGTTTACTTTAAACACACTTCACAAAACTATTAACAAACGAAATGGTATCCTGAATACATATTATACTATAAATGTGATTTAATAAAATTAACATTAATTCTGGCTTTTTAAAATCTTATTATTCACAAATTTTAATAGGTTTTAAAAATAAGGAACCAATTAACAATGAACCAATGGATCATGTAAAAACAGAATTAGGTGCATTTCTTTGCGAAATTTTTGAAGTATATTTATGCTAATTTTTATACCCTTCACCACCATAAGTTTGTGCTGATGTTTGTAACGCATAGAAATATTTGTCTTAGACCCACCTTTTAATATACCAATAGACTTAGAATCACTTTCTGAGTCGATTTAGCGATGTCCGTCCGTCCGTCTGGCTGGCTGGACGGCTGGCTGGACCCCCATGTAAACCTTGTAATCAAACTACAGGTCGCAATTCTAAAGATAATTTGATGAAATTTGGCACAGATAATTTTTTTGATAATGGGACCATGGCTATTGAAATTGGTCGAAATCGGTCCATTATGTATGGTACCTCCCATAGGTCCCACTTCCCGGAATTGCTATATTGGCCACAAATATCAATATTTTTTCATGAAATTTAAATCAAATACTGCTTATGTAAACTTAAATCACTGTACCAAATTTTGTTGAAATCGGTCCACATTTGACCATAGCTCCCATACAAATTCTTCTTTAAAAACGCACTAAATGAGACAAAAAATCACTAAAACGCTCGAAAATCTAAAGATAATGCAAATTTTGAGTCTATTTTTTGCATACATAATTTTTGTAACAACTGTAATCAATCTGCCAAATTTCGAGATAATCGGTCCACATTTGACCCTAGCTCTCATATAAGTCCAAATGACGGAAACATGTTGAATATATAAGTTTTTAGAAAATGTTTGTATGATGGCAAAATTTAGCAAATATTTGTCTTTACACAGCAAAAATAACACCTTTGACCTTAGTGGTGAAGGGTATCGTATGGTCGGCTTGACCGACTATAGCGCTTTCTTACTTGTTTTAAGTATATTTATGCTAATTTCATTAAAAAACTGTTAAATTTAAGGTAGAAAGGCAACACAATTTTAATAAGGAGAAAACAGTCATATATTCGTGAATGTGGTGTACGGTATATATAACATGCTTCTCCAAATATTACTTCCATGAATAGACATGTCTCTTAAGATTTAAAACTACGAATAAGTAAAACATTTCCTTGTTCTTAGTTTCTTTTGGGCTTGATTAGCTGCCACCATAACAAAAGATGCGAAATAATCTCACATTAAAAGTTGACAATAACAATTGTAAAAGTACACAACAGAAAAGCAGCAAAACAACAATAAAAATATTTCAACTATAAAAAAAAAGTTATTTAAAAGCCAATAGCAGTAGAAAGATAATATTAAATTTTTAAATTTAGTCAAACATACAATTGTGTCCCCAAATGTGGCCAAAGCGACCACGAGAATGCAAAAAAAAAAACTGTTTAAATATTAAATAACAAAACAATAAAGAAAAGCGAAAAACATAAAAACAAAGAAAAACACATCTGCTATAGATAACTCGACATAATGTCTTAAAAACCACGACTAAATGAAAGAATCAAGAAAATATTCATTCCAACTCTCAAACCAAATTTAGGCGATTGCATTATAAGAAGATTAAACCCAAATATTCAATTCAATGGTAAAAAGATTTTTTCGTTTTTTGTAGACTTTGTCTACTGTTAGATGTTGTTGCTGCCAGCGACCTTGTCGCGTTATTTAACTGTATATGAGTCTAAGAAGGAGTGCATTTGTGTGTGTTAGTATTTGATATTGTATTTTCAGGACACTTTACATGTCCTGCGGTGGTCGTTTGTTTATTAAACGCATAAATCGTCCTCACAATTCTCGTGTCCCAGTGGCGGCAGTGACAGTTGTTTTGCTTGTTTCTAATAACATTTATACAAATATTGTGTATGTATTAATGTATGTTTGTGTGTTTGAGGAAACTTCCCTCTTTTAGCTTTTGTTTTTCTCTTAGTGTAAATAATTTACAACATGTTTTACTTAATTATAGAACATAAGGGAAGGTAGTAGTCCTTATTTTTGGAGTTTAAAAACAAACGCTTTGTCGTATTACCTTGTTTTCATTGTTAGTAGGTGTAAATTTATTATTGTTTTCCTATTGGAAAAACAGTTAGGAAAAAAAGTGTTCGTATAGAAGCAAAGATATGATTTTTAATATATTTTTTATTAAAAATTTTGTATGAAAAATGTTCTATAGAATTTTTTATATGAAAAATTTTCTAAAAAAAAATTTCATATGAAAAATTTTCTATAAAAATTTTTATATGAAAAATTTTCTATAAAAATTTTTATATGAAAAATTTTCTATACAAATTTTTATATGAAAACTTTTCTATAAAAATTTTTATATGAAAAATTTTCTATAAAAATTTTTATATGAAAAATTTTCTATAAAAATTTTTATATGAAAAATTTTCTATAAAAATTTTTATATGAAAAATTTTCTATAAAAATTTTTATATGAAAAATTTTCTATAAAAATTTTTATATGAAAAATTTGCTATAAATATGTTTAAAATGAAAAATTTTCTATAAAAAATTTTATATGAAAAATTTTCTATAAAAAATTTTATACGATAAATTTTCTACAAAAATTTTATTATGAACAATTTTTTGTTAAAATTTTTATACGAAAAATTTTCTATAAAAATTTTTATATGAAAAATTTTCTATAAAAATTTTTATATGAAAAATTTTCTATAAAAATTTTTATATGAAAAATTTTCTATAAAAATTTTTATATGAAAAATTTTCTATAAAAATTTTTATATGAAAAATTTTCTATAAAAATTTTTATATGAAAAATTTTCTATAAAAATTTTTATATGAAAAATTTTCTATAAAAATTTTTATATGAAAAATGTTCTATAAAAATTTTTATATAAAAAATTTTCTATAAAAATTTTTATATGAAAAATTTTCTATAAAAATTTTTATATGAAAAATTTTCTATAAAAATTTTTATATGAAAAATTTTCTATAAAAATTTTTATATGAAAAATTTTCTATAAAAATTTTTATATGAAAAATTTTCTATACAAATTTTTGTATGAAAAATTTTCTATAAAAATTTTTATATGAAAAATTTTCTATAAAAATTTTTCTTCAAAAATGTTTATATGAAAAATTTTCTAAAAAAAATTTTATATATATTTTTTTTTTAATTTTTTTTATAAAAATTTTAATATCAAAAATTTTCTATAAAAATTTTAATATCAAAAATTTTCTATAAAAATTTTAATATCAAAAATTTTCTAAAAAAATTTTTATATAAAAAATTTTCTATAAAAATTTTTATATGAAAAATTTTCTATAAAAATTTTTATATGAAAAATTTTCTATAAAAATTTTTATATGAAAAATTTTCTATAAAAATTTTTATATGAAAAATTTTCTATAAAAATTTTTATATGAAAAATTTTCTATAAAAATTTTTATATGAAAAATTTTCTATAAAAATTTTTATATGAAAAATTTTCTATAAAAATTTTTATATGAAAAATTTTCTATAAAAATTTTTATATGAAAAATTTTCTATAAAAATTTTTATATGAAAAATTTGCTATAAAAATTTTAAAAATTAAAAATTTTTTATGGAAATGTTTATATGAAAAATTTTCTATAAAAAATTTTATACTATAAATTTTCTACAAAAATTTTATTATGAACAATTTTCTTTAAAAATTTTTATACGAAAAATTTTCTATATAAAGCTTTATATGAAAAATTTTCTATAAAAATTTTAATATCAAAAATTTTCTAAAAAAAATTTTTATATAAAAAATTTTCTATAAAAATTTTTATATGAAAAATTTTCTATAAAATTTTTTGTATGAAAAATTTTCTATAAAAATTTTAATATGAAAAATTTTAATATGAAAAATTTTAATATGAAAAATTTTCTATAAAAATTTTATATGAAAAATTTTCTAAAAAAAAAATTTTATATGAAAAATTTTCTATTAAGTTTTTTGTATGAAAAATTTTCTATAAAAATTTTTATATGAAAAATTTTCTATAAAAATTTTTATATGAAAAATTTTCAAAAAAAAAATTTTATATGAAAAATTTTCTATTAAATTTTTTATATGAAAAATTTTCTATAAAAATTTGTATGTGAAAAATTTTCTATAAAAATTTGTATTAAAAAATTTTCTACAAAAATTTTTATATGAAAAATTTTTTATAAAAATTTTTATATGAAAAATTTTCCATAAAAATTTTTATATGAAAACATTTCTATAAAACTTTTTATATGAAACGTTTTCTATAAAAATTTTGGTATGAAAAATTTTCTATACAAATCTTTATATGAAAAATTTTCTATAAAAATTTTTTTTTATATGCAAATTATTTTTTTTAATTTTTATATGAAAATATTTTCTAAAAAAAATTTTATATGAAAAAATTTTCTATAAAAATTTTGATATAAAAAATTTTCTATAAAAAGTTTTATATGAACAATTTTAAAATTTTCTATGAAATTTTTATATAAAAAATTTTTTATTTAAAATATTTTTATATAAAAAATTTTCTACAAAAATTTTTATACAAAATATTTGTTACAAAAATATTTGTATGAAAAATTTTCTAAAATCAATTGTATAACAAACTTTTATATTTTATTTAAATCTTTTATGTCTGCCCACTTTTTCCACCAACTGTAAATTTTGTAAGACAATAACATCTGCGTTCGCAACCTCGTTAATTTTCCATTGTGATTAAAGTGACTTTCAATACTCGACTTTAAAATTTAATACTCCTGTATTTAGAATCCAATTTAATTTTGATTACTATTTGCTTTTGTTCTGCTTTTCTAGAGAACAACATTTTTGCCCATATTCTATATATTCCAGTTTCTTAAGCAAACATTTTTTTATAATATTCTGGTCGACCTCAAGTCAATTTTAACATGAAAATCCACTCTTAAGTTTTTGGGTAAATACTAGGAGGGCGTCTGTCGTGGAGCAAAAGTATGAATCTAGATGGTGTCAGCTGCTTAAATTTCAATTTCGATATAAAGTTTTTTTGGCTATACGATTCTATTCTATTGTCCTTAAAGATTTCTTAATCTGACATTCTAATGAATGTCATAAATTTATTGTTTGAGCACCCTCAAGCTAAGTCTTGTTACTGATTTTTTTTATTTTAATCTCGGGTAGACACTTTTTTGAGTTAGTAAGAGTGTAAAAGGCAATTGGCTTCGTTTTGCTGTAATTCCTTGATTTTTTATGATTATTTTTCCATTGGTCACAAAACAACAAATATATCAATTGAATTGTGATTTCATGTCTGTTTTCTTTTTTTAATTCTTTATCTGAGATTTTATTGTGTTATTGTTGGGAAATACTTAGACATTTTTTTATTTCAACAAGATTCCCTTAAGGATAAATAATGCTCATTTTGACTGGGACTATGAAGATATCTTTATAGTGTAGAGTACAAACACTATTATTGTGATATTCGTTAGATTTCAATGACAGAGACATTGAACTGCTATGATTTTGAAGTGGTAAGTGGGAGAAGTTTGAATTTTTTGTTTTATATGGACACATCTCGAAAGTGGTCAAGTGAATTTTTGTGTACTTTTATTTTAAGGGATACAAGGCACAGTGTAAAGAATTAGATTACATCATAAATGGCTATAACATTTTAATGTTAAACAGTTTTGTAGTTTATGAGTTCAAGTCGGGCTTAAGTTCATTACATAAATTATTTTGAAAATTTATGATTTTAAATTAGATTAAGAGTTAGTAGTAGTACTAAAAAAACTATGTGACACATATTAATAAGTATTGCTTTATTTTTTCTGTCCCGCTGCAAACTTCATCAGCACACCATGATACCATTGTTGAATATCAGTAGCTAAGATCAGCTATTTAACGAAACACTTAATCGAAATTAAAAACGAGAATTAAATTGACTATGCAGACTCAGTTAGGTTTTTACTTATGACCAGGCGTAGGCATCCCATACTACCAGAAGCCGATGACTTTTTGTAATATTCGTAAATATCACGATCATTAATGAAACTCGTGAAAATGAGTATTCAAAACATTCAGTTGCAATTTTGATATTAGCTAAGTCCGTTAGTGCCGCTTTGTTAAAGAAAATACAAAAGTCAAATATACAAGAAACAAAATCAAAGTACAATTTCTAGCAACATAATACATGTTTAGAGAGAATAAAGAATTATAATCTCGAACATTGTTGCCACTACACTATTATTTTTATAAACATTGAAATAAATGTAACCGAATTGGGAATATTATTCGAAACAGAAATTAATTCTAATATTAAAAAAATTAAGTTTTTTGTATTACTTAGATAAAATATTTTTTTTAGATATTTTCGTAACAAACATAGTTTTTTAGCAAAATTTCTGAGAAAAATATTTTTTCGTTAAAAAATTTTATGATAAAAATTATTTTTTATAGAAAATTTTTCGATAAAAATTTCTGTGAAAATTAACAAAAAGTTATTTTTTATTGAAAATTTTTCTGAAAAAAATATTTCTTTCAAAAATGTTCAATAAAGATTTTATTCTAAAAAAAAATTTTTCATAAAAATATATTTCTTTAGATTTATTTTTCTACACAAAAGTTTTCTAAAAAATTTTTGACAAAAAAATGTTTTATAAAAAATTTTTGATAAAAAAAATTTTCTACAGAAAAATTTTTGATATGAATTTTTTGATAAAAATTTCTGTAAAAATTTGAAACGAAAAATGTTTCTTTATTCTAAATAAAACTTTTCGATAAAAATATTTTTTTATAGAAATATTTTTGATAAAAATATTTGTTATGGAAATATTCCTGATAAAAATATTTTCTATAGAAAAATGTTTGATAAAAATATTTTGTATAGAAAAATTTTTGATAAAAAAAATTTTCTATTGAAAAATTTTTTTATACAAAATATTTTTTTTATCAAAAAATTTTCTATAGGAAATATTTTTATCAAAAAATTTTCTATACCAAAAATTTTTATCAAAAAATTTTCTATACCAAATATTTTTTTAAAGAAAATTTTTCTTAATTTTTATAGAATATTTTTCATATAAAAATTTTCATAAGCAATTTTTCATTAAAAATTTTTTATATAAAAATTTTCATAGAAAATTTTTCATATAAAAATTTTTGTAGAAAATTTTTCATATAAAAATTTTCATACAAAATTTTTCATATAAAAATTTTCTATGAAAATTTTTCATATAAAATTTTCATAAAAAATTGTTCATATAAAAATTTTCTATGAAAATTTTTCATATAAAAATTTTTATAAAAAATTTTTCATATAAAAATTTTCTATGAAAATTTTTCATATAAAAATTTTCTATGAAAATTTTTCATATAAAAATTTTCATACAAAATTTTTCATATAAAAATTTTCATACAAAATATTTCATATAAAAATTTTCATACAAAATTTTTCATATAAAAATTTTCATACAAAATTTTTCATATAAAAATTTTCATAGAAAATTTTTCATATAAAAAAAATTTTCTACAGAAAAATTTTTAATATGAATTTTTCTAAAAAAAAATATTTGTAAAAATTTGAAAAGAAAATTTTTTTATAAAAACTTTATTCTAAAAAAAATTTTTGATAAAAATATTTTTCAAAAGAAAAATTTTTGATAAAAAAATTTTCTATCGAATAATTGTTGATAAAAATATTCTCTAGAAAAATGTTTGATAAAAATATTAGCTATAGAAAATTTTGATAAAAATATTTTGGATAGACAAATTTTTGATACAAAAAATCTCTATAGAAAAATGTTTGATAAAAAAATTTTCTATGGAAAATTTTTCGATAAAAATATTCTCTATAGAAATACTTTTGATAAAAAAAACTCTTTATTAAAATTTTTGGTTAAAAAAAAATCTATAGAAAAATTTTTGATAAAAAAAAATTCTATAAGAATTTTTGAAATTAAAATTTTTTATCGAAAAATTTTTGATAAAAAAAATTTTATGATAAAAAAATTTTTGATAAAAAAATTCTTAAAAATAAGAAATAAAAATTTATGATATGAACCTGAGCCTGGATTCGAACCCACAACCTCTTAAAAAAATTCTTTATAGAAAAATTTTTGATAAAATATTTTCTTTAGAAAAATTTTTGATAAAAAAATTCTCTGAGAAAAATTTTAGATAAAAAAATTCTCTATAGAAAAATTATTGATAAAAAATTCTCTATAGAAAATTTGTTGATAAAAACATTTTCTACAGAAAAATTGTTGATAAAAAAATTTTCTATAGAAAAATTTTTGATAAAATATTTTCTTCAGAAAAATTTTTGATAAAAAAATTCTTTGATAAATATTTTAGATAAAAAAATTTTCTATAGAAAATTTTTTGATAAAAACATTTTCTACAGAAAAATTTTTGATAAAAAAATTTTCTATAGAATAATTTTTGATAAAAAACTCTCTATAGAAAAATTGTTGATAAAAAAATTCTCTATTGAAAAATTTTTGAAAAAAATCCTCTATAGAAAAATTTTTGATAAAAAAAATTCTCTATAGAAAAACTTTTGATACAAAAATTTTCTGTAGAAAAATTTTCTATAAAAAAATTCTTGATAAAAAAATTTTCTATAGAAAAATTTTTGATAAAAAAAATTTTCTACAGAAAAATTTTTCACAAAAAATTTTCTTCAGAAAAATATTTGATAAAAAAATATTTCTATTGAAAATTTGTAAATAAAAAAAAAAATTTTCTATAGATAAACATTTGATTAAAATATTTAAACAAATGGAATAGAAAACTTTTTTTTAAAACATCAGAACTACACATTGAAAAAAAAAACTATTTTTGTCAAAAATATAAAAAACGTCAACTCTTCCGACGACTTTTTTTGTTTTGTTCTCTCTGGGCCGACCTCTGTTTATGACCATACGTTAGTTTGACGAACTTATCCAAAATAGTTCTGTTCTTACTCAAGATTTTCTTGAGATATTTTCTGAAAGTTACTCTCATCTTCTGATCCGTGACTTATTATACAAAAGGTGTAAATCGCATTTATGTAAAATTCGGTACACTGTGCAATAACATCATTATAATGTAGCAGCATTATCAACATAAAGAAGATACACGCACAATAATAACAATCAATTTTATACAGAATAAGTATTAGAAATGGACAATATCGAATAGAATGTTTTTTCTTGTATTTTCTCCCATTTTTTTTTATAATATTTTTTGTACATTTGTCAGTTTTTTTTTGTGTTATCATATTTATTTGAGAGGTTAAGTTGGGCGTCTGTCAATTGTTATCCGATGAAGACAATCGACAGATTTTGACATGCACCATGTTATAACAAGATAATCACATTAGTCAACAAGACAAAACACTACAACAGCAAAAGGAACTCTAACTATTATTATTGCGAATAAAATACAAAACGAATACAAACGGAAACAAATAAGTGCGTGTAGATATGAGGAAATAGAAAGGAAAAAAGCAACAACTTACACATATCCTTATCCCTCTATAACTACAACTACGAATGCATTATTGATGTACATATAAAAATTATCTGCAAAATTGATGTATTGTTTTTCGTTTTTGCCAAGAGAAAAAAAAAGAATTTTAAATAAAACAAGAAAAAACAAAAGCATACTTTAAGGGAATTTATTTTAAGTTTAAATAAAATTCTTTACTGATTTGTTTTCTTTTCGCTAAATATCACAAAGTATAAAGAATCTTTAATAAAACGAAAGAAAATAACAAAAAATAAAGAAAATTTACATACTTTCATTTCATTTCATTTCATTAAGTAGCTTGTTATGGTATTTTATTTATTACAAAAATAATCAAATAAAACTGAGAAAAAACAGAAGGAAATAAAATGAAGAAAATAACGTCCACAAGAGGGAAAAAATCGTTAAAAAAAATTTAACAGTGATTTGAAAAAATAACAATAAAATTAAATTTACCTTCTTCACTTTTGCTCGCCCCAACCCCTAGGAATATGCTACATTTTTCTGTTTTTTTTTTTTCTTCAACAGTTGGAATCTAATTATTCATTTGTATGTGTTTTCATTTTATTTCATTTGTCCACCCTCTTCATTTGCGTTTCCTTTGTTTTTCTAGCGTTTTGTTGGGAAAACAAGGACATTCTTGGGGTATTTATGAGTATTTTTCTTTGAAAAATTTTCCAAATATTTTTTTATGATGATTTTTTCGAGTTTTTGTTTTTTTTTGTTAGATATCTAAGTATTTATGTATTTACATGTTGGCCATCATACTTTACGCTCTGTTAATTAGCTTTGATTTGTTGATGTTTTTCTTCGAGATTTTTTGGCCATAAATTGACATTGATTTTGATTTCAAAAAGGCGTTTTGGGAGTTTTAATTAAAGCGACATCTGTCATTTGAACAATAAGAGAATTTTAGCATTTTTTTAAATTTCTAATACTCTTAGGGAGAAATTATATTTTTAATGAAGGTTTAACTTAAAAAGTAGGATTTTTGTATATTTTCATCTATTTTGTTGAAGAATTTACCAATTAAATATATTTTTAAATATTTTTTTTTTAATTTTGTATTTGTCTAGAAATAGTTAACTTTATATATGTCATATTAATCACAAATTGGAATTTATATTCAAACTTTCAATGAACATGAAAGCAAGACATCTGTTTAATAAGATAGAAATTGTTCAAAACAATAATGTTTTTGAATTGAAACCTTAGTTATGACCAGGGAAACCACAAATATACAATTGCATGTTTTTCTGTGAGTTTCGTACAAAGGCCTAGATAATATATTTATCCATTTTAGAAAAAACTAAGCATTTTGAGATAGATAGTGCATATTTTTGCCTTATAGTATATATTTGCATATTTAGGCAATAACTACATATTTTCTTTTTCGAGCATATTTTTTTTAGCATATATTTTCTTTTATAGTACATTTTTTAACATTTAGTTTGAAGTTTTTATATTTTTGTTTTGAGTCAACACAAAATTTTTACCATTTTAAATTTTTATGAAATTTGCTGCATAGTCCCGTTTCGCACGATCAGGTTTTCTTAAAATTTCTTTTGAACCTGCATTCACGTTCACACAAAAACATTTTCTTTATCAGTTTTCATTTTATATTCCTTAAATTTCATTCAAATTTTCAAAATTTTCTTAAGTCTACTTTTACATTAGTCAGGTTTGGCTTAAACTGGCAGAATTAAAATTGAGCAAACCTGACCGTACTATCAAGTTTACGAAAATTTTAAAAATTTGTATGAAATATAAGAAAAATAAAATGAAAACTGTTAAAATGAACTGATGTGTGTGAACGTGTATGCAGGTTCAAAAGAAATTTAAAGAAAAACTGATCAAGTAAACCTTATTCGTGTGAGACGGGACTTAACTTGATAGTACCGTCAGGTTTGCTCAATTTCAATTCTGTCACTTTTTCCTCATACAAATTCAAGACGTGATAAGTCAAACCTGACTAATTTCAAAACCTGACAATTTCAGTTTATCAAATTAGCTTTTTTTCAGATTTTATGGTGGTACAAAGCTCGATTTTAAAGATTTTTTTAAAACACACAGTTTTTATATTATAATAAGCCATCGAAAAATAAATTATTTGATATAAGTCACAATGTTAAACTAAATAATGAAATTTGGCTATTTTATTTTGCTACTGGGAAAATATCTATGGTGAAATCGTTGTACTATTTATAGTATTAGCCATAGAATCGACCTTTAAAAAATATTAATATTGTTTATGTTCAACAATTTAAGATAATCTGTTTTTGCTGCTACTAAATAAGGCAATGTTTGAAAAGACTATGTTACAGAAAAAACAAGTAGGAAAGTGCTATAGTCGGTCAAGCCCGACCATACGATGCCCTTTACCACTAAGGTCAAAGGTGTTCATTTACTTGTATAAAAACAAATATTTGCTAAATTTTGCTATCATACAAATATATTCTCAAAACTTATACATTTAAGCTATTTCCGCCATTTGGACTTCTATGACGGCTAGGGTCAAATGTGGACCGATTATCTCGAAATTTGGGAAATTTATTACAGTAGTTACAAAAATTATGTATGTAGAAACTAAAACTTAAAATTCTGATTATCTTCGGATTTATGTGCGTTTTAGTGAATTTTGTCTCATTTAGTGCGTTTTGAGAATAGAGTTTGTATGGGAGCTATGGTCAAATGTTAACCGATTTCAAGGAAATTTGGTATAGTGATTTAAGTTTACATAAGCAGTATTTGTTTTAGATTTCGTGAAAAATATTAATTTTTGTGGCCAAAATAACAATTCCGGGAAGTGGACCTATGGGAGGTACCACAAATAATTGGCCTATTTAGACGAATTTCAATAGCAATGTTTCCATTATCAAAAAAATAATCTGTGCCAAATTTCATCAAATTATCTTTAGAATTGCGATCTATAGTTTGATTACAAGGTTTACATGGGGGTCCAGCCAGTCAGCCAAACGGACGGACGGACGGACATCGCTAAATCGACTCAGAAAATGATCCTAAGCCTATTGGTATACTAAAAGAGTCTAAGACAAATATTTTTATGCGTTACATACATCAACACAAACTTATAATACCCTTTCCACCTATGGTGGTGAACTAGCGACGAATTTTTTGTGGGTTTTTAAACATAAGTCAAGCATTCCTAACATCTGGTAACATCAAGGTATCCAAAGCATATCAAACCCTTTGACTGTAGTCAATTATGGTTGCTCCGGGTTCTTAAGCTTATATAATTATCTCGGTAACAGTAGATAAATACAGCAAATTTGTCAAATACCGTTTTATAGAAGAATGTTGAAATAACAAAAATGTAGTTGGCGCTTGACAAAAAGCAAGGGATTGCCGGTTGCATTTTGGATTAAACCCATATCTATTAAAAAATATAATGTAAAGGTTTGTGTGCCGTCGTGTTATAGCAGGTTAGTCATCCGCCTAGCATACCAGAGGTCCAAGTTCAATCCCCGGCCAGACACACTTGAAAAAATAAATTTTCAAAAAAAAAGCGGTGGTTCACCTCATAACTCAGCTAGCCATTGGTTATTGAGTATTAGGCTATGTAAAACTTCTCTAACTAATGCATTCGCCGTTCGGAGCCGTCGTAAAAACGTAGGTCCCTTTCAATGAGTCTAAAAATAGAATCGGATGCAGCTCATTGTCTGAGAGAAGTACCCCTTGTTCCAATTGGAATGTTGTCGGGGAATTATATATATATATATATATATATATATATATATATGAATTTAAACATCGAACTGTTCAGCGCCTAATGTTAAATAATGAACAAGACATGTTTAGTATTTTGTATTCACATATTAAAACGAATAAGGAAAACAAACCAAATTTCATTACCTACGCAAAAAGAAATTCCATATATGCTTTGCAAAAAAATCACTTTCATCGTGGGCGAGCTTAAGGCTTATGTAGCTATTTACATATATATCAGCTTTGTGAAACATCCATCAATATGTTCTAGTCTACAGATCCAACTTTTTACCGATAAAGATGATGGAATCTTCATATCATATGTCAAAGAATTTACTAGTGGGCAAAAATATTAAAGTGAGTGGAACTCACTTTCTTTTTGCTTGACAGCGTTTTCATAGACAAATGGAAACTACTATTGTCGTGCATTCTTTTTTGACCCAATAGCGGTATATAAGATTCTCTCATAATTTTACACGCTGTCTGATATTTATTATACCCTTCACTAATTATAAGTTTGTCATTCAGTTTGTAATTTTTTCATTATTCGTCTTAGACCCCATAAAATTATACCGATCGACTCAGAATCAGGAGAGTCTGTCTGTTGAAATCAAGTTTGTGGAGCTCCTTGTGGGTTTACCCCAGATTTTAGGAAATTTCCCTACACAGCACGCTATTAAATTTCATTAAAATCGGTTCATAAATACCCGAGATATCGCTAAAATACTAAACTTCGATGACGAATTTTAAAAAAAATTTTTAATAAATAGATTGTTTAAAATTTTTTTTTTAATTCTCATCGAATTTTGACTTTTGGCGATATCTCTGGTGTTTATGGACCGATTTTGATAAAATTTAATAGCATATTGCATTGAAGTATTTTCTAAAATCTGATATATAATTCAAAAATTTTTTTTTTTAAATACTGTTTTTTTAAAAAAATTTTTTTAAATTTGTCAATTTGCGTACATCGATAACTTTTGCTTTTGCGATATCTCAGTTATTGATCTACCGATTTTGATGAAATTCAATAGTGTGCTGCAGTGAATGATTTCCTAAAATATGATATACAGTTCGAAAAACTTTTTTTTAAAAAACACAGTTTTTTGACGAAATTCAAAACTTTTTTTTTGAAAAACACAGGTTTAAAAAAATTGTTTAAATTCTTGTCGAATTTTGAATTTTGGCGATATCTCTGATGTTTATAGACCGATTTTGATAAAATTTAATAGCATGTTGCGTTGGAGTATTTTCTAAAATCTGATATCTAATTCAAATTTTTTTTTAAATACTGTTTAAAAAAAAAAAAAAAAATTAAAATTTGTCGATTTGTGTACATCGATAACTTTTGCTTTGGCGATATCTCATTTATTAATCTAGCGATTTTGATGAAATTCAATATTGTGTTGCGTTGAATAATTTCCTAAAATTTAATATACAGTTCAAAAATATTAAAAAAAAAAACACAACTTTTTTACGAAATTACATTTTTTTTTGAAAAATACAGTTTAAAAAAAATTAAATTCTCATCGAATTTTGAACTTTGACGATATCTCTGGTGTTTATAGACCGATTTTGATAAAATTTAATAATATGTTGCGTTGGACTATTTTCTAATCTGATAATAATTCAACATTCTAATCTGATATATAATTCAACATTTTTTTAAATACTGTTTAAAAAAATTAAAATATGTCAATTTGCGTGCATCGATATCTTTTGCTTTGGCGATATCTCGCTTATTGATTCTTAAAATTTGATATAAAGTTCAAAAAACTTTTTTTTTAAAACAACATAGTTTTTTGAAAAAACATAGTTATTTTGAAAAACACAGTTATTAAAAAAATTTTAATTCTCATCGAATTTTGAATTTTGGCGATATCCCTAATGTTAATAGAAAATAAAAATTGTAATTAAGCATTGAATTTCGAGTTTTAGCTATATCTTAGTTGCAAGTAGAACTATATGTTAACATCTAATACCTATACATATAAGTTTTGTTGGTATGTCATCTAGAAGCTTATCAAACTTGATTTCAGCATGCCGAAATATCATATCTAACGTAACTGTTGTTGCCAAAAGTCTAATCTAAATAGGTCCGCTAAATATTCTCATAAAGCAACCATTTAATCGGTCCTCTAATTTTAAAGATATATGCATTTAAATACGACCTCTCTCAAGGTGCGAAATGTTCAAATATTATGTAATTTCTGAAATTGTTTGTATTTCAATCTACCTCCAAAATATAGACCCAATATAATAGAAGGTTATTCACTAATTAAAGTTTTATTCATATATCGCCTAAAAATTAAATGTATGAGACGTGTTAATTATCAAGATTTTAAACTTTTTCAGATTCGAAAGTCAATATACAAATACTAGTATTTTTGTAGGATTCACCTAAATCAGTCTTCAGAAACAAACATGCTTGTAATTGACCAAAATCTCTTTCCACTCTGCACTTTACTTTTGTAACACCATTGGTGAAGGGTATTTAAGGTTCGGCATAGCCGAACATAGCACTCTTACTTGTTAGGGTTAAACTGGTTTCCACAGGTGGATTTAGTTATATGGGACCTATGATCGAATGAGGACCAGTTTGAATTAAATTTGATAACTGACCACAAATTTCATAAAATTTCATATTCCAAATTAAGTTATCAGCATAAAATTGTTTCACGGATCGGGGTTATAATTAAAGTTAAAATAAAATCTAAACCGATTTCGCCTCAATAACAAACTTTTTCAATTGTTTTGAAATGCGCTATCGTGCTTTTAACTGACGGACAGACAGAAACATCTATTCTTTTTGGTATTTTAGCTTTTACTGTTAAATATGAACCGACTTCCATTAAATTGTAAATGTTAGCTAGTACCTAAACATTTAAAACTTTTCTTTGCTAAACTTGATTATTATACCTATTATAGTTGGTCATTTATTTGCAAACAAATGATGTCCTAGGCGAGGTTATATTTTAAAAAGTAAACCCATTTAGCTCAATTTGAATTACATAGTTTTCGAATAAATGAGGAATATTTTTGTTAAATTTTAATGATCTAAGTATTCAGAATCAGTTTCTGATGCCAATGTTAAGGAATTTATTTGCAAAATTTTACGATAATCGGTCCACATTCGACCCTAGCTCTTATATAAGTAGAAATGGCGGAATCAGTTTAAATATATATATGTCTTGGGAAAATGTTTGTATGATGACAAAATTTAGCAAATATTTATCTTTATACGAAAAATAACACCTTTGACCTAAGTGGTGAAGGGTTTCATATGGTCGGACTTGACCCACTATAGCACTTTCTTACTTATATTTTCTACTATTGTTAATATATAATATAATTCCCCGTCAACATTCCTATTGGAACAAGGGGTACTCAGACAATGAACTGCATCCAATTATATTTTTAGACTCATTTAGACGGCAAATGCATTAGTTAGAGAAGTTTTACATAGCCAAATACTCAATAACCAGTGGCAAGCTGAGTTATGAGGTAAACCACTGCTTTTTTGAAATTTATTTTTTGGAAGAGAGGATCGAACTTAGGACCTCTGGTATACTAGGCGGATGACTAAAGTGCTATACCACGGCGGTTTTTGGGATGTGAGTAAAATTGTATGAAACACCCGAATACGAATATATCGTCTTCTTAATTTAACCAATTTAGTATTAAATAACAATATTTTATAATCCGGTATGTGCTGTAAATCGAACGTTTTCAAATCGTTCGATTTCTGATATATTTTTGAGATAATTTCCCCTATTTCCACAAAAAAAAATCAAACCCAATGAAAGATAAGATATCAGTCAAAAGGATCAAAGCCCAAATTTTCATTTCTTTTAGGTAAATAACCGATTATCTCAAAAATATAACAGAAATCGAACGATTTGAAAATGCTCGATTTCCAGCACATACCAGAATATGTAAACGAATTTTACTTTAAAATTAAAAAAACTAATTCATAACAACTTCAAAATTTTTAATAGCTTATAGCAGCAATTTTGTATGGAAAATTTAATTTGTAAGTTTGTTATATTTTTATTTTTTGTTTATGAATTATGGAGCCGAATACAAATATAATATATCGCCTTTCTAATTTATCCAGTTCAGTAGAAAATAATATTTAAAAAAAACATAAGATTTTTATTTAAAATTTGAGCTACTAATTTATAAAAAAACTAAAATATTTTCAAAGATTTATCGTAGGAAATTTTTTATGAAATATTTGATTTATGAGCTTGTTATATTTTTATTTTCTGTTTATGAATTAGGGGGTAAAATTTATTATTTCAATAATAGAATTAAAAAATAATTGTATACAAATTTTAAATTTATATAATTTTAAATCAATTAATTTTTTAATTATTTGTCTAAAATTTCTTCAAATAAAGCTCTAATTTCTAAATTTCCGTTTAATTTTCTCATTCAAAACAGAAGCACAACACGAAATGTTCGCATACCAATACAGACTGAGGAGCGCTATGATTCCGAAAAAAAAATTTATATTCCTGACATCCTAACAAAAATTCTAGCAAGAAAAAATCTCCGAATTGCAACTACGGCGCATGTCTGGCTCTTGATAAATTCGATACAAACAGCTAAGGACTTCCCTTTTCAACCAGGAGACAGACAGAAATACTGAAAGGAGCCACATTATAGGTGTTTGTTAAGGAAAACAAGAGAAAGAACGCCTACAATTCCAATGGGCAGCAGCAAGTCAAGAATACAAAGGATAATAACAAAAAAGTGCATATTCCAGTCTTTTTATATACAAAGAGACATAAATAAAAGCTTATATATTAAATGTAAAAGAATGTATGTATTTTGTATATATAGTATTTAGTATATAATGTAAGTACTCTTAAACATTGTATGATTTTATGTGCTTTATTTTTTTCAAGAAAATTATTGTTGTAGTAGAATTTTTTCGTAATATATTTGATTCGTTGTATGCTCTACTTTATATATATTTATGTATATACATCTAAAAGTCCTTTTAAAAATGTCTACACACTCACATATACTCGAGTATAGAGCCGAGTATCATAAGGTCCTTAAATGTTTGTGAGTATGTAGTTGAATGTTTAAGTCCTTCTTTTACTATATTTATGTATTATTTTTTCCACTGAAAGGATACCTTTCGAAATCCATCAATGTGTGTGCCTGCAATTTGTGCTTGGTTTGCTTTTCTAAATATATGAGCTTTTCTTTTTTCTTTTTTTTTGTTGCTCTCTATTTATTGCTGTTGTTGTTTCTTAATGCAAGCAGGAGCAAAAGGAAAGAAAGGACGTACAGAAAAAAAAAAATAGGAATTTAATTAATAAATAAGCGTTTGAAAAATATGCATTCGTGTGCATAAAACTAGAAGAAGTAGTCGTAAGAATAAGTAGGGATAAATGTCATTCCACCTGTTCTGTTCTGGGTACTGAGCTCTATTGCCTTCTAGTTATTCACTTGAGTTCAGTTCGTTTCTATTCGAGATTTCAGAGTTAAGCTGTATTTGTTTATGATGTTAGTTTGTGTGAGTAAATATGTTTTAATAAGATACACAAACTACAAAATACTTGATTATATTTAATTTTTTTATTTTATTTTCTTCAGTTTTGCCTCTAGTATAATAAGATTTAAGTGAATTTTTCAATATTAATAAGAGTATCGTATTATTGCATCGCTTCAGCTGCTTACACATACATTTTTACTCGCCTCGTATATCCTGAGCAAGGAAAACAAGTATATCCTTATAAACATTTAATTAAAATGTGCAATCAAATCAAAAAATTGTGTTTTTTTATTCTTTTTGTTTTCTCGTTTTTAACGCTCTAATAAACTTGAATATGAATTCTTAAATAGTTAGAAATAAATTAAATTAGTTCTAATATCTAACAATAATACGAGTAATAAGTTTAGAGGGGATTTTGAAAAATTAATAAGGAGAATAATTTTTAAAAAATTATAATGAATTGAGAAGATTTGTAGATTAACTTTTATTTATATCAAATCTGACATCGAAAACTACTTAAGTATGATTGCAGCACTTTTTTCTATATTTTCATTATGATTATGAAATAATTTTTCCAACATAAGTCGGTAAAACCTGGACCTATTAATTTTATACACCGAAATAGGAATTTCACCTAGATTTCTCTTTATTAAGCTAAAGTAATTCTGAATATTCTGTAACTTCAAAGTTGACTAAGTTCGATATCATTGCACACAAATTTTTTAAATTTTATTAAAAAGAACAATATTGACTTAACAAAGACAGTTTTTTTGAATTTGTTTAAATTTCGAGTACATTCTAATAAGAGCGGCTTTACAAAAACGTTGCTTTGGTCACAGTCAAATTAAAGCTATAATTAAATTAATTATTTTAAGGCCTTTTTAATGTATAATGTATAGTAGTTTTTCTTACAAAATTTTTGAATAAGTGGATTTCATATTTTTCTTATCAAACCTTTTTACACACCTTAAGTCTCGAATTGAAGAAAATTTGCATGTTAGCCTGCGAGGTTGTTAAAAAATGGACTTAGCAGGTTTGTAGGCAGAATTAAGAAAAAGTCTTTGATAATTGGTCAACATTTGACCTTAGTTTAGATAAGATTAGTTTAGATTTTAAAAGAAATAAATTGTTTTCCTTTACTATTAGTTCGTTTTTTTTACAAATTTTGAGTAGTGTCAGATTATTATGACACTTGAAAAGAAACTTGTAGCCAAAATATATATATCAAATCCGATAATATCAAGAGGTTTAAAAAAACTCGTTAACAAGAAAGAAATTCTTTCTTTGTCCTTATTTGGGACAATACTCCACTTGCTCTGACACAGTTTGTTCAAATAACGCTCAATAACTATTCCAGTTCATCAGATAAAATAAAATAGCTGGGACAGTCTGCGTTAATAATTGTGTTTAAATGATTCTGCCAAGTTATACCTATAATTAGCGTTGCCAAGTGTGCAGATTTATCTGTTTTTTGCATAATAATAATTTCGAACATGCAGATATCAAATATGAAAAACAGATTTTTTTCGGAATTCTAAGTTTTTTGTTTAAGAAATATGACAACATTGCTTATAATTGATATGATGATACACGAATATAAAAATTATCTTCGTATTAGGAATTAAACTTCCTATGTTAATTATACCCTTCACCACCTTAGGTGGAAAGGTTATATAGAAATATTGGTCTGAGACTCACCTTATAGTATGCCGATCGATTTAGAATCACGTCCTGAGTTGTTTTAACAATGTCCAGCTGGCTGGATATCCATGTGAGCTTGTTATCAAAGTAAGGTCATAACATTCAAGATAATTTAATAACATTTTTGAACAGACTCTTATTTCGGTTCAAGTATACTTTTAAGGAAAAATTGGATTAATATTTCGGATACCTCACATACGGATGCCTTCCCAGAATAAAGGTTTGGTCCCTTTTCAATCACAAATTAAATTGTATTTAAGTAATATTCTTGTATTGTTTATGGTAACTGAAATCAGTGTATCTAATTTTGTAGGAATCGACACATATTTGGCCATACCTTCCATACAAAGACATTCACAAAAGCCTTTTAAATACCCAAAAAAGCACAAAAATGTTTAAAAATCTTAAGATAAATGCATTTTATAAATATGTTTTAAATTTAAACCGATAACCGACAACCGACATTTGGTAACAATCGATCTACAATTGATCTTGGCTCTCATATCACACCCTCAGCCGGAAATTACATAAATTTTCTTAAATCTCTAATAGCTTATTCACATTGAGCTCGAAAACTAGTTAAAGTAGTTTTCGCCTCAAAACAACATTGAAAACTTAAGTTTTCACATACAAAACGAAAACTCCTTCCATATGAGTTTTCAACGAAAACTTATTTGAAAACTATTAAAATACCGATACAACACTGAGTTCATACCATTTATTGCAACTCTATATTAGAAAAATGGGAAAATATCAAAAATAAATGTCAGTGTAAAATAATATATAAAAAAAACAATAATTATAATTTTAAAAATTTCTGAAAAAACATTATAAAAGTGATGAAAAAGTTATTATTTTATTGTTTTTTAATAAAATCTAATAAGTGGGAAGCATTTGGTGTTCGGCTTTTAAAATTAATCGCGAGTAAATAAATAAATTTCTTCCGAAAACTTATGAAATGTCAAATTTTCATAATGTGAATGGTAAAGTTTTCGATGGTATTTTTATTTCCGAAAACACCTAAAAACTTATAGTGGGAATGGGCTATAAATCAAAAAAAAAAAAAAATCACATTTATTGGGGTCCCATCTTTGTTTGGAGAAAATAAAACTTTGTAATACAGAAATTTTTTACTTTTGACCCCAATAATACAAATACAAAGTTTCATTTAGATCGGGTATCGGGAAAGCGTGCCGACTTGACGCCAATGTTTGGACATGTGTGAAAAAAATTCAGCTTAGAATATATTTTCAAAGATCTAAATATGCTTTCCAACAAGATATACTCTTTTAAAATCGGTTAAAGCTTTCCTTATTATTAAGGGTTTTCCAAAATATTTTTCATCATTGAAGACTTTCCGGAGCATATGCAATTAAAAAAAAAAAATTATTTTTAAAAATTTTGAAAAAGTTTGAATATGTTCCTTTTTTGAGACCTTAAGGCATTTCAGTATCCTTTTTTGTTGTAATGGGCTAACGTTAAATCACTTGTGCATAGAACGAAAAAAAAAGTTTTTTTTTCGTACTAATGTTTGAACTACAACTCCTTTTTTGGTTTTTGAAATGGTTTGTTGAACGAATTCGAAAAAAAGTTCTAGAGAGAAAACCCTGCAGATTACCACAAAGAAAATATGTTATAGATATCTCTAACGGTTTGGCAGTACCTGGTACTTAATATCAAAAGATTTTGACAAAAACCCAATATTTCACCAAAGCTATAAAAAACACGTTAGTTTTTATACATACATCTGCAGTTTTTATAAGAAGAACTGCAATTATTATTGTTTCAGTGGGTAGAAATATATATTTGAATTTTGGTTATAGTCGGATTTCATTAACCCTTTTATTACCAGGGTCAAAAGTAAACTTTTTAAAATGTACATTTTTTTCAAAAAATACTATATACTATTGTTATATTTTTATATGTTTTTATTGTTATTAGCACCGGCCTATACATGACAGTTGTTTTCCATTTTCGGTCGGATACAGGTGGTGTAAATAGTACGGACATCAAATGAAGTGAATTATTTCTTACTCCGTTTTAGAAAACCGAGGTACTTGAATGCTTCTGTTTGATTTGTCCAACGGACATCACATTGAATTCTCATGCCCAAAACATAATTTTACAAACTTTTGAAAAAATGTTAAATTTTATTGTTTTTAAATATTTTTGATTTTATTTAATTTCACAAAATAACAAAATTGTAAATGTTTATATTCAGAAAAGTAATAAAACATTGATATTTCATTACAAAGAAAATGAACTCAATTTAGAGCTTAAACAGTTGTCTATTAATCGATTGCCTTCTAATATATGACGGTTTTGTGAACAGGCTGTAAAACTTTTCAAAAATCGGTCGGTTTGTTTAAGAAAATATAAATTACAAATATATTTAAGCTTTCTGGGCCTGAATTAGATTTTTGTGTTACTAGTAAATTAGGGTATATACATACATATTTTAAACTCAGATATGTTTTAAGTTAAGCAAGTTTCAAATATTATAACAGAATACAGATGTACTAAAGATTTTGCCTAAATTGAAAACCTTAATCTTTTCATCAGGGACCGAAAATAACTGTTATTTTTGAATTTTTTATTAAAAAACGCAACCACAAGGAAATGTCGAAGAATAAAACCAAGTATACCATTTTGATAGTCTTGGACCAAATTTTCATAAAATGCTACGATTTTTAAAAATCTGGTTTTTATTTTTTAGAAAAAAAAATAACAGTTATTTTTTGATTTTTATTTTTTTGAGCAAAAATAACAGTTATTTTTAACTTTTATTTTTTCGAGCATAAATAAAAGTTATTTTTTAACTTTTATTTTTTTGAGCAAAAATAACAGTTATTTTTGACTTTTATTTTTTCGAGCAGAAATAAAAGTTATTTTTGTGTTTTCAACCCCAATTATGATTGCGAAACTCAACTCCATTAATTTTTGAGCATGTGGAAATTATTTTCACTGAGAAATTATCTTTGTTTGACAAAAATTTTCAATAAATTTATCATGAATTTAAACAAAAATAACTTTTATTTCTGCTCGAAAAAATAAAAGTCAAAAAATAACTTTTATTTCTGCTCGATAAAATAAAAGTAAAAAAATAACTTTTATTTCTGCTCGAAATAATAAAAGTCAAAAATAGCTGTTGTTTTTGCTCGAAAAAATAAAAGTCAAAAAATAACTTTTATTTTAGCTTGAAAAAATAAAAGTCAAAAATAACTGCTATTTTTTATCGAAAAAGTAAAAGTCAAAAAATAACTTTTATTTCTGCTCGAAAAAATAAAAGTCAAAAAATAACATTTATTTTCTGACTTTTACGATAAAAGTTATAACAGTTACAGTCCCTGCTTTTCATTGAAAATTTAACAACCTTAATCTGTTTTAATTTATGATTTTAAATTGTCCAATAGTTATTTTCCAAAATATTCTTACTAACCACAAAATTTCATAATAGTCGCAAACTTGTGTAGTAAAACTCTAATTATAAATATTAGAGAGAAAAGTTTAAGTGATGAACATTATCATTAACTATTTCATTAAAAACACCCATAATTATAGAAGTTAGAAGAACAAAGGGAGTAAGTAGAGGCAGGTGCCTCAATATTATTGTCTTTGTGTCTAGTCAAGCTAATTTCTATAATTTTTATTCTGCCATTCATGACAACCCTTAACTCTTAAACCAAAAAAAGCAAACTTACTAACAACTTAAATACTTGTGGCAAACTTATGAGACACGTGAATTGACATAGAAAAAATTAGAAGGCCTATCTATGTTCCAAGACTACCAATACGTAATAAAATATCAATAAGCAGTAGCGTGTGGCGAAAAAACGAAACGAGCAGAAGAAACCAGAAGAAATTTACAAGAAAAAACAAATTGAACGTGTTTTAAAGGCCATAATTTCCAATCTAAATCGAATTAATCGATTATAAAACTCTGACGGCATTTCGTTTCCGCTTCCGTTTTAACAAACAACGGAACTAAGCAATTGCATTCATTGTTAAGAAAAGAACACAATAAAAAAAAAACAATGAAGACAAAAAAGGACTTGTTTGTGACTTACTATTCCTTCTTAACATAAACACTAACATTTAGAAACGTTTGACATTTAGACGGTTTAGAATAACAAGGCACTAACATACACACACACACTCATGCACGCACAACTCTACATGTCCTGGTTTCAATGTTCAATTGCTGAAGAAGCAGTTGTTAAAAGGGTTCAAGATTTATTGACGACACAGAAACGAAAACAGCAGAAAAAAATTCTTTAGGGAATTTGTGCAAGTCACTTGTTACCAGAAAACACATTTGCTTTCGCTTCAAGGAAGTCTTTTTATTTTTCAATGTAAATTGAATGTTTGTTATGCTTTTGGCTTGACTTTTGGTTTTAGTAAATGAAAAAAGAAAGAAAATTGTCAGAATTTTTTGCATGTGCCTTAGAAAAGTTGCATTTTGTTGGTATCAGCAATTTTCTGATAGTGATATTTTTTTAATTTCTTTATTTCTTATAACGTGACAACATGCAACTTGTATTTTGTTAGAAGATTTCAGATTGTTTTTCCATTTCATTGAGTACTTTACGTTAGCCATGAAAAAATTTGGTATAAAAATGTTTTTATAAAAAAAGGAACTTTGTAATATTGTCGCTGAAAGTTCTAAAAATGCCCTATCAAAATTTCTTATAAACAATTTGTATTAAAATTAATTTTACAAATTTTTCCAAATACCTTTTCAATTTCGAGTTTTATATAAAAATACTTTTATTAAACTTATTATAATATTTTTTATATGAAAAAAATCTTTGAAATGATATCAAAATCAAACTGGTTTTATATATAATTCGCATTTATTGTGTTTTAAAACTTGATATATGCGTTGCTATCGATTTTCTATATATTATTCTCTAGAGATATTCCCTTTGGCATTGATACTTTAACCAAAACGTTGAAAACTTTAAAATTTTATAAACCACAAAGCGTTAGAAATAACACGTGTTTTTCTAACTTTCTAACTAAACTAACTAACTTCTTTGCAATTTTTTTTTTAACTTTCTAACTAACTAACTTCTTTGCAAAAATTTTTTTTAGGGAGACAACTAGTTCCTCTTTACATTTCGATCGTTGGTTAGGCCATTATCATTAGAAAGAGTATCCTTACATCTACGCATTATTAAATATTTTTAAAACACAATAACTACGAATTATGTTTTATAAATCCAAAGGTAAAAGCGAAGATTATCGACAAACATTTTTCAGTTTTATCCCCCTTTAGGGGCTGTTCACAAATTACGTAACGCTATTTTCTCAGACCTCCCCCTCAATTTTAATAGAAATACTCCTACGAAATTCCTCTACCGTTACAAAATTCAAACCCAAAAATTTTATAACGAAAAATTTTCTATAAAAAAATTTTTATCGAAAAATTTTCTATAAAAAATTTTATCGAAAAATTTTCTACAAACAAATTTTATATCGAAAAATTTTCTATAAAAAAATTTATATCGAAAAATTTTCTATAAAAAATTTTATAGAAAAATTTTTTATTAAAAAGTTTTTTATATAAAATTTTATATGAAAAATCTTCCATAAAAAATTATATATCGAAAAATTTTGTTTAAGCAAATTTTCTACAAAAAATTTTATATCGAAAAATTTTCTATAAAAATTTTATATCGAAAAATTTTTTTATAAAATTTTATACCGAAAATTTTTTTATATAGAAAAATTTTATATTGACCCAGACATTGATAAATAAAAAATAGAATAATTTAAGCAATACAACAAAATTTGCACAATAAAAAAATTTTCTATATGAAATTTTATATCGAAAAATGTTTTATATAGAAATTTATATTTGAAATTTTCTATTTAAAATTTCATATGGAAAAATTTTCTATAAAAAATTTTGTCTAAAAAATTATATCAAAAAAATTTGATATCGAAAAATTTTCTATAAAAAATTTTATATCGAAAAATTTGTGTATAAAATTTTATTAAGAAAATTTTTTTATATCGAACAATTTTATGTAGACCCAGATATTGATCAAAAAATAGAATAATTATAATAATTTTCTATCTGAAATTTTATATCGAAAAATGTTTTATATAGAAATTTATATTTAAAATTTTCTCTTTAAAATTTCATATGGAAAAATTTTCTATAAAAAACTTTATATCAAAAAATTTTCTATAAAAAATTTTGTCTAAAAAATATATCAAAATTTTTTTTTTTTAAATTTGTATATAAACAAATTTTCTATAAAAATGTTTATGTAAAAAAATTTTTTATATAAAATTTTATATCAAAAAATCTTCTTTATGGAAATTTATGTCGAAAATTTCCTATTTAAAATTTTTTGTACAAAAATTTTCTATATAAAATTTTATATAGAAAAATTTTCTTTAAATAATTTTGTCTTAAAAATTTATATCAAAAATTTTATAACGAAAAATTATCTATAACAAATTTTATATCGTTAAATATTCTATAAAAATTTTATCTATACCGAAAAAAATGTATAAAATATTTTATACTGAAATCTTCTATAAAAATTTTTAATTAAATATGTTTATAAAAAATTTTAAATGTATAATAAATTTTGTATCGCAAAATTTACTGTAAAAAATTTTACACCGAAAAATTTTCAATCGAAAATTTTATATCGAAAAATTTTCTACAAAAAAATTTTGTCTAAAAAATGTATATCAAAATTTTGTATAAAAAATTTTATATAGAAAAATTTAATATCGAAAAATTTTCTGTAATAAAATTTTTATCGAAAAAATTTCTATACAAAATTTTTTATCAAAAAATTTTCTATATAAAATTTTTTATCAAAAAATTTACTTTATACAATTTTTTATCGAAAAATTTTCTATTTAAAATTTTACATCGAAAAATTTTCTATTTAAAATTTTTATCGAAAAATTTTCTATATAAAATTTTTTATCGAAAAATTTTCTATATAAAATTTTATATGAAAAATTTTCTGTAAGAAATTATATATCGAAAAATTTTGTTTAAACAAATTTTCTACGAAATATTTCATATGAAAAATTTTCTATCGAAAAATTTTCTATAAAAAGTTTACACCGAAAGTTTTTCTATAAAAAATTTTCTATAAAAAATTTTCTATAAAAATGAAGAATGGAAAAAATTTAATCTGTTGGTAAAATTATAAAGTGAAAAAACATTAAACGGGTTTTTAAATTTTTTCCTATTCACCAGCGAGAAGTCCAGACATAAACCCATTTTCAATTAGGTTTAAGTCTGCGGTATAATCGGACGCTCCGTTTATCAAAATGGAAGATAATTTCAAATAATAACCAGAATAAAAATTTTATATTGCAAATTTTTTTTGCATCAAAATTTTGTGCTTTACTTATTGATTCATTCTAAGAGTTTTAATAGTGATATATAAATTTCGTTTTGCCTTAATAATAAAATGCATACATTACTTTTTATTTTAATGTCTAATAAAACTAATTTATAAGCAATTTCCATACATTTGTATATTTATGTATATATATATGAATATTTTTTATGATTTTTTTACGTTCACACGATTATAATCAATGTAGTATGACTTGGAATATTATAACAAATTTGAAATAAACAGGAAACTTCTACACTATATCAAATGATATTAGAAAGTAATTTTCAATAATAATTTCTTCATAAGCAATAAACAAATAAATAAAAATGGGAAAAATAATGAATGAAATTTAGATTACTTTGAACCTATAACATATACAACCATTTTTACTAGTATGTATAACAAATTATTGAGAAGCTAGGAAATTCTTAATAATTTTCTATTGGGTTTATTACAATAGTTTCTATTTATTTTAAGAAAATAAGAATTACTTTAGGTTTATTTATTGTCATTTCAGACTCAATTGTCCAAGACCACTTTTATTTTATTTTTATTCTTAGAAATTTTTACGAAAATCATATATTGAATTTTATTTATTTATTTATATGTTATTTTTCGTATTGACAACTCTTAGAATTTCTTTTGTTGCGAGAACTAAAAAAAATTTAAATTGAATTTTATGCAAATTTTATTTATTTATTTGAAGGAGCAATAGAGTCCTTAATATAAGTAAGTATGGGTGTCTTACACATACATGTGTGTTTATTGTTATTTTTATTTTATTGTCAACATGCGTGACAATTTATATTTCTTGTGTTAACAAAACAACTACTTACTTAAGTCAATTGTAGTAACTTATTTTCTTACACACACGTTTGCTATGGACCCAGCAGGTTCATAACACAATAAAATATAAGGACTCTCTATTGACCCAGGCATTGATAAAAAAATAATTTACGCAATACAAAAAATTTACGCATAATAATTGTCTATATAAAATTTAATATCGAAAAAAATTTTTTATAGAATTTTTCATAGAAATATTTTTTACGCAAATTTTGTCTAAAAAATTTGTTTCAAAAATTTTCTAAAAAAAATTTATGTCGCAAAATTTTCTATAAAAATTTTTATACCGAAAATTTTTCATAAAACATTTTCTACTAAAAACTGTTTGTCAAACATTTTATAACAAAAATTTTTCTATAAGAAAATTTTATATCGGAAAATTTTCTATAAAAAATTTTATATTTGAAAATTTTCTATAAAAAATTGTATATCGGAAAATTTTCTATAAAAAATTTTATATCCGAAAATTTTCTATAAAAAATTGTATATCGAAAAACTTCTATATCAAAGAATTTTCTGTATAGAATTTTATATCGAAAATTATCTGCTTAGAATTTTTTATGGAAAAATTTTATATCGAAAAATTTATGTCAAAAATTTTCAAAAAAAAATTTTAAACCGAAAAATTTTCTATAAAAAATTTTATATCAAAAAATTTTCTATATAAAATTTTATAAGGAAAAATTTTTTATATAAAATTTTATAAGGAAAAATTTTTTATATAAAATTTTCTAAACAAAATTTTATATCGAAAACTTTTCTATTTAGAATTTTTTATGGAAATTTTCAATGATAAATTTTCTAGAAAAAATTTATATCAATAATTTTCTATAAAAAATTTTACATCGAACAATTTTCTTTAGAAAACGTTATATTGATATAACATTTTTTAAAGAAAATTTTTCTTAAAAAAAATTTAAGTTGCAAAATTTTCTAAAAAAAAAAACATTATGTTAAAAAATTGTCTATAAAAAATTTTATATCGAAAAATTATCTACAAAAATTGTATATCTAAAAATTTTCTATAAAAATTTTTATATCGAAAAATTTTCAACAAAAAATTTTATACCGAAAAATTTTCAATAAAAAATTTTATACCAAAAAATTTTGTAAAAAAAAAATATTTATATGAAAAAATTTCTATAAAAAAATTTGTATCAATAAATTTTGAATCGAAAAATTTTTTATAGAAATTAAAATTAAAAATTTTATATCAATCATTTTCTAAACAAACAAAATTTTATTAAAAAATTTTCTATATACAATTTTATACCAAAAACTTTTCTATAAAAAATTTTATATCGAAAAATTTTCTATTAAAAATTTTATATCGAAAAATTTTCTTTAAAAAATTTTATGCCGAAAAATTTTCTATAAAAAATTTTATGCCGAAAAATTTTCTACAAAAAATTTTGTATCGAAAAATTTCCTATAAAAAATTTTATATTGAAAAATTTTGTATAAAATATTTATATGAAAAAATTTTCTTTAAAAAATATTTATATGAAAAAATTTTCTATAAAAAATTTGTATCAACAAATTTTTATAGAAAAATTTTCTAAAAAAAAATTTATTAAAAAATTTTCTAAAAAATTTTTTATATAAAATTTTATATCAAAAAATTTTCCATTTTATATCAAAAAATTTTCTATATTAAATTTTATATCAAAAAATTTTACATCGAAAAATTATCACTAAAAATTTTATGTCAAAAGATTGTCTGCATATAATTTTATATCGAAAAATTTTCTATACAAAATTTTGTATCGAAAAATTTTCTATACAAAATTTTATATCGAAAAATTTTCTATAAACAATTTTGTATCGAAAATGTTCTATAGAAAATTTTATATCGAAAAATTTTCTATAAACAATTTTATATTGAAAAATTTTCTATTAAGAATTTTATATCGAAAAAATTTCTAAAAAAAATTTTATATCGAAAAATGTTCTATATAAAATTTTATATCGAAAAATATTCTATGGAAAATTTTATGTCGATAAATTTTCATATTAAATTTTTATCGAAAAAATTTATAAATAAAATTTTGTATATAAAAAATTTTTGTATAAAAAAATTTTAAATTAAAAATTTTTCTAAACAAAATATTTATTAGAATTTTTTTTATAAAATATTAAAAAAAAATCTCTAAAAAAATTTTAAGCAACAATTTGGTTTCAAAAAACTTTTTGTAAAAAATTTTTTCAAAAAGAAGAGTATTCGCATTTGATCCCAAATCTGTTACATTTATTTATTTATGTAAAATAAAAAATTTATAATAGAAAAGTGGTAAAAATTTTTGTATCGAAAAATTATCTATGAAAAATTTTGTGTCGATAAATTGTCAATAAAAAACAATTCATCAAAAAATTTTCGTCAAAAAAGTTTTTATTGAAAATGTTATAAAATGAAATTTTTTAAAATGATTTTAATAAAAAAACGTTGTAATGAAAAATTTATTAAAAAAAAAATAATGTAAATTGTTAGACTATTACCGATTTGTCCATCCTTGAAAGTGTCCGAACCTATATATCGATATCTGATATATAGTTTCGGTGAAGGGGCGGGCGTGATGTCACATCTCGCCCTAGGTATGAACAAAAAACTTAGCAAATTTAAGATAATATAGTCAATAATTTTGAACAAAAACCGGTTTCAGGAATCTTGTAAGAGTAAGAGACAGACATAAATGCTTAAATGATAAAAGAATCTGCCTTGTAGTTATTGAGATATCGGATTTAATACATTATAGTGGTGACCATTACAATAAGAGTTTGAGCAATTTCAGAAACACTTATAAGATATATGGATATAGATTTCTCCTAAATATTATATCGGTCTAGTAGTTTTCGAGATATCGACGGTTTAATATACACTAATACATTGTTATAACCACTATAAATTGAAGTTTGATTGTTTTCAGAACCACTTGTAGCAGATATGGACATAGATATAGCCATATTTTTAAATATAGATATAGTCATATTTCAACTGAACATTGTAATCGGTCTAGTAGCTTTCGAGATATTGACTTGGATCAAGTGGTTTGTAGTGATACGATTACAACTTTTGGTTTCAGTTAGACATTTTTATTTCATATTTTCAAGATTTAGACCATAGTTCTAGCGGATCTATCCTCTTATTTGGATAGCAAATGCTAAACTATTTCGAAACATTTTTAGTTTTTGAGACTTTACTTCTCACAGAACTGTTGGGTACATAATAATATGACTGAGTTTGTTATTTGTAAGCGTGTATGTTACATTCCTTGTCAGTTACTGGTGACTCGCTGTCAGGAAATATAATTTACTCATGTGACCCAATGTCCAAATGTCAACAATAGAGAAAATATTTGCTCGTATGTCTAAAGAATTTAGTTTGCAAATTATTTAGAAATAAAATACACAAACATAAAGATATCAAAAGAAATACTTCTCGTGAAATTTAGCCAAAACAGTAACCGAAATGAATTCTGAACCCCGTTTTCAATTTTAAATTTATTTTTTATAGAATTATCTTCAAAACCATTGTTACTAAATTGTATTGAAAACCAAAAATATTTATTATAGAAATGTAAAAATTTTGGTGGTTCACACATGAATGACCATCGTACGCATAAAAAAATGACTGGCCGCAATGAAAACAAATTCCATTCTTTAAAATTTAGGTTTGAGGCAGCCAAAGGAAAACACCAAGGGTGGCAAATAATGGTAGCAAATAATATAATACTTTTTTATATTCTTTAAATAAAATAAAAAAAATCGTATCCTTGCTATTTTTACTAAACAAATAAAATCAATCACTTCATTGAAAAGTTTTCAATATTTTTTTTTTTATTTTTTTCAAATACCCACAAACAAATCAAATAATAGCAATTCTATGCAAACACATATGAATATTACACATAAGCAAAATTTATATTATTCATAGAATTGTTATAAAATACAATAAAATTCATAACATATTCATAAATTTACATATTGGACAAGTAATAAATGAATGTTTACAATATATTTTACATACATGAACATTTGAACCCCTGTCAGGGAAAGCAAATAACCGCTACTTATTATTTTCTTGGCCTAAGGCAAGGACACTTTCCTTTCGAATACTCCCTCCTTACCTTTGATTTACAAGACATTGTTCAATATTGAACATAAATTTGAAATTGGGCAAAATTGGTATCGAAATTAAAGGGGAATTAAATTTATGAGGTTTGAAGAGAATGGGTTTCGATTTGCCGACTTTATATTATAACAAAATCACGATTCATAAGTTCTTGAATTTAGATTGAATCTGAAAATTTACTTAAACAAACGTTTTTAGCAAATTTATAACTGAATGAACTTAATAAATTCTTGAATTCTTATGAAAGCTGTCAATGATGTTTTCTATAAATAACGGAAGCTGATATCAAAATTAAATTGGATATGCTTCTGTAAAGAATAAACACTCTTAAATCTTTGCTGATATTTTCTATATATTCTAAAATTTATTAAGTTCTTCAAGAAAGGTTAAACAAATAAATACTAATTTCATAATTATTCCCTTGGCTTCAAAAATTTAACTTAAAGCTTTAAAAACATACAACCAACTTAGCCAAAAGTTATTAATTTGAGCTCTTGACTTCTCCTTAACACAATTTAATTTAAATGTGTCAATGACTTTGTGACTGATTAAAGTTTTTCCGTAACTAAAAATGAAATCTTTATTGGCATTATTTAAAACTTTAAAAAAAGGAACTTTGAAGCTAACTTGCACACATACAAAGACCAAAAAAAAAGAACCTAAAACTTACATAATTTGCTGTACGAAAACAATGAAAATTTTAGCTTTTAAAAACAAACACCTTTATATGAACTTTCTAACTCTATCCCAAATACTCACACATACATAAGTACATATACATATATGTATATGACTTTGACAATATCAACGACCTAAGTTTAGTTTCTTAATTTTAAGTTTTTTTTTTCATAAATTTTCTAATATTCTAGACTATTTTCTTTTTATTTTTGTGGTAAAACTTAAAAGAAAATTAAATTTTACTCTCATTTTATTTCACTTTCCCTATTATTTCCGCCAGTTTTTCTTAGTTTTTTTGAAAATTATTTTCAACGCGAGAACTTGTTTCCCTGTTGTTTTTGTAGTAGTGAAATTATTCAAAAGTTTGCCGACTTTTCTTAACAAACATACAAAAATTTTCTATACGGCTGAGTTAGAAAAAAATTTTCAAAACTTTGTATTCATTTGCTGTGTCTTTTTAGTTCTTTAATAGTTTTTCTTTTTGAAGAAAAACTTAATTTCTTTTTACTTTTAATTTCTTTTTGGATATGATTACCCTAAATAGTAAAGATTTCGATACAAAATTTTCAATAAACAATTTTATTAAATTATATTGTTTTTATAGAAAATTTTTCAAAAATTTTCTATTTTTATACAAAATTTTTCAAAAATTTTCTATTTTTATAGGAAATTTTTCAAAAATTTTCTATTTTTATAGGAAATTTTTCAAAAATTTTCTATTTTTATAGGAAATTTTTCAAAAATTTTCTATTTTTATAGGAAATTTTTCAAAAATTTTCTATTTTTATAGGAAATTTTTCAAAAATTTTCTATTTTTATAGGAAATTTTTCAAAAATTTTCTATTTTTATAGGAAATTTTTCAAAAATTTTCTATTTTTATAGGAATGTTTCAAAAATTTTCTATTTTTATAGGAAATTTTTCAAAAATTTTCTATTTTTATAGGAAATTTTTCAAAAATTTTCTATTTTTATAGGAAATTTTTCAAAAATTTTCTATTTTTATAGGAAATTTTTCAAAAATTTTCTATTTTTATAGGAAATTTTTCAAAAATTTTCTATTTTTATAGGAAATTTTTCAAAAATTTTCTATTTTTATAGGAAATTTTTCAAAAATTTTCTATTTTTATAGGAAATTTTCTATTTTTATAGGAAATTTTTCAAAAATTTTCTATTTTTATAGGAAATTTTTTAAAAATTTTCTATTTTTATAGGAAATTTTTCAAAAATTTTCAATTTTTATAGGAAATTTTTCAAAAAATTTCAATTTTTATAGAAAATTTTTCAAAAAATTTCTATTTTTATAGAAAATTTTTCAAAAATTTTCTATTTTTATAGAAAATTTTTCAAAAATTTTCTATTTTTATAGAAAATTTTTCAAAAATTTTCTATTTTTATAGAAAATTTTTCAAAAATTTTCTATTTTTATAGAAAATTTTTCAAAAATTTTCTATTTTTATAGGAAATTTTTCAAAAATTTTCTATTTTTATAGAAAATTTTTCAAAAATTTTCTATTTTTATAGAAAATTTTTCAAAAATTTTCTATTTTTATAGAAAATTTTTCAAAAATTTTCTATTTTTATAGAAAATTTTTCAAAAATTTTCTATTTTTATAGAAAATTTTTCAAAAATTTTCTATTTGTATAGAAAATTTTTCAAAAATTTTCTATTTTTATAGAAAATTTTTCAAAAATTTTCTATTTTTATAGAAAATTTTTCAAAAATTTTCTATTTTTATAGGAAATTTTTCAAAAATTTTCTATTTTTATAGAAAATTTATCAAAAATTTTCTATTTTTATAGAAAATTTTTAAAAATTTTCTATTTTTATAGAAAATTTTTCTATTTTTATAGAAAATTTTTCAAAAATTTTCTATTTTTATAGAAAATTTTTAAAAATTTTCTATTTTTATAGAAAATTTTTCTATTTTTATAGAAAATTTTTCAAAAATTTTCTATTTTTATAGAAAATTTTTCAAAAATTTTCTATTTTTATAGAAAATTTTTCAAAAATTTTCTATTTTTATAGAAAATTTTTGAAAAACTTCCTATAAAAAAAGAAAATTTTTTAAAAATTTGTGAAAATTTTCCTATAAAATTAGAAAATTTTGGAAAAATTTTTTATAAAAATAGAAAATTTTTGAAAAATTTCCTATAAAAATAGAAAATTTTTGAAAAATTTCCTTTAAAAATGTTATAATTTTTAAAAATTCAATAATTTTTAAAAAAATTTTCTACTTTTATAGAATTTTTTTTTTAAATATAATTTTTTAACATTTACTTTTTTATAGGAAATTTTTCAAAAAATGTATATTTTTATAAGAAATTGTACAATTTTTGTTATTTTTATAGGAAAATTTTTCAAAAATTTTCTTTTATAATTTAAATCTTGTTTTTTTTTTGCCAGTTATGCAAAAAATTTTAGCATACTTTTTCGAAAAATAAAATATGGAGTCCTTTTCATCATTTGCTAATGAAGTATTTACTAACACTTTCACTAATAGTGGAACTAATGAAAAAGTTGTTCCTAAGCTAAAAAAAATTTTACGATCTCGTACTAAAAAAGAAAGGGATTTGCTTAGTAAATAGACCTCGGCTAAAATTTTGAAAGAAGTAAGTATTTCATTTTAAAACATTATACAGATATAATAAATTTAAGAAAAAAAAAAACCTATTAAAATATTAAAGATATATTTCATCAGCCATCTATGTATCTATCCCGTCAACCATGTATCCTTTGAAGAGTGTAACCACTTTGCTAAATGGTTGCTGTGGTTACTATCACATTTAATAATAATAAAAAAAGAGGAGAACGAAAACTCTTTATTTTCCATCTAGAAAATAAAGTTCTTGTTGTTGTTAATATGTATGTGTATGTAAATATATTTTCCCTTTATTTTAATTCATGTTTTTTTTATCCAGTTCTCGGTAACTCTGTAACCAACAACTCACTAATGAAGTGAATAAAATTGAAGAAGTACCAAAGAGCGAGAGCATAATTGCATTTTTATTACTTTCTGTGTTAATTCAGCTCAACAACAGCAAAAAAACGCAAAATAAAAAAAGGCTAAAAAAAGGAATAAAATTACTAACAAGCCTTCAAGCTTTTTTCTGAGTTAAAAAAATAACAAAAATAATTTGCATAGAAATATAAAAAATATATAAAACCAAGATTGAGTTAAAGACCCTGCATTTATAAGTGGCCCATTTCGTAATGGTGTAATTTTTGTAGAAAGGGGGCATCAATAAGCGAAAAGCGTGGAAAATTAAAATGTTTAAAAGTACAAATATTACAGTAACATCATCAAAAGGTGTAAAATTTTGTAGAACTAAATGGTTACATCGTAAAATCCTTTTTGGGTGAAAATTATGTTAAGATTTTTTTACGGCTTAAATGTGAAATTTTAAAATTATTTAAAAAAAGTCGTAAAATTTATAAAGAAGTCACTAATAATCATAAAAAAGTAATATTAACTTATTGTGAGTAGTAAATAGTTCTTCGTTTTTCTTTAAAATTTATATTAGGGTTGTAAAATTTTAGTTGAAAAATTTTTTTATCAAAATGTGTGTCCTATTCAGAGTTAGGCAGTCTTATGCAAAAAACTTAACTCATGTGACTAAACCAATGTTAAATGAAACATCATAAAATATCCCGCAAAACAATTATCTAATATAAATTTTCTATTTTTAAAGAAAATTTTTCAAAATTTTTATATTTTTATAGGAACTTTTTAAAAAATTTTTTACATGTTAGAAAATTTTTTTAAAAAAATCTATTTTTATAGAAAATTTTTCAAAAATTTTCTATTTTTATAGGAAACTTTTTAAAAATTTTCTATTTTTATAGGAAATTTTTCAAAATTTTTCTATTTTTCTAGGAAATTTTTCAAAAATTTTCTATTTTTATAGGAAATTTTTCAAAAATTTTCTATTTTTATAGGAAATTTTTCAAAAATTTTCTATTTTTATAGGAAATTTTTCAAAAATTTTCTATTTTTATAGGAAATTTTTCAAAAATTTTCTATTTTTATAGGAAATTTTTCAAAAATTTTCTATTTTTATAGGAAATTTTTCAAAAATTTTCTATTTTTATAGGAAATTTTTCAAAAATTTTCTATTTTTATAGGAAATTTTTCAAAAATTTTCTATTTTTATAGGAAATTTTTCAAAAATTTTCTATTTTTATAGGAAATTTTTCAAAAATTTTCTATTTTTATAGGAAATTTTTCAAAAATTTTCTATTTTTATAGGAAATTTTTCAAAAATTTTCTATTTTTATAGGAAATTTTTCAAAAATTTTCTATTTTTATAGGAAATTTTTCAAAAATTTTCTATTTTTATAGGAAATTTTTCAAAAATTTTCTATTTTTATAGGAAATTTTTCAAAAATTTTCTATTTTTATAGGAAATTTTTCAAAAATTTTCTATTTTTATAGGAAATTTTTCAAAAATTTTCTATTTTTATAGGAAATTTTTCAAAAATTTTCTATTTTTATAGGAAATTTTTCAAAAATTTTCTATTTTTATAGGAAATTTTTCAAATTTTTCAAATTTCCTATTTTAATAGGAATTTTTTCAAAAATTTTCTATTTTTATAGGAAATTTTTCAAAAATTTTCTATTTTTATAGGAAATTTTTCAAAAATTTTCTATTTTTATAGGAAATTTTTCAAAAATTTTCTATTTTTATAGGAAATTTTTCAAAAATTTTCTATTTTTATAGGAAATTTTTCAAAAATTTTGTATTTCTATAGGAAATTTTTCAAAAATTTTCTATTTTTATAGGAAATTTTTCAAAAATTTTCTATTTTTATAAGAAATTTTTCAAAAATTTTCTATTTTTATAGAAAATTTTTCAAAAATTTTCTATTTTTATAGAAAATTTTTCAAAAATTTTCTATTTTTATAGGAAATTTTTCAAAAATTTTCTATTTTTATAGGAATTTTTTTTTTAAATTTTTATAGGAATTTTTTTAAAAATTTTCTATTTTTATAGGAAATTTTTCAAAAATTTTCTATTTTTATAGGAAATTTTCCAAAAATTTTCTAATTTTATATTAAAATTTTCAAAAATTCTCTATTTTTATTGGAAATTTTTAAAAAATTTTCTATTTTTATAGGAAATTTTTCAAAAATTTTCTGCTTTTATAGGAAATTTTTAAAAAATTTTCTATTTTTATAGGAAATTTTTAAAAAAATTTTCCATTTTTATAGTTATTTTTTCATAAATTTTCTATTTTTATAGGAAATTTTTCAAATTTTTCAAATTTCCTATTTTAATAGGAAATTTTTCAAAAATTTTCTATTTTTATAGGAAAATTTTCAAAAATTTTCTATTTTTATAGGAAATTTTTCAAAAATTTTCTATTTTTATAGGAAATTTTACAAAAATTTTCTATTTTTATAGGAAATTTTACAAAAATTTTGTATTTCTATAGGAAATTTTTCAAAAATTTTCTATTTTTATAGGAAATTTTTCAAAAATTTTCTATTTTTATAGGAAATTTTTCAAAAATTTTCTATTTTTATAGGAAATTTTTTTAAAAATTTTCTATTTTTATAGGAAATTTTTGAAAAGTTTTCTATTTTTATAGGAAATTTTTCTATTTTAATAGGAAATTTTTACAAAAATTTTCTATTTTTATAGGAAATTTTTCAAAAATTTTCTATTTTTATAGGAAATTTTTCAAAAATTTTCTATTTTTATAGGAAATTTTTCAAAAATTTTCTATTTTTATAGGAAATTTTTCAAAAATTTTCTGTTTTTATAGGAAATTTTTAAAAAATTTTCTATTTTTATAGAAAATTTTTCAAAAATTTTCTTTTTTTATAGAAAATTTTTCAAAAATTTTCTATTTTTATAGGAAATTTTTCAAAAATTTTCTATTTTTATAGGAATTTTTTTAAAATTTTTCTATTTTTATAGGAAATTTTTCAAAACTTTTCTATTTTTATAGGAAATTTTCCAAAAATTTTCTAATTTTATATTAAAATTTTCAAAAATTCTCTATTTTTATTGGAAATTTTTGAAAAATTTTCTATTTTTATAGGAAATTTTTCAAAAATTTTCTGCTTTTATAGGAAATTTTTAAAAAATTTTCTATTTTTATAGGAAATTTTTCAAAATTTTTCTATTTTTATAGGAAAATTTTCAAAAATTTTCTTTTTTTATAGGATATTTTTCAAAATTTTTTTATTTTTATTGGAAATTTTTGAAAAATTTTCTATTTTTATAGGAAATTTTTCAAAAATTTTCTATTTTTATAGGAAATTTTTCAAAAATTTTTTATTTTTATAGGAAATTTTTCAAAAGTTTTCTTCTATTTTTATAGGAAATTTTTCAAAAATTTTCTATTAGTATAGGAAATTTTTTTTTTAATTTTCTAATTTTGTAGGAAATTTTTCAAAAATTTTCTAGTTTTAAATTTTCTGTTTTTATAGGAAATTTTTCAAAAATTTTCTATTTTTATAGAAAATTTTTCAAAAATGTTCTATTTTTATAGGAATTTTTTCAAAAATTTTCTATTTTTATAGGAAATTTTTCAAAAATTTTCTATTTTTATAGGAAATTTTTCAAAAATTTTCTATTTTTATAGGAAATTTTTCAAAAATTTTCTATTTTTATAGGAAATTTTTCAAAAATTTTCTATTTTTATAGGAAATTTTTGAAAAATTTTCTATTTTTATAGGAAATTTTTCAAAAATTTTCTATTTTTATAGGAAATTTTTCAAAAATTTTCTATTTTTATAGGAAATTTTTCAAAAATTTTCTATTTTTATAGGAAATTTTTCAAAAATTTTCTATTTTTATAGGAAATTTTTCTATTTTGATAGGGATATTTTAAAAATGTTTCTATTTTGATAGTATATTTTTCGAAAATTTTATATTTCTTTCGAAAATATTTCAAATATTTTATAGTATATTTTTATAAGAAATTTTTTAAAGATTTTCAATTTTGATAGGCAATTTTTCAAAAACTTTAAATTGTGATATTAATAGCCTGTTTCACGATTTCGAAAGATAATCTACTCGAAAGAAAGTGAGTAACTCGAATTCGTATTAATTTTGGTTTCACTATTTCGAAGCCTTTCGTTTGTTTCTATGCGAAAGCAAAATATCAAGTGACTCATTTTGACATTTGCTTTCGTATTGCTGGTAACTTGTTCGAAATAGTGAAACAGAGATTTGTATGAAAATACTTACGTTTTCTTTCGATTTGTTTTTCGACTTATCTTTCGCATAAAATAAAGTTAGTGAAACGAAAAACAAATTTCTTTCGTATAGGATAAGAAAGAAAGCATTCTTTCCAGATCGTGGAACAGGCCATTAATTTTGATAGGGTATTTTTCAAAAATTTTCAATTTTGATGAGAAATTTTTACGTCTATTATACAGTTTTATAAGTTTTTGAGGAACATGTTAAAAAATTATAATACGAAGGTGCTTTTCTGTAGAAAGCTTAACTGTAGTATTCTCATTAAATGGTTTAGTATTGAAGATCTTATAAAAATATTTTCTTAGGGAAAAGAAAAAAAGTCTTTAGAAAATTGTATGAAAAACTTAGACAAAAATATTTTTTATTAAAAAAGTTTTCTTAAAACAGCTTTTTATAGTATATATGTTTCCCAATTTGCAGGTAATACCCTAATAATCTTTTTAAAAATTTAAACAATATGCCTTTCAAAGCTGTTGAAGCCTCTTAGTGGTTTGATATTTTGCATAATTTTCTAACCCAAATAAAAAACGACGTGAATTCCTAATTAAGGCACAAAGCAAGGAAGGCTCAAGACAAATACTCCAAACATAAACAAATGAAAAAATGCATAAAAAATCAAGGAGAAAAAAATCCCTTAGAAAACATTATAAAACAGCGGTTTTATTCTAAAACTCTGAAAAAAAAAATCAACGTAAACACGTTCTTTAAAACACTACAATTTCCAGCCATGTCTTTCACGGTGGTCACGTGGGAATTATGAGGAAGTCTATAAAAATACAAAAACTGCTTTAAAAAAAAAAAAAAAAAAAAAAAACGCGAAGGTCCTTCGAAATAAGTAAACACTTTAAATATTAAATATGAACATTATTTCGAAAATTTAAATATAAAAATAAAAAATAATACCTATAAAGAAAACAAAAAAAATAATAATAGTAATAATAAAATAACAAATAACATTCCTTAAGGATTTCTTAATATTTCTTTTGAAGCTCAAAACAACACCTTCTTAAGATATTTTTTTTTCCTTTAAATCTAAGGACAACAAAAATGACAGAAGAAAAAAACTGGAAATTATAAAATTGACAAATTGATATTTGCATTTAAATTGAAAATTTACATTTGTATAATGCTTGTTATTAGACAGAGTGTCATATTCTATGACTCGAATAGTATAACAAATATTTTTTCTGATGGCTTGTGGTCACAATGGTATAATTTACTTTAAATACCATATTTTTCATTCTTTCCCTTCTTTCTCAATACACTACCCCTTATTACCAATTCAATATAATTTTCATTTATCGTCTGACATCCTTTTTTGTGTGTTTTTTTTTCGTTGTTGTTTTGACATTTCGTTTTCCTGTTCCTTTAAATTTTTTGACAATTGTATCCGCATATCATTTTGTTGACAACCAGCCATCAATATTTTTCATGGAAAGTTCACTTTAAAATTTGTTTTTAGTTAGATTCTGTTTTAAGATTCATGTGCCAGGGAAATTGCGTTTAGTTCATGTTTAATGTAATACAACAAAAAATGATTGAAAATTGTATGAAGCAACATCAGGGGGGTGATTTGTTAGTTTTTGTCCTGATGTTAGAAAATAAAATATTAAACGAAAAAATATAATTTACATAGATTTGTGTAACTGTAATGGTTATTTAGATAATTTCAATGTGTTTTTTTTTCAAAAATATATTTGTTCATGTATCAGCAGATTTTAAGAAAAATGCCAGACCAACCATACACATTAGAGCGGTTCGCCTTCCATACAAGAAAAAAAAGTTGCGTAAGTCACCCCCTAGAATTAAAGATAATGTTAAAACAATTCTAAAATTTTTTTTTTTTTATTTTTTTTACCACGCCTACAAATACCGCCCTTTTAGTATTTTGTTCACTATGTCGCCGTTTTATGTCCGATCATAATATTTTATATATTGCTGTTCGTGGCTCTGTAAGGGCTACATTTCCCTTTTTCTTGATAGTTTTTTTCTACCACGTCAATTTATAGTCATAACTTTTAAAAACTAGATTTCTACTCGATTCGATTAGGGTGGTTATGAATCGAATTTTCAAAAATTATGACTAGAAATTGACGTAGTAGTAAAAAACTATCAAAGGGAGAAATGTAGACCTTACAGAGCCGTGAACACCGATACACTCAGAATATTATGTAAGTAAAATTAACTAAAAATGTAATTTGAAATGAATGAATATTCATTTAAAAACCGGTCAACTGATTTTTCATTCAAATTCAATAAATATTTCATTTAAATTTAACTGGCAAATATTTAAACTACATTTTCAGTTTTAAAAACGGAATATTCAGTTGTTTTCAAAAAAATTACTGACAAAAATTTAAACTACATTTTTAGTATAAAAAACGGAAATTTTCATTTATTTTAAAAAAATTGAATGGTAAAAAACTACGTAAAATTTCCGTAAAACGGACAATTTTCATTTGTTTTGTGATTAACTTAACATAAAAGACGAAACCATAAAAAAACCAAACAGACAAAACAAAGTTTGTTGTTTGCTTAGGCCATACCCCATGATAGGCGGTCAGTATTATAAAAAGTTTCTTAGTAAGCAAACCTTAGATACTTAAGGAAAACCAATAATTAAACAAATACGAATTATATTTGATACAATTATTGAAAAAATTTATAAAAACTAAACAACTGATATTTTCAAATGTTACGGATTTTCAGTATTTTTTTGTAGAATGTTTTTTAAACAAATGTATAAATATGTTAAAAATCAATTTTCATATAAATTTAAATGAATATTCATTTGAAAACAACATAACCGAAAATTTCCTAAACAACATACAATCAGTTACTGTAATAATTTCCTGAGTGTATATAAAGTGATATGATAGGTCTAAAGATGGCGATACAAAAAGGGCGGTATTTGTAGGCGTGGTAAAAAAACAAAAAAAATATTTTTAGATTTATTTTGACATTATCTTTAATCCTAGGGGGTGACTGACTCAACATTTTTTTTCGAACCACTCTAATACACATGTTATTCACTTTCTGTAAGACTATTTCAATAGTGTAATTTTATGGCCTGTAAAACTAACTTTGATCAGTTTTTATTTTAGAAAATGCGGATGTTCTATACAGTTTTACAACATGTAAAATAAAACTATTTAGTTTTGCTAAGGCTACAATGTCTTATTTAGTATTCCAACTAAAAAAGCTCTTCATGTAATTTTAATCTTAGAAAAATATTTCTAGTAGTAAAATTTCTCAATAGAAAAAGTACTCTGCAAAAAAGTTTTTTAGACATAAGAAATTTTTATCAAAAAATCTGTTCATTAAGAATATAGTACCTGGTTGACCGAGCCTTGCTCGGAGCTTTATTATAAGCATTTTGAGCCAAATTTGAAAGTTTTTATATATTTTATTTTATAAAGTTAATTTTGAATTATTTTATTTATTTTGTCCGACCAACACATAGTTTGCATAGTTTACAGTTTAACTCATTTTAATAATGTTGGAAATTGGTCATACCAACAGAAACCTCCTTCGACTCATGCGCAACAACTTTGCTAAAGATTATAGTCTGATCAAATGCACAGTTTATGATTTATTTCATTTTAAGTAGTTTTCAGTGGCGCCACCTGAAGTTGTTCATACCAACTAAGAAACCTTCGTTTGCTTATGCGTAACAACTTTGCTTATGATTATAACATGATCAAATGCACAGTTTACGATTTAATTCATTTTGAGTAATTTTCTGTGGCGCCACCTGTCGGACGTTACTCATTCCAATTCATAAACCTTCGTCGGCTTATTCGCAACAACTTTGCTGAAGATTATAGCATGATTAAATGTACAGCTTACGATTAAATTGATTTTGAGTAAATTTCAGTAGCGCCACCTGTCGAAATTTCTTCATACCAACTAAGAAACCTTCGTCGGCTCATGTGCAACAACTTTGCTAAAGATTGTAGCATGATCAAATGTACGGTTTACGATTTATTTAATTTTTAGTAATTTTCAGTGACGCCATCTATCGGAAATTAGTGTTATCAACTTTAAAACCTTCGCCGGCTTATCCGCAACATCTTCGCTAAAGAGCATAACATGATCAAATGCACAGTTTACTATTCTATAAAGAACATACATACAGACAAACATTCATTTGTTTAAAAGTTATAACATTACTAATTGTTTCCCCTTTTTATCCCCTAATTTCATAAAAGTTCCATATGCAGATATTTTCCTCTTATAGAAAGAAATGTTTTATATATAAAGGAATATTCAAAATTTTGTTGTAGAAAATATTTCACAAAATATTTCAAAATTGAAGATCCTTGTAATCAGGCATAGGCAGCACATACCACCAGAAGCCGAAGATTTTTTGTAATTTTCGTAAATATCACAATCATTAGTGGAACTCATGAAAATGAGTATGTATTAAAAGCATTCAGATTACATTTGGCTGTTAGCGAAGTCAGTTGGTGCCGCTTTGTTAAAGAAAATACAAAAAGAAATGTATTTATTTTTCTATAGAAAACTTTTCTAAAAAAATTCCATAGAAAAATTTTTCAATAAATAAATTTCGATAAAATATTTCTCTATAGAAAAATTTTCGATAGAAATATTTTTTTTTGTAGCAAAATTTTCTATAAACAAATTTCCTATAGAAAAATAATTGATAAAAAATATTTATACAGAAAAATTTTTGAAAAAAAATTTCAGCAGAAATATTTTCTATAGTAAAATTTTTGATATATATATATATATATATATATATATATAATAAAAAAAATTTCTATAGAAAAGTTTTCTACAGAAATATTTTTGAAAAAAAAAAAATTTTGATATTTTTGAAAAAAAAAATATAATTTCTTCCAAAAAAAATTATAATAAAAAAATTTTGTTAAAATAATTTTGCATAGAAAAATTTTTGACAAAAAAATTTTGCATAGAAAAATTTTTGACAAAAAAATTGTGCACAGGAAAATTTAAAAAAAAATTTTCTTTAAAAAAATTGATAAAAAAAAATAATTATACAGAAAAATTTTGTGTAGAAATATTGTTTATAAAAAAAAACTTTTTTAACATCAGAACTACACATTGAAAAAGTACCAAGTTTAGTTAAAAGTATAAAAAACGGCATTTCTGCTTACGAGTTTTTCTAAGAAAAAGTACTATCACAAAAAAGCTTTTCGAACAAACTATAGCACATAGTTTTTACGAATTTATTTTAAAATACATAAACTTTAAAGAAAGAAAAGCTTTTTTGAAAAAAATTTCTTAAAAAGTTAATCTTTTAAAAATTTAACTTAACTTAAAATGTTTAAAAAAGAAAGTGTAATTTATACAAAGCTTTAGAACAAAAGCTTTTCTGAAGAAATAATTATGGCTAAAAGTCGTTTTAGCTTTATTATTCATAAAAAAAATGTAAAGAAGCTTTTATATAAAAACAAACTTTTCAAATTACAAATTTTCTAAAAATTATCTGTTTTCAAAAAAGCTTTTGATATTCTATAAAAAAGATTTTAAGTGGAAAGAAAATTTTAAAATTTCAAATTTTCTAATATTTATCTTTTTTCCAATAGAGCATTTGATATTCTTTTTCACATTAAAAGCATTCATAAGCTTTTCCAGGAAACCCTTAAAAAAATTAAAAACAAAGCTTTAATAAAATAGAATTTGTATAGATTTTTTGAACAGAAGAGTTTTTCAGAAAAAGATTTTCACAAAAAAGAAAAGACTTTCTCTTATTTCAAAATTGATTTAAAAAAAAACTTTCCTTTTTATTCCATATAAACATCATTAAAATTGAACATAAATAAGATTTATGAAGCATTTACTCAAATTGTGAGCAAAAAATTACTTTTTTCCGAAATTCGTCGAATTCGAACACAAGGTACAGGAAAATGATTTGAGATATCGACCTCAATTTTTTTGAGTTTCATTGTCTTTTTTATCTATTTTAACATACCGATGAGAGAAATTCCAATTTGTAATATTTGTTTAACAAAATTTAAAAAAAATGAAAAAATGCATTTTGAAACCCACCAGAGAAAAATGACCTATTTCGATTATGAAAAAAACTAAGTAAATATTGTTACATTTTAACAAAAAGAAAAGTACTTACAAGTCTTAAAGTGATAAATAATGTCTTGCTTTGCGAGTTTTTTTTCAGAGTAGTTTTTTCTAGCGGTGTATCCTTAGGCGTATTGTCAAGGACACGAATTTTTGGGGGAAATCACAATAACTTCAAAACTGTTTTATGGATTTCAAATATTGATAACTTTAATTAAAGCTGCATTAGTTCACTTTTAGATTCCATTATCTTTTCTTTTAAAAATAAATTGTAAATGGACAAAAAGTAGCAAAAACTGCAAATACTCTCAGTTTTCCCCATACAAATGGGTTCAAAAACTTTGGGAACATTGTGCGGGCTCGTATTTTAAAAATAAATCAATAATATTTTTCACACTTCCGATTGACATAATTTGGCCACATAATTTCACTATTAGAAGTCGATCAGAGACAAAAGCCAAAAAACGACCCACCCTAATGCTTAAGCTTTTTCTACAAACCCTTAAAAGTTTTTCAAGAAAAAAGCTGATGCTTTTATAAAACAAAATTAGTGAGATAAGTTTTTTTAAAACCGTTATCACAGCAGGGCTTTTCAGAAAAAGATTTTCTGCTAAAAATTTTGTTTTTTTAATAAAAAACAACTTCTAAATATTCATAGAACAGTTTCTTTAGAAAAGTTAAAAAATCTTTTATTTTAAAAATAATTTTCTTACTAAAATGGCTTTCAAAAATTTAATTTCAAAACATTATTTTACAAATTTCCTTGAGGAAATTCATGCTTTTGCTCTAACGGGTTTAGATGGATAGTCTAATTTATATAAAGTTTTACGAACATAAAAGCTTTTATGAAGAAATATTTCTTATTTAAATCATGTTCGTGTAAAATTTTGTTTTTCTGCAAGAAAAAAATGACTTCTGTGAGTAAATCGCATACATGATGTCTATATTTTCCATGGCTCCGGAGCAAAATTAATCAAAATGTCTTCCAGAACCTCTGCGATTTCTTTCTTATTCTCGTACGAATATGATTTTAGGAAAACTCAGAAGAAAAACTCTAACGGATGCAGCCGCACTATCCCAGTGTCCAATTTACATTAACTCCACGTGAGTTGACTACGCATTCAAGTCGCTCGCAAATATAATCAAATTTGTCATGATTTACATTGAGAGTAGCTCTGTCTGGTTCAAACGCTATGTTGCTGCTCAGATTATAAAATCCACATCAAAAATCATCGACTTATAGCACTCAGGATGCATTTGAGAGTAGTAGATGGGTGTCGTCCCAAATTTGACAATTTGTTTTGTTCGCGTGCTCATTCATCCACAAATAGGTCTAGAGTTTGACGAAAATTTTTTTTATTAAATAATTTTTCATAAAAAGTTTTTATTTTTGAAATGGATAATAGCTAAAAATATTTTTATATTCCAATTATTTTTTATAAAAACAATAAAAGCTTTTCTTAAAAAAATTGCAAAATATTTAAAAATGTTTTAGTATTAATTTATTACCTCACTCGAATATCACATCGACTTCATCTAAATTGTTTATTGACTATAAACAAACTCCTTAAAAACCAAAATGCATACAGTTGCCCCTTCTGAAAATATTTCACATCATTAAGATTTTCTGATATCGAAACTCATATGAAAACTAATGTGATTTGTTGTGTAAATATTTTGCAATTAACACCAGTAATTGCTATTTAAAAAGAATCGAAAGGAAAAGGAAATAAACGAAACAAAATTCTAGTGTGCAGGAGTAAAACACTAAACAAATCCCTTATACAATTTAACTATTATCGATGTTTAGAAAATCCTTTACAAGGAAATTGTTTATATAACATCGAGCGTTTTTAATAGTTAAACTTATAATAGTGCGTGCGTTATAGTATTAGCATTTTTTTCTTTCTTTATAATAGATTTTATTTATTTATAAGTTGTCGATCCTTCTACAGACAATGCGTGAAGTTTTATACATTTTTAATTGAAAGCAATTAAACTTTCAATATTAAACAAAGACGCAATGTTTTCTACATAATAAAGAGGAATTACTTGAAATATACACGCGTTTAAACAATTTAATATGAGTGTTTTCTGTTGAGATTTCGAAATTGATTGCGGTGTAAAGGTAAATATTTTACCTTACGCACTATGAGTAAATTTCCCCGGAAGAAATTATTCTATTACATGGTTGGTATAAGAAATTGAATATCTGAAGTTTAGATTATAAGTAGTTTTTAAAGTCTTAAATACTAAAATATTAAAACTTGTAAGATACCAAGAAAAGGCACTTGGAGATGGCTGGCAGATAACTTTTATTGTATATAGAAAGTGGCTCTATATTGGTTTTAAATTTCTCGAATTTTTAAAAATTTTAAACTATTTATAACTTTTTTATTTCTGTTCCTACATTATTTTAATATATTCTCCATAAATACTTATATTTCCCCTACCCTGATGTTACCTAGTAATAAACAGAATTATTGGCCTAACACCCACGTTAAACGATCGACTCAAAATTTCTTAAGTCGATTTATGTTGATAACAAAGAACAAGCATAAAATCTTAAATGATGAAATTTTGTTTAAAAATGTTTCTATCAACAAATTTTATACGAAAATTTTTCTATTGAAAAATTGTATAAGAACATTTTTTTTATTAAAAAATTGTATATGAAAATTATTCTATTGAAAAGATTTATATGAAAACGTTTCTCCTAAAAAATTTTATATGAAAAATTTTCCACATGAAAATATTGAATAAATATTTTTCTATTGAAAAATTTTATGTGAAAATTTTTTACTGACAAATTTTATATGAAAATTTTTCTATTGGAAAATTGTATATGAAAATTTTTCTATTGAAAACTTTTTTATAAAAATTCTTCTATTGAAAAATTTTTTATGAAAATTTTTTTTATGGAAATTTTCTATTGAAAAATTTTTTACGAAAGTTTTTCTATTGAAAACTTTTGTATGAAAATTTTTCTATTGAACAATTTTATATGAAAATTTTTCTATTTAAAAATTTTATATGAAAATTTTTCTATTGAAAAATTTTATATGAAAATTTTTCTATTGAAAAATTTTAAATGTAAATTTTTCTATTGAAAAATTTTATATAAAAATTTTTCGATTGTAAAATTTTATATGAAAATTTTTCAATTGAAAAATTTTATATCATACATTTGATATGAAAATTTTTCCATTAAAGATTTTATATAAAAATTTTTCTATTAAAAATTTGATATGAAAATTTTTCTATTAAAAAATTTAATATGAAAATTTATCTATTGAAAAATTTTATATAAAAAATTTTCTATTGAAAAATTTTATATGAAAGTTTTTCTTTTAAAAATATTTTATATGAAAGTTTTTTTTTTTTAATTTTTTTTTTAATTTTTCTATTGAAAATTTATATAAATTTTTTTTATTTACAAATTTTATATGAAAATTTTTTTATTGAAAAATTTTATATAAAAAATTTTCTATTGAAAAATTTTATATGAAAGTTTTTCTTTTAAAAATATTTTATATGAACGTTTTTTTTTTAATTTTTTAAATTTTTCTATTGAAAATTTATATAAAAATTGTATATGAAAATTTTTTTATTTAAAAATTTTATATGAAAATTTTTTTATTTAAAAATTTTATATGAAAATTTTTTTATTTAAAAATTTTATATGAAAATTTTTTTTTGAAAAATTTTATATGAAAATTTCTCCGTTAAAATATTTTCTATTGAGAAATTTTTCTATCGAAAAATTTTATATAAAAATTTTTCTATTGAAAAATTGTATATAAAAATTTATCTATAGAAAAATTTTATATAAAAATTTTTCTGTTGAAAAATATGAAAGTTTTTCTTTTGAAAAATTTTTCTATTGAAAAAATTTTTATGAAAATTTTTCTATTGAAAAAATTTATATGAAAATTTTTCGATTGAAAAATTTTATATGAAAATTTTTTGATTAAAAAATTCTATATGTAAATTTTTCGATTGAAAAATTTTCATACAAAAAATATTTTTTTCTATTGAAAAATTTTATATGAAAATTTTTCTATTGAAAAATTTTGTATGAAATCTTTTTTGTTGAAAAATTTTATATGAAAACTTTTTTATTGAAAAATATAATATGAAAAATTTTCTATTGAAAATTTTTTTATTGAAAAATTTTATATGAAAATTTTTGTGTAAAAAAGTTTTCAATTAAAAAAAATTATATAAAAAGTTTTCAAATTAAATATTTTATACAAAAATTTTTCGATTGAAAAATTTTATGTGAAAACTTTTCTATGGAAAAATTTTTTAAGAGTTTTTCTATTGAAAAATTTTATATGAATATCTTTTGTTGAAATATTTTAGATGCGAATTTTTCGATTGAAAACTTTTCTATTAAAAAATTTTATGTGAATAATTTTTCGATTCAAAATTTTTCTAATGAAATTTTTTTTTCCCTAAATTTTATATGAAAATTTTTTTCCATAAATTTGATATGAAATTTTTTCTATTTCAAACCTTGACAAGAGTATTTTTTTTATAAAAAAATTTTACTTGAAAATTTTGTATAAAAGATTTACTTTAAAAATTATTATAAACAAATTTCGCTATTGAAACATTTTTTATGAAAAATATAAAAATTTTCCTATTGAAGAAATTTATATGAAAATATTTCGTATATAGTGAAAGAGAATATATGAACACTTTATTCAAAAATTTTTTATGAAAAAATTATTATGTTGAAAATTGTTATATAAAAACTTGTCTATTGAAAAATTTTTTTATTGACAAATTTGATTTCAAATTTTTTTTATTGAAAAAAATTTAAATTGACAAATTTTATTTAAAAAATTTAAAAAAATTTTGTATAAAAATTTTGCTATTGAATAATGTTATATGAAAATTTTTCATTAGGATTGTAGGGGTATTGTTCACTTGTATGGGTATAGTGATCGATATGGTCGTTCATTACCCCAAAACAATCCTACTTCTCTTATCTTTAATCGTGAGAATTATTTAAATGTCATACCTACTTATTAGTTACATTACAATAAAAATAAATGTTGAAAAAAAAACAAAAAATAAAAATAAAGTTTAACTAATTAAATTCAATTAAATAACAATCAAACAATGTCACGCGGTAGCCGTCAAATGTTGACTGACTGAATGTCCAACATTAAATACACATACACAAACTTGTGCCCACACACATTTACACAGGCACAAAAAGGACATCACCAATTCATTCATACTTTTGCTTTAGTGTTGAAAAAAATTAACAACTGTTAAAAAAATAAATAATCATGATAATGTTGAAAAAAAAATCTAGAAAAACGTTTACTTTTAATAACGCAATTATAATGTGGGAACTGGCAAAGAAAAAAATGTTAGTACAATTTTTTTATTGTAACAATTATTCTTTTTACTAAAGGCGCTACTTTCTGTATATAGTTTTACTGAAAATTTTCTTTTCTATGTTTTCATATCGAAAAATTAAAAACCAAATTTAATTTAAATTTTGGATAAAATTATTACAAATAATTTTATCCAAAAAATTGTTTATAAGAATTTTTTTTTCTAAAATTTAAAAAAAAATTTTAACCGAATTTTTTTTTTTTTAATTTTAAACCGAACATTTTTTTTCAATTTTCTTACCAACAAATTTCTAAAATTTGTATACCAATTTTTGTTAAATTTCTCTAAAAGATAATTTTTATATGGAAGAATTGTTTATATAAAAAGCGTTGTAGCTCCTTTCAAAATTCTTCTATAGCCTTTATAAAAATTTATATTTTTTCATCTCTGATTCCATGTCCTTTTTCCTTCCAGTATTTTGTTATTTTTTCTTGTTACTCCAACAGCAATGAAATTGACACGCGATTGTCAAAGTTAAACATGCAAGTGACAGGAGTTACGATGTTGTTAGTAATTTCGTTTATATTTTGTCTTTTTTTACCTAAAAATAATTTTTTTATCTGAGTATTTAGTACAAACCCTCCCTCTTTATTTGTTATTCTATATTCGTATTATTAAGATTTAATTATTCATATTAAAGAGACAGATTACCCAATTGTAATTAAATCTGAAAAAATTCTTTAAAATAAATAGAATAAAGCTATTAGGTAAAGCTAATGATAGAACAGATGCTAAAGCTAATTATGACGCTAAGCTAATGCTGAAGTTAAAGCTAAATCTAATGCTAAATCTAATGCTAAAGCTAATGCTAAAGCTAATGCTAAAGCTAATGCTAAAGCTAATGCTAAAGCTAATGCTAAAGCTAATGCTAAAGCTAATGCTAAAGCTAATGCTAAAGCTAATGCTAATGCTAAAGCTAATGCTAAAGCTAATGCTAAAGCTAATGCTAAAGCTAATGCTAAAGCTAATGCTAAAGCTAATGCTAAAGCTAATGCTAAAGCTAATGCTAAAGCTAATGCTAAAGCTAATGCTAAAGCTAATGCTAAAGCTAATGCTAAAGCTAATGCTAAAGCTAATGCTAAAGCTAATGCTAAAGCTAATGCTAAAGCTAATGCTAAAGCTAATGCTAAAGCTAATGCTAAAGCTAATGCTAAAGCTAATGCTAAAGCTAATGCTAAAGCTAATGCTAAAGCTAATGCTAAAGCTAATGCTAAAGCCACTACTAAAGCTAATACTAAAGCTAATGCTAATGCTAAAGCTAATGCTAAAGCTAATGCTAAAGCTAATGCTAAAGCTAATGCTAAAGCTAATGCTAAAGCTAATGCTAAAGCTAATGCTAAAGCTAATGCTAAAGCTAATGCTAAAGCTAATGCTAAAGCTAATGCTAAAGCTAATGCTAAAGCTAATGCTAAAGCTAATGCTAAAGCTAATGCTAAAGCTAATGCTAAAGCTAATGCTAAAGCTAATGCTAAAGCTAATGCTAAAGCTAATGCTAAAGCTAATGCTAAAGCTAATGCTAAAGCTAATGCTAAAGCTAATGCTAAAGCTAATGCTAAAGCTAATGCTAAAGCTAATGCTAAAGCTAATGCTAAAGCTAATGCTAAAGCTAATGCTAAAGCTAATGCTAAAGCTAATGCTAAAGCTAATGCTAAAGCTAATGCTAAAGCTAATGCTAAAGCTAATGCTAAAGCTAATGCTAAAGCTAATGCTAAAGCTAATGCTAAAGCTAATGCTAAAGCTAATGCTAAAGCTAATGCTAAAGCTAATGCTAAAGCTAATGCTAAAGCTAATGCTAAAGCTAATGCTAAAGCTAATGCTAAAGCTAATGCTAAAGCTAATGCTAAAGCTAATGCTAAAGATAATGCTAAAGCTAATGCTAAAGCTAATGCTAAAGCTAATGCTAAAGCTAATGCTAAAGCTAATGCTAAAGCTAATGCTAAAGCTAATGCTAAAGCTAATGCTAAAGCTAATGCTAAAGCTAATGCTAAAGCTAATGCTAAAGCTAATGCTAAAGCTAATGCTAAAGCTAATGCTAAAGCTAATGCTGAAGCTAATGGTAAAGCTAATGCTAAAGCTAATGCTAAAGCTAATGCTAAAGCTAAAGCTAATGCTAAAGCTAATGCTAAAGCTAATGCTAAAGCTAATGCTAAAGCTAATGCTAAAGCTAAAGCTAATGCTAATGCTAAAGCTAATGCTAATGCTAAAGCTTATGCTAATGCTAAAGCTAATGCTAAAGCTAATGCTAAAGCTAATGCTAATACTAAAGCTAATGCTAAAGCTAATGCTAAAGCTTATGTTAAAGCTAATGCTAATGTTAAAGCTAATGCTAAAGCTAATGCTAAAGCTAATGCTAAAGCTAATGCTAAAGCTAATGCTAATGCTAATGCTAATGCTAATGCTAATGCTAATGCTAAAGCTAAAGCTAATGCTAAAGCTAATGCTAAAGCTAATGCTAAAGCTAATGCTAATGCTAAAGCTAATGCTAATGCTAAAGCTAATGCTAATGCTAATGCTAAAGCTAATGCTAAAGCTAATGCTAAAGCTAATGCTAATACTAAAGCTAATGCTAAAGCTAATGCTAAAGCTTATGTTAAAGCTAATGCTAATGTTAAAGCTAATGCTAAAGCTAATGCTAAAGCTAATGCTAAAGCTAATGCTAAAGCTAATGCTAAAGCTAATGCTAATGCTAAAGCTAAAGCTAATGCTAAAGCTAATGCTAAAGCTAATGCTAAAGCTACTGCTTAAGCTAATGCTTAAGCTAATGCTAAAGGTAATGCTAAAGCTTATGCTAATGCTTAAGCTAATGCTAAATATAATGCTAAAGCTAATGCTTGAACTAACGCTTATGCTAATGCTTAACTTATACTAAAACTTGTAATAAAACTAATGCTTAAGTTAAGGAAAATTCTAAAGTTAATGCCAATGCTAAAGCTAATGCCAAACCTGAAGCTAATATTAATTTAAATTCTGTAAAGATATGTAGCTTCAAGATTAATATGATTTTTCTGAAACATTTAATTGTGATCATTATTCAAAATGGCTAATTGAATACAATCTTTCAACTTTTTAATTCTTTCTATTTATATCTTTTAATTCGCGAATTTTTTTCCTTTTAGTTTTATTGTATGACAAAAAAGATTAAGAACATTTGAACCTTTAATTCAGATAATGCTTTAAAATCTTTTTAGCTAAAAGAAACTAACATTAAATCTCAACAATTAATATCATTTATCAGTAAAGCGTTGGCGCGCAAACATTTTAAACTACAAACGAACAAAAAATAAATTGGAAAATGAAATGTTAAAAAATAAAAATAAAATAACTTTACTAAAAAGCATTTACTCGTTTTACCAAGACAACCTAACTCTACTAAGGCTTTTTTAAGGACACAGTTTTTGTCTCGTTAAGAAAAATATACAACCATTTTGACACTATGAGTATTTTCTTTCATAAGTCTGGGTTAGATAGGATATTCCTAGAAGACATCATGAGAAATGTGGCTGCATCCCTGAAAGATGTTTAGCTGGGAAAAGCATTGCGGAGTTGCGAAGACAAAAACAGTGTAAGATACCAAAAATCCTTTCACACTGGTGCACATAATCTCTGCCATCAACAACCGCAAAAACAAAATCCTTTTCCTTATTTATTATTTCTTTTTTTCTCATTTGCTATTTTTTTTTTCTTTGAATTTTTCTATTATTCAGCAAATGTTAAATGAAATTCTAGTCATTGGTTTGAATTAGATGCAATTTCTTTTTCGTTGGGCTCTTCTTAGAACAGAATGAAATATTTTAACAAGATCTCTTTTACTTAGTCTAAGTAAAAGATGTTTTTCAAATAAAACCAAAATAAAAGGATAACATTACTTTACTGTGAGAAAAAAAAAAAAACACGAGAGTAAAGAAAAAATATAAAAAATCACAGCTGGAGTCTGTGACAATTCCAAAGGATAATGATAAAAAATGCTTTAAAAAATCCTTACGAAATGTTGGAAGAATATTTTGCTGTGAAATACAGTCTGTATCGCAATGTAGGAAGTTACTAGTAGTCTTGAATATAAACTATATTTAATGCATTATCCTTAAGTTTGGATTTTTAAACAAACCAGCAAAAAATTGCTTTCATTTTAAATTAATTAAGATTATTTCTATTTATCATCAAAATAACTTAATATAAATATCTACTATATTTCTTAAAATTTTTGCTGGGTTAAATTTTATGCCATAAGTATATTTTGTATAGAAAGACAGTTAATTCTATATTCATAGATATCCTAGTGCTGCTTTTTGCGTCTCGAATTGTCGTTGTCTGCTGCCTTAAACTGAATGACTGACTTCATCTGAATGCATTTCGACTGATTTCCGTCTGTTCTTGTAATGAGTTGATTATGTTTGTCTTTAAATTTCCGCTCATATTTTCCCACATTTATGTTTAGTTTTCTTCTGTCTATGCAAATCTATTTATATTTCTATTTTTTTATGAATTCATTTGAATTTCAAAAAATAGCTTTGCGACTTTTCCTCGTTTTTCAAAAGAAAGTCATTTCTTTATTTATTTAAATATTCTGTTGACACTCACTTATGTTTGATGTTCTTCTAGGGTAAACATTCTTCAACATTTATTCTTTCTTTGTCAAAGTTTAAAAAAAAAAAGGGTTTTTTGTAGTGACAAAAAAAAGGAGGATTTTTCATGTAATTATGGCCTCGTTGTGTGCTGTTGATTAACACTTTCTTTGTGGGGAAAATTAAAAAAGATTTCTAAAATAGAAGGAAAATTTGCAAAATCCATATCTATGGGATGAGTTAAGTTTTGCCATAAACTTTTAAAACATTTGATACAAACTAAAAAATATATTTTAAATGTTTTTTTTTAAGATTTAGTATTCGCATTACTATTTGCATTAACGTCATCATTTGTGTTAGTTTTAACACTAGCTTAAGCATTAACTTTTGCATTCGTTTTAGCATCAGCTCTAGCATTAGCTTTAGCATTAGATTTAACATTAGCTTTAGCATTAGATTTAACATTAGCTCTAGCATTAGCTTTAGCATTATCTTTAGCATTAGCTTTAGCATTAGCTTTAGCATTAGCTTTAGCATTAGCTTTAGCATTAGCTTTAGCATTAGCTTTAGCATTAGCTTTAGCATTAGCATTAGCTTTAGCTTTAGCTTTAGCTTTAGCTTTAGCATTAGCATTAGCATTAGCATTAGCTTAAGCATTAGCATTAGCATTAGCATTAGCATTAGCTTTAGCTTTAGCTTTAGCTTTAGCATTAGCATTAGCTTTAGCATTAGCTTTAGCATTAGCTTTAGCATTAGCTTTAGCATTAGCTTTAGCATTAGCTTCAGCATTAGCTTTAGCATTAGCAATAGCTTTAGCATTAGCTTTAACATTAGCTTTAGCTTTAGCATTAGCATTAGCATTAGCATTAGCATTAGCTTTAGAATTAGCTTTAGCTTTAGCATTAGCATTAGCTTTAGCATTAGCTTTAACATTAGCTTTAGCAAAAACTTAAGCATTAGCTTTAGCATTAGCTTTAGCATTAGCTTTAGCATTAGCTTTAGCATTAACTTTAGCATTAGCTTAAGCATTAGCTTTAGCATTAGCTTTAGCATTAGCATTAGCTTTAGCATTAGCTTTAGCATTAGCTTTAACATTAGCTTTAGCAAAAACTTAAGCATTAGCTTTAGCATTAGCTTTAGCATTAGCTTTAGCATTAGCTTTAGCATTAGCTTTAGCATTAGCTTTAGCATTAACTTTAGCATTAGCTTAAGCATTAGCTTTAGCATTAGCTTTAGCATTAGCTTTAGCATTAGCTTTAGCATTAGCTTTAGCATTAGCTATAGCATTAGCTTTAGCATTGGCTTTAGCATTAGCTTTAGCATTAGCTTTAGCATTAGCTTTAGCATTAGCTTTAGCATTAGCTTTAGCATTAGCTTTAGCATTAGCTTTAGCATTAGCTTTAGCATTAGCTTTAGCATTAGCTTTAGCATTAGCTTTAGCTTTAGCATTAGCTTTAGCATTAGCTTTAGCATTAGCTTTAGCATTAGCTTTAGCATTAGCTTTAGCATTAGCTTTAGCATTAGCTTTAGCATTAGCTTTAGCATTAGCATTAGCTTTAGCATTAGCATTAGCTTTAGCATTAGCTTTAGCATTAGCTTTAGCATTAGCTTTAGCATTAGCTTTAGCATTAGCATTAGCATTAGCATTAGCATTAGCTTTAGCATTAGCTTTAGCATTAGCTTTAGCATTAGCTTTAGCATTAGCTTTAGCATTAGCTTTAGCTTTAGCATTAGCTTTAGCATTAGCATTAGCATTAGCTTTAGCTTTAGCATTAGCTTTAGCATTAGCTTTAGCATTAGCTTTAGCATTAGCTTTAGCATTAGCTTTAGCATTAGCTTTAGCATTAGCTTTAGCATTAGCTTTAGTATTAGCTTTAGCATTAGCTTTAGCATTAGCTTAAGCATTAGCTTTAGCATTAGCTTCAGCATTAGCTTTAGCATTAGCGTTAGTATCAGCGTTAGCATTAGCTTTAGCATTAGCAATAGCTTTAGCATTAGCTTTAACATTAGCTTTAGCTTTAGCATTAGCATTAGCATTAGCTTTAGAATTAGCTTTAGCTTTAGCATTAGCATTAGCTTTAGCATTAGCTTTAACATTAGCTTTAGCAAAAACTTAAGCATTAGCTTTAGCATTAGCTTTAGCATTAACTTTAGCATTAGCTTAAGCATTAGCTTTAGCATTAGCTTTAGCATTAGCATTAGCTTTAGCATTAGCTTTAGCATTAGCTATAGCATTAGCTTTAGCATTGGCTTTAGCATTAGCTTTAGCATTAGCTTTAGCATTAGCTTTAGCATTAGCTTTAGCATTAGCATTAGCTTTAGCATTAGCTTTAGCATTAGCTTTAGCATTAGCTTTAGCATTAGCTTTAGCATTAGCTTTAGCATTAGCTTTAGCATTAGCTTTAGCATTAGCTTTAGCATTAGCTTTAGCATTAGCTTTAGCATTAGCTTTAGCATTAGCTTTAGCATTAGCTTTAGCATTAGCTTTAGCATTAGCTTTAGCATTAGCTTTAGCATTAGCTTTAGCATTAGCTTTAGCATTAGCTTTAGCATTAGCTTTAGCATTAGCTTTAGCATTAGCTTTAGCATTAGCTTTAGCATTAGCTTTAGCATTAGCATTAGCTTTAGCATTAGCTTTAGCATTAGCTTTAGCATTAGCTTTAGCATTAGCTTTAGCATTAGCTTTAGCATTAGCTTTAGCATTAGCTTTAGCATTAGCATTAGCTTTAGCTTTAGCTTTAGCATTAGCTTTAGCATTAGCTTTAGCATTAGCTTTAGCATTAGCTTTAGCATTAGCTTTAGCATTAGGTTTAGCATTAGCTTTAGCATTAGCTTTATCATTAGCTTCACCATTAGCTTTTGCATTAGCATAAGCATTACTTTAAACAGTAGATTTAGCATTAGCTTTAGTAGTAGCTTTAGTCTGTTTAGACAAAAATCTTCTTTTTATTTCGTTATTTTGCATAGAAAATATAATTCGTATTTATTTTGTGGAGCAAACTGGATATAGTGCTTGATTTCCAAAAACTAGGTAACTCCTGATGATGATGATGAACTTGCCTACCACAGGAACTCGTCATAATTTACCAACCTCCAGGAGGTTCAGAACTGGATTTTAAATCGAACAAACGAGTTGAAAGTCTGTCTTATAACTACGGGTCGTCACAAAGAGAACAGAACAAAAAAAAAATAGTCGGCAGAGTTGCCGTTTTTATAATGGGTGTTTTTTTTAGAGGTATAGAACTTCGAATTGAAATAAAACACAAGAAAATCGTTTTAATGTCCATCAATTTGGCTTTATTGGAAGGATAATTTTATGCCATTAATGTTTAAATATGATTTCGGGCATGTGGCCGCCGCGGCTGGCTCGAATAAAGCCAATTCTACAGGTCCAATTTTCAACTACTTTTTCGAGCATATGTTGGCAATAACGCCACGAATGTTGGCTTCCAAGTCCCCTAACGTTTCTGGTTTGTTGGCGTAGACGAGCGACTTCACATATCCCCAAAGAAAATAATCCAGTGGTGTCAAATCGCACGATCTTGGTGGCCAATTGACAGCTCCATTCCGCGAAATTATGCGCTCATCGAATGTTTCGCCGTCTTGTTGGAACCACAACTCATCCACATTCATGCCATCCAATTGTGGAACAAAATAGTCGGTTATCATGGCTCTATACCGGTCTTCATTTATGGTAACTGACTCTCCAGCATTATTTCGGAAGAAGTATGGCCCAATGACTCCACCAGCCCATAGAGCACACCAAACAGTCAGTTTTTGTGGATGTAATGGCATCTCAAGGGTCTCATGTGGAATCTTTTCACTCCAAATGCGGCAATTTTGCTTGTTGACGTAGCCATTCAACCAAAAATAAGCCTCACCACTGAACAAAATTTTGCGATGAAAATCAGCATCGAGATCAATCTCATTTTCGGCCCATACACCAAAATCACGACGCATTGCATGGTCTCGCGGCTTTAATTCTTGCACAAGCTGGATCTTGTAAGGTCGCAAGCCAAGATCTTTGAGCAAAATCTTCCATAAAGTTGATGGACAAAGCTCCAATTGCTGTGCACGGTGGCGAATCGATTCATTCGGGTCCTCTTCAACACTTTGCTCTACAGCGGCAATTGTTTCTTCGGTGCGCACTGTTCGACGTCGCTGCGGATGCGTATTATCACATAGAGTAAACGTAGTGCGAAAACGATCCATGGTTAAATGAATTAATTGCTCTGATGGACGATTATGTCGACCATAAAATGGACGGAGCTTGCGGTAAACTTCGCGAACTGAACCATTATTTTCGAAATAAATTTGCACGATTTGCAAGCGTTGTTCTTTTGTCAACCTGTTTATGATGAAATGGCAAACCAAACTAAATATTAATTACTTGACAGCTGACAAAATGGCCGCCAGTTAAAAAAGTGATGCCAACTTAAAGTTCTATACCTCAATAAAAAACACCCGATATTATTAAATAAAATAAGTTTTTTCCAATTTGTAGTTCTAATGTTTTAAAAAGAAAAAGTTTTCTACTAGATGATTTTAAATATTTGTATCAAGAATTTTTCTATAGAAAATTTTTTTTATCAACAATTTTTTTTTCTAAAATTTTTCTAAAGAAAATTTTTTTCTCAAAAATTTTTCTAAGGAAAATTTTTTTATCAAAAATTGTTTGATAGAAATTGTTTTTATCAAAAATTTTTCTATGAAAATTTTTTTTTATCAAAAAATTTTCATAGAAAATTTTTTATCAAAAATTTTTCTATAAAAAAATTTTTTATCAAGAATTTTTTAATAGAAATTTTTTTTATAAAAATTTTTTAATAGAAATTTTTTTTATAAAAATTTTTCTACAGAAAAATTTTTTATCAAAATTTTTCTATAGAATTTTTTTTTTCAAAAATTTTTCTATAGAAAATTTTTTTCAAAAGTTTTTCGATAGAAAATTTTTTTTCAAAAATTTTTCTGTAGAAAATTTTCTTATCAAAAATTTTTCTATAAAAATTTGTTTTATCAAAAAAATTTTCATAGAAAAATTTTTTTATAGAAAATCTTTCTATAAACAATTTTTCTATAGTAAATTTTTTTATCAAAAAATTTTCCATAGAAGATTTGAAAATTTGTGGATATAAAAATATTTTTATCAAATATTTCCAAAATTTACAAAAGTATTCCCAATGTTTACAAAAATAATAGTTTCGTGACAACAATGTTCGAGATTATATTTCTTTGTTCTCCATGTATTTTTGATATAAAATTTATATTATCTTATATTTATATTCTAAATTGGATTTTGATTTGTTTCTCGCCTATATTTTTGTCTTATCTTTAACAAATCGGCAACTCTGTTAACATACAAATTCCAACTGAATGATTTTAATACTCATTTTCACAAGTTTTAATAATGATCGTGGTATTTACGAAAATTACATAAAGTTCATCGGCTACTGGTGGTATGGGCTGCCTACTTCTGTTTATATCTCATTTGCTGTAATGTAACATGTTACAACTCTCTACATTAATCGACATAAGTTTTTAGAGGCTCTACGAGCAATGCAATTTTTTGTGCTATTGTTAATGCGCATTATCTTGCTAATGCTATTTTTGATGCAATTGATATTGATTTTTCTTTTAACATTACAGATAATAATTTTCATAAAGTTTTAAGAAATTCTCAAGTCATTGTCCTTTAAACATTTAAATACTTTAAGAAAATCAAAATTATAAACATTGTGTCATTGTCATTTTAATGGCAAACGTGAAGGACGAAAAGCAGCAGGAAGTAAAATAAAATGCGATGTAAAGGGGGGTTGTTGATTAAACTTTATTTTTGTTTATAATGGTTAAACTCTTTTATTGAATGTCTATGAAATTCAAAACAAAAAATTTTTACTAATTTTAATTTTCGCCACAAACACTCACACACATACATATAATCAGTAAAGAGGCAACATAAACAAGGATAAAACAAAGGACTTTATTTCTCTTGTGTTATTTAATTGTTGTTGGTATTGTCGTATTTTGATATCTTTGGTTTGGCAGTTACAATAAGTACTCACCATAAAGCACCAGAAGGCAGAGCAGCACCTAAGGAACTTGTTTGCCAAAGATTTTTTTTAAGATATTGCTTAATGCTGAAATTGTCGTTACTTGTGGTAAATTTTTTAGAGGAACAACTTTAAAGACGGAGTCTTCCAGACAGATATTGAAGCCAAAATAAAACGCAGGCTGTTGTTTACACTCACGCACATAACATCGACATCAATGAATGAAACCACAACAAACAACCACATAACCTTTTACTGGAGAACATACCAAGCCACCCCGCCGATTTCTTGCGAAAAATATAAAACAAATGACATTCAACCGAACCCATCAAGAGCAACAACCCCTACCAGAAAGAGTTAAGGGAATCATCATCATAGTACCCATTATTTTGGTTTATTGAAAAATTTGCTGCTCCTTGGCTGTTGCTTTAGCTGTTGTAGTCTTAAAATCCTTGCGACATTATTTTGGTTTTAAAGTAAGTCCTTGTAGTAATACAAGGACTGTTTTTTAGCATTTTTTTCGTATATTCGAAAAATATTTATACAAAAATCCTTATTCGTCTTAACACAAATTTAACTCATTCATCTTGGTATTTGGAGTCTATGTAGAGTAAGTAAGTACTTATCCTTGTGAATTTTAAATAAGGACTACATATACCACTTTGTGTTTTGTGTTGATGCCAAAGGATTACTCAATTAATTTAATTATGTGCCGTCAATCATTTCTTGCACTACGACTTGTGTCTTGGTTTCGTTTTTATTTCGCGGGATAGAGTAGTAGCAAGTCCACGTCAACTGTTTTAATGGATTTTCCATTCATTTTCATTTATTCAAAAATCTTATTTTTCATTATTTTTCCTGGTACCCTTGACGGATTAATTTGGTCTGTTAGGTTTGTTTTACGATTTGTAACTTATCAAAAAATTTTCAATCTAATCTTCTTATGGCAATGCTATTACTAATGGTAATGCTTTTTCTAATGCTATCGCTAATGCTAGTGGTAATGCTAACGCTGATGCTATTGCTAATATTATTGCTATTGGGAATGCTATTCCGAATGAAGATGCTTATGCTGTTGCTAATGTTAACGCTATTGCTAATGCTTTTGGTAATACTTATGCTTTTGCTAATGCTACTGATAATGCTATTGGTAAGGCTTATGCTATTGTTAATGGTAATGCTGTTGCTAATAATATTGGTAATGCTTTTACTAATGCCACTACTAATGCTATAGGTAATGCTATTGCTAATGGTAATACTAATGTTAATTATAATGTTATTGCTTTTTCTAATGTTATTGCTTTTGCTACTGCTTTTAGCAATGCTAATGCTATTGGTAATGCTCTTGCTAATATTAATGCTATTGCTAATGCTTATGCTATTGCTAACGATACTGCTAATGCTTTTAGTAATGCCAATGCTATTGGTAATGCTAATGCTTATGCTAATTTTATCGCTATTGCTAACGGTAATGCTAATATTATTCCGTATGTTATTGCTAATGCTTATGCTCTTACCAATGATTTTGCAAATGGTAATGCTATTGCTAATGGTATTGCTGATGTTAATGCTACTGCTTTCGCTATTGCTTATGCTCTTACATGTTTTTTAGAATAATACTTCCCACACATGTTTTATAAGAGAAAAATTAAATACCCGTCACACAACCTTTAAAAAACATTATTCTGGCTACAGGGTCAGTGATTCAACCTCTTCCTTCGAGACTGGCACGTTGCAGATCTCATAGATCTTTGAATAGTAATTGGCGACTTTATTTCAAAATACTTAAAAGCACGGGTCGGCGCTAAGAGAACAGAATAAAAAAACAGTGGGCAGAGTAGCATTTTTCTATACTTTTAACTAAAATAGGTATTTTTTCATGGTGTAGTTCTAACATTTTAAAAAGAAAAAGTTTTCTACTCCATTTTTCTTTTCAATATTTCGATAAAAAATTTTTCTTTAGAAAATTTTTTTATCAAAAGTTTTTCTATAGAAATTTTCTTTATCAAAAGTTTTTCTATAGAAATTTTTTTTATCAATAATTTTTCTATAGAAAATTTTTTTATCAAAAATTTTTCTATAAAATTTTTTTTTGGAAAAAATTTTTTATAAAAAATTTTTTTGGAAAAAATTTTTCTATAAAAAAGTTTTTTATCAAAAATTTTTCTATAGAAAATTTTTTTATCAAACATTTTTCTGTACAAAATTTTTTTATCAAACATTTTTCTATATCCAATTTTTTTTCTCAAAAATTTTTCTATAGAAAATTTTATTATAAACATTTTTCTAAGAAATTTTGTTTACCAAAAATTTTTCTAAGTAAATTTTTTTACCAAAAATTTTTCTATAGAAAATTTTTTTAATAAAATTTTTTTTTATCAAAAATTTTTCTATAGAAAATTATTTTATCAAAAATGTTTCTACAGAAAATTTTTTTATTAAACATTTTTTTATCAAAAATTTTTCTATACAAAATTTTTTTATCAAAAATTTTTCTATACAAAATTTTTTTATCAAAAATTTTTCGATAGAAAATTTTTCTATAAAAATTTTTTTATCAAAAATTTTTCTATAGAAAATTTATTTATCAACAATTTTTCTATAACATTTTTTTTTATCAAAATTTTACTATTGAAAATTTTTCATAGAAAATTTTTTTTATCAAAAATTTTTCTATAGAAAATTTTTTATCAAAAATTTTTGTATAGAAAATTTTTTATTAAAAATTTTTCTATGGAAAATTTTTTTAACAACAATTTTTGTATAGAAAATTTTTTATCAAAAATTTTTCTATAGAAAATTTTTTTATCAAAAATTTTTATATAGACAATTTTTTTAACAAAAATTTTTCTATAGAAATTTTCTTTTATCGAAATTTTTGTATAGAAATTTTTTTATCTTCTATAGAAAATTTTTTATCATAAATTTTTCTATAGAAAATTTTTTCATCAATAATTTTTCTATAGAAATTTTTTTTATCAAAAATTGTTCTATAGAAAATTTTTTATCATAAATTTTTCTATAGAAAATTTTTTCATCAATAATTTTTCTAAAGAAAATTTTTCTATAGAAAGTTATTTTATCAAAAATTTTTCTATAGAAGAATTGAAAATTTTTTGATATCAAAATATTTTTATCGAAAATTTTTATAAAATATAATTATAATCGAACTTTTTTCCAAAGAAAAATATTTTTGTTAAATTTTTTTCTATAAAAAAAAATTTGTATGGAAAATATCTATGAAATAAATAACTATTATTAAAATTTATTTCTGTTTTGAAAAATATTCCCAATATTTACAAAAATATTCAATGTTTACAAAAATAATAGTGTCGTGGCAACAATGCTCGAGATTTTATTTCTTTGTTCTCTCGAACCATGTATTTTGTTGCTATAAATTGAATTTTGATTTGTTTCTTGCTTTCTTTAAAAAAGCGGCACCAACCAACTCTGTTAGCAAAGCTAGGGTACATGATTTAGTAGACACTGGTGGCTTACTTGTGTCCGATGACGCTCGAAAATCTGAACTGCTTGCAGAACATTTTTTTGAGATACACCAGGGCGTACAAGGACCAAATGTGGATCCATTTTCAGACACAGTAAGAGAGGAAGTGTCTTCTTTAGAGAATCATGCACCATTAGTGACATTTGGTCAACTAGTTAAAGCTGATGGATCATTGCCAGATAGGAATGGGTTTATCAATGAAAGAATGATTGGCGATGCCTTAAAAAGAAGAGCCAACAAAAAATCTATTGGGGTAGATGGAATACCAGATGTTGTGCTTAAAAGAATCCCCAGGAATACCTGGAAATTCTTAGCTATCTTGTATAACCATTGCCTTAACATAGGATATTTCCCAAAACAATGGAAAAAGGCACTCATTGTTCCCATTCTAAAGCCTGGCAAGGATCCAACTCAGAAAGCTAATTATCGGCCTATATCAATACTATCTCCGATTGGCAAACTTTTTGAATATTTCATCCTATCCAGGATCAAAGAAAAAATATCTGAGGGTGACACCTTAAAAGATTTTCAATTTGGCTTTAAGAGCGAACACTCGACATGCCATGCACTCACTGTTTTTTCGGACTACGTATCCAAAAATCTTAACAAAAGATACCCGACAATTGCCGTCAGCCTAGATATTGCCAAGGCTTTTGATAGTGCTTGGCAAGACGGTATCATATATAAAATGAAAAACATGGGATTTGACAGCAACATTTGCAGAATAGTGACGAACTTCCTAACTGAACGGACGTTAAGGGTAAGAGTTGGTGAGAGTAGATCCAACGAAAGGGCGGTACTGGCAGGGGTTCCTCAGGGTTCCTTGCTTGGACCTGTCTTATATAACATTTTCATCAGTGACATTCCTACACCTCCTGACGGAAATTTAATTCTATTGTACGCCGACGATATACTGTTGGCATTTGCAGGTCCTCGAGCCAGAAATATCAATGGCCGAGTGAATACATACCTTTCAAACTTGGGTCTCTACCTCTCAAAATGGCGACTTTGCCTTAATGTGTCAAAATCAGAATCTGTCATTATTAAAGGTAGGAGAAAATTCTTATATAAAAATAATAGATCTTTCATACCCTATATAAAAATAAATGATAATATGATCCCAACGTCCGATAGGATGAAATATCTTGGGGTTATATTTCATGAAAATTTTGAATATTACAGACATATTGATCATGTCTTACAGCGAACAAAATCCACTTATGCAGCCTACCGAAAAATTCTCGGTCATCTGGGTAAGAGGGTTGGGCTCTTGTTGTATCGCCAAGTAATCCGACCGCTCATGTCGTACGCCTTCCCAGTCTGGTCCAGAATTTCTTCTGCTCAGATGGAGAGGCTAAGGATATGGGAAAGGAGGATACTGATAGCTTGCCTGGGTCTGAAGTATCGCCTCGGACCTGACGGCAGCTACCGTAGGCCACCCAATCAGTCGGTTTATGAGGCGATTGACTTTAGCAGAATAGACGTATTCATGATGGATACAGGTATCAAATTCCTCGAAAAGGCTCGTTCACTAGAGAACAGCCTTGTACAGGAGTGTTTTGAAAGGGCTAGTGATCTGGAGGGTGTCCAGTCGTCTAGGTATTTGTCCCCGATAGACCTTCTGGAGATGAAAAGATCAGGTCTCCTTGATGATGGTGCAAACCTCTTATTCTACCACAGGAGAATAAATAGTCTTAATATAAATGACATAGTGTACAGCACTGCGCAGTAGGCACTATTGTACATACTTACATCCTTTCCTCTTTTGTAAATAATCTTTCTTCATTCTATTGTAAATATTTCTTCTCATAGTATTAAGATATTAGTTTTAATTTAGTCTTAGAAAACAAAAATGCCTCCCATTTTTAAACAAATTTTTAGGGAATTTAAAATAAGAAAAATGTAAAAAATAAATTTTAATGTATATATATATATAAAAGCTAGTTTATATTAAAATATAAATATATTAGTTGTAAGATATGAATAGTCCTAAAAAAATACTTAGTATGTAAGGAAAAATTAGAAATAAATAGCAGTTTAAGAAAAAAACTTGTAAAAAAGAAATTATATGAAATAAAAATTGAATTGAATTGAATTGCTCGAAGAGCATCATTCGTGTAAAAAAAAAAAAAAAAAAAAAAAAACTCTGTTAGCAGCCAAACATGAAACTGAATTATTTTAATACTCCATTTCACGAGTTCGATCGTGGTATTTACGAAAATTAAAAAAAATCTTCGGCTTCTTGTAGCAAATCTTAAAACTCTGACTACGAATCAAAGGGAGTTTCTGAATTGTGGTATAGCAGGTTAGTCATCCGCCAAGCATACAAGAGGTCCCAAGTTCAATCTCCGTCAGACCCACTTGGAAAAATAAAACTTTCAAAAAAGCGGTGTTTTACCTCATGACTCAGCTAGCCACTGGTTATTGAGTATTAGGCTATGTAAAACTTATCTAACTAATGCATTTTCTGTTCGGAGCCGGAGTTAATACGTAGGTCCCTTTCAATGACTCTAAAAATAAAATCGGATGCAGCTCATTGTCTAAGAGAAGTACCCCTTGTTCCAATTAGAATGTTGTTGTTCAAGAAGAATGATAAAAATGTGTGATATTTTTATGAAATGCTGGCACTATAAAGTCCAAAAGTTAGTGGTTATAGTGCTCATAAGGCCATTAAAGAAGTCGTTATATGCTACCTGATAATGGCAGTTATAAATAGGGGAGATTTACAAGCTATAATTTCTAAAAATATGATGAGTGAAAGAAGTGAGAAATAGGAAATGTCGTATCAATAATAAAACTAATATAAATATTTATTACAAAATACATTAAGTAGCGCCTTTCAAATTCTAGCCAATTCTTCATTACATCAACTTTATCTCAAGCCAAATCCTTATGTATGAACATGATTTCAATTCTTTCATTTAACCCTTATGTGTATACCAAGGTACCCCGGTACCTTTAGCACTTTCATCTTAACTTTTTTAATGGAAACAGATGGTTCACAAACCTCAAACTTCTTGAGAACTCCTAACTATTGAAATAGTTTAAATTATTATTGCTTTTAAGCTAAAAAATTATATTGTATAGGCGCTGTGGTCCAATTTATATCTTATATACGTAACCGTACGGCAAGGTACCCGGGTACCTTCATACATTATATATGAAAAAACCGTAATAAAAAGTAAAATTTTATTGAAAGATAACTAAAGCAAAATTAGACAGATTAGTTATAAATATTTTATATATGAATATTTATGTAGAAACAAGATTTACACGATATTCTTTGTTTTATACATAGTTTCGAATTTTTTTCAAATTTTATTCTTGATCCTGGTTATTAAAGGGCTAGTGACATCCAATTTCAACCAATATTCTAAAATATATATTTTTATCCGTTGTAACAATCATAATTTCAGTTCTGCTTATAAAAACTGCAAATATATAACAATTTACGTGCTTTTTTATAACTTTGATGAAAAATTATGTTTTTGTCGAAATCCTTTGAATTTAAGTCGCAGGTACGACTAAGATGTTAAAGATATTGCTCTAGTTCTTTCTTTGTGGTAATCTGTAGGGGGTTCTAACTATAACGGGAGCTTTTTTTTTACTTTTTTCGAGTTCGTTTAACAATCTATTTTAAAAAACCAAAAAGAAGTTTTTAAAACGGTATGAACAAAATACTTTTTTTCGTCCTGTGCAAAAGTGACATATCGTTAGCTCATTGCATCAAAAATGGGTATTTAAATATCATAAAGCCTTAAAAAAGTAAAACTATTCAAACTTTTTAAAGTTTTTTAAAAATAATAATTTTTTTATAGCATATGCTCAGGAGAGTCTTCAAGGACATAGGATATTTTATAAAACCTTTGATAATTAGAAAAGTCTTCAACCGATTTTATCATGTATTTGGATTATTGGAGTCAAATGTAGAAAAATTGGAGGCTACATCTTCCTGTAGTACGAAACTTAATTTACTTAATACAAATTTATGGTATACATATATATTCGCCATGACTTGTATCCTTACAACCGCCACGTTGAATTCACCTTGAGATTTACTATTTGCTATAAATGAACGTGCATTGTAACTCTCAGAGTTATTTTCCGAGATCACTCATTTATTTTCTCCAAAAATGTTTGTTTACAATAATTTTTCCACATAGGTACCCGGGTACCTTGCCATTCTCTTAAAGGTGTTTTTTTGCCATACACATAAGGGTTAAGAACTTCTTTTATATTAAAAACAAAATAATCCAACTCGTTTGTACGTTTGACAGTATTTTTAATTTCACCAACTCCATTAGCGGCATTATACATTAATGTTAAAGAGGGAAAGGGTGGCAGTAAAGGGAAGGGGATTTGCTACTGAACATCTTTGGAAAATGTTACAAATATATTTCCAAATTTGTGGTATTTTAAAGAAAATCAAAAAGAAAATGTTGGTTTATTGAAGTAAATACATGTTTTTCTTTTCAATTTTGGGTTTTTTTTTGTTGCTGTAATTTAGTAACATTTGTAAAAATCCTTAATGTATCCTAAGGACATTTTATTCTTAAAAATAAGTTTTTATTTCAAGTTTGGTTTTTGTGGTGATATTTACTTTTTTTGTATACAGACTCAAAGACACATGTTATCTAAGTACATAAGTTAATGCATGTATGTATGTGTTTAAATTTGCTGCAGGTTCATTTGTATTTGAGTTCGTGTGTGCTTCTTATCCTGTATCTCAAATGTCAGGTTTTTTTATTTGTTCGTCTTAAGATTACAATTTCAGGTTTTTAATTATTTTAATTATTTTACCATACACATGTATTGAAGATCTATTTTCATGTGTGTTGGTGGTTTGATTGTTTTAGCTATAGACATGGTAAATTAAAAGTGCTTTTTATTTGTTTTTAATACAATGACTTATCACTTTGTTTGAAAGAGTTTTTATATGAAATACATTTAAAAATTAAATATCTACTATAAAAAATATATTGGTGTGAGTTCCAAGACTATTAATAAATTTCAACAATAAAAGGTATTAAGGAATATTTTCTAGCATTTAAAATAGCTTATTATTCTTAGTATGCTAAAATTTTTTGCACTTAGTTTTAGTTTAAAAATATGATGATCATATCAATTTCATCATTTAACAAAAACGCCAAAATTAAGATTTTTGGAAGAAGTATTTAGAAGATTTATTTAATATCTTGGTCGAAATTTAAAGATCCCATAAAAATAGTGTTAGTCCAGTTCCAGTGTTTTATGCTTAACCAAATTAATTTTTTTAATTAAAACACAGCAAAAAAATGTTGGTGGACTGGAAGGAGTAATTAAAATTGCATATCTTCTTATAACTCCTTTTGGATCTATTAGGATGTTCTAAATAAAATTGTAATTTTCTAATACTTTAAATAATTGTTATCTTTAAAAATTGTTAACTGTGTTCTTATCACTTATTAGAAAGCAATACCATAAGCGAAAACATTTACATAATTTTCTGAGTCGAATGTGAGTCTAATTTTCTTATGTGTTGAACAAGAAGCACAAAAATAATCGGGTTTTAAATTACGGAAATAAAATGTTATTTCTGCTGCAAAAAGTTTAAGAATTATCTTCGATAATATCTTTAAGGTAGATGTGCAAGAACTGTATTTGATGCCAAAAATTGCAAACAACAATCATTGATCGTAGCACCAACTAAAACAGGTCCCGATTTTTTATTATTTTCTAAGGATATCTTTACGGAGAGATTTTAACATCAATAATTTTATTAAATTCTCGACTATGTTTGGTCCTAAACCCTAGAATTGGATTGCTTTCATAACTATTTTTGGATCGACCCTAAATTGTTTTTTTAATAAGGCTTCAGAAACATATATTGATGATAAGGTTCCATATCTGTTTATTTCTAAAATATATTTGATATAAAAAAACTTAATACTGATTTCAATGATTTCTTTTACACATTGACTTTCAACTTTTTCGCTCAATTTTGTCATGATACTTACATTTCCTTTTTTTTTTAACCGCCGTGGTATAGCAGGTTAGTCATCCGCATACCACACCCACTTGAAAAAAATAAATTTTCAAAAGGCGGCAGTTCACCTCATAACTCAGCTAGCCACTGGTTATTGAGTATTAGGCTATGAAAAACTTCTCAAACTAATGCATTTTCCGAACGGCCGGCGTTAAAAACGTAGGTCCCTTTCAATTAGTCTAAAAATAGAATCGGATGCAGCTCATTGTCTGAGAAAAGTACCCCTTGTTCCAATTGGAATGTTGTCGGGGACTTATATATATATATATACATTTTTGTCATTGGAACTTTTTATGTTCTGTGAAAATTAAAATTTAGAAAAATTTCCTATAAAAAGTAAATTTTTGAAAAATTGCCTATAAAAAGTAAATTTTTGAAAAATTTCCTATAAAAAGTAAATTTTTGAAAAATTTCCTATAAAAAGTAAATTTTTGAAAAATTTCTTATAAAAAGTAAATTTTTGAAAAATTTCCTATAAAAAGTAAATTTTTGAAAAATTTCCTATAAAAAGTAAATTTTTGAAAAATTTCCTATAAAAAGTAAATTTTTGAAAAATTTTCTATAAAAAGTAAATTTTTGAAAAATTTCCTATAAAAAGTAAATTTTTGAAAAATTTCCTATAAAAAGTAAATTTTTGAAAAATTTCCTATAAAAAGTAAATTTTTGAAAAATTTCCTATAAAAAGTAAATTTTTGAAAAATTTCCTATAAAAAGTAAATTTTTGAAAAATTTCCTATAAAAAGTAAATTTTTGAAAAATTTCCTATAAAAAGTAAATTTTTGAAAAATTTCCTATAAAAAGTAAATTTTTGAAAAATTTCCTATAAAAAGTAAATTTTTGAAAAATTTCCTATAAAAAGTTAATTTTTTGAAAAATTTCCTATAAAAGTAAATTTTTGAAAAATTTCCTATAAAAGTAAATTTTTGAAAAATTTCCTATAAAAAGTAAATTTTTGAAGAATTTCCTATAAAAAGTAAATTTTTGAAAAATTTCCTATAAAAAGTAAATTTTTGAAAAATTTTCTATAAAAAGTAAATTTTTGAAAAATTTCCTATAAAAAGTAAATTTTTTGAAAAATTTCCTATAAAAAGTAAATTTTTGAAAAATTTCCTATAAAAAGTAAATTTTTGAAAAATTTCCTATAAAAAGTAAATTTTTGAAAAATTTCCTATAAAAAGTAAATTTTTGAAAAATTTCCTATAAAAAGTAAATTTTTGAAAAATTTCCTATAAAAAGTAATTTTTTGAAAAATTTCCTATAAAAGTAAATTTTTGAAAAATTTCCTATAAAAAGTAAATTTTTGAAGAATTTCCTATAAAAAGTAAATTTTTGAAAAATTTCCTATAAAAAGTAAATTTTTGAAAAATTTTCTATAAAAAGTAAATTTTTGAAAAATTTCCTATAAAAAGTAAATTTTTGAAAAATTTCCTATAAAAAGTAAATTTTTGAAAAATTTCCTATAAAAAGTAAATTTTTGAAAAATTTCCTATAAAAAGTAAATTTCTGAAAAATTTCCTATAAAACGTATATTTTTGAAAAATTTCCTATAAAAAGAAAATTTTCGAAAAATTTCCTATAAAAAGTAAATTTTTGAAAAATTTCTTATAAAAAGTAAATTTTTGAAAAATTTCCTATAAAAAGTAAATTTTTGAAAAATTTCCTATAAAAAGTAAATTTTTGAAAAATTTCCTATAAAAAGTAAATTTTTGAAAAATTTCCTATAAAAAGTAAATTTTTGAAAAATTTCCTATAAAAAGTAAATTTTTAAAAAATTTGCTATAAAAAGTAAATACGATACCCTTCACCACTAAGGCCAAAGGCCATACAAAAATTTTTCAAAGCTTAAATATTTAAGCTTTTTTCGTCATTTGGACTTGTATGAGAGCTGGGTCAAATGAGGACCGATTATCTCGAAATTTAGCAAATTAATGGCAGTTTCTACAAAAATTATGCATGCAAAAAATTAACTCAAAATTGTCATTATCTTTAGATTTATGAGCGTTCTTAGACATTTTTGTCTCATTTAGTGCGTTTTGACAGAAGAGTTTGTATGGGTGCTATAGTCAAATGTGAACCGATTTCAACCAAAAAATATTGATATTTGTGACCAAAATATCAATTCCGTGAAGTGGGACCTATGGGAGGTACCATAATAAATAATGCACCGATTTTGACGAATTTGAATAGCTATATCAAAAAAGTGATCTGTGCCAAATTTCATCAAATTATCTTTATAATTGCGACCTGTACATTGTTTACATGGTTTATAAGGGGGTCCAGCCCTCCAGACGGATGGACGGACGAACTGCCATCGCTAAATCGACTCAGAAAGTGATTCTAAGCCTATATTTCTACCTATGGTGGTGAAGGGTATAAAAATTATAAAGTTCAATTTTTAAGAAAAATTCTTGCTTATCAGTAGATTTTTATAGTGAGCAATATACATATTTTGTATCAATAAGAATTGATTTTTGTTGTATTTTTATATTTTTCTACAAAGACCAAAAAAATATTTACAGCCTGTCCCACGATGTCGAACGAAAGATTATGCAAACGAAAGTAAGTCACCCATTTTCGTTCGAATAAGCGTCCCACTATCATTCGACTTATCGTTCTTCTGGCTTTACGTTTTGAAACGTAAGGTATTTGAAAATTGTCAAATTTCAATGTTGCCTAATCGACAGTTCGACAAATTTATCAACAATTTAAGAAAAAAAAAGCGCTGAAATTTGTAAATTTTACTATTAATATACAACATTGTGCATTTAAGGTAAATAAAATTTTTCAAAAATATTTTTTCAATACAATTTGTACGAATCTCTGAAGCCTATTCTTGTGGAAAATGTTAAAATTATGTCTTAAATTTTTTCTTTTCTTTTCAATAAAATTTTATTTTTTTTAAATAATAAGGTTTTTTAAGCTTTTTTTTATGAAAACGAAAGCTAAAATATGTGTGAGTGATTTCGACATATGTTTTCGTGCACTTGGCAGATAAATGACATAATGGGACGAAATTTTATATTAAAGTGTTTACGTTATCGTTCGCATTAATTTTCGTTCGACTTGTCGTACTGAAAACATTTAATGGGACGCAAATCAGCTGGTTTTCGTTGAGAATGCGAACGATTGAAAACATTCGATATCGTGGGATAGGCTGTTAATATGAGTTTTTTGTTCTAAGAAATAGTACAATTTTTTTTTGACTTTGTTGTCATTTTAATTGTTTTGGAAAACAAAAAACTTTTTGAAAAAAGACTTTGGTGTAAATTGTAGAACAGGTAACTTATAGACAATTTTGTCGCTGAATTTTGTTTTTTATCTATTAAAAAAACAAGCCGTTTTTCTGTTATATTATATGTTATTAATATTAGTTGCGCAAAAACCACTTTTTCGAAAAAATTATATATCGAAAACTAGAGCAAATTAAAAAAACTGAAACATTTTCGGATTCAGCAGACACAGTTTTTCTAAGACTTATTCAAAAAGTTCGTTCCTAAGCAGAAGCTCAATTTTTGTATAGTTGTGTAATCATTGAATTTTGAAAACTTATATATTTTAGTGCAACCAAATATCTTGATTTGAAGTTTTCATTGAATATAATGTCATCACTAACTCAATTTTTTTCAAAGTGAATAAAGTGAATAAATAAAAAATAAAATGTAACATTATTGCGGATGTCTTCAATTTTATTCCGGCGGTATTGTATTTAAAAATTGAATACAAATTTTAGAAAATCGTGAATTTTTGGCATTCCTAAAAATTATCACAAGTGGGGATTTCAATTTCTTTTTTTTGAATTTTTTTGCGATATAAATGACTTAGTTTTTAAATAGATTTTTTATAATTTCAATTGATTTGTTTTGTTCTCAAGCTTTATTTTAACAAAATTTGGCTCATCACATAGTTTAGCATAAAGCACTAATTAAGGAATAGGAAAATTTATATTCAACTGAAGTTATTCAATAGTCCATAAATTTAGCTAAGGTTAAACTGAGAATATGTAACAAGAAATAATTTTTAATTTCAAACAGTCCATAGATTGTATCCTTATTTTGAGTCATTTTAATAATTACAAATAAGAAAATTTTTATTTGCACTTGATTTTAATAAATAAAAATACACACAATTTACGATTTTACAACAATCTTAAATTTATTTATATAAATTATTTATTTTACACATTTTTTATACTTTCACAATGATATTTATTTTCCAGGATAAAAGTGACATTGATGATGATTTGTTCTTCGCTGCAGGGATTTAACACGTACATATGTATCTTACATCCATTTATATGCATCACAGTATATTCAGCAAAATTTGAACAATCTATTGCATACTTATATGATTTTTTTTTTGCAATTAGGGATTCACCGGATCTTGAACGAACACACGTTTCCAACTGATTAGAGTAAACAACCGGCGGAAATTTTTGATTTTTTTCAGTTTTTTTTTTTGGACTTTTTGCTTGATAAATGTCTATAACTAAAACCACTATTACTTATATAGTGCTAAAAGGATATAGTTTTGCCTTTTTTAAAAAGGAAATTTTGGCGTGATGAAGGAACACAATTTGGCTGGGTTGTTGACACAAAGAAATTACAAATGCTAATGTTTTAAGCGTTTAAAAAAAGTAACAACAACTAGAGGAGGCAAATAATATAGGCAATGATGATGATGATGTTGATCATGATAATCATTATCATTATATAAATTTCACTATATACCAAAATCACTATTTGAAAGAAAAAAAAGTGTTTAAATTTACAAAATGCAAAAAAAAACAGCAGCAGCTTTAGGTTTAAAGGATATAAGTAAAATTTAAACAAAGCTAAAATGGAGAAAAATCGCCAGGATATTTCAAGGAATTCTTAATTATGAAACAAGGTTTTTTTTTTTTTTGGAGAAAAAATGTGTGAAAATATAAAGCAACAACATATTATATTAATAATATTAAAGTAGTGTTAGTGTTTAAGACAAAGGAGGAGCAGTAAAAGGGGGAGGGAGTTAAGAAAAACTATTAACAAGAAATGAAGGGGAAATGAAAACAAACACGTGCTCTAAAGGAATTCAACTCCGAAAATTATAACAAATTGAGCTCTTTTGTTAAGTCTAGAAGGCGCATGTGCGTTTTAAGAAATTTAGAGCAAGGACAAAAACTGTTATACCAGAATTGTTAAGGCAAAAGCATGATTATTAAAGTTGTGGGTGTTTGGTAACTCCGAAAATGTAACCACCATTTGCTACCCATTCCTTAAGAATTTTCCTTTCTTGTGCTGCTGCCAACGTCTTTTTAAGGTCTAAACCTTTTAGAGCATAGATGTTACTGTTTTCGTTTACTCCTGTTTAGTTTAACGTTTCATGTTCAAACAACAACGTTCCTTTTGGTGGCAGAGAAGCGCAGGACATTCTAACGCGTAACAATTTTCCCGTATACAAGTGATACTAAAATCCTAGTAAGAGTTTGTGTTAAAGTGTGAGTAGAATAAATTGTGTGCTTCTATGTGTGAGTGTGCATGTGTGTGTGAATGTGTGTTTGTTAGAAAACAAAAAAGTTCGACAACTTTGGAAAACTCTGCTCGTACACATCGATGCCAGTAAGTTGTGAACTTAGAACAGGTAGAGACGCCGCGCGCTTTACACACATTTCCTCGAAAGATTTTCTTAACACACACTCTCATCTAAAGCCAAGAGTAGCCCAAAAAGGAAAATAAAAAAAACACAGACCATAAATAGTTTTTTTGTATATGTATAAAGAAAGAAAAGTTATAGATATTCTTAATATTTTGGCCATAAAATATATTTTGAAGTGCAATTCTTAAGAACAACTACATCTATAACATTTGGAAAAAAGTATATACAAATTTTGAGGCAATAAAATTTGAAATAAAACACAAAAAAAATACTGAAAATTTGGAAAAGTATTTGGCCAAGCTTAAATTGGAAAACGCAACAATAACAACTACAATACAAAAAACTGAAATTTGTTTTTTGTTTGGGTCTCAACGACATTTTAGCCTGGCCAACAGATGCACTATTCGGCCCTAGTCAGTTAAAAACAATCCACGAACTTGGCAAAAGCCTTAAAGAAAATAAAATTGTGAATATTATAAAAAAATAGATAACATTTTAAAACTTTTATATAAAATAAAAATTATTCAAAAAAGTTTAAAATCAAAGTTTTTAAACTTTTTAACAAAAATGCGCCCCCTCCCCCCCGGAAAAAAGTGCAATAAATGTGTTTAAGTGGAAAGTGTTAAAAAAAAATCACAACTTTGAAAAAATAAAAAAAGTTTTAAGCTTAAATTACAAACAAATTTAAAACAACAAATAAAAATTCTTTATAATAAATAAAATTTTAACCCACTAAAATCTCTATTAAAAAAAGTATAACAAAAGTCTAAGAAAGTTTCTTTAGCCAACTAAAAAAAAACTTTTGCTAAAATAAAAGTTTTTCGTAAAATTTAAACAAAGTTTTTAGACGCGTTTTCCCCGGAAACTTTTTTCAAAATATGCAAAACTTTGACAATGAAAGAAAAACTTAAAAATGCTTAACTTAACAAATATTTTAAAAACAATAATAATAAAATAAAAAATACAAAAATATTAAATAGGTAATTAATACTTTTTTATATCTTAAAATATTCAATTAATTATTGTGCTTTTATTTTGAAAAGAACTTTATTTGTATATGAAACTAAAAAAGAAAAACTAACCAAAAGAAAAAAAATTCAATGCAACAAGAATTTTTCTACAAAATATTTTAACAAATAATTTTAAATTTTATTTACTAATACAAAGAAATTGTTTTATTTTAAAATTTTTTAGTTTAAAATTTTATTAATTTTTGAAAACTTACTACTATTTACTAATAAAGTGAAATATTTAAAGAACTAAGACTAAATTTTTATTTTTTTAATACCATCTATAGAGGGATTTGTTTTTAAATACAAACAATTAAAAGAATATTCTAATCCTTAGCAAAGTCACTGATTTTTTAGCTAAAAACTATCACATCTTTCTAAACCGACTTAATTTAAAAATAAATTTGATATTTAACTAAAGGCTAAAGTCTCAGCTTTAATTTAATGTAAAAATTGTTGGCATTTATTTGCATATTTTTAAACTCTTCCCATATTGTTTGCGTATAATTGCATATTTTTAAACTTGTCCTGTATTAAAGGCTAAAGCCTCAGAATTTTCGCAATTCAAAAACTACTACAAAAAATTCACTAAAGGTTCAGCAATTTTAAATTGTGAATATCATCTGTCTATTTCTCCCTGAAGCCTCATTTTTTTATTAATATAAAATTAAGAAACTGGTCCTATATAAGAGTCTCAGTTTTTTTTTCCTAATATAAAAAGCTTATCCTAATATTTTTGAATATTTCACAAATAAAACTTAGATACAATAGTAAAAAATAATGGTCTCTTTTTAATTATGAAAATCATTTGCCTATTTTCCCTGAAGTCTCATCTTTATTTCGGTTTAAAAATTATTTGCATATTTGTAAACTTGTCCAATATAAAGGCTTAAGCCTCAGAATTATTGCAATTTAAAAATCTACTGTATGTAAGTCTGTTAAAACCGAATTCAAATTGAAATAATAATGGTACCTTTTTAAAGTCTAAATTCCAAATTTTAATACAATATAAAAGTTGTGTGCATATTTTTGCTTATTTCAAAATTTATCAGAAATTAATGGCGAAAGTCTTAGATTTATTATGATAAAAAATTATCTCTATTTTGAAATATATGCATATTTTTTAAACCAATAAAATTTCAACCAACCAATAATACTTGAAAAATAAAAGGGTATCAAATTAAGAGCATAAGTTATTCAAAAATTTTCTGCATATTTTTGCCTATTAACCCTAGAAGGCTAACATAAGTAAATTTAACTTATAGCTTTTTATTTTTGTTGCTAAAAAAGACTCTATTGACTTCAATAGAATGTACGTGGAAATTTTACAAAAATTAATAAGTGCTAAAAAATAAACCGAATAGAAACCATTCCTCTAGCTATCGCAAAAGTAGAAAAAAGTTAAATTTTAGGTAAGGCAAACGGCTACGATTGAAATAACTTTCCACTGCACATTAAGGGCGGCAAATGCATACTTTGTAAATAAATATTAGGTTGTGTTAGTTTTAACTTATAATTAAATTGTGTAAGCTTTCTAGGATTAATAAACTTAACCTAAATTAAAAACTAGATTCTCTGCTTTGCTAAGGTATCAAAGGCATCTGCATATTTTTGCATATTATACAATGCAACAGCATTAATATTTTCTGGATTTTCGAAACCAAAATATTTTATTAGTCGGACATGTAATTTAATTTCTTCCATTTTATTATGAACGATCTTTAAAGGGGTTTTATCATAAGGCAAGAGTTAACCTTATAATCTTGAATTCTATGCAGTTCGATTTTTTTTCACTTTGAAATGTTTAATCTCTGAACTTTTATCAAAATTTGAGTTATAGCAAAAATCTATTACATCAAGATGTTCACAATGTCTGCCTCGAAATCGGTTTTTAAGTTAACGAGATATAAGCGATGAAACAATTTAAAATTTCATTATAAAATAAATACAGAAAATAATCTTTCGTTTAAAATTACTCTTGTTTTATCGTTATAAAAGTATTCGACACTTTTTCTCTATCACTTTAAAAAATATTGAACAAAATCCGTCGGAAAAAGGAATTACCGAAATTTCAAAATATTTCTTCTTCATATCATGAAAAAAGCAAAGTTTTTCAATACAAACGTCTTTTCAGTTGACTAAATTTAATTCTTTAGTCCAAATTCTTTCGTATGAATTTTTTTTTTTTTTGAGAACTTCTTTTGATAAATTTTTCAAATTTCAAACGAAAGATTTATTATCGAAAACGGCTTTATAGCTGTTCAAAATATAAAGGTCAATACATTATTTAATACGTTTAAACCAAGTTCTTTTAAAAAGTCTTTTCTATATTCATGTTTTAAGTATACCCCAATACTTAAAACATGAATTTGAAATAAATCAACCGAGAATAAAAAATATCATTTGGTGAGAGCTCTGGATTGAAAAACAAGCCATTTTGAGCCTTGAAAATTTCTGAGCCGATGTGTACTAGCTCGTATTGTCCTAACTTTGGCGTTTGGTTGCGTCTCATTCAAAATTTTCTATATATATTTTAGACTAATGACACAATTGAGACTAGTCCACTTTTTTCGGCCAAACAGTTGACTATTTGCTTCGAAACCGAAAGACTTATATTGGGTTTTGATTGCCTTTAAGGACCCATATGGTCAACGGCTATTAAATTCACAAAAAATAAAAAAATAACATATAATAAAACACATATAGAAAATTCCCAAATAATTAAAACAAAGTGCACGTTGTATTTACATACACATACATTCACGTAATTTACTTACATATGTGAACACTGTTACTATTCTATAAATAGCATCAAACCAAAAAGTCTTGTTCTTCTCTACATGCCAACGGCAAGTGAAAAGATCGAGCAAAATAAGTAATAGGAGAGTACACAATCAATTAGACGTAGAGATGTTCGATCAAACTCAATGAGTTAAATTGATGATTATCTCTGCAATTTGATAACTCGACTGTGATCGAGGGCGCTAAGTGCTGATGACGTCCTGTGGCGGGACAGAAATTGCAATCCACTTGCAAATTTTCAAATTAATAAATTGAAAATTAAAAATGAACTCAAGCCTGATAAATCCTAATTTTTCAATTAACATATATAAAAAATATAATAATCAGCCCGGGTTCGATCAACGGTCATGGGAACATTATTTTCTGTATTAAATAATTTCTATTAAAATTATTAATTACCACAGAATCCTCAATAAATGGCAAGCCTACAGTAATTACATGCCGTCGATGAAAATAAATATAAAAATAAGATTATGCCTCTGAATAGCAACAAATGGCGCAACTTCAAAAAAGACATGATGTGCAATTATAGTGTTAAATAATAGCTTTATTTCTCCTTTTTTCGACCTTTCACTTACAGCAACCAATTTTGAACGACATTTACGAAACTCTTATTGTGCGCACTACAGCCATGATTCTGTTTAATAAACGATTGATAAATACAGGCCCTTGATGGTGCTTGATAGCAAAAAATCGAATTAAGTTCATTAGTGCTTTAAAATCATATTTTGATTAGCATTCAAAATTGCTTTCGTATATGGTCACAATGTACTACAGGAATATCAGACAGTGCTGATTTTGCCTAATCTGGGAGTTTCAAAGACAAACTTCTTGATAAAAACATTTATTAACATTTCTTCCAAATACTGCTTAGTCTACATAAGCTTAGGAATTTGCCTCTGATATCATTACCCTAACTATTACACTAAGGATAAAGTTATAGTGATGACTTTTTATTTAAGTTCTAGGATTAAAGATATTAGTTTAAAACTTATTACAACTATTCTTTTTCATTTGTTTGTAGATTAGTAACTTAAAAACTACTAATATTTATTTCAATCTTAATTTCAAATCTATAATTTTGATTATAAATTAAACCAAAAAATATATCCTTATATATAAAAAAAAACAATTCTCTTCTTTTACTCCTTAACCATTTGAAATGCTAAATAAAATCAACACAAAATCACATACACTTGCTTGCACACATAAATCCTCAACAGAAATCAGAAGTTAATCCTTAAAAGACCCCAAATCCAAAGAAAATCATAAACAACAAAAAAAAAACCTAAACTTCAGGCAACACACAAACATACATCCCCTTCCTCTTCATACCTTAACAACAAACAAACGAAAAAATATAACACAAAAATGGCATTACTCAAACGACCCTTAACCAAGGAAACGGCGACAATTGTTGAAAATAACAACAACAACAATAATAATAGTAAAGTTGACACAGAATATGAAACAGCTGTTAAACGTAAAAAACATAGCTCACGTGATGACGACGCCGCCAACAACAACATAACAACAACAAATGTAACAATTAAACAGGAAGACAAATTATCCTCTTTGCCACAGAAAAAACGTTTAGATTTTAGCAAAACCTCTAACGAAGATCAAGACGATGAAACTTTGATACGAGAAACCCAAGCAGCCTTGAAGAGTCTTTCGGGCTCCTGGCCAGAGGCACGCAGTAATCCTTATCGTCTCACAGAACAAGATGAAAATCCACCACAATTTCAGAATCTCTTTGAGGAGAAACAAAAGTATGAAAACTTTACAAAATTGTCTAATTCAGAAGAAACATCAACTTATTCCTCAATTGATCTCTTACGTTTTCATAGACAAAAAGAAAATGATCATGCTCGCTTGAATTCACAGGATGAGTTACCGCCGGTTTATGATGAACGCAAAAAGAGTGCCTTCTCTCAAGCTTCTGCCTTTAAGCCTCCCTACGATATTAAGCGTAATGGGGTTTTGGGTTATAATACACATTATCCCACATATGCCTCGGCTGAATCAACTACAGGATATTTGACTTATGCTCCACCACCACCACCATTACCCTCCTCTACTACGTCCGTTAGTGTTACACAAAATTCTCATACCCATACTACCGCTAATCTTTTGGCCTCACGTTCTCCCTATGAGGATAAGCATTCCTTAGAACCTTTGAAAATCGAAAGCGATAGCAGCAGTCACAAAGCTATTGAGGATGATAAACATTATACGACTTTACAGCCTGCAGGTTTGGGAAGTCGTGCTGCTTCTGTTATGCAAGATATAAATCGCGAGACCTCATCAGCGGTTAGTGGTGTAACGTCTTCGGAATCTCAAGTCTCCTCCACGGCAAATTTAATACCTCAACCTACTTATTCGCCGAGCAGTTTAAATCGTGGTAAGTATTTTCTTTTGTTAATATTTATTGTTTTCTCGAATGATTTATTTTAAAAGTTTTGAGTTTTTGTTTTCATTTAAAATATATTTTACACAAAATACTGAATTGGCGTGAACTTGTGCTTAACTTCTTGTTGCATTGAGTTTACAAAATGATGATAAAATAGTTGCGATGATTTGTAGGATGGGTAGTTATAATATGAAATATTTTTTAAATTTATAGGTCTATAAGTATTTTTATTGATTTTGTTGATAGTGGGAGTAATATTTGTATCACTTTTAGACCGTGATGTATCGATTGTGCGGGTGAGTTTCGGTTTCAATATTTTTGCTTCTGTCAGGCCAATGTTAAATATACTGATATGTATCGATTGTGCCAATTGTCGTTTATATTTGCTTCTCACATTTATATCCAGTTTGATTTACCGTTACTTAAATTATTACGAAATTATTCAGTCACATTTCAGTTTTAGGAACCGGTCGGCTCAAAGAGAACATAACCAAAAAAAAAAAAAAATAGTCGGCAGAGTTGCCGTTTTTTATACTTTTAACTAAAATAGCTATTTTTTCAATGTGTAGTTCTAACGTTTTAAAAAGAAAAAGTTTGCTACTCCATTTTTTTTTTTAATATTTTTATCAAAAATTTTTCTATAGAAAATATTTTTATCAAAAATTTTTCTATAGAAAATATTTTTATCAAAAATTTTTCTATAGAAAATTTTTTTGTCAAAAATTTTTCTATAGAAAATTTTTTTGTCAAAAATTTTTCTATAGAAAATTTTTTTGTCAAAAATTTTTCAATAGAAAATTTTTTTATCAAAAATTTTTCTAAAGAAAATTTTTCTATCAAAAATTTTTCTAAAGAAAATGTTTCCATCAAAAATTTTTTTATCAAAAATTTTTCTATCAAAATTTTTTTTATCAAAAATTTTTTTCTCAAAAATTTTTTATCAAAAATTTTTCTATAGAAAAATTTTTTATCAAAAATTTTTCTAAATCTTTCCCAAAAATTTTTTTATCAAAAATTTTTCTATAGAAAATTTTTTTATCTAAAATTTTTCTATATAAAATTTTTTTATCAAAAATTTTTCTATAGAAAATTTTTTTACCAAATTTTTTTCTATAGAAAATTTTTTTATCAAAAATTTTTCTATATAAAATCTTTTTATCAAAAGTTTTTCTATAGACAATTTTTCTTTAGAAAATTTTGTTATCAAAAATTTTTCTGTAGAAAATTTTTTATCAAACATTTTTCTGTAGAAAATTTTTTTATCAAAAATTTTTCTATAAAAAATTTTTTTCAAACATTTTTCTGTAGAAATTTTTTTTCAAAAGTTTTTCTATAGAAATTTTTTTTTTTCAAAAATTTTTCTGTATAACATTTTTTTTTATCAAAAATTTTTCTGCAGAAATTTTTTTTATCAAAAATTTTTCTATAGAAAATTTTTTATCAAAAATTTATCTATTGAAACTTTTTTATTAAAAATTTTTTACAGAAATTTTTTTATTAAAAATTTTTTACAGACATTTTTTTATCAAAAATTTTTCTAAAGAAAATTTTTTTATCAAAAATTTTACCAAGTAAAATTTTTTATCAAAAATTATTTACGGAAAATTTTTTATCAAAAATTTTTCTATGGAAAATTTTTTATCAAAAATATTTCAATTCAAAATTTTTCTATAGATTTTTTTTTATCAAAAACTTTTCTATAAAAAATTATTTTATCAAAAATGTTTATTCAAAAAGAAGTGTATTTGCATTTGATCCCAAATCTGTAACATTTATTTATTAATGTAACAGACCAATTTATTGATAAAAAGCCAAAAAATGTTTGCGGAGAAACCAAATTCCTCGACTCGTTTCGATGGTTGGTTAAGCCATCTCTTCAGGAGGATTATCCCCAATTTAGACAGATCGAAAAACTCGCATTATTACTAAATTTACAAACATAACTATTAAGAATTATGTTCATAAACCAAAAGTAAAAGCGTAGATTATCGATTATATAGACTGAACAAAAACAAACATTTTTCAGTTTTCATTGGTTTATATAGAAAATTTTTTTTTATCAAAAATTTTTCTATAGATGATTTGAACATTTTTTGATATAAAATATTTTTATTGAAAATTTTTACAGAAAAATATTTTTATCGAAAAATTTTCTATAAAATATGATTTCTATCGAACAATTTTTCAAAGAGAAATATTTTTTAAAATTCAAAATTTTTCAAAATTTTTCTATAAAAAAATTTTTGGATCGAAAATATCTAAAAAAATATAAAAATCTAAAATTGTTTAATATTACAACTTATTTCTGATTTGAAAAATATTCCCAATATTAACAAAAATTCCCAATGTTTACAAAAATAATAGTGTCGAGGCAACAATGCTCGAGATTAAATTTCTTTGCTCTCGCGAAACATGTATTTTATTTTGTTTTTGTCTTTTCTTTAACAAAGTGTCACCAACCAACTCTGTTAAAATCCAAATTGCAACTGAATGATTTTAATACTCATTTTTACAAGGTTTATTAATGATCGAGGTATTTACGAAAATTAAAAAACTTTATCGGGTGCTGGTGGTATGGGCTGCCTACTCCAGATTATCGCTGTTAAAATGGTCTCATTATTTCAAGAACCTTCCATTAAACGGCACTTCTTCCCCTAAAAAATTCAATGAAACCTTCATAAATCTATAATTATGACTTTAAATATTTGTATAAGGCAATTCCACTAATAAGCATTCTGCTTGGGTCCGAGCCCCACGGCAACATCAATTCCTGTAATTATTAACTTATATAAAAACTTACAATTACCTCCATCGACGGCAAGCACTACAGCACTAACACGCCGTCAATGTAAAGAATAAAAGCTTAAACAATGGGTTTAAATAAAGAAGATGGCGCAGTGTTACATAATATAATGATCGGATCCATATAAAACCTATTTCGGGAAATCATTTAAATCATTATTTAAATCATATTATACACAAATATAGGATAAGGTTTAAGAATTGTATCAGATCCAATTCTCTAATGAAATATGGAAGAACAAATGAACGTGAAAAAATATCGAATATATTTATACATATATAATTCCCACAACATTCCAATTGGAACAAATGGTAATTCTCTCAGACAATGAGCTGCATCCAATTCTATTATTAGACTCATTGAAAGGGACCTACGTTTTAACTCCGGCTCCATACGGCAAATGCATTATTTACAGTAGTTTTATATAGCCTAATACTCAATACCCAGTGGCTAGCTGAGTCATGAGATGAACCGGTTTTTTGTGAAAATTTATTTTTTCAAGTGGGTCTGGCCAGGGATAGAAATTTGACCTCTGGTATGCTAGGCAGATGACTAACCCGCTATACCACGGCGAATATATTTACTTGTATATATTTGGTCTTTAGAACAGCATTGCCCATTATTTGCATGGCAGGGGAGTAACAACAATTTACATTAAACAAGTAAACTTTTAATTTATTCGTACTCAAAAAAACACAAACAAAAATGCATAATACAACTACAAAACAAGCAGCAAATACAATTTCAGTGAACATTTTCAGTTCAAAAACTTTCTCTATTTGGCCAACGCTGCTTAAGAAAACTAACATACAACTAAATTAACTTTAAGATTTAATCCCTCTTACTCCCCTAATACTAAATATTTTCCTAATATTTCTTTATATATTTTTGATCTGTCTAAAGTCTTAGCTTAATAAGCCACTTTTGCTTAGAGTTAAAAAGGCAAACTATAATGAGTTATTAAAATTCTATCCCAATACATCCTTTTAATTTTCAATCCGCTGCTAATGTAAATGAAAAAGAAACTATTTGAAAAGTCATACAAAATTGTTGGTTTCATATCAAATAAAAGGATAACAAGAAAAATCCTTCAGAAAAGCATTTATATGCATCCTTTAGTTATTGTTTTGTAAACATATTTCCAAAATTATTCTAATAATGCTGCCATAATGACAAAATAAATATGCGTAAGTAGTTGAATGTCTTTAGCTCCATACAAAAAAGTTTTTATTCTTTTTTGTAAAGGAAAAGCTAAAACAGGATGAGTATTTAACCTTCTAAAACTTTTTAGGAATCACTCTAACCACTTTCTAATGAAAACACCTACTAACACATGTCATAAGTATGTGTGTGTACTCGTTTGAATTTTTATTGTAGTTTAATAATTTTCTCATTTCGAGGGGTTATAAATGTTTTTAATGCACGGAAATTAGTGTGACAAAATTGTTATTATTAGACGAACAAAATGAGCAGACAAAAATTTCAACTAAATCATTATTATTACCACATAGACATACTTTTACTTAGACATGTATGTATTTGTAAATGTGAAGTTGAATATGTAGATATAATTTTAACAAACAAAGACTAAACAACTATTTAAGGCCTTAAGTATACATGCGGCATGTTAACTTGGCTTAGTTACGCTCGACTGGTAAGGGGGAGTCAAAAAATATTAAAAGCTTTTTTTTATATTTTCTTTAAGAATCATGCCTTTTTACTTCTAACTCTTGTAGTATCTTTATAGTTCCTAAGTAGTTGATGCTTTTTCTATTCATAGACAATTATAATGACTACAATAGAGAATTGGTATGAAAGGAAAAGAATTTTAAGTGCTGGCAAAATGTGCAAATAATAACAAATACTTATAATTACAAATGCGTGTGTAAATAGGTTTTAACATCACTTTTTTTCCGTAGCTACATTTCAGTATTAGACACACATTTTTGTTAGACATTCTATTAGGATTTTGTCAAGCCTTTGGAGTCTTACAGGTGTAGTTGAGTTTGAAGACATTTGTAATGGAAATATGTCTTAATGATATTATTTTAAGATTCAGAGATGGCAGGAGGGATTTGTTGGCTTGAATATTAATTATAAGCACGGGTCGCAAAGAGAACAGAACAAAAAAATAGTCGACGTTTTTTATACTTTTAACTAAAATAGGTATTTTTTTCAGTGTGTAGTTGAAACGTTTTAAAAAGAAAAAGTTTTCTACTCCTTTTTTTATATATTCTTATCATAAATTTTTCTATAGAAATTTTTTTTATCAAAAGTTTTTCTATGGAAAATTTTGTTATCAAAAATTTTTCTATGGAAAATTTTCTTATCAAAAATTTTTCTATAGAAAATATTTTTATCAAAAATTTATCTATAGAAAAATTTTTTATAGAAAATTTTTATATCAAAAATTTTTCAATATTTTTTTCTTTTCAAACATTTCTCTATATTTTTTTTTTTCAAACATTTTCCATAGAAAATTTTTTTATCAAAAATTTTTCTGAAGAAAATTTTTTTATTAACAATTTTTGTATATTTTTTTCTCAAAAATTTTTGTATATTTTTTTGTCAAAAATTTTTCTATAGAAAATTTTCTTATCAAAAATTTTTCTATGGAAAATTTTCTTATCAAAAATTTTTCTATGGAAAATTTTCTTATCAAAAATTTTTCTATTGAAATTTTTTTTATCAAAAATTTTTCTATGGAAAATTTTCTTATCAAAAATTTTTCTATATTTTTTTTTTCAAACATTTTTCTATAGAAAATTTTTTTATCACAAATTTTTCTGTAGAAAATTTTTTTTATAAAAAAATTTTTCTATAGAAAATTTTCTCACAAAATTTTTTTATCAAAAATTTTTCTATAGAAAATTTTTTTATTAACAATTTTTGAATATTTTTTTATCAAAAATTTTTGTGTATTTTTTTGTCAAAAATTTTGCTATACAAAATTTTCTTATCAAAAATTTTTCTATAGAAAATTTTCTTATCAAAAATTTTTCTATAGAAAATTTGAAAATTTTTTGATATGAAAATATTTTTATTGAAAATTTTTACAGAAAAAAATTTTTCAAAAAGTAGTGTGTTTGCATTTGATCCCAAATCTGTTACATTTATTTATTAATGTAACAGACCAATTTATTGATAAAAAGCCAAAAAATGTTTGCGGAGAAACCAAATTCCTCGACGCGTTTCGATGGTTGGTTAAGCCATCTCTTCAGGAGGATTATCCCCAATTTAGACAGATCGAAAACCTCGCATTATTACTAAATTTACAAACATAACTATTAAGAATTATGTTCATAAACCAAAAATAAAAGCGTAGATTATCGACTGAACAAAAACAGACATTTTTCAGTTTTCATCTACCTTCACTTCCCACAAACATTTTTTGGCATTTTATCAATAAATTGGTCTGTTACATTAATAAATAAATGTAACAGATTTGGGATCAAATGCAAATACACTTCTTTTTGAATAATATTTACATCCCGACTATTTTGTTATTTTTTGAAAAAAATTTTTATTGAAATTTTTTTTTTAAATATAAATTTATAAATAATTTTTCTATCAAAAAATTTTTGAATCGTAAATATCTAAAATATATAAAAATCTAAAATTGTTTAATATTAGAATTTATTTCTGTTTTGAAAAATATTCCAAATATTTTAAAAAACATTCCCAATATTCTAAAAAATATTTCCAATATTTTAAAAAATATTCCCAATGTTAACAAAAATAATAGTGTCATGACAACAATGTTCGTGATTATATTTCTTTATTCTCTCGAACCATGAATTTTGTTGAAATAAATTCTATTTTGATTTGTGTCTGGACTATTTTGTTTTTGTCATGTCCAAATTCCAACTGAATGCTTTTAATACCCATTTTCACAAGTTTTATTAATGATCGTGGTATTTACGAAAATTAAAAAAAATGATCGGCTTCTGGTGGTATGGGCTGCCTACTCCTAATTATAAGTGTTTAAAAGTGGATAACGATTTCTGTCAGTCCCTTTGTTTTAGTCGAAATGGATGTTCTCAGAATTTTTCTAAAATCTTTTTAAAAAGAGGTTAAAAGGAGATATAAGATAAAGCTTTATATTATTGAACCTTGTTATTGCACGTCATGTCTATTTTTAGAGCAGTGAAGTTGCGCCATCTGTTGTAAGGTAGGTATTTAAGCTTTTTTGTAGGTATTTAAGCTTTTTTGTTCTTCAGTCAATTTTGATTGGATTGATTTCTGTGACAATTATTTTTTAATTTTATGAGAAATTTTTAATTACAGAAATTGACGTTGCAGTGACTAGGGCTTGAATCCAAGCAAAATATTTGTTAATCTTAGCAGTTTATTGAATGCTTAAAATTCTTTAAACTTGCCTCACTCTGTCATACAGAAGGGTTCCAACGCTAGGCTCAGAACAAAGACTCTATAATATAAAGATATTGCACTTCATACATTTTTGTCTGCCAAATGTGAAATTAAAGTGGATAAAGAACAATAAAAACATATGAACGCACAAACATACATACATTTCATGAGCACATGTATGTGCCTTAGCTTTCTCTAATTGGATAATAGTCTCCATAAGTTGTTTTCGAATTAAAGTAAAAGCGGTATACTTTTTTTTATGGGACTTTACAAAACGACCATACCGAAAATCAATGCATGGAAGTGCTACATCTTTATATTATAGAATCTTTGCTCAGAATAATTTTCTGAGTTAATTCTCTTTAAATAATAGGGGTTTTGGATCCAAATTTTTTTGTGTTGTAATAAAATTCAGCAGATTTTATTTCTGTGATATTTTTGATCCTTTTTATATGGTTTTAATAAACGAGTTTGGAAGAAAATTTCTTTTAGATAGATTTTACAGTGAATTAATTTTTAGATTATTTATGAGTTAACGACAAAGTGTTCATTCTTGCAGATGACAGTCGTATAGTGTTGTCTTCAAAATAAAACATTGAAACCACTGTTTTCTGTATTAGAAAGTTATTAAACTTACCTGATTCGATGATCAATCTAGAATAAAAATAAATAAAATTGTATTAATTTTTGTCTCAAAATAGTTCAAAAACTTCAAAACTGTAAAATATGTCAAACTAAATACATTTAAAAATGTAGTAAAAAAGCTTTGATATCGATCTAAAAGATTTAGGCGACCTTCAATTTTTAGGATATTAAGTCAGACAATCATGACTTTTAACCAAAGAATAAAAACGTCAAAAATTCTAGATATAAATAACTTTCAAGTACACATTTAAATCATAATTTTTCTATCATTCCTTGTTAAAAGTAAAAAGTTGAAAAAAAAAAAATCAAATATTTCCTAATTAATTAAAAGCCATATTAAAAAGTTTAATTAGACTTCCATCATTTTTCTCATTTCTTCTGAAAATTTTTCTATTCACTTGCTAAATAATTAATTAAAATTTGATGGAAAAACAGTATTTGAATTATTTATTTACTTTCACATGACACACATGTAAAAAATCCAACTTCGAATATACCTTCGAACATTAAAAATGTCGAGTAAAAAACTGTCTGTCTAGATTTTTTTCCCAGTTAATATGACAACAACAGCCGAATATTTAAAAGTATAAAAAAAAACTTCACTGTATCTAATAATGCCACAACCTTATTATAAAATTCTAATAATGTTTTATCATATGAAAAAAGGGTTAAAGTGTTTTTCTATTTTTTTGATAAAGAAAATATTTTTAGAAAACAATTTCAAGTCTTTCAGAGTCTGAAGAACTTTTAAACGTACTCGTATGTGTAACGTTGTATCAAGGATTTAAAGTTTTTTATATCAAGGAGGCAAAGGTAGTGTATGTTTAGGTTGTTTAGCTTGTCAGTTTTTTAGAAAAACTTATCTTTCTAAATTGAATTTAATTAAAACCAAAAAATTAGTTACATATATTTACTCATTAAGGAGCTGCTGGTTTTTGTTTTGAAAAGGGAGTTAAAATGTTCGGAGCTTTAAGGGTAAAATTTATATGTTTTACATTTATAATGTAAATTTTGTACTCATGTGTTTATTGTCAAATTTGAAATACTCTTGAGGTAAAAACGGATTCTTTTCTAATTTGCTTAAATATCAAGACATTAATCAAAAAATAATTTTGTATAATGTCAATCAAAGTATTAGACAAGGTTAGAAGTTTTGGGTTTTTGAATTTTTATTTTGGTTAGAGACAATTTTTTTTAAACAACAATTTTTCATTACAAAATTTTTGTAGAATATTTTTATAGAATTTTTTTTTTTTTTTGTTAAAAAAAAATGTTATCATAGAAATATTTATAAAAAATATGTCTTGAAAAAATTTTGGATGTAAAATTAAAAAATATATATTTTTGATAGAAACTATTTTTAAATAAAAATGTTAGCATAAACATTTCTTATAGAAAACCTTCAGTATAAAAATTGTTCTTTAAATAAAAATTATATAGAAATTTCTTACAAAAAAAAAAAAAAAAATTGAAAAAAAGTTGACATAAAAAATTGAAAAGGAAAATTTTTTCATATAAAAAATTGTAAAAGAAAATTTTTGTTATAAAAATTTCTTATCGAAAACTTTTAGTATAAAAATTCTTGAAGAAAATTTTCTTTGGATAAAAAAATTTGAAAAAATAAGTTTTCGATATAAAATTAAAAAAAAAAAATAATAATAACATTTCTGGTAGAAAACTTTCAGTATAAAAATCCTTAAAAGAAAATGTTTGTTTAAAAAAAAATTACTTTAAAATGTTTGAAAAAATTTTATTTAAGAAGAATATAAGAATATACAAATTTGTAAAAGAAAATTTGTTGATAAAAAATTTCTTTTAAAAACCTTTCAGTAAAAAATTCTCGAAAGAAAATTTAAAGAAAAAAGAAAATAAAAAAAAATTTACAAGAAAATTTCTTAAAAAAAAATTTAATTGAAAAAATTTTTTGTGATATAAAAATTTGTTAAAGGAATTTTTTCCAATATAAAAATTTCTTTAAGAAAACTTGAAAGAAAATATTTCTTAAAAATTAAAAAATTTGCAAAAAAAAACTTTTATTTAAAAAATTTCTTATAGAAAAATTTTAGTATAAAAATTCGCCAAGAAAATATTTATTTTAAAATGTTTTTCTTTAAAATTTTAAACAAAAAAATTTAATTTAAAATTTCTTAATATCAAAATTTGTTAAAGAAATTTTGTTGATATAAACATTTCTTATAAAAAATTTTCAATATAAAAATTTAACAAAAAAAATTTACATAGGAAATTTCTTATAAGAAAATTGAATATAAAAATTTGTTGATATAAAAATTTTTAAAATAAAATTTTTTGGTATAAAAATTTAAGATATAAAATTTTCTTTTAGAAAACTTTAAGTATAAAAATCGTTAAAAAAATACATACAAATTTCATATAAAAAATGTTACTCTTTTTTGACATAAAAATTTGAAGAAAAAAACATTATAATAAAAAATTTCTTATGGAAAACTTTAAGAATTAAAATCCTCCAAGAAAATATTTATTTTAAAAAGTTTTTCGTAGAAATTTCATACAAAAAAAATTTAAATAAAAAATTTGTAAAAGAAAATTTGCTGATCAAAAAAGAAAATATATCTTTATACAAATTTTACGTAGAAAATTTCTTGTAAAAAAATTTAATATAAAAATTTGTTGATAAAAAAATTAAAAACTTTTTGATACACAAACTCAAATTTAAATTTTTTGATATAAAAATTTCTTTTATAGAACTTTTAGTATAAAAATCATTGAAAAACCTATTTTTTTAAATTTAAATAGAAATTTCATATAAAAAATGTTTTGATATGAAAATTTGCAAAAAGAAATTTTATTAAAAAGTATAAAAATTTGTGAAAAAAATCTTAAAAATTTGTTATATTTTTTCGCATAAAAAATTTGTATATAAAAAAATAGAAAAATTGTTCTAAAAATTTTTGATATCTAAAACAATTAAAAAAATATTATTGTATTAAAAAAAGTTCTTATAGACTTTTTCATATGGAAAATTTAATATAGAACATTTTTTTATATAAAAATTTTTCATAGAAAATTTTCAGTGTAAAAATGTTTGAAGAAAAATAAAATAATTGTAATAAAATTTTTGCTAAAATGTTTGATGTTACATAATTTTTGAACAAAAACCTTTGATAAATCCGGCTGCACCTGTTTCAGTTTCACCAGTCTCCCCTTTAGAGCGCTTTTATCTTTAGTTACCAAAAAAGCAACCATAAGTTGTTGCTTTTTTGGTGGGAAGTAAATAGTTAAAATTGTCGGTTTATATTTGTATTTATTTTGTCTCGCAAACTAAATATAATGCTTGTTTTTCGATCTGTTTTGAATTAAAAACCCTTCTCCTGACGATTAAAAAGTTTTCCATTCCAACATCTTTAGTTTTATTAAAGAACTGGGTATTACTTCAAAGAATTGTAATTTTAAAATTTTTAGAACATTTTTCTTCTATCGATACGATATCATATTTATCGTTATGATTTTTATATACCCATCACCACGTAACGCATAGAAATATTTGTCTTAGACCCACCTTTTAGTGTACCAATAGACTTAGAATCACTTTCTAAGTCGATTTAGCGGTGTCAGTCCGTCTGGCTGCAAACCATGTAATCAAAGTACAGGTCGCGATTCTAAAGATAATTTGAATAAATTTGATTTTTTGATAGTGAGACCATGGCTATTACAATTTCCCAAAATCGCTCCATTATTTATGGTACCTTCCATAGGTTCCACTTCCCGGAATTGATATTTTTAGGCCACAAATATCAATATTTTTTCATAAAATTAAAGACATATATAAACCAAAATCACCGTACCAAATTTTGTTGAAATCAGCCCACATTATCAAAAGGCTCTAAATGAGACAAACATCACTAAAACGCTCGTAAATCTGAAGATAATAACAATTTTAAGTTAATTTTTGCATACACAATTTTTGTAAAAACTGTAATAAACTTGCAAAGTTTCGAGACAATTGGTCCCTAGCTCTTATATTAGTCCAAATGACTGAATAGCTTTTTATATGTTTTCATTCTACATAGCTCAGAGTTTGAGATAAGTGCAATATCATTCCAAAATTAATAACTTCAGTATTAGAATGATACAATTTAATAGATGCTTTTGTTTTCAATTGTATCGTTAAAAAATGTTGGGTACTCAAGATTTAGTGGATTAATCCGAGATCCACTTTTTAGTAATATAAATAAACTAGAACAACGTTGGCCAAATGGAGGGTGTTTTTAAATGAGAGTGCTCAGTCTTAAAATGTGCTATAAGTTTGTAGTTGCTGTATGTTTTGCAGTGTTGCCACCAACTAAATGTTAAATTACACATGTATCATACCAAAATTACACATGAAATTAAGAATTACACATGCTTTTTTTTGCAACCTGTTAAGTTCAAAGGCCGAGCAAATTTTAGATTTCTATGCGTTTCGATCTTGTACGCATATTCTCAAACTTCGTAGGCCAAGTTTTGAAAGGCTTTCCTCTACATGGTCTTTTCATCAATGTTTCGGACCCCTTCTAACATATGGTTGAACTCGCGGCACATGATAGCTCATTACATTAACGAGTGTTAAAGTAGTTCCCTGACAGCAGCGTTCAAATACTGCGAAATTAAAATATAGTTAATAACTTTTTGCAAAGAAGGAAACAATCTGTCTTCCAAGGTATTCTTTAAATCAGAAACCTTTATCCAATAATCTTCTGGCTCCAAATTGCTGTGAAGCCCAAAATTTCAAAATCTAAGAGTGCAGTTGCTATTTTGGGGTCACAATATCCACAATTGTATAAATATCGTCACTAAAATTGTTTTTTTTTAATTTGACGAATTGCCTCGATATAAAACTATCGGCTATCTTGAAGCATACTTTTTTTTCAATAAGTATTGGGATTTTAAAACATCCATTTTTATGAATGAGTAACATTAAAAAGTTTGCATTATATTAATTATTTCGATTTCGAAAGGGACGTACAAATATTTACTTTTTGAAATGCATGTGTTGAAAGCTGTTAAAAAATATAACGATAGGTGGCACTCAAAAACGACAAAAATTTAAATTACACATGAGTTACACATGCAGCCAGTTACACATCGTCTACACATGAAAGTAAAAATTACACATGATATGTGTAATTACACCTAAAGTGGCAACACTGATGTTTTGTTAATGTAGTTTTTTTTGAGTACGATTAAAGAAAAGGTTTTCTTGTCTAATGTAAATTGCTTTTATTCCCCAGCCACGAAAATAATGACCAACGTTGATCTAGAGTAGATAAAACTACTTTTGGGATATTGCACCTCTAGATTAAAAAGTAGCAAAACCTCACACAATCACATATATATATTTAATTAGGAACTTCTTTGAAAATATTTCTAACTCTTGGTTTTTCTCTGCCCTTCTTCCCTTACATAACAAACTTTCCTAGATGGTAATAAATGTCCCACTCCAAATTGTTATGGTCAGGGTCATATAACTGGATTATACTCACATCATAGAAGGTACTAATACCGTCATTAAAAATATTTTCTGTACACCAAAATTCTAAATTTTTATTTTTTTTTCTAAATCAATATTTTTACAGTATATCAGGTTGTCCCAAACGTGATAAAGTAACTACGGAATGTAAGTCCAAAATAAAAACTCCTTCAAAAGCTTAAGCATGTTTGTAAAACTTCTCTCATACTTTCCAATACTAAACTTCTTCACTTTCTCTCTTTCTCTTACTTTATATAAGAATTTAAATATGTATTAGTAACTTCTATGTGTGTGTATATAACTAAAACTAAATGCATGAATAATCATGTCTTTTAAAACTAAAAAAATCTTTAATATTTATTATGTCGAGGACCTTTTCTTAAGTGTTTAAGACAAAAACTAACCCTGATTTTTCTAAAAATTCTAACTCGTTCCTAAGATTTTTGTACTCTCTAACTCTTGTCTAAAATAAATTTCTATATATGTAAGTGTCTTGATATTAGTAGATTTCATTTCCATTGTTGTTTTCTCTGAGTCTGTAGTTTTACTAAATATAATTGATTAATTAATTCCAAATTATAGCAAACATTTTGCCTTTTCTTTCCATTTGATTACGTCCCCTTACTCCTTGCAGTATTGGCTTTACATGAGCAAATTATTAAGTGTCCCACACCGGGTTGCAATGGCCGTGGCCATGTTCAGCCTCATCGTAGCGTTCATCGGAGTTTGTCTGGTTGCCCTAAAGCTTTAAAAGGGGCTTCACTGAAGAAACAATTGAAATTTCAAAATAGTTTAGAGGATGAGAATAGTCGTTTTGAGTTTAAATTGCAAAAAGGTTTGTTTATTAAGGTCTTGGTTGTAAAAGAGTTGAAACGAAAAATATTTTACGTTTTTTAAATTAAAGTATTGAAGTTTGCGTTTAAAGTATTAGAAAGATATTAAACTTATATGATGCACTTATTTGTCTCAGGAATATTATGTACAAAACGTAAAGGAAACGAACGGATCTATTATGTTTCCTAAAATTTTGATTGCAAATAACACTGGTCAACAAGAAAAATTACTTTAAAGTCTAACTACCTAATTTCGATGTATTATGGCCCCCTAAGCGCAAAAATACCAAAATTTAAAATTCTATGGATAAGATTTTTTAAAAATTTTTATACCCTTCACCACCATAGGTGGAAAGGGTATTATAAGTTTGTGCTGATGTATGTAACGCATAGAAATATTTGTCTTTGACCCACCTTTTAGTATAACAATAGGCTTAGAATTAATTCTGAATCGATGTCAGTCCGTCCATCCGTCCGTCTGGCTGGCTGGACCCCCATGTAAACAATGTAATCAAAGTACAGGTCGCATGTCTAAAGATAATTTGATGAAATTTGCACAGATCACATTGTTTGATAGTGGGACCATGGCTATTGAAATTCGTCAAAATCGGTCCAATATTTATGGTTACTCCCATAGTTTCCACTTCCCGGAATTGATATTTTGGCAAAAAATGTCAATATTTTTTTTAATGAAATTTAAAACAAATACTGCTTATGTAAACCAAAATCACTGTACCAAATTTCGTTGAAATCGGTTCACATTTGACCATAGCTCCCATGCAAACTCTTCTGTAAAAACGCACTAAATTAGACAAAAATCTCTTAAACGCTCATAAGTCTGAAGATAATGCGAATTTTGAGTTTATTTTTTGCACACACAATTTTTGTAAATACTGTAATCAATTTGCCAAATTTCAAGATAATCGATCCACATTTGATCCAGAAAGACAGAAAAAGCTTAAATATAAAAGTTTTGAGAAAATGTTTGTATGATGGCAAAATTTAGCAAATATTTATCTTTATACAGGAAAAAGAATACTTTTGACCTTAGTGGTGAAGGGTATTGTATGGTCGGGCTTGACCGACTATTGCACTTTCTTACTTGTTTTTTTTTTAAATTACAAATTTTCACAGAGGTTGTTCCATTGATTTTATCATATATTGGGAATGGCTTAGCTAAATTCGTTGAAGGAAACGCCGGCGTATTCACTGCAAAATTTTCTTTAAGCCATTATCAGACAATTTTTTCATAAGGTCAACGGTTGCGAAGTTTTCCACATAAAAATATGAAAAATTTTTTTTTTTTTTGCAAAGTCCGAAAAATTTTAAAAAAATCGAAGATTTCAAAAACTTAACATTTTTGTTTCACGGTCTTAAAACTGTAAATATTCTAAATAACCGAAGCCTTATATCGTGAAAATACATAAATAAATCTAGGTTTTATTAACAATAAATTAAAAACTTGCCAAACATTTTCCATATCGCACTTGATCAACGAGAGGTTATTAACTCAAAATTTTAAAATTTTCAGTAGAGTCAAAAAACTATTTTATTTTACTACTACTTTCATATAAAGAAGAGGGGTAAAACTGTAGTTTTTTGGCGAAATTATAGTGAAAATGATGTCAGATTTTTACAATGGGTAGGTAAGACTTCTACACATCAATTTCTTCTAAAAAGTGAAAATTTAAAAATTTTGAGTTTATACCCTCTTGTTGAACAAGTGCGATACGAAAAATTAAAAAAACGAAGTAACTTCTACAATTTTCAAAATGACACCTGGCATTGCTACTCACTTCATTTACTTTTTTTGTTAACAAAATCACTATTTTCAGGAAATGAGGTTCATTTTATTTAAAACATTCACAGTTTTGTGCCCATGTAATGAATATAGTATATTTTTATCATCTTCGATTTTTTATGAATTTTTAAAAAATTAAAAAATTTAAATTTAAAGAAAAAAAAATTACAATGAAGTGCAAACAACTCCGAATCCGTTAAGCGTATCGAAAAATGATCTTAAAAGCACTTAAAGATATTTGTATTTCTCTTATTCTTGTTCTCTTATTTTTAACAAAAGCGAGCAATCCGTTTTAAAGATATGATAAATATATTAGACTCTTGAAAAATTGCAAATTTTATAAAAAAAAAAAAAAAAAATATTAAAAAATAATATCCATAGAATTTTAAATCTCGACTATTTGTATAATTAGGATACCATAACAAATAAAAAAGTTTTATTTTGTGAAGTAGTGTAATCGGGACATTTAGTCTTAGAGTGTAATATCTTTCAAAAACTAAGAATATTGACTTAAATATTTGAAAACGAAATTTACATGTTTTTTCGTTTCTACCCTTTATTAGAATGAAAGCAAAAATATGTTTAAAATCTAAAATTTTACGAGTATTTAATAAATTCATCATCATGATAATGAAATATTGATTAATTTCCTTTCCTTTCATTGTCCTTTTCTCTTCCTCTACAATTTTAGCTTCTGTAGACTCTAAAGATTTACATCCCATGGATAAATATAAACTCTCCGCCAATCAATATTTAAGCAACAACAATAACAACAATAGCAATTGTTTGAACAACAACAATAGCCATAAGTTAAGTCCTTCACATAATAACAACAACAGCAGCAGCAGCGCTAATAGCAGCAACAACAACAATATGCCCATTATTAAATCGGAATTTAGTCCAGTAGCAAATATAAAATCGGAATACAATAAAAGTCCAATGCATTCATATCTTGCAAATGAGACAAATGCCACGGGACGTGCCAATAACACAACGACTGCATCGTCTAACAATAACCAAAGCAACCAGTCGGCGGCAAACTCATCAAACGGAACTCTACAGCAGCAGCAACAACAACAGCAGCAGCAACAACAGTCTTCTCATAACGATATGAATCGTTTTGTGGGCATGCAAAGTCATGGTGTCATCAATGATCAACAAAGTCCTCATAATGGCCAACAACAAACTTTGCATCAACAAAGAGGACCATTCATAGAGGGCTCTTCCGGTCTAATGATGTCTGGAGGCAATGCCACGTCTACGGGCGCGGATGGCAATGAAAGTTATCACAATGACCATCATGGACAACAGAGTAATGTACAATCGGAGCAGCAACAATACGATCATATGCAACGTTATGGCCATCATGTAACAAATGGTGAGTCACTTAGTAAACCACCGTCGGCTTATGGAGCCAGTGATATGTTGTCATCCAGTAATGGTAATCCTGGCAATATTTCCCCCAACTCACGCAGTTATGATCCCAATCCTCCTACATCTATATCCTCCAGTGTTTCGTCCTCTTATGTAGACTCTTCCACAGCTGCAAGTGGTTTGACTACAGCCTTTGAACGTTATGATCCCAATTGCAATGGCCAGAGACCCTCCAATATGTATCCTTATCTCTCACAAACGGCAGATGATTTACAGGCTCAACAGCAGAAATATTTACAAGATCAACAGCTGCTCATGGCCAAGGTGGAGCATGATGAAATGGCTAATGGTGGTCCCATATACCCTAGGCCTATGTATCATTATGACCCTAGTATGGGTCCTTTACCTCCCGGATTTTCTGCTATTAATTTGTCGGTGAAAATGGCTGCCGCCCAAGCCGCCGCCGCTGCAGCAGCATATCAAAATCAACAACAACAACAACACCACCAGCAGCAACAAAGTCAACAACCCTCTCAGGCCTCGGGTGGTCAGGCGTCACAACAACAACAGCAGCAACAACAGCCCAAACAAAGTGGTTCCCCTTCGCCACCCACAGCGCCTGTGGTGGATCTCTCTGGTTCCACTTCGGTTACCTCCTCCAGTCCGCAAGGTTTCAACTCACCGGCTTCTCATAATCAATACAATCAAAGGATCGGTGCTGGCAGTCCTCAACCGGGAGCCAGTCCCAATGTAGCCAGCCCTCAAGTGCCAAGTCCCCAGGGTCAAACTTTGGATCTGACAGTGACTAGACTGCCGCACAGTATTATCACCAGTCCCCAGTATGGTGCTCATCCCGATGGTGTAGTGGTAGGAGCTCATCCCCAAGGATTCGGACCCGGATTGCCGACATCGGCAGCAAATGGTACGGCTAGATCTCCTCCAATGGAACCTGTTGATTTTAGTGGTCCTCCTCGTCCTTTAGGCTTTGGTCTCGTTGGTCATTTAGGTGGTCCCCGGCCGTATAGTCGTGAATCAACCCCGGACAGTGGTGGCTCGCATTACATTGACAGCTACAGAGATCCCAGTGGTAAGTAAAGATTTTTAACTAAAATTTCAAAAAACCCTTTAATCCTAAAAACCTCCCTCAAAAAATGTTTGAAAGATTTTAATATTCTAAAATGAACTGTCTTATTATTCCCATAACTAACTCCTTTATTTATTTTTTTTTTATTTTGGAAAAACCTTCATTTCAGGCTATTCTCCTCATCCTGGCTATGGCATGGTGGTGCAGTCTGATTATCCCCCAGCTGGTTATCATGGTTATGGTGCTGCTGCCTATCAATGTAGCAATCCTTATGCCACTGCTGTTGGTCCTGGCGGATATCCGACCTCTGTCTCTGGGGGTTATTCGACCAGTCCAGCTTCTTGTTACTCTATGCCACCACCGCAACACATACCACAACATGACAAGACAAAGGATAGGTTAGTTGAATGGCAAGTTTCCCAATTATTATTAACTTAAAATAAAATTTCTATACTTATATGTATAATATACTAAGGAAACACACCAGAGAACTTCAAAATCACGGGATTTCTTGATTTCATTCAGCACAAAAATTTTTGTTCATTTTTAAGAATAAAGAAAAATTCAACGTGATTAAAAATCATATTCATTCTACTGTACACATCAAATTCTGATTTTGTGAATAATTAACAAAAGCATTTTATGAACAAGTTCGCACAGGCAAGAGAAGGGCTTGCAGTAAATTCATCGTGTCCAAACGATCTTATTCTCATTAACACACACAACATGTTTGAACCGAACGTCTATATGAATTGAGCAATATAATATGCCAACAATACAAACAACATTTACAATTCAACATTGATAAGTGAGCTTATTTGAATTTTTCATCATTTTGAATTTGTTTATCAAAGGCAAAATTAGAAGGAATACGCATTGGAAAATGCACAGTGGTTTATAAGATTTTTTTTATTAGTTTGGTAACTTTTTAATTGACGTAGTAAATAGAGAAAAATGTGAATGTATAATTATTATATATATTATATAACAATTATATAACATTCTAATTGTATAATTGAATAGAGCAATAAGCGTTATTCAGAAAAATATATATATATACACAGTGAGATGGAATATATAGAAAAATTATTTTTATGCTAAACATTCAATCGTTTTTATAGAAAATATTTTATTTTTTAAGTAAAAAATACGTTTATATTTTCTTTATAGAAAAAGTAAGTTTTTCAATAGAAAAAGTAAGTTTTTCAATAGAAAAAGTAAGTTTTTCTATAGAAAAAATAAGTTTTTCTATAGAAAAAGTAAGTTTTTCTATAGAAAAAAAGTAAGTTTTTCTATAGAAAAAGTAAGTTTTTCAATAGAAAAAGTAAGTTTTTCTATAGAAAAAGTAAGTTTTTCTATAGAAAAAGTAAGTTTTTCTATAGAAAACGTATGTTTTTCTATTAAAAAAGTAAGTTTTTCTATAGAAAAAGTAAGTTTTTCTATAGAAAAAGTAAGTTTTTCTATAGAAAAAGTAAGTTTTTCTATAGAAAAAGTAAGTTTTTCTATAGAAAACGTAAGTTTTTCTATAAAAAAATTAAATTAACATTTTCTTACAAAAATTACCTATTTTGTCTAGGCAATACGAATAGACATCAAAAACCAATGTAAACTAAAATAAAAAAAAGATCTTACCTTTGAACAAATTCATACACAATGATTTCTTGCTTTTTGCATTTCAATGTTTATCAGATTTTTGTATGTTTAGTGGAAAAGCAAAGCACACGAATGGACAAGTTTGATTCGACCTATGACAAAAATAAGACTGTATTCAACATGCGAGTTGTTCGATTGCCTTAAAATGAACAACATGTATACAAGTTCGAACAAGTTTGATTAATTCATTCACTCCCAGTTTAAAGAAAATAATTTTCAATGAAGGGAAATATGTTCGGTTGCTTTAAAATGAATAGCAAAAGAGTGTGTGTAGGCAAGTTTGATCTTTTACAAATAAAAGACAAGTTTTTTGTGCCTTTGTTATTGTTGAATGTTTTTTAATCAGCAAGTGAAGTTCTCTGAAACACACATAAATTTTACTATACAAAAAATAAGCTCAAAAAATGTTGTCAGTAAATTCTACAAATGTAATAACAGAAAAAACCAACTATAACTACCATAATTTTTCGAGCGTTGAACTTACTTACAGATAGCACTTGATCAACAAAAGGGTATTAACTCAAAATTTTAAAATTTTCAGTAAAGTCAAAAAACTATTTTATTTTGCTACTACTTTCATATAAGGAAGAGGGGTAAAACTGTAGTTTTTTTTTGTTGAAATTATAGTGAGAATGATGTCAGATTTTTACAGTGGGTTGATAAGACTACTACACATCAATTTCTTTAAAAAAGTGAAAATTAAAAATTTTGAGTTAATATCCTCTTGTTGAAAAAGTGCGACATGTCCTCGTAAACATTATACATTTAAGATTTTTTTTTGTTATAGTTTCATTTTGAATAAAGTTGAGGTAGACGAAAAGAAATTATAATAAACCATAAAATTTTAAGGAAAGGAAATTATAAACAAAATTATACATAATTATTATGAAAATGAATGATGATAATAAAACTGGTAGCTCAGGACACAGGACACTTTACTTAAACACACACGTAATGAGGATTTACACTCAAAATATTTTGTGGGTTAAATCTCATAAATTATCATGTTAACTTAGTCTGAAATGTTTAAACAAATTTTTCTTAAGAACAATTTTTTATCAAAAAATTGTCCATAGAAAACAATTTTTTATCAAAAAATTGTCCATAGAAAACAATTTTATCAGGAATTTTTCTATAGAAACTTTTTATATTAAAAATTTTTCTATTGAACATTTTTTTATCAAAAAAATTTTCTATATTTTTTATAGAATTTTTTTTTATCAAAAATTTTCTTTAAACAAATTTTTTGATCAAAAATTTTTCTACAGAAATTTTTTTATCAGTGTTTTTTCTATAGAAAATTTTTTAATCTAAATTTTTTCTATTGAAATTTTTTTTTATTAAAAATTTTTCTATTACAAATTTTTATCAGAAATTTTTCTATAGACAATTTTTTTTATCAAGAATTTTTCGATAGAAAATTTTTTATGAAAAATTTTTCTATAGAAAATTTTTTTATCAACAATTTTTCTATAGAAAATTTTACTAAAAATTTTTTTGTCAAAATTTTTCTATAGAAAAGTTTTTATCTAAATTTGCTCTATAGAAAATTTTTTTTCAAAATTTTTTTTATAGATAATTTTTTTCAAAAATTGTTTAGAAAATTTTCTAGAGAAAAATATTTCTATAGAAGAATATTTTTTTTTATATCAAAAATTTTTCTATAGAAAAATTTCTTAACCAAAATTTTTTTTTAGAAAATATTTTTATAAAAAATTTTTCTATAGAAAATTTTTTTATCAAACATTTATCTGTAGAAATACTTTTTTTTTTTAATTTTCTACCGAAAATTTTTTCTCAACAATTTTCTATATTTTTCTGTAGAAATTTTTTTCATCAAATTTTTCTATAAAAATTTTTTTTCTATCAAAAATGTTTCTAAATTTTTTTTTTCAAAAATTTTTATATAGAAAATTTTTTTTGTCAAAATTTTTCTTTTGAAAATTTTTCTATGGAAAATTTTTTATCAAAAATTTTTCTATAAAAATATTTCTTATCAAAAATTTTTTTATCAAAAATTTTTCTATAAAAAATGTTTTTACCAAAAATTTTTCTATATTCTTTTATCAAACATTTTTCTATAGAAAATTTTCTTATAAAAAATTTTACTATAGAAAAATTTATAATCAAAAATTTTTCTTTAGAAAATTTTTTTATTCAAAATTTTTCTATACAAAATATTTTTGTCAAAAAATTTTCTGTAGAAAAGGTTGTTATCAATAATTTTTCTATAGAAAATTATTTTATCAAAAATTTTTCTGTAAAAATTTGTTCCATCAAATTTTTCTATAGAAATTTTTTTTCATCAAAAACTTTTCTATATTTTTTTTTTATCAAAAATTTTTTCTATAGAAAAGTTCTATAGAGATTTGGAAATTTTTTAATATAAAAATATTTTTATTGAAAATTTTTACATAAAAATATTTTTATCGAAAAATTTTCTATCAAATATAATTTTTATAGAAAAATTTTCCAAAGAAAATATTTTTATAAAAAATTTTTCTATTAAAAAATATGTTGGATCTGAAATATCAAAAAAAAAAAAAATTGTTTAATATTAGAATTTATTTCTATTTTGAAAAATATTCCTAATATTTGGTTTTGTCTTTTCTTTAACAAAATTGTACCAACCAACTCTGTTAACATTCGAATTCCAACTGAATGATTTTAATACTCATTTTCACGATTTTTTTTTTGTGATATTTACGAAAATTAAAAAAAATCATCGGCTTCTGGTGGTATTGGCTGCCTACATCCACTTATAAATTTCTAAGGCGATTGAGCGATGTCCGTCTGTCCGTCTGTTTTCGGCACGATAGGGGCTGAACGGAAGGAGCTAGGTCACTGAAATTCAAAAATATTCACATTTGAACATAGTCTCCGTATAACCTTTTTTGCTAAAAAATGACAAATTATAGAAAATATGATGATAAAATTTAGCAGAGTTTCATTAAAAACGGTTTACATTTTACCATAGCTCCCATACAAAACACTAACGAAAACAGTATAAGTTCCACCTAGCTCCCATATAAAAACTTTCGGAAACACAGTTTTAAATGATGAACTATAAAGCTATCGCAACCGAATTTAGTCCAAATATTTTACGAACAATGCCAACTAGCGTAACAAATTTTTTAAGTATTGTCCACATTTTGAATTAGCTGCACCCTCGTAGATATATGAGATATGTTTGTAAATTTATTACAACTAGATGGTGGGTATATAAGATTCAGCACGGCCGAATATAACACTCTTACTTTTTGAGTATTAACTAAATATTTTTAATTTTTCTTCTTCCAAAATAATAAAAAACTGACATAATTTTTTTGAGTGTAGTTGTAGGAGTTTATTAAAATATGCAGCAATAGCACTTATCATCATCATTCATCTCTATAACAATATTCTGACCATATCTCTGGCTCTGAGTATTTGTAGTTAATGTAATTGTAAAGGTCTTTTGTATGTACCTATACTTACACATCCTTATTTAAATTTTAATATTTATTAAGATGTGTGACTCTATGCTGAAACAGGACGGTCATAAAATTTGTAGTCCTTGGAGCATTAAGGTTAATCTAAACACCATAAAACTAAAAATCCTTACTCTAGCAATATATACACAACCAAACATTCACTCCAATAAATTTTCATTCTATTTGCATATTTTAAGAGTTGAGAAAAATCTAATTTGTATGTTAAAGAAATTATAGTTTAATCCTAAAATAGCCAGAGCTCAATCAACCCTTATCGTTTGATTTTAAATTTCTCTTAGAGCAAAACTTTAAATTAAGTAATTTTTGTTTGTCATTGTTCTTTTCTAATTCTTTAAGTATTTTTGTTAGAAATCATTGAAGCATTTATTAGAAATGATTGTTCATAGTTTCTTAAACTATTTGAAATTCAATTTAAAATCTTTTAAGTAGTTTAGTGATTGATTTTAGGGATTAGGTTTTCTTTGTCTGCTGTTAAGAGATAAAAAATTAATTGAAAGTTTTTTTTGGAAATATTTTCTTTTTATTTATTATCTTTTAGCTTGACCGGCTGCCCACGCACAGATCGCAATCATTTGCAACCTCATTCACAAGAACTGAAATGTCCCACCCCTGGCTGTGATGGTTCGGGTCATGTTACTGGCAACTATTCGTCGCATCGTAGCCTTTCCGGTTGTCCACGTGCCAATAAACCCAAAAGTAAACCAAGAGATGGTCAGGATTCAGAGCCATTAAGGTAAGTGTCCAAGGAAGAGTTGCAATATACACATTTTTTGTATGAAATTATTTGAAAAATATTTTTCATAGAAAACTTGTAGGTATGAAAATTTCATAAAAAAATTTTAAGGTATTAAACATATATCGCTGGCTTAACATGCAAAGGCACTAAGTCCACTTTTTGTAGAAATATTGATTTTGATGTAGAAATGTACAATTATTAAAAATACATATATTACAATGATAAAACTACATTATTTGTATTGTTGTTTTGTAGTGATGAGAAAAAGCGCTAAGTCAAATCTTTTAACAGAAAAAGACCCTTTTAAAAGTACATTTCAAAAACAAATTTTAAATTTTTACATACAAAAAGTTTGATTGATTTTTGTCTTCCCTGAATTTTTTAAAATATGGAGTTAGTGCCTTTTCATGTTAGGCTAGTGATAAAGAAAATTTCAAGGTATAAAAATATAGAAAATTATTAGTTACAAAATTTATAGAAAATTTTAAAACAAAAAGTTCATACAAAATTTCAAGGTATACAAATTAAAAAAAAAAATAAGACAACAATTTTTATATAAAACAATTTTTGCAGAAAATTTGTTGGTATAAAGTTTTTTCTTAAAAAATATTTCGGAATAAAAATTTACCCAAAAAAAAAATTTTTAAAGACAATTTTTGTCATTGACCATTTTCATTAAAAATATTTGTCATAGAAAATTTTTCGACAAAAATATTTGTCATAAAAAATTTTTTGAAATATTTCCGGTAAAAAAATTTCAATAGTATTTTTTGAAAAACAAAATGTCCATTAACATTTTTCGGTAAAAGATTGTTTCGCAGATCAAATTTCATTAAAAAATTATTTTCATAAAAAAAATTTTCTATGTAAGAAAATTTTTAAATATTTTTTGAAATATTTTTTCATAGGAAAATTTTTCGAAAATTTTTTTCTTGATGATAATTTTTCAGTAAAAAATGTTATTCTCTAAAGAACTGTTTTTAAAGAAAATTGTTCCAAGCCCTCATCACCTAATTCTAGATTGATCGAAAACCTCACATTAGATTTATCTAATTTGCAAAACACAATAAATACGAATTATAGTGTCTATGCAAAACATCAAATTAAAGAGAATATTGTTGTCTGGACATAATAAAACCACAATTTTTTTCAATTGTATCTCTTGTTTACTTTTTACACTTTTATTGTCACTTAAAACAAAGTTGTAAAGGGATTTCAAAAAAGTTTAAATTAAAAAATACTTTTATATAATTTTTAATATCCCAAAAATTATGGAGTATCAAAAATTATATTAAAAAGTTTTACATAAGGATCCCAATTTGTTAAAATTATTTCATTGAACATTTATCTTAAATAAAAAACCTCTCCAAATGTTTCCTATATAATCATTTATATAAAAATTGCTTAAATTTTCCGTGTGAAAGTTTTTTGGAAAACATTTTTGATATAAAAATTTGTCATCGAATTTTTTCTATATAAAATTTTCTTTAACCTAAAAATTTTTTATTAAAAATTAAATTTTTAATAGAAAAAGAAATTTACACCGAAAAAAAGACATGTAATCATCAAATTCAGAACTAAAAGATTTTATGTAAATATTAAAAATTGATCCATATTTAAGTACAATTCCCATCTCTGGAAGACATATCCAGAATTTAAAAGTTATTTATTCATAAATTGGATACGGATACGTTTTATATTAATGTTAAGCACGTCACAAACTTGTATACAATAGCACCACATATGGCAATAGGTCTTATTATAGCCTAGTCCAACAAATAACTTGAGCAACTCATAGCAAATAATTTTTATTTTGTTATTCAAATTTTTTAATTTTCCCATTAAAATTCAATGCTGATATAATTTTCTAATTTTTGAGATCTCCCGAATAAGCAAAGGATTTCCCTAAGTACTTTTGTGATACCAACAGTTTAAATCGGTAAAGTAGTTTTCGAGATATAAAACATCAAACATCGGTTTAGTTCTAAAAATTTTTCTTGACACTAGGAATTTTTGAAAAGACATTTTAACATTTCTCAAACATAAAAGAAAAAAAGTATATTTTTACAGAAAAGTGAAAAAGGTACTTTTTGTAAAAATGTGTTTTTTTCTATAGATATGTTTCTTTTAAAAATGCGTTATATTTTAAAAGGTCCTCTTCTACTTTTTTTGAAAAATTAATTTTTTGTAGGGGTACTTGTTATAAGAACGGGCTAAGATCCATGTTAGTACGTTTTTATTAAAAAGTACCTTTTACAAAGAACTAAAAAATTATAACTTTTTACACAAAAAGTACTTGTTGTAATCTTTTTAATGTAAACTGAATCATAGTTTCTATAATTCTAATTTTAGATGCCCCATTCCAGGCTGTGATGGTTCGGGACATTCCACCGGTAAATTTTTATCACATCGAAGGTAAGTGAAACATCTACATTTTTCTTCATCATTTACACACTTACCCTTTATCAAAAAATAACAAAATTGTCGGGAAGTAAATATTATTGAAAAAGAAAAATTATTTGCACTTGATCCCAGTCTTTTACATTTATTAATTTATTGATAAAAGCCCAAAAATATTTCCTTAAAACTTTGCCAAAATTTATGCAATGTTTGATATATTTTTCGTTTGTTTTATTTTAAATCAAATAATTTTAGTGCTTCTGGTTGCCCTATTGCCAATCGCAATAAGATGCGCGTTCTAGAAGCCGGCGGCACAGTGGAACAACATAAGGCAGCAGTAGCTGCAGCTACTGCTATGAAATTTGATGGTGAGTACAAGTAAAAAATCGAATATTTAAGAAAAAAAGAACCAGAAAAATGGTTAATGAATCTTTGATTCTTTAACACTAAAATTTAGGTGTATTCCGTGTTTCAGTCTGAATCAACGTTGGCCATTATTTGCGTGACAGGGGAATAAGAACAATTTATATTGAACAAGAAAACTTTTTCTTTATTCTTACTCAAAAAATTTCTTTTAGAGCACATTCTAATTTTAAGATTGAGCACTGTCACTTAAAAATGTTGCCATATGGCCAACATTGATTTATATTATATATTATTCTATATTATGTATTTGTCTTTAAATTTGGAAATGGGCTTAATTTTGAACTTATTATAAAAATATTTTTTTTATTTCTTTTCTCTGCTCTAGGCTGTGGTTCCGCTTCCCAGGCTATTAAAAAACCAAAATTCGATGAGGTTACCATGGTGTATCCCAAAGGCTATACAGGTAAGCATTTTCGAACCCATTAGATAAGTAAGAATATCTTTAGACTAAAAAAACATAATTCACTAATTTCAAGTAGTTTGATATTAAAAAAATTGTAGTAGAAAAATTTAAAAAAACATTTTAAGTTGTGTGCGTGTGCTAACAAATTTTTCGATTCATTTCTTTTTATTTTTTAAAAACTAACACATTTTTTTTAAGTTTGTACTAACACTTAAACCCTTAAAACACCTTCACCAACAAATCTTTTTCACAACTAACCTTCAAACCAAAAAAACCTAACCTAAAAAAAAGCAAAGAAAATTTTATTAATTTTAAATTCTTATTTTTCTTTTTCATTTCATGATGCGTTCGTTCATTTTCGGTTTTAGATTATGCGACATTTTGTATCGGCGCTGAATATCTACTGTAAAACTAAACTAAACTAAACAAACAATCAATCAATCAATCAATCAAAAAAATCACTAAAAACGTTAAACGAAACCTAAAATTTCTGTAAATAAAATTTCCAACCGCAAAAAAAAGTATTACAAAATACAAAAACAGCGTTTCTAAAACAAAAGTCTAAAACAAATCTTTAAAAAAACGGATATCCAAACCTGCATTTAAGAAAATCTTAAAAAAAATTCAAAACAATGACAAAAAGTGCCTAAAAGGTTTTAGAAAAAACCACTTGAAAAAGGTAAGATTTTCTAAAATATCTTTAAGAAAAACAGAAAAGATATTTAAAACTTAACTTTTGTTTTATTTTTAAATTTTTTGGCTTTTACACTTGACTACAAAAATTTCTTAGCACACGCTCACGAAATTTTTTTTCAAACTTGTGACTAAAACATTTCAAATTTTTTTTCTTTTTTTATTTTTTTCTTTGAAGGCATGGAAATGATGATGAATAGCGTGGGCTCTTCTTCATCGCTTCATGGTCCCTTGGTGGGACCTTCTTCTAGTAGCAGCCTTTCTGCATCCTCAGCCATTCTACCCGATAGCTTGCAATCGGCCTCTTCATCATCTTCTTCGTCGGCCGTTAATGGTGATATTAACTCGGTGACACGTCATGAAACTGGTGAAGATATTAATAGTTTGGAGGCTGAGATAACGGAATTGCAGCGTGAAAATGCTCGGGTTGAGAGTCAAATGATGCGTTTAAAATCGGACATAAATGCCATGGAAACACAATTGAACACCAGCGATAGGGTACGTAGGCTCAGGTTCGTTGAGGCAAACAAAATTATAACAAAAATACCAAAATCTTATATAAGTATTTTTATAAGTAGTTGATTTTTTTTTTGTTGTTTATTATACCATACACCACTTCAAAGGGAGGGGACAATAGGCTTGGTTTTCAATTTACATAATTTTTGGTCTTGGAGCCATTTAAAGTATGTACAAAGATCGACTCAGGATTTTTTTACAATTTATAGCTGTGTTCCAGAACTACCAATACTGTACAATATTGTACAAGTTTTAATCAGAAACTACAGGAAAGTGTTCCTGTACTGAAAAAAAATGACTTAATTGTAATTTCTGGTTAAAAATTGTACAATATTGTACAGTATTGGTAGTTCTGGAACACAGCTTATATCTACATTTTTAAAATTTTTTTTTATTTTATAGAAAATTAAAAATTTCATATTTTTATAGGAAATCTCAAATTTTTTTTATAGGAAATTTTTACAATTTTTCTTATTTTTATGGGAAATTTTCCAAAAACTTCCATTTTAATAGGAAATTTTTCAAAAATTTCTTATTTTTATAGGAAATTTTTCAAAAATTTCTTATTTTTATAGGAAATTTTTCAAAAATTTCTTATTTTTATAGGAAATTTTTCAAAAATTTCTTATTTTTATAGGAAATTTTTCAAAAATTTCTTATTTTTATAGGAAATTTTTCAAAAATTTTTTATTTTTATAGGAAATTTTTCAAAAATTTCTTATTTTTATAGGAAATTTTTCAAAAATTTCTTATTTTGATAGGAAATTTTTCAAAAATTTCTTATTTTGATAGGAAATTTTTCAAAAATTTCTTATTTTTATAGGAAATTTTTCAAAAATTTCTTATTTTTATAGGAACTTTTTCAAAAATTTCTTATTTTTATAGGAAATTTTTCAAAAATTTCTTATTTTTATAGGAAATTTTTCAAAAATTTCTTATTTTTATAGGAAATTTTTCAAAAATTTCTTATTTTTATAGGAAATTTTGCAAAAATTTTTATTTTTGTAGGAAATTTTTCAAAAATTTCTTATTTTTATAGGAAATTTTTCAAAAATTTCTTATTTTTATAGGAAATTTTTCAAAAATTTCTTATTTTTATAGGAAATTTTCCAAAAATTTCTTATTTTTATAGGAAATTTTCCAAAAATTTCTTATTTTTATAGGAAATTTTTCAAAAATTTCTTATTTTTATAGGAAATTTTTCAAAAATTTCTTATTTTTATAGGAAATTTTTCAAAAATTTCTTATTTTTGTAAAATTTTTTTCAAAAATTTGTTAGTTTTATAGGAGTTTTTTCAAAAATTTCTTATTTTTATAGGAATTTTTTTTAAAATTTCTAATTTTTATAGGAATTTTTTCAAAAATTTCTTATTTTTATAGGAAATTTTTCAAAATTTTTTTTTTTTATAGGAATTTTTTCAATTTTTTTTTTTTTATAGGAAAATTTTCAAAAATTTCTTATTTTTATAGGAAAATTTTCAAAAATTTCTTATTTTTATAGGAATTTTTTTAAAAATTCCTCATTTTTATAGGAAATTTTTCAAAAATTTCTTATTTTCATAGGAAATTTTTCAAAAATTTCTTATTTCATAGGAAATTTTTCAAAAATTTCTTATTTTCATAGGATTATCTAAGAAACAAACGAATAAAAAGCTATGTGCCAGTGACAAGTATAAGTGGTATAAGGTATCCAAAGGTCGGTCTTGAATGACTATAATTTCTTCTTTATTTCATTTACTTCTGTCTCCTATGATTTACATATTTTTCATTAATTTCCTTTGTTTTGTGATTTTTTCTATTATCCTTTTTAATTTCCTGTTTGCTTTAATGATTTTGTTCTTATTAAGCTTTAAAATCTCTAAGAAATTATTAAAAGCCAAAAAAAAAGAACAGAAAAAAGTTCTTTTATGTAAAAAGTAAAAAAAACTTTCCAGCTACAACAAAATATAAGGGGAAATAAAAATTAAAAGAAAATTTTTAGTCTAAAACTTTCTTTATAAATTAGTTTTCAAGGACGTCTCAAAAGTCTTGATTTGGTTTTTTCTTTAACGCACAGAGACTAAGAACTAAAAACATTCATGAATTTTGCAGCCATAATAAATGAAATACAGTTGAAAAAAGTTGGAGTTTTCTAACAATAAAACAAACTTTGTTTTAACGCGCCGCCGTAAAGTTTTTTCCTAGTTCTTTTTTTCTTTTTGTAAAACAAAAATATTCCTTTTACTGTGCCAAACTCGCTTGCTAAACTCTAACAAAACCCAAACATAAAAGTTCTAATTTCTCAATGTACAAAAAAAAAAAAAAAACACAGCTCCTTCAGCTCCCCTCTAGAATCTAAAACAAACTTTACTTGTGTTATTTAAATTATTATTAACTTGGTTTTAAACCAAAAGTTAAAAAAAATATAATATAGAAAAACGTGAACTGAAAAAGTCACCCCTCTAGTGTTTCGTGTTTTTATCAAAGTTTATCAATTAATTTTTATAGAAAAGTAACAACTTTTTTTTTGTTTGCCGCCAGTTTCTTTTCCTGTGGAAAAAAAATATGTCATTGACTTTATGGTTTAGTATTCGCCAGTCAAAATATGATAGAAAAACTTTCTCACACGATTTGTCTAAGGCTAAAGTTTTAAATTTTAATAATTGTTTAATTAGGAAATGTTTTAGAACAAAAAGTTAAAGAAAATTCAGTTCCTAGTAAAGTTTTGTTTAAGAAAAAGTTTCTTCCTTAAAAATTGCCAGACTTACTAGAATTGACTATTTTTAGTTGTGAAACATTTTCATGTTTTAAATTTAGGCCAAGTATAAACCTATTTTTTAATTCTTCATAAAAACTTAAACAACTATTAGTATTTTATAGAAATTCTAATGATTTTTAAATAGAAATTTTTATGATTTTTAGAATTATACATACATTTAAAAATTTCTACACTTCTCCAAAAAAGAACATAAATATTGCTATATGACAAAAATATTTTAAAATTACTTTTATTAGACAATTAGCAAAATTTTTAATTCATTTAAAGACATTTCTTTTAAAACTCCTACTGATTTTTATGACAGGAATCGAGGAAAGCTTGTCCCTAACAACATTTTACAATTTTATCAAAAAACAATTTGATACAATAAAACCAATTGTAACAAATACAAATCGCTGTTTTCAATATCGATTAAAATATAACATATTTCAGAAATATTTCTGTAGCATATTTTTATTTGCTGAAAAATCTGAGTTTTCGATCGATGTGGCGATTTGGCTCTAAATATTTTTATTACTTTACAATTGTTGATAAAATTTCATAAGCTTCGAGGGTAATACAACGATTATACATAGCTATCATAAAATTCGATTTTTATATACGATTTGCCTTTAGCCTCAAAATAGGCCTCAGTTTAGATGAATATCTGGGAACAGAAAAAAGTTTCTAGGGACAGATCTGGAAAATATGATGGATATATGATAAGACATTTCAAAGCCCAATTCATTTAATTTTGTAACTAGTTGATTTGAGATACGTTGCATAGTCTTCACGAAATATCACTTGTTTTGTCATTCAAATGTGTAATATTTCACTTAATTTCCTCCTTTAGCAGCTAAAAATAATATATAAGTTTCGTCCACTATGAGACAATGGATGTAAAAACTTGAGTTTCTTATGATAAATTTTCTTCAAATGCAGCCCAAAATAATCACTTCGTTGGTTTTGGTTGATTAGGAGCTCAAGCGAAAATACTTTGAACAGAGTTCTTACAAAGATAAATGTTTATTCATGATATGTTCATCACGTTCTTCTTCTAAGTCTCAACAGTTAGTGACTTAAATCGACGGTCATCAAAATTTATATAATAAATTTATATATATATATTTTCATCAATTCAAAATATGTACATATGTATATTTTTATCAATTATTTTTCAAACTAACAAAAGTTGCTCTACCCAAAATGCCTTTATCTTTTAAACTAATAATACGACATTTGTCAAATCTAATTAATGGCTATTAAAAACTTATATGGTCTTAATACTAGTCTATCATATTATCTATGCTTCAAACTTTTTAGACTTACTAAAGATTCTTAAAGCATATTAAGCAAAATTGCTTGTATTAAATTTTGGATTTACATTCCCGAGGTTAAATTAAAGATTCGGTTCAAAATTAGTTTCATCACATAATCACTTAAGCTTAAATTCTAAGAATGACATTTTTTGGTAAAATATAAAATTATTTCGAACCTCCTAAAAGTATGCAACATAATCCGGTATGTGGTGGAAATCGATTGTTTTCAAAGAGTTCGATTTCTGATATATTTGTGATATAATTTTTGGTAATTTCCCCCAAAAAAATGAAGATGTGGGCTCTAGTGTTTTTTTACTGATATCTTATCTTTAATTTGTTTTGAATTTTTAGTGTAAATGGAGAAAATGTTCTCAAAAATATATCTAAAATCGATTGATTTGAAGAGATCGATTTCCATCACATACCGGAATATTTTGTGAATCATGTCAATTTCGATTCAAATAGACTGAGAATATGGTCATTGCTACAATTCGGCTCTTGTTCAACATGGCTTAAAAAAACGAACTAGTTTACAACACTTGAATTGAAATTAGCTCGAATTTAGAGAAAATAGTGCTGCATACTTTTAGGATGACAAATTTTCTTTAATTTAAATATGAAATGTTAATATTTTGGTTTGGGTTTGGAGAGAAATTAATTTCTACTTTAAGTAAATAATTGTGCTGTCTACTTTTAGGATGCGTTAAATAAATTTATCTTGTTTTTTAGATTTTTTTTTTAAAGTCTTATATAATATCTTGCGTTTGTCGACAAATATACCTCGAAACCTTTTTAAGTAATAAATTTCCGTATAACCACAAATTATTATATTTCAACAGAAGTTAAATTATTCAAATCTAATGAAAAATGAAAATCGTATTGCATGTTTTTAGGAGGAATGATATAATTTGTATTTTAATAGTAGGTTAAAACTATTTTTACAAAACTTTAATAGCAAAAAACAATTTTAAGTTCAAAAATGTTAAACTTCTTTTTAAAAGCATTTAAATAAGTGTCAGCTATAACCCGTCAATATTCAACATGTTACAGAAAATGTTGGAAGCATGGAAAATTCTTCGTCGAAGTTTGATCCCATTAACGGACAAACCAGAAAAATATATGGGCAAAAGTCAAATAGCTTTAATTCCTGTGAAACTGACTTTCAACTCGAATAATTTTTGTACTCTTAGAAGTTCTGAAAATCTAGCTACAGATTTGAACTCCCAAGACTTCAGTTATATTGAACACAAAATCTTAGTAGCGCAAGTTGGCACTTCTTAGCGTAATTGGCATGCAAATTTAAAAAACGTAAAAAAATCGGTTGAAGCACTCACGTTTTTTTTCATATTTTGTCTTCTCCTTCATTTTACATTTGGAAAGAAAATTTCCAAACTACGACGTAAACCGAATTTTTTGGCCATTTAGAATCTTAAAACAAAAGCACATCAAAAAATCACTTTTTTTTTTGTATTGGATTAACACTCAGGAGATGACCCCTACGTATGCATATACATTGCGTTGGAACTAGGAAAAAAGGTCGTGGGAAGGAGGATAGAGGGAGTAGTGTTTGTTGATATTCGATTTGAAACCTTTGGATATCATTATTAGAGGTTAAGACTGATCCAGGAAGTTTATTTCACACTCGTGCTGTGCAGCTTAAAAACGAGTTTTCTCTAAGTGCGTCGTGCGATCCACTGGAAAATCGACTACAAAGGGATGAGCCCTTGTTGAGTTGCGTGTGCTACGAAGAATTGTACGGGTTTCAGGAACAAGATCCCTAATTTCGTTTGAGCACATGCCATTATAGTAGCGATACAACAGTGAAACGCAACCCACATTACGATGATGCTCCAATGAGGCAATAGAGTTGGTTACCCTACTGTCATCGATAAGCACCTTTGCCCTCTCTTGTACACGATCGAGAAGCTCCAAAATAGACTTTGAAGCACCGGCGCATACATGAGAGTTGTATTTCATTTTCGGTCGGATATAAGTTGTATAGATATTAAGGTGATCAGTTGAAGTGAAGTATTTCTTACACCGCTTTAGAAAGCCGAGACACTTGAATGCTTCTTTCAAAAGTTGAAAAATGTGATTAGTTCAACGGACATCACACTGAATTTTCATGCCTAGAACATCAAGAGTTTCTGATTCCTGAATATTTATACCACCCATACTTACAGATGACGCAACATTGTTCGTAACGCCTTTGTGTGTTAACACACAACATTGTGTCTTTCGAGCATTAAAATCAACCTTATTAGAAAGACCTCAATTGGATATTGTAGAAAGGTCGGAATTTAGCGTATCATTCATGGTTGGCCTATAATTAAACGAATACGAATGACATATGTTGCTATCATCTGCAAAAGTGTAGATAGGATTGGAAGTTTGACATAAAAGGTCATTTAGAAAAATAAGAAATAGAGTAGAAGAAAAAATTTATAACCGATTTGCATTAAAAGATTATCAAAAATCTCTTTATTAGCTAAAAGTATGCATTTCTGTTCAATGGTGGTTTAATTTGATTCGAATTAAATTAAATTTAAAATTTTAACAAGCAAAATTTAAAATAAAGTCCTTTTTAAAATGAATAATATTATGAATATTATTACGTAGGTGCAATTCCAAAAAATTATTGAATTTACGATTTATATTAAAATATTTATTATTTTCCAAGAATCATTAAAATTTCAATATCTACACATTTATAACACACAGAATTTTCAAAAACTTTTGCTTAATATTAAAAAAAAAAAACACAATTCCTGTAATTATTTATAGAACTTGTAAATGTTATTTTAATTATACCAAAAATATGTGTACAATATACATCTACCAACAAACAATTTTTGCAATATCTCCCTAAATATTTATTGTAATATAATAAATTACATATAATATTTCATTGTTTACGAAACAGAAATTGCATTCCTTGAGCGCAATTTGGAAATACTTAAATACATGTAATAGCAAATAAAAAAAAACTAAAAATAAATTACTATTTTCAAAATGGCGTTTATAAGATTATATACATGTGTAATGTGTGAGTGCATGAAAAAAAAAAAAACAAAACACTTAAACCCACCTAAATGTTTTTAAACATGTCAAGAAGAGCAAAAAAGTGGGAAAGTTGCAAAATAAGTACACAAAATATTTATGTATATAAAAAAAAAATATACACACAACAACTAAAATCCATTAAAGTCTACCAATGAAAATTTGATATTACACAATGCATTTGTATGCATTCCATTCATCTTAAAAAGGACAAAAACAACAATATGAAATGGGGAAAAAAAGCTTCCAGCCAACAACCCCTAAATGTTTAAATACTGAAATTGTATTCCCTAAAGGTAGAAGAATCACACACTCTCATCATACGAATAAAGATACCCATACATTGAAAAAATGTCCATGCGCAAAATGCATTAGAATGAATTAATGCTGGTGATGTTGTTTATTTGGTTCTTCTATACCCAATACACTCACCACACCTTTCAGGGAGCTTACAAATGAGGTTCTTTAACTGGGTGTGAGTGTTGGCAATAATAAATATAGGTCCTCCCTCTGAAAAACCCTCCAGTTTTCACACACACACACATACCCAGTTAAATAAAACTCTTGCTCTCTCTTAATTTTTCCTACATTTTTTTCTTCACTTTTTTTTGTATTTTGTCAAATCACTCAGGACTATTTTAACCTTTTGGCCTCCCCAAGGAGGAGGATAAATTTGGGGAGTATGTGTGTTTTTACACATACACATTTTCCTCTGTACATGTTTATTAATTTTATATGTGTATGCATGTAATTTTAGGAGTCTCTTGTTGTGTATGTTGTAGTCTACAAATACCAATGAAAACAACACAAATACAACATCCCTCGATACCATGAGCTGTGTGCCTGCCACCCTTATGGCTCATACTTTATTTTGTACATAGTACTTTTGGGGAGAGGTGGGGAGGCACTGTTTCAAATAGCCCCAATGTATTTTTTTCCACATTTTTTATTTTCTTCTTATATAACAATGAAAAAGGGCGTCACAAAATTTTTTCCATTACGTTTTTTTTAGTTAAACAATTTATGTATCGTTTTGTGTTGGTATATAAAATTTTGTTGTTGTCATATTTTATATACAATATTTACATTTACCTATACATAACGATTTATATATTCGTTTTAAAAATTTGTATATAAATTTTTCGTTTTTTTTTTTTTTAATAAAGATATTTGGAGTGTATATTTTTTGCTTATTATTTTTTTATATTTTATTATTTCTCCATTGAACTCAAGTGCACTCAAAATGATCCTGATGTTATTGCAGTCTTGTATTTTATTTACTATTTTTTTTGATATCATTTTCTTTCTTTCATATTTTCTTCTTTTGTATAAACCAAAATGAAATTAAATAAAATTCAATTTAATGTAACGCATTATGATGAAAGTTAAAACTTGTAGAAATGCAAATTGTACTTCGTTGTTTAAGAGGTTTTTCATTCTGAGTAAATAGAAATAATTACATGCAATTTTTTGAAATATTTACATGTTTTTTGTTGGGAGTAAAAATTGCTTTTTAGAAAGAAGGTCCTAAAAAAGAACCTACACATTTTACAAATTCCTTTTATTTTCGATTTTACATATTCCTTTTATTTCCAATTTGATGCCGAAATAAAATGACTGTAGACTATATGCTATAGTAAAAATGTTTCTATAATAAATTTGTTTCATTAAAAAATTTAATGAGCCACTTGAGGCTTTGTTGATTAAGTCCCCTAAGTTATAAAAACCTAAAATGGTCTTAAATACCAGATCTTATAAATATAAAATATTAAACGAACTCAAGATAAACAAACTTTACCGAACCTCCTTAGAGTATGCTAGACAATTTCTTACTTAAGCCGTTTGATTTCGAGTCGTATCAAATGCATGATTGCACTATTCTTAATAGTTTTTAATTCATAAAGTTAATCACGTTTTATAGTTTTGAAGTAAAAACAGTTAAGAGTTAAATTTGAGTTGCCCATATTTAGATGTCAGACCTTATTAGCCAAATCGAAATATAAGGAATTTTGAATACCCAAAAGTATGCTTCACAAAATTTACAAAAATGTTTTTAATTTTTAAAGTTAGCAAATGCAGAGAATTGGCTTAGATTCAGTAAAATCGCCGCATTCGATATCGATTGATGTAAGATATTTTAGAAACATTTGTGTAGCATACTTTTAGGATAATCTAAATAATAGTCACATATAAGCATAGGTCGGCACAAAGAGAACAGAACAAAAAATCGTCGGCAGAGTTGCCGCTTTTTATTCTTTTTACTAAAATAAGTATTTTTTTCAATGTGTAGTTCTGATGTTTTAAAAAGAAAAAGTTTCTACTCCATTTTTTTTTTAATATTTTTATCTATAGAAAATTTTTGAAAGTCTTAACTTTCGAGCATAAATTCAGGCTTAAAGACTTTTTATTTTTCTAGTCATTTTTGTTGACGCCAAATAACGTTCATTTTCGAATCAGGTTTGGAGCATAAATTTGGGAATTTCCGAAAAATTTTGTTTTCAAATTATTTGGTTTAATATAATAGGAGGCAAAAACTTTTTTTCCGAAATTTATTTATTTCGAATCCAGTTTTGAGCATAAATTGAGGGCTTTCCGAAAGATTTTGTTACCAGAAAATATTCGAAGGAATAATTTTAGAGGCCACAAAAATTTTCCCAAAGTTTCTTTATTTTATACCATAAATTCAGGGATTTCGGGAATTACTGTTGTTGTTGTTTTATTTGCTGAGGCTTAAAGACTCTTTTTTTTTCTTATCATTTTTGTTTGCGATACATTAAATCAATGATATGTATTAAGACAAGAGACTTTGCAGAAAAACATCTTGCATGCTTGCAGGCGCTTAGAAATGGATTCATTTCATTCATTCATTTAAAAAACCATTTTGAATATAATTTATTTTCTTTGGAATAAAGTCATCTTTCAGCGAGTAAATATCTTTAAGCTAAAAAACTTTCCTAAACTAAATTTAATATAAATATTAAGCTTGCAAGGAACATTTTTTGAAGCATCCTAAAAGTATTCAAGATGATTTTCTAAAACATTTACTTAATACACTGTGCTTGTTGAAAAAACCTACAAAGTTGATAATTCTAGTACTCTGAATTTAATGTTGCTAACCTTTTTTTAGGTAAGCTCTAATTTTCGAGATATAGCGTTGTTTAAAAAATGTAGAAGGCTGTCCAATAAATATACTGTTTATTTTCTTGAACTATGGAAAAAACCTAAATTCAGCATCAAAATTATCTTACAGGAACACTATTATTTTTTTAATCCGAGTGGTCGTTTTGGAAATAAATTTTTTTGTTTGCAAAATTTGTGATAACTTTTTTTATTTGTTTATGATTTTATGGGAAAATCATTATAATGTTTAATTATTTTGGTTAATTTCTCTTAATTATGTGTATGTTTTTTAAAATTTTAATATCATTTTTTAACTTAAATAGTTTTACATTAAATAAATTGATCTTATAAACAAAATGGTCTAACCTTTCCTATTATCACTTTCTTTATAATTTTAGGAGACTTCTCCGCTGAGTGCTCATCAACAGCGTTCTCTCGCTTCGGTGACTAGCAGTGCTGGAGGAACAGCAGCTCTTGCTGCCGTCACCTCCAGCACAAACACAGCTGCCGAAGCAGCGCTTGCAGTCACCACCAACCACCTCAACAGCGGCAGCAGCAGCAGCGGCGGCGGAGGCGGCATCGGCAGCGGTGGCAGTCACAACACCACAAACAACAACGCAAACCAAAACAGTAACAACAACCCAATCAGTAACACCATCAGCAACCACAACAACATCAGCGGAAACATCACCACAAGCAACAACACCAACAACCTTAGCAGTGGCAGCAGTAGTAACGGACTCACCAATTCCTTCTCCAGCATCAACAACCACTTAGGCTCCTCAACGGGAGGCTCTAATCTTATAGGTTCTAGCTCAAATTATGACTCGTCTATAGCTTCAACAACAGCTCCCTCTAATATCAATAACTATTACGAGAGTTTACGCAATAATGTCATTACCCTGCTGGAGCATGTACGCATACCTCCCAGTGGTCAGGTGAGCTCGGTTAGCAATAGCTTGTCCTCAGCTGCTTCGGTGTCTGCAGTTTCAAATCAACATTCCGCCTATGCTTCACATCCTTCTCTAATACCACCGGGTCCCTTGCCCACAACTTCAATAGCTGCTAGCTCTGCTGTTCCTATGTATGGTAGTTCTATGCATCCTTTGTCTTCTGGTATGCATCCACCACCACCACCTCCTCCACCACCGCCTCACAGTTCCTCAGCTCATCATCCTTATACCGTACATCATCCAGCCAGTTATCCTCATCATGAACATTTTGATTCGTATATTTCGAAACTGCAATCTTTGTGTGTTCCGCCCGATGTTTATGCTTTGCCCGATGATGGTTCACGTCCCGTATACGATACGGTTAAGTCGAGTTTGCATCAGGATTATGCTGTTATGCCAACGCCCATATAAAAAGTTGGATTTATTTTTATTTAAGTATGGGAGCAAATGTTTAGAAATTTCTTAGTATAGAAAAACTTAAGAAATTTCAGTTTAAGGGGAATTAAGAGGGGGTTTAAAGTTTTAAAATGCTTAATTGGAGTTTCGGGATTATTTTACCATTTGACCCTAGAATGTTTTGATATAGTATTTGGCCTACAAGTTTGACCCTTTTTCCTTATTTTGGACAATCAAAGATTTGTCTAATATATCAGATTTTTGTTTAATAAGTAATTAAATGCGAAATCAGTGGTGGGCACTAACACCTATTCAAATGTGCGATTATAGTGGTAGCTGCACATAAAATTTTAAAAACTCTGTAGTGTGCTCTTGCTTCATCAAGTCTATTTAATAGCGAACGATTGAGTTTGTAACTGGTTATAGTAAATGAAATGTTTGCCCTTGGCTGATCTAAATAGACTTCCAAACTAAGAACAAAAGTTAAAAAAACCCTTGATCTCTTTATGAATCCCCTTTATAGCGCTTTTGTATTAGTCCCCAAAAAAGCAACAACAAAAGTGTGGAACAAAAAGGTAAAACTAAAAAATGTTGTGTGTTTCTACTGAGGAGTTAATCATATATGTTAGGCAATATAATATTTGTTAGGCAATATAATTCGTATTTACTTTGTCTTGCAAATAAGATATAATGCTTGGTTTTCGCTCTGTCTAGAATTAATTAAAATTTTTCTGTAGAACAAATTTTATATAAAAAATTCTTCTATACAAAAATCTTATATTGAAAATGTTTCTATAAAAGAAATTTTTATATGTAAAATTTGTCCATACAAAAAAATGTATGTTGAAAAATTTTCTATACGACATGAAAAAATGTATTATTCAAAAAATTATATATGAAAAATTCTTGTTTATAACAAAATTTATATAGGGAAATTTTCGATAAAAAAAAAATTTTAAATGGAAAATTTCACTACAGAAAAAATTTATATTGAATTTATATTTAAATGAAAAATTTGTCTATAGAAAAAAAAATTATATTAAAAATGTTTCTGCAGACACAGTTTTATACAGCAGATTTTTTTATTTAATTTTTAATCAATGGAACGACCTCAGTGAAAATCTATAAAATTTTTGAGTTTGGATGTTTTTGAACTTAGGAGGCCGTAATACATCGAAATTAAATAGTTAGACTTCAAAGTAATTTCTCTTGTTGACCGGTATAATTATCGCTTTATGTTAATATTTGCTAGACACTATAATTCGTATTTACTCTGTCTTGCAAATAAGATATAATGCGTGGTTTTCGCTCTGTCTAGAATTAGGGATACTCCCAAGGCTGCCAGAAAATTTTCGTAAATAATCGTCCTATTTTTGCAAAAAAAAAAAAAAATCGGCACTATCGGTAATAAATTTTCAGAAATCGGGAAAAAGTCGGAATTGTCAGAAATGTATTACAAATATAGACAAATATTAAAAAAAATTTCATAAAAAATTTTTCTATAAGACAAACTTTTTTTTTAATTTTTCTATAGAACAAATTTTATATTAAAAATTTTTCTAGAAGTAAGAAAAATCATTTTGAAAATTTCTCTATACAAAAAATTTTATATTAAAAATTCTTCTATACAAAAATTTTATATTGAAAATTTTTCTATAAAAAAATGCTTTTGGAAAATTTATATTAAAAATGTTTATGGAAAATTTTTCTATACAAAAAATATTAATGGAAAATTTTTCTATACAAAAAATTTTATATGGAATATTTTTCTGTACAAAAAATTTATCCATCGAATTTATCCATACAAAAAAATTTAGGTTGAAAATTCTTCTATACAAAAAATATGGAAAATATGGAAAATTTTTCTACACAAAAAAACTTTATATGGAAAACTTTTCTGTTAACAAAAATGTATATGCAAAATTTTTCTTTACAAAAAAATTTACATAGGGAAATTTTTAATGGTAAATTTCATTACAGAAAAAAAAAATTAATTATAAAATTTTTCTAAAGACAAAAATTTATATTGAAAATTTTTCTAATGAAAAAAATTTATATTGAAAATTTTTTGGCAGAAACAATTTAAAATTTCAAATGGAAAATTTTTCTTTAGAAAAAAAAATATTTGGAAAATGTTTCTGTAGAAACAATTTAGTATAGCACAATTTTTTTATTAATTTTTTTTTCGTTTCCAAATTTTGACTCTGTAAATGTCAGTGTATATGAATTATTGAAAACTTATATCGAATTTTTATCTCTGAATTGTTATATATATAAAAAAAAATTTTGAAGTAAAGTTGGTTTTCGATATTATCTTTAAACTCTCCAATTTTCTAAGAAACGCCAAAATAAAGATAAATTGGAAAAACTGGCAGGCCTGGATACTCCTACTGATGATGATGGCCTCAGCAACCATCGCGTCAAGAAAAGGTTGTTCCCATCAACATTTTTTGGTTTTATAAAAAAATTGTATATTACAATAATAAAAAATTGTAATAAATTAGGATTTTATTGCAATACACTAATGTAAAACGTTATTATCGAATGTTTGATATCCCATAAGTCTTGAAAAACCCATTTTAAAAATTATAACTTTTAGCTAGGAAAGACCATGGGGACATTTAACTTCATATGTCCTCCAAGATCAATGAAATGTTTACAGTTAAATTTGATCTGAAACTAGAATGACATGACATATATATTTATACAATTTTAGTTAAAATCCCATGTAAATAATCAAAATAAAAGGAACTTTAAGTCCTGGCAGTATTTATAAAATAAAAATATTCAAAACCTATAAAAAAATTATATTAAATAAAATGTAAATAGAAAAATATTAGTAAATTTTTGAAAAACTTATAAAGTGTTTAAGTATTAAATAAAATTAACTCGAAAAAAATAAATGAATTAAAAATTGTAAATATACCCCAAAAAAATCCTTGTAAATTACTAGACATTCTTTTAAAATATAATATAAAAAAATATAAGAAAAAATCTTAGCAACTAAAAATACGAGTATTTAAAACAAGATGTGATTTTTTTAGTATTCAATAGTTATAGATTGTATATTTAATCATATGTATTAAAAAATTAAAAACATAAAAAAACTAAAAAGAAAAGCATTAAGTATTATTAACAAAAAACTATGCTTTTCAAAATATTTTAAATCAAAACCAAACCATATTATGATTAGCTCCCCCACATATACGATTAATTTAAAATAAAGTAAAATAAAATAAAAAAAAAAAAACTAAATAGTAATCAAATATTTATTAGTTTTAAAACTAAAACGCAAAAAAAAGAAATAAAAATTTTAAAATTTAATTATAAGTTTAAGTGCAATATTATATTATAATTAGCCATATTTTATTAACAGATCCTGTACATAATGTTAGAGTCTTTGGTAGGACTCTTAAAAATCGTATTGCTAATAAATATTTCGAATTAACTAAATGTTATATATGAAAGAAAATTATAAAGAAACGAAATAATTCAATACAAAATAAAGAAGAAAATACTTAGTAAATAAATAAAAAAAAATAAAGACTTTCTTTTAAATATGTAAGAAAACCCGACCTTATATCACCTTAACTAGCCCTTACGTCACTCAGATAAAATGTGGAGGTAAATCAATACTTCAGCAAATTTAACTTTTTGCCTTAAATTAGATAAAATTTCAAAACTGGTACTAAAACTCAATTTTTTGAAAATTTTTATAAGAAAATATTAAACCTTAATTATCTTGGAAACTAGTAGAGATAGAGCAATTTGGGCAATAATCTGTGATCACTAAAAAATTCAAAATTCGTACTAAAACCCAATTTTTGAAAATTTTTATATGAAAATATAAAACCTTAATTATCTTGGAAACTAGCAGAGATGGAGCAATTTGGGCAATAATCTGTGATCACTAAAAAAATTTTCAAAATTCGGACTAAAACTCAATTTTTTGAAAATTTTTATATGAAAACATAAAACCTTAAATATCTTGGAAACTAGCAGAGATAGAGCAATTTGGGCAATAATCTGTGATCACTAAAAAAATTTTCAAAATTCGGACTAAAACTCAACTTTTTGAAAATTTTTATATGAAAACATAAAACCTTAAATATCTTGGAAACTAGCAGAGATAGAGCAATTTGGGCAATAATCTGTGATCACTAAAAAAATTTTCAAAATTCGGACTAAAACTCAATTTTTTGAAAATTTTTATATGAAAACATAAAACCTTAATTATCTTGGAAACTAGCAGAGATAGAGCAATTTGGGCAATAATCTGTGATCACTAAAAAAATTTTCAAAATTCGGACTAAAACCCAATTTTTTGAAAATTTTTATATGAAAACATAAAACCTTAAATATCTTGGAAACTAGCAGAGATAGAGCAATTTGGGCAATAATCTGTGATCACTAAAAAAATTTTCAAAATTCGTACTAAAACCCAATTTTTTGAAAATTTTTATATGAAAACATAAAACCTTAAATATCTTGGAAACTAGCAGAGATAGAGCAATTTGGGCAATAATCTGTGTTCACTAAAAAATTTTCAAATTCCGTACTAAAACCCAATTTTTTAAAAATTTTTGTATGAAAACATAAAACCTTAAATATCTTGGAAACTAGCAGAGATAGAGCAATTTGGGCAATAATCTGTGATCACTAAAAAAATTTTCAAAATTCGTACTAAAAATCAATTTTTTGAAAAATTTTATATGAAAACATAAAACCTTAATTATCTTGGAAACTAGCAGAGATAGAGCAATTTGGGCAATAATCTGTGATCACTAAAAAATTTTCAAAATTCGTACTAAAAATCAATTTTTTGAAAAATTTTATATGAAAACATGAAACCTTAATTATATTGAAAACTAGCAGAGATAGAGCAATTTGGGCACTAATCTGTGATCACTAAAAAATTTTCAAAATTCGTACTAAAACCCAATTTTTTGAAAATTTTTGTATGAAAACATAAAACCTTAAATATCTTGGAAACTAGCAGAGATAGAGCAATTTGGGCAATAATCTGTGATCACTAAAAAAATTTTCAAAATTCGTACTAAAAATCAATTTTTTGAAAAATTTTATGTGAAAACATAAAACCTTAATTATCTTGGAAACTAGCAGAGATAGAGCAATTTGGGCAATAATCTGTGATCACTAAAAAATTTTCAAAATTCGTACTAAAAATCAATTTTTTGAAAAATTTTATATGAAAACATAAAACCTTAATTATCTTGGAAACTAGCAGAGATAGAGCAATTTGGGCAATAATCTGTGATCACTAAAAAATTTTCAAAATTCGTACTAAAAATCAATTTTTTGAAAAATTTTATATGAAAACATGAAACCTTAATTATATTGGAAACTAGCAGAGATAGAGCAATTTGGGCAATAATCTGTGATCACTAAAAAATTTTCAAAATTCGTACTAAAAATCAATTTTTTGAAAAATTTTATATGAAAACATAAAACCTTAATTATCTTGGAAACTAGCAGAGATAGAGCAATTTGGGCAATAATCTGTGATCACTAAAAAAATTTTCAAAATTCTTTCTAAAACCCAATTTTTTGAAAATTTTTGTATGAAAACATAAAACCTTAAATAACTTGGAAACTAGCAGAGATAGAGCAATTTGGGCAATAATCTGTGATCACTAAAAAATTTTCAAAATTCGTACTAAAAATCAATTTTTTGAAAAATTTTATATGAAAACATAAAACCTTAATTATATTGGAAACTAGCAGAGATAGAGCAATTTGGGCAATAATCTGTGATCACTAAAAAATTTTCAAAATTCGTACTAAAAATCAATTTTTTGAAAAATTTTATATGAAAACATAAAACCTTAATTATCTTGGATACTAGCAGAGATAGAGCAATTTGGGCAATAATCTGTGATCACTAAAAAATTTTCAAAATTCGTACTAAAAATCAATTTTTTGAAAAATTTTATATGAAAACATAAAACCTTAATTATCTTGGAAACTAGCAGAGATAGAGCAATTTGGGCAATAATCTGTGATCACTAAAAAATTTTCAAAATTCGTACTAAAAATCAATTTTTTGAAAAATTTTATATGAAAACATAAAACCTTAATTATATTGGAAACTAGCAGAGATAGAGCAATTTGGGCAATAATCTGTGATCACTAAAAAATTTTCAAAATTCGTACTAAAAATCAATTTTTTGAAAAATTTTATATGAAAACATAAAACCTTAAATATCTTGGAAACTAGCAGAGATAGAGCAATTTGGGCAATAATCTGTGATCACTAAAAAAATTTTCAAAATTCTTTCTAAAACCCAATTTTTTGAAAATTTTTGTATGAAAACATAAAACCTTAAATAACTTGGAAACTAGCAGAGATAGAGCAATTTGGGCAATAATCTGTGATCACTAAAAAAATTTTCAAAGTTCGTACTAAAAATCAATTTTTTGAAAAATTTTATATGAAAACATAAAACCTTAATTATATTGGAAACTAGCAGAGATAGAGCAATTTGGGCAATAATCTGTGATCACTAAAAAAATTTTCAAAATTCGTACTAAAAATCAATTTTTTGAAAAATTTTATATGAAAACATAGAACCTTAGTTATCTTGGGAACTAGCAGAGATAGAGCAATTTGGGCAATAATCTGTGATCACTAAAAAAATTTTCAAAATTCGTACTAAAACCCAATTTTTTGAAAATTTTTGTATGAAAACATTAAACCTTAAATATCTTGGAAACTAGCAGAGATAGAGCAATTTGGGCAATAATCTGTGATCACTAAAAAAATTTTCAAAATTCGTACTAAAACTCAATTTATTGAAAATTTTTATATGAAAACATAAAACCTAAAATATCTTGGAAACTAGCAGAGATAGAGCAATTTGGGCGATAATCTGTGATCACTAAAAAAATTTTCAAAATTCGTACTAAAAATCAATTTTATGAAAAATTTTATATGAAAACATAAAACCTTAATTATCTTGGAAACTAGCAGAGATAGAACAATTTGGGCAATAATCTGTGATCACTAAAAAATTTTCAAAATTCGTACTAAAAATCTATTTTATGAAAAATTTTATATGAAAACATAAAACCTTAATTATCTTGGAAACTAGCAGAGATAGAGCAATTTGGGCGATAATCTGTGATCACTAAAAAATTTTCAAAATTCGTACTAAAAATCAATTTTTTGAAAAATTTTATATGAAAACATAAAACCTTAATTATCTTGGAAATTAGCAGAGATAGAGCAATTTGGGCAATAATCTGTGATCACTAAAAAATTTTCAAAATTCGTACTAAAAATCAATTTTTTGAAAAATTTTATATGAAAACATAAAACCTTAAATATCTTGGAAACTAGCAGAGATAGAGCAATTTGGGCAATAATCTGTGATCACTAAAATATTTTCAAAATTCGTACTAAAAATCAATTTTTTGAAAATTTTTATATGAAAACATAAAACCTTAATTATCTTGTAAACTAGCGGAGATAGAGCAATTCGGGCAATAATCTGTGATCACTAAAAAAATTTTCAAAATTCGTACTAAAACTCAATTTTTTGAAAATTTTTATATGAAAACATAAAACCTTAATTATCTTGGAAACTAGCAGAGATAGAGCAATTTGGGCAATAATCTGTGATCACTAAAAAAATTTTCAAAATTCGTACTAAAACCCAATTTTTTGAAAATTTTTGTATGAAAACATAAAACCTTAAATATCTTGGAAACTAGCAGAGATAGAGCAATTTGGGCAATAATCTGTGATCACTAAAAAAATTTTCAAAATTCGTACTAAAACCCAATTTTTTGAAAATTTTTGTATGAAAACATAAAACCTTAAATATCTTGGAAACTAGCAGAGATAGAGCAATTTGGGCAATAATCTGTGATCACTAAAAAAATTTTCAAAATTCGTACTTAAAATCAATTTTTTGAAAAATTTTATATGAAAACATAAAACCTTAATTATCTTGGGAACTAGCAGAGATAGAGCAATTTGGGCAATAATCTGTGATCACTAAAAAAATTTTCAAAATTCGTACTAAAAATCAATTTTTTGAAAAATTTTATATGAAAACATAAAACCTTAATTATCTTGGAAACTAGCAGAGATAGAGCAATTTGGGCAATAATCTGTGATCACTAAAAAAATTTTCAACATTCGTACTAAAACCCAATTTTTTGAAAATTTTTATATGAAAACATAAAACCTTAAATATCTTGGAAACTAGCAGAGATAGAGCAATTTGGGCAATAATCTGTAATCACTTAAAAAATTTTCAAAATTCGTACTAAAACCCAATTTTTTGAAAATTTTTATATGAAAACATAAAACCTTAATTATCTTGGAAACAAGCAGAGATAGGGCAATTTGGGCAATAATCTGTGATCACTAAAAAAATTTTCAACATTCGTACTAAAACCCAATTTTTTGAAAATTTTTGTATGAAAACATAAAACCTTAAATATCTTGGAAACTAGCAGAGATAAAGCAATTTGGGCAATAATCTGTGATCACTAAAAAAATTTTCAAAATTCGTATTAAAAATCAATTTTTTGAAAAATTTTATATGAAAACATAAAACCTTAATTATCTTCGAAACTAGCAGAGATAGAGCAATTTGGGCAATAATCTGTGATCACTAAAAAAATTTTCAAAATTCGTACTAAAATCAATTTTTTGAAAAATTTTATATGAAAACATAAAACCTTAATTATCTTCGAAACTAGCAGAGATAGAGCAATTTGGGCAATAATCTGTGATCACTAAAAAAATTTTCAAAATTCGTACTAAAATCAATTTTTTGAAAAATTTTATATGAAAACATAAAACCTTAATTATCTTGGAAACAAGCAGAGATAGGGCAATTTGGGCAATAATCTGTGATCACTAAAAAAATTTTCAACATTCGTACTAAAACCCAATTTTTTGAAAATTTTTGTATGAAAACATAAAACCTTAAATATCTTGGAAACTAGCAGAGATAGAGCAATTTGGGCAATAATCTGTGATCACTAAAAAAATTTTCAAAATTCGTACTAAAAATCAATTTTTGGAAAAATTTTATATGAAAACATAAAACCTTAATTATCTTGGAAACTAGCAGAGATAGAGCAATTTGGGCAATAATCTGTGATCACTAAAAAAATTTTCAAAATTCGTACTAAAAATCAATTTTTTGAAAATTTTTATATGAAAACGTAAAACCTTAATTATCTTGTAAACTAGCGGAGATAGAGCAATTCGGGCAATAATCTGTGATCACTAAAAAAATTTTCAAAATTCGTACTAAAACTCAATTTTTTGAAAATTTTTATATGAAAACATAAAACCTTAATTATCTTGGAAACTAGCAGAGATAGAGCAATTTGGGCAATAATCTGTGATCACTAAAAAAATTTTCAAAATTCGTACTAAAACCCAATTTTTTGAAAATTTTTGTATGAAAACATAAAACCTTAAATATCTTGGAAACTAGCAGAGATAGAGCAATTTGGGCAATAATCTGTGATCACTAAAAAAATTTTCAAAATTCGTACTAAAACCCAATTTTTTGAAAATTTTTGTATGAAAACATAAAACCTTAAATATCTTGGAAACTAGCAGAGATAGAGCAATTTGGGCAATAATCTGTGATCACTAAAAAAATTTTCAAAATTCGTATTAAAAATCAATTTTTTGAAAAATTTTATATGAAAACATAAAACCTTAATTATCTTCGAAACTAGCAGAGATAGAGCAATTTGGGCAATAATCTGTGATCACTAAAAAAATTTTCAAAATTCGTACTAAAATCAATTTTTTGAAAAATTTTATATGAAAACATAAAACCTTAATTATCTTGTAAACTAGCGGAGATAGAGCAATTTGGGCAATAATCTGTGATCACTAAAAAAATTTTCAAAATTCGTACTAAAACTCAATTTTTTGAAAATTTTTATACGAAAACATAAAACCTTAATTATCTTGGAAACTAGCAGAGATAGAGCAATTTGGGCAATAATCTGTGATCACTAAAAAAATTTTCAAAATTCGTACCAAAACCCAATTTTTTGAAAATTTTTATATGAAAACATAAAACCTTAAATATCTTGGAAACTAGCAGAGATAGAGCAATTTGGGCAATAATCTGTGATCACTAAAAAAATTTTCAAAATTCGTACTAAAACCCAATTTTTTGAAAATTTTTGTATGAAAACATAAAACCTAAATATCTTGGAAACTAGCAGAGATAGAGCAATTTGGGCAATAATCTGTGATCACTAAAAAAATTTTCAAAATTCGAACTAAAAATCGATTTTTTGAAAAATTTTATATGAAAACATAAAACCTTAATTATCTTGGAAACTAGCAGAGATAGAGCAATTTGGGCAATAATCTGTGATCACTAAAAAAATTTTCAAAATTCGTACTAAAACCCAATTTTTTTTTAAATTTTTGTATGAAAACATAAAACCTTAAATATCTTGGAAACTAGCAGAGATAGAGCAATTTGGGCAAAAATCTGTGATCACTAAAAAAATTTTCAAAATTCGTACTAAAACCCAATTTTTTTTTAAATTTTTGTATGAAAACATAAAACCTTAAATATCTTGGAAACTAGCAGAGATAGAGCAATTTGGGCAATAATCTGTGATCACTAAAAAAATTTTCAAATTTCGTACTAAAACCCAATTTTTTGAAAATTTTTATATGAAAACATAAAACCTTAAATATCTTGGAAACTTGCAGAGATAGAGCAATTTGGGCAATAATCTGTGATCACTAAAAAAATTTTCAAAATTCGTACTAAAACCCAATTTTTTGAAAATTTTTATATGAAAACATAAAACCTTAAATATTTTGGGAACTAGCAGAGATAGAGCAATTTGGGCAATAATCTGTGATCACTAAAAAATTTTTCAAAATTCGTACTAAAACTCAATTTTTTGAAAATTTTTATACGAAAACATAAAACCTTAATTATCTTGGAAACTAGCAGAGATAGAGCAATTTGGGCAATAATCTGTGATCACTAAAAAAATTTTCAAAATTCGTACTAAAACCCAATTTTTTGAAAAATTTTATATGAAAACATAAAACCTTAATTATCTTGTAAACTAGCGGAGATAGAGCAATTTGGGCAATAATCTGTGATCACTAAAAAAATTTTCAAAATTCGTACTAAAACTCAATTTTTTGAAAATTTTTATACGAAAACATAAAACCTTAATTATCTTGGAAACTAGCAGAGATAGAGCAATTTGGGCAATAATCTGTGATCACTAAAAAAATTTTCAAAATTCGTACCAAAACCCAATTTTTTGAAAATTTTTATATGAAAACATAAAACCTTAAATATCTTGGAAACTAGCAGAGATAGAGCAATTTGGGCAATAATCTGTGATCACTAAAAAAATTTTCAAAATTCGTACTAAAACCCAATTTTTTGAAAATTTTTGTATGAAAACATAAAACCTTAAATATCTTGGAAACTAGCAGAGATAGAGCAATTTGGGCAATAATCTGTGATCACTAAAAAAATTTTCAAAATTCGAACTAAAAATCGATTTTTTGAAAAATTTTATATGAAAACATAAAACCTTAATTATCTTGGAAACTAGCAGAGATAGAGCAATTTGGGCAATAATCTGTGATCACTAAAAAAATTTTCAAAATTCGTACTAAAACCCAATTTTTTTTTAAATTTTTGTATGAAAACATAAAACCTTAAATATCTTGGAAACTAGCAGAGATAGAGCAATTTGGGCAAAAATCTGTGATCACTAAAAAAATTTTCAAAATTCGTACTAAAACCCAATTTTTTTTTAAATTTTTGTATGAAAACATAAAACCTTAAATATCTTGGAAACTAGCAGAGATAGAGCAATTTGGGCAATAATCTGTGATCACTAAAAAAATTTTCAAATTTCGTACTAAAACCCAATTTTTTGAAAATTTTTATATGAAAACATAAAACCTTAAATATCTTGGAAACTAGCAGAGATAGAGCAATTTGGGCAATAATCTGTGATCACTAAAAAAATTTTCAAAATTCGTACTAAAACCCAATTTTTTGAAAATTTTTATATAAAAACATAAAACCTTAAATATTTTGGGAACTAGCAGAGATAGAGCAATTTGGGCAATAATCTGTGATCACTAAAAAAATTTTCAAAATTCGTACAAAAACTCAATTTTTTGAAAATTTTTATATGAAAACATAAAACCTTGATTATCTTGGAAACTAGCAGAGATAGAGCAATTTGGGCAATAATCTGTGATCACTAAAAAAATTTTCAAAATTCGTACTAAAACCCAATTTTTTGAAAATTTTTATATGAAAACATAAAACCTTAAATATTTTGGGAACTAGCAGAGATAGAGCAATTTGAGCAATAATCTGTGATCACTAAAAAAAATTTTCAAAATTCGTACAAAAACTCAATTTTTTGAAAATTTTTATATGAAAACATAAAACCTTGATTATCTTGGAAACTAGCAGAGATAGAGCAATTTGAGCAATAATCTGTGATCACTAAAAAAATTTTCAAAATTCGTACTAAAACCCAATTTTTTGAAAATTTTTATATAAAAACATAAAACCTTAAATATCTTGTAAACAAGCAGAGATAGAGCAATTTGGGCAATAATCTGTGATCACTAAAAAAATTTTCAAAATTCGTACTAAAACCCAATTTTTTGAAAATTTTTATATGAAAACATAAAACCTTAAATATCTTGGAAACTAGCAGAGATAGAGCAATTTGGGCAATAATCTGTGATCACTAAAAAAATTTTCAAAATTCGTACTAAAACCCAATTTTTTGAAAATTTTTATATGAAAACATAAAACCTTAAATATCTTGGAAACTAGCAGAGATAGAGCAATTTGGCAATAATCTGTGATCACTAAAAAAATTTTCAAAATTCGAACTAAAAATCAATTTTTTGAAAATTTTTATATGAAAACATAAAACCTTAAATATTTTGGGAACTAGCAGAGATAGAGCAATTTGAGCAATAATCTGTGATCACTAAAAAAATTTTCAAAATTCGTACAAAAACTCAATTTTTTGAAAATTTTTATATGAAAACATAAAACCTTGATTATCTTGGAAACTAGCAGAGATAGAGCAATTTGAGCAATAATCTGTGATCACTAAAAAAATTTTCAAAATTCGTACTAAAACCCAATTTTTTGAAAATTTTTATATAAAAACATAAAACCTTAAATATCTTGTAAACAAGCAGAGATAGAGCAATTTGGGCAATAATCTGTGATCACTAAAAAAATTTTCAAAATTCGTACTAAAACCCAATTTTTTGAAAATTTTTATATGAAAACATAAAACCTTAAATATCTTGGAAACTAGCAGAGATAGAGCAATTTGGGCAATAATCTGTGATCACTAAAAAAATTTTCAAAATTCGTACTAAAACCCAATTTTTTGAAAATTTTTATATGAAAACATAAAACCTTAAATATCTTGGAAACTAGCAGAGATAGAGCAATTTGGCAATAATCTGTGATCACTAAAAAAATTTTCAAAATTCGAACTAAAAATCAATTTTTTGAAAAATTTTATATGAAAACATAAAACCTTGATTATCTTGGAAACTAGCAGAGATAGAGCAATTTGGACAATAATCTATGATTACTAAAAAAATTTTCAAAATTCGTACAAAAACTCAATTTTTTGAAAATTTTTATATGAAAACATAAAACCTTGATTATCTTGGAAACTAGCAGAGATAGAGCAATTTGTGCAATAATCTGTGATCACTAAAAAAATTTTCAAAATTCGTACTAAAACCCAATTTTTTGAAAATTTTGATATAAAAACATAAAATTTTGATATAAAAACATAAAACCTTAAATATTTTGGGAACTAGCAGAGATAGAGCAATTTGGGCAATAATCTGTGATCACTAAAAAAATTTTCAAAATTCGTACAAAAACTCAGTTTTTTGAAAAATTTTATATGAAAACATAAAACCTTAATTATCTTCGAAACTAGCAGAGATAGAGCAATTTGGGCAATAATCTGTGATCACTAAAAAAATTTTCAAAATTCGTACTAAAATCAATTTTTTGAAAAATTTTATATGAAAACATAAAACCTTAATTATCTTGTAAACTAGCGGAGATAGAGCAATTTGGGCAATAATCTGTGATCACTAAAAAAATTTTCAAAATTCGTACTAAAACTCAATTTTTTGAAAATTTTTATACGAAAACATAAAACCTTAATTATCTTCGAAACTAGCAGAGATAGAGCAATTTGGGCAATAATCTGTGATCACTAAAAAAATTTTCAAAATTCGTACCAAAACCCAATTTTTTGAAAATTTTTATATGAAAACATAAAACCTTAAATATCTTGGAAACTAGCAGAGATAGAGCAATTTGGGCAATAATCTGTGATCACTAAAAAAATTTTCAAAATTCGTACTAAAACCCAATTTTTTGAAAATTTTTGTATGAAAACATAAAACCTTAAATATCTTGGAAACTAGCAGAGATAGAGCAATTTGGGCAATAATCTGTGATCACTAAAAAAATTTTCAAAATTCGAACTAAAAATCAATTTTTTGAAAAATTTTATATAAAAAAATATAAAACCTTAATTATCTTGGAAACTAGCAGAGATAGAGCAATTTGGGCAATAATCTGTGATCACTAAAAAAATTTTCAAAATTCGTACTAAAACCCAATTTTTTTTTAAATTTTTGTATGAAAACATAAAACCTTAAATATCTTGGAAACTAGCAGAGATAGAGCAATTTGGGCAATAATCTGTGATCACTAAAATAATTTTCAAAATTCGTACTAAAACCCAATTTTTTTTTAAATTTTTGTATGAAAACATAAAACCTTAAATATCTTGGAAACTAGCAGAGATAGAGCAATTTGGGCAATAATCTGTGATCACTAAAAAAATTTTCAAATTTCGTACTAAAACCCAATTTTTTGAAAATTTTTATATGAAAACATAAAACCTTAAATATCTTGGAAACTTGCAGAGATAGAGCAATTTGGGCAATAATCTGTGATCACTAAAAAAATTTTCAAATTTCGTACTAAAACCCAATTTTTTTTAAATTTTTATATGAAAACATAAAACCTTAAATATCTTGGAAACTAGCAGAGATAGAGCAATTTGGGCAATAATCTGTGATCACTAAAAAAATTTTCAAAATTCGTACTAAAACCCAATTTTTTTTAAATTTTTGTATGAAAACATAAAACCTTAAATATCTTGGAAACTAGCAGAGATAGAGCAATTTGGACAATAATCTGTGATCACTAAAAAAATTTTCAAATTTCGTACTAAAACCCAATTTTTTGAAAATTTTTATATGAAAACATAAAACCTTAAATATTTTAGGAACTAGCAGAGATAGAGCAATTTGGGCAATAATCTGTGATCACTAAAAAAATTTTCAAAATTCGTACTAAAACCCATTTTTTTGAAAATTTTTATATAAAAACATAAAACCTTAAATATCTTGTAAACAAGCAGAGATAGAGCAATTTGGGCAATAATCTGTGATCACTAAAAAAATTTTCAAAATTCGTACTAAAACCCAATTTTTTGAAAATTTTTATATGAAAACATAAAACCTTAAATATCTTGGAAACTAGCAGAGATAGAGCAATTTGGGCAATAATCTGTGATCACTAAAAAAATTTTCAAAATTCGTACTAAAACCCAATTTTTTGAAAATTTTTATATAAAAACATAAAACCTTAAATATTTTGGGAACTAGCAGAGATAGAGCAATTTGGACAATAATCTGTGATTACTAAAAAAATTTTCAAAATTCGTACAAAAACTCAATTTTTTGAAAATTTTTATATGAAAACATAAAACCTTGATTATCTTGGAAACTAGCAGAGATAGAGCAATTTGTGCAATAATCTGTGATCACTAAAAAAATTTTCAAATTCGTACTAAAACCCAATTTTTTGAAAATTTTGATATAAAAACATAAAATTTTGATATAAAAACATAAAACCTTAAATATTTTGGGAACTAGCAGAGATAGAGCAATTTGGGCAATAATCTGTGATCACTAAAAAAATTTTCAAAATTCGTACTAAAACTCAATTTTTTGAAAATTTTTATATGAAAACATAAAAACCTTGATTATCTTGGAAACTAGCAGAGATAGAGCAATTTGGGCAATAATCTGTGATCACTAAAAAAATTTTCAAAATTCGTACTAAAACCCAATTTTTTGAAAATTTTTATATGAAAACATAAAACCTTAAATATTTTGGGAACTAGCAGAGATAGAGCAATTTGGGCAATAATCTGTGATCACTAAAAAAATTTTCAAAATTCGTACAAAAACTCAATTTTTTGAAAATTTTTATATGAAAACATAAAACCTTAAATATTTTGGGAACTAGCAGAGATAGAGCAATTTGGGCAATAATCTGTGATCACTAAAAAAATTTTCAAAATTCGTACAAAAACTCAATTTTTTGAAAATTTTTATATGAAAACATAAAACCTTGATTATCTTGGAAACTAGCAGAGATAGAGCAATTTGGGCAATAATCTGTGATCACTAAAAAAATTTTCAAAATTCGTACTAAAACCCAATTTTTTGAAAATTTTTATATGAAAACATAAAACCTTAAATATCTTGGAAACTAGCAGAGATAGAGCAATTTGGGCAATAATCTGTGATCACTAAAAAAATTTTCAAAATTCGTACTAAAACCCAATTTTTTGAAAATTTTTATATGAAAACATAAAACCTTAAATATCTTGGAAACTAGCAGAGATAGAGCAATTAGGGCAATAATCTGTGATCACTAAAAAAATTTTCAAAATTCGTACTAAAACTCAATTTTTTGAAAATTTTTATATGAAAACATTAATTATCTTGGAAACTAGCAGAGATAGAGCAATTTGGGCAATAATCTGTGATCACTAAAAAAATTTTCAAAACTCGTACTAAAACTCAATTTTTTGAAAATTTTTATATGAAAACATAAAACCTTAATTATCTTGGAAACAAGCAGAGATAGAGCAATTTGGGCAATAATCTGTGATCACTAAAAAAATTTTCAAAATTCGTACTAAAACTCAATTTTTTGAAAATTTTTATATGAAAACATAAAACCTTAATTATCTTGGAAACTAGCAGAGATAGAGCAATTTGGGCAATAATCTGTGATCACTAAAAAAATTTTCAAAACTCGTACTAAAACTCAATTTTTTGAAAATTTTTATATGAAAACATAAAACCTTAATTATCTTGGAAACAAGCAGAGATAGAGCAATTTGGGCAATAATCTGTGATCACTAAAAAAATTTTCAAAATTCGTACTAAAACTCTATTTTTTGAAAATTTTTATATGAAAACATAAAACCTTAAATATCTTGGAAACTAGCAGAGATAGAGCAATTTGGGCAATAATCTGTGATCACTAAAAAAATTTTCAAAATTCGTACTAAAACCCAATTTTTTGAAAATTTTTATATGAAAACATAAAACCTTAAATATCTTGGAAACTAGCAGAGATAGAGCAATTAGGGCAATAATCTATGATCACTAAAAAAATTTTCAAAATTCGTACTAAATCCCAATTTTTTGAAAATTTTTATATGAAAACATAAAACCTTAAATATCTTGGAAACTAGCAGAGATAGAGCAATTTGGGCAATAATCTGTGATCACTAAAAAAATTTTCAAAATTCGTACTAAAACCCAATTTTTTGAAAATTTTTATATGAAAATATAAAACCTTGATTATCTTGGAAACTAGCAGAGATAGAGCAATTTGGGCAATAATCTGTGATCACTAAATAAATTTTCAAAATTCGTACTAAAACCCAATTTTTTGAAAATTTTTATATGAAAACATAAAACCTTAAATATCTTGGAAACTAGCAGAGATAGAGCAATTTGGGCAATAATCTGTGATCACTAAAAAAATTTTCAAAATTCGTACTAAAACCCAATTTTTTGAAAATTTTTATATGAAAACATAAAACCTTAAATATCTTGGAAACTAGCAGAGATAGAGCAATTAGGGCAATAATCTGTGATCACTAAAAAAATTTTCAAAATTCGTACTAAAACTCAATTTTTTGAAAATTTTTATATGAAAACATAAAACCTTAATTATCTAGCAGAGATAGAGCAATTTGGGCAATAATCTGTGATCACTAAAAAAATTTTCAAAACTCGTACTAAAACTCAATTTTTTGAAAATTTTTATATGAAAACATAAAACCTTAATTATCTAGCAGAGATAGAGCAATTAGGGCAATAATCTGTGATCACTAAAAAAATTTTCAAAATTCGTACTAAAACTCAATTTTTTGAAAATTTTTATATGAAAACATAAAACCTTAAATATCTTGGAAACTAGCAGAGATAGCGCAATTTGGGCAATAATCTGTGATCACTAAAAAAATTTTCAAAATTCGTACTAAAACCCAATTTTTTGAAAATTTTTATATGAAAACATAAAACCTTAAATATCTTGGAAACTAGCAGAGATAGAGCGATTAGGGCAATAATCTATGATCACTAAAAAAATTTTCAAAATTCGTACTAAAACCCAATTTTTTGAAAATTTTTATATGAAAACATAAAACCTTAAATATCTTGGAAACTAGCAGAGATAGAGCAATTTGGGCAATAATCTGTGATCACTAAAAAAATTTTCAAAATTCGTACTAAAACCCAATTTTTTGAAAATTTTTATATGAAAATATAAAACCTTGATTATCTTGGAAACTAGCAGAGATAGAGCAATTTGGGCAATAATCTGTGATCACTAAATAAATTTTCAAAATTCGTACTAAAACCCAATTTTTTGAAAATTTTTATATGAAAACATAAAACCTTAAATATCTTGGAAACTAGCAGAGATAGAGCAATTTGGGCAATAATCTGTGATCACTAAAAAAATTTTCAAAATTCGTACTAAAACCCAATTTTTTGAAAATTTTTATATGAAAACATAAAACCTTAAATATCTTGGAAACTAGCAGAGATAGAGCAATTAGGGCAATAATCTGTGATCACTAAAAAAATTTTCAAAATTCGTACTAAAACTCAATTTTTTGAAAATTTTTATATGAAAACATAAAACCTTAATTATCTAGCAGAGATAGAGCAATTTGGGCAATAATCTGTGATCACTAAAAAAATTTTCAAAACTCGTACTAAAACTCAATTTTTTGAAAATTTTTATATGAAAACATAAAACCTTAATTATCTAGCAGAGATAGAGCAATTTGGGCAATAATCTGTGATCACTAAAAAAATTTTCAAAATTCGTACTAAAACTCAATTTTTTGAAAATTTTTATATGAAAACATAAAACCTTAAATATCTTGGAAACTAGCAGAGATAGCGCAATTTGGGCAATAATCTGTGATCACTAAAAAAATTTTCAAAATTCGTACTAAAACCCAATTTTTTGAAAATTTTTATATGAAAACATAAAACCTTAAATATCTTGGAAACTAGCAGAGATAGAGCGATTAGGGCAATAATCTATGATCACTAAAAAAATTTTCAAAATTCGTACTAAAACCCAATTTTTTGAAAATTTTTATATGAAAACATAAAACCTTAAATATCTTGGAAACTAGCAGAGATAGAGCAATTTGGGCAATAATCTGTGATCACTAAAAAAATTTTCAAAATTCGTACTAAAACTCAATTTTTCGAAAATTTTTATATGGAAACATAAAACCTTAAATATCTTGGAAACTAGCAGAGATAGAGCAATTTGGGCAATAATCTGTGATCACTAAAAAAATTTTCAAAATTCGTACTAAAACTCAATTTTTCGAAAATTTTTATATGAAAACATAAAACCTTAAATATCTTGGAAACTAGCAGAGATAGAGCAATTTGGGCAATAATCTGTGATCACTAAAAAATTTTCAAAATTCGTACTAAAACCCAATTTTTTGAAAATTTTTATATGAAAACATAAAACCTTAATTATCTTGGAAACTAGCAGAGATAGAGCAATTTGGGCAATAATCTGTGATCACTAAAAAAATTTTCAAAATTCGTACTAAAACCCAATTTTTTGAAAATTTTTATATGGAAACATAAAACCTTAAATATCTTGGAAACTAGCAGAGATAGAGCAATTTGGGCAATAATCTGTGATCACTAAAAAATTTTCAAAATTCGTACTAAAACCCAATTTTTTGAAAATTTTTGTATGAAAACATAAAACCTAAATATCTTGGAAACTAGCAGAGATAGAGCAATTTGGGCAATAATCTGTGATCACTAAAAAAATTTTCAAAATTCGAACTAAAAATCGATTTTTTGAAAAATTTTATATGAAAACATAAAACCTTAATTATCTTGGAAACTAGCAGAGATAGAGCAATTTGGGCAATAATCTGTGATCACTAAAAAAATTTTCAAAATTCGTACTAAAACCCAATTTTTTTTTAAATTTTTGTATGAAAACATAAAACCTTAAATATCTTGGAAACTAGCAGAGATAGAGCAATTTGGGCAAAAATCTGTGATCACTAAAAAAATTTTCAAAATTCGTACTAAAACCCAATTTTTTTTTAAATTTTTGTATGAAAACATAAAACCTTAAATATCTTGGAAACTAGCAGAGATAGAGCAATTTGGGCAATAATCTGTGATCACTAAAAAAATTTTCAAATTTCGTACTAAAACCCAATTTTTTGAAAATTTTTATATGAAAACATAAAACCTTAAATATCTTGGAAACTTGCAGAGATAGAGCAATTTGGGCAATAATCTGTGATCACTAAAAAAATTTTCAAAATTCGTACTAAAACCCAATTTTTTGAAAATTTTTATATGAAAACATAAAACCTTAAATATTTTGGGAACTAGCAGAGATAGAGCAATTTGGGCAATAATCTGTGATCACTAAAAAATTTTTCAAAATTCGTACTAAAACTCAATTTTTTGAAAATTTTTATACGAAAACATAAAACCTTAATTTTCTTGGAAACTAGCAGAGATAGAGCAATTTGGGCAATAATCTGTGATCACTAAAAAAATTTTCAAAATTCGTACTAAAACCCAATTTTTTGAAAAATTTTATATGAAAACATAAAACCTTAATTATCTTGTAAACTAGCGGAGATAGAGCAATTTGGGCAATAATCTGTGATCACTAAAAAAATTTTCAAATTCGTACTAAAACTCAATTTTTTGAAAATTTTTATACGAAAACATAAAACCTTAATTATCTTGGAAACTAGCAGAGATAGAGCAATTTGGGCAATAATCTGTGATCACTAAAAAAATTTTCAAAATTCGTACCAAAACCCAATTTTTTGAAAATTTTTATATGAAAAACATAAAACCTTAAATATCTTGGAAACTAGCAGAGATAGAGCAATTTGGGCAATAATCTGTGATCACTAAAAAAATTTTCAAAATTCGTACTAAAACCCAATTTTTTGAAAATTTTTGTATGAAAACATAAAACCTTAAATATCTTGGAAACTAGCAGAGATAGAGCAATTTGGGCAATAATCTGTGATCACTAAAAAAATTTTCAAAATTCGAACTAAAAATCGATTTTTTGAAAAATTTTATATGAAAACATAAAACCTTAATTATCTTGGAAACTAGCAGAGATAGAGCAATTTGGGCAATAATCTGTGATCACTAAAAAAATTTTCAAAATTCGTACTAAAACCCCAATTTTTTTTTAAATTTTTGTATGAAAACATAAAACCTTAAATATCTTGGAAACTAGCAGAGATAGAGCAATTTGGGCAAAAATCTGTGATCACTAAAAAAATTTTCAAAATTCGTACTAAAACCCAATTTTTTTTTAAATTTTTGTATGAAAACATAAAACCTTAAATATCTTGGAAACTAGCAGAGATAGAGCAATTTGGGCAATAATCTGTGATCACTAAAAAAATTTTCAAATTTCGTACTAAAACCCAATTTTTTGAAAATTTTTATATGAAAACATAAAACCTTAAATATCTTGGAAACTAGCAGAGATAGAGCAATTTGGGCAATAATCTGTGATCACTAAAAAAATTTTCAAAATTCGTACTAAACCCAATTTTTTGAAAATTTTTATATAAAAACATAAAACCTTAAATATTTTGGGAACTAGCAGAGATAGAGCAATTTGGGCAATAATCTGTGATCACTAAAAAAATTTTCAAAATTCGTACAAAAACTCAATTTTTTGAAAATTTTTATATGAAAACATAAAACCTTGATTATCTTGGAAACTAGCAGAGATAGAGCAATTTGGGCAATAATCTGTGATCACTAAAAAAATTTTCAAAATTCGTACTAAAACCCAATTTTTTGAAAATTTTTATATGAAAACATAAAACCTTAAATATTTTGGGAACTAGCAGAGATAGAGCAATTTGAGCAATAATCTGTGATCACTAAAAAAATTTTCAAATTCGTACAAAAACTCAATTTTTTTAAAATTTTTATATGAAAACATAAAACCTTGATTATCTTGGAAACTAGCAGAGATAGAGCAATTTGAGCAATAATCTGTGATCACTAAAAAAATTTTCAAAATTCGTACTAAAACCAATTTTTTGAAAATTTTTATATAAAAACATAAAACCTTAAATATCTGGTAAACAAGCAGAGATAGAGCAATTTGGGCAATAATCTGTGATCACTAAAAAAATTTTCAAAATTCGTACTAAAACCCAATTTTTTGAAAATTTTTATATGAAAACAAAAAACCTTAAATATCTTGGAAACTAGCAGAGATAGAGCAATTTGGGCAATAATCTGTGATCACTAAAAAAATTTTCAAAATTCGTACTAAAACCCAATTTTTTGAAAATTTTTATATGAAACATAAAACCTTAAATATCTTGGAAACTAGCAGAGATAGAGCAATTTGGCAATAATCTGTGATCACTAAAAAAATTTTCAAAATTCGAACTAAAAATCAATTTTTTGAAAAATTTTATATGAAAACATAAAACCTTGATTATCTTGGAAACTAGCAGAGATAGAGCAATTTGGACAATAATCTATGATTACTAAAAAAATTTTCAAAATTCGTACAAAAACTCAATTTTTTGAAAATTTTTATATGAAAACATAAAACCTTGATTATCTTGGAAACTAGCAGAGATAGAGCAATTTGTGCAATAATCTGTGATCACTAAAAAAAATTTTCAAAATTCGTACTAAAACCCAATTTTTTGAAAATTTTGATATAAAAACATAAAATTTTGATATAAAAACATAAAACCTTAAATATTTTGGGAACTAGCAGAGATAGAGCAATTTGGGCAATAATCTGTGATCACTAAAAAAATTTTCAAAATTCGTACAAAAACTCAGTTTTTTGAAAAATTTTATATGAAAACATAAAACCTTAATTATCTTCGAAACTAGCAGAGATAGAGCAATTTGGGCAATAATCTGTGATCACTAAAAAAATTTTCAAAATTCGTACTAAAATCAATTTTTTGAAAAATTTTATATGAAAACATAAAACCTTAATTATCTTGTAAACTAGCGGAGATAGAGCAATTTGGGCAATAACTGTGATCACTAAAAAAAATTTTCAAAATTCGTACTAAAACTCAATTTTTTGAAAATTTTTATACGAAAACATAAAACCTTAATTATCTTCGAAACTAGCAGAGATAGAGCAATTTGGGCAATAATCTGTGATCACTAAAAAAAATTTTCAAAATTCGTACCAAAACCCAATTTTTTGAAAATTTTTATATGAAAACATAAAACCTTAAATATCTTGGAAACTAGCAGAGATAGAGCAATTTGGGCAATAATCTGTGATCACTAAAAAAATTTTCAAAATTCGTACTAAAACCCAATTTTTTGAAAATTTTTG